>JBBGZY010000956.1:1265000-2530000 GCA_037952925.1 Lithobates clamitans | reverse complement strand
CACTTCACCAGCTCCAGCCACATCACCACCTCCAACAACATCACCACCTCCAACCTCATCACCAGCTCCAGCCAAATCACCTCCAACCACATCACCACCTTCAACCACATCACCACCTTCAACCACATCACCACCTCCAACCACATCACCACCTTCAACCACATCACCACCTTCAACCACATCACCACCTCCAACGACATCACCACCTCCAAGGACATCACTATCACAACCTCCAACCACATCACCACCTCCAACCACATGTGGATGGAGGTGGTGATGTGGATAAAGGTGGTGATGTAGATGGAGGTTGTGATGTGGTTGGAGGTTGTGATAGTGATGTGGTTTATCACAACCACATCACCAGCTCCAGTCACATCACCTACAACCACATCACCACCTCCATTCACATAACCACATCACCATCACCACCTCCAACCACATCCACATCACCATCTCCAACCACATCACCACCTCCATTCACATAACCACATCACCACCTCCAACCACATCACCACCTCCAACCACATCACCACCTCCAACCACGTCACCACCTCCATCCATGTCACCACCTCCATCCATGTCACCATCACCACCTCCAACCACGTCACCATCACAACCTCCATCACCACCTCCAACCACCACCTCCATAAACATCACCATCGCCACCTCAATGATGTGGTTTATGTGGGTGATTTGGATAAAGGTGGTGATGGTGATGTGGTTGGAGGTGGCGATGGTGATGTGGATGGAAGTTGCGATGGTGATGTGGTTGGAGGTTCTGATGGTGATGTGGTTTATCGCAACCTCCAACCACATCGCCATCACCTCCATCCACATTACAACCTCCAACCACATCATCCCCACCACCTCCATCCACATCACCATCACCACCTCTAACCACATCACCACTTCCAAACATATCACCATCCAACCACATCACCATCACTACTTCCAACCCCATCACAACCTCCAACCACATCACCATCACCACCTTCAACCACATCACCAGCTCCAGCCACATCACCACCTCCAACCTCATCACCATCACCACCTTCAACCACATCACCACTTCCAACCATATCACCATCCAACCACATCACCATCACTTCTTCCAACCCCATCACCAGCTCCAGCCACATCACCATCTCCAACCACATCACCATCTTCAATCACATCACCACCTCCAATCACCATCACCACCTCCAATCACCATCACCACCTTCAACCACTTCACCAGCTTGAGCCACATCACCTCCAACCACATCACCATCAACACCTCCAACCACATCACCACCTCCAACCACATCACCACCTCCAACCACAAGATATTTTTCTTCTTTCGGCTCTCTGATTCTTGCAGTAAACTCATGGAAACACCCCATAACATATTGATATGCTTTTACTGAATGAGATTGCTGTGTATACAAACTATTTTCATTTACAGGAAAAACAATACGAGGCATATAGAGTACTATAAATATACACACATTTAAAGGCTATTTATCCTCTCCTAGCTGAAGAAAATTGACAAAAATGTGAACCTCAGACTATGAGGGACGGTGCGGTCCTTCCAAAAAATCTGAGGTTTTCCTGTGCTGAGTGCAGGAAGTGTTTCAATTCTAAATCCAAACTTAATGTGCATAAAAGATATCACACGGGTGTAAAAACGCATTCCTGTCCCGAGTGTGGAAAATGTTTTGCAAAAGAACCAGACCTTGTCACACATCAGAGATCTCACATGGGGGAGAAGCCATTTTCCTGTTCTGATTGCGGCAGATGTTTTCCTCGTAAATGAGAACTCATCAAACTTTACAGATCTCACTCTGGGAATAACCTATATTCCTGTCTTCAGTGTGTGAAATGTTTTTCACATAAGTCCGGTCTTTACAGGCATCAAAGATCTCACACAGGTGAGAAGCCACATGCCTGCTCTGAGTGCGGGAAATGTTTTGCAATAGAATCAGACCTTGTCGCACATCAGAGGTCTCACATGGAGGAGAAGCCATTTTCCTGTTCTGAGTGTGGGAAATGTTTTTCATTGACGTCCAGTCTTTACAGACATCAGAGATCTCACATGGGGGAGAAGCCCTATTCCTGTTCTGAGTGCAGGAAACATTTTTAACAGAAGTCCGGTCTTGACAGACATCAGAGATCTCACACGGAGGAGAAGCCATTTTCCTGTTCTGAGTGCGGCAGATGTTTTCCTTGTGAATCAGAACTCATCATACATTACAGATCTCACACGGGGGAAAAGCCGTATTCCTGTTCTGAGTGTGGGAAATGTTTTTCACATAAGTCCAGTCTTGAAGGTCATCAGAGGTTGCACACGGGGGAGAAGCCATACTCCTGCCCTGATTGTGAGAATTTTTTTTTTCGGAAATCAGAACTAGTGCAACATCAATGGTCTCACACCGGTAAGAATCCATATTCCTGTCCTGAGTGTGGGAAATGTTTTTCACGGAAGTCCAATTTTTACATTCATCAAAAATTCCACACAGGTGAGAAGCCGTATTCCTGTTCCAAGTGCGGGAAATGTTTTATACGAAAATCAGAACTTGTCAGACATCAGAGGTCTCATACACCTAAGAAGCCATATTCTTGACCTGAGTGCGGGAAATGTTTTTTTTACAGAAGTCCGATCTTTCCAAACATCAGAGATTGCACACAGGGGAGAAGCCATATTTCTTTTTTCTTTCAGTTTTAGCAAAGCTCTGTCTAGGCCATGCATCTGATGCATTTCACCCCATCCACAGGGATAAGTTATGGAGGTGAGCCCCATGGACAGGATGAAATGCGTCAGTTTTTACATGACCAGGTAGGGTGCCAGTTACTTTAGGATTTTGGAGTTTTATTGCTGTGGTTCACTGGGGGAGAGGGCTAGGGTTAGGTCTCCAGTAGAAACCAGGCTTCCAGACTCCATCTCTACAATGTAGTGCCAGGATTCTCCGAGAGTAGACACCCATTCCCCCCTCCAGCAGACATCCATCAGGCAAAAGAAGGACCAGGACTCCCCGGCGACGGCAACAATCCCTCTCCAGGAGACATTCATTGGGCACTTCTGTCTCAAAATATGCCCTCAAGTATTATCAACTTCAGTCCAGCTCTGTCCAGGTCATGCAACTGATGCATTTTGCCCCACCCACGGGGATACATTATGGAGGTGAGCCCCGTGGGTGGGGGGCACTTCTGTCTCAAAACACACCCTCCTCGACCAGGCAACACCGTTCAGATAAACCTGTGTCAAGCCCATAGGCCTACACAACACCACACTCTGCACACGTCCTCCACAGGCTGAGGCCCAGGGGAGAGAGAGCAAACCAGGCCACACCCCCAGCTTTGAAAACCTCTCCCAGCATGCACCACTGCAGGAAGACTACTAGTGGGAGCTAGAAGGGACATAAAAAGCTCAACAGCAGAAGACTTGCTGAGCCCCATAACTATAGCCCTAGGCTTCAATGACACCTAGTGGTGACAGTAGGTTACTGCAACAGCTCTGAGACATACAGGAGAGACAAAATAAGCAGCTAGTGTAGCAAAGTCCTGGGCCCCCAGATGCCTAATGATGACCTCCAGAGTCAGGGAAAGCTGACATCCGTCTTTGTAGAGTGGGTTACCAGGCATGGTGGGTGTCATGCAAGAAGAAATGATGGGCGCCAGTCACTTTTGAATGCGAACAAGAGATTTATTGTCTCTTAACAGAATTGTGGGAGAGCAGGTTAGGGCCAGGACACCCTTAAGTAGATGCAATGATAATTGGCAGACTCTGAGACTTCTATAGGTAGACGACTATACAGAGGAAGGCCTCCAGATGGATAACACTTCTGTATAGGTAGGACCGCTGTCTCCTATGGCAACTAATCTTGCAACAGTCAATAAAGGTAGTTGAACATAACTCTTGGTAACACAGAACAGTCGAGTACTTATCTCACAGTATCCCACTGTAGATCCTGAGCTCCCAGTCTCTCACTAGACTTCCCGATCCCAGTCGCTACCGGATCCCCTGAGCTCTTCCACAGCTATCCTGCTGTATACTCCTCAAGCATCACCCCCTCAAGGATCACCCCCTGATATCCTGCTGGGTCCTTTGCTTGGCCCTTGCTGATGCTTTCCCACTTCTTCACCGTCCCCGGCTGGTGAGAAGACTGCTCTGGTACTTGCTCAAGTTTACTCACAGTAGTCTCCGGTAGTAAGATGGATGGTCCCTTAGTGGTGACAGCTTCCTTTCTACCTCTGACCACTGGTTCCCCGTCCGGCTGAACCTTCTCAACTCTGTTGTACTCCAATCCTGCAGTCCAAACCCTACGCTGTTTTTCCTGCTCCTGGATAGGCCTCAGGCAGCCTAGCAGCCAGGTGTCCCCCCGGGATAGGCCTCAGGATTCCAGCCTAGCAACCCGGGGCGACATAACACACGTCCACCCACACAGCCGTCCAGGTAGAGTTGCCACCTCATCCCTTTAAACCCCAAACACCTTTGAATTACAAAGGTTCTGAAGCTAATTAAATGCAGATAAGACACCAATTGAGTTTAATTACCACCTTAATCAGCCACAGAACCTGTGTAATTAATATGTGTTCGGGTTTAAAGGGATGAGGTGGCAACCAGACGTCCAGGTGGCACAGAACCCCGATCGCCTGACTCCACCCAAATAAATAGGCTCTCCCAGCAGACCAAGGGACTAAAGAAACCCCTGCCAATTGGCTGAGATGCCCATCCATTCGTAATCTGACCTTACGAAGCCCCTGTCAATCTAATGTCACCAGCCACAGTGCCACCTAGTGACAGAAGAGAAAAGGTGCAGCGATTCCAGAATTAGAGAGGAATCAGTGGATCTTCTAACAATTAACCAGGACAATTACTACCTGGCAAACTAAATTTGTTAGCAACCCTGCCTAAACACCAGGGTGTTACACTAGCAATTGCTTTAGGCCAGTTACCACCCAGGAAAGACACATTTAGACACCCACTAAAATACAGGGTGGCTAAACTTAAAATTCTGTTTGGGCGGTGCAGTGATAACAATTTTTGGTACTCAAAATTTGCCCGTAGGCTTAGCTTTAAACGCTGTCATAGGCGATCAGTTTAGAGTTAACCATAAATAATGGGCCTAGAATTATATGTAGCCAGGAGCTGGCTAAATTGCCCGCTGTGATAAAGGACACTTGCAGCATTTTCCACAGGGGGACTGTTTCCTCTAGTGTTCAGTGCAGACCTACATCCTGAATGCAGAGCACGTGAGGAAAGATTTATGACAGAAGAGTAAAGGATTGTGGGACATGTAGTACCGAAAGCCCAGTTTCCATTGGAGCCAGACCATTGCAGACTACAAGTTCCAGCTGGCTGGGAGAGCAGATAAATAGCCTGAGAAGAGGAGGAGTCGGCCTCTTGGGACCATGGCCTTTACCTGAAAGCAGTGATCCAGATGGTTGGGCAGAGGGAGTCAGAGTTGCGGTCCAGGCAGCAAGAGGAGAGAGCTTTCAGTGAGCGGGTGTGGACACATCTGTTGTTCGGCAGTGTCCGGCCAGCCCGGTGACAGTCAGAAGATCGTCATTGTCACCTGCTCTGTAGATCCAACTGAGCTGTGGCATCGAGGAAAATGTGGTCAAGCATCGTCCCTGAGTACAGCATCTGAAGGATCCTTCTGCAGGATCTCCAGATCATCCCTTGAGCTTGGTATCGTTCAGACTCTTCACCTGAGGACACTGCATGCAGACACTTTTACTTTGCCATTACCCATTAGAGCTCCATATGGAGCATCTACCATCCACGTATGCTACTGAATGTCATTATCTCACCACTATTTTGAGCCCCATCACTTGAACTAACTGAAGATTCAAGACACTTGCTTCAACAAAAGGACCCCTTTGTTTTCCACCCCCCCCCCCTCGGGGGACAGGAACGCTTGGGCATTTTCTTGGCCCCCAGATCACCGAGGAACTCTCTTACACTTAGCTGAAGATTCAAAAGGACTCCTTTGTTCTCCACCCCCCCCCCTCAAGGGACAGAAACGTTGGGCATTTACTTGGCCCACATATCACCTAGGAACTCTCTTACACCTAGAGGTTGTTTAATTTGGGTATAATGTGCCAGGTTGCATTAAGTAATTGTGCTAAGGGGCTGTGGCGTGAAAAATGTGGTCAAGCATCGTCCCTGAGCACAGCATCTGAAGGATCCTTCTGCAGGATCTCCACATCATCCCTTGAGTTTGGTATCGTTCAGACTCTTCACCTGAGGACACTGCATGCAGACACTTTTACTTTGCCATTATCCATTAGAGCTCTATAAGGAGCATCTACCCATCCATGTATGCTACTGAATGTCATTATCTCACCTCTACTTTGAGCCCCATCACTTGAGCTAGCTGAAGATTCAAGACACTTGCTTCAACAAAAGGACTTCTTTGTTCTCAATCCCCCCCCCCCTCAAGGGACAGGAACGTTTGAGCATTTACTTGGCCCCCATATCACCTAGGAACTCTCTTATACCTAGAGACTAAGGTTGTTTAATTTGGGTGTAACGTGCCAGGTTGCATTAAGTGATTGTGCTAAGATGCGCACCCCTAGTCAGGAGGTAAAGGGAGTAGTCGCCTCCAGGATTGGTCATTCGCCTACCCTTTTCTGACCTGCAGCCATAGACCATAATTGGTCAAAATATGTGTCAAGTGCTGACTGCTCTACCTCTAGCGATATTAGTGAAGAGACCACTTATTCTACACCAATCAAATAAATAAATTAAATTGGCATATGGTCCAAAAATATTTAGTGACAACACTTATGTATCTACCAGTAAGCTAGGCACCTTAATAAATAAATTATATAAATTATAGTCCAATTGTAAACATTAATGAATAAATCAATTCACATCCAGTAGTGCTCGTGCATAAATCCTTGAGTGGTGACGTGATTCATGTGACTGAAATCCAGTGACGACACCACCACCGCATAAGTTGGCCACTCACCAGATATTATTATATAAAAGCCTTTGGTTCATTATGGGATAACCATTTCACTTGCTGTGAATCTCAAGCTGACCCCAATGCAATAAAGCCAATAGATCCGTTTTCATGGAAAAGAACAATCAAAACCAATCATAGCGCAATATGCTTATTGCTGTTTATTAAACCATAAAAAAATACTAAAAACTCACATGGTTTTGGTGCCCATAAGCCGACACCAAGCTTTTCCAGCAGTTAGAGATGGATTGGGAAGGTATCGCCGTGTAATTTCTGAACCGGCGTGCGGTGCAAGCCTCGTTCCCGTTTGGCTTGCGGCTTGTGATTCAAGCCTCGCTATCATCCGACGGGGAATGACGTAGTGGCGTAGTGTAAAATTTCCCAGCAGCCTCTACGCGTTTCGCAATCAAAATTGTGTCACCAGGAAGCTTCCTGATGATGCAGTTTTGATTGCTAAACACGAAACGCGTAGAGGCTGCTGGAAAGTTTTACGCTATGCCACTAAATGGGATCCCAGGGGTGATGGGGTCCCTGTCCCCAGGGGAGAAGGGGTCCCTGTCCCCAAGTGAGAAGGGGTCCTTGTACCCAGGGGTGATAGGGTCCCCCCCTATTGCAGTGTCCTCTGCCCCCATAGTGCCCTCTGCCCCCATAGTGTCCTCTGCCTCCATAGTGCCCTCTGCCCCCATAGTGTCCTCTGCCTCCATAGTGCCCTCTGCCCCCATAGTGTCCTCTGCCTCCATAGTGCCCTCTGCCCCCATAGTGCTCTCTGCCCCATAGTGTCCAGTGTCCTCTGCCCCCATAGTGCCCTCTGCCCCATAGTGCCCTCTGCCCCATAGTGTCCAGTGTCCTCTGCCCCCATAGTGCCCTCTGCCCCATAGTGCCCTCTGCCTCATGGTGTCCTCTGCCTCCATATTGTCCAGTGTCCTCTGCCCCCATAGTGCCCTCTGCCCATAATATCCAGTGTCCTCTGCCCCCAATAGTCCTCTGCCCCCATAGTGTCCAGTTTCCTCTGCCCCATAGTGCCCTCTGCACCCATAGTGCCCTCTACCCCCATAGTGCCATCTGCCCCCATAGTGCCCTCTGCCCCCATAGTGCCCTCTGCCCCATAGTGTCCTCTGCCTCATAGTGTCCTCTGCTCCCATAGTGTCCAGTGTCCTCTGCCCCCATAGTGCCCTCTGCCCCATATTGTCCTCTGCCCCCATAGGGCCCTCTGCCCCTATAGTGTTCAGTTTCCTCTGCCCCCATAGTGCCCTCTGCCCCATAATGGCCCCCATAGTGCCCTCTACCCCCATTGTGCCATCTGCCCTCAGCCCCCATAGTGCCATCTGCCCCCAGCCCCCATAGTGCCCTCTGTCCTCATAATGGCCCCCATAGTGCCCTCTACCCCCATTGTGCCATCTGCCCCCAGCCCCCATAGTGCCCTCTACCCCCATAGTGCCATCTGCCTCCAGCCTCCATAGTGCCCTCTGTCCTCATAATGGCCCCCATAGTGCCCTCTACCCCCATTGTGCCATCTGCTCCCAGCCCCCATAGTGCCCTCTGCCCCCATAGTGCCCTCTACCCCCACAGTGCCATCTGCCCTCAGCCCCCATAGTGCCTTATGTCCCCACAGTGCCATCTGCCCTCTGCCCCCATAGTGCCTTATGTCCCCACAGTGCCATCTGCCCTCAGCCCCCATAGTGCCTTATGTCCCCACAGTGCCATCTGCCCTCAGCCCCCATAGTGCCTTATGTCCCCACAGTGCCATCTGCCCTCTGCCCCCATAGTGCCTTATGTCCCCACAGTGCCATCTGCTCCAGCCCCCATAGTGCCATCTGCCCACCACCCCCCATAGTGCCTTCTGCACCCCACCCACAGACACACAATCACACGCTGTGCAGTTAGAAACCCTCCTACCTTACACAGGTGTAAAGCAGAGCGGCTGGTATCACAGGCTGAATGGGGGCGGGAACTGCTGAAGTTAACTTTTTACATTAACAGGCTGGTGATTGGTTGCTATGATCGCCCGGCAACCAATCACCTGCTGTTTAATGTAAAAAGTTTACTTCAGTGGTTTCCGCCCCCATCCAGTATTGTGATATCAGCCGAACATGTCCGCGGGCTGGGTGCCCGTGTGAATTAATCACGGGCACTGACAATTAGGGGGGGGGGGAGAGGGGGTGCCGACCCCCGCCATAGGCCATAGGTGTAAGTATAGGCATAAGTATTTTTTTTTATTTCTTGATGGGTTTTTTTGGTAGCAAAAAGGGGAACTTACTCAATATTGATATATTTATTGAGTATTGATATTAATATATCTACAGCACAATACATACAGCACAATAGTGATGTCCAGTTCACGATCGAATCGTTCTTTTGAATCGATTCTTTTCCGTGAACTGGATGAATCGATTCATCTGAGTCCGTTTGAAACAGTTCACTATGGACTCAGTAGCAGATCAGGTCTGGCGAAATGATCCTAGAGCGAGATTAGCTCCGCCCCTTCCCTGCAACCAATCAGCCGGCTCACAGCGCACTGAACTGGATACAAACCTAAAACAGTTCTGAGTCAAGAGTACACAGTACACCGAGTCAAAGAATCATATGAATTACCGAGTCAAAGAATCATATGAATTACCGAGTCAAAGGATCATTTGAGTTATCAAGTCAAAGAATCATATGAGTTACCGAGTCAAAGAATAATATGAGTTACCAAGTCAAAGAATCATATGAGTTACTGAGTCAAAGGATCATATGAGTTACCAAGTCAAAGAATCATATGAATTACAGAGTCAAAGAATCATTTGAGTTACCAAGTCAATGAATCATATGAGTTACCGAGTCAAAGGATCATATGAGTTACCGAGTCAAAGAATCATATGAGTTACCGAGTCAAAGAATCATATGAATTACCAAGTCAAAGAATCATATGAGTTACCAAGTCAAAGAATCATATGAGTTACCGAGTCAAAGGATCATATGAGTTACCAAGTCAAAGAATCATATGAATTACAGAGTCAAAGAATCATTTGAGTTACCAAGTCAAAGAATCATATGAGTTACTGAGTCAAAGGATCATATGAGTTACCAAGTCAAAGAATCATATGAATTACAGAGTCAAAGAATCATTTGAGTTACCAAGTCAATGAATCATATGAGTTACCGAGTCAAAGGATCATATGAGTTACCGAGTCAAAGAATCATATGAGTTACCGAGTCAAAGAATCATATGAATTACCAAGTCAAAGAATCATATGAGTTACCAAGTCAAAGAATCATATGAGTTACCGAGTCAAAGGATCATATGAGTTACCAAGTCAAAGAATCATATGAATTACAGAGTCAAAGAATCATTTGAGTTACCAAGTCAATGAATCATATGAGTTACCGAGTCAAAGGATCATATGAGTTACCAAGTCAAAGAATCATATGAATTACCGAGTCAAAGAATCATATGAGTTACCGAGTCAAAGAATCATATGAATTACAGAGTCAAAGGATCATATGAGTTACCGAGTCAAAGAATCATATGAATTACCGAGTCAAAGAATCATATGAGTTACCAAGTCAAAGAATCATATGAGTTACTGAGTCAAAGGATCATATGAGTTACCAAGTCAAAGAATCATATGAATTACAGAGTCAAAGAATCATTTGAGTTACCAAGTCAATGAATCATATGAGTTACCGAGTCAAAGGATCATATGAGTTACCGAGTCAAAGAATCATATGAGTTACCGAGTCAAAGAATCATATGAATTACCAAGTCAAAGAATCATATGAGTTACCAAGTCAAAGAATCATATGAGTTACCGAGTCAAAGGATCATATGAGTTACCAAGTCAAAGAATCATATGAATTACAGAGTCAAAGAATCATTTGAGTTACCAAGTCAATGAATCATATGAGTTACCGAGTCAAAGGATCATATGAGTTACCAAGTCAAAGGATCATATGAGTTACCGAGTCAAAGAATCATATGAGTTACCGAGTCAAAGAATCATATGAGTTACCGAGTCAAAGGATCATATGAGTTACCGAGTCAAAGAATCATATGAGTTACAGAGTCAAAGAATCATATGAGTTGCCAAGTCAAAGGATCATATGAGTTACCGAGTCAAAGAATCATATGAGCCCCCGCGGTAGTAAAATCCGATTATTATTGCTGCGCATGCGCTGTAAAGACTACGGGGCAAATCTGATGGCTGGCAATGTTAACTGTGAAGTCGGCCCATCAGAAAGTTGTTCACATGCACAAAAACCCGCTTTTCATTTGGGCTCCGTTTCCACTTGTGCAACTTGTCCTGCGACTTGGGACTGCAAAGTCGCACGACAAGTCGCACCCCCCCATGATTTCCAAGGAGTACCCTTCGTATCTGTGCGACTTCAAAGTAGTCCCCTGCACTACTTTGGTCCCACTTTGATGCAACTTGAGGTCTATAGACATCAAGAATACACAGGCATCGCTTCAAGTCGCATCAAAAGTGCGGGGGAATCGTACGACTTTCAGGTTGCAATAGTGGAAACCTGGGCTCAGGGGTGTTGCTAGGTCTACAAAAGATCTGGGGCTAGAGCCCATAGCAGCATAGTAAAGAAAGCCATATGCTTAGGCGGGCATACACATGTATATACGGTTATATATGTGTGTGTATATCCCCAGAGAGCCCCCCACTTACATCCGGGTCCCCAGAGAGCCCCCCCTTACATCAGGGTCCCCAGAAAGCCCTCCCCATTGCATCAGGGTCCCCAGAGAGCCCCCCTTACATTAGGGTCCCCAGAAAGCCCTCCCCATTGCATCAGGGTCCCCAGAGAACTTCCCCTCCCCTTGGGGACCCCTGCAGAGACTCGGGGCTATGGGCCCCAAATACCACCCCCTAGCGACGCCACTGCCTGGGCTAACACAGATGTTTGTGTGTCACCAAAATTGATGACGCTGACAAATTGTGATCTGACACAACAATGGGCTTGTCAATAAGACCTGCCAACCTTCTGTGAATCAGTCTTCTGATTCTCATCATTTAATAGGGTTGAGTGAAAGCTTTGGTTCACTTGCTTGTCAGCAGACTCAGACTCAGCAAGGGAATCGAAGAATCGATTCATTGAATCGGTTCATTTCAGTGAGTAGTTCGAACCAATTCCAGACATCCCGACCTGCAAAAACTCATTTCAGAGAGGTCACGCTCCGTGCCGACAAACCCCCCCCTCCCCCCATTCATAATGAAATACCTTAATAAGATAATACTTTAAAGCTAATGAATAATATAATACCATAATAAAATAATACTTTAAAAGATAATGTTGTGTCACACTCACCAACAATGCACCCTCACTGTGCCCATCTGTAGCCTCACTGTGCCAACAATGCAGCCTCACTGTGCCCATCTGCAGCCTCACTGTGCCAACAATGTAGCCTCACTGTGCCAACAATGCAGCCTCACTGTGCCAACAATGCAGCCTCACTGTGCCCATCTGCACCCTCACTGTGCCCATCTGCAGCCTCACTGTGCCAACAATACAGCCTCATCAGTGCCCATCAATGCAGCCTCACTGAGCTATCAATGCAGCCTCACTGAGCCATCAATGCAGCCTCACTGTGCCCATCTGCAGCCTCACTGTGCCCATCTGTAGCCTCACTGTGCCCATCTGCACCCTCACTGTGCCCATCTGTAGCCTCACTGTGCCCATCTGCACCCTCACTGTGCCCATCTGTAGCCTCACTGTGCCCATCTGCAGCCTCACTGTGCCCATCTGCACCCTTACTGTGCCCATCTGCAGCCTCACTGTGCCAACAATGCAGCCTCACTGTGCCCATCTGCAGCCTCACTGTGCCAACAATGCAGCCTCATCAGTGCCCATCAATGCAGCCTCACTGAGCTATCAATGTAGCCTCACAGTGTCAACAATGCAGCCTCACTGTGCCCATCTGTATCCCCTCATCAGTGCCCTTCTGCAGCCTCACTGTGCTCTTCTGCAGCCTCACTGTGCCCATCTGTATCCTCATCAGTGCCCATCTGCAGTCTCACTGTGCCCATCTGCAGCCTCATTAGTATCCCCTCATCAGTGCCCTTCTGCAGCCTCACTGTGCCCATCTGCAGCCTCGCTGTGCCCATCATCAGTGCCCTACTGCAGCCACACTGTGCCCATCTGTATCCTCATGAGTGCTCATCTGCAGTCTCACTGTGCCCATCTGCAGCCTCATTAGTGTCAACAATGCAGCCCCACTGTGCCAACAATGCAGCCTTGTCAGTGCCCATCAATGCAGCCTCACTGAGCTATCAATGCAGCCTCACAGTGCCCATCAATGCAGCCTCACAGTGCCCATCAATGCAGCCTCACTGAGCTATCAATGCAGCCTCACAGTGCCTTGAGGCGATTCAGTTTGCATTTGCAGCGCTTTACAAATCATTCATTCATTCATTCACAGTGTCAACAATGCGGCCTTGCTGTGCCAACAATGCAGCCTCACTGTGCCCATCTGTATCCTCGTCAGTGCCCATCTGCAGCCTCACTGTGCCCATCTGTATCCTCATCAGTGCCCATCTGCAGCCTCACTGTGCCCATCTGTATCCTCGTCAGTGCCCATCTGCAGCCTCACTGTGCCCATCTGTATCCTCATCAGTGCCCATCTGCAGCCTCACTGTGCCCATCTGTATCCTCATCAGTGCCCATCTGCAGCCTTACTGCGCCCATCTGTATCCTCATCAGTGCCCATCTGCAGCCTCACTGTGCCCATCTGTATCCTCATCAGTGCCCATCTGCAGCCTTACTGCGCCCATCTGTATCCTCATCAGTGCCCATCTGCAGCCTCACTGTGCCCATCTGTATCCTCATCAGTGCCCATCTGCAGCCTTACTGCGCCCATCTGTATCCTCATCAGTGCCCATCTGCAGCCTTACTGCGCCCATCTGTATCCTCATCAGTGCCCATCTGCAGCTTTACTGCGCCCATCTGTATCCTCATCAGTGCCCATCTGCAGCCTTACTGCGCCCATCTGTATCCTCATCAGTGCCCATCTGCAGCTTTACTGTGCCCATCTGTATCCTCATCAGTGGCCATCTGGAGCCTTACTGCGCCCGTCTGTATCCTCATCATTGCCCCTCGCCTGTACCTTGATTATACACATCAGGTGTCTCCCGCTGTGTCGTGCAGCTGCAGTCTTAACTGTTCGGTGGCCGTCCACTGTAACAAAGCCCCGCCTCCTCGTCCATGATAGACGGTCAACTGAACACTGATACAATGCTGGGAAACTGAATCAGTGTTCCGTCTATCATGGACGAGGTGGCGGGGCTTTGTTACAGCGGACGGCCGCCGAACAGTTAAGACTGCAGCGGCATCACACAGCGGGAGGCACCCGCTGCTTGTGATTACTCCAGGCTGAGTGGCAGTGCAGGCTCAGCCGGGAGATCGCGCGGCACTCGCGGGGTGTCCGTGAGCCCGCCGTTAAATGTGAGTCGCGGGAAACTTGAGATGTCTGCGATTCACTTTAAAGATCCGAACTTCCCATCACCAAAGCACAAGGCCGTGTTCACACTACGAGACGTTTCTCGAGGGGGGGGGGCTGCAGTTCTTCTGAGCTCCACAAGATGGTGATCTTCTCACTTCTACCCAAACAGGAAGTCTCTATGGAAGACAGGAAGTGATGTCAGGTCCAGACAGGAAGTGATGTAATAAATAGACCGGAAGTTCCGGGTGAGAGGTGAGTCGGGAGGAAGTAGAGAGGAGACATTGCTGGAATTGGCAGTAGAGGAGGTAATAAGATCTTATTTTATATTTACACCCAGTAACCCCCCCGTCATGTTCCGTCCTCTTCCTCCATAGTCACTGTGACGTCTTTTATCTCCAGCAGATGATGATACACACATATATAGTGTGGGAACCTAGATTAACCCCCTTCAAGGGCAGAACATTCCCCCACTTCCAGGGCCTGAACATTCTTTTTATTTTGGAGATAAATTCTAGTAATATGTTCCTCTAAACAAACAGCACTGACAATAAATAGACAAGACAATCACCATCCTGACCATACATGGCCTACAAAGGGCAATTATTACACTATGCAGCCAACACAATGATGGAGTGCCGGGGTCAGGAGTATGGAGCATTGAGCCCCTTACATTGCTGGTCAGGAGGAAGAGAACATTCCCCAGCCTGCCATGAAGAATCAGTTCCATCATTGGTGTCAGAGGGAGGAAAATACCGAGGGCTCTGAGTGAAGTAGAGGAGCTGAGGGGGTACCGAGGCTGAGGGAATTTTGATGCCCTTAAAGAGGTAGTGGAGTTGAAGGGCTCTGGGCGCCTAATAAGGTTGGTGGTAGGGTTGCCATCTCATCCCTTTAAACCCGAACACAGGTTCTGAGGCTAATTGAATGCAGATAAGGCACCAAGTGAGTTTAATTATCACCTTAATCAGCCACAGAACCCGTGTAATTAATATGTGTTCGGGTTTAAAGGGATGAGGTGGAAACCCTAGTTGGTGGGCTGCAGGGCTCTGAGAAAAAAGAAGGCAGTAGGGCTCAGTGAGACTCTAAGGTAGGGAGGGGGGGGCTCTTGGTCTATGGTGGTCCTCCCACCCACAGTTACTTTTCAGACCTCTTTACAGAACTCTTGCCAGGAAATGAAGGCAGACTTCACCTTCACTGGTCGAATAAAATGTTCCTGGATATTAGGAGGAATGAAGAAGGACAGTTATATAGTCAGGTTGAAAAAAAAAGACACAAGTCCATCTAGTTCAACCATAAAATAAATAAAAAATATAAAACAATTCTATACCCATAGCTGATCCAGAGGAAGGCGAAAACCCCCAGAAAAGCTTGATCCAATTTGCTACAGCAGTGGAAAAAATCCCTTCCTGATCCCCCGAGAGGCAATCGGATATTCCCTGGATCAACTTTACCTATAAATGTCAGTACCCAGTTATATTATGTACAAAGGCCTTCTTAAAGCAATCCACTGAGCTGGCCAGAACCACCTCTGGAGGGAGTCTATTCCACATTTTCACAGCTCTTACTGTGAAGAAACCTTTCCGTATTTGGAGATGAAATCTCTTTTCCTCTAGGCGTAAGGAGTGCCCCCTTGTCCTCAGTGTTGACCATAAAGTGAATAACTCAACAGCAAGATCACTATATGGACCCCTTATATATTAGAACATGTTGATCATATCCCCCCTTATTCTCCTCTTCTCAAGAGTGAATAAATTCAGTTCGTCTAATCTTTCCTCATAGCTGAGCTCCTCCATGCCTCTTATCAGTTTGGTTGCCCTTCTCTGCACTTTCTCCAGTTCGCCGATATCCTTTTTGAGAACTGGAGCCCAAAACTGAACTGCATATTCCAGATGAGGTCTTACTAATGATTTGTACAGATGATGTCTCTCTCTCTGGAGCCCATACCTCTCTTATACAAGAAAGGACTTTGCTCGCTTTGGAAACCGCAGCTTGGCATTGCATGTTATTATTGAGCTTATGATTCACCAGAACCCCCAGATCCTTCTCCACCAATGACTCCCTCAGATCCTTCTCCAACATTGACTCCCCCAGATCCTTCTCCACCATTGACTCCCTCAGATCCTTCTCCACCATTGACTCCCCCAGATCCTTCTCCACCAATGACTCCCTCAGATCCTTCTCCACCAATGACTCCCTCAGATCCTTCTCCACCACTGACTCCCCCAGATCCTTCTCCACCACTGACTCCCCCAGATCCTTCTCCACCAATGACTCCCCCAGATCCTTCTCCACCATTGTCTCCCCCAGATCCTTCTCCAGCATTGATTCCCCCAGATCCTTCTCCAGCATTGATTCCCCCAGATCCTTCTCCACCATTGATTCCCCCAGATCCTTCTCCATCATTGATTCCCCCAGATCCTTCTCCACCATTGTCTCCCCAAGATCCTTCTCCATCATTGTCTCCCCCAGATCCTTCTCCATCATTGTCTCCCCCAGATCCTTCTCCACCATTGACTCCCCCAGATCCTTCTCCACCATTGACTCCCCCAGATCCTTCTCCACCATTGACTCCCCCAGATCCTTCTCCATCATTGATTCCCCCAGATCCTTCTCCACTACAGATTCCCCCAATTGTACTCCCCCTAGTATGTATGATGCATATTCTTAGCCCCCAAGTGCATAACTTTACATTTCTCAACATTAAACCTCATCTGCCACATAGTCGCCCAATTAGACAGAGCATTGAGGTCGGGTTGTAAGTTGGAGACATCCTGTAAGGACGTTATTCTACTGCATAGCTTGGTGCCATCTACAAAGACAGAAATGTTACTTTTAATCCCAGACCCGATATCATTTATAAGGTTATTGAAAAGTAAGGGTCCCAGCACTGAACCTTGGGGTACACCACTGATAACCTTAGACCATTCAGTGTAAGAATCACGACACTCTGAATTCTGTCTTTAAGCCAGTTTTCTATCCATTTACAAACCGATATCTCCAAGCCTGTAGACTTTACCTTACACATGAGCCGCGTGTGGGGAACTGTATCGAACGCTTTTGCAAGATCCAAGTATACTACGTCCACAGCCACCCCTCTGTCCAAGTATACCACGTCCACAGCCACCCCTCTGTCCAAGTATACCACGTCCACAGCCACCCCTCTGTCCAAGTATACCACGTCCACAGCCACCCCTCTGTCCAAGTATACCGTGTCCACAGCCACCCCTCTGTCCAAGTATATTACGTCCACAGCCATCCCTCTGTCCAAGTATACCACATCCACCCCTCTGTCCAAGTATACCACGTCCACAGCCACCCCTCTGTCCAAGTATATCACGTCCACAGGCACCCCTCTGTCCAAGTATATCACGTCCATAGCCACCCCTCTGTCCAAGTATACCACGTCCACAGCCACCCCTCTGTCCAAGTATACCACGTCCACAGCCACCCCTCTGTCCAAGTATATCACGTCCATAGCCACCCCTCTGTCCAAGTATATCATGTTCACAGCCACCCCTCTGTCCAAGTATATCACGTCCATAGCCACCCCTCTGTCCAAGTATACCACGTCCACATCCACCCCTCTGTCAAAGTATACCATGTCCACAACCACCCCTCTGTCCAAGTATATCACGTCCACATTCACCCCTCTGTCCAAGTATACCACGTCCACATCCACCCCTCTGTCAAAGTATACCATGTCCACAACCACCCCTCTGTCCAAGTATATCACATCCACATTCACCCCTCTGTCCAAGTATACCACGTCCACAGCCACCCCTCTGTCCAAGTATACCACATCCACCCCTCTGTCCAAGTATACGGCGTCCACAACCACCCCTCTGTCAAAGTATACCATGTCCACAACCACCCCTCTGTCCAAGTATACCACGTCCACATCCACCCCTCTGTCAAAGTATACCATGTCCACAACCACCCCTCTGTCCAAGTATATCACGTCCACAGCCACCCCTCTCTCCAAGTATACCACAGCCACCCCTCTGTCCATGTATACCACGTCCACATCCACCCCTCTGTCAAAGTATACCATGTCCACAACCACCCCTCTGTCCAAGTATATCACGTCCACAGCCACCCCTCTCTCCAAGTATACCACAGCCACCCCTCTGTCCATGTATACCACGTCCACATCCACCCCTCTGTCCAAGTATACCACGTCCACCGCCACCCCTCTGTCCAAGTATACCACGTCCAGATCCACCCCTCTGTCCAAGTATATCACGTCCAAAGCCACCCCTCTATCCAAGTATACGACCTCCACATCCACCCCTCTGTCCAAGTATACCACATCCACAGCCACCCCTCTGTCCAAGTATACCACGACCACATCCACCCCTCTGTCTAAGTATACCACATCCACCCCTCTGTCCATGTATACCACGTCCACATCCACCCCTCTGTCCAAGTATACCACGTCCACATCCACCCCTCTGTCCAAGTATACCACGTCCACATCCACCCCTCTATCCAAGTATACGTCCTCCACATCCACCCCTCTGTCCAAGTATACCATGTCCACAGCCACCCCTCTGTCCAAGTATACCACGACCACATCCACCCCTCTGTCTAAGTATACCACATCCACCCCTCTGTCCATGTATACCACGTCCACATCCACCCCTCTGTCCAAGTATACCACGTCCACATCCACCCCTCTGTCCAAGTATACCACGTCCACATCCACCCCTCTGTCCAAGTATACCACGTCCACAGCCACCCCTCTATCCAAGTATACCACGTCCACATCCACCCCTCTGTCCAAGTATACCACGTCCACAGCCACCCCTCCATCCAAGTATACTGCGTCCACAGCCACCCCTCTGTTCAAGGTTTTTCTTACCTCCTCATAAAAAGAAATCAGGTTTGTCTGACCACTTCTGTCTTTCGTGAATCCATGAGGTCTGTTCCTTAAAATATTGTTTTCCAGCAAGAACTCGTCTTTGTGGTCTTTTATTAAACTCTCCGGTATCTTCCCGACTATAGAAGTTAAACTAACAGGTCTATAGTTACTTGGTAAAGGCTTTGATCCCTTTCTAAATATAGGCACCACATTGGCCCTGCGCCAATCCAGTGGTACTCTTCCAGTCATTAACATGTCCCTAAAAATTAGATACAATGGCTTTGAAATGACAGAGCTCAATTCTTTTAGGATCCGTGGGTGGATGCCATCTTATCCAGGTGCTTTATCCACCTTTATTCTGTATAAATATTTCTGGACCATATCATTTTTGAGCCATTGTGGATAATTTGGGGCTGTGTCACTACCACCCCCATTATGGACATGAGCTCCCCCATGCTCCTTTATATACACAGAACTGAAGAAAGTATTTAATACATTTGCCTTCTCTTTGTCCCCAGTCACCCACTCTAGATTATTTTGTAAAGGGCCTACATGCTCAGACCTGACCTTTTTACTATTAATATATTTGAAGAAATTTTGGGGGTTTGTCCTACTATCTTTTGCAATCTGTCGTTTGTTTTGAATTTTTGTGTCCTTGACAGTCGTTCACCCCTGGGGGGGGGGGGCTCTTTCTTAGAGGAGGTCTGTTTGGACAGCTTTGCCTAACGGGGTGGCCAGGAGTCAGTACTCTGCACAGGCTCTCCAGAGGGAGTTCTGGCAGTTATCCAGATAAGTCGGAAACTCCAGGCCAAAAGTCAGCAAGTTCCCCTTCCTGGACATTATGATAACCCCTCCATTGACCTCAGAGCAAACAAGTCAACGGAAGGATCGTATTTATCATTCCTTGTCTGCAGATCTAAAACTAATCGAATCCAGTTCAGAAACCAAATAGACCCGACAGAAGAAAGGGAATTTCTGATCCAGTAGGCCAAGAGGGTTCCAGGTTCATGAAAATACTAAACAGCCCAAATGAAATGTGTTCCCATAGGGGGCAGTAGTCCTTAAATGTACAGCAACCCTCCTATTACCCCCCTCACATCCTATTATTGTGTGACCAATACCATCCAAATAATTCTTATCTTCATTTCCCAAAGTTATCCGTCTACAAGGAGACCTGTATAGACCAAATTACGCCACCAATGAGGATGGAGGAGGACCGGAGTCACATGACTGAGAAGATACTAAACCTCACCCTGGAGATCATCTACCTGCTGACCGGAGAGGTGAGGAGGATTCTGGGAGGTCACATGACATCACTCTTATCTCTATTAATAAAACACAGACCTGACCGGAGAGGTGAGGAGGATTCTGGGAGGTCACATGACATCACTCTTATCTCTATTAATAAAACACAGACCTGACCGGAGAGGTGAGGAGGATTCTGGGAGGTCACATGACATCACTCTTATCTCTATTAATAAAACACAGACCTGACCGGAGAGATGAGGAGGATTCTGGGAGGTCACATGACATCACTCTTATCTCTATTAATAAAACACAGACCTGACCGGAGAGGTGAGGAGGATTCTGGGATTCTAACATGATATTCCTATTGGTTCCTCAATACAGAGATTTCTTGTGAAGTCAGGTGATCATATGACCATCACAGTGCCTCCATGTGACTCCCTAAAACCTGAGAGACACAACATGGAGAAGATTCTAGAAGTCACCAAGAAGATGATGGAGCTGCTGACAGGAGAGGTGAGGAGGATTCTGGGAATTCTGGGACATTATCCAGTAACAGACAAGGGATGTGTCTGGATGGTGACTGTATCATTGTGTGTGTCAGGTTCCTATAAGGTGTCAGGATGTCACTGTCTATTTCTCCATGGAGGAGTGGGAGTATTTAGAAGGACACAAGGATCTCTACAAGGACGTCATGATGGACAATCAGCCGCCCCTCACATCACCGGGTAAGAGGAGACTTTATTGTAAAGGAGAGAGCAGTATGGAGGCTCCACCTAGATCCCCCATCATCTGATAAACACATAGAAACAATGTATTCAGTCAGTGTGTGTGTTTCCTACAGATGGATCCAGTAATGGGAACCCACCAGAGAGATGTCCCCGTCCTCTGTATTCCCGGGATTCCACACAGGAAGGTCACACCATCCCTCACCATCATCAGGTAGATGAGAAACAATTATTGGTAGTTATGATTTATACAGAAGCATGTTTGGTACAATGAATGTTTTATTATATATTCAGAGTGGAAAAGTGAGAGATTCTAAAGTTGATCTAAAAGATGATTGGGTGATGGAGAAAGCAGAGTTTCTAGAAGGACACAAAGATCTGTACCAGGATATCATGATGGAGTCATCCAGCTACCGAAACCCACCAAAGAGATGTCCTCGTCCTCTGTATTCCATACAGGAAGATCACACCATCCCTCAAGATGATCAGGTAGGTTATTAACAATTATTAGTGGTTATGATTTGAATACAAGCCTATATGTTACAATAAATGTTTTATTTTTTTTTATCAGAGTGAAAATCTTGGGGATTATAATATTGTTGTTAAAGAAGAGTTTATAGAGGAGGATGAAGAGTATGGAGTGATGGAGGAGTTTTCTGATGCATACAAAGATATGATGGACCCTCCTAACAATAGAAGCCCACCAGAGAGATGTCCCCGTCCTCTGTATTCCCGGGATTCCACACAGGAAGGTCACACCATCCCTCACCATCATCAGGTAGGTGGAGTTGAGGGTGGGGAACATAAAGTGATTGAACACTCTGACATGTGGAGATGATGTTTGGACTCTACAAGATGATATTTTCTATGTGATCTCACATCTTAAATACTTCTATGTTACAGATGTTATTTTCTGCCATCCTGTTGGTTTAGGGTGAAGATCTGATGAAAGTTGAGGGTGAAGTAGAAGAGACGTATGTGAGGGATGATCAGCAATATACGGAGGAGGCTGGAATGATGAGGACATTCATAGAGGAGGACACTCCTACAGAGATCAACACAGGTGACCCATAATATATTCTTCTCTTTTCTCTGCTCTCTTACTGCACATTGATTGGTCCAGAGTAGGGCAGGAGCTGAGTGATATCCGCCAATAATAGGTTGATAATGGTCCCCTCCCTGTACTGTTACCCGTCCTGGGGTTCAGCTGGCAGTATTAGGTTTTGTGTCACTCCTAGTTACAGTAGCACAGATATGATAACACAGATTGAGACTTTCTTAGGTTGGTTCCTCTTCTTCCAGCAGAATTATACCTAAATGTTACCATAAAACTCGGGATGAAAAGTAAGGAGTAACATTAGGACTGAAACACTTATTTTTCCTAGGACAAAATACTGCTTCAAGCTCCCTCCAGTGCTGCATATCACCAGAAGCTTAGGCCTGTGGTCACTTGTTCTATGGTAAAGGGTCTACAAGTCTTAACTTTGACCCTCTTGTGTATCAGAGATCACATGACCCAGTGCCTAGGCTTGTGGTTGTGTAAAGAGCATGGACCTCCCAGTCCCCATTGGTTCCTGCTCTTCTGACAAGGCTGTGTAAATGTAGAAGTGATCTGAGGACCAAAGGCCCTTTGACTGAAGAGGGGGGAGAGTCCCAGCTGGTTGGGACATCCACAGAGAACATCTGCTCACTCATATCTACCTGATCCAGATAGAATCTTGATGGAAGTGAACTAACCCTCTCATATCTATTGATGATGTTTTTTATATTTTTCCAGGACACGCCATGGAGAAACCCTCTAAGGATCGTCTCACTTTATCTCCAGGTTGTAAAATGGAAGATGAGGACATCACAGGAGATTGTGGAGGAGAAAAGACAATGAGCTCCACTATGGATGGTGGACTTCACAGTGTGGATAGACCATGGAATCCCTCTGACTCTGAGCAACCTCGTACTGTGAGGGATGGTGGCGGGATTCAGTGGGAGAAAAAATTTTCTTATCTTTTATATTCCTGCCTCGAGTGTGGGAACTCTTTTTCGCACAAATCGGACCTTGTTTTACATCAAAGATCTCACGCAGGTAAGAAGCCATATTCTTGCCTTGAGTGCGGGAAAAGCTTTTCGCTCAAGTCCAATCTCAATGCACATCTCAGGTCTCACACGGGTGAGAAGCCATATTCCTGCTCTGATTGCGGGAAACGTTTTGCACACAAGCCCCATCTTAACGCACATCGGAGGTCTCATACGGGCGAGAAACCTTATTCCTGTTCTGAGTGCGGAAGATGTTTTGCAGAAAAATCAAGCCTTGTAAAACATCAAAGAACTCACACGGGTGAGAAGCCGTATTCCTGCCCTGAGTGCGGAAGATGTTTTGCACAGAAATCACAGCTGGGTAGACATCAAAGATCTCACACGGGTGAGAAGCCGTATTCCTGCCCTGAGTGCGGAAGATGTTTTGCACAGAAACCACAGCTGGTTAGACATCAAAGATCTCACACGGGTGAGAAGCCCTATTCCTGCCCTGAGTGCGGGAAATCTTTTTCAAAAAACGCCCTTCTCAGCAAACATCAGCGGACTCACATAGGTGAGAAGACACAATCCTGTTCTTAGTGTGAAAAATGCTTTGACAAAAGTCACGTCTTAAGATGCCAGGCACGGGGAAAGCTGTTCTTCTGCCCTGAGTGAAGGAAATGTTAACCATGGAACTGAGACCTTATACATAAAACATCTCACTGGGGAATAGCCATGTTCCTGCCCTGTGTGCGGGAAATGTTTTTCAGAAAAGTCCCTTCTTAACAGACATGAGAGGACTCACACGGGTGGGAAGCCATAGTCTTTTCCTGAACCTCAAAATCATGGAAGTCCAATCTTCCTGAACGTCAGATATACCACATGCGGGGAAATACTGTTTTCCTGGCCTGGGTGCTCCAAATGTTATTCATGGAAATCAAATCTTGACAAACATTCAAAGATCCCTCACGGCAGAGGAGCCGCCTTCCTGAGTGCGGGAAATGTTTTTTTTGCTCTACCAAACCTCAGAGAACCCACACAACCTTCAGGCGAACCTTCGAGTGCAGGAAATGTCTTCTATATGGATCTTATTTTGCCGTACATCAGAGATAGCACACTGGGAAGAAGCCCACCTTGAGATACACCTCAGAAAACACGTGGCTGAGCGTTCTTCTGATGTTTATAGTGTAAGAAACACTTTGAAGTCCTTAGTAAACTCTTTTTTTCCTAATAAAGTTTGGTCTGGCTTACTCTGAGAGGAGGGCGTAATACTGCTGGTTAAGTCCGTCTGACAATGTAGTCTGACCTTCCTTGGTCTTCAGCAGAAGCTTCATAGGAAGACATAATAAGCTGGATATTGCTTGTAGATGAAGTGAAGGGGAGATCAGACTACATGACGGGACTGACAATTTTAGTGCACCATCACAATTTTCAACCACAAGATATTTTTGTGTTTTTTTTTTTGTTTTCTGATTTGTACAGTGATCCTAAAAGAAACAAACCTAGTAGTCCATCAATGTGCATTTACGAAAGAAGATTGCTGTGTTTAACCACTTCCAGCCCAAGGACCTCCTATGACGTCGTTGACTTTGAGTGGTGATATCCAAATGATGAAGGGTGCAAAGATCAATTATACAGAAAGTACACGTTGTGAAAAAGTCCAATGGATATGAAGGTCCTGAGAAGGGCCGTGTGCGTCAACCACCAAATGATGATTATCAAGGATGGAATACGCTGGCACTGTTCGGCATGAGAAGCATCAAGGATGGTACATTGTCAACCAAAAAAGGTGAAGTATATCTACTCCTACCGGAACGGGTGGACTCGAGTGTCAGCGACAACTAGTCATAAAGGCATGGATGCCGGGATCGGAGGATCAACGGAACTCCAAAGGGAACCCAGGGCCTCCAAACACGACTCCAAGGGTGTTGTGGACAACCACCCAACCGAACCTCAGATGAAGAGGACGCCAGGGATGGACATTAGGCGTGGATGGACCAACTGGACCGTAAAGGAACTCTTGTCCGGAAAGTTATGCAAAGACAAAAATGCCTCCATATGGTGTAGGTCAAAATTTTATTTTTTTATTTCTAAAAACCGGCATACATCAATGGGAATAAAAACTGTAATCACAGGATAAAAAAGAGGGCAATGTGAGGAGCAAAAAGCCTAGCGCGACGCGTTTCGTCCCAAAGGACTTCAACTGGGGCATACAACAGCTCCCCCACATTGCTCATATTTAAAAACTACATAGGAATAGGAGACTAATAAGTGAGAACCAATTGGACCTCGACAGTTCCGAGGCCAGTGACCATATGGGCTCCAAGCCTCAGTATCGGGACCAATAATGAAAGAGAACACGGGTCACATGGGGTCGAGAACCGGCTTTCACATCCATTGGACTTTTTCACATTTCCATTTGTGTCATTTCTGTATAATTGATTTTTTGCACCCTTCACTTATATATTGATATATGTGTACACTTTTTAGCGCTACATTATTTACCATTTACTATTTACATTCTTGTTACGTTGTTTATGTAGCAGTTTTCCATTTTTTTGTTAGAGTTAGCGCAGTATCTTCCATATCTGAATGATGGGTGCAGCTACAGGCATCACTCAGATATCATCTTTTTTCGGCTGGCGATTCTGTGCATCGTAGGAACAATCGCTTCAGCAGTTCAGCCGCTTGATCATTCTTACAGGCGGCGGCGTGCCGAAGAATGAATCAGTCGCGGCCCCGAAGTTGATCATAGAGATTTCCGGTGACCAGTCATCTCTATGACCCTCGGAGGCCCGGGCGCATCGTTATGACGTCATACCTGGGCCGCCAGGATGTAAACAAAGGCGGGGACTCGCCCGATCTCGGTCTTTCCAGCCTGGAGGAGAGATGTGGGGTCTTAAAGACATCTCTCCATAAAGCGGACCTGTCGCGCACTATTCCTATTACAAGGGATGTTTATATTCCTTGTAATAGGAATAAAAGTGATTAAAAAAAGTGTAAAAATAAAGGTAAAATAAACAATAATTTTTTTTTTTTAAAGAGCCCCCGTCCCTGCGTGCTCGCGCACAGAAGCGAACGCATACGTAAGTTGCGCCCACATATGTAAAAGGCGTTCAAATCACACATGTGAGGTATCGCCACGTGCGTTAGAGCAAGAGCAACAATTATAGCCCAAGACCTCCTCTGTAACTAAACTAGTAATCTGCAAAGAAAAAAAAAAAACATTTAAAGCATCGCCTATGGAGATTTTAAAAATACCAAAGTTTGGCGCCATTCCACGAGTGTGCGCAATTTTAAGGCGTGACATGTTGGGTATCTTTTTACGCGGCGTAACATCATCTTTCACATTATACAAAAAAAATAGGGCTAACTTTACTGTTTTTTTTTAATTAATGAAACCTATTTTTTTAAAAAAAAGTGTTTGAAAAATTTCGGCGTAAATACCGTGTGACGTGAAAAGTTGCAACGATCGCCATTTTATTCCCTAGAGTCTCTGCTAAGAAAAAACATATATAATGTTTGGGGGTTCTAAAGTTATTTTCTAGCAAAAAAATTATGATATAATCACACACACAGGTTGGACTTGTGTCTTTTTTCGACCTCACCTACTATGTAACTATGTAGAAGAGGAGTGCCAGAATAGGCCTGGTATGGAAGTGGTTAAAAACTATTTACAGGAAGAACAACACAAGACATACAGAATGCTACAAATATGCATACATAAAAACATTTATACACTAGCTAATAATTTCCAGCTAGTGAGTGTTAGTATTTGTCTGTACACCAAAAGTCACCTAACGTCTGTTATAGCTGGTCCACAATTTCCTTATGAAACAGGACTCCCTACATTAAGCGATCACAGGAAACTCTCTCTCTCTCCCTGTCTCTCTTTTGCTTAGTTTAGTTTAATTGTTATCCTATGGCAGAGTCCTCCAGTCAGCTTTTTCTCTGCCGGGCTTTTATCTCAAAAAAGTTTGTAGCCCCCATCCTGTAGTTTTCTGCAGACAGCTTGTAGTGAGTGCATAGTGATGATGTCACTGCTACATTTACAAGAGAATAACTTGGTTTGCAAAGTCATTTGGTGCATACACAGTGGATCGATAATCTTTGTGGCTGTTGAGAAACTTTAATGAGGGTTTTTGTTCAACTTGAATTAAAGTGGTTGCTGTAAACCTCAGGCATGAAATAATGAACAAAGCACATCCCTCTATATTTTGTACTTGTCTAAGTTAAGAGCATTAAAGTGGCATTTCTATCTGCTGCCTCTTTCCTCTTTTATCAGCATGAGTCACTTCTGACAAGTTTTCCTGACACCGAGAGAGGAAAAGATGGGAGGGAGCTCCAGCACACAGCCTGTGATTGACAGCTTCAGCTCTATGTACTGTGTGAAGGGGATGCGTCCCTTCCCTCCAATCAGCTCCCAGAACTCATCTAGCTAAGCTCTGCAGAGTGTAACGACAGCTCCCCGCCCCCTGCTTTCTGAAATCTCAGACAAGCTTTATAAATTCTGCAATTTAAATGTTTGTAGAGATAACAACAGGTACAACTAATGTGGGACAGCCAATCACACTTGAGCGTGTCCTGACGTGTTCTAACTTGCACTCACCTATGTCAAAGACCAGCTTACTCAGTCTTCATGGAGTAGTAGAGGAAATAACATGTGCGTGTTGCGTTGTTGGCAGAAAATGAGTGACAGGTATCTGGAGCGGTGGATTTACATAAAATTTTACACGAATGTTGGCAAAACTTTAGCTCTGTTACTACAGGCTTATGATGAACGTTCCATGAAGACATTAGGTTGCTTTTGAATGGCATAGGTGGTTTAAGGAGGGTCAGGAAGATGTTCACGATGACAAAAAGAAGTGGGTAGCCAAAAGCGCAAAAAACGGATGGAAATGTGGACAGAGTTCAAACTCTCATATGCTCATGCTGGTGTATTTCTTTGATCACAAGGGGTTTGTTTACTACGAGTTCATAGAACAGGGTACAACCAACATTGTTACTTAGAAATTCTGAAAAGGTTACGGGAATCTGTTCAGAGGAAAAGACCAAAACTCTGGCCTGACAGGTAGATTCTCCACCATGACAATGCTCCTGCACAAACATTTTTTTTTTACAGTTCATTCCGGGAATTAAATTGGGTCAGAAGAAGGGTGACTGAGACAAAAATGCCCTCTGTGAAGTGCAGTCCCATCTACTAGTTCCTTCTCTGTCTGTGCTCTGCCTGTGTGTCGAGAAGGATGCCAACCGTCACTTAATAGTTGCCCAAAATTGGAGGGTTGCCTCTATGCTGATGCAATTTTGAAGGAAATGTGTAAATGTTAGCCTGTAGGACAAGCTGCCCCTTGGCTTAAAAGCTGGGGTTGACATTTGGTTGGGCCTTGCCTGACAGCTGAGTCGAGAATCTGGACCTTGGGTTAAAAGCTGGGTGGGCTAGCTGGGTCTGGGCATGAAGGCTGGGTGGCTTACAGCTGGGATAGTTTGGGCATGGTATTGTAAGCTGAGTGAGGTAGCTTGACTTGGGTCTGAGAGCTGTGTAGGTTGATTGGTTGGCTGGACAGCCTAGAATAAGAGGCTTCGATTTAGGGCAACTAATAACTGACAGCTGGCATCCTTCTCGACACACAGGCTGATCATTGACAGGGAAGGGAGACAGAAGAGGAACTAGTAGATGAGACTGCACTCCACAGAGGACATTTTTGTCTTAGCCACCCTTCTTCTGGCCCACCACCAGTGTGCCTCTGCTCTCAGGAAAGGCATGGGTTGCCACAATTGCACAGGCACTGCCAGGGCCACTCTCTTGTGGAGTGTTATTCAAGGCAGACCCATAAAGGGCCCTTGCAAAGCCATCTCTGGACACAAGTCATCGTGCAATTGACATAAATATTTGGTGAAGCTACAGCTGAATGAAGGTTTGTAATTGACAACCTGCCCAGCAAATATTGGGCCACAATAGCCGGTATTATTTCATGCAATTAGCCTTTACTAGCCAGGTGGTAATCTTACTTGGTAGTCTCCGGGAGATCCTCCTCAACCGCTGCAATACCCAGGAGACAACCCTTAAAACCGAGTGTCTCCCTTACAGATCATTGATGTCAGTTGTTCCTGAGAGACAGAACTTGTTCATTGCGCAAGGAACCCCTAGAAACCTTTTCTAGGAACCCTGGCTTGTTGGACTAGGCAGTAATATATTTCTACGTCCCTTGGTAGGTGCAGCCACAAGGCTGTGTTCACACTATGAGATGTTTCTACGGGCTGCTAGTTTTATTACCATTGCTACATACCATTGTTTGTGTTTGTTTTTCTCTTTTTTTTCCCCTTGCTTCAGAGATTGTGGGGTTTTTTTTTACATTCTGCTAAAACATTTGTGAATCGGTACTGCTTGGACCTTGATGAAGTGGACTACCCCCGAAAGCTTGTCCTGAAAGCTTGTATGTTAGTGCAAATAAAAAAAGTATCATGGACAGTACTCAATTGCCTCTGAGCTCCAAAAGGTGGTGAAATCACTTCTACCCGGACAGGAAGTCTCTATGGAAGACAGGAAATGATGTCAGGTACAGACAGGAAGTGACGTCAGGTACAGACAAGAAGTGATGTCAAGTATAAATAGGAAGTTCCAGGTGAGAGGCGAGTTGGGTGGAAGTAGAGCGGAGACATTGTTGGAAGAGGCAGCAGACGAGGTAATAAGATCTTATTTTTTTTTTACTCCCAGTAACCCCCCCCCCGTCATGTCCGTCCCCTTCCTCCATAGTCACTGATGTCTTTTATCTCCAGCAGATGATGATACACACATATATAGTGTGGAAACCTAGATTAAACCCTTCAGGGGTCTGAACATTCCCCCACTTACGGGGCCGGAACATTCCCTTCATTTTGGAGATGTGTCGCCTTTCCCACTAATCGCCTTCCTACCTTATCAGTCTCCAGTAATGAGAGATGAGATTCAGATTCGGGTGGTACAGAAATTTGACCCCAATTTCCGGGACTCAAATGTTGGCAGAATTTTTGGTTGATTCGTCTTGGTGCTCACCCATAATGCCTTGCACGGCCTTTGATTCTGGTCAGCAGTTTAAAAGCAGCCAATAATAGGGAGGAGGTTGATAACCCCACCCTTCACTATAAGAGGGGTCTGAGCTCAGCCAATAATGGAGGAGGAGGTGGATAACCCCAGCTCTCACTATTAGAGGGGGTCGGAGATCAGCCAATAATGGAGGAGGAGGTGGATAACCCCAGCTCTCACTATTAGAGGGGGTCGGAGATCAGCCAATAATGAGGGAGGAGGTGGATAACCCTGCCCCTTACTATTAGAGGGGGTCTGAGCTCAGCCAGTAATGAGGGAGGAATGTAGCAGTGCCACTATCAATATGGGTTATTCCAACCTTAGGGTACACAAAATTTCTCCCAAAACACGCATCCCGAAGATCCACATCCAACCCAGGGTAGGGTTGCTACCTCATCCCTTTAAACCCAAACACATATGAATTTCACAGGTTCTGTGGCTGATTAAGGTGGTAATTAAACTCACTTGGTGCCTTATCTGCATTAAATTAGCCTCAGAACCTGTGTAATTCATATGTGTTCGGATTTAAAGGGATGAGGTGGCAACCCTAAACCAGGGTTGAGGTCAACCTGAATCTCATCCCTATAAGTCACCTCCACTGATCCGTGCCTATGAACGAGCTCTCCCTGTCCACTCACTATCACCAGATCCAACACACTGAGACTATGGATGATCTCAGATCCCCTCATATAATGAGGAGTGAGGTCATCCATCTCCTCCACCCATTATTGACTGATCTCAGACCGCCTCGTATAATGAGGAGTGAGGTTATCCATCTCCTCCACCCATTATTGACCGATCTCAGATCTCCTCGTATAATGAGGGGTGAGGTTATCCATCTCCTCCACCCATTATTGGCTGATCTCAGATCCCCTCTTATATTGAGGAGTGAGGTTATCCACCTCCTCCACCCATTATTGGCTGATCTCAGACCCCCTTGTATAGTGAGGAGTGAGGTTATCGACCTCCTCCACCCATTATTGGCTGATCTCAGATCCCCTCATATAATGAGGAGTGAGGTTATCCATCTCCTCCACCCATTATTGGCTGATCTCAGATCCCCTCATATAATGAGGAGTGAGGTTATCCATCTCCTCCACCCATTATTGGCTGATCTCAGACCTCCACTTGGTTTAGGGACCCACCTTTGAAGCCTTTACCTTCTGACTGAGAACTGTGCTGGTTCCATAACACCGCATACAGCTTTAGTTAGCATGAAGAGGACCCTCCCCCGATGTATTGTATTTTTTTTATTGTTTTCATTACTAGAGGTCCCCCACAGCTGACTATAACTCCTCTACTGCCCTCTAAAGGTAACTATTAGACAATTAAAGAAAGATCCTATTTATTGTCTGCAGATATAAAACTAACCAAAAATAATTCAGAGACAAAACAGACAATGTCATTTCTGATCAGGGAGGTAGGGCGAAATACAACAGGTCTGCCAGGGGCAACAAACACAAAGTAACCCAATCTGCATGTGCCAATTTCCACTGGGGGCAGCTCGACTGTTAACCTCTTATATCCCCATCCTAATATTGTCCAGCCAATACAGTCCAGATAATTCTCCACTATTCCTCCACAGAGAAACCCGTATAAATTACATGACCACATTAATGAGGATGGAGGAGGACCGGAGTCACATGACTGAAAGGATACTAAACCTCACCCTGGAGATCATCTACCTGCTGACCGCAGAGGTGAGGAGGATTATGGGAGGTCACATGACATCACTCTTATCTCTATTAATAAAACACAGACCTGACCGGAGAGGTGAGGAGGATTCTGGGATTCTAACATGATATTCCTATTGGTTCCCCAATACAGAGATTTCCTCTTCTGAAGTCAGGGGATCATATGACCATCACAGTGCCTCTATGTGACTCCCTAAAACCTGAGAGACACAACATGGAGAAGATTCTAGAAGTCACCAAGAAGATGATGGAGCTGCTGACAGGAGAGGTGAGCGGTGCTGGGAATTCTGGGACATTATCTATGGAAAAATGGGAGTATTTAGAAGGACACAAGGATCTCTACAAGGACGTCATGATGGACAATCAGCCGCCCCTCACATCACCGGGTAAAAGGAGACTTTATTGTAAAGGAGAGAGCAGTACGGAGGGTCCACCTAGATCCCCCATCATTTGATATACACATAGAAACAATGTATTCAGTCAGTGTGTGTGTTTCCTACAGATGGATCCAGTAATGGGAACCCACCAGAGAGATGTCCCCCTCCTCTGTATTCCCGGGATTCCACACAGGAAGATCACACCATCCCTCACCATCATCAGGTAGATGAGGAACAATCACTGATAGTATCATTAGGATCTGTACATTATCTGCATTGTTACCATTGATGTCATTTTTATTATATATTCAGAGTGGAAACCTCAGAGATTCTAAAGTTGATCTCAAAGAAGAAATAAAAGAGGAGGATGATGAGGATGGGGTGATGGAGGAGTTTCTAAAAGGACACAAAGATCTGTACCAGGACACCATGGTGGAGTCATCCAGCTACAGAAACCCACCAGAGAGATGTCCCCGTCCTCTGTATTCCTGGGATTCCACACAGGAAGGTCACACCATCCCCCACCATCATCAGGTAGGTGGAGTTGAGGGTCGGGAACATAAAGTGATTGAACACTTTGACATGTGGAGACGATGTGTGGACTCTACAAGATGATATTTTCTATGTGATCTCACATCATAAATACTTCTATGTTATAGATGTTATTTTTCTGCCATTCTGTTGGTTTAGGGTGAAGATCTGATGAACATGAAAGTTGAGGGTGAAGTAGAAGAGACGTATGTGAGGGATGATCAGCAATATACGGAGGAGGCTGGAATGACAAGGACATTCATAGAGGAGGACACTCCTACAGAGATCAGCACAGGTGACCCATAATATATTCTTCTCTTATCCTCACTGATTGGTCCAGAGTAGGGCGGGAGCTGAGAAATATCAGCCAATAATAGGTTGATAATGGTCACTTCCCTGTACTGATACCCGTCCTGGGGTTCAGCTGGCAGTATTAGGTTGTGTGTCACTCCTAGTTACAGTAGCACAGATATGATAACACAGATTGAGCCTTTCTTAGGTTGGTCCCTCTTCTTGAAGCAAATTTGTAGGTAGTAGTTAACATAAAACTTGTTGGGATGAAAAGTAAGGAGAAAGGTAAAGACTAAAACACTTATCTTTCCAGGAGAAAATACTGCTACAAGCTCCCTCCAGTGCTGCATATCACCAGAAGTCTAGACCTATGGTTACTTGTTCTATGGTAAAGGGTCTTCAAGTCTGAACTTTGACCCTCTTGTTTATCAGAGATCACATGACCCAGTGCCTAGGCTTGTGGTTGTGTAAAGAGCATGGACCTCCCAGCCCCCATTGGTTCCTGCTCTTCTGACAAGGCTGGGTAAATGTAGAAGTGATCTGGGATGAGGACCAAAGGCCCTTTGACTGAAGAGGGGGGAGAGTCCCAGCTGGTTGGGACCTCCACAGAGAACATCTGCTCACTCATATCTACCTGATCCAGATGGAATCTTGATGGAAGTGAACTAACCCTCTCATATCTATTGATGATTTTTATATTTTTCAGGACACGCCATGGAGAAACCCTCAAAGGATCTTCTCACTTTATCTCCAGGTTGTAAAATGGAAGATGAGGACATCACAGGAGATTGTGGAGGAGAAAAGACAATGAGCTCCACTATGGATGGTGGACTTCACAGTGTGGATAGACCATGGAATCCCTCTGACTCTGAGCAACCTCGTACTGTGAGGGATGGTGCCGGAGTTCAGGGGGAGGAGACATTTTTGTGTCCTGAATGTGGGGAAAATTTTAGTTCTGAATTTGATCTTTCTGTACATTGGAGATCCCACACAAGTCAGGAGATTCATTCCTGTACTGAGTGCGAAAAATCTTTTTTTTATAAATCAGAACTTGTCACACATTACAAATCTCACACGGGGGAGAAGCCGTATTCTTGTACTGAGTGCGGGAAATGTTTTTCACGAAAGTCCTATCTTAAATCACATCAGAGGTCTCACACGGGTGAGACACCACATTCCTGTTCTGCGTGTGGAAAATGTTTTACACAAAAGTCAGGCCTTGTAAAACATCAAAGAACTCACACGGGGGAGAAGGCATATTCCTGCCCCGAGTGTGGGAAACGTTTTTCACAGAGTTCCCACCTTTATACACATCAGAAGTCTCACACGGGTGAGAAACTTCATTCCTGTTCTGAGTGCGGCAAATGTTTCCCCCATAAATCACAACTAGTCAGACATCACAGATCCCACACGGGGGAGAAGCCGTATCCCTGCCCCGAGTGCGGGAAATATTTTTCACAGAGGTTCTATCTTAATATACATCAGAGGATTCACACGGGTGAGAAACCGTATTCCTGTCCCAAGTGTGGAAAATGCTTTTTACAGAAATCAGACCTTGATAAACATCAAAGGTTTCACACGGGGGAGAAGGAATATTCCTGCCCTGAGTGCGGGAAATGTTTTTTACAGAAATCATACCTCAATAAACATCAAAGATGTCACACGGGTGAGAAGGCATATTCCTGCCCTGAGTGCGGGAAGTGTTTTTCGCAGAGTTCCCAACTTAAAACACATCAGAGGTCTCACACAGGCGAGAAGCTCCTTTCCTGTTCTGAGTGCGGGAAAAGTTTTTTCCATCAATCAGAGCTGGTCCGGCATTACAGATCTCACACGGGGGAGAAGCCGTATTCCTGCCCCGAGTGCGGGAAATGTTTTTCGCTCAAGTCCAATCTTAAAACGCATCAGAGGTCTCACGTGGGTAAGAAGACGCATTCCTGTTCTTAGTGTGGGAAACCTCTAAAGTGTGCCCAGAACGATGGTGTGCTCTGCTGTTCCTACCTCTGGGATCTGGGTGGCTGCCTTATAGTTAGTATCTATCCATATGGTTTCTGTCGGCTATGTTGGAAATAAGGAAGGAAGGGCAACCCCTTAAAGTCGCACATCTACTGCAATGAATGGAGTTGCAACCTCAGCCTGGACTCCGAACAGGCCATGCCCCAATGTGTTTCACTCCGCCCCCCAACCCCTGGAGCTTAGTCATGGGGTGTGAGGGCTGAGCTCAGTCCTCCCTTCTCTGAGCTCAGGCTGCTCAGCTGTTGGTTAATTGCCAGCACTCATCATTCCACAGTGACTCACCTGATGATCATATCCTGCTGGTCAGTCAGCCTTGCTGGCTATTTAAACTGCCTGGATCAGATCTCCTGTGCCTTCGCTGTGGTCAACATATCCGGATACTCTCTGCTGTGTTTCTGTTGAAGACCTGCCTGGCTGACGTCCCTTTTGGTTCCTGATGCAGTCTGCTGCCTCTGACTACGCTGATCTCTGGCTTCCTGATTTCCTGGCTTGTTCTGACTACCCAATTTGGCTACCGAACCCTGTTTTGACTACGTTTTACCAGCTGTACCATTTTTACCATTTTATTAAAAGGTGCAATTTTTACTGCATTTTCTGTCTCCGTCTGTTTCATGTTTCCTGACATGGGGATCATGCTATCTCCTTTTTCAGCTTCCCACCCTTGTTTTTTGAGCTAGTTAGTTTTCAAACAAATGCTGCCATGGAGCATTACTATCAGATACTTACCTTCATTTTCATTTTCTGATTTGCTCCTTGGCAGCAGGAGTTCCCTCCCAGTATCATGAGTAGGCTAGTTACAGAACACTGCCTCTGGCTCAGCCTGAAAATTTATGGGAGTGGGGTCCTATGGGGTAGGAGCGATGGCGACGCTACCCAAACGGATGTTGCCATGGAGTCCACCAGAAAAGGAAAAATACAGTAAGTATTTGATAGGAAATTTTCTGTTTTTCTGCCCTGAGTGTGGGAAATGTTTTTCACGATGATCGGAATTTGTCATTGACATTTTTTAACATTAAACAAATGAAAATTAGACATTTATGTTTTTAAAATCATGAAATTCTTTGTAAGTTGATTGATAAAAGTTTTCCTTCAGATTTGTGTGATGAAATGTCCTTTTCTTTTCCTTTTATTCCTTTTTCTAACACTACAAGTAAGGCCCTTCCTGTAGGTTTTAGTTTTAGTCTTAATCTTGTGTCTTAGTAGTTTGGTTTTACCGGCTTATACTTATTTGAACAGCCGACTCTCCCGATTCTCATACATCTCTGGACGTCTGTAGTAGACTCCAATGTTAAGTCCATCAGTTCATAGACCCATCTATCATTCCACCCGTAATTCCTCCTCCGCACCATCACCACCTCCAACCACAAGATCATCTTTCTTCCTCACTTTCACATCCCATCTAATATAGAGAAATCCCCCCTCCATCTTTTCTATGTCCCATGTCCCTCTAAACAAGAGGATCAGCATTAATACAAACAGCCCAGTCTTGTGAGGAGCCAAGCCGTGTTTCTGGAACACCAAGCACAACCCCAACCAAAAGACCATCTTTCTTCTTCGCTTTCACATCACATATAACATAGAGAAACCCCCCTCCATCTTTTCTATGTCCTGTGTCCCTCTAAACAAAAGGATCGGCATGATTTCAAACAGCCCAGTTTTGTGAGGAGTCAAGCTGTGTTTCTGGAACACCAACCAAATAGTTTTAGTCTTAATCTTGTGTCCTAGTAGTTTGGTTTTACCGGCTTGTACTTGTTGGAACAGCTGACTCTCCCCCTTCTCATACATCTCAGGACATCTGTAGTAGACTCCAATGATAAATCCATCAATTCATAGACCCTTCTTTCATTCCACCCGTAATTCCTCCTCCACACCATCACCACCTCCAACCACATCACCATCACCACCTCCAACCACATCACCACCTCCAACCACATCACCATCACCACCTTCAACCACAAGATATTTTGCTTTTTATTTTTCCATCGGTCTGATTCCTGTAGTAAACCCAGGCAAACCTATTGTATATAAATATGCCTTTTCTAAACAAAATTGCTGTGTATGCGAACTACTTAGAGTTACAGGGAAAACAAAAAAAGACATATAGAGTACTATAAATATGCATACATACACACATTCACACACTATCCATCATTTCCTAGCCAGTGAACACTGATAATAATCTTTATGCAATAGGGATAAGCTAAAATTCACTTAGCTTCTGTTATACCTGGTCCATGATTTCCTTAATGAACAGGACTTGATCTTAGCAGTTTCTTTCTATCTCTAACAGTGTAGCATTATTAAAAAACATAGGAGAGCTCTGTGATTTGTTCCAACTTCACTGTGAAGAACCTATACATTATATAATAAATTATTATATATCCAAATACAAGTGGAATGAAATAAAATATTAAAAAGTCCCGCAAAAAAATATAATAATGTAAAGTCCCAAGACAAAGGGAAAAACAATCAGGTTATCACATTTACAAGGTGGGTAAGGGTACACATCCTTCTGTACTGTACATATGTTGCCATCCAAGTGGTTAATTTTGCATTAGGATGGTTACTATCTTTTATGTCTTCATTCCTTGAAAAATCATCATTTTGTTCAACGTTTTTATTGACTTAGCATTCTAAAGCAAGCCTCATATGAAATGCCCTTTTTGATTGTTTATTTGCTAATTGTTAAGTATTGGTGGTGATGAGATTCTGCCCCGCTTCCTGCCAATGGACCTGCTGCCTGTGCAGCCTGTATTAGTCTAGCTCAATTCCTTTGGTCTTTTTGGATTGAGAACGAGGCAGGGGCCTTGAAACATCCCCAGAGACCGAGATTAGCTTCTGTGGATTCGGTAAGTCTCCTTACAGCGGCATTTGACAGTGACATGGTTGGCATTGACTGGAGGTTTTTTTTTGTGCCCCTTGCAATGGAGTTTATCTCCTATCCACTTTTTGCCGGCTTTATCATCTCTCTCAGTAGTATCATCTTTGTCTCCCCCTGAGCCCCCTGGTAGCCACAGGTGGAGTGGGATCTCAGCAACACTGGGTATAGCACACTGATCTCCGAGGAGGTGGCTGCCTACCTTCCCTGTAAGTGGTTGTTTGTATAATAAAGAAGATAGGACTTTTTCCCCACTATCACCTCCTTGGTGACCTTCTGGCTTGCTGCCTCATCTGGACAAGACATTGGAGCTCTTCACATAATTTTACATGACACTACCTTTCCCCAGGTACAGTTGGGCTGTTTGTCGGGACCATGTATGGTCCACACTAGACACTGCATTGCATACCGAACTGGTTTGGTGGCAGAATAATCACAGACTGGTTCCATCTAACAGGGGACAATTTGCTTAGTTGCCATGGTATTGTCTCTTTGCACCCTGATCAGGTGTTTTTGCAGAAATGAGGGTCCAATGAGCTAATTTTGAGCAAAAACAATGTAATTGTATCGCTCAGAGCTCCAGGATAATGACAGGGAGCTGTGCCTCCTGGGTGGCCAGGTTCCCTGAATTGTGAAAGATTAGAATACTCCTCCACAACCTGTGAGGCCAGCATCTGTTGTTATCACCATCCATGGGTGTGTGAAAGATGACGTCCACATTTTGGAAATTCACCAAGCTAGGGAGCTCCTTGCTTGCCTGGAGAGAGGCATGAGGAGGTTGAGTAAAGGAGTGTGTGCTATTCCAGGCCAACAGAATACTGTGTTGTAGAGGACTTGACTGGAAATGAATGAAGGGAATAAGCTCAAACAAGGCTACCATGAGGCGTAGTATGTAGATCAACCAGCATCCACCAAGCCCCGAAGCATTCATTTGCTTCAAAATTCAAGAACTCAGCTCCATGATTTATATAATCCTCAATTAAGATATGTCAATGACTTAAGTTTTATAAAGTTCTTACTCACAATCACCTTTCTCAACCTTTTCAACACAGATGAAACCTTGAAACCCCAGCTAAAAATACTATCATGCTGCATTAGTGTGATGGTCAGTGGGAAGAATGCTCCTTACACCTGTGGTCACTGAGAAGAATTACCCCTTTACAGGTAGCTAAAAATTTGAATGGTGTCAGTGGGAACTTACCTGAGTGGCAGGATTTGCTCATTGCTCAAGGAACCCTTAGCAACCTCTTGAGGAACCCTAATTGAGGAAGAATGCTCCTTACACTTGTGGTCATTGGGAAGCATTACCCCCCTACAAATAGATAAAAAGATCATTGGTGTCAGTGGGGACTTATCTAAGAGGCAGAAATTGTCTTGCTCAAGGAACCCCTAGCAACCTCTGGATGAACCCTAAGGTTTCATTGGACCCTGGTCGAGAAAGAATGCTCCTTACACTTGTGGTCATTAGGAAGCATTACCCCCTTACAAATAGATAAAAAGATCATTGGTGTCAGTGGAAACTTATCTGAGTGACAGCAATTGCTCATTGCTGAAGGAACCCATAGCAACCTCTGGAGGAACCATAGTTGAGGTAGAATGCTCCTTACACCTGTGGTCAATGGGAAGAACTACCCCCTTACAGATCGCTAAAAAGATCAATATTGTCAATGGGAACTTATCTGAGAGGCAGAAATTCCTCAGGAAACCCCTAGGGACCTCTGGAGGAACCCTAGTTGAAGAATAATGCTCCTTACACTTGTGGTCATTGGCAAGAATTACCCACTTACAAATAGCTAAAAAGATCAATGGTGTCAGTGGGAACTTATCTGAGAGGCAGAAATTGCCCATTACTCAAGGAAACCCTAGCAAACTTTGGAGGAACCCTAGGGTTTCCTGGAACTCTGGTTGAGGAAGAATGCTCCTTACACTTGTGGTCATTGGAAAGAATTACCCCCTTACGAATAGCTAAAAAGATCAATGGTGTCAGTGGGAACTTATCTGAGAAGCAGAAATTGCCCATTATTCAAGGAACCCTTAGCAACCTCTGGAGGAACCCTAGGGTTTCATGGAACCCCGGTTGAGGAAGAATGCTCCTCACACTTGTGGTCATTGGAAAGAATTACCGCCTTACAGGAAGTTAAAAAATAACAATGATGTTAGTGGGAACTTATTTGAGAGGCAAAAAATTGGAAAAGAGGTTTGGACTTTTTAGGCACAACCAAACAATTTATACAAAAATATTTTTTTATTGTAGACATAGAAAATCTATATTTTTTAAAATCCACATTTATAAATCAAATATAAGATAAAATGCAGCTACTGTATATAACCATTTAACAACTACATGGAAACTTGGAGATGAAAAAAAGATCATTGCATTGTGGTGATGGATCCAGGGGTGTGGTTATATTACAGGGAAGCGATGTAGAAATGTTCTAGACTCTACATGTTACGCACCTTGAGCTTCTTCAGGCGCATCAAAATGATAAATAATGTGGAATCTAGGAGATACAGCTTAAAAACAATTTAGGTTAGGTAAACAAAATGCAGGGCAGCTGTTGGGAGGTTTCAAATAATCCCGTCACAAAATTCTGTTTTAGGTATAAAGTATCAGTTCAGTAGATAAATAGCAAGATGAGAGGGCAAAAGAGAGGCTCTTTGTAGAAGTATTTGTATCAAAATATCAGAGGTATATCGAGGCACATCCCAGGTAGGGGACAACCACTAGCCGGGTCCTCACTGAGGAGAAGTTGAACCCACTAGCTTATAAGGAACCAATAATATAATCCTCCCCACTAAGAACGCGGATAGATCAGTAAATAACCTTGACACGGGACACCCCGCTCGAATAACACCCGCTGCGGTTTACTCTGTTTACTCTTTTAGTATCCACAGGACCACTCTGTGTTGATACAATTAATATTTTTTATTTGAGAGGCAGAAATTGCTCAAAGAACCCTTAGCAACCTCTGGAGGAACCCTAGGGTTCCATAGAACCCTGGTTGAGAAACACTGGTCTAGAGGCAGACCCATACACATAAAGGGCCCTTAACCACTTCAATACCAGGCACTTTCACCCCCTACCTGCCCAGGCCAATTTTGAGCTTTGAGCGACTCTGAATGAAAATTGCGCGGCCATGCAACACTGTACCCAAACTAAATTTTTATAATTTTGTTCGCATAATTTTTTTAGGTGGTTTTTAATCACCACTGGGTCTTTATTTTTTGCTAAATAAACGAAAAAAAGATAAAAAATTAATGAAAAAAAAACAAATTTTTCTTCATTTCTGTTAAAAAATTTTGCAAATAAATAATCTTTCTTCATAAATTTAGGCCAAAATGTATTCTGCTCAATTTCTTTGGTAAATATCTGACAGTCCATCAATCCTGATGTACTGACGGCTGCTCTCATTTCTTGAGGCTCGAAAACACCAGGACAGTACAAATACCCCCCAAATGACCCCTTTTTGGAAAGTAGACAGTCCAAGGTATGTAGTAAGAGGCACACCCCCGAGTTCATTTGTTAGAATTTTTTGGAATATGAAGAAATTAAAAAAATGTTTTCACAAACTTTTTTTTTTTTAACACTATCACCAATGCAGTACAGTGTCAGCTGTCGACTAATTGCCAGCTCCTATCTCTCCACAGTGACTACCTGATGAAGATATCCTGCTCGTCAGTCCTGCCTACTTAAACCATCCAGTCCAGATAATCTCTGGCTTTGCCTTGGTCACATCTCTAGAGACGCTCTCCTGTGTTCCTGTTAAAGACTTGCTTGGCTGACATTCCTTCTGGCTCCAGAACCTGCTTGCTGTTCTACTATGCTCATCTCTGGCTCCCTGACGTTTTGGCTTGTCTGACTATCCGTTCCAGTTCCTGAACTCTGGCTATGTTTTGACTACGTTTACTCTGGTTACCTTTTTTTATTATTATTAAACAAGTGTGATTTAACTGTACTTCTGTCTCAGTCTGATTCATGGTTTCTGACAGTAGGCGAAGGCCATGAATTCAGAAGATGCAGTCAGTCCACTTGTTGGTAATATTTTTTCCAGATTGGATGAGCAGGATCACCCCATGGATCAGTTTGCCATGGCATTACAAACGCTCCTGAGTCGCACGGCTCACCTGGAATCTCCCACTGCGGCTGCTCTGCTACAACCTGTGTTGCAGGCCGTCCTTGCTGCTGCTCCAGTCTCTGTGCAGGCACCCGCCTCAAGTATTACCTTTTTAGGAGGTATGTCTGGTTCCGCTCCGCTTCCCCAGCGATTTGGGGGCGATCCAGTCCAATGCAGAGGGTTTCTCAACCAGGTTGAGATATACTTTGAGATGCTGCCCCAGGCATTTCCCACGGACAGAAGCAAAGTACCGTATATACTCGAGTATAAGTCGAATTTTTCAGCACATTATTTAGTGCTGAAAGTGCCCCCCTCGACTTATACTCGAGTCAAGCACTTTTCTGCAGCAAAAAATTTCATTTTCTGAACCGACTTTGGGGCCCCGTATCTCAGGGCCACTTGGTGCTAGGAACTCCAAATTTGGTGTGCAAACCCAGTGGACCTGGTACCACACCATATCCAAAGGTGAAGTTCCTAGCACTAAGTGGCCCCGAGATACGGGGCCCCAAAATCGGTTCGGAAAATGTCATTCTCTGCTGCAGAAAAGTGCTTGACATTTTCTGAACCGAGTTTGAGGCCCCATATCTCAGGGCCACTTAGTGCTAGGAACCCCAAATTTGGTGTGCAAACCCAGTGGACCTGGTACCATAACATATCCAAAGCTGAAGTTCCTAGAATTAAGTGGCCCTGAGATACAGGGCCCCCAAACCGGTTCGGAAAATGTCATTCTCTGCTGTAGAAAAGTGCTTGACATTTTCTGAACTGATTTTTGGGGCCCTGTATCTCGGGGCCACTTGGTGCTAGAAACCCCAGCTTTGGAAATTTTATGGTGCTAGTTTCACTGGGTTTGCACACCAAATTTGGGGTTCTTAGCACTAAGTGGCCCTAAGATACAGGGCCCCTAATTCGGTCAACTGTGTCCATCTGCTACAATGTCATTTCGGGACCCTTTGGGTTCAGAGACCCCAAATTTTGGCTGCAGCTAGGGGGCATCTAGGAACCCTTAACTACCGAGTTTGAAGTTCAGGGGACCTATGGCTGCAAATGGGCACAGTGAGGCTGCAAATGGGCACAGTGAGGCTGCAAATGGGCATTGTTGACCCTCTTTTCCACTTACAGTAGCTGTGCATTTCTCACCCTCGTCTTATACTCGGGTCAATAAGTTTTTCCCATTTTTTTGTGGTAAATTAGGGCCTCGACTTATACTCGGAACGACTTATACTTGAGTATATACGGTAGGTTTTCGTGATATCTTTGCTTTCTGAGAGAGCCCTGGCCTGGGCAAACCCTCTGTGGGAGACACAAAAACCTGTTGTCTTGAGTTACCCTGAGTTTGTGGCTTCTTTTAAAAGGGTATTTGGCGTTCCTGCATGCTCCACTTTTGCAAGTGCCTCATGTCCATCAAACAGAGTACGAGAACTGTTGCCGACTACGCCATTGAATTCCGTACTCTGGCAGCAGAGGTTGCTTGGAACAATGAGGCCCTTGTGGCTGCTTTTTCTCATGGTTCCCTTGCCTCCCTCATCTCCCATGCCTCATGGTACCGACTTAGTCTGTGAAGATGAACTCATGCACTAGGGCTTCACGCGTCTCTCTGCGGATGAGAGAGCCCTTAGGAGGAGGGAGAGATTGTGCCTTTATTGTGGCCAGGCAGGTAACTTTTTGAAGTTTTGTCCTACCCGTCCTGGGAACGTCCGAACCTTGAGGTCCTTTAGCGGACAGACCTTAGGTGGCGTTGTTTCGTCCCCAGTTATCCAGAAGGATAAGCCCCTGGTTTTGGTTAACCTTTCTTAGGCTGAGTTGTCCGTCGTGATATAATCGACTCTGGGGCTGCAGGCCTGTTCATTGATGCTGCCTTTGTATCGAAGCACTCGATTCTGCTGCAGCTGCACTTGCCATTGAGGCTCTTGACGGGAGATCTCTACAGCCTGCCCATGTGACTCATGAGAGGTTTTCCGTTGTCAATGGCCGTAGGGGCTCTTCACCATGAGATAATCCAATTCCAAGTTATTTCCTCACCTATGTTTCCGCTGGTTATTGGTTATTCTAGGTTACAGAGGCACAACCCCTCTTTTGATTGGCTCAATGCTGAGGTTCTCTCCTGGTCACTACAATGCAGTAAGACATGCTTCCAGAAGATAGCCAAGGTCCTGTGCACCTCTTCACTCTCCTCCCTGCCGGAGGAGTACCGCAATTTTAGCGAAGTCTTTGACAAAGGTCAAGCCGGTAGTTTGCCTCCACACCGGTCCTGTGATTGCGCAATTGACCTTCAACCTCGTGCCATACCCCCTCGTGGCCGAGTTTACCCTTGGAGGATAAGGCCATGGAGGAGTATGTTGCAGATGCACTTTCTCGAGATTTCATCCGCAAATCCTCGTCCCCTGCTGGTGCTGGTTTCTTCTTTGTGAAGAAGAGGAGCGGTGAACTGAGACCTGTATTGATTATAGGGGTCTCAATCATTTCACGATTAAGAATGCCTATCTGATTCGGTTGATTACGGAGTTATTTGACCATCTCAAGGGAGCAACGGTTTTCACGAAGCTTGATTTGAGAGGGGCATACAATCTCGTGAGGATTAAGGAGGGCAATGAGTGGAAAACTGCGTTTAATACCAATACAGGCCATTGTGAGTACCTCATAATGCCTTTTGGCCTTTGTAACGCCCCGGCAGTTTTCCAGGAATTTATTAACAATGTCCTCCAAGATTTGTTGCAGTTATGTGTGGTGGTTTATCTCGACGATATCCTCATATTTTCCAAGTCCCTGAAGAGCCACCACACAGATGTCTGTCGTGTGTTTCAGAAACTGAGAATAATCCCTATTGTAAATTGGAGAAGTGCAAATTCCATCGTGAACAGGTTAAATTCCTGGGTTATGTCATTTCCACTGCTGGTATTTCGATGGACCCAGAGAAACTTTCAGCAGTCCTACAATGGTCCTGACCCATGGGTTTACGTCCTCTGCAACGTTTTCTTGGCTTTGCCAACTATTATCTGGATTTTATTTGTAACTTCTCGTCTCTGGTCAAGCCCCTGACTGATATGACCAGAAAGGACCGTAACTCACAGAGTTGGTCTCTGGAGTCCATTAAGGCCTTTGAGAGCCTCAAGGCTGCCTTTGTTTCTGCTCCTGTGTTGGCACATCCTGATCCTACGTTACCTTTTATCCTTGAGGTTGATGCTTCTGAGACTGGAGTTGGCGCCCTTCTGACTCAACGTCCTACCTCTGAGAGCGCTATGCATCCATGTGGCTACTTTTCCAAGAAATTGTCACCTGTGGAGTACAATTACGAGATTGGTGACAGAGAGCTGTTAGCAATCATTTTAGCCTTGAAAGAATGGAGAAATCTCCTTTAAGGTACCACTGTGCTGGTTCTCATTCTTACTGACCATAAGAAATTCACATTCTTGCCTGAGGCTAAACGCCTTTCTCCCAGAAGGGCGTGATGGGCTCTTTTCTTGTCTAGTTTCAATTACATTGTCTCATTCTTACCTGGTACTAAGAATGTAAGGGCTGACACTTTGTCACAACAATTTTCCTCCACTTCCAAGATGGAGTCGGTTCCGGTTCCTGTGATTCCTACTGATCGTATTCTGGCTACGGTTCGCACCAGTCTCACTTCTCCTTGGGTGACAAAATTCTTGCTGCTCAGGTCGATGCTCCTGCTGAGAAACCTTGTGACCACTGCTTTGTCCCAGAGAGTCTCCGTACTGCTGTGCTCCAGACTTACCATTCCCCCAAGGCTGCTGACCACCCTGGGAAGAATCAACTCGTTTGGGCCATTTCCCAACAATTCTGGTGGCCTAGTCTATGTGCTGATGTAACTGCCTTCGTAGCTGCCTGTTCCGTGTGTGCCCAGAGTAAGACTCCACGACACATTCCAGTGGGCCTCCTACAACCCTTACCCAATGGAGAGAGGCCCTGGACCCACCTGTCTATGGTAATTAATTGTGGAGTTACCCAACTCCCAGGGCAACACAGTTATCCTTATGGTGGTTGATCGGTTCTCAAAAATATCCCATTGTATTCCACTTAAGAAGTTGCCCACTCCTAAGGAACTGGCTTCCATTTTTGCTCGGGAGATCTTTCGCTTACATGGGCTACCCAAGGTGATTGTCTCGGACAGGTGTAGTCAGTTTGTGTCCCGGTTCTGGCGAGCCTTTTGTGCACAGTTGGGAATTCAGCTTGCTTTCTCCTCTGCGTATCACCCGCAATCTAATGGGGCAGCGAAACGAGCCAATCAGTCCTTTGAGAAATTCCTATGTTCCTTAATTTCTGACCATCATAACAACTGGCCAGACCTCTTACCGTGGGCAGAGTTTGCTCACAATAGTTCCTTGAATTCTGCTTCCCAATTATCCCTGTTTATGTCGAACTATGGTTTCCAACCTTACATGTTGCCCGACTCATTTGTTCGGCAGAGTATTCCTGCGTTAGAGGAGCATCTCCGTGGTCTTCGATCCACTTGGGCACAAGTCCAGGAGGCTTTGCGACATGCTAATAATAGGTACAGACTCCATGCTGACCGCAGTTGCCTGCCTACGCATTCCTACCAGGTTGGGGACAGGGTCTGGCTGACATCTCGCAACCTCCGACTTTGTGTTCCCTCACTGAGGTTCGTACCTCGGTTTATTGGGCCTTTCTGTATTCTTCACAGGATTAACCCAGTTGCTTAAGCATTAGACCTTCCTTCTAATATGCGTATCTCGAATGTATTTCATGTCTCCCTATTAAAACCTTTGGTCTGCAACCGCTTTACCACCTCGGGCCCTCGTCCTTATCCTGTACAGGTTGAGAACCATGAGGAGTATGAAGCACAGTCCATTGTTGACTCCCGTAGGTTCCATTGGCGCGTACAGTACCTGGTGCATTGGAAAGGGTACGGTCCGGAGGAACGCTCTTGGGTCTCATCCTCGGACGTACCTGTCCTCCTCCGTGATTTCCATTGACGTTTTTCCCTCAAGCCTGGTGGTCCTCCGAGGGGGAGGGGTCATTGAGGAGGGGGTACTGTCAGGGCTGGGCTCAGCTCTTCCTTCTCAAAGCTGGCCACTCAGCTGTCGGCTAATTGCCAGCTCCTATCTGTCCACAGTGACTTGCCTGTTGTTAATATCCTGCTCGTCAGTCCTGCCTACTGAAACCGTCCAGTCCAGATGATCTCTGCCTTCGCCCTGGTCACATCTCTAGAGATGCTCTCCTGTGTTCCTGTTAAAGACTTGCTTGGCTGACATTCCTTCTGGCTCCAGATCCTACTTGCTGTTCTACTACACTTATCTCTGGCTCCCTGACGCTTTGGCTTGTCTGACAATCCGTTCCAGTTTCTGAACTCTGGCTGTATGTTTTGACTACGTTTACTCTGTTTACCCATTTTTTTATTATTATTAAACAAGTGTGATTTAACTGTAATTCTGTCCCAGTCAGATTCATGGTTTCTGACACACAGCCAGTGATAGATTATGCCGGTGACAGATTGCAGAGGTGCGACCCTGGAGGACATCATATGACGTCCACCTGGATCAACAAGTCGCGCCTGGCACGGGAAATGGTTAATCAGCCATCCCTGGGCACAAATCATGATGCAATTGCAATGAATATTTTAGGAAGCTGCAGCTGAATAATACCTTATCATTTATAAGCTACCCAACAAAAATCTAGCCCACAAGTATTAATTCATGTAGTTTATTTTTACTAGCCAGGTGGTAGTCTTACTTAGGGGTTTCATGGAGAAGAAGAAAATGACTAAGGTAAGGGATACCAAAGTATAGGGACTCCAAAGGGAAACACACAGTGGTCATTTTCTTCTAGTCTGTTCTTGACTCCGGGATCCCCCCACCCGTGACCCCACAACAGTGATCTGTCACACCTATTTAATTTTTCAAATTATGTTTTTGTCCCTTTTTTATCATACATTTTTTTCGCTCATGGAGATCCTCAATAAACTCCGGAAAATCCAGGAAACAACCCTCAAAGCCGAGTATCTTCCAAGTTGACCTTCTATGAAGGATATACAGTCCATACAGACAAAGCACAAGGCCGTGTTCCCACTACGGGACGTTTCTCGGGGGCTGCAGTTCCTCTGAGCTCCACAAGGTGGTGATCTCACTTCTACCCAGACAGGAAGTCTCTATGGAAGACAGGAAGTGATTTCAGGTACAGACAGGAAGTTCCGGGTGAGAGGTGAGTTGGGAGCATAAAAGAGGAGACATTGCTGGAAGTGGCAGCAGAGGAGGTAATAAGATCTTATTTTCTATTTACATCCAGTAACCCCCCCCCCCCCCATCATGTTCCGTCCTCTTACTCCATAGTCACTGTGACGTCTTTTATCTCCAGCAGATGAGGATATACACACACACATATATATAGTGTGGAAACCTAGATTAACCCCTTCAGGTCAGAACATTCCCCCATTTATATATTGTATATATATCTAAGGCTGAGACACAGACATGAGAGTAATACTGCGCAATGAAGTTTCGTTTTGCCCATTCCCCTATGTTGGTGTGGTGAATTCCTGCTTGAGGTGGATCGTGTTTGGTTTCAAGGGATCAATCATACCGCATGTATGGGAAATTGGAGATAAAGTATCCTCATGAAGTGCATTTGACTACTTTTGATTAAGTGGTCCATCTTTTGCGGTAAGGGTCAGTATGAACCTTCTTTCTTGGTGGCGGACCCCTTTATACACTCCTTTGTGTGGATCAGCACTGAATTGACTTTTCCATTGGAGATGATGTTTTTAAATATTTGGACTATGAACAGGGCCTAAGCACTAGATTTATGGTATTATACTCATATATATATATATCTTGGTTATATATTATCATCCTTACCTGTCTAAGCAGAAACCCCTATCATTCTCTAGATCCCACGAATGAGGATGGAGGAGGACTGGAGTCACATGACTGAGAAGGTACTAAACCTCACCCTGGAGATCATCTGCCTGCTGACCGGAGAGGTGAGGAGGATTCTGGGAGGTCACATGACATCACTCTTATCTCTATTAATAAAACACAGACCTGACCGGAGAGGTGAGGAGGATTCTGGGAGGTCACATGACATCACCCTTATCTCTATTAATAAAACACAGACCTGACCGGAGAGGTGAGGAGGATTCTGGGAGGTCACATGACATCACTCTTATCTCTATTAATAAAACACAGACCTGACCGGAGAGGTGAGGAGGATTTTGGGAGGTCACATGACATCACTCTTATCTCTATTAATAAAACACAGACCTGACCGGAGAGGTGAGGAGGATTCTGGGATTCTAACATGATATTCCTATTGGTTCCTCAATACAGAGATTTCCTCTTGTGAAGTCAGGTGATCATATGACCATCACAGTGCCTCCATGTGACTCCCTAAAACCTGAGAGACACAACATGGAGAAGATTCTAGAAGTCACAAAGAAGATGATGGAGCTGCTGACAGGAGAGGTGAGGAGGATTCTGGGAATTCTGAGACATTATCCAGTAACAGACAAGGGATGTGTCTGGATGGTGACTGTATCATTGTGTGTGTCAGGTTCCTATAAGGTGTCAGGATGTCACTGTCTATTTCTCCATGGAGGAGTGGGAGTATTTAGAAGGACACAAGGATCTCTACAAGGACGTCATGATGGACAATCAGCCACCCCTCACATCACCGGGTAAGAGGAGACTTTATTGTAAAGGAGAAAGCAGTACGGAGGGTCCACCTAGATCCCCCATCATCTGATAAACACATAGAAACAATGTATTCAGTCAGTGTGTGTGTTTCCTACAGATGGATCCAGTAATGGGAACCCACCAGAGAGATGTCCCCGTCCTCTGCATTCCCGGGATTCCACACAGGAAGATGACACCACCCCCCACCATTATCAGGTAGATGTTTGATAATTATTGGAAGTTATGATAAATACACAAGCATGTTTGTTACAATAAATTCTTTATTATATATTTAGATTGGAAACATCTGGGATTATAATATTGTTGTTAAAGAAGAGTATAAAGAGGATGATGAGGAGTATGGCGTGGTGAAGGAACTTTTTGAAGTACACAAGAATCTCTATAAGGATATGATGGAAACACCTTATATGAGGAACCCAGCAGAGAGATGTCCCCCTCCTCTGTATTCCCGGGATTCCACACAGGAAGGTCACACCATCCCTCACCATCATCAGGTAGGTGGAGTTGAGGGTCGGGAACATAAAGTGATTGAACACTCTGACATGTGGAGACGATGGACTCTACAAGGTGATATTTTCTATGTGATCTCACATCATAAATACTTTTATGTTACAGATGTTATTTTCTGCCATTCTGTTGGTTTAGGGTGAAGGTCTGAGGAACATAAAAGTTGAGGATGAAGAAGAAGAAGAGACGTATGTGATGGCTGATCAGCAATATATGGAGGAGGATGGAATGACGAGGACATTCATAGAGGAGGACACTCCTACAGAGATTAGCACAGGTGAGCCATAATATATTCTTCTCTTATTTCTGCTCTGTTACTGCTCACTGGTCCAGAGTAGGGTGGGAGCTGAGTGATATCAGCCAATAATAGGTTGATAATGGTCACCTCCCTGTACTGATACCCGTCCTGGGGTTCAGCTGGCACTACCGGGTTGTGTTTCATTCCTGGTTACAGTAGCACAGATATGATAACATATTAAGCCTGACACGTACCTTGGAGGTGAGCCTGACATGCAGAGGAAGACCTCTCGTACAGCCCTGGTTGGGGGATCACCGGAGTTGGGAGAGTGACCGTAGGAGCGCAGTGAGGTATGAGTGCCTGCAGAGTTCTCTTGACTGGAGATGATGACAGCTGGCAGAGACAGGAACCAACTTGGGTGCTATGGATGCAGGTGCGCTGAGGGGCAGGGGATGCAGATGCCCACGGATGCAAGACAGCAGGCAGGAGGAAGGTCAGACTAGCCAGGTAATACACAGCGGATCAATCAGGCAGAAACAGCAGGCGGCGAATGGTCAAAGTTCAGGCAGGGTTAGTAACAGAAGATCAGGCAGACAGGTAAACAAAGCAGGGTCAAGGAAAGCCAAAGGTCAGGACTGGAGACAGCAGCGAGGTCAGGAAGCTGGGTAAGTACTGGATCAGATGCGGGTTCAGGATCAGGTCACAGTGTAAAGCTGCAGGTCAAACAGCAAAGGATCAATCCAACTGGAGCCCCTTTTAAAGGCCACTTGGCGCCAAGGCAGCGTCACTGTGCGCGCGTGCACGATCTGCGCATGCGCATTGGCGCACGTCTGTTCACCGCTGGATGCCTGTTAGCCGGAGCGCGCCTCTGTGCGCCTGTGACCTGTTGCAGAAATATGCGCAGTGCGTCCATGGCAAAGCCTCTCGTAGGTTGGCCTTGATGTTAGAGAACGAACCCTCTCGTGTTTATTGATCATGTTTTAATATTTTTCCAGGACACGCCATGAAGAAACGCTCAAAGGATCGTCTCACTTCATCTCCAGGTTGTAAAATGGAAGACGAGGACATCGCAGGAGACTGGGCAGGTTGTAAAGTGGAAGATGAGGACTGGCCAGGAAAAAAGACAAGGAGGTCCACTAAGGATGGTGGACGTCACAGTGCAGATAGACCATGGAAACCCTCTGAGAAACCTTCTACTGTGAGGGGTGGTGCCAGAATTCAGGGGGGTGGGGAAAATCTTTGCTCTGAATTAAATTTTTCTGTACGTCAGAGACCTCACAAGAGTGATAAGATTCGAATCTGCTCTGATTGCGGGAAATGTTTTTTGTACAGGTCGGAGTTTGTCAGGCATCAGAGATCTCACACGGGCGAAAAGCCCTATTCCTGTACTGTGTGCGGAAAGCGTTTTACGATAAAGTCAAACCTCACAAAACACGAAAGAAATCACACGGGCGATAAGGCCTATTTCTGCCCTGATTGCGGGAAATGTTTTTCCCATAAGTCAGAGCTACTCAGACATCACAGAACCCACACGGGGGAGAAGCCGTATGCCTGCCTTGAGTGTGGGAAATATTTTTCGCAGAAGTCCAATCTTTCCAAGCATAAGAGAATGCACATGGGCGAGAAGGCGCTCATCTGTTCTGAGTGCGGGAAATATTTTCTCCATAAATCGGAGCTGATCAGGCATCTCAGGTCCCACACGGGGGAGAAGCCGTATTCATGCCCCGATTGCGGGAGATGTTTTTCGCTCAAGGCCAATCTTAAGACGCATCAGAGGAATCAGATGGGTAAGAAGACACATTCCCGTTCTTAGTGAGAAAAATGCTTTCAACAAAATCAAATCTTAACATCAATAATGGCTTTCACAGGGGGGAAAAGCTGTTTTTCTGCCCTGATTTGAGGGAAATGATACCCACAATAATCAGAACTTGTCAAACATCTACAATTTCACACAGATTTAGTTCTTCTAGGTGTGTAGTCTGATTCTCACTCATCTTCAGGAGATCCTTAAAAAGAAGACATGGGGATAGAGGAGCTAGTTCAAGGGTCTCCAAACTTTCTAAACATAGGGCTAGTCAGACTTTAGGGGGGCCGCACAGTGCCCCATTAATGGTATTATGGGGAGTAATGGTGCCCCATTGTTGGTATCAATGGGGAGGAACAGTGCTCCATCATTGATATCAATGGGAGGATTGGTGTGCCATCAATGGTGTTAGTGGGAGGATTAGTGATCCATCATTTTGCAAAAGCATTTGACACAGTTCGCCATAAAAGTTTACTGTACAAAATAAGGTGCGTTGGCATGGACCATAGGGTGAGTACATGGATTGAAAACTGGCTACAAGGGCGAGTTCAGAGGGTGGTGATAAATGGGGAGTACTCAGAATGGTCAGGGGTGGGTAGTGGGGTCCCCAGGGTTCTGTGCTGGGACCAATCCTATTTAATTTGTTCATAAACGACCTGTAGGATGGGATAAACAGTTCAATTTCTGTATTTGTGGACGATACTAAGCTTAGCAGGGCAATAACTTCTCCGCAGGATGTGGAAACCTTGCAAGAAGATCTGAACAAATGAATGGGGTGGGCGACTACATGGCAAATGAGGTTCAATGTAGAAAATGTAAAATAATTAATTTGGGTGGCAAAAATATGAATACAATCTATAGACTGGGAGAAGAAACCTCTGGGGGGATCTAGGATGGAAAAGGACCTGGGGGTCCTAGTAGATGCAATGCCAAGCTGCTGCTAACAAAGCAAACAGAATATTGGCATTAAAAAGGGGATCAACTCCAGAGATAAAATGATAATTCTCCCGCTCTACAAGACTCTGGTCCGGCCGCATCTGGAGTATGCTGTCCAGTTCTGGGCACCAGTCCTCAGGAAGGATGTACTGGAAATGGAGCGAGTACAAAGAAGGGCATTAAAACATAATCTGGAGGATCTTAGTTATGAGGAAAGGTTGTGAGCACTGAACTCATTCTTTCTGGAGAAGAGACGCTTGAGAGGGGATATGATTTTAATATATAAATACCGTACTGGTGACCCCACAATAGGAAAAAAACTTTTTCGCAGAAGAGAGTTTAACAAGACTCGTGGCCACTCATTAAAATTAGAAGAAAAAAGGTTTAACCTTAAACTACATAGAGGGTTCTTTACTGTAAAAGCGGCAAGGATGTGGAATTCCCTTCCACAGGCGGTGGTCTCAGCGGGGAGCATCGATAGATTCAAGAAACTATTAGATAAGCACCTGAACGACCGCAACATACAGGGATATTCAATGTAATACTGACATATAATCACACACATGGGTTGGACTTGATGGACTTGTGTCTTTTTTCAACCTCACCTACTATGTAACTATCATGGGTGTCAATGACAGGATTAGTGCCCCATCATTGGTGTCAGTGGGAGGAATAGTGCCCCATCATTGGTGTCAGTGAGAGTATTAGTGCCCCATCATTGGTGTTAGTGGTAGGCTTAGTGCCCCATAGCTGGTGTCAATGGCAGGATTAGTGCCCCATCAATGGTGTTGGTGGGAAGAATAGTGCCCCATTGTTGGTGTCAGTGGCAGGAATGTCAGCAACGGTGGGGGGGGGATAATGCCCCAAGGTCCAGATAAAAGCAAGCAAAGGGCAGCATTTGGCCCCCAGGCTGCAGTTTGGAGACCACTGAGCTAGGTATTGCTTTCGGATGAAGAGAAGGAAAGATGAGACTGCATTGCAGGACTGACCATTTCAGTACAGTAGTTATCTGTTAGCTTCATTTGCTCGGAGATCGCCATCTGCTGGCTAAAAGTGGAAAATATGACATTTTCAGATATAATGTTTCATATTTACCTGAAGAAGCATGCTTTTTTATTTGTCACTATATTAAAAACACATTTTTAGTATGAAACAAATGAAGAATAAAAATGTTCTTAAAATCCTGAAATTCTTTGTAAGTTGATTGATAAAAGTCTTCCTTCAGATCTGTATGACGAAATGTTCTTTTCCTTTCCTTTTTCCTGGTGATAGCTTTAGCCATAACCCTTTGTAAACCACTTGCAATTGGCAACTATATATACTGTACGTATTGCATACATACCAACATTCACACAGTATTTATTATTTCCTAACCAGTGAGCACTGTTAATATTCTGTATGCAATAAGGATACACTAAAAGTCACTGAGCTTCTGTTATAGCTGGTCCATGGTTTCCTTAATGAACAGGACTCCCAGCATTAAATGATCACAGGACAAAAAGTTCTTGATCTCAGTAGTTTCTCTCGATCTCTTCTAGAGTAGCTTTATTTTTGTACCATTGTCGAAGTGATGAGAAGGGATACCCTTCTGGCTGAGTGCACCCCTGAAGGTGGTGACTGGAGGTGCTGTGCCCAAATAAGCATGGGTTGCCAGCTGCGTGGTTGCCTGATGGTCTGTGATGATGAGACTCCTTATGCAAAGCCGGACCAGGATGACGGCAGGCCAGGTGACCCTGAGCAGGTGGATCTAAGCAGCAGGACTAGAGCAGAAGACGTAGTCAGGAGCCAGTGCCAAGGTTATACACAGGGTATCAGTCAGGAGCAAGCCGAGGTCAGAGCCAGGAGACAAGCTGAAGACAGGTCCAGGAACAAGCCGAGTCGGTAACGGGAAATCCAAAACTACAGAGCCCACGGGAACACAGGATACAGGAAGCTGACAATAAACCAGAAACCTCTGAGTGAGAGTGCTGCCCTTATAAAGGCCATTGGGTGCCAGTAACTAAGGCACACGGTGTGCACTGCAGCGTGCTCACATGCGCCAAACGTCCGTGTGCATTCCTGCTCAGATTAGCACAGCCATGTTGGAGATGGGCACACATGCCAGGTCTTTGCTTATTCCGCTTCAGGTTAGTCCCCTGACAACTGTCAAGTTCAACTGTCAACTCCAAGATATGGAATTTACAGGTAAGCCAAAATTGCTTTTATCTTAATTGTAAAGTACAGGGCACAAGCTAGATTTTCATAGACTCTGGAACATACTCAAGCAATGAACAGAGGGGTGGACAACATCAAGGAGTAACAGTGCCACCAGGCCCAAAAATGTAAACAAGGGCCACACTCCCAACTCAGAGTGCCACTGAAAGAACCTTGCAGCTAAAAGCTGCATCCGCAGAGGCCTGGATATCCATTTGGTAGAACTTGGAGAAAGTGTGAACCTAGGATCTGGTGGTGGCCTTACAAATTTGGGCCACTGAGACGCAGTGTCGGAATGTGCAGGAAACACCCAACGATTTGGTGGGTATGAACACGTAATGGTGCTGGAGGTACTCTATCCTTTAGAGTGTAAGCTCTTGAATAAAGTTGTCTTATCCACCTAGGGTTGGACTTTCATCTTAGGAGCCTAAAGGCAGAGAATTCTGAAGGATCCCGCCCCCCCCCCAAAAAAAAATGACAACACGTTCATCTCTAAGCAAAAAATAATTTTGCAAGTTAAAATTCTCCCCAAACAAGGTACCAAGGTGACATTAGCGACTTTGTTTGTCCCAAATAGTCAACAAGACCTTTTCATTAGCAGACAGCTTAAATCACTCCTCAAGTTCACAGAGGGACACTTAATTTTGGGTGGGGACTTTAACATGCCACTGATCCCTACAGAAGACACTTCTTCGGGGTCAACCTCGATCCAACCGGGCATCCGGAATTGTATCGCAGAATCCCTACGTAATGCTCAACTGGTGGATGTCTGGCGCCTACTCCACCGGGATTATACCTTTTTCTCCACGCCACACCAAGTATATTTCTGTATCAACTATTTTCTGTTCCCACACGCCCAGCTACATGCGATACGGGACACCTCAATAGGTTCCATCACATGGATGGATCACGCCCCAGTGATGATATCCTATGCCTTGTTGGATGGTCCCTTGATTCAAAATAAATCATGGAGGCTGAATGAGAGCCTCCTACAAGAACAAGACGTGCTGACAGACGTAGTCATGGAACTACGGCACTACTTCCAAATCAATGACACCACCAACTGCGACATAGGCACGGTCTGGGAGGCCCACAAGGTGGTAATAAGAGGAACGCTTATCAAACACGGGGCAGGGATCAAACGTCAGCGCACCGCCCAACTAGCCTCCCTTATATCTACACTACAGACTGTGGAAGCTAGACATAAACACGACACCAGCCAAAGAAAAGGAACTTAACGCCACTCAAACACAAATTACGGACCTCCTATACTTTAGAGCAAAAGTGGCAATTCAGGTTTGCCGCAAAAGAACATACGAGTCGGGTAACAAATGTGGCAGACTGCTGGCTCAGTCTCTCTGTGCACAGAAATTGGCGTCCTACATACCCCACATTACATCCCCCACCGGGCATAAAACCACCATGCCTCAACATATCACTAGGAAGTTCCAACTATTCTATAAATCACTCTATAATTTGGCGGCTACTAATCCTTCAGCGGAACTCATAGTGGAATATATCACCTCATCCCACATGCCCTCTCTAACATCAGAAGCAGGTGAACTCCTGGAAGAACCCATCACACTGTCAGAGCTCCAACTGGCTGTGGGTTGCGCTAAACCAGGGAAGGCGCAGGGGCCGGACGGCCTCACGCTCCAATATTACAAAACTCTACTCCCCATCCTAGCTACATGGTTAAACTCTTCAAGGCCCTGAGCACGGGGACACTATTCCACGAGACCTCCCTCCAGGCACACATATCGGTGATCCCGAAAGACGGTAAGGACCCCTCCCTGTGTGGGAGTTACAGGCCCATATCTCTACTAAACACCGACCTTAAACTGTTTACTAAAATCATCACTACAAGAATACAACATCTACCGGATCTGATTCACTTAGACCAGGTTGGCTTTGTCCCGCTCAGAGAAGCCAGGGACAATACAACCAAGGTCCTGAATATACTCCATATAGCACAAACCCACCGGGACCCCGTGTGTCTTTTTGGGAACGGACGCGGAGAAGGTCTTTTACCGGGTTCATTGGCCATTTATGTTTTCGGTCTTGCGGCATGTGGGCCTGGGTAGCAAAATGATGAACTGGGTGGGGTCTATTTACTCCAACCCGACGGCTAGGGTCAGGGCGAATGGGGTCCTCTCGGAACCCTTTGAGATCACCAATGGGACTAGACAGGGCTGCCCCCTGTCACCTCTCCTATTTGCCCTGTCCTCGGAGCCCCTCCTATGTCATGTGCAGCTCAACCGAACGTCACCGGTATTACCGTGGGACCCTCGCAACAAAAACGTATGAACTATTGAAATGGACAGACACCACGCTGAAATACTTAGGTACTTCTCGAGAATATTCTACCTAAATTTCCATCCTCTTCTAAAATCGGTTCGGACACTCCTCAACACTTGGCATACGGGCCTCCACTCGTGGTTTGGTCGCTGTAACATTCTGAAAATGAGTATCCTCCCTAAATTTTTATATATCTCATTCAGGCCTTACCTATCCACATCCCGGCGAGTTATTTTAAAATGACGAACTCCCTATATGTAGAGTACATATGGGCACGCAAACGACCACGGCTAATGAGGACATTACTCTCAAAGCCCAAACAATTTGATGGCTTGGCTATGCCGGACATACACACCTATTACTATGCAGCACATCTCAGTAGGCTTATAGACTGGTGCCGTCATCAAGACGCTAAGCTGTGGTCTTGAATAGAACAAGCACAAAGCCCCCTACCTCTGAACAGAGCGGCGTGGTGCTACGCAACGCTTCCCCCAGTACACCAGCACATGCAAAAGTTTACGGAGCGCCCTATTCCGCATGACCTGGCTTTCTTTCTCTCACATGCTTCAGGGTCCCCGGGCGAAGGCTTATAAGAAATCCGTACTCCGCCACCTTCTTGATGCTGCTAATGCCTGCATCCCTCTCCTATGGAAATCTCCGCACCCACCGCCCATTGACCTGTGGCTTAGAAAAGTCGCAGACATAAATAGGATGGAAGACCTCATACTCACGGCCAGACATCAACGAGATAAATACTCCAAAACCTGGACCCTGTGGAACCTGTTTGTGTTCTCAGATGAGGGTCAGGCCCTATTGGGAAACAACACAGACACCTAAAGCTCGAGACATCCCTCCTTCTGCCTCGCTGCTGGGCAAAGAATGTCCCCATTCAGGCCTCACCAGGCCAAACCACGGACCCCTCTATGAGTCCATGTTCATGGACCCCCCCATTCTGCCTCCCCCCTACCCTCCACCCCCCTGCCTACGACTTTTACTTCCTCTAGACTTCTAAGATCTGTACTCTACAGTTGTCTATATTTTTTCCAATAATTTCTAATAAAATAGATAAAGGAAAACGGGAGAGACGGGACCCGTGGGGAAAATATCTCTGCTCAACTACTATGCAAATGGCCACTCTCCATTTGGACAGTGGAATCTGTGACGTAATAAGTCAGGTGAAGTTGTAACCAGAACGATTTGATATGCCAGGATCTCTGGAGATATACCCACTCAACATTCTTAGACCCCTCCCCCCTTCTCAAAGGGGGAAGGCACAATGTCGTGACATGTAATAATGTATGTCTTCATGTACCAAGTTGTTTGTACTACTTTTTCTTATGTTGACCCTGTGGGTCTTGTCTCTTGCTGGACTGTATAAATAAAAAAATTTGAAAAAAAAAATTCTCCCCAAACAAAAATGCAAAAATTCCCCATCCTAACAATCCAAATCCCCCTCCCAGCACATATCTTTGCCCCCCAATCCCACCCACCAGCTCAAATCCCCCCTCCTAGCACACATCCTCTTTCCTTCCAAATCCCCCCTCCTAGCATAAATTCTTCTCCCTCCTAGTGCAAATCCCCCCCCCCCCCCAATCTTACCTCCTAGCACTAATCCTCTCCCCCCAAATCCCACCTCCAGCACAAATCCTCTCCCCCCCAAATCCCCCTCATAGCACAAATCTCCCCCCCTTTTAGCACAACCCCCTCCAAATTACCCTTCCTAGGACAAATTCCTGCCCCCCTATTCCCCCCCCCCCAGCACAAATTTACCCTAATTCTGTCCCCTAACACATCAAACAGTACACAGCCCTATTACCCACCCCATACCTCCCCCCAAAGGACTGCTCATCTCCCGGAAATGTGGGTAGGGGAGCGGGTAATCAAGCAGTGTACCGTATGTAGCACCCTCTAGGTGTGGTAGATGTAGTATAGGTGAATTTCGTTAGCTCAGGGCTAAGCCTAAGCTGTTGAATCTGGGTCAGAGTTCAGTGCCTCACCCTGGTCTAGAATGTTGTAGAAGTTTCTAGAGCTAGTGGATGGAAGTTAGGAGGAGCTGCTTGGAATATTTTTGAAGGCCTCGGCCAATCCCCAGTAAAGGGCTAGCAGGGGGCAAGGCTTACCTCATAAATAGGCATGAGTCATGCCAGCAGGACAGTCCGGTGGAAGATAGAGATTTAGTGCTGAGGAGTAGGGATAAGCTTTGAGTTCGAGTCGAACTCATGTTCGACTCGAACATCGGCTGTTCGCCAGTTCGCCGCAACAGCGAACAATTTGGGGTGTTCGCGGCAAATTCGAAAGCCGCGGAACACCCTTTAAAAGTCTATGGGAGAAATCAAAAGTGCTAATTTTAAAGGCTTATATGCATGGTATTGTCATAAAAAGTGTTTGGGGACCTGGGTCCTGCACCAGGGGACATGAAGCAATGCAAAAAGAAGTTTTAAAAACGGCTGTTTTTTCGGGAGCAGTGATTTTAATAATGCTTAACGTGAAACAATAAAAGTGTAATATTCCTTTAAATTTCGTATCTAGGGGGTGTCTATAGTATGCCTGTAAAGGGGCGCATGTTTCCCGTGTTTAGAACAGTCTGACAGCAAAATGACATTTCAAAGGAAAAAAAGTCATTTAAAACTATTCGCGGCTATAATGAATTGTCAGTCCGACAATACACATAAAAGTTCATTGATAAAAAGGGCATTGAATTTCCCCACAGGGGAACCCCAAACCAAGATTGAAAAAAAAAATGGCGTGGGGGGTCCACCTAAATTCCATACCAGGCCCTTCAGGTCTGGTATGGATATTAAGGGGAACCCTGCGCCATAATGTAAAAAAAATGGCATCTGGGTCCCCCTCAAAATCCATACCAGACCTGAATTTAAGGGGAAACCCACGCCAAAATGTAAAAAAAATGGCGTGGGGTCCCCCCAAAAATCCATACCAGACCCTTATCCGAGCACCCTTACCTGGTAGGCCGCAGGAAAAGAGGGGAGACGAGAGAGCGCCCCCCCTCCTGAACCATACCAGGCCACATGCCCTCAACATTGGGAGGGTGCTTTGAGGTAGCCCCCCAAAGCACCTTGTCCCCATGTTGATGGGGAGAAGGGCCTCATCCCCACAACCCTTGGCCGGTGGTTGTGGGGGTCTGCGGGCGGGGGCTTATCGGCATCTGGAAGCCCCCTTTAACAATGGGACCCCCAGATCCCGGCCCCCCCAGTGTGAATTGGTAATGGGGTACGAATGTACCCCTACATTTCACAAAAAATGTGTCAAAAAGGTTAAAAATAACACAAGAGACGGTTTTTGACAAGTCCTTTATTAATTTCTTCTTCTTTCATCTTTTCTTCTGGTGTTCTTCTTCTTCCTCCATCTTCTTTTTCTTCTGCTCTTCTCGTCCCGTATCTTCCTCCAGGCTTCTTCTCCGCTCCGTCCGCACGATCCGCCTCACTGGGAGTCTTCAGCCGTGTGACGCTTCGCTTCTTCTGACATTTCTTATATAACGGAGGGCGGGGCCACCCGGTGACCCCGCCCTCCTCTGATGCACGGGGACTTCACGGGACTTCCCTGTGGCTTTCCCTGTGTTGTCAGAGGGGGGCGGGGTCACCCGGTTAAAGGGCTGTAAACACTCACGGTTTTTCACACTAATGCATTCTATTCATAAAAACCTTTTGTGGTGCAGCTCCCCCCTTTTCTTACCTGAGCCCGATCATTCCAGCGCTGTGGACGAGCACAACAGCTCCAGCCGCTGTCTTGGGTCCTCATTGGATAGATTGATAGCAGCAGAAGCCATTGGCTCCCACTGCTGTCAATCAAATCCAGTGACATGGGAGGCTGGGGCAGGGCAGAGTCCTGCTGTCTGTGTCAATGGACGCAGCGGCAGGACTGGGGAGGGCGCCCACACTAGTGCCCCCATGGAAAGCGGCTCTCAGTGGGGGCACTCAAGAAAAGGAGGAGCCACAAGCACCACCGGGGGGACCCCAGAAAAGGAGGATCAGGGCCACTCTGTGCAAAATGCTTGCACTCCTGACATCTGCCTGAGTTCCACCTTGCTTGCCTCTTGAATACTCTTCTGCCTGCTCCTCTTGATTCCTGTGCATGACCTTGGCTACCTTCCTGACTATGCCCTTGCCTCGCTTGCAGCTTGATCCTCTGTGACCGCAGCTCAGATCTTGACTGCTCCTCTCTAGTCCTGCTCTGCTAGTCTGATCCTGTTCCTGACACGGGTGCTACCACACCACTTGGACCTGCTCTGCTATAGAAGTTCCATGTGTCCCTCCCGTCACTCCTGACATACCCTGTGTTCTCTTGATTTCTTGTTTCTGACCTGGCCTGCCTCTGAAACTTCCATGCTTCCTGACCATTCATTCAGACTCTGCCTTGTGTAAAATCATTTGCCTTCTCTAACCATCTATTTACAGCTCTAGCTTGCCTTTCAACCACTCTTCTACCTGCTCTTCCTAATTCCTGCTAGCCTGATCCTGCTCCTGATATGGGTGCTACAACACCACTTGGACCTGCTCTGCCATAGAAGTTTCATGTATCCCTGTCGTCACTCCTGACCATCTGCCTGAGTTCCACCTTGCTTGCCTCTTGACCAGTCTTCTGCCTGCTCCTCCTGATTCCTGTGTATGTCCAAAACAACCTATATGACACCCATGCTTCTTTGAACCTGGCACTCCCTGTCCTTACCTCCAACTTTTTACCTTCACCACCAGCTCCAGCCTCAAGAGAAGCCCTCTTGTCACTTGGGTCTCCAACCAGATATCTGACACTTATCCATGGATGAGATCCTTCCATTAGTCCGATTAGGGCTAATTTAGTCTCAGGAAGGGTGGATTGACAGGGAATATTACATAATAGCAATAACTGTATCTCCTCTGCTTAGGGTGGCACATTTACACATTCCCTCCAAAACTATACAAGGAAAGGAGGCAACCCAACAAAGACACACAGAGAAAGGCTTGTGAATAAGAACTCCACACAACTCAAGTCGTTTATTAAAATATCTTAGCTGAGCATTAGAAACATCAAGGAGATGACTTACTGAAGTTTGGAAATGAATGTCCTTGGTCTTGGTGGTAATGCCTTTTTAATCTACATAAAGTACACAATCACATCTACACATTGATTGGAGGAACATTAACAGGTTCTGCTTAGTATGAGTCTTCCTTACCTTCATCCAGGAGTGGTGGCCTTTGTATAAAATGCCTTATCCAACCTGATCCATGGGTGTGATCCTTCCATTATGGCTGATTTAGGCTCAGGAAAGATGGATGGACAGAGAATATTACATGACAGAAAAAATTGTACATCCTCTGCTTTGGGTCTGCACAATACAGTATTGTGATGAGGGGAGATAAGATATACCATCCTGGGGGGTTCACCTTTCATGTACATGGCCATAATACTCCTGAATCCTATCATGTAGTACAATGGCCTCCAAACTATGGCCCTTTTTATCTGGCCCCTGGGGCACTATTCCACCCACTGACACCAACAATGGGGCATAATTCCTCCAATGGTGGAACATTTCACATGGTAGGTGTCGTTTACAACTACTGCTGTTCATTTGTCTCTTATGGTTGTCAAATATCCATGCTTTGTATCATTATGATATGCTTTTTTTTTTCTATTTTCATAGTGAGACAAAATTATGACTGCATATACTCCTATTAAATACCCCTGACGAAGGTGCTTGAACCAGAAACGCAACGGGTACTGGAGACCACTATATACCAGGGAGTAATCTTTTTGTCATGCAAACCATTTTGTGTTTTTTGTCTTTTCTTTGTTTATTTTTTTGTATATTTGTGTAGTATTTTTTCTCTATCTTTTTAACCATTGGTCATTTTATGATCAAATGATTTTATGTATATTTAATAAATTATATTTTCTAATTCACACATGTGTGGTTGTTGCCTACAAAATCCCAAGAAGGGGGATTCTTTTTTCTTAATTCCTCCCACTGACCCCAACAAAGGGCACAATTGTTCCCAATGACACCAATGCTGGGGCACTATTCCTCCCAATGACACCAACAATGGGGCAATATTCCTCCTAATGACACCAACAATGGGGCGTAATTTCTCCCACTGACCCCAACAAAGGGGCACAATTGTTTCCAATGACACCAACGATGGGGTACAACTCCGCTCAATGACTCCAACGATGGGGCATAATTCCTCCCATGGACAAAATTGACAGGGCACTTTTCCTCCCAATGACACCAACAATGGGGCAATGTTCCTCCCACTGACATAAAACGATGAGGCACTATTACTCCTAATGACACCAACAATGGGGCATAATTCCTCCAACTCAACCAAAGGGGCACAATTCTTCCCAATGACACCAACGATGGGGTACAATTCCGCCCAATGATGGGGCACTATTCCTCCCAATGAATGGGAACTTTTGCCCCCAAATGACACCCACAAAGGGGCACTATTCCTCCCAATGACACCAAGGAGGAGGCACTAGTCCTCCTAATGATACCAACAATGGGGAACAATTATTTCCAAACACAGCAAGGAGAGAGCACAATTCCTCACAATGACACCAACAATGGGGCACTTTTCCCCCCAATGACACCCACAAAGGGGCACAATTCCTCCCACTGACAATAATGCTGGGGGAATGATTGCTTCCACCTATACCAGGGAATTTTTTTTTATCCCCACTGGCCACAGTCCACCCCCTCTAAAGTCTGAAGGACAGTAAACTGGCCCCTTGTTTAAAAATTTTGGAGACCCCTGATGTAATATATGGTAATAAATGCCCCTGCAGGGGTTGCTTTCAGAGCTTGACAATGTGGTTGGTGTTCCAAAAACAAGGCTTGGCTCCTCACAAGACTGAGCTGTTTGTATTCATGCCGATCCTCTTGTTTAGAGGGACACGGGACATAGAAAAGATGGAGGGGGGTTTCTCTATGTTAGATGTGATGTGAAAGTGAGGAAGAAAGATGATCTTGTGGTTGGAGAAGTGGTTGGTGTTCCAGAAACACGGCTTGACTCCTCACAAGACTGGGCTGTTTGTATTCATGCTGATCCTCTTGTTTATAGGGACATGGGACATTGAAAAGACGGAGGGGGGTTTCTCTATGTTAGATGTGATGTGAAAGTGAGGAAGAAAGATAATCATGTGGTTGGAGATGTGGTCAGTGTTCCAGAAACACGGCTTGACTCCTCATAAGACTGGGCTGTTTGTATGCATGCTGATCCTCCTGTTTAGAGGGACATATAAAAGATGGAGGGGGGTTTCTCTATGTTAGATGTGATGTGAAAGTGAGGAAGAAAGATGATCTTGTGGTTGGAGATGTGGTTGGTGTTCCAGAAACACGGCTTGGCTCCTCACAAGACTGGGCTGTTTGTATTCATGCTGATCCTCCTGTTTAGAGGGACACGGGACATAGAAAAGATGGAGGTATTTTGGATGTTCTCTGATCTTTGGTAAGACAAGACTTCTGTGAAAAACCTTTCTCGCACTCAGGGCAGGAATATGACTTCTCCCCCCCATGTTGGATCTTTGATGTGTGACAAGCTCTGATTTCCATAGATAACATTTCCCGCACTCAGGGCAAGGAAAAAAACTTTTCCTGTGTGTGGTAAATTTGATGTTCAGTAGGGTCGGACTTGCAGGAAAAAAAAAAGATTCCAACCTCAGGACAGGACTATTGCTTCTAACCCATGTGCAATCTACGATGTTTGGTAAGATTGGAATTATGTGAAAAACTTCTCCCGCACTCAGGGCAGGAAAATGGTCTTTCTCCTGTGTGAGATCTCTGATGTATAACAAGTTCTGCTTTCTGTGTATAACATTTCCTGCAATCGGGGCAGGAATACGGCTTCTCGCCCGTGTGCAATTTCTGATGTCTGGAAAGGCTGGTCTTATCTGATAGACATTTCCCGCACTCAGGGCAGGTGTAAGGCTTCTCCCCCGTATGTAATCTCTGATGTCTGGAAAGATACGTCCTCCTTGCAAAAAATTTCCCGCACTCGGGGCAGGAAAATGGCCACTCCCCCGTGTGAGATTTTTGATGTATAACGAGTTCTGATTTCTGGGGATAACATTTATCACAGTCAGGGCAGGAATACGGCTTCTCGCCGGTATGTAATCTCTGATGTCTGGAAAGATTGTTCTTCTGCGAAAAACTTTTCCCGCACTCAGGACAGAAATACGGCTTTTCTCCCGTGTGAGATCTGTAATGTATGATGAGTTCTGATTTGCGAGGAAAACATCTCCCGCACTCAGAACAGGAATTTCGTTGCTCACCTGTATGAGATCTCTGATGTATGAACAAACTTAGTTCAGAGCTAAAACTTTCCCCGCATTCAGGACAGGAAAACGTCTCCTCCTCCTGAATTCTGGCACCATCCCTCACAGTACGAGGTTGCTCAGAGTCAGAGGGATTCCATGGTCTATCCACACTGTGAAGTCCACCATCCATAGTGGAGATCATTGTCTTTTCTCCTCCACAATCTCCTGTGATGTCCTCATCTTCCATTTTACAACCTGGAGATAAAGTGAGACGATCCTTTGAGGGTTTCTCCATGGCGTGTCCTGGAAAAATATAAAAACATCATCAATAGATATGAGAGGGTTAGTTCACTTCCATCAAGATTCCATCTGGATCAGGTAGATATGAGTGAGCAGATGTTCTCTGTGGATGTCCCAACCAGCTGGGACTCTCCCCCCTCTTCAGTCAAAGGGCCTTTGGTCCTCCTCCCAGATCACTTCTACATTTACACAGCCTTGTCAGAAGAGCAGGAACCAATGGAGACTGGGAGGGGCATGCTCTTTGCACAACCACAACCCTAGGCACTGGGTCATGTGATCTCTGATAAACAAGAGGGTCAAAGTTCAGATTTGAAGACCCTTTACCATAGAACAATGACCATAGGCCTATACTTCTGGTGATATGCAGTCATTAAGTGAGCTTGCTACTCGAACAAGAGGGACAACCTAAGAAAGACTCAATCTGTGTTATCATATCTGTGCTACTGTAACTAGCAGTGACACACAACCTAATACTGCCAGCTGAACCCCAGGACGGGTATCAGTAGAAGGAGGTGACCATTATCAACCTATTATTGGCTGATATCACTCAGCTCTCGCCCTAATCTGGACCAATCAGTGAGCAGTAACAGAGCAGAGATAAGAGAGGAATATATTTTGGCTCACCTGTGCTGATATCTGTAGGAGTGTCCTCCTCTATGAATGTCCTCGTCATTCCAGCCTCCTCCATATATTGCTGATCATCCCTCACATACGTCTCTTCTACTTCACCCTCAACTTTCATGTTCATCAGATCTTCACCCTAAACCAACAGAATGGCAGAAAATAACATCTGTAACATAGAAGTATTTATGATGTGAGATCACATAGAAAATATCATCTTGTAGAGTCCAAACATCATCTCCACATGTCAGAGTGTTCAATCACTTTATGTTCCCGACCCTCAACTCCACCTACCTGATGATGGTGAGGGATGGTGTGACCTTCCTGTGTGGAATCCAGAGGACGGGGACATCTCTCTGGTGGGTTTCCCTTACTAGGTGGCTCTATTATATCTTTGGGTTCTTCTGAAACCTCTTCGATCACATTATACACCTCATCCTCTTTATACTCTTCTTTGATACCAATATTCAAATTCCAGAGGATTCCACTCTGAATATATATAAAAACATTCATTGTAGCAAAAAAGTTTGTGTATAAATCATGACTGGCAATGGTTAATAATCATCTACCTGATGATGGTGAGGGATGGTGTGATGTTCCTGTGTGGAATCCCGGGAATACAGAGGACGGGGACATCTCTCTGGTGGGTTTCTGTTACTGGGTGATTCCATCATGATGTTTATGTAGAGATCCTCCATCACGCCACAATCCTCATTCTCCTCTTTATAATCTTTTTTAACATCTATGTTATCCCCGAGGTTTCTACTCTGAATATATATTGACATTGATTGTAACAAACATGCTTGTCTATAAATTTTAATTGTTAGTGATAGTCAATCATCTACCTGATGATGGTGGGGGATGGTGAGATCTTCCTGTGTGGAATCCCGGGAATACAGAGGACGGGGACATCTCTCTGGTGGGTTCCCATTACTGGATCCATCTGTAGGAAACACACACACTGACTGAATACATTGTTTCTATGTGTTTATCAGATGATGGGGGATCTAGGTGGACCCTCCGTACTGCTCTCTCCTTTACAATAAAGTCTCCTCTTACCCGGTGATGTGAGGGGCGGCTGATTGTCCATCATGACGTCCTTGTAGAGATCCTTGTGTCCTTCTAAATACTCCCACTCCTCCATGGAGAAATAGACAGTGACATCCTGACACCTTAGAGGAACCTGACACACACAATGATACAGTCACCATCCAGACACATCCCTTGTCTGTTACTGGATAATGTCCCAGAATTCCCAGAATCCTCCTCACCTCTCCTGTCAGCAGCTCCATCATCTTCTTGGTGACTTCTAGAATCTTCTCCATGTTGTGTCTCTCAGGTTTTAGGGAGTCACATGGAGGCACTGTGATGGTCATATGATCACCTGACTTCACAAGAGGAAATCTCTGTATTGGAGAACCAATAGGAATATCATGTTAGAGTCCCAGAATCCTCCTCACCTCTCCGGTCAGGTCTGTGTTTTATTAATAGAGATAAGAGTGGTGTCATGTGACCTCCCAGAATCCTCCTCACCTCTCCGGTCAGGTCTGTGTTTTATTAATAGAGATAAGAGTGATGTCATGTGACCTCCCAGAATCCTCCTCACCTCTCCGGTCAGGTCTGTGTTTTATTAATAGAGATAAGAGTGATGTCATGTGACCTCCCAGAATCCTCCTCACCTCTCCGGTCAGCAGGTAGATGATCTCCAGGGTGAGGTTTAGTATCCTCTCAGTCATGTGACTCCGGTCCTCCTCCATCCTCATTGGTCATGTGATCTATACAGGTTTCCTGTAGACCAATAATTGATAACAGAGAATGATCTGGACTGTACTGATTGTACAATATTAGGATGGGGATGTATGGGGGGGGGGGATAATATGAGGGTTTCTATCATGGTCCCAGTGGGATTATACACACAAGACACATTTGTTTAGTTTTATCAATGTTTTGGTGGTTCTGAATCCTCTTACTATTCACCTTTATGTCTAAAAATGCTTCTAATGTCTGCACATTTCTAAAATGAAGAGAATGTTCGGGCCCCGTAAGTGGGGGAATGTTCTGTCCCCTGAAGGGTTAATCTAGGTTTCCACACTATATATGTGTGTATCATCATCTGCTGGAGATAAAAGACATCACAGTGACTATGGAGGAAGAGGACGGAACATGACGGGGGGATTACTGGGTGTAAATAGAAAATAATATCTTATTACCTCCTCTGCTGCCTCTTCCAACAATGTCTCCTCTTTAATTCCTCCCGACTCGCCTCTTACCCGAAACTTCCTGTCTGACTCTGTACCTGACATCACTTCCTGTCTACCATAGAGACTTCCTATCTTGGTAGACATTAGATCACCATCTTGTGGAGCTGATAGGAACTGCAGTCCTGAGAAACGTCTCGTAGTGTGAACACAGCCTTGTGCTGTGTGTGTATGTACTGTATATCCTTATGGATGGGGTCATGTCCACTCCCACCAGGTGGGAGAGAAAAATATTGGCCTAAAGCTTGATGTAATTAGCTTCTTTTTGTCTCAGTTGTGCTGTCCTTTAAACATATTGGACAATAAGATTGCATTGTTGTATGTGTCTCTACAGTAAAGCATTTGTTGAGGAAGTACACATCTTCAGCTGTTCCTGTTGTTTAGACCAGAGGTCTCCAAACTATGACACACAGGCTACACCCGGCTCACTGCAAGATTTTTTCTGGCCTACAACTGTCTGTAAAAACACCATGGATGGCTGGTTGGCTATGGATATCCTGGCCTGTGTATTATAATAGAGACCTATGCATCCACTAACAGCCAATCATGGCCTTCCCCCAGTCCCTAGTCCTCCTTCCCTCGGTCATGGTTTGTTTCTAGGACTGCCAGTGTCCTAGCAACCAGTAATGTGTTCATCCTGGACCTAGAACAACCAGGTGTCCTCCATCCAGGTCAGCTTCCCTTCTGGGATTTCACTCTGATTCTCTGCCATTTGAACGGTAAGGAGGGACTCTGCTGTGCACACAAGGATGTAAGGAGGGGCTCCGATGAACATATATTTATGTAACAGGGTCTCTGCTGGGCACACATAGATGTAAAAGGGGATTATGTTGGGCACACATAGATGTAAGGGCGGACTCTGCTGGGCACACATGGATGTACGGGAAGGGGGGCTTTGATGAGCATATATTTATGCAACAGGTTCTCTGCTGGGCACTCATAGATGTACAAGGGCACTCTTCTGGGCACACGTGGATTTAAGGAGGGACTCTTTGTAAACCTGATTTCTTTTCCTAGATGCAGAACTGCTCCCCCCATATAAATTGATATAGGAAGCAAGTGGGAAGGGATACAATTCTGTAGGAAGGGGCTACAAATATTCCAGTTAAAAGGCCTGCGGCAAAGAGTTGAAAGGAGGACTCTACCATTGCACAACACTACAAAGGAACATTGATGAATTACCTTTCTGTAATATTCCTATCCTGGTGCCTATCCATGGCAGAAAATGCATGGTTGCTCTGACTCCGGCCAAGCCACAGGACCATTATAACTCTATAAAGAGAGAGAGTGACGCCCCCTGTCCCATTTTCATAACTAGACTCAATCCAGCTACAAGGATAAGAACAAGGGAGGGAATATGCTGCCATGGATAGGCACCAGGAAAGGAAAATTACAGAAATGTAAGTATTCAACTTTCTGTTTTCCTGGTGCCTTCATGGCTGCATATGCATGGTAAATAACTCACTACCAGGGCAAGAATGCTGAAGAAAACAGAAATTTCAATTGACTATTACGAAACAGAAAATTGTAAGGTCTTCCTCTCCAAATTCCGGGAGGTGAGACTAGATGGATCTAGGCTGTAGTGAGCCATAAACGTAAAAAAAGGAGGACTGGCTTGCTGCCTTGCAGGTTATATTTGGGGAGACCTTTGCCAAGGCTGGCCATAAAGATAAAATCCCTCTTGTCAGTAATCCCACTAGCCCGGTGACAAATCAGCACGATCCATCCCGCTATTGTTGCACTTTGATGCTGCTTGCCCTTTCCTGGCACCACTGGAAACTACAAATAATCTCTCATCTTTCCGGAGGTGTAAAGTAACAGAGATGTAGGACTTTAATGCTCTTTCCACATCCAATTAGTGCAGTTTTAATGAATTCTGTTCTTTCGGGAATGCTGGCAGGACCCATTCCTGATTGGAGTGATATGTGGAAGGGATCTTAGGTACAAAACTGATGGATAGACTGAAGGACTACCCTGTCCAGACAGAAAACATTATAGGAATCTCGAGAGCTTTGGGCTTGAATTTCCAAGACACCTCGTGTGTGGCCTGGAGAACAGAAAAGAGAATGAGGCGGGGGGGTATCGCTCTCTTTTATAGAGTTATAATGGTCCTGTGATTTGGACCGGGGGGCATAGCAACCACTGCGTATGCTGCCATGAAGGCACCAGGAAAGCTACATTATAGGAGATAAAAGGAGACTGCCAAGATCTGGAACCCATTTTCCTGTGATCGCCCAAGGCTAGGAGACCTGTTCATTAGGGAAATCGCTATGGTCATATTTGGGCAATGATCCCCGCCCCTTCCTATATATAGCCAATGACAGCTTGCAGACAGATGTGCTAGTGCCACCTTCAGGGATTGGTCATCACATCTTTATTTCAAAACTGCAACTCTTATTGCTTGTGAATGAGTAGGGGTACTATACTATATACCCCTACTCATTCGCATGGGGGGGCAGCATCTGGGGGCCTCCTTATGATTCCATATTCTGTTAAGCCACCCACCCACAGGCTCCCACAATCACCAGGTAAGATGGTACACGTTCCCCAGGGAAGTGCTTTTAATTTGACAGATTTGGCCCCTATTGATTTCAGCTGAGTTCGGGCTTCGCATCTGAACTTCTTTGATACAGGTGTTTCTGGTGATCAGCATGTAAAGCTCTCCCTATCCTCTCACAGTAGACCAGTGTGAGGCAAAAAAAAAAAAAATTGAGCACCAACTGCAAGATGCTGCCATTTTTTTTACATGTTGTGATTGGTCATAGTGATCAAGTGATACAGAGCCAATTTTACTAGCTCTGTACCCTCTTTTTGTGATCTGCACTGTCCCCTTATAGTGCAGGGGTGCATCAGCAAGTAGAAAAAAAAAAAGTTTTAAAAATGGTCTCTCATCCTGTAAGGGCACCAGTTTAATACCACCGGTAGACAGCAAGTGGTGAAATAAGTCTAGTGTCAAGCTAAGACTTGTTGTCTTCAACGTAAAGGAAAGCTTTAGGGCTCCAATCCTGAACAGATGTCGTGAAGGACCTCCCAATACATCTTACATGTTACCTCACACATCAACCATTATGAGAAACATTAATTTCTGTTCTTTAGGAATACCTTTTACGCTTGACAGTGACCTAGACTCTGGACAATAGAAGGAGACTGTCTTATACGGACGCAACAAGACATCCCAGAGAAAGAGCAACGGTTTCTAATAACATACGGTATTATCTGCAAAGTCATTCTAGCAGTGGACCCATTATTATAGAAAGAGCCCAGCATTAGCATATAAGCACTTAATATTGTCATTTAACCAAATGGTGTCTTCATCAAAAGGGGAAGCTTTTTAGGCTCCAACCCTGGACAGCTGTCATGAAGGACCTCCTAATACATGCTAACTCACACACAATTTGCACAAGTCGCATATCAACCATTATAAGAAACATTCATTTCTGGTATTTAGGAACACCTTATCAGCTTGGTGGTGACCTAGACTCTCGATGGAGATTATAAGGAAACTGTCTTATACAGACACAACAACACATTCCAGGGAAGGAACAATTGGTTCTGATAACATCTGCTAAGTCATTCTAGCAGTGGACCTGTTATTCTATAAAGAGCCCAGCATTAGCATATAAGCACTTAATATTGTCATTTAATCAAATAGTGTCTTCACCAAAAGGGGAAGCTTTGTTAGCCTCCAACCCTGGACAGTTGTCATGAAGGACCTCCTAATACATCTTACACGTTAACTCACACACAATTACGGAAAGGTTTCTTCACAGTATGAGCTGTGAAAATGTGGAATAGACTCCCTCCAGGGTCAGTTGTGGCCTCTCAGTAGATTGCTTTAAAAAAGGCCTGGATTCTTTCCTAGATACACATAATATAACTGGATTGTAACATTTATAGGTAAAGTTGATCAAGGGAATATCCAATTGCCTCTCGAGGGATCAGGAAGGAATTTTTTTCCACTGCTGGAGCCAATTGGATCATGCTTTTATTGGGGTTTTTTGCCTTCCTCTGGATCAACTGTGGGTATAGGATTGTATGATATTATTTATTTTACCCTTTTATAGGTTGAACTAGATGGACTTGTGTCTTTTTTTCAACCTGACTAACTTTGTAGAAATGTAACAACCTAATAATAATAATAATAATGTAACAAATATTAAAACCTGAGATACGTAGACGATACCACACTAATGGCAGAAAGTGAAGAACTAAAAAGTCTCTTAATAAAGGTGAAAGAGGAGAGCGCAAAAGCTGGCCTGAAATTGAACATTAAGAAAACTAAGATCATAGCAACCATTACCATCACTCCTTGGCAAATAGAAAAAGAAGAAATGGAATCAGTGATAGATTTTATCTTCCTAGGCTCCAAGTGTCAGGGCTGGGCTCAACCCCTCCTTCTCTGAGCTGGCCGCTCAGCTGTCGGCAAAGTGCCAGCTCCTATCTCTCCACAGTTTCTCAGCTGTTGCTGATATCCTGCTCGTCAGTCCTGCCTACTTAAGCCATCCAGTCCAGAGGAGCTCTGCCTTCGCCTTGGTCAACATCACAGAGACTATTCTCCTGCAATCCTGTTCAAGACTTGCTTTGCTGACATCCCTTCTGGCTCCAGATCCTGCTTGCTGTTCCACTACATTGATCCCTGCCTTCTGGCTTGGCTGACTATCCGTTCCGGTTACTGAACTCTGGCTATGTTTTGACTACATTTGTTCTTTTTACTTTTATTATTAAACAAGTGTGATTTAACTGTACTTCTGTCTCGGCCTGATTTCATGGTTTCTGACACCAAGATCACGGCAGACGGTGACTGTAGCCATGAAATTAAGAGACGCTTGCTTTTTGGGATGAAAAGCAATGGCAAACCTAAACAACATTATAAAAAGCAGAGACATCACCCTACTGACAAAGTGCCGTATAGTCAAAGCTATGGTATTCCCAGTAGTAACCTATGGCTGTGAAAGTTGGACCACAAGGAAGGCTGAACCCCGAAGAATTGATGCCGTTGAACTATGGTGTTGGAGAACTCTTGAAAGTCCCTTGGATGGCAGGAAGATCAAACCAGTCAATCCGGAAGGAGTTCAACCCTGATTATTCACTGGAAGGACAGATCCTGAAGCTGAAATTCAAATACTTTGGCCGCCTATTGCGAAGAGAGGACTCAATGGAAAAGACCCTGATGCTGGGAAACATGGAAGGAAAAAGGAGATGAGGATGACAGAAAGCAAAATGGATAGATAGCATCATCTAAACAATGAAGTTAAGCAAGCTTCGGGAGGCAGTGGAGGACAGAAGAGCCTGGCGTGCTATGGTCAATGAGGTCACGAAGAGTCGGACACGACTCTACGACTGAACAACAACGTAACAACTTGAACAAGTCGCACATCAATCACTATAATAGACATTAATTTCTGTTATTTAGGAACACCTTATCAGCTTGAAGGTGACCTAGACTCTCGCTGGAGAATATAAGGAAATTGTCTTATGCAGACACAACAAGACATCCCAGAGAAAGACCAACGGGTTCTAATAACATATCATCTGGAAAGTCGATCTAGCAGTGGGCCTGTTATAATATAAAGAGCCCAACATTGGCATATAAGCACCTAACATTGTCATTTAACCAAATGGTGTCTTCATCAAAGGTGAAGCTCTTCAAGTTTCAGCCCTGGACAGTCGTCATGAAGGACCTCCTAATACATCTTACATGTCTTATACAGACACAACAAGACATCCCAGAGAAAGAACAACTGGTTCTATTAACATATCATCTGCAAAGTCATTCTAGCAGTGGACCTGTTATTATATTAAGAGCCCAACATTGGCATATAAGTACTTAAAATTTTAATATAATCATTAGTAAACTTTTACCAATATATTTGCATTTTTATCATAGAAATTAGAAAATGTTACTCCAGAAAATGTCATATTTTACACTTTTATCCACAGGTGGTAGTCTACAAGCAAATTAAGCTGATTGATGGACTACATGACATTACAGTAGCACATCTTCCCTTCTCTTCATCTACCAGCAATATCTAGCTTTTCTCTCACCATGATGTCTTCCTTTGAAGCTTCTGTTGAAGATCAGACTACACTGCTAGAGGGACCCAACCAGCAGTGACACCCCCTCCTTCTCTCTCCTAGAGGGACCCAACCAGCAGTGACACCCCCTCCTTCTCTCTCCTAGAGGGACCCAACCAGCAGTGACACCCCCTCCTTCTCTCTCCTAGAGGGACCCAACCAGCAGTGACACCTCCTCCTTCTCTCTCCTAGAGGGACCCAACCAGCAGTGACACCCCCTCCTTCTCTCTCCTAGAGGGACCCAACCAGCAGTGACACCCCCTCCTTTTCTCTCCTAGAGGGACCCAACCAGCAGTGACACCCCCTCCTTCTCTCTCCTAGAGGGACCCAACCAGTGGTGACACCCCCTCCTTCTCTCTTCTAGAGGGACCCAACCAGCAGTGACTCCCCCTCCTTCTCTCTCCTAGAGGGACCCAACCAGCAGTGACTCCCCCTCCTTCTCTCTCCTAGAGGGACCCAACCAGCAGTGACTCCCCTCCTTCTCTCTCCTAGAGGGACCCATCCAGCAGTGTCAACCCCTCCTTCTCTCTCCAAGAGGGACCCAACCAGCAGTGACACTCCCTCCTTCTCTCTCCAAGAGGGACCCAACCAGCAGTGACACCCCCTCCTTCTCTCTCCTAGAGGGACCCAACCAGCGGTGACACCCCCTCCTTCTCTCTCCTAGAGGGACCCAACCAGTGGTGACACCCCCTTCTTCTCTCTCCTAGAGGGACCCAACCAGCAGTGACAACCCCTCCTCTCTCCTAGAGGGACCCAACCAGCAGTGACACTCCCTCCTTCTCTGTCCAAGAGGGACCCAACCAGCAGTGATGCCCCCTCCTTCTCTCTCCTAGAGGGACCAACCAGCAGTGACGCCCCCTCCTTCTCTCTCCAAGAGGGACCCAATCAGCCGTGACACCTCCTCCTTCTCTCTCCTAGAGGGACCCAACCAGCAGTGACACCTCCTCCTCTCTCCTAGAGGGACCCAACCAGCCGTGACACCTCCTCCTTCTCTCTCCTAGAGGGACCCAACCAGCGGTGACACCCCCTCCTTCTCTCTCCTAGAGGGACCCAACCAGTGGTGACACCCCCTTCTTCTCTCTCCTAGAGGGACCCAACCAGCAGTGACAACCCCTCCTTCTCTCTCCTAGAGGGACCCAACCAGCAGTGACACTCCCTCCTTCTCTCTCCAAGACGGACCCAACCAGCAGTGACACTCCCTCCTTCTCTCTCCAAGAGGGACCCAACCAGCAGTGACGCCCCCTCCTTCTCTCTCCAAGACGGACCCAACCAGCAGTGACACTCCCTCCTTCTCTCTCCAAGAGGGACCCAACCAGCAGTGACACCCCCTCCTTCTCTCTCCTAGAGGGACCCAACCAGCAGTGACGCCCCCTCCTTCTCTCTCCTAGAGGGACCCAACCAGCAGTGACACCCCCTCCTTCTCTCTCCTAGAGGGACCCAACCAGCAGTGACACCCCCTCCTTCTCTCTCCTAGAGGGACCCAACCAGCAGTGACACCCCCTCCTTCTCTCTCCTAGAGGGACCCAACCAGCAGTGACACCCCCTCCTTCTCTCTCCTAGAGGGACCCAACCAGCAATGACACCCCCTCCTTCTCTCTCCTAGCAGAGGAGGCCAGACAGAATATTGAAGTCTTCAGTGATCTCTGATTTCCTTATAAAGTGTTTCTTCCATGATAAAGATCAGAGGAGCGCTCAGCCACATGTTTTCTGAGGTGTATATCAAGGTGAGCTTCTTCCCAGTGTGAGATCTCTGATGTACGGCAAAATTTGATCCATATAGAAGACATTTCCCGCACTCAGGACACTAATACATCTAAAGGGTTGTGTGGGTTTTCTGATGTTTAGTGAGAACAGACTTCCATGAAAAACTTTTCCCGCACTCAGAGCATGGATACGGTTTCTCCATGTGAGAAATTTGGTGTTTGACAAGATCTGATTTCCGTGAATAACATTTCCCGCACTCAGGACAGGAAAACTGTGTTTCCCGCGTGTGGCATATCTGATGTTTAGCAAGACTGGTATCCCATGAAAAACATTTCCCGCACTCAGGACAAGAATACGGCTTCTCCCCTGTGTGGGTCCTCTGATGTGTGATAAGATTGCCCTTCCTTGAAAAACATTTCCCACACTCATGGCAGGAAAATGGCTTCTCCCCCGTGTGAGTTCTTTGATGCTTAACAAGGGCTGAATTCTGTGGAAAACACTTCCCACACTCAGGGCAAACATAAGGTTTCTCGCCTGTGTGGGACCTCTGATGTATGGAAAGATGGGACCTCTGTGAAAAACATTTTCCACACTCAGGGCAGGAATACAACTTCTCTCCTGTGTGTAATCTCTGATGTTGGGCAAGATTGGACTTTAATGAAAAACATTTTCCACACTCAGGACAGGAATGGGGCTTCTCACCCGTATGCAATCTCTGATGTAAAGAAACATGGGACTTCCGTGAAAAACGTTTCCCGCAGTCAGGGCAGGAATATGGCTTCTCTTCTGCGTGAGATTTGTCATGTATGATAAGTACTGAATTATGAGGACTTCCAGCATCATCCCTCAGAAGATGAGGTTCATTAGTGGGATCCGGTGGTCTATCCACACTGTGAAGTCCACCATTAATAGTTGAGCTAATCGTCTTTTCTCCTCCACCATCTCCTGTGATGTCCTCATCTTCCATTTTACAACCTGGAGATAAAGTGAGACGATCCTTTGAGGGTTTCTCCATGGCGTGTCCTGGAAAAATATAAAAACATCATCAATAGATATGAGAGGGTTAGTTCACTTCCATCAAGATTCCATCTGGATCAGGTAGATATGAGTGAGAAGATGTTCTCTGTGGAGGTCCCAACCAGCCGGGACTCTCCCCCCTCTTCAGTCAAAGGGCCTTTGGTCCTCCTCCCAGATCACTTCTACATTTACACAGCCTTGTCAGAAGAGCAGGAACCAATGGGGACTGGGAGGTCCATGCTCTTTACATAACCACAAGCCTAGGCACTGGGTCATGTGATCTCTGATAGACAAGAGGGTCAAAGTTCAGACATTACCATAGAACAAGTGACCATAGGCCTAACGCTGTGTTATATCCGTGTTACTGTAACAAGGAGTGAAACACAACCTAATACTGCCAGCTGAACCCCAGGACGGGTGTCAGTAGAAGGAGGTAACACTCAGTTCCCGCCCTACTCTGGACCAATCAGTGTGCAGTAACAAAGCAGAGATAAGAGAAGAATATATTATGGGTCACCTGTGCTGATCTCTGTAGGAGTGTCCTCCTCTATGAATGTCCTCGTCATTCCAGCCTCCTCCGTATTTTGCTGATCATCCCTCACATACGTCTCTTCTACTTCATCTTCAACTTTTATGTTCATCAGATCTTCACCCTAAACCAACAGAATGGCAGAAAATAACATCTGTAACATAGAAGTATTTATGATGTGAGATCACATAGAAAATATCATCTTGTAGAGTCCACACATCGTCTCCACATGTCAGAGTGTTCAATCATTTTATGTTCCCGACCCTCAACTCCACCTACCTGATGATGGTGAGGGATGGTGTGACCTTCCTGTGTGGAATCCCGGGAATACAGAGGACGGGGACATCTCTCTGGTGGGTTTCTGTTACTAGTTGGATCCATTTTGACGTGCTTATAGAGGTCCTTGTGGCCCTCAGAAAGCTCCTCCATCACACCATAATCCTCATCCTCCTCTTTAAATTCTTCTTTAACATCAATAGTATCATCCCCGAGGTTTCCACTCTGAATATATAATAAAACATTCATTGTAACAAACATGCTTGTGAATAAATCAGAACTACCAATAATTGTCAATAATCTACCTGATGATGATGAAGGATGGTGTGATCTTCCTGTGTGGAATCCCGGGAATACAGAGGACAGAGACATCTCTCTGGTTGGTTTCTATAGCTGGATGACTCCACCATGGTGTCCTGGTACAGATCTTTGTGTTCTTCCTCCTTCACCCCATCCTCATCATCCTCCTCTTTTATCTCTTCTTTAACCTCAACTTTAGAATCTCTCAGGTTTCCACTCTGAATATATAATAAAAATGACATCAATTGTAACAATGCAGATAATGTACAGATCCTAATGATACTATCAGTGATTGTTCCTCATCTACCTGATGATGGTGGGGGATGGTGTGACCTTCCTGTGTGGAATCCCGGGAATACAGAGGATGGGGACATCTCTCTGGTGGGTTCCCATTACTGGATCCATCTGTAGGAAACACACACACTGACTGAATACATTGTTTCTATGTGTTTATCAGATGATGGGGGATCTAGGTGGACCCTCCGTACTGCTCTCTTCTTTACAATAAAGTCTCCTCTTACCCGGTGATGTGAGGGGCGGCTGATTGTCCATCATGACGTCCTTGTAGAGATCCTTGTGTCCTTCTGAAAACTCCTCCATCACCCCATACTCCTCATCCTCCTCTTTATACTCTTCTTTAATACCAATGTTATCATCCCCGAGGCTTCCACTCTGAATATATAAAAAATGAATTGTACCAAAGTTCCATATACCTATATTTATATATACTATAAAACTACCAATAATCGTTAATTATGCACCTGATCATGGCGAGGAATCCTCTCATTCATATTACTGTGCTCCTTCTAAATAATAGAAAAAAAAAAGTTACATTTTGGTTTTATTTTAACGCAATTTTCAGCCTTTAAAACCCAACTCCGGGCAACTTCTGCTACCGATGACCTCAGTGACAAAATCCTATCCTTGTTCGGACCTGAAGACTTCAGTCTACAACAGCTCGCTCTTGTCCTCCCTGGACACTCTTGCTCCCGTCATACACAGAATTAGAGTGGAACTAACCAAAGCGCCACAAACCAAAAACTCCTTTTAATCTATTTTTAAAATTCAAAGGAACCCCCCCCCCCTCCCGTCCATCTGCCCATGTCTCCATGGTTTATTTTGCAGAGAAAACACTTCAGAAAACACCCCCCTGGCATTTCTGTCTGCAGCCACCTTGAGTAAGGGCAGGTGATTCTGCTAGCATTCACTTCTTGAAATCCATCTGCCCTTAGCTCAGGCATGCAGGCAGGAGGGCGTGCTTAGCTGAGGAAGCCCCTCCTCCCAAGAAGACTACGGGATGAATGACATCATTTTGGCCTAGTCCGGAAACCAGGAAGTAAAATTAAAAAGTTTCAAAAGAGTAAATCTACTTTCCTATCTATTTTTCCTAATGATAGCAGCATAAGGATTATTAAATAGTTCACGACTGAGAGAGGGAAGTTCTGCTTTAAGCCCACCCCAACCGCGGCGATGACACCAGAACTCTCAAAAGACGTAGATGTGCTCCTGAGCGAGTGTAGCGTAAAACTAAATTCGGGCAAGGCTTCGCCCTGTCGAAAAAAAAAAAACCTGCCCCCCTAAAATATAGTTCCACCCTCCATGCATCCAATGTGAGGGAAAAGAGGGACAGAGATGAGAGCTATGATAAAAAAATCTTATTACCTCCTCTATTGCCAGTTCCAGCAATGTCTCCTCTCTACTTCCTCCCGACTCACCTCTCACCCGGAACTTCCTGTCTGTACCTGACATCACTTCCTGTCTTCCATAGAGACTTCCTGTCTGGGTAGAAGTGAGATCACCACCTTGTGGAACTCAAAGGAACTGCAGCCGACCGAGAAACGTCTCGTAGTGTGAACACGGCCTTGTCATCGTTGCCAAGTGGTGACCTCATCCTTTTAAAACAGAACACATACCCTTCCCAACATTATTTCCATACTCATAGTTTATACTGTAAGAAGCATAGTTAAAGTGGTGACCTTCCAGTCTTACAGCTTGTACCCAACCGGGGTAGGCTGGACTAGGCCATCAAGGTTTATATCAGTACTATATTTTATGCCTTCTCAGTTTTAGTATTACAAATGTTGTATAATATATGCAGCAACTTCAATTGATCTGTATTTGTTTGATAAAATAAATAAAAATCGTTGTTCGTAAAACAGAACAGATATTATTTACACAGGTTCTGTGGCTAATTAAAGTGGTTGTAAACTCCAAACTGCCCCCCCCCCCCAAAAAAAAAACCTGCAAGACAAAGGCATAATGAGCTAGTATGCATCACATACTAGCTCATTATGAAATACTTACCTTAGACCAAAGCTGTTGCAGCAGTCCCCGCACACCGCTGTGACCGACGACATGTCTTTATTTCTGGGTTCGCAAGCTCCAGCACTGTTGTTGGCCAGAGCGGCAATGACTAGGGTTGCCACCTCATCCCTTTAATCCAGGACACACACTAATTACACGGGTTCTGTGGCTGATTAAGGTGGTAATTAAACTCATTTGGTGCCTTATCTGCATTAAATCAGCCACAGAACGTGTGTAATTCATATGTGTCCTGGATTAAAGGGATGATGTGGCAACCCTAGCGATGACGTCACTACTTCACATGTGCGCGGGAGCCGCCGGTCACGGCACGGCTCCTGAAGAAACGGCACGAACAGGCCGTTTCTTCAGTGTGCATGTGCTGCTGATCTCGGCACAAATACGGATACAGTGAATATCTCCTAAATTGTGCAAGTTTAGGAGATATTCACGGTACCTACAGGTAAGCCTTATTATAGGTGTAGCACCCTGGAGTTTAGTCGGGGTTGTTCCTCACAAATTTACTTGCCAAGGGTAGTTATCTTGGTGGATTGATAGGGATCTATTGATTTCTCCCAAAGTTTGGCCTTGTTGCACTTTTCTCTTCTATCACTAGGTGGCCGGGTATTTGGTGGTACTAGATATGAGAAGGGCAACCCAAGGTCAGGTTATGGGTATCTCAGCCAATGGGCAGGAGTTTTCTTGAATCACTTGGCCTGCAGGCAGAGCCTATATATTCAGGTGAGATCAGGTGATCGGTGTTCTGTACCACCTGGATGGTTGTCTGGGTGAACGCCCCGGGCTGCTAGATCGGAGATTGGGCCTATCCCGGGGGCATCTGGCTGCTAGGCTGTCTGAGGGCCTATCCAGAAGTGAGAGAGCAGTGCTGGGTTGGCATTGCGGCTTGCAGTCCAACCAGAAGTGATGGTTCTGTCGGCCGTAGAGAACCTGTCAGTGGTCAGAGGTAGAAGGGAAGCTGTCGCCACGAAGGGACCAATCACCTTTACCAGGGACCACAGTGAGCAACTGAAGCAAGTACCTGAACCACATTCTCACCGAAAGGGCACGGTGGAGAATCGGGAAACTTCAGGCGGTGATCAAGTCAGGGACCCAACCCGCAGAGGAGAGGCTTGCAAAGCAGCCTTGTGTGTCAAGCCAGGGACCGAGCCGGTTAGCAGGGGTGAAGCTTGAGAAGTATCTGGAGTGTCGAGATACCACCTCAAACCTTGGAGGAGCTCAATGGATTCAGAGTCAGTGAATCAGAGGGTCTAGTGAGAGACCAGGAGCTCAGTATTGAATAACTACAAGGAGCAGTTGTAGTGGAGCTGAAAGAACTGTTACGTTTGAGTTAGGAACTGTTAAAGGATTATTACCATAGAAGACAGCATTCCTGCAAGTGCAGATGTGGCTTCTTGCTGGGGCCTTTCCCTGCACGGCTGTTTTCCTATTGAAGTCTCTGAGTCTGCCAATAGAGTTTGCAACTATCTAATGGTGTCCTAGCCCTAACCCCCTAACCCTCTTTCCCCCAAAAATATATAAAAAGGACTGTGAAAAGAAAAAAAACCTCTTTTACATCCAAGAAGTGTCTGGCGCCCAATGACTTTCATCATCTTTGCACCCACTGTGCCTCACAATCCACTACATATTGAAGGATTTCAGCTATCTTTGGCCTTGGAGGTCCTCATTAGACCAAAAGAGGTAAAAGATCTTGCTACATAGGCTTACCTGTAGGTAAAAGTGGTGTAACAGTGTTTACATACACTTTAAGGAGGTAATTAAACACACTTGGTGTCTTATCTGCATTAAATTAGCCTCAGAACCTGTGCAATGAATATGTGTTTGGTTTTAAAAGGATGAGGTGGCAACCCTATGCAAGACAGTAAGAGAAAAACTCACCTAAGCTCTACCGCTATACTGTATAGTATAGTTGGTGTGTAGAGTAGTCGGTGCTCTGGCTAATTAAGCTCACAAAAGATCCATAGAAAGTACAACTCGACAGCTTCTCCATAGAACATATTTATTTAAGCATTACAGCAATAACATCATTCAAAAACTGACGCGTTTCGGCCTTAGGCCTTCATCAAAAGCATAAACAAGTATATATAAGGGAAGCAGCCGTAGTGAGGTATTTTGCCCTTCATACCTCAAACGGGCTGCTTCCCTTATATATACTTGTTTTTAATTTCATTTTTTTATGCTTTTGATGAAGGCCTAAGGCCGAAACGCGCCAGTTTTTTTGATGATGTTATTGCTGTAATGCTTAAATAAATATTTTATATGGAGAAGCTGTCGAGTTTCTGGCCTGTACTATGCAAGACAGTGCTGGAATTTTGTCTATTGACCCAATGTGTCCACGTCCAGCAAGTTCCAGGACATCGTGCAGTGAAGTGATGGCGGCTGGAAAACTCTCTGGGTTTCATCACCAGGCACTGCAATTATACCAGACTGTTGGGTGGAGTGCAAATAAATGGCCACTGACCCCACCTATAACTGGCCTTTGCGGCAAGGAGCACGGAAAGGGGCAACGTAAGACAAATAAAACCAAAGAAATTTCCGAGCTCAACTTACCGACCAACCAAATTGACCTGTCTAGTTGGGTGGAGCGATCTCCTTTCTGACAGTGAAAATAGAACTCTGGCCTCAGCAGAACAGGGACATGGGATCAGTAGGGATCAGCCACCTGGGACCAAACATTAGTTGGCAGACAGAGCTTTTTAAGGCAGGTCAGATGGTGCATCGTTTATTGTGATTGACGTAGATCAACGTGGACAACATGATTGACAGTAGATGTTCGTTGTGGGACTTTATTTTAATATTAAAGGACTTAGGCTCCTTTCTCACTAGTGCAACTCCAAAGTCAAGCTTTTATGCGACTTAAATTCAACTTATTATACTCTATGGCGGCATTTCAGTCGCAGCAAATTAGTGCAAAAATCTTTTTTAAAGATGCTGCGACTTAAGTCACATCGATTGGAATGGGTGCCATTGGAAAAAAAATTGTTTTAACTTGTCATGCAACTTTATGTGTGGCAAGTCACATTACAAACCAAGCCAGTCTGTGTTTTTTCCTGGGTTGGGCAGAGATCCAGGGAGAGTTGGATGACTCACATGCAGCATCACCGAGACCTACCCCCCATTTCTAGAATGTACTGGAACCCTCTAGAAAAATGGGAGGGGTAGTAAGGTGGAGTTGTCTGGAGTTTTCTGTGTGGCCCTGACCAATCCCCAACTTGGGTTGGCAGGGGGGCAGGCCCCCTAAAATACTCTGGGTCAGCCCAGCTGGGTAAGTGAGTTCAGGTGGAACCTGGAGATGGATTGTTATGCCGCGTACACACGGTCGGACTTTTCAGCTACAAAAGTCCGACAGCCTGTCCAACAGACTTCCGGAGGACTTTCGGCAGACTTGCGGCGGACTTGTGGCAGACTTTCTAACGAACGGACTTGCCTACACACGACCACACAAAAGTCCGATGGATTCGTACGTGATGACGTACACCAGACTAAAATAAGGAAGTTCATAGCCAGTAGCCAATAGCTGCCCCAGCGTGGGTTTTTGTCCGTCGGACTAGCACACAGACGAGCGGATTTCGGGGTCCGTCGTAGTTACGACGTAAAGATTTGAAGCATGTTTCAAATCTAAAGTACGTCGGATTTGAGGCTAAAAAAGTACGTTGAAAGTCCGGAGAAGCCCACACACGATCGGATTACCAGCCAGCTTTAGTCCGTCAGCGTCCGTTGGACTTTTGTAGACGAAAAGTCCGACCGTGTGTACGCGGCTTTAGTCTGTTGTGGCCTTTGAGGGAGCTCCCCAGTCTGGGGGTGGGTGACCTTGGGCCTGGGTTCGGGTGCGGATGGGAGCTTCCCAAAACCACAGAGGTGTCCTGGCCAGGAGGCACTGGGTACAAGGAGAGGACAGCAGGAGAACACTGCTGGGCAAGTCTCCAGGAGCAACAGGAACAGCCAAGAGGGCTGATGAGTGATACACAGTCAGGAGGACTGGGAGGCACGCCTGAGAGGACTGGGATGGGTGCAGAGCCAGTCAGGAGGACTGTGGTGGCACAGGCAGTGGAAAGGGGCAGCTGCAGCCAGGAGGGCTGGCAGTTCCTGAAGAGGTGGTACTTGGAGCAGTAGCCACTAAGCTAGAGAGCTAGCTCTAAGGATTACCATTTTTTTTCCCGCTACACCATAGGGGCCCGCGGTCCCTGCCTGAAAAGGGCATTTGCTTGGGTGTGACTGAGCCAGTGTCAGATCCTCCCATCGGTGCTAGTTAGTCCTGGGAGTGATAGTCTGCAAGCAAGTGTGTGCTGGAGGTAGAAGAGGTGAGATTGTATATTCTGGACTGTATATAGTTTGAGCCCCCATACATTTTCTATGTAGGCATCCCATATGCACCCAATCCCCGTCCAAGTTCTAGTCCCCTAATAAAAAAAAACAAAAAACAAAGTGGCAAGTACAGCTTCTTGACTGTGACTGGAAATTCTTGTGCTTGGCTGCGCAGGGTGGGAGACGAACCACATTCACCTGCGGCCCCTACGGGGGTAGCGCTACAGGGGGCTTCCAGATTCCAATTAGCCCCCATCCATAGACCCCCACAATCACCGGGCTAGAGTTGTGGAGAAGAGGTCCTTGTCCTCATCAGAATAGGGAGTACCTTGCTATGTACTACCCTTGCTATGGAGGCCCCCCCCCCCCCCAGCAAGGTACCCCCCATATGTTGAAGGCATAGTATGGTTCAAAAGGGGGAAGCGCTTTGTCACTCCCCCTCTCCTAGACATTCAGACTGCATGATAGGATAAGGGTCTGGTATGGATTTGTTTCTAAGGTGTGTGGGTGTATTTATTTAGTTGATGGGTTTCTATGTACCCCTTACTAATTCAAGTGGTGGGGTAGCAGTATCTGGGGGCCCACTTATTTTAAAAGTGGTTTCCAGACTCTGATAACTCCCCCCCTTTGCACCCCTACAACCACTGAGCCTGGATTGTGGGGAAGAGGCCCTTGTTCTCAGGTCATTTCCAGGGTGAAGATCCCAAACTGTATCCACCCATGATGTGTGAGCATCAAGTGTCAGCAGACTGGTGGATTGTGGGGGTGCAAACCCTGCCGGGACCAGTGTGGGATCAGGTAAGTAGATTTCCTTTCATTGTTTCATTGTTGGCATAAATGAGCAATTGATTCTTGCATTTTGGGCCCCACTGAAAGGGTCTAGAAACTTGTAGAAGCTTCTGGAAGTTAGTGGGTGGAGGCCCTGATCTACATACCTTGGGGAATCTGACCAATCCCCAGGCAGAAAGTCCTGGCAGGGCAGATGGATCAGGGGTTTCTCCTGCATGCATTTTACACCCTATTGTGCTTTTTTCTAAAGGGAATCAAGAGCTTCTAGACCTCAAGGGACTCTTGCTGCTGATTCTTAAAGATTGAGCGTGTCTAGGAAGGAGAACAGTCCAGAATCCTTGTTTTGTACAGAGGAAGGAAGTTGTCCCCAATCATTTTTTCATTGAGTTGGGCATCCCATAACCCCCCCCCCCCCTTACCTCATCCAAGTTACCATCCCTAATAAAACAACAAAAAAAGCACAGAGTCTGACTTATTATTGTCTAGGGGTGAGGAGAAACCATTTTACAAAAGAAGGATCCTCACCTTGCCAACATCCAAAGTGAATATAGAAATGTTTTTTTTTTTTGGAATTTAGGGCTCTATTTTCTCTCTTTTTTCGAAAAACCATTTTAACTTTCCTGATCCTTGTGCTGGTTTACACTGGTAATAGATGACACTGATACTGGTGCTGGATGGTGATCAGGACACTGGTACTGGTTTCACAGATGATCAGGACACTGGTGTTGGCTTATACTGGTACTACATAACACTGGTACTGGTGCTGGCAGGGGATCGAGACACTGCTACTGGTTTCACTGGCGATCAGAGCACTGGTACTAGATGACACGGATACTGGTGTTGGCTGATGATCAGGACACTGGTACTGGTCTCACTGATGATCAGGACACTGGTGCTGGTTTACACTGGTACTAGATGACACTGATACTGGCAGGGGACCGGGACACTGGTACTGGTTTCACTGATGATCAGGACACTGGTGTTGGCTTACACTGGTACTAGATGACACTGATACCGGTGCTAGATGGTGATCAGGACTCTGGTACTGGTTTCACTGACGGTTAGGACACTGGTGCTGGTTTACACTGGTACTAGATGACACTGATACTGGTGCTAGATGGTGATCAGGACACTGGTACTGGTCTCACTGATGATCAGGACACTGGTGCTGGTTTACACTGGTACTAAATGACACTGATACTGGTGAGACTGGTGATCGGGACACTGGTACTGGTCTCACTGGCGATCAGGGTACTGGTGCTGGTTTATACTGGTACTAGATGACACTGATACTGGTGAGACTGGTGATCAGGACACTTGTGTTGGCTTACGGTCAGAAACTTCATGCCAGTGCTCATTTTCACGGGGGCACCCAGAAATCCTGGCATCTGGCGGCACATTTAAACCTGAGGTCTGCGTAGCCTCATTGCTGGATTGTCTTCAGCTCTGATGCCGATCCCCTACTGACCCGACTACGTCTGACGCTTCTGCTGCCAAATACAGCTTTTGACCTGATTCCCTACTGTAACTGGGCAGATCCCTGCATTTCCAAACTCATGTTCACTGCTCCAGCTTCCTGGCACCTGTGCCCTTCTAGCAGGCCCCGTCTCCACTTTTTGATGCTGTGACTGGTCATATCAATTCCATGGTACAGAGCCAACTTCACTGGCTCTGTACCCTCGCTTTGTGTTCTGTACTGTCCAATGGGCAGAACAATCACTGTACAGTGCAAAGGTGCATGAGCAAAAAATAAAAATTTAAAGCAGCCTCCTGCCCTGGTCAGTGCACCCTTCATCCATTTTAATAATAATGGGCAAATGGCAAAACAAGTCTAGTGTCAGGCTAGGGACCTGGTGGGTTCATCAAAGGGGGAACTTTTAACCTACAATCCCGTACAGTTGCCACGAAGGATCTCCCAATACGTCTTAAATGTTAACAGTTTGCACAAGTCGCACATCAACCGTTATAAGAAACATTCATTTCTGTTATTTAGGAACACCTCATCAGGTTGATGGTGACCTAGACTCTAGCTGGAGAATATAAGGGAACTGTCTGATAAATACACAACAAGAGATGCCAGAGAAAGAGCAATGGGTTCTAATAACATATCATCTGTAAAGTCATTCTAGCAGTGGACCTGTTATTATATAGAGAGCCCAGCATTAGCATATAAGCACTTAACATTGTCATTTAACCAAATGGAGTTTTCATCAAAGGTGAAGCTTTTTAGGCTCCAACCCTGGACAGATGTCGTGAAGGGCCTCCTAATACATCTTACATGTTAACTCACACACAAATTTGCCCAAGTCACACATCAACCATTATAAGAAACATTAATTTCTGTTATTTAGGAACATCTTATCAGCTAGACTCTGGACGATATTAAGAGACTGACTTATACGGACACAACAAAACAACTCAGAGACAAAGTAACGGGTTCTAATAACATACGGTATCATCTGCAAAGTCATTCTAGCAGTGGACCCGTTATTATATAAAGAGCCCAGCATTAGCATATAAGCACTTAACATCGTCATTTAACCAAATTGTATCCTCATCAATGTTAAGTGCTTATATGCTAATACTCATCAACCATTATAAGAAACATTAATTTCTGTTATTTAGGAACACCTTATCAGCTTGACGGTGGACGATATTAAGAGACTGTCTTATATGGACACAACAAGACATCCCAGAGAAAAAGTAACAGGTTCTAATAACATACGGTACATTCTGTAAACTCATTCTAGCAGTGGACCTTTTATTATATAAAGAGCCCAGTATTAGCATATAAGCACTTAATATTGATGAAGACACCATTTGGTTACATAGTTAGTAAGTAAGGTTGAATAAAGACAACAGTCCATCCAGTTCAACCTGAGTGAGTGTGGGTCCCTGACCCTTGTCCCTAACCCTGAACATTGCACACTCACATCAGTCCCTACCCTCAATCCAAGGTCCCCATTCATATACTAGGGCCAATTTTTGGACAGAAGCCAATTAACCTACCAGCATGTCTTTGGAGTGTGGGAGGAAACCGGAGTACCCGGAGGAAACCCACGCAGGCACAGGGAGAACATGCAAACTCCAGGCAGGTAGTGTCGTGGTTGGGATTCGAACCAGCGACCCTTTTTTACTGCTAGGCGAGAGTGCTAACCACTGCACCACTGTGCCGCCCAATGACAATGTTAAGTGCTTATATGCTAATGCTGGGCTCTTTATATAATAACAGGCCCAATGCTAGAACAACTTTACAGATGATACCGTATGTTATTAGAACCCTTTTACTTTTTCTCTGGGATGTCTTGTTGTGTCCATATAGGACCGTCTCCTGATATCGTCCAGAGTCCACCGTCAAGCTGATAAGATGTTCCTAAATAACAGAAATAATGTTTCTTATAATGGTTGATGTGTGACTTGTGCAAATTGTGTGTTAGTTAACATGTAAGATGTATTAGGAGGTCCTTCATGACAACTGTCCAGGGTTGGAGACTAAAAAGCTTCACCTTTGATGAAGACACCATTTGCTTAAATGACAAATTGGAAGCTTTTTAGGCTCCAACCCTGGACAGTTGTCATGAAGGAACCCCTAATCCATCTTACATGTTAACTAACACACAATTTGCACAAGTCACACATCAACCATTATAAGAAACATTAATTGCTGTTATTTAGGAACATCTTATCAGCTTGATGGTGACCTCGGCGCTAGCTGGAGAATATAAGGGAACTGTATTCTACATACACAACAAGACAATCCAGAGGAAGAGCAACGAGGTTCTAATAACATATCATCTGTAAAGTCATTCTAGCAGTGGGCCTGTTATTATATAGAGAGCAAAGCATTAGCATATAAGCACTTAATATTGACATTGAACCAAATGGTGTCTTCATCAAAAGGGGAAGCTTTTTAGGCTCCAACCCTGGACAGATGTCATGAAGGACCTCCTAATACATCTTACATGTTAACTAACACACAATTTGCACAAGTCACACATCAACCATTATAAGAAACATTAATTTCTGTTATTTAGGAACATCTTATCAGCTTGACGGTGACCGAGACTCTGGACGATATTAGGAGACGGTCTTATACGGACACAACAAGACATCTCAGAGAAAAAGTAACGGGTTCTAATAACATACGGTATCATCTGTAAAGTCGTTCTAGCAGTGGACCTGTTATTATATAAGAGCCCAACATTAGCATATAAGCACTTAACATTGTCTTTTAACCAAATGGAGTTTTCATCAAAGGTGAAGCTTTTTAGGCTCTAACCCTGGACAGATGTCGTGAAGGACCTCCTAATACATCTCACATGGTAACTCACACACAAATTTGCACAAGTCACACATCAACCATTATAAGAAACATTAACTTCTGGTATTTAGGAACACCTTATCAGGTTGGTGGTGACCGAGACTCTTGCTGGAGAATATAAGGAAACTGTCTTATACAGACACAAGAAGACTTCCCAGAGAAGGAACATTTGGTTTTAATAGCATATCATCTGCATAACATATCATATACAAAGTCATTCTACCATTTGAACCTATATATAAGGAGCCTTACATTAGCATATAAGCACTTAATATTGTCATTTAACTTTTAGTAAAACAAACTTTTTATTACCCTTTAACTATACATTTGCATTTTATTATGGAAATTAGAAAAAGTTACAGCGCCTTGAAAAAGTATTCATACCCCTTGAAATTTCCCACATCTTGTCATGTTACAACCAAAAACGTTAATGTGATTTATTGGGATTTTATGTGATAGACCAACACAAAGTGGCACAAAATTGTGAAGTGGATGGAAAATGATAAATGTTTTACAAATAAATATGTGAAAAGTGTGGGGGGTACATTTGTATGGCGCCCTCCGGAGTCAATACTTTGTAGAACCCCCTTTCTCTGCAATTACAGCTGCAAGTCTTTTTGGGGATGTCTCTATCAGCTTTGCACATCTAGAGAGGGACATTGTTACCCATTCTTCTTCTTTGTAAAATATCTCAAGCTCTGTCAGATTGGATGGAGAGCGTCTGTGAACAGCAATTTTCATGTCTTGCCACAGATTCTCAATGTGATTTAGTTCTGGACTGTGACTGGGCCATTCTAACACATGAATATGCTTTGATCTAAACCATTCCATTGTAGCTCTGGCTGTATGTTTCGGGTCGTTGTCCTGCTGGAAGGTGAACCTCCGCCCCAGTCTTAAGTCTTTTGCAGACTCTAACAGGTTTTTTTCTAAGATTTCCCTGTATTTGTCTCCATCCATCTTCCCATCAACTCTGACCAGCTTCCCTGTCCCTGCTGAAGAAAACCATCCCCACCACATGTTGCTGCCACCACCATGTTTCACGGTGGGGATGGTGTGTTCAGGGTGATGTGCAGTGTTAGTTTTCCCTACACATAGGGTTTTGCTTTTGAGCCAAAAAGTTGAATTTTGGTCTCATCTGACCAGATCACCTTCTTCCACATGTTTGCTGTGTCCTCCACATGGCTTCTCACAAACTACAAACAGGACTTCTTATGACTTTCCTTCACCAATGTCTTTCTTCTTGTCACTCTTCCATAAAGGGCAGATTTGTGGAGAACACGACTAATAGTTGTCCTGTGGACAGATTCTCCCACCTGAGCTGTGGATCTCTGCAGCTCCTCCAGAGTTACCATGGACCTCTTGGCTCTTCTCTGATGAATGCTCTCCTTGCCCGGCCGGTCAGTTTAGGTGGACGGCCATGTCTTCGTAGGTTTGCGGTTGTGTCATACTCTTTCCATTTTCCGATGATGGATTGAACAGAGCTCCGTGAGATGTTCAAAGCTTGGGAGATTTTTTTTTTATAACCTAACCCTGCTTTATACTTCTCCACAACTTTATCCCTGACCTGTCTGGTGTGTTCCTTGGCCTTCATGATGCTGTTTGTTCACTAAGGTTCTCTAACAAACCTCTGAGGGCTTCACAGAACAGCTGTATTTATACTGAGATTAAATTATACACAGGTGGACTCTGTTTACTAGCTAGGTGACTTCTGAAGGCAATTGGTTCCACTAGATTTTAGTTAGGGGTATCAGAGTAAAGGGAGGCGCCATACAAATGTCCCCCACACACAATTTTCACATATTTGTAAAACATTTATCATTTTCCTTCCACTTCACAATTTTGTGCCACTTTGTGTTGGTCTATCACATAAAATCCCATGAAAATACATTTACGTTTTTGGTTGTAACCTGACAAAATGTGGGGAATTTCAAGGGGTATGAATACTTTTTCAAGGCACTGTATAGAAGACATTTCCCGCTCTCCGGACACTAATACACAGTCGAGGATTGTGTGGGTTCTCTAATGCTTGGCAAGACCAGACTTCTCTGAAAAACATTTCCCGCGCTCAATTCGGCTTCTCCACAGCGTGAGAAACTTGGTGTATAAGAAGATCTGACTTCAGTGAATAGCTTTTCCCGCACTCAGTGCAGGAATACGGCTTCACCCCTGTGTGAGATCTCTGATGCACAGCAAGTTTTGATTTCCGCGCAAAAAATTTCCCGCACTCGGAGCAGGGATACGGCAACTCCCCCGTGTGCAATCTACGATGCGTGAGAAGATCCGATTTCCGAGTATAACATTTCCCGCACTCAGGGCAGGGAAACGGCTTCTCCCCCGCGTGGGACCTCTGATGTATAGCAAGTTCGGTTTTCCGCGTATAACTTTTCCAACACACGTTGCAGGTGAACGGCTTTTCACCCGTGTGCAATCTATGATGCGAAGTCAGATTGGATTTATGGGAAAAACGTTTCCCGCACTCCGAACAGGAATACGGCTTCTCGCCCGTGTGCAATCTCTGATGCGAGCTTAGATGGGAGCTCTTTGAAAAACATTTCCCGCACTCGGGGCAGATATACTGCTTCTTCTCAGTGTGGGATCTCTGATGTATAGAAAGGCTTAATTCAGAGTAAAAACTTTCCCCACATTTAGGACAGGAAAAATTCTCATCCCCTTGAATTCCAAAATCATTCCAGTCAGTACGAGGCTGGTCAGAGCCAGAGGATCTAGGTGGTCCACCCACACTGGGAAGTCCACCATCCATAGTGGAGCTCATTGTCTTTTCTCCTCCACAATCTCCTGTGATGTCCTCATCTTCCATTCTACAACCCGGAGATAAAGTGAGAAGATCCTTTGAGGGTTTCTCCATGGCGTGTCCTGGAAAAATATAAAAACATCATCAATAGATATGAGAAGGTTAGTTCACTTCCATCAACATTCCATCTGGATCAGGTAGATATGAGTGAGCAGATGTTCTCTGTGGAGGTCCCAACCAGCTGGGACTCTCCCCCCTCTTCAGTCAAAGAGACTTTGGTCCTCCTCCCAGATCACTTCTACATTTACACAGCCTTGTCAGAAGAGCAGGAACCAATGGGGACTGGGAGGTCCATGCTCTTTATACAACCACAAGCCTAGGCACTGGGTCATGTGATCTCTGATAAACAAGAGGGGTAAAGTCCAGACTTGAAGACCATTGACTATAGAACAAGTGACCATAGGCCTAGGCTTCTGGTGATATGTAGCATTTGAAGGAGCTTACACCAGTATTTTCTCCTGGAAGATACATGTATCATATTTGTGCTACGGTAACTAAAAGTGAAGCACAACCAAATATTGACAGCTGAATCATCAAGATTCCATCTGGATCAGGTAGATATGAGTGAGGAGATGTTCTCTGTGGAGGTCCCAACCAGCTGGGACTCTCCCCCCTCTTCAGTCAAAGGGCCTTTGGTCCTCCTCCCAGATCACTTCTACATTTACACAGCCTTGTCAGAAGAGCAGGAACCAATGGGGGCTGGGAGGGGCATGCGCTTCACACAACCACAAGCATAGGCACTGGGTCATCTGACCTCTGATCAGGCATATACTGGCCATCGGGACTACCGGGGAGTTTCCCGGTGGGCCGATGGCTCAGTGGGCCTGGTTTTAGTGACAGAGAAAGGAAGAGAGCGCACGACCGCCCTGGTGTAATACCGTTTATTTAAGCACTTAATAAACGTTCCATAGATTGCACTCACCTTTGGAAGCCTAATTAAGGGAATGTAGTATTGGTAATCGCCTCTCCTCTCCGTGGTCTCCGTTACCATCAGATCCCCCTGCAGCGGGTATAATCACCGCAGCACGACGCCAGCCGGGCCGGGCGCATGCGCGGTCCGCAGTGTATGCCGTAGGTGATGTCGGGCGGCTTGTGAGCTGCCATCTGGTTTTGGGGAGATTGGACGTGCCTCGATTACTGATAAATCTTACAGGGGCTATCCAGGAGAGGAGAGGAGATTACCAATACTCCATGCCCTTAAAGGGGTTGTACACCAACCTATGCATTAAGGTGAAAAAAACACCTGGCAGTCACCGGCCCCCCATTTTACATGAATCAAAATCGAAAGAAGTTCTGGACAGCCGTACTCCAAAAAGTTTTTGCCTTTTATTCAAAAAAAATGTCATAAAAAATACATGCCACAACAGAATGGACAAAACAGCTTACGCGTTTCACACTACAACAGTGCTTAATCATAGCTATGATTAAGCACTGTTTGTAGTGTGAAACGCGTAAGCTTTTTTGTCTGTTCTTCTGTGGCATGTATTTTTGATGACATTTTTTGACTAAAAAGGCAAAAACTTTTTTGGAGTGCGGCTGTCCAGAACTTCTTTCGATTTCGATTGCTATATGCATTGCCAGCACCTGGGCTTCTAAACTGGAGGAGAGGTTTTCTACCTTTGTTTGACCTACCTGGAGCGGTGATATCCCCTTCCCTATCTAGACTTCTGGATTTTCCCCCTTTCTGGATTTTTACTTACCTGAGCCCCTTCATCTCTTCTGCAGGGACGCGCTGTCTCTCTCTCTCCACGGGATCCTGGCTCTTGATTGGATAGATTGATAGCAGTGCAGCCATTGGCTCCCGCTGCTGTCAATCAAATTCTAATCATGCGGGCGCCGGGAAGGTGGGGCCGGCATTCGTGTCTGTGGACGCAAATGCTGGACTCGGGAGCGCACCCGCAAGGTAACCCCCCCCCCCGGGAGAGTGCTTCTCCTAGGGGGTTATCTGATGCCTGGAGGAGCAGCGAGAGCCGCCAGGGGACAGAGTTTTATGGTAACATTTGGCTAAGTCTGCTGGAAGAAGAGGAACCAACCTAAGAAAGGCTCAATCTACCAGCCACGCACTCACACACACCACTGTGGGACAACCCAGGCCTAAGGGAACTACTACTTCTGCCAGGACGCCATATGTGGCTCGCTCGAGGGGTGAGGGTGCTCTCGGATGTGTATTAAGACAACAATCTGAAATCCTTCCAACAGCTCAAGGAGGACTTTGCTCTTCCCAATTCTATGCTTTTCAGATACCTCCAGCTCCGCCACGCCCTGCAGACCCAGTTTCGAGATGAATGTCCCAATCTAGAACAACTAGATATCCTATATGTTATTGCAGGGCAAGACCCCTCCAAACTTATTTCAGTTTTTTACAACTTTTTGATTCGCCCTGCGGCAGTAACCCTTGCCTACGGGGGGTTGAAGAATCGATGGGCCGGTGACGTGGGGGAGCTGGAGGATGATGAATGGGAGGACGCACTGGACAACTGTAAGGTGGTGTCTGCTAGACTAGCAGACAGGCTTACCCAACTGTATATACTGCACAGATCATACTTAACTCCCATGCGATTAGCTAGATTCAAACCTCAGCACAACCCCCTCTGCCCCAGATGTGACAGTCCCTTCAGTTCCTTCTATCATCTAATATGGGCGTGCCCAGCTATACAAGATTACTGGTCTCACGTGGTACAGTTCATACATGATGAGATGGGATCTCCCCTCAGGCTATGCCCCAAACAATGCCTGCTGGGAATTTTCCCAGATCCTGAGTCGGATAAATTCCATATCATCTTCCTTAGAGAATCACTGTTTATAGCTAGGCTACTTATAGCTAGAAAATGGATGAGGGTTGAAACACCTACATTGCAGGAATGGATCGCTGCTATCAACAATGTCTTACCCTACAAAAAAGAAATATACGCCCACAGAGGATGCCCATCCAAATATGAGAAAATATGGAGCTCCTGGTTAGGTAACTCAGCTACCTGCAATTCCACGAGCGATAGTAACATATAAGTATAATAAACATACCCCAAAATATAATCTACTAATATATTGTGTGTACCGAAACCCTGAACGCATGATAAGGTTTGATAGAGAACATTAATCCAAAATACCTGTAACCAATATGTGTAACTGTACAAAATGCACTGCTTACTCTGTCATTCACTACACCTTTGTAAATATGTCAATGCAATGTTTGATAACCACCTGTGTACTCTTTGCAATAATAAACAACGTTTGTTTGTAAAAAAAAAAAAGAAAGGCTCAATCTGTGTTATCGTATCTGTGCTACTGTAACTAGGAGTGACACACAACCTAATACTGCCAGCTGAACCCCAGGACAGGTATCAGTACAGGGAGGGGACCATTATCAATCTATTATTGGCTGATATCACTCAGCTCCCGCCATACTCTGGACCAATCAGTGAGCAGTAATAGAGCAGAGATAAGAGAAGAATATATGATGGGTCACCTGTGCTGATCTCTGTAGATGTGCCCTTCTCTATGAATGTCCTCGTCATTCCAGCCTCCTCTGTATATTGCTGATCATCCCTCACATACGTCTCTTCTACTTCATCCTTGACTTTCATGTTCATCAGATCTTCACCCTAAACCAACAGAATGGCAGAAAATAACATCTGTAACATAGAAGTATTTATGATGTGAGATCACATAGAAAATATCATCTTGTAGAGTCCAAACATCGTCTCCACATGTCAGAGTGTTCAATCACTTTATGTTCCCGACCCTCAACTCCACCTACCTGATGATGGTGAGGGATGGTGTGACCTTCCTGTGTGGAATCCCGGGAATACAGAGGACGGGGACATCTCTCTGGTGGGTTTCTCTTATTTGGTGGCTTTTTAATAATGTCCTTGTAGAGGTTTGTGTGTCCTTCAGGAAGCTTCTCTATTGCACCATAATCCTCATCCTCATCTGTAATCTCTTCTTTAACAATAATATTAAACTCCCTGAGATTTCCACTCTAAATACATAATAAGGCATTCATTGTAATCAATAGGCTTGCATATAAATCATAACTACCAATAATTGTCAATCATCTACCTGATGATGGTGAGGGATGGTGTGATCTTCCTGTGTGGAATCCCGGGAATACAGAGGACGGGGACATCTCTCTGGTGGGTTTCCATTACTGGATCCATCTGTAGGAAACACACACACTGACTGAATACATTGTTTCTATGAGTTTATCAGATGATGGGGGATCTAGGTGGACCCTCCGTACTGCTCTCTCCTTTACAATAAAGTCTCCTCTTACCCGGTGATGTGAGGGGCGGCTGATTGTCCATCATGACGTCCTTGTAAAGATCCTTGTGCCCTTCGAAATTTTTACTCTCCTCCATGGAGAATTTCCCAGAATTCCCATCACTGCTCAGCTCTCCAGTCAGCAGCTTAGTGATCTTGCTGGTGACTTCCAGAATCTTCTCCATGTTGTGTCTCTCAGGTTTTTTGGAGTCACATGGAGGCACTGTGATGGTCATATGATCACCTGACTTCAGAGGAGGAAATCTCTGTATTGAGAAACCAATAGGAATATCATTTTAGAATCCCAGAATCCTCCTCACCTCTCCGGTCAGGTCTGTGTTTTATTAATAGAGATAAGAGTGATGTCATGTGACCTCCCAGAATCCTCCTCACCTCTCTGGTCAGGTCTGTGTTTTATTAATAGAGATAAGAGTGATGTCATGTGACCTCCCAGAATCCTCCTCACGTCTCCGGTCAGGTCTGTGTTTTATTAATAGAGATAAGAGTGATGTCATGTGACCTCCCAGAATCCTCCTCACCTCTCCGGTCAGGTCTGTGTTTTATTAATAGAGATAAGAGTGATGTCATGTGACCTCCCAGAATCCTCCTCACCTCTCCAGTCAGGTCTATGTTTTATTAATAGAGATAAGAGTGATGTCATGTGACCTCCCAGAATCCTCCTCACCTCTCTGGTCAGGTCTGTGTTTTATTAATAGAGATAAGAGTGATGTCATGTGACCTCCCAGAATCCTCCTCACGTCTCCGGTCAGGTCTGTGTTTTATTAATAGAGATAAGAGTGATGTCATGTGACCTCCCAGAATCCTCCTCACCTCTCCGGTCAGGTCTGTGTTTTATTAATAGAGATAAGAGTGATGTCATGTGACCTCCCAGAATCCTCCTCACCTCTCCGGTCAGGTCTGTGTTTTATTAATAGAGATAAGAGTGATGTCATGTCACCTCCCAGAATCCTCCTCACCTCTCCGGTCAGGTCTGTGTTTTATTAATAGAGATAAGAGTGATGTCATGTGACCTCTCAGAATCCTCCTCACCTCTCCGGTCAGCAGGTAGATGATCTCCAGGGTGAGGTTTAGTATCTTCTCAGTCATGTGACTCCGGTCCTCCTTCATCCTCATTGATGTGGTCAGGTGATCTATGCGGGTTTCTCTGTAGAGGAATAGTAGAGATTTATCTGGACTGTATTGGTTGTACAATATTAGGATGGGGATATAAGTGGTTAATAAGTGGGCTTCCTCAAGTGGGAATTAGAATGTAGATTGGGTTACCTTGCCCCCTGCAAACCTTTTGTCCATCCTGCCTGTCTGGTGGTTTGAGTGGAGATATCCATGTTTCTATGAAGTACCGATAGGCCTAAATGCGGAGTCAGAAGCTACAGGCTTTACCAGGTATCTCCCCAAGCCCAGAGGGGTGTGAGAGCATCCGTAGTAATGGTGTGTTGGATCTGGTGATAGCGAACAGACAGAAAACACTCATTAATAGGGCCAGATTAATGCAGGGTATATAAAGAAATGAGATTCAGGTTTGCCTTGACCTTGGATTCAAGGTGAATCCCCGAGGAGAACCAGAAACATTTGGTAGCACATAAGATCTTATTACCTCCTCAGTTGCCACTTCCAGCAATGTCTCCTCTCTAGTTCTTCCCGACTCACCTCTCACCCGGAACATCCTATTTATACCTGACATCACTTCCTGTCTTCCATAGAGACTTCCTGTTCAGGTAGAAGTGAGATCACCACCTTGTGGAGATCAGAAGAACTGCAGCCCAGAGAAACATCTCGTAGTGTGAACACGGCCTTGTGCTGTGTGTGTATGTACTGTATATCCTTATAGACAGGGCAGAACTTAGGGTGGTGGGGGCCCCTGGGCTTGAGTCACTTTTGGGCCCACTTTCTATACATATGCACAGCTCTATAAAACAGAAATAGAAAAGGACAAGGTGCGCCAGACTCAGTGCAGTATTAAAGAACTTCTGTTTAATTGGACAAGACAAGCCAAATGGCTACTCACAAAAGTAGATAATATATAAGCGTATAAGTGGGGGGATACTGTACTGGTATTCGTCCTGGGTCCACGATTAATAAAAGCAATAAAAATGGATAAAGTCATAATTACCGCATTTATTGGCGTATAACACGCGCCAGGGTATAACACGTGAAGGCGTATAACACGCCCCCCCCCCCCCAAGTTTAGGAGGGAATTTTAAGGAAAAAAACTTTCATTTAAATGCCCATCAATGCAACTTATCAGTGTCAATCTGCAGCCTTGTCAGTGTCAGTGTAGCCTTGTCCCAGTGTCATTGCTGCCTTGTCATTGCAGCCTTTCAGTTGGTGCCGCCGAGATACAGAGCCGGATGTCCTGTGTATCTCAGCGGCTTTCGGCCGCTCTCGGCAGGTTTTGGTGGCTTTCGAAATGGGCGGGGCCCCCTATTGGTCGGGGCCCATGGGCTTGAGCCCAGTCAAGCCCAATGGAAAGTCCGGCCCTGCTTATAGATGTATACATATCAACTTGAAAGACACCCTTTTTAAAGTTTTCTTTTCCCTGACTATTCCGGCAGCTGAGGAGGATCTCCCAGCTACACACTTCGAGAGGAAGTACAGAGGAGACATTGCTGGAAGTTAGATTACCACCTGGCTAGTAAAAGCTAGCTACATGAAATAATATCGGCCTATTGTGGCCCAATGTGTTGCTGGGCAGTTTTTCAGTTACAAGCTATCATTTATCTGCAGCTGCTCTAAAAGGTCACCTCAATTGCATGATGGTTTGTGCCCAGATACGGCTCCTTAAGGGCCATTTATGTGTATGGGTCTGCCTCTGGACTGACCCTTCTCCTGAGCGAAGAGAGCGGTCTCGGCAGTGTCTGTGGAATAGTTGCAACGTGGGTCTTTCCTGGGAGCAGAGGTACATTGATGGTGGGTCAGGAGATGGGTGTCTAAGACACCAATGTGCTCTATGGAGTGCAGAACCATCTACTATCTCCTCTTCGATCTCCCTTTCCTGCCTGAGAAGGATCCCAACTGTCACTTATTACCCACCCCAAATTTTTTAGTAATTCGATAGGAGAGATTTCAGAGCAAAAAGAAGAATTGGCTCACCTGTCCATACATTAAACATGGACAAAATACTTTTTCTACTGGCACCAAGACATATAAGGCAAGGCATTTAACCACTGCTTAATGGAATTTGTAGTGTACTGTTTACTTCAAACCATTCAGTCTCTTAGATCAAGGTTTGGTAAGCACCGTAGATCCAGCAGAGTAAAACATAACATAGTGTACACAGGCACTTTGCAGAAAAGTACAATAAGCCTGGTAAGGGCCTTGAAGTTTGGGTTATTTAGGCCATCCCCAAAAGCTCTTCCCCCGAGAAAAGATTTAAGAGACTTTGTGCATGTGAAACATATTGCATTTCTACCCTCAACATGTTGCTCAGATCCAGCTAGCCTTTCAAGCCAGGACCCAGCTAGCCTACCAGTCTTTCAAGCCCAGGTCCAGCTAGCCCACTCAGCTTTCAAGCCAAGGCCCAGCTAGCCTACCAAGCTTTCAAACTCAGAGCCAGCTGGCCCACTCAGATTCCAGGCCAAAGCCCAGCTAGCCCACCCAGCTTTCAAACCCAGACTCAGCTAGCCCACTCAGCTGTCAGGCCAAGGCCCATCTAGCCCACCCAGCTTTCAAGCCAAGGCCCAGCTAGCCCACCAAGTTTTCAAACCCAGAGCCAGGTAGCCCACTCAGCTGTCAGGCCAAGGCCCATCTAGCCCGCCCAGATTATAAGCCAAGGCCTAGCTAGTCCTACCAGTTTTCAAACCCAGGCCCAGCTAGCTCAATCAGCTGTGAGGCCAAGGCCCATCTAGCCCACTCAGCTTTCAAGCAAAGTTCCAAATAGCCTACCAATTTTCCAAACCCGGGGACCAGCTAGCCCACTCAGCTGCCAAGCCAAAGCCCATCTAGCTTACCAAGCTTTTAAGCCAAGGCCCAGCTAGCCTACCAAGCTTTCAAACCCAGAGCCAGCTAGCCCACTCAACTGCCAGGCCAGGGCCCATCCAGCTCACTGGGCTTTCAAGCCAGGGCTCAGTTAGCCCACCAAGCTTTCAAACCCAGAGCCAGCTAGCCCACTCAGCTGTCAGGCCAAGGCCCATCTAGCCCACCCAGCTTTCAAACCAAGGCCCAGCTAGCCTACCAAGCTTTCAAACCCAGAGCCAGCTAGCCCACTCAGCTGCCAGGCCAAAGCCCATCTAGTCCACCCAGCTTATAAGCCAAGGCCCAGCTAGTCCTTAAGAGGCACATTTACACATTTCCTCCAAAACCATATCAACATACAGACAACTCAACAAAGACACATGGAGAAAGGCTTGTGAGTAAGAACTTTACACAACTAAAGTCATTGAAATATTTTAGTTCTGTTTAGTACTGCTTAGTACTAGTTCTGCTTAGTACTAGTCTTCCATACCTTCAATCAGGAGTGGTAACCTTCTAACCTTCATAGGGAAATAAATTCAAGACTTATCCAAACCATATCCATATGATGGCAATGAGGAAAATAAAATCCTTCATAGATAAGGAAGCCTCAAACATACCTTTCTCCAGCAAAACACAAAAACTATTTAAAAAAATGTTTGCTTTGCTCAGGGCCACAGTCACACCTTGTGTGGATTCACACCATAGTGAGAAAGAAATATTTATTTTCTCTTGGATACATTTGTTAGGATTTTGCAGGTTCTTCTTAAACTTGGTGGCTGATTACTGCCTTTTGCTCCTGCCTTTTGGTGGAGAATGTTCCAGCATATATTGTGGGAGGGTCAACCTCTGTGGTACCGATCTCTACCCTATCCATCCAATCCCCGGGAGGCTAGCTCTGAAGGTATGGCTGGGGATCTGGGACAAGGGGTGGGCAGAAGGGGCGGCTGCCCTGGGCACGGAAGGGATTTGGGGGGTTTTGCTAGAAGTAGTGATTTGGATGGGGGGATTTGTACTAGGAGGGTGGGTTTCTGTTAGAAAGGGGGATTTGTGCATATAGGGGTGATTTTGGGGGGAAATTTGTGCTAGGAGAGGAAAATTGAGGGGTAGGATTTGTGCTAGGAGAGAGGATTTGGGGGGATTTATGCCGGAAGAGGGGGTTATGAAGGGGGGAAAGGATTTGTGTTCAGAGGGGAAATTTGAGGGGTAGAAGATTTGTGAGCCTACACCTTCAGGTATTGCAGAACCTCCTTATTGAGAGGCAGATGCCATATGGAGCTACAGAGAGACTATGGCTGCTCTCATAGAGTCCTAGGTTTACTTGGCAGCACCCTCTACATCAGTATTACTTTGTGGCTGCTGCTAAAAGGCCTGTTAATAACATAAATGGAAGGTGTGCACAATGGTATGCACAGCAGGGGCACATCCACCACAGATATTGGCACCTAGTGGGCTATTTAAACCTGGCCCCTGCCTGCGAACATTGCTGAATGGTCTTTCAGGTTGAGTTCCTGTTATTCTTCATTATGAACCTGACTGATCCTGTTAATGACCCAGCTTTCATCTGACCTGCTTCTGGATAATCCTTGCCTGTCTACGTTTGCTTACAAACTTTGGCCTGGACTCTTGACCAAGATTTTGCCTCTTGATTCTGTACCTCATTGCCTGCATGTTGCCAAACTCTGCTCATCCCTGGCCTAGATCCTGCTTGACTGTTACCGAACTTGGCTTACGACCCGTCTCTGATTTCTACTGGAGTCGGTAAATTCCGGGTGCCCTCACTGCTGTGCATCTGCTTATGTGACACCAGTGCTTCCAAGTTGGGATGAGCCAGCAGTTGGGTCCAGCTCTTCGAGCGGAATCCCTGGCCACGGCTCGGCAACCAAATGAGTGGAGACAGGGGTGACTTCACTGCCCAAATATGGCCATGGACATATTTGATCAATGATGTCACAACTATCCCCACCCCTTCTCTTATATAGCTGATGACAGCTCAAGGAGCTGTCATTGAGCTAGGAGTAACTTTAGGATCGGTTGTGTGTGCTGAATCAATAGGTTTTTTGTTTTGTTTTCACAATTGGATTGTGACTGATGATGGATTTACACCAATGGGCAGTTTTTGGGGATTTCTATTTTATGTAATGGACTTGACAAACATTTGGGTGTCTTTTTTTTTAGGTGACATCATTTTATGCGAATGAGTAGGGGTTCTATGTATACCATACTCATTCATGTGGGGGTGGTGGGCAATACCTGCGGACCCTCTTATTGTTAAAGGGGGTCTCCAGAGTCTGATTATCCCCCTACCTGCAGACCCCCACAACCACTGGACAGGGTTGTGGGTAAAAGGCCCTTGTCCTGATCAACATGGGAATAAGGTGCTTTGGGACAAGTACTTATCCCATGTTGAGGGCATGTGGTCTGGTTTGCACGCTGCTCCACCCACTTTCCTAGACAGCTAGGGCAGGAAAAGTTCTGGTTATTCTCATTGCAACAAAATATCCTTAAAGGACTTGGTACACAGACATACTAAAACTTGAAGGAAATGACCCCTGACATCTTCCAAACATTGCAGACCTGCTGTCTCAATGCCGCCTGTTCCATCCTGCTTATCAGACACTGACTTTAAGGGCATGGCTATTGAAACCCAGGTCTTGAGGGACAGGAACATCTCTAACACAATCATTCTCACATTACTCAAAGACAGAAAAGACACTTCCAGAAAGATCTACTACTGTACCTGGAAATCCTTTTTTGCCTGGTGTGAACCCCATAGACTACTCTGTATCCCGGACTCTGGCTTTCCTACAATCGGTACTTGACCAGAATTTGGCTTTATGTACTCTTAAGGGACAGGTTTCAAATCAAATCTCTGTCTTCAATTTCCCTTATAAAAAACATTATTGAAGATGTATCTTGGAAAAGGCCCCCCATTGCAGCCCCCTGTGCTTCCTTGGGATCTTAATTTGGTCCTCTCTCTCCTGTAGAAACCACACTTCGAACCCTTTAAGGAACTTTTATTGAGTGACCTCTCCTGCAAAGTAGTCTTCTTGGTGGCTATCAAGTTTGTCAGACGTGTTTCTGTGTTAGCAGCTCTCTCTTGCAGGGATCCCTTCCTGATCCTTCACAAAGATAAAGTGGTCTTGTGCCCAAGACCCTTCTTTCCACCTAAGGTGTTATCAGCCTTCCTCCCCCATGAGGACATTGTCCTTTCTTCTTTATGCTCTGCAACTAAGCATCCAAAAGAGATTGGTCTCCATTGTTTGGACATTATCAGGACTAAGAGTTTATCTACAAGTCAAAACTTCTACCAGAATAGCTGACTCTCTCTTTACCTTATTGACAGGGTCTCACAAAGGACATCCTGCTTCTAAATCTACTGTTGTTACAATTCTATTCAAGAGCTTACACTCTAAAAGATGAAGTACCTCTAGTACCATTACGTGCTGACTAACAACAAATCATTGGGTGTTAAAGATTAAAGTACCTCCAGTACCAATATGTGCTTACTCCCACCAAATTGTTGGGTGTTTCCTGCCCATTCCAACATCAAACCTCAGTGGCCCACCACCTGGTCCTAGGTTTACACCTTCTCCAAGTTCTACCAAATGGATGTCTAGGCCTCTGTGGATGCAGCCTTTAGCTGCAAGGTTCTTTTAGCAGCACTCTGAGTTGGATGTTTGACCCTTGTTTAAATTTTTGGGCCTGGTGGCACTGGTATATTTGACTTGATGTTGTCCACCCCTCTGTTGATTGCTTGAGGATGTTCCAGGGTCTATGAAAATCCAGCTTATGCTCTGTACTGTACAATTAAGGTAAAAGCAATTTTGACTTATGTGTAAATTCCATATCTTGGAGCACAGTAAGGACATACTTCTCTCTGATCCTGTGTAAAACCACACTGCTTACTAAAAAAAGCAAAAACAAAACAGAGGTCTTATGGATTGGGGTGGGGTTATAAAAGTATGTCTAGGGAGCATGCCCAGCAAAGCTTTTGTCAGTGTCCAATCACCTGAAGGTATCAGCCTATAATGTACAGAGTCTGTACAGTTCTGGCCTGTGTTCTGTACTGTGCTCCAAGATATGGAATTTACAGGTAAATTAAAGTTTAGGAGTGTGTCTATGGAAATGTTTGACCATTCTTCCAGGAGCGCATTTGTTAGGTCAGGCACTGATGTTGAACGAGAAGGCCCGGCTCGCAGTCTCCGCTCTAATTCATCCCAAAGGCGTTCTATCGAGTTGAGGTCAGGACTCTGTGCAGGTCAGTCAAGTTCCTCCACCTCAAACTCGCTCATCCATGTCTTTATGGACCTTGCTTGCTCACACTACGAGATGTTTCTTGGGGCTGCAGTTCCTTTGAGCTCCACAAGATGGCGATCTCACATCTACCCAGACAGGAAGTCTCTATGGAAGACAGGAAGTGATGTCAGGTATAAATAAGGAAGCTCCGGGTGAGAGGTGAGTTGGGAGGAAGTAGAGAGGAGACATCGCTGGAAGTGGCAGCAGAGGAGGTAATAAGATTTTATTTTCTATTTTTACCCAGTAACCCCCGTTGGGTCTCCTTCTATCACCAGCAAACATGACTACGCCAATATATATATATAAAATGTAAATATATAACAATGCTGTCAGAACATTTCTAACCACACTGTCACTCTGTCAGAACATGAAAATTCTGGTTTGAAATTCATCCCTCTATCTGAATGTATTCTGTGACTTTTTTATTGGGTGGGGCGGATTTAGCCTTAAAGTGTATCTAATACAAAAACAACTTTTTCATTTTGGTTGGAACGTGGAAGTGTGAAACCCCCTCTATCGGGTTTTTCTTGCTGCCTGTGTCCCCCGTTTGGAAGATCGATCCTCTCTGTTTGTCCTGGTGGTCAGTCTCCGGGACTGAAAGTCACGTGGGATCCAAAATGTGACACTTCTCATCAGAACTGGAAGTAAGGGGGAAAATCTTCCACCTGTTCCCTCATTTCTCAATGGAGATTGGTGGAGATCAAGCTGAAAAGGGGGGCTTCACTTGCACCACTTGTCCAAGGTGACAAGGGATGTGAGGAAACCAAGCGGCACGAGGGAGAGACTTCTTCTCCCTTTCTGTTGCATCTCTAGGATCAGATCTAAAGGTAAATCGCCTTAATAGGACACAAAATAGATGGCGATTGTCTCCATACCTGGTAGAGATCAAGCTGAAAAGAGGCTTCACTTGTCCAAGGTGACAAGGGATGTGAGGAAACCGAGCGGCACGAGAGAGAGACTTCTTCTCCCTTTCTGTTGCGTCTTTAGGATCAGATCTAAAGGGAAATCTCCTTAATAGGACACAAATAGATGGCGATTGTCTCATACCTGGTGGAGATCGAACTGAAAAGGAGGCTTCTCTTGCACCACTTGTCCAAGGTGACAAAGGATGTGAGGAAACCGAGCAGCACGAGGAAGAGACTTCTTCTCCCTTTCTGTTGCGTCTCTAGGATCTGATCTAAAGGGAAATCACCTTAATAGGACACAAATAGATGGCGGTTGTCTCATACCTGGTGGAGATCAAGCTGAAAAGGGGGCTTCACTTGCACCACTTGTCCAAGGTGAAAAGGGATGTGAGGAAATCGAGCGGCACAAAGGGAGAGACTTCTTCTCCCTTTCTGTTGCATCTTTAGGATCAGATTTAAAGGGAAATCGCCTTAATAGGACACAAATAGTTGGCGATTGTCTCATACCTGGTGGAGAGATCAAGCTGAAAAGGGGGCTTCACTTGCACCACTTGTCCAAGGTGACAGGGGATGTGAGGACATGGAGTGGTATGAGGGAGATGTTGCAGGCAGCGCCTGATCAGAAAGCAGGAGCGATCAAAAGAGGGATCAAAGCCAAGCCAGGTCATTCACGGGAAGCTAGAAGTTGACAGGACATAATGTGAAAGTTGTCCACAGCAAGGTGCTAAATCAGAAGGCAAGGACGGGGTCAGGATTAGGGATGAGCTTCGAGTTCGAGTCGAACTCATGTTCTACTCGAACATTGGCTGTTCGCAAGTTCGCCGAACAGCGAACAATTTGGGGTGTTCGCGGCAAATTCGAATGCCGCGGAACACCCTTTAAAAGTCTATGGGAGAAATCAAAAGTGCTAATTTTAAAGGCTTATATGCAAGTTATTGTCATAAAAAGTGTTTGGGGACCCGGGTCCTGCCCCAGGGGACATGGATCAATGCAAAAAAAAGTTTTAAAAACGGACGTTTTTTCAGGAGCAGTGATTTTATTAATGCTTAAAGTCAAACAATAAAAGTGTAATATCCCTTTAAATTTCGTACCTGGGGGGTGTCTATAGTATGCCTGTAAAGGGGCGCATGTTTCCTGTGTTTAGAACAGTCTGACAGCAAAATGACATTTGGAAGGAAAAAACTCATTTAAAACTAGCCGCGGCTATTGCATTGCCGACAATACACATAGAAGTTCATTGATAAAAACGGCATGGGAATTCCCCACAGGGGAACCCCGAACCAAAATAAAAAAAAAAAATGATGTGGGGGTCCCCCTAAATTCCATACAAGGCCCTTCAGGTCTGGTATGGATATTAAGGGGAACCCCAGCCAAAATTGAAAAAAAAAATTGACGTGGGGTTCCCCCTAAATTCCATACCAGACCCTTCAGGTCTGGTATGGATTTTAAGGGGAACCCCGCGCCAAAAAAAAAAAAAAAAAACGGCGTGGGGTCCCCCTAAAAATCCATACCAGACCCTTATCCGAGCACGCAACCTGGCAGGCCGCAGGAAAAGAGGGGGGGACGAGAGTGCGGCCCCCCCCCCTCCTGAACCGTACCAGGCCACATGCCCTCAACATTGGGAGGGTGCTTTGGGGTAGCCCCCCAAAACACCTTGTCCCCATGTTGATGAGGACAAGGGCCTCATCCTCACAACCCTGGCCGGTGGTTGTGAGGGTCTGCGGGCGGGGGGCTTATCGGAATCTGGAAGCCCCCTTTAACAAGGGGACCCCCAGATCCCGGCCCCCCCCCTGTGTGAAATGGTAAGGGGGTACTTACCCCTACCATTTCACTAAAAAACTGTCAAAAATGTTAAAAATGACAAGAGACAGTTTTTGACAATTCCTTTATTTAAATGCTTCTTCTTTCTTCTTTCTTCCTTCATCTTCTTCTGGTTCTTCTGGCTCTTCTGGTTCTTCCTCCGGCGTTCTCGTCCAGCATCTTCTCCGCGGCGTCTTCTATCTTCTTCTCCTCGGGCCGCTCCGCACCCATGGCATGAGGGGGGAGGCTCCCGCTCTTCTCTTCATCTTCTTCTCTTCTTCATCTTCTTCTTCATCTTCTTCTTCTTCTTCTTCTTCTTCCTTCTTCTCTTCTTCCTGTCTTCTCCGGGCCGCTCCGCAGCCATGCTGGCATGGTGGGAGGCTCCCGCTGTGTGACGGCGTCTCTTCGTCTGACGGTTCTTAAATAACGGGGGGCGGGGCCATCCGGTGACCCCGCCCCCCTCTGACGCACGGTGACTTGAGGGACTTCCCTGTGACGTCACGGGGAATGCCACAGGGAAGTCCCGTCATGTCACCGTGCGTCAGAGGGGGGCGGGGCCACCGGGTGGCCCCGCCCCCCGTTATTTAAGAACCGTCAGACGAAGAGACGCCGTCACACAGCGGGAGCCTCCCTCCATGCCACAGCATGGCTGCGGAGCGGCCCGGAGAAGACAGGAAGAAGAGAAGAAGAGAAGAAGAGAAGAAGGAAGAAGAAGAAGAAGATGAAGAAGAAGATGAAGAAGAGAAGAAGATGAAGAGAAGAGCGGGAGCCTCCCCTCATGCCATGGGTGCGGAGCGGCCCGAGGAGAAGAAGATAGAAGACGCCGCGGAGAAGATGCTGGACGAGAACGCTGGAGGAAGAACCAGAAGAGCCAGAAGAACCAGAAGAAGATGAAGGAAGAAAGAAGAAAGAAGAAGCATTTAAATAAAGGAATTGTCAAAAACTGTCTCTTGTCATTTTTAACATTTTTGACAGTTTTTTAGTGAAATGGTAGGGGTAAGTACCCCCTTACCATTTCACACAGGGGGGGGGCCGGGATCTGGGGGTCCCCTTGTTAAAGGGGGCTTCCAGATTCCGATAAGCCCCCCGCCCGCAGACCCTCACAACCACCGGCCAGGGTTGTGAGGATGAGGCCCTTGTCCTCATCAACATGGGGACAAGGTGTTTTGGGGGGCTACCCCAAAGCACCCTCCCAATGTTGAGGGCATGTGGCCTGGTACGGTTCAGGAGGGGGGGGGGGCCGCACTCTCGTCCCCCCCTCTTTTCCTGCGGCCTGCCAGGTTGCGTGCTCGGATAAGGGTCTGGTATGGATTTTTAGGGGGACCCCACGCCGTTTTTTTTTTTTTTTTTTGGCGCGGGGTTCCCCTTAAAATCCATACCAGACCTGAAGGGTCTGGTATGGAATTTAGGGGGAACCCCACGTCAATTTTTTTTTTCAATTTTGGCTGGGGTTCCCCTTAATATCCATACCAGACCTGAAGGGCCTTGTATGGAATTTAGGGGGACCCCCACATCATTTTTTTTTTTTTATTTTGGTTCGGGGTTCCCCTTTGGGGAATTCCCATGCCGTTTTTATCAATGAACTTCTATGTGTATTGTCGGCAATGCAATAGCCGCGGCTAGTTTTAAATGAGTTTTTTCCTTCCAAATGTCATTTTGCTGTCAGACTGTTCTAAACACGGGAAACATGCGCCCCTTTACAGGCATACTATAGGCACCCCCCAGGTACGAAATTTAAAGGGATATTACACTTTTATTGTTTGACTTTAAGCATTAATAAAATCACTGCTCCTGAAAAAACGTCCGTTTTTAAAACTTTTTTTTGCATTGATCCATGTCCCCTGGGGCAGGACCCGGGTCCCCAAACACTTTTTATGACAATAACTTGCATATTAGCCTTTAAAATTAGCACTTTTGATTATTCATGTTCGTGTCCCATAGACTTTAACGGCGTTCGCGTGTTCGAACGAATTTTTTTCCTGTTCGCATGTTCTGGTGCGAACCGAACAGGGGGGTGTTCGGCTCATCCCTAGTCAGGATACAAGCAAATGTCAGTTAACAGGCAGGCAGCAAGGTACAAAATCAGAAAACAGAGAATGAAGTCCAAAATACAGGCCAAGGTCACAATGGGCAGACAGGGATCCAGAGACAGGCCAAAGACAAGCCAGGTCATATGAAGGCAGAAGTTACCAGAACACGAGGTGAAAGTTGTCAACAGCCGGGTAGTGAGGTGCCGAAGCAAAAGGCAAGGATAGACCAGGACACAGGCCAAGGTCAGTTGACAGGAATGCAGCAAGGTGTAGAATCAGAAGACTGAAGTCCAAAACACAGGCCAAGGTCACAACAGGCGGACAAGGATCCGGGTTAAAGACAAGCCGGGACATGGGAATGAAGAAGTAGCAGGTCAGGTTGCAGTGAAGCCAAGAACAAAACTGGAGATCACTTAGCAATCTGTCCATGTCACACCCCAGCTTATATAGGCTAGGTGGCACCAATATGGGTGCCGAGCGTACATGTGCGCCCATGTGCATGCTCATTGGTGTCCACACTAAAATGTCAATGCATGTGTCCTACTGACTTTATGCACAACAAAATGTGTCTACACTGGTCTCATTTTGAACCTTCATTAAAGGGATGAAAGAAATATGACAGCTTTTGTCTTTAGATTTAGGGTGACCAGACATTTCCAGTTTCCAGGGACAGTCCCCAGATTGAGGAGGCTGTCTCCACTTTTAAAGTTTTCGGATTGGTTTCTATTGTTTTATTTAGGTTTCTATTGTTTAAAAAAAAAAAAAAAAGCAACTGTTCCGGGGTGCGGGATAGGGTTGGAGATTCAGGACACCATCTATCTAAAATAAACATTGAAATCCCTTGGGGATCTGCCCTTCACGGAAGAGGGGAGGATTGGTTACTTCCTTCGCCTAAGGGGCAAGTTGGGGGGGGGGGGTTTGGTTGCATGGATTGGTTTAGAGATTCAGAACATTTTATGGTTATGGAATGTTGATGGTTACATTATTGTCTGGATCACTGTGAATTCACTGCTGACTATACTTGATGTAATACCTGCCCGATGTCTTGTGTGTTTTTAATGTCTGATATGCTAAATAAAAACCTTTTTGAGATTTTGATAAGCCACCTGACCGCAGACCCCCACAACCACTGGCCACTGGCCAGGGTTGTGGGGATGAGGCCCTTGTCCCCATCCTAAATAAAAAACTTTTTGAATGAAAAAAATAAAAATTTTAACCAATTCCGAAACCACACTAAACAAATTCCCAAACAAAATTAGTAACATAATGTATATACCCGAAACTAAACACGTTTTTCACGTCCTGCCCATGTCTAGTGGCCATTGACCTAGGATCAGCAGGTTTAGAAGGGCCAATAAGGGGGGGCTTTTGTCCCTCACTATAAAAGGAGAGCGGCGGAGCAGCCACCGTTTTGGTGAATTGGGGACTGTTATAGGCAAGATGGTATAGGGAAGGCTGACAAACTGCATAGTGAAAGATTAGGGTCAGATAGGAAAATTTTACTACTTTTTTGCCTTTTTATGAATATTTTGGGATATTTTTGGGACTTTTTTTGTTTTTTGTCTTTTGCTCTATTTTTTTGGTTCATTTGACGTCAGTGGCCACTTTTAGCTGCTTTCCTGTCAATTGGAAGCTTTTTTTTTTTTTTTTTTTTTTTTTTTGCTGTAAGGGGCTCTTGTTTCAGAGATGCAGTATTTTGGGGTTTTATCCGTTCTTATGTTATATTAATGGGGTCTTTATTTCTGGATAAACTTCCTTGAATTTGGTGGGCTTTTGTTTCAGGGGTGGTATTTTGGTGGTTTCATCTCTATTGTGCTTTTTTGTAAATAATTTTTTTTTCTTTTTTTTTGTTGATAGGGTCTTTTTAAGTTTGGGGGGTGCTTAACCGCTTCAGCCCTGGAAGATTTTACTCCCTTCCTGACCAGAGCACTTTTTGAAATTTGGCACTGCGTCGCTTTAACTGACAACTGCGCGGTCGTATGACGTTGCACCCAAACAAAATTGACGTCTTTTTTTCCCCACCAATAGAGGTTTCTTTTGGTGGTATTTGATCACCTCTGCGGTTTTTATTTTTCGCGCTATAAACAAAAAAAAAGCAACAATTTTGAAAAAAAACGCAATATATTTTACTTTTTGCTATAATAAATATCCCCCAAAAATATATAAAAAAAAACTATTTTTATCCTCAGTTTAGGCCGATACGTATTCTTCTACATATTTTTGGTAAAAAAAAATCGCAATAAGCGTTTATTGATTGGTTTGCGCAAAAGTTATAGCGTCTAAAAACTAGGGGATAGATTTATGGCATTTTTATTATTCTTTTTTTTTTTATATTAGTAATGGCGGCGATCAGCGATTTTTATTGGGACTTCGACGTGGCGGACACATTGGACACTTTTGACACTATTTTGGGACCGTTGTCGTTTATACAGAGATTAGTGCTATAAAAATGCACTGATTACTATGTAAATGACACTGGCAGGGAAGGGGTTAAACACTAGGGGGGGCGATCAAGGGGTTAAGTGTGTCCTAGGGAGTGATTCTAACTGGGGGGGGGGGTGGGCTTCAAGTCGCATGACAGCGATCACCGCTCCCGATGACAGAGAGCAGTGATCTCTCTCATGACACAAGGCAGAACAGGGAAGTGCCTTGTTTACGTAGGCACTTCCCCGTTCTAAAGGCTTCGTGACACGATCGCTGGTCCCGCGGGCACAGTCGCGCTGTACGTGTAGCGAGTGCGCGCCTGCTATCCCCGGCTCTTAAAGGGGGCGTACAGGTTTGCCCATTTGCCCACCGCTGCCATTGTGCCGACGTATATCGGCATGCGGCGTTCAGGCAACTGGTTAAAGCACAGCACTCATTGCTATTATCGATCGGTTCTTTAAGCTTTCTTTTGTTTTGTAGCATGCCATGGCATTGATTAAAAGGTTAAAAAAAAAAAAAGACGTGCGGGAACACAGTGCAGCCAATCCACCGCACATTGTACCGCTCACATTCACTAAGATTGGAACAATAAGATTTACTCGCCATGGGCTTCAGTGGTATTCACCTCTAAGTTTGGGTCCAATGAATGTAGAACAAGACCGTTGGAGAATTGATGGAATGATTTCTCGTTGGACAAGCATGCCAAAAGGGAAACCCAGAAGGCTCCCAGAAAAAGAGCAAACCCCCGAGGAGTGCAGACTAAATATGTCTTCCAATCCGGAACAATAGTATAGAGCAGTGCTGAAAGTAACATCAATCCTCATATTAAACCTCCCGATACATTCTTATCCTAATATTTATGACCAATACAGTCCAGATAATTCTCTGCTATTCATCTACAGCCTAGATCACATGACCATATCAATGAGGATGGAGGAGGACGGGAGCCACATGACTGAGAAGATACTAAACTTCACCCTGGAGATCATCTACCTGCTGACCGGAGAGGTGAGGAGGATTCTGGGAGGTCACATGACATCCCTCTTATCTCTATTAATAAAACACAGACCTGACCGGAGAGGTGAGGAGGATTCTGGGAGGTCACATGACATCACTCTTATCTCTATTAATAAAACACAGACCTGACCGGAGAGGTGAGGAGGATTCTGGGAGGTCACATGACATCACTCTTATCTCTAATAATAAAACACAGACCTGTCCGGAGAGGTGAGGAGGATTCTGGGATTCTAACATGATATTCCTATTGGTTCTCCAATACAGAGATTTCCTCTTGTGAAGTCAGGTGATCATATGACCATCACAGTGCCTCCATGTGACTCCCTAAAACCTGAGAGACACAACATGCAGAAGATTCTAGAAGTCACCAAGAAGATGATGGAGCTGCTGACAGGAGAGGTGAGGAGGATTCTGGGAATTCTGGGACATTATCCAGTAACAGACAAGGGATGTTTCTGGATGGTGACTGTATCATTGTGTGTGTCAGGTTCCTATAAGGTGTCAGGATGTCACTGTCTATTTCTCCATGGAGGAGTGGGAGTATTTAGAAGGACACAAGGATCTCTACAAGGACGTCATGATGGACAATCAGCCGCCCCTCACATCACCGGGTAAGAGGAGACTTTATTGTAAAGGAGAGAGCAGTACGGAGGCTCCACCTAGATCCCCCATCATCTGATAAACACATAGAAACAATGTATTCAGTCAGTGTGTGTGTTTCCTACAGATGGATCCAGTAATGGGAACCCACCAGAGAGATGTCCCCATCCTCTGTATTCCCGGGATTCCACACAGGAAGGTCACACCATCCCTCACCATCATCAGGTAGATGTGGAACAATCACTGATAGTATCATTAGGATCTGTACATTATCTGCATTGTTACCATTGATGTCATTTTTCAGAGTGCAAACCTGAGAGATTTTAATGTTGATCTAAAAGAGGAGGATGAGGTGATGGAGGAGTCAGAGTTTCCAAAAAAACAGAAAGATCTGCACCAGGACACCATGGTGGATACCTCCAACTACAAAAACCCACCAGAGAGATGTCCCCGCACTCTGTATTCTCGGGATTCCACACAGGAAGATCACACCATCCCTCACCATCATCAGGTAGATGATTCAAAACTATTGGTAGTTATGATTTATACACATGTATGATTGTTATAATTAACGTTTTACTATGTATTTAGAGTGAAAGCCTCTGGGATTACAATATTATTGTTAAAGAAGAGTTTACAGAGGAGGATGAGGAGTATGGAGTGATGGAGGAGCTTTCAGGAGGACACACGGATATGATGGAGCCACCTAATACCAGGAACCCACCAGAGAGATGTCCCCGTCCTCTGTATTCCCGGGATTCCACACAGGAAGATCACACCATCCCTCACCATCATCAGGTAGATGAGGAACAATCACTGATAGTATCATTAGGATCTGTACATTATCTGCATTGTTACCATTGATGTCATTTTTATTATCTATTCAGGGTGGAATCCTGAGAGATTTCCAAATTGTAATTAAAGAAGAAATAAAAGAGGAGGATGATGAAGTTGATGAGGATGATGAGTATGGTGTGATGGAGGAGTCAGAGTTCCTAAAAGATCTGTACCGGGACACCATGGAGGAGTCATCCAGCTACAAAAACCCACCAGAAAATGGTCCCCATCCTCTATTCTATTTGGATTCCACCCAGGAAGACCACAATTACGCACAACATTATCAGGTTGGTGTGACGGAGCATCTAAAACCCGAACGTGGAGACTCTCTGTATGGAGGCTTCAAGATGATATTTTGTCTATGTGGTCTCACATCATTACAGATGTTATTTTCTCTCATTTTTTGGTTTAGGGTGAAGATCTGATAGGTATAAAAGTTGACGTTAAAGAAGAGGAAGAGGAAGAAGAAGAGACATATGTGAGGGATGATCAGCAGTCTATGGAGGAGGATGGAATAACGGGGACATTTATAGAGGAGGACACTCCTACAGAGATCAGCACAGGTGGGTCATTAACACTAAATACATTCCTCCACCCATACTGTTCACTGATTGGTCCAGACTAGGGCGGGGCTGGGTGTAATACCCTGGTAACTTTCCTGAGCTGTGTTCCCCGTCCTGTATTCCTGTATTTCCAAAAAAACACAAAGATCTGCACCAGGACACCATGGTGGAGTCATCCAGCTACAGAAACCCACCAGAGGCATGTCGGATAATCTTCCTTCTCTGTCCTGCAGACTCGATTTATGTATCTAGACTGGATTTATGGAGATTCTGGGGTTCAGCTGGCAGGAAAACCATTTTTCATTCATTGTTACGGTAGCAAAGACACAGTAAGTCAGATGCCCAAATTATTTAGGTTCCTCTCTCCTTAAAGTTGACCTACGGCCTGTACCACTTGCTGAAAATACTAGAGGCCTGGCTGTCAGGCTAACCTTGTGGCTTCAGTAGTTTGAGTCAATGAACTGGAACCAAGTATAGAGCTCAGGAGCAGTGCCGGGACAAGGTCATCCAGCGCCCCAAGGCAAAGATGCCAAACTGCGCCCCCCCCCCCCAATTCATGATGTGAAAGCTTAGGGGATCCTACGCCCAGCAGTCAATCTCTTGTCAAAATGACTGCACAGCTCAGTTTTGAAATTGAGCACATGCTTGTGTTGATGGCTCTCTCCTGGACACTTCTGCAGTGAGGTGGGAGGTGGTGCAGGCTGTGCTCTCTCTCTCTCCCTCTCATCGTTCCTGCTAGTTCAGCTTTTTAGGGGCTTCTGTTCAGCGTTAGCTTTGCTTTGTTTTGGAGGTATGAGATCTCCCAGGATGCACTGGGAAACCAACAAGTACACTGGAAAGAGCAGTAGTCTGCAGTCATCAGCAGTTGCTTGCGGTTCATGTGTATATATTCTGGAAGTGTTTGGTGCAGACGTCACATCTGGTGTGCAGTGTCAAGCAGCAGGAAGGTGAGCGGGGTTCGGGCTGCAGTGGAGCAACTAGCAGACGGGACACGTGGTGTGCAAAATGGGGACCTCTGTAGCGGGACGGTGAGCAGGTACATGTGTGAAAGGACTTAGTGGCAGAGAATCAGCAGATGCCACATGAGGTAAGCAGCATGGGAGCAATATAGCGGGAGGTGAGCCGGGCCTGGTAGAGAGGAGTCGCTTAAATAGAGTACCCCCCCCAATAAAAGTACTATGGGACTTTAAGGGCAACTAATCAAATAGCAGAGTATGGAAAAATAGAAAATGTATTTATTGATATAAAAAGGGTGTGGTGCATACATCACCAAAAATACGTAAAAACAAAGAGCAGAATAGGATCCTATAAAAAAAAAAGGTTCCTTCAATATTGATCCCGACGCGTTTCATGTCCGATTTGGAGTCCTTCCTTCAGGGGCATTCTAAGCGAAGTATTACTGCTGTACAATATTCTACAATGAAACACAATTGCACATCAAAGTCAGCACAAGGGACAAAGAAATTGTACAGGAGCATCGTTGAAACAAAGTCTAGAAAAACATACCGATCCAAAGTGAGGTCTGCACTAAGAGGAGAGAGAGGAGGATCAGCAAACCGGAGTATCAGCAGAGCTGGGGGGGTAATAGTGAGCGGGGGATCAATGGAGCTGGGAGTACTACTGATTGGTGCATTAGCAAAGCTGGGGGTACTACTAGGTGGGGCTTCAGCAGTGCTGGGGGTACTACTGAGCAGGAGATCTGCTGAATGAGGGTACTAATAAGCTGGGGATCTGCTGAACAGGGGTGCTATTGAGCTGGGGATTTGAGTGGGGGTACTATTGAGTGGGAGTTCAGCAAATCTGGGGGTATTTCTGAGTGGGGCATCAGCAGAGCTGGGGGTTAATACTGAGCGGAGGATCTGCAGAGCTGGGGGTTACTACGGAGCAGGGGATCAGCAGAGCTGTGGGTTACTTTTGAGCAGGGGGATCAGCAGAGCTGGGGGTACTACTGGTTAGTGCATTAGCAAAGCTGGGGGTATTACTGAGCAGGAAATCTGCTGAACAAGGGTACTAATAAGCTGGGGATCTGCTGAACAGGGGTGCTATTGAGCAGGGGATCTGCAGAGCTAGGGGTTACTACTGAGTGGGGGATCAGCAGAGCTGGGAGTTACTACTAAGCGGGAGATCAGCAGAGCTGGGGGTTACTACTGAGCGGGGGATCAGCAGAGCTCGGGGTTACTAGTGAGTGGGGGATCAACAGAGCTGGGAGTACTACTGTTTGGTGCATTAGCAAAGCTGGGGGTACTACTGAGCAGGAGATCTGCTGAACGAGGGTACTAATAAGCTGGGGATCTGCTGAATAGGGGTGCTATTGAGCGGGGGATCTGCAGAGCTGGAGGTTACTACTGAGTGGGGGATCAGCAGAGCTGGGAGTTACTGCTAAGCGGGAGATCAGCAGAGCTGGGGGTTACTAATGAGCGGGGGATCAGCAGAGCTCGGGGTTACTACTAAGCGGGAGATCAGCAGAGCTGGGGGTTACTAATGAGTGGGGGATCAGCAGAGCTCGGGGTTACTACTAAGCGGGGGATCAGCAGAGCTGGGGGTTACTACTGAGCGGGGGATCAGCAGAGCTGGGGGTTACTACTAAGTGGGGGATCAGCAGAGCTGGGGGTTACTACTAAGTGGGGGATCAGCAGAGCTGGGGGTTACTACTAAGTGGGGGATCAGCAGAGCTGGGGGTTACTAGTAAGCGGGAGATCAGCAGAGCTGGGGGTTACTACTGAGCAGGGGATCAACAGAGCTGGGAGTACTACTGATTGGTGCATTAGCAAAGCTGGGGGTACTACTGAGTGGGGCTTCAGCAGAGCTGGGGGTACTACTGAGCAGGAGATCTGCTGAACGAGGGTACTAATAAGCTGAGGATCTGCTGAACAGGGGTGCTTTTGAGCTGGTGATCTGCTAAGTGGGGGTATTACTGAGTGGGGCATCAGCAGAGCTGGAGGTACTACTGAGCAGGGGGATCTGCTAAATGAGGGTACAAATAATCTGAGGATCTGCTGAGCAGGGGTACTAAGGATCCGGGGAGTGGGAGGCAGTGTGTTAAAGCCGAAGCAAGTGTAAAAAAAGCCCTTTGGGTCAGAAGGTCTACAGCCGGCTCTCCTGGGTGCAGGATTACTCCCCTGCCCTGTAGACACGTACTGCTTACATCTGTGCTGGTGTGGAGTCCTTGTCTCCCATTTCCCAAGTGTACGAGGGCTCCTCCCAACCTGGCTTATAACTTGAACACTGACTCACCCATGACATCACTGTAGGAGGGCCCTAACTAAAAGGGGGCCTAGCACCTGATGACACTTTCAGCTATAACCAATCTGGTACAGAGCCACCTAGTGGCAGACCAGCTAGCTGCACCTGCCTACACTTTTACTATCTGACATGGGTCTTTGAAGGCAGATGTGAATTAGTAGAAGATCCAGAGGATTCAATCATAAGATAGGTTGAACTTGATGGTCTTTTTTTCCACCTCACCTACTATGTAACTATGTAAAGATCCTCATCAGGGATCCACTTGCAACAAAATTTGCCGGATGAGGGTTGAACCCTGGTTTAGGTGAACTTACCTGCTCAATAATCTTTTTATTCCTTTTTTTTTTTTTTTAGTACATGGACAGGACACTGGGGAGGCCTCGGAGGATGGTGTCACTTATTCTCCAGACTATGAATTAGAAGATGAGGACTTCACTCATGCAGGAGAAAACTCCAATTCCTTCCCTGGCGCACTGAAGAAACCATACAGGCAGTCGTACATCTGTTTGCAGTGCGGGAAAAGCTTTAAAAGCACACACGGCCTTGCTGCCCACAAGAAGTCTCACGATAACGAGCTCCATACCTGTTCAGACTGCGGGATGGTTTTTCTACATGAATCGAACCTCGTGGAGCACCAGAAAATTCACAAGGCGGAAAAGATGCACCCTTGCCCCCAGTGCGGGAAAAGGTTCGAAAAGAAAGGAGCCCTTTCCATACATCAGAGGACTCACACGGGGGAGAAGCCGTTCACCTGCCCCAAGTGCGGTAAAAGCTTCTCGCAGAGGGCCCATCTTTCCAGTCACCTGAGACACCACACGGGGGAGAAGCCGTTCTCCTGCCCCGACTGCGGGAAAAGTTTTGTACGGAAACCGGACCTCGAAAGGCATCACAGAATTCACACGGGGGAGAAGCCCTTTTCCTGCTCTCATTGCGGGAAGCGCTTTTCACGGAAGTCTTACCTGTCGGACCATCAGAGGTACCACACGGGCGAAAAGCCGTATTCCTGCCCCGCTTGCGGGAAGAGTTACGTGTACAAAACGGACCTCACCGTACATAAAAGATCTCACACGGGGGAGAAGCCGTACTCCTGCCCCGAGTGCATGAAATGTTTTTCAAAAAGCTTTGATCTCACCAGACATCTGAGGGCACACGCGGCCCAGAAAGAATAGCATATTCCAAATGTTTTCTACATGAATCAGCTTCCGAGCTGAACACACTAGCACTTTCATTATGGGAAATTGTGGGTATTGAGAGGACACCAAGACATCCACCTCGGAAATCGCATGCCTGAGATCCCTACTTGTGTTATATCGAAATCGGACTTCATAAAGTTGTTCTGCCTCCCCATCTAAGCACTGATCTCTAACTGATCCAGTTGTGGTGAGATAGCTTTAACTTACAGTCTCAGTAGCTTGGCAGACAGTGACTCCATCCAAATGACATCTTGCAGACCATGGAAAGCTTTTTAATCCAAAAACGTGTGCAGATCTTAAGAGATGAACATCAGGTAGAAAAAAATCATAGTGTGTCTAGCTCCAGCAAAATACAGTACATGTGATGAATGGAGGCTAAAGCATGAAGAAGAAAGATGAGATGAACTACGTAGAGCATTCCCTAGCTCTGGAGTGAGGTCGTTGACTACACCTCTAACAGTTTGTGGTAGACCTGCACCCCGTCCTGTCTTTTGTTTGATATCTGGTGAACAACTGAATGTCTTTTGTTTGATATCTGGTGAAACCAAAGTACGAGAAGAAAAAAATATCACCGCACTCCTCTAGAGACATATTTGGCAGGAGAACCTGCCGCTTAGTTTTAACCAAGACAAAGTTGGGGTGAGGCGCTGGATATGGAACCTCCACCAATAGAAGTTAAGCCATTAGTGGAGCCGAATGGCTTTGGTTTGGCAGCTCTCCACAAAGTGAGGTCCCTCCAAAAATAGAGGCCACCCAAATTGACCATTTAAGAAGGGGGTTAGTGCTCCTTTTAGGGAAACCCCTTCCCCTGGGCAGATATAGTGGGTGGGCCTAGTCTGTCCCAAATAATCTCGAGCAGAAAGAGCCTTAGGGTGATGGGAAAAACCTGTAGCCTTAGAAAGAGAAGCTTTAGGGAAAGGCCAATAGCAAACTCAATTGGAGAACCCACCAATGGGGGACCTCAAGAATAAGGGTCACTTATATGTACAAAGGGGTTAGTACCCCTTTTAGGGAAACCTCTCCACTGGGCAGATATAGTGGGTGGGCCTAGTCTGTCCTATATATACTTGAGCAGCAAGAGCCAGAGGATGATGGGAAAAGCCTGTAGCCTTAAGAAGAGAACCCTTCGGGTAAGGCCTGTAGCGAACTCAATTGGAGAACCCACCAATGGGGGAACCTCAAGAATAAGGGTCACCCAAATTGAGTATGTAAGAAGGGGTTAGTACTCCTTTTTGGGAAACCTCTCCACTGGGCAGATATAGTGGGTGGGCCTAGCCACTATATAATCGTATGCAGAAAAAGGCCTGAGGGTGATGGGAAAAGCCTACCCATGTTATACTGATATGTAAGCCCGGAGCCTTAGGAAGAGAACCCTTCAGGAAAGGCCCAGAGCAAACTCAATTGCAGAACCCACCAACGGGGGACCACAAAAAATAAGCGGGGGCCTGTCAAAAATAAGGGTCACCCAAATTGAGTATGTAAGCAGGGGGGTACCCTTTTAGGGAAACACCTCCTCTAGCCTTAGGCAGCAAAGGTCCATAGCAAACTCAATTGGAAAACCCACCCCATGGGGACCTCAAAAATAAATAGGGGTCCCTCAAAAAAGGGTCACCAAAATTGAGTATGTAAGCAGGGATTTGTCCTCCTTTTAAGGAAACCCCTCCCCTGGAAAGACATAGTGGCTGGGGCCACTAGTCCACCCTATAACAATCTTGAGCTGGGAGAGCCTGTGGTAGAGGGTGATGGGAAAAGGCTATTCCTGGTATACTGATATGTAAGCCTGAGGAAGTGAACCCCTTCGGGGAAGGCCGTAGCAGACTCGTTTGGACAACCCACCTATTGGGACCTCAAAAAGTAACAGAGGCACCTCAAAAATAAGGGTCACCCAAACTGAGTATGTAAGCAAGGTTTTTTTACCCCGTTTAAGGAACACCTTACCTGGGCAGACAAAGTGAGTGGGCATAGTCTGTCCTATATAAACTTGAGCCAGAAGAACTTGAGGGTAATGGGAAAAGGCTAGGCTACCCCCTGGTATACTGATATGTAAGCCTGTAGCCTTCAGAAGTGAACCCTTTTAGGTAGGCCAACAGACACAGTTGGAGAACTCACCTATGGGGAACCGGCAGCGAACACAGTGTAAGAGTTGAGTGGGTATCCTATTTTTATGTTGGACTTGCACTGTGTGGGATATACTGTCTGTACTGTATATATATATTGGGTCTGGAGAAAAGGAGGTGAAACTCATCTTTTAAAGAACTTTTCATCATACTTCCACTACAGTAAAACTGTTAAAAGGTTGAAGGTGTGGACATTCGTTCTTTCTGGAGGTGGGCCTCAGGCCTGGGGAAGTGACCAAAGATGGTGGAGTTTTCTCCCAGTTACAGGTATGTGCATACCCTATCTCATCCCTGAGGAAGAGGACAATGGAAGGAGTTCCTGGCCAACATGGCTGTTGCTGGAGGCAAATTATGGGCCCGGTTACAAGTAGTCTATATACAGCTGCATATAAGCACATATCAAACGATCCAAGTATAAATGACCACGAAAAGGACAGGAGACGGCCAACGTGTTTTGGGGCACCACGGGTCTTCCTCTTCAGCTGGCAGGAAAAATTTCATTTTTCATCCCTTGTTACAGTAGCACTGATACAATAAATCAGAATCAGGGGCCCACTTACAAGTAGTCTACATACAGCTGCCCCAGAATGAGCACCAATCAAACGATCCAAGAGTAAATGAGCATGGAAAGGACAACCGACAGCCAACGTGTTTCAGGGCACCACACCACTTCTTCAGCTGGCAGCAACATTTTATTTTTCACCCCTTAGTTACATTAGCACAGCTACAATAAATCAAATTCCACCTTTTATTGGGTTCCTCTCTCATTAAAGTTGACCTACACCCGTGACACTGTTAAAAAATAACACCTGTAATGAAATAGGTAAGAGGGCTGCCATTGCCGGACCTCTTGCTGAAAACACTAAAGGCCTGGCTGTCAAGCTACCTTGGGTTTTCAATATTTTGAGTTAGTGAGCTCTCCACAAAGTGGTGGCACCTTGAAAATTCACCCAAATTAAGTAGTTGCACCAGAAAGAGTACCAAGCAAAAGATCCAAGAGTCCAACAATGAGTTATTGGCTTAATAAGTGACCACAGAACAGCCAACCTAACCACTAAATTACAGCTAGACTCTTCTAGGTTCATTTGTTTGGCGCTCTTTCTGGTGTGACCGTTTTGCCTAGTTTAGTGTGTGGCAGGGATTAATAAAGTGGAAATCCACCCCAGAAATTGAATAATTTTTATTAAATGGTGATTAAATGCTGCCTCCTGCTGCCTCCCCCTGTTGCCCTGACCATGGAACTCTCTTCCATATTTGGTGGACATGCCCCAAGGCGGTTCACTTTTAGGTGCGAATTTTTAACATGATCCAATGGGTCCTGAATGTAAACCTAGCCCGCAACCCGCGGAAGGCCCTCTAACATAGCCCAGATTAAGGGAAGCTGGCAGGGTATGTGTTCTTGGCGGCTAGGCAAACTTTGGCTAGGGCCTAGAAACGCCCCAACGATAAATTTTATAGGGGTCAAGAAAAGACTTATGGGAATTGTGATACACTAAAAATTGACCTCCATTCTTGCCAACACTCATGCTAAATATTTGAAGATTTGGGGCCCAGGGCTGGACTATAATGAACACCTTTGTCTCGACAGTGCCCATTTATCGGTATGACAAATCACCTGCCTCCCAATGGACGTGGTTTAAGTTGGGCCTCACGAGACTTCCTAATCCTTACCCACTCCCCCTTCCCCATTACTTCCACCTCCCCCCTTTCCTCTGATTCAGCCTCTTTCTCTTCTTGACTGCCTTTCTTCCTATGTTTTTTTCTGTATAGCTTTGTAATCATTCTCCCAATGAACATACCAGTTGGATTTAATTTGGCTGCTTACCCGGCAACATTGACTACCTACTGGCTGAGGAGCGGTCAGTGGACTGCGTACTGACTATAACTACCTATTTCAAGTGTAATCACAAACTGATCTCATGATAAATATTTGAAGATTTGGGGCCCATGGAGTATAAAGGACACCTTCGTCTCGACGGTGCCCATTTATCGATTTTACAAATCACCTGGCTCCCAATGGACGTGGCTGAAGATGGGCCTCACAAGACTTCCTAATTCTTACCCACTCCCATTTCACCATTACTTCTACCTCTCCACCCCTGTTCCTTTGATTCGGCCTCTTTCTCTTCTTGGCTACCTTTCTTTCTCTGTATAGCCTCGTAGTCTTTCTCCCAATAAACATACTAATTGGTTTTTCTTTGGCTGCTTAATCTGCAATATTGGCCACCTACTGGATGAGGAACTGATAGTGGATTGGATACCAACTATAAGTACCTTTTCCAAGTGTAGTCACAAACTGATCTCCTCATTATAAATTTTTGAGGATTTGGGGCCCATGGACTATAACGGACACCTTCGTCTCGAAGTCTCGATATGACAAATTACCTGGCTCCCAATGGACACAGCTGGGGTTTGGGGCCCCCACATGAGTTTCTAATCCATACTAGGGATGAGCCGAACATCCCCCGGTTTGGTTCGCACCAGAACACCGCGAACAGTCAAAAAATTTGTGCGAACACCGTTAAAGTCTATGGGACACGAACATGGGTCCTGGCCCAGGGGACATGGATCAATGCAAAAAAAAGTTTTAAAGAAGCCGTTTTTTCAGGAGCAGTGATTTTAATAATGCTTAAAGTGAAACAATAAAAATGAAATATTCCTTTAAATATCATGGCTGGGGGGTGTCCTTAGTATGCCTGTAAAGTAGCGCATCTTTCCCATGTTTAGAACAATACCACAGCAAAATGATATTTCTAAAGGAAAAAATGTCATTTAAAATTGCTCGCGGCTGTAATGTATTGCCGGATCCCAGAATATACATAAAAAATCATTGAGAAAAACAGGCCTGGTATGGATTTTGGGGGGGACCCCCACACCATTTTTTAAAAAAATTTTAGCGCAGGGTTCCCCTTAACCACTTCAATACACTGTGTTATATATACCAGTGTTTCTCAACTCCAGTCCTCAAGGCGCCCCAACAGGTCATGTTTTCAGGATTTCCCTCATATGAAATGGCTGTGGTAATTACTAAGGCAGTGAAACTGATCAAATCACCTGTGCAAAATAATGGTAAGCCTGAAAACATGACCTGTTGGGGTGCCTTGAGGACTGGAGTTGAGAAACACTGATATATACTATACTGCCTGCACTGACTGAATATAGAGTCTACATTGTATATCTAGTCTACACTAAATGCAGAGTATATACAATCAGGTCCATAAATATTGGGACATAAACACAATTCTAATCTTTTTGGCTCTATACACCACCACAATGGATTTGAAATGGAACAAACAAAATGTGCTTTAATTGCAGACTTTCAGCTTTAATTTGAGGGTATTTACATCCAAATCAGGTGAACGGTGTAGGAATTACAACAGTTTGTATATGTGCCTCCTACTTTTTAAGGGACCAAAAGTAATGGGACAATTGGATGCTCAGCTGTTCCATTGCCAGGTGTGTGTTATTCCCTCATGATCCCATTTACAAGGAGCAGATAAAAGGTCCAGAGATCATTTCAAGTGTGCTATTTGCATTTGGAATCTGTTGCTGTCAACTCTCGATATGAGATCCAAAGAGCTGTCACTATCAGTGACAGAAAGCCATCATTAGGCTGAAAAAACAAAACAAACCCATCAGAGAGATAGCAAAAACATTAGGTGTGGCCAAATCAACTGTTTGGAACATCCTTAAAAAGAAAGAACGCACCAGTGAGCTCAGCAAAAGACCCGGAAGACCACGGAAAACAACTGTGGTGGATGACCGAAGAATTCTTTCCCTGGTGAAGAAAACACCCTTCACAACAGTTGGCCAGATCAAGAACACTCTCCAGGCGGTAGGTGTATGTGTGTCAAAGTCAACAATCAAGAGAAGACTTCACCAGAGTGAATACAGAGGGTTCACCACAAGATGTAAACCATTGGTGTGCCTCAAAAACAGGAAGGCCAGATTAGAGTTTGCCAAACAACATCTAAAAAAGCCTTCACAGTTCTGGAACAACATCCTATGGACAGATGAGACCAAGATCAACTTGTACCAGAGTGATGGGAAGAGAAGAGTATGGAGAAGGAAAGGAACTGCTCATGATCCAAAGCATACCACCTCATCAGTGAAGCATGGTGGTGGTAGTGTCATGGCGTGGGCATGTATGGCTGCCATTGGAACTGGTTCTCTTATATTTATTTCGGGTAATATTATCTGCTCATATTCAGCAAAATGCTTCAGAACTCATTGGACGGCGCTTCACAGTGCAGATGGACAATGACCCGAAGCATACTGCGAAAGCAACCAAAGAGTTTTTTAAGGGAAAGAAGTGGAATGTTATGCAATGGCCAAGTCAATCACCTGACCTGAATCCGATTGAGCATGCATTTCACTTGCTGAAGACAAAACTGAAGGGAAAATGCCCCAAGAACAAGCAGGAACTGAAGACAGTTGCAGTAGAGGCCTGGCAGAGCATCACCAGGGATGAATCCAGCGTCTGGTGATGTCTATGCGTTCCAAACTTCAGGCTGTAATTGACTGCAAAGGATTTGCAACCCAGTATTAAAAAGTGAAAGTTTGATGGATGATTGTTAATCTGTCCCTTTACTTTTGGTCCCTTAATAAGTGGGAGGCACAAATACAAACTGTTGTAATTCCTACACCGTTCACCTGATTTGGATGTAAATAGCATGTAAAGCACATCTTGTTTGTTTCATTTCAAATCCATTGTGGTGGTGTATAGAGCCAAAAAGATAAGAATTGTGTCGATGTCCCAATATTTATGGACCTGACTGTATATATATATACCGTGTTTCCCCCAAAATAAGACCTACCCCGATAATAAGACCTAGCAGGATTTTCGGGGAGGGCTGCAATATAAGCCCTACCCCGAAAATAAGCCCTAGTAAAGTTTGTTAAAAAAAATTTTAATCCACCTTGCAGAACGATTACACTGCTATAAGGTGTGTGTATCTCTCTTTGTAACTGCATTGTGCAAATACTTTATTTACAGACTCGCCGGAGGTCTTCTCCTCTCCTCCTGGCTGACGTCTACAGCAGGGATATCGGCGCTTCCCTCTTCTGCTCTCCTCCCAGCTGATGTCTGCTGCCTCTCCCTCTTCAGAGCACGGAGCGGGCTGATGTCAGTGGGGATCTCGGAGCGGAGAAGAGCTCAGGCAGATCATGTGTCACCCAGGAGAGCTGAAACAAAAGATATTTCCCTGAAAACAATTACAAAGGGAGACACGCTGCACCCCATGCCTGCACAATTCCTACAAAATGGGTTTCATAATTCTATAAGTATTTTAAGATGTTTATGTCAAAATACTGACTCCTTATCTGACGAGGAGGGGGGGGGGGGAAGACAACCACTTTAAGATCATTGTACCGGTACATACCGTGAATAAATAAGACATCCCCCGAAAATAAGCCCTAGTGTGTTTTTGGTTGCCATAATAAATATAATACCCGGGCTTTTTTCGGGGAAACACAGTATATATAGTATCTCACAAAAGTGAGTACACCCCTATTTTCTTCTATCTTTTCATGTGACAACACTGAAGAAATTACACTTTGCTACAATGTAAAGTAGTGAGTGTACAGCTTGTATAACAGTGTAAATTTGCTGTCCCCTTAAAATAACTCAACACACAGCCATTAATGTCTAAACCGCTGGCAACAAAATCGAGTACACCCCTAAGTGAAAATGTCCAAATTGGTCCCAATTAGCCATTTTCCCTCCCCTGTGTCATGTGACTCGTTAGTAATACAAGGTCTCAGGTGTGAATGGGGAGCAGGTGTGTTAAATTTGGTGTTATCGCTCTCACTCTGATACTGGTCACTGGAAGTTCAACATGGCACCTCATGGCAAAGAACTCTCTAAGGATCTGAAAAAAAGAATTGTTGCTCTACATAAAGATGGTCTAGGCTATGAGAAGATTGCCAAGACCCAGAAACTGATCTGCAGCACGGTGGCCAAGACCATACAGCGGTATAACAGGACAGGTTCCCCTCAGAACAGGCCTCACCATGGTCCACCAAAGAAGTTGAGGGCACGTGCTCAGCGTCATATCCAGAGGTTGTCTTTGAGAAATAGACGTATGAGTGCTGCCAGCATTGCTGCAGAGGTTGTAGGGGTGGGGGGTCAGCCTGTCAGACCATACGCTGCACACTGCATCAAATTGGTCTGCATGGCTGTCGTCCCAGAAGGAAGCCTCTTCTAAAGATGATGCACAAGAAAGACCACAAACAGTTTGCTGAAGACAATCAGACTAAAGACATGGATCACTGGAACCATGTCCTGTGGTCTGATGAGACCAAGATAAACTTATTTGGATCAGATGGTGACAAGCGTGTGTGACGGCAACCAGGTGAGGAGGACAAAGACAAGTGTGTCTTGCCTACAGTCAAACATGGTGGTGGGAGTGTCATGGTCTGGGGCTGCATGAGTGCTGCCGGCACTGGGGGGCTACAGATCATTGAGGGAACCATGAATGCCAACATGTACTATGATATACTGAAGCAGAGCATCATCCCCTCCCTTCAGAGACTGGGCCGCAGGGCAGTATTCCAACATGATAACGACCCCAAACACACCTCCAAGACTACCTCTGGCTTGCTAAAGAAGCTGAGGGTAAAGGTGATGGACTGGCCAAGCATGTCTCCAGACCTAAACCCTATTAAGCAACTGTGGGATATCCTCAAACGGAAGGTGGAGGAGCACAAGGTCTCTAACATCCACCAGCTCCGTGATGTCGTCATGGAGGAGTGGAAGAGGACTCCAGTGGCAACCTGTGAAGCTCTGGTGACCTCCTATCTATTATTCATGCATGGGGGGGGGGGTGAATATCTGGGTGCCCCTTGCAAACCCCAGATCCATCCGGCTAGGAATGTGGGGAGGAGGTCTTTGCCCAGCTAGGGTACCTGCCCTATGTTTGAGGGCATGTGTCCTGGTATAATTCCGTAGAGATTAAGGGTCTGTCATTGTCAGGGAACAATCCGCAGAAGAACTGGCATAGCTGGCAAAGCCCAGCGTAATCATAGATTGGAGAACAGAAATTGGGGGAAGGGGCACGAACAAGCAAGAAGATTCACGCGCCAAAGCACATGCAATGTGTGGCAGACATCGGTGCCCAGTGGCCTATTTAAAGTCAACAGCATCAACCACTAGTTGTTGGATGATCTTCAGCTTCCCCCCGTGTGTTCCTGAGTTTTTGTTCCTGTTGTTTTTGAATTCCTAATACTGACCCGGCTTGCCTTTGACCTGTCTTGTCTCCACTTCTGGCTTTGACACTTGGCTTTTTCTGTGACCCCGCTCCTGCCTGCTGATCCATGTTTGACCCCTTGCTCTTCTGACTTCGCTGCTGCCTAACTACTATAGTAGTGTATGACCTCAGCTGACTCCTGGCTGATATCCTGTGCATGATTTCTGGTCTGGCTCCTGACACTCTTCCAACTGCCAAGTCTCCCCTGGTACTCCTGAAGGACCTCTGCCCAGCAGTGCATCCTGTCCATCTGCCGCCATCCACTGGTCATCATCTCAGCCTATCGCAGATGGCAACCCCTTCTTCTCTGAGCATAGCACTCCTTGTTACCACCTTCAAGGGCGCTCTGCACTTAGCCGCAAGGGAAGCCCTCTCAGCACTTCGGCCTCCAACCAGGTACTTGACAGTCATGGAATTTGGAGGGGCGACTTTTATTTTTCAATTTTCTGCATGGGGTCCCCCTTTTGGGAGAGGCCTGTGTCTTTCATTTGTTTTTCTTGGGCTTTTTTTTATGTGGAGCCCTCATAAAAATTAGAACTTCATCAAAGATAAGTGTCTGGAATATTTTGTTGAGGGGAACCCCACAAAGTTTTTTTGTTTTTTTTTCAAAACGTCATTGGTTGCTTTGGTGCACCATAACAACCAATGACTGTGCGGCTGCTTGCATCCTAGCAACCGACGACATCATCAGGGACAGGAATTCTTCACGTTTCGGTATAGTGCATTAGAGATAAGGCTTAAGGATCTTAAAGTATTATTTAATGAAGCGAAAAAAAAAAAAGGAAAAACTGGTGCAAGCAAAACATGTTTACAAAAAATGATAAGGCAAAATACATACTACAATTAACATTAAAATAAATGGGAATAAAGATAAAAAGGACTTAACAAGGTCTGGGGTTTTAATAACTTCAGTGTAAGTCCGATCGCATAGAGTCACTGTCCCTCAGAATGACACATGCATACATGCTTCGTATTGATGGAAAATGGAAAGTTCTCAAGCTGTAGTTGCCTTCACTTTTTGTGGCCCAGGAGGACGGTGGTTGCAGAAAGAAATTAGCACCATCTATAGCCTGCTTTAGGCCTGGACAACTAGAATGTTTTTTTACGGTAACGATGTGTCTACGGAAGAGGTCACTGGCTTTGGCTATGCTGATGGAATCCCTCTCCGTGTCTCCCAAGTTTTACTTATTACGATTGTGTAAATTACTGCTATAAGGTCAAAATGGCCTGTTTAGAATACTCCTTTGAAGCTTACACGAAGGCCCTCTTGTTTGTGTATAGCTTTTATTATGTTCTGCTGTGGAAGGGAACACCGGCTTGGGCTATGGTGATGGAAGCTCTCTCTGTGTCTCCCAGCCGACTGTTCAATCAGAGAATTTATTGGCTGAATATAAATTTTGATTACGATACCCCCATTCTGCAGAGCTCGCCACATCAAGCCATTATGTTCCTACAGTACTTGGTTAAGCAACTTGCAGGATTTTCTTCAGGACACTGGCACTCCTTGATGGTGGAAGCCCTCTTTGTGTCCCCCAGCCGACTGTTCAATCAGAGAATTTAATGGCTGGATATAAATTGCGTTTATGAAAACATTTATAATATGTCATAAAGCCTTGCTAACGGGCTGTTGGCTTGGGTGATGTCTCCTTAATGGTTTGATATACTTAGGCCTGGAGAACTAAAATGTTTTATGATAGCCCTTAAAAAGTATCTGGTTCTTCGAGGCCCTGTCTTCACGATATTTACCACAGCTAATTACCATTAGGTAGTTTTACTGATTACGATTGTGTAGATTACTGCTATAAGGTCATAATGGCCTGTTTAGACTACTCCTTTGAAGCTTACATGAAAGGCCTCTTGTTTGTGTATAGCTTTTATTGTGTTCTGCTGTAGAAGGGAACACCGGCTTGGGCGATGCTGATGGAAGCCCTCTCTGTGTCTCCCAGCCGACTGTTCAGAGAATTTAACGGCTGAATATAAATTGTGATTATGAAAATACTAATATGTCATAAAGCCTTGCTAACGGGCTGTTGGCTTGGGTGATGTCTCCTTAATGGTTTGATATACTTAGGCCTGGAGAACTAGAATGTTTAATGATAGCCCTTAAAAAGTATTTGGTTCTTCGAGGCCCTGTCTTCATAATATTTACCACGGCTAATTACCATTAAGAAGTTCTACTGATTACGATTGTGTAGATTACTGCTATAAGGTCATAATGGCCTGTTTAGAATACTCCTTTGAAGCTTACATGAAAGGCCTCTTTTATTATGTTCTGCTGTGGAAGGGAACACCGGCTTGGCTACTTAGGCCTGGAGAACTAGAATGTTTTTACGATAACCATTAAAAAGTATCTGGTTCTTCAAGGCCCTGTCTTCACAATATTTACCACGGCTAATTACCATAAATATGAATATGTCATAAAGCCTTGCTAATGGGCTGTTGGCTTGGGCGATATCTGCTTAATCGTCTTAATGACCTAGGCCTGGAGAACTAGAATGTTTTCTACAATAACCATTAAAAAGTATCTGGTTCTTCAAGACCCTGTCTTCACAATATTTACCACGGCTAATTACCATTAAGAAGTTTTACTGATTACGATTGTGTAGATTACTGCTATAAGGTCATAACGGCCTGTTTAGACTACTCCTTTGAAGCTTACATGAAAGGCCTCTTGTTTGTGTATAGCTTTTATTGTGTTCTGCTGTGGAAGGGAACACCGGCTTGGGCTATGCTGATGGAAGCCCTCTCTGTGTCTCCCAGCCGACTGTTCAGAGAATTTAACGGCTGAATATAAATTGTGATTATGAAAATATTAATATGTCATAAAGCCTTGCTAACGGGCTGTTGGCTTGGGTGATGTCTCCTTCATGGTTTGATATACTTAGGCCTGGAGAACTAGAAGGTTTTATGATAGCCCTTAAAAAGTATCTGGTTCTTCGAGGCCCTGTCTTCATAATATTTACCACGGCTAATTACCATTAAGAAGTTCTACTGATTACGATTGTGTAGATTACTGCTATAAGGTCATAATGGCCTGTTTAGAATACTCCTTTGAAGCTTACATGAAAGGCCTCTTGTTTGTGTATAGCTTTTATTATGTTCTGCTGTAGAAAGGAACACCGGCTTGGGCTATACTGATGGAAGCCCTCTCTGTGTCTCCCAGCCGACTGTTCTTTTAGAGAATTTAACGGCTGAATATAAATTGTGATTATGAAAATATTAATATGACATAAAGCCTTGCTAATGGGCTGTTGGCTTGGGTGATATCTCCTTCATGGTTTGATATACTTAGGCCTGGAGAACTAGAAGGTTTTTACGATAACCATTAAAAAGTATCTGGTTCTTCTAGGCCCTGTCTTCACAATATTTACCATGGCTAATTACCATTAAGAAGTTTTACTGATTACGATTGTGTAGATTACTGTCATAAGGTCATAATGGCCTGTTTAGAATACTCCTTTGAAGCTTACATGAAAGGCCTCTTATTTGTGTATAGCTTTTATTATGTTCTGCTGTGGAAGGGAACACCGGCTTGGCTACTTAGGCCTGGAGAACTAGAATGTTTTTACGATAACCATTAAAAAGTATCTGGTTCTTCAAGGCCCTGTCTTCACAATATTTACCACGGCTAATTACCATAAATATTAATATGTCATAAAGCCTTGCTAATGGGCTGTTGGCTTGGGTGATATCTGCTTAATCGTCTTAATGACCTAGGCCTGGAGAACTAGAATGTTTTCTACAACCATTAAAAAGTATCTGGTTCTTCAAGACCCTGTCGTCACAATATTTACCATGGCTAATTACCATTAAGAAGTTTTACTGATTACAATTGTGTAGATTACTTCTATAAGGTCATAATGGCCTGTTTAGAGTACTCCTTTGAAGCTTACATGAAAGGCCTCTTGTCTGTGTATAGCTTTTATTGTGTTCTGCTGTGGAAGGGGACACCGGCTTGGGCTATGCTGATGGAAGCCCTCTCTGTGTCTCCCAGCCGACTGTTCAGAGTATTTAATGCAGTCTTTCTCAACCTTTTCAACTCAGAAGAACCCTTGAAATAGTTCTCCGGTCTCGAGGAGCCCCTGCTAAAAATTAGAAGTCTGCAACTCATGATACATTAGAGTGATGGTCAGGGAGAGGAATGGTCCTTACACTTGTGGTCATTGGGAAGAATTACCTGCTTACAGATAGCTAAAAAGATCAATGGTGTCAGTGGGAACTTATCTGAGAGGCAGAAATTGCCCAATGCTGAAGGAACCCCTAGCAACCTTTGGAGGAACCCTGGTTGAGAATCACCAATTTAATGGCTGAATATAAATTTTGATTATGATACCCCCCTTCTCAGGAGCTCGTCACATCACACCATTATGTCCTACAGTGCTTCGTTGCAGGATTTTCGGAAGGGAGCCACCCTAAAACCAGAAAGTACAGCAAGCATTGAGGAGAATGGCTGAAGCAGGAGGTAAGAGGACCTCTATGAACAACAAGAAGCAGAATCTGTAAGGTAAGTCTTTACTTTAAAAAGTGAGGCCCACTTGTCTACCCGAGAAACTTTTGAATTTTTCCCAAAAACAAATAAACAAAGAAATTCCGCATTTTTTTCCTAGAAAAGGTTTTTTTTTTTATTTTATGTCGCACAATATTTGCGCAAATATTTATCAAAAAACAAAACAAAACAAATTTTCTGAAAACAATACACTAAAATTAGTTTCAGTGCACACAAACATGATATAATACATTTTTAAATAAAATGTAAAAGATGGGGTTGTGTTGAGTAAATTGATACCCAACATATCAAACCTAAAAACTGAAACGAATAAAGACCCAAAATTTGCTCATAGGCGACTCCTGAAAAAACTCTAAAAAAAATTGTCTTTTTTTATTTATTTTTTTTACAGATCATCAATTTAGAGTTAATCGCGAATTACGCCTATAGAATTATTGCTCTTATACCAACATTCAATGGTGATAACTCATATGTGTGTGGCGCAACTGCCATTTATATTAACCTGCACGCCCTACGTGTGTATTCAGGTGAGTGCCCAGGCCACGGGGGTGATATACATTTTTTTTTTTAAATTTTTTAAATTATTTTTACTTCAATTTTCTTATACTCTTTTTTTTTTTTTGACTGCTATCACAAGCGGGCTGATTAGAATTTTTTCAACTATTAAATTAATTTTTTTTTTATTATTATTATTGATTGCTATCACAAGCAGGCTAATTAGAATTTTTTCAATTATTAAATTACATTTCTTTTTTTTTTTTTTCGATTGCTATCACAAATGGGCTAATTAGAATTTTTTCAATTACTAAATCACATTTTTTTTTAATTGATTGCTATCACAAGCAGGCTAATTCGAATTTTTTTTTTCAATTATTAAATTACATTTCTTTTTTTTTTTTTTTTAATTATTATTGATTGCTATCACAAGCAGGCTAATTAGAATTTTTTCAATTATTAAATTACATTTCTTTTTTTTTTTTTTTTATTGCTATCACAAGTGGGCTAATTAGAATTTTTTCAATTACCAAATCACATTTTTTTTTTAATTGATTGCTATCACAAGCGGGCAAATTCAATTTTTTTCAATTATTAAATTACATTTCTTTTTGTTTTTTGTTTTTTTGTTTTTATTTAGTGCTATCCAAAGCCGGCTAATTCAATTTTTTTCAATCATAAATTACAAATTACATTTCTTTTTTTTTTTTTTTTATTGATTGCTATCACAAGCGGGCTAATTCAAATTTTTTTCAATTATTAAATTACATTTCTTTTTTTCCTTTTTTTATTGATTGCTATCACAAGTGGGCTAATTCGATATTTTTTTTTTCAATTATTAAATTACATTTCTTTTTTTTTTTTGATTGATTGATTGCTATCACAAGCGGGCTAATTAGATTTTTTTCAATTATTAAATTACATTTCTTTTCTTTTTTTTTTTTTTTTTTTTTTATTGATTGCCATCACAAGCAGGCTAATTCAAATTTTTCAATCAATAAATTACATTTCTTTTTTTTTTTTTATTGATTGCTTTTACAAGCAGGCTAATTTGATTTTTTTTAATTATTAATCACAAGTGGGCTAATTAGAATTTTTTCAATTATTAAATTACATTTTTTTTTTTTTTTATTGATTGCTATCACAAGTGAACTAATTAGAATTTTTTCCCCAATTATTAAATTACATTTTTTTTTTTTTTTTATGCGCTTTCATTTTTTTTTTAGATGTAACTTTATTTTTATCTCAAGGGGGCGGACAAGCCCACTATGTGATAACATTGGACAGGTCCTTTTTATGGAGGCATCTGAGGTCTATTAGGCTTCTTTCACACAAATACGTTTTTGTTTTTTATTCCATGCTTTTTGCAGAAATGCAGGACGTTATTTTTATCACGGGTTCTTATGGGTTCGCAATGCATTTTTTTGTGCCTCTGTGTTTTTTGGAAACGGGTCAGGGACTCTTTTAAATGCAAAACTCTGCTTTTTTTGGTTGAATAGACTTCAATGGAGAAGCTGCAGAAAAGCGTGTAGTGCATTTTTACCGCAATTTGCATTTATAAATCTGCCCAACAACAAATTTGCCTAAAAAAATTTAAAAAAAGGAAATAAAAAAACGCAAACCGCTATGAAAAAAAACACAAAAAGCACTTCAGAAACGCTCAAAACCAACATAAATGTGAATGGAGCGTAGGACCCTCCCCCCAATGTCTTCCCCACCCTCTATTTTAGCTAATCAAGCACAAATGATGTTCGATTAGCTGCATCCTAGCCTACTATAGCTTGGTAATGACAGCTGCGAACCTGGAAGTGACAGAGTCCTTGTTGCTTCCAGGTTCTCCTATTGTAGAGGAAAATGGGGGGGGGGGGGATTGGATGTTCCCTAATCTCTTCCTGATTGGCATCCTGAAGTCATTTACCGTGATGGTGGGACCGGCCATTCAATGTACTGTAAAAGTGATCGGGTGGCTCTAAAACCTTCCGGACCACTTTTACAGGTCAAACGTCAACCCGAGATGCAGCCCTGAGCCTGCTTTGACACCTTGACTACCAGGACGTTTATAAATGTAGTTTGGTAGACGAAGAGGTCAATATCATGCTAAGGCCTTCAGCGAAGAAGCCCTTTAATGAGCATCAAGTAAAATTCAAACATCTCTGGGCTGACAGGTCTGAGAGGGGCAGCTCTGCCAAAATCAAAGGGTTATCTTAGTGGTGGGAGATATCTGATGGGGTTTAGAATATCTCATGAAGGTATCTCATGGGGTTTAGGACCTCATTCATGAAGTATAGAGCAGATATTTAACAAAAGCATCAAATAAGCCAACAATAAGGTCCAACAAGGGATGGAATGGCCAGGTAGGACTCTGATTAGTATACAGCCAGTCCATAGGTGGTAAAGAAGGATGGTTTCCCGTTGTCCAGGACAGGTAGTCTCTCGGGGCATGTTGTGGACCATACCAAACCTTTTTCTCAGAACTTGTGTTTAAACTCTACAAAACGAGGTTCTCTGCTTTCGTAACCCCACTGAGATATGAAGAAAAAATGGTGGTATCTTTAAAACTTTATTAACACCCTTCTGCCTGGCTTTCCATAGGACAAGGTCCCTGCGGCCTACCTCATGGCGACAAAAGGACAACCGACAAGCAGAGCTGCAGCGGCGGCCCTGAGCCTGCTTTGACACCTTGACTACCCGGACGTTTATAAATGTAGTTTGGTAGAGGAAGAGGTCAATATCATGCTAAGGCCATCAGCGAAGAAGCCCTTTAAGGGACATCAAGTACAATTCAAACATCTCTGGGCTGAGAGGTCTGAGAGGGGCAGCTCTGCCAAAATCAAAGGGTTAGCTTAGTGGTGGGAGATATCTGATGGGGTTTAGGATATTACCTCATTCATGAAGTATAGAGCAGATAATCAGCAAAAGCATCAAATAAGCCAACAATGAGGTCCAACAAGGGATGGAATGGCCAGGTAGGACTCTGATTAGTATACAGCCAGTCCATAGGTGGTAAAGAAGGATGGTTTCCCATTGTCCAGGACAGGTAGTCTCTTGGGGCATGTTGTGGACCATACCAAACCTTTTTTCTCAGAACTTGTGTTTAAACTCTACAAAACGAGGTTCTCTGCTTTCGTAACCCCACTGAGAAATGAAGAAAAAATGGTGGTATCTTCATATTTTAATAACACCTTTCTGCCTGGCTTTCCTTAGGACAAGGTCCCTGCGGCCTACCTCATGGCGACAACAGGACAACCGACAAGCAGAGCTGCAGCGGCGGCCCTGAGCCTGCTTTGACACCTTGACTACCCGAACGTTTATAAATGTAGTTTGGTAGAGGAAGAGGTCAATATCATGCTAAGGCCATCAGCGAAGAAGCCCTTTAAGGAACATCAAGTACAATTCAAACATCTCTGGGCTGAGAGGTCTGAGAGGAGCAGCTCTGCCAAAATCAAAGGGTTAGCTTAGTGGTGGGAGATATCTGATGGGGTTTAGAATATCTCATGAAGGTATCTCATGGGGTTTAGGACCTCATTCATGAAGTATAGAGCAGATAATCAGCAAAAGCATCAAATAAGCCAACAATAAGGTCCAACAAGGGATGGAATGGCCAGGTAGGACTCTGATGATTAGTATACAGCCAGTCCATAGGTGGTAAAGAAGGATGGTTTTCCGTTGTCCAGGACAGGTAGTCTCTCGGGGCATGTTGTGGACCATACCAAACCTTTTTCTCAGAACTTGTGTTTAAACTCTACAAAACGAGGTTCTCTGCTTTCGTAACCCTATTGAGAAATGAAGAAAAAATGGTGGTATCTTTAAAACTTTAATAACACCTTTCTGCCTGGCTTTCCTTAGGACAAGGTCCTTGCGGCCTACCTCATGGCGGTCTGGTCATGCAAACTCTTTAAGACGCTCAGTTGCCTATCGGTGCCAATTCTTCCTCGTGGATAAGCTCTGTACGGTCAACCACACCTGTATGGTTTATGGTGGCCAAGGAACCAGTCTGTCCGCTGAATGGAAGAGGATCATTGGGGCTCTCGCAGGGGCTGTTCACAATCACGGCTGGAGGCAACCACGCCCCCGTTGTATGGGAGTTCAGATGACTGGAAAGGTGGGACTTCTGTGAAAAACATTTCCCGCACTCAGGGCAGGAAAACGGCTTCTCCCCCGTGTGGGACCTCTGATGCCGGTTAAGGTCCGATTTGTTGTTATAACACTTCCCGCACTCAGGGCAAGAATACATCTTCTCACCCGTGTGATTTCTATGATGTCTGTGAAGATAGGACTTCTCCGAAAAACATTTCCCGCACTCAAAACAGGCATACGGTTTCTCCCCCGTGTGAGATCGTTGATGTATGACAAGCTCTGATCTCCGCGGATAACTTTTCCCGCACTCAAGGCAGCAATACGGCTTCTCCCCCGTGTGGGACCTCTGGTGTGTAACAAGATGCGATTTCCATGGGTAGCTTTTCCCGCACTCGGAGCAGGTATACATCTTCTCGCCCGTGTGTGATCGCTGATGTACAAGAAGAGAGGACTTCTGAAAAAAACATTTCCCGCACTCAGGACAGGAATACGGCTTCCCACCGATGTGCGACTTTTGATGTCTGATAAGTGTTGATTTTAGCGGATAACATTGCCCACAGTCAGGGCAGGAATACGGCCTCTCCCCTGTGTGAGATCTTTCATGTACAATGAGTTGTGACTTCTGTGTGTAACTTTTCCCACACTCAAGACAGGAAAAAGGCTTCTCGGACGTGTGCAACCTCTCATGTCTGGAAAGAGAGGTCTTCTCTGAAAAACATTTCCCACACTCGGAACAGGAATACGGCTTCTCTCCTGTGTGCAGTCTCTGATGTCTGTAAAGATGGGAGTTCTCTGAAAAACATTTCCCGCAGTCGGGGCAGGAATACGGCTTCTCACCTGTGTGAGTTCTTTGATGTTTAACAAGTTCTGATTTCCGTGGAAAGCATTTCCCACACTCAGGGCAGGAATGAAGCTTCTTCCCCATGTGAGATCTCTGATGTACAATAAGACTTAATTCAGAGCTAAAACTTTCCCCACATTCAGGCCAGGAACATATCTCATCTCCCTGAAATCCGGCCCCATCCCTCACAGTACAAGGTTGCTCAGAGTCAGAGGGATTCCATGGTCTAGCCACACTGTGAAGTCCACCGTATATAGTTGAGGTCATTATAATTTCTCCTCCACAATCTCCTGTGATGTCCTCATCTTCTATTTTACAGCCTGAAGATAAAGTGAGACGATCCTTTGAGGGTTTCTCCATGGTGAGTCCTGGAAAAATATAAAAACATCAATAGATATGAGAGGGTTGGTTCACTTCCATCTGGATCAGGTAGATATGAGTGAGCAGATGTTCTCTGTGGATGTCCCAACCTGCTGGAGCTGGCAGTATTAGATAGTACCAGTCAAGGTGACCACTATGAAACTACTGTTGGCTGATATCACTCAGTTCCCACCCTACTCTGGACCAATCAGTGAGCAGTAACAGAGCAGAGATAAGAGAAGAATATATTATGGGTTTATCAGATGATGGGGGGGATCTAGGTAGACCCTACGTGCTGCTCTCTGAACATATTATGGCTCACCTGTGCTGAACTTCGTAGGGGTGTCCTCCTCTATGAATGTCCTCGTAATTCCAGCCTCCTCCATATATTGCTGATCATCCCTCACATACGTCTCTTCTACTTCACCCTCAACTTTTACGATAACCAGATCTTCACCCTAAACCAGCAGAATGGCAGAAAATAACATCTGTAACATAGAAGTATTTATGATGTGAGATCACATAGAAAATATCATCTTGTAGAGTCCACACATCATCTCCACATGTCAGAGTGTTCAATCACTTTATGTTCCCGACCCTCAACTCCACCTACCTGATGATGGTGAGGGATGGTGTGACCTTCCTGTGTGGAACCCTGGGAATACAGAAGACGGGGATATCTCTGTGGTGGGTTCCTGGTATTAGGTGGCTCCATCATATCCTTGTGTCCTTCAGAAAGCCCCTCCATCGCTCCATACTCATCATCCTCCTCTTTATTTTCTTCTTTAACAATAATATTATAATCCCCGAAGTTTTTACTCTGAATATATAATAAAATATCGAGTGTAACAAACATGCTTGTATATAAATCATAACTACCAATAATTGTTCCTCATCTACCTGATGATGGGGAGGGATGGTGTGATCTTCCTGTGTGGAATCCCGGGAATACAGAGGACGGGGACATCTCTTTCGAGGTTTTCTGGTTTTAGGTGGCTTCATCATATCCTTGTGTCCTGAAATCTCTTCCATAACACCATACTCATTGTCCTCCTCTTTATACTCTTCTTTAACAACAATATTATAATCCCCGAAGTTTCCACTCTTAATATATAAAAAAATATTGATTGTAACAATCATACATGTGTATAAATCATAATCACCAATAATTGTTCCTCACCTACCTGATGATGGTGAGGGATGGTGTGACCTTCCTGTGTGGAATCCCCGGAATACAGAGGACGGGGACATCTCTCTGGTGGGTTCCCATTACTGGATCCATCTGTAGGAAACACACACACTGACTGAATACATTGTTTCTATGTGTTTATCAGATGATGGGGGATCTAGGTGGACCCTCCGTACTGCTCTCTCCTTTACAATAAAGTCTCCTCTTACCCGGTGATGTGAGGGGCGGCTGATTGTCCATCATGATGTCCTTGTAGAGATCCTTGTGTCCTTCTAAATACTCCCACTCCTCCATGGAACGGAATGGCCAGTACGTTTTCTTCAGATGTGTTGATTTTCCACCAACGACCTTCTCAGTTTATGTCTTTCCTAACAGATTATAAAATTTGTATTAGATGCTGGGGATGGTGGGTTCATGTAAATGTAGATTTTGTTATGGTTGTTTTTATTATATGAACTTTGGTTAGGAAAAAAATATCTATTCCACTATTCTATATATGTGTGTATCGTCATCTGCTGGAGATAAAAGACATCACAGTGACTATGGAGGAAGAGGACGGACATGACGGGGGGGTTACTGGGTGTAAATATAAAATAAGAACTTATTACCTCCTCTCCTGCCACTTTCAGCAATGTCTCCTCTCAACTTCTTCCCAACTCACCTCTCACCCGGAACTTCCTGTCTTTACCTGACATCACTTCCTGTCTTCCATAGAGACTTCCTGTCTGGGTATAAATTAGATCACCACCTTGTGGAGCTCAGAGGAACTGCAGCCCCGGAGAAACTTCTCATAGTGTGAACACGGTCTTGTGCTGTGTGTGTATGTACTGTATATCCTTATAGATGGGGTCATCTCCACTCACACCAAGGGGAAGAGAAACATATTACTCAACTTACCGTTGCTATAAAACTACCAAAGTGCTAAGAACCTACGTGTGTGGTTCTTCCCAAGTGTAGGGTTGTCACTTTTTCTTCAAGCCAAACCCGAACACTTTAGTGGTGCACAGTAAAAAATTTTGTTTTACTATACACTATAGGATTGTAGAAAGTGAGAAGAACCACACGGTATGGAAAATATTCTAAGTAAATTAAGTGACAGGTTTAATGGTGTTTATACGCTGCTCCAATCCACATTCATGTCTGAGTAAAGTGTCCAGGTTTCAGGTGGACTGAAACCCGGACACATGAGTTAAACCCCACACTGTCGGGGTGAATCCTGGACAGGTGGCAACCCTACCCAAGTGGGAGAAGGTACTTTCCTTGAGGCCCGGCCTTTGCCCTCACTGTCCTTATCGGATGAAGAGAAGCCAGGCAGATCAGGATGGGGCCCCATACCTCCATACGGATGGGGCGGCAAATCACATCTCCTCTTTCAGCATTTCCCACCTCTGGCACATGGATTCAAAGAACCCCAGCTAAGAGGAAATAATGAAAATGGTTCCTGATCTCCAAGACGTGATGGTGGAAGATTAGCCATGTAACGGGGGAGGTTACAACCGAGGACCAGCATCAAAGTTGCAGGGTAAGTATATGGAGATTGAATGTCAAGGGTCTGCTGAGAAGGCCATGATAAGGGTAGCAATTCCAGCTATGGCTGCCCACATAGACCTAACATCTTTTTTCTGTGGCCAATTAGAATGGAAAAAAAAACCCTGATTGCTACAACGCCAATATCTGAGCAGCTCTGATAGCAGGTTTTCAGATATGGTGCACCAGGGAAGACAACAGCAATGGGGTTGAAAATCACCCAACACCCTCAATAAAGGGGCCCACCTGAAAAAACAGGCAGTAGCACTGGGTAGCAGGAAGCATGCACCTAGTTTTTGGAGGTCTCACGCATGCCAACCAAAGCCATGCATCTCCACCCTGAGGGCCTATTTTCTCCAGCCAGAGGATGCATCTGTAGCATTCTTCAACCTCTGTCCGCAGAGGACACATAGAGGGAAGTTTGGATCTTACTTGGGAGCAAGCAGTCTCCATGGAAGGCCAGTAGGTCCCCAGCACTTCCCTGGTGATCTGTATTTACAATGCTTTAAACAAGCTTTGAGCACCTTTCTTGAAGCCCCTCAGAACCCTCAGCTCCAGTCTGGTGGTGTTCAGTTCAAATCTTACTGGGAGTGCTGCTTGTATCTATAAACATGATGTTAGTGGAATAATTCAGTGCTGCCTGAAGCCTCCTAAAAGACATCTAACACTTCTAAGACATCTAACACTTCTATTATGAAGGCCGGGTTTTTCTTTTGATTTAGCATGGAAGAGTCACCTCTAGGACTTCATCTCAGATTTCCATCCCTTTTCTCATGCCACCAGGCAACAAACAGGATCTCCCTGGCAGAGCATCGAGCACATGGCTCGGCCTTAGGCTTCAGGTCTACCCAATGCAGCTGTTCCTCACACATCCACACCAAACCAAGGTCTGAGTGGGGGGACCCTGATCACTTGACCTCCCCAAGTATACACTATATTACCAAAAGTATTGGGACACCTGGCTTTACACACACATGAACTTTAATGGAATCCCAGCCTTAGTCCGTAGGGTTCAATATTGAGTTGGCCTACCCTTTGCAGCTATAACAGCTTCAACTCTTCTGGGAAGGCTGTGCACAAGGTTTAGGAGTGTGTCTATGGGAATGTTTGACTGTTTAACCATTCTTCCAGAAGCACATTTTTGAGGTCAGGCACTGATGAGAATGTCTGCCTTGCAGTCTCCGATCTAATCCATCCCAAATGTGTTCTATTGGGTTGAGGTCAGGACTCTGTGCAGGCCAGTCAAGTTCCTCCACCCCAAACTTGCTAATCTATGTATTTATGGACCTTGCTTTGTTCACTGGTCCAAATTATTTGGTGGAGGGGAGATTATGGTGTAGGGTTGTTTTTCAGGGGTTGGGCTTGGCCCCTTAGTTCCAGTGAAGGGAACTCTTAAGGCGTCAGCATACCAAGACTTTTTGGACCTTCCTGTTCCAACATGACTGCGCACCAGTGCACAAAACAAGGTCCATAAAGGCATGGATGAGTGAGTTTGGGGTGGAGGAACTTGACTGGCCTGTACAGAGTCCTAACCTCAACCCGATAGAACACCTTTGGGATGAATTAGAGCGGAGACTGCGATCCAGGCCTTCACATCCAGCATCAGTGCCTGACCTCACAAATGCTCTTCTGGAAGAATAGTCAAACATTCCCATAGACACACTCCTAAACCTTGTGGACAGCCTTCCCAGAAGAGTTGAAGCTGTTATAGCTGCAAAGGGTGGGCCAACTCAATACTGAACCCTACGGACTAAGACTGGGAGGCCATTAAATTTCTTGTGCATGTAAAGGCCGATGTCCCAATGCTTTTGATAATATATTGAATATACGCTCTCCCAGCATGCTCGAGTGGCCAAGAACCCCCTACTGATTGGCTGAGAAAAGTATGCATATTTATAGCCTAGCTTTACTGCAGCTCATCATACTAATTCCAAAGGTAACAGTGCCACCTACTGACAAAGGGGAGGAACAACAGTTACACCAGGCTTAGGAGAAAACCCAAATGATCGCAAAGACTACAAATCAGCCAGGGTAACTACAACCTAGCACAGCTACATTTACTGGAGGAATGATGGATGGATCTATGAACTGATGGACTTATCATTGGAGTCTTCTACAGACGTCCTGAGATTTATGAGAAGGGGGGGAGTCGGCTGTTCCAAGTCACAAGATTAAGACTAAAACTAAAACCTACAGGATGGGCCTCACTTGTAGTGTTAGAAAAAAGGAATAAAGGAAAAGGAATGGACATTTTATAATGCAAATTTGAAGGCAGTCTTTTATCAATCAACGTACAAAAAATATCTTCAATTTATGATTGGAAATATTTATTCTTTATTTCTATCATACTAAAAAAATGTTAATATAATTGCATTTTCAGTAAATATGAAATGTTGTTACATGTGGAAATGTCATATTTTCCACTTTCAGACAGCAGGTGGCGCTCTCCAAGCAAATGAAGCTGCCTGTGATGGCTGATGACTACTGCACAGAAATTGTCAGTCTGGTCATGTAGTCCCTTCTTTTCATCCACAAGCAATATCTAGCTCCTTGCCTCTCATGATATCTTCCTTTGAAGCTTCTACTGAAGATCAGACTACACTGCTAGAGGGACACCCCCTCCTTCTCTCTCCTAGAGGGACCCAACCAGCAGTGACACCCCCTCCTTCTCTCTCCTAGAGAGACCCAACCGGCAGTGACACCCCCTCCTCTCTCCTAGAGGGACCCAACCAGCAGTGACACCCCTCCTTCTCTCTCCTAGAGAGACCCAACCGGCAGTGACACACCCTCCTTCTCTCTCCTAGAGGGACCCAACCAGCAGTGACACCCCTCCTTCTCTCTCCTAGAGGGACCCAACCAGCAGTGACACCCCCTCCTTCTCTCTCCTAGAGGGACCCAACCAGCAGTGACATCCCTCCTTCTCTCTCCTAGAGGGACCCAACCAGCAGTGACACCCCCTCCTTCTCTCTCCTAGAGGGACCCAACCAGCAGTGACACCCCCTCCTTCTCTCTCCTAGAGGGACCCAACTAGCAGTGACACCTCTCCTTCTCTCTTCTAGAGGGACCCAACCAGCAGTGACACCTCCTCCTTCTCTCTACTAGAGGGACCCAACCAGCAGTGACACCCCCTCCTTCTCTCTTCTAGAGGGACCCAACCAGCAGTGACACCCCCTCCTTCTCTCCTAGAGGGACCCAACCAGCAGTGACACCCCCTCCTTCTCTCTCCTAGAGGGACCCAACCAGCAGTGACACCCACTCCTTCTCTCTCCTAGAGGGACCCAACCAGCAGTGACACCCCCTCCTTCTCTCTCCTAGAGGGACCCAACCAGCAGTGACACCCCCTCCTTCTCCCTCCTAGAGGGACCCAACCGGCAGTGACACCCCCTCCTTCTCTCTCCTAGAGGGACCCAACCAGCAGTGACACCCCCTCCTTCTCTCTCCTAGAGGGACCCAACCGGCAGTGACACCCCCTCCTTCTCTCTCCTAGAGGGACTCAGCCAGCAGTGACACCCCCTCCTTCTCTCTCCTAGAGGGACCCAACCAGCAGTGACACCCCCTCCTTCTCTCTCCTAGAGGGACCCAACCAGCAGTGACACCCCCTCCTTCTCTCTCCTAGAGGGACCCAACCAGCAGTGACACCCTCTCCTTCTCTCTCCTAGAGGGACCCAACCAGCAGTGACACCCCCTCCTTCTCTCTCCTAGAGGGACCCAACCAGCAGTGACACCCCCTCCTCTCTCCTAGAGGGACCCAACGAGCAGTGACACCCCCTCCTTCTCTCTCCTAGCAGAGTAATATAAACTTTCCACTTTCAAATAGCAGGTTGGCGCTCTCCAAGTAAATTAAGTCCTGTAATGTAGTCTGATCTCCCCTTCTCTTCATCCACAAGCAATATCTAGCTCCTCTTTCACCATGATGTCTTCCTTTGAAGCTGAAAATAAGGATAGAATAGACAACACAGAGAGAGGGACACCAAGGGGTTGATGTACTAAAACTGGAGAGTGTGAATTCTGGTGCAGCTGTGTATGATAGCCAATCAGCTTTTAACTTCAGCTCGTTCAGTTAAGCTTTAACGAAAAACCTGGAAGCTGATAGGTTTCCATGCAGACCTGCACCAACTTTTGCACTCTGTAGATTTAGTAAATCAACCCCCAAGTGTTTCTTCCATGATAAAGATCAGAGGAGCGCTCAGCCACGTGTTTTCTGAGGTGTATATCAAGGTGTGCTTCTTCCCAGTGTGAGATCTCTGATGTACGGCAAAATATTTTTCATATAGAAGACATTTCCTGCACTCAAGACATTAATACACCTCGAAGGGTTGTGTGGGTTCTCTGATGTTTGGTAAGACAAGGCTTTCATGAAAAAAACATTTCCTGCAGTCAGGACTGGAATACAGCTTCTCACCCCTGTGCAAGCTTTTTGATGTATTTCTGATTTTTGTGGAGAACATTTCCAGGAAAACACATCATATCGGATGTAAAGCAAGATTGTGGTGTAAAAAATAAACCTTTTTCCATAATCAGGACAGTAAAGAAGCTTCTCAAAGGTTTGTTAGAGTGAGGGTCTAATAGAGCGGGAAACCCATGTTCCACACACTCCACACATAGGGGACACCAGCCTTGCATAATTTAGAAAGGAAAAGTATTGTGTTTATCTCAACCATGGGCTCCCCATGGTTAAGATATAACATATATGTACACCAATCATAATTATAAAGATAAAAAAGTTTATTTATTAATACATCTAGTGTTCATAAAAAAGGAGGCAAAAAGGGCACCTAAAGCCCAAATATATGTAGAGAACACATCACAATAGTAACAGATATATCACATGACTTGTACGGGATCTGCCAACATGTTTCGTGGGCATTAACGCTTCTTCAAGGCTTAATCCTCTATATATGAATCACAAAACATCTGGTATGTATACAAACAAGTGTCAGAAACCATAAAATCAGGCCGAGACAGAAGTACAGGTAAATCACACTTGTTTAATAATAAAAGTAAAAAGAACAAACTTAGTCAAAACATAGCCAAAGTTCAGTAACCAGAACGGATAGTCAGCCAAGCCAGAAGTCAGGGAACAATGTAGTGGAATAGCAAGCAGGATCTGGAGCCAGAAGGGATATCAGCAAAGCAAGTCTTGAACAGGATCACAGGAGATAGTTTCTGTGATGTTGACCAAGGCGAAGATCCTTTGGACTGGACGGCTTAAGTAGGCAGGACTGACAAGCAGGATATCATCAACAGCTGATTAACTGTGGAGAGAGATGGGAGCTGGCAATTAGCCGACAGCTGAGCGGCCAGCTCAGAGAAGGAAGGGCTAAGCCCAGCCTTGACACAAGACATAGTCATTTCATATTAACATACAATTAAGCTATATATATATATTTATATATATATATATGTATATATACACACACACAGAGTTGTGGTCATAAGTTTACATACCCTGCCAGAATTTATGATTTCTTGGCCATTTTTCAGAGAATATGAATGATAACACAAAAACTTTTCTCTCACTCATGGTAGGTGTTTGGCTGAAGCCATTTATTATCAATCAGCTGTGTTTACTCTTTTTAAATCAGAAACTACCCAAATTACCCTGATCAAAAGTTTACATACCCCAGTTCTTAATACCGTGTATTGCCCCTTTAACATCAATGGCAGCTTGAAGTCTTTTGTGGTATTTGTGGATGAGGCTCTTTATCTTCTCAGATGGTAAAGATGCCCATTCCTCTTGACAAAAAGCCTCCAGTTCCTGTAAATTCTTGGGCTGTCTTGACTGAACTGCACGTTTGAGATCTCCCCTTGAGTGGCTCAATGATATTAAGGTCAGGAGACTGAGATGGTCACTCCAGAACCTTCAATTTATTCTGCTGTAGCCAATGACGGCAGACTCGGTCTTGTGTTTTGGATTATTGTCGTGTTGGAATGTCCAAGTACGTCCCATGCGCAGCTTCCTGGCTGATGAATACAAATGTTCCTCCAGTATTTTTTTATAACATTCTGCATTCATCTTACCATCAATTTTGACCAAATTTCCTGTGCCTTTGTAGCTCACACATCCCCAAAACATCGGCGATCCACCTCCGTGTTTCACAGTAGGAATGGTGGACCTTTCATCATCACCTTTCATCATAGGCCTTGTTGACTCCTCTCCAAATGTAGCGTTTATGGTTGTGGCCAAAATGCTCAATTTTGGTCTCATCACTCCAAATGACTTTGTGCCAGAAGGTTTGAGGCTTGTCTCTGTGCCGTTTGGCGTATTGTAAGCGGGATACTTTGTGGCATTTGCGTAGCAATGGCTTTCTTCTGGCGACTCGACCATGCAGCCCATCTTTCTTCAAGTGCCTCCTTATTGTGCAACTTGAAACAGGCACACCACATTATTATTATTATTATAATACACAATTTATATAGTGCCAACAGTTTACGCAGTGCTTTACAATGTAGAGGGGGGACAGCACAATTACAGTACAGTACAATACAGAAGGGACAGGAGGGCCCGGCTTGTAGAGCTTACATTCTAAAGGGAGGGGGTGGTGGTACAAAAGGTAATAGATGCAGGGAACATGCACCACATGTTTTCAGAGAGTCCTGTATTTCCCCTGAAATTATTTGTGGGTTTTTCTTGGCATCCCGAACAATTTTACTGGCAGTTGTGGCTGAAATTTTAGTTGGTCTACCTGACCGTGGTTTGGTTTCAGCAGAACAATTATTCTCTGAAAAATGGCTAAGAAATCTTAAATTCTGCCAGGATATGTAAACTTATGAGCACAACTGTGCATATATATATATATATATATATATATATATATATATATATATATATATATATATAAAAATATAGATATATATATGTTTGAGGACTATGTATGAAATGACTATGTCTTGTTTGTATATATACACCAGATGTTTTCTGATTCACATATGGAGGATTAAGCCTTGAAGAAGCGGTTAATGCCCGCGAAACATGTTGGTAGATCCCGTACAAGTCATGTGATATCATAACAAGAGAAGAACGCACCCAAGCTCTACCGCTATATAGTATAGTTGGTGTGTAGAGTAGTCGGTGCTCTGGTTAATTAAGCTCACAAAAGATCCATAGAAAGTACAGGCCGGCAACTCGACAGCTTCTCCATAGAAAATACGCAAGCTTTTGATGAAGGGCCTAAGGCCGAAACGCGTCAGACTTTTTGAATGATGTTACTGCTATAATGCTTCAATAATTTTTTTCTACGGAGAAGCTGTCGAGTTGCCGGCCTGTACTTTGGATCTCATGTGATATCAATATCTGTTACTTTTGTGATGTGTTCTCTACATATATTTGGGCTTTAGGTGCCCTTTTCGCCTCCTTTTTTTATGAACACTAGATGTCTTAATAAATAAACTTTTTTTTATCTTTCTAATTATGATATGTGTACATATATGTTTTATTTCAACCATGGGGACTACCATTTAAAAGCCCATCTTCTACAATACTTTTCCATTCTAAGGAGGCTTCTCATCTGTGAGAGACCTCTAACGTATGTAGAGATGGTAGTGAAAAAATGTCCTGCTCTGCGGGGCGAAATACGGCTTCTCCCCCCACCGTGTGAGATATTTGATTTACAACACGGTCTGGTTTTGGTTGAAAATATTTCCTGCACTCAGGAAAGCCATTTGGCTTCTAGCTCATGTGCAGTCTCTGATGTCTAGAAAAACTGTGATTATCTGAAAAATGGCCCCTCCCCCATGTGAGAACTTTGATGTTTAAGAAGGTTTGTTTTATGCATATAACATTTCCCGCACTCTGAACAGGTATAGGGCCTCTCGCCGTTGTGAGATCTCTGATGTCGGGAAAGACTGAACTTCCCTGAAAAACGTTTCCCACACTCGGGGCAGGAGTACGGCTTTTCCCCCGTGTGAGATCTCTGGTGTTTAACCAGGTCCGTTTTATGCATATAACATTTCCCGCACTCTGGACAGGTGTGCGGCTTCTCGCCAGTGTGAGATCTGCCATGTCTGGAAAGACTGGACCTCTCGGAAAAACATTTCCCGCACTCTGGACAGGAATGCAATTTCTCCCCCGTGTGAGATCTCTGATGTTTAACAAGGTCTGATTTGTTTGAGCAACATTTCCCGCACTCGGAACAGGAATACGGCTTCTCCCCCGTGTGAGATCGCTGATGTATAACAAGTACCGATTTCTGTGTAAAACGTTTTCCGCACTCGGAGCAGGAATACGGCTTCTCACCCGTGTGAGACTTCTGATGTGTGTAAAGATGGAACTTCTGTGAAAAACATTTCCCGCACTCAGGGCAGGAATGAGGTTTCTCACCCGTGTGTAATCTCAGATGTCTGTAAAGATTGGACACCTGTGAAAAAAATTTCCCACATTCATGGCAAGAATAAAGCTTTGCACCCGTGTGAGATCTGTGATTGTCAGTAGGTCTAGGTTCAGAGCTAGAACTTTCCCCAGAAACAGGACAGGGAAATTTCCCCTCCCCCTGAACCCTGGCACCATCCCCCACAGTACAAGGTTGCTCAGAGTCAGAGGGATTCCATGGTCTATCCAGACTGTGAAGTCCACCATCCATAGTGGAGCTCATTGTCTTTTCTCCTCCACAATCTCCTGTGATGTCCTCATCTTCCATTCTACAACCCGCAGATAAAGTGAGACGATCCTTTGAGGGTTTCTCCACGGCGTGTCCTGGAAAAAAAGATGACCAATAAATTTGAGACTTGTATAGAATAAGTGACCATAGGCCTGAGCTTCTGGTGATATGCAACACTGGAAAAAGCTTGCAGCAGTATTTTTTCCTGATGCTGCTGAGAAGAGCTCCACTGCTCTGGTACAGATACTGGAATGTTTACTCTGCACAGGCGTTGTCCTTGAACTGGCCCTACTCTTCAGGAACCTTTCCCTGCACTATCTACTCTCCCTAACAAGCGGGGTCTGTGTACCTGACCTACCACTGGCTCCAGACATTTCCAAATGATACAGTGACCCTATTTTATAGCGTTCCATGCCAAGATGGCAGCCAAAAGATCACCAGAGGTTGCAGCATCCAATCAAAAAGCTGTCTCCTCTAAGAAATCAATAAAGCCCATGAGGCGACTTATCGTACTCAACAGACTCCACTCCATGTATAATGGCACAGTGCCGCCTACTGGACAGAGGGAACCCTGCACTTGCTTACATGTGTTCTGCAACATACTCTGGACCAATCAGTGTGCAGTAACAGAGCAGAGATAAGAGAAGAATATATTATGGGTCACCTGTGCTGATCTCTGTAGGAGTGTCCTCCTCTATGAATGTCCTCGTCATTCCAGCCTCCTCCGTACATTGCTGATCACCCCTCACATACGTCTCTTCTACTTCACCCTCAACTTTTATGTTCATCAGATCTTCACCCTAAACCAACAGAATGGCAGAAAATAACATCTGTAACATAGAAGTATTTATGATGTGAGATCACATAGAAAATATCGTCTTTTAGAGTCCACACATCGTCTCCACATGGCCGTTTCCGGTCATTTTCTTCAGGTTTGTTGCATTCCCACTAATGACCATTTATGTGTATTATCATCTGCTGGAGATAAGTGTTCAATCACTTTACGTTCCCGACCCTCAACTCCACCTACCTGATGATGATGAGGAATGGTGTGACCTTCCTGTGTGGAATAGAGAGGACAGGGACATCTCTCTGGTGGGTTCCTGGTATTAGGCGGCTTCATCATATCCTTGTGTCCTTCTGATAACTCCTCCATCACTCCATACTCCTCATGCTCCTTTTTTATCTCCTCTTTAACCTCAACTTTAGAATCTCTCAGGTTTCCACTCTGAATATAGAATAAAAATGACATCAATTGTAACAATGCAGACAATGTACAGATCCTAATGATACTAATAGTGATTGTTCCTCACCTACCTGATGATGGTGAGGGATGGCGTGACCTTCCTGTGTGGAATCCCGGGAATACAGAGGACGGGGACATCTCTCTGGTGGGTTCCTGGTATTAGGAGACTCCATCATGCCTTTGTGTATAGCTAAACACTTCTCCATCACGCCATACTCCTCATCCTCCTCTTTATACTCTTCTTTAACAACAGGATTATATTCCCAGAGGTTTCCGCTCTGAATATATAATAAAACATTTATTGTAACAAACATGCTTGCTTATAAATCATAACTACCAATAATTGTCAATCATCTACCTGATGATGGTGAGGGACGGTGTGACCTTCCTGTGTGGAATCCCGGGAATACAGAGGACGGGGACATCTCTCTGGTGGGTTCTCATTACTGGATCCATCTGTAGGAAACACACACACTGACTGAATACATTGTTTCTATGTGTTTATCAGATGATGGGGGATCTAGGTGGACCCTCCGTACTGCTCTCTCCTTTACAATAAAGTCTCCTCTTACCCGGTGATGTGAGGGGCGGCTGATTGTCCATCATGACGTCCTTGTAGAGATCCTTGTGTCCTTCTAAATACTCCCACTCCTCTATAGAACAGAATGGCCGTTTCCGGTAATTTTCTTCAGATGTGTTGCTTTCCCACTAATAACCATTTATGTGTGTATCATCATCTGCTGGAGAAAAAAGACATCACAGTGACTATGGAGGAAGAGGACGGACATGACGGGGGGGGTTACTGGGTGTAAATAGAAAATAAGATCTTATTACCTCCTCTACTGCCAGTTTCAGCAATGTCTCCTCTCCAATTCCTCCCGACTCACCTCTCACGCAGAACTTCCTATTTATACCAACATTACCTCCTGCCTGTGCTTGACGTCACTTCCTGTCTTCCATAGAGACTTCCTGTCTCTATGGTATAAATGAGATCACCATCTTGTGGAGCTCAGAGAAACTGCAGCTCCGAGCAGTCTCGTAGTGTGAACACAGCCCTGTGTTGTGTGTGCAAGTACTGTACAGTTGTCCCTCGAAATTCACAGGGGTTACGTTTGTAGAGCACCCACAAATTGTAAAAAAAACCAGCAAATTTTGGATGTGGTAAAAAAAATGCCTATACGTACTGTAAACTGTAGATCGCTGCCTCGTTCTTCTTTATGTAGCATATGGTACTTTAGTTGATGCCACAATGGCATGCTACTGTGGCATAACTTTTTAGTTCCCGGAGCAAATCCAGCAGTTCAACCTTCTCCTGGAGTGCCTTAAACTTCTTCTGGTGCTTAGGTTCATTGCCAGAAGCTTTAGAAGGTGCAGGGCTTTTGGGCGGCATATTAGGGCTTTAAGAAGAACAAAACGGAAAACACGTGTGTTATGATGCGGGAATACTGGGCTGAACATCTGCTGGAAAGGGAAAATCCCCGAACGACTGAGGCCGCAAAAACTCTGAACCGCGACTTTGCAGGGGGTCGACTGTATATCCTTATAGATGGGGTCATCTCCACTCTCTCCATGGGGGAGAGAAATACATTACCAGGAATGAGTGGAGGGATTTTAGCAACTTTGGTTTTGCAGCAAAACTGATTATGGATTTAATCATAATTCACCTCTAATTTGTTACTATGTTGCACTGCGTAGGAGAAATTTCCTTGCAAATAAACGTATCTACTTGAAAACCTTCCCATGTGACTTTGCAAGTCCTTTGATGCCCCCATTCATTCAAAGAAGACTCGGGTAGAGGTGGAATGGATGATAGGGGTCACCCCCTCACTGTGCTCATCAGATGTAAGTACCCAGCAGAAATCAGTCCATCTGTAGATCAGAATGGGGCCCCATACCCCAGTAGAGTTGGGACAGGGAATTGCCTCTCCACTTTTAGCAGAACCCCAGCAGAAAGGAATGGATGGAAATGGCTCCTGATCTCCAGGATGTGATGGTGGAAGATTAGCCTTTGTAAAAGAGGAAGGATACAGCAGAGGACCAGTGTCTAGGTTGCAGACCAAGTATATGGAGAAGAAACTTCAAAGTTCTTCTGAGAGCTTCATGATAAGGGCAGCAATTCCATCTATGGCTGCTCACATTTTATTGTGGAGACAGTGAGAATGGGAAAAAAATCCTGATGGCTGCAACTCCAGTATCTGAACAGAACTGATAGCAAGGCTTCAGATGTGGTGCAGCAGGGGAGACAGCAATGTGGGGGAGGGGTCATCAAGCAGCCTTAATAAAGGGCAGGCAGCAGTACTGGATAGCAGGAAGCATTCACCTATTTATGGAAGGTCTCCCTCATGCCCACCAAAACAGCAAGGGTGGTTCCATGCACCTGCACCATGGGGGCACTATGCACCATGATTGGCGTTCTTTTTTTCAAAAATACACAGATGCATCCTCTGGCCGGCACAGGATGCATCTGTGTAATTTTGAAAAAAAGAATGCCAATCCTAAGGTGCCAAAACTTCAATTACCACCCAGAAACACCTTACTCAGGTAGTTCCTGCTAGAGTAGGGTTTCTCAACCTGGGTTATATGAAACCCTAGAGTTCCAGCTCCAGAGGTTGTTAGAGGTTCCTTGCGCAATGAGCAATTTCTGCCTCTCAGATAAGATCCCACCGACACCATTGATCTTTTTAGCTATTTGTAAGGGGTAGATCTCTTTTTAATAACCATAAGTGTAGGGAGCATTCTTCCTCAACCAGGGTTCCATGGAACCGTAGTGTTCCTCCAGAGGTTGCTATGGGTTCCCTTAGCAATGAGCAATTTCTGCCTCTCAAATAAGTTCCCACTGACACCATTGATCTTTTTAGATATTTGTAAGGGGTAGATCATCTCAATAACCATACGTGTATGGAGCATTCTTCTTCAACCAAGGTTCCATGGAACCATAGAGTTCCTCCAGAGGTTGCTAGGGGTTCCCTGAGCAATGAGAAATTTCTGCCTCTCAGATAAGTTCCCACTGACACCATTGAGCTTTTTAGATATTTGTAAGGGGTAGATCTTCTCAATAACCGTATGGAGCATTCTTCTTCAACCAGGGTTCCATGGAACCATAGAGTTCCTCCAGAGGTTGCTAGGGGTTCCCTGAGCAATGAGAAATTTCTGCCTCCCAGATAAGTTCCCACTGACACCAATGATCTTTTTAGCTATCTGTAAGGGGTAGATCTTCTTAATAACCACAAGTGTGAGGTGCACTCATCCCACTGACCATCACACTAATGTATCATGAGTTGTAGATACAGTATAGTAATATTTAGCAGGGGCTCCCTGAGCCCGGAAAGTTATTTCAAGGGTTCCTCTGTGTTGAAAATGTTGAGAAAGTCTGAGATAGAGACTGGTGGACTACATTCACCACAAAAACAAGGAACAATAAGCTACTTGCAATCTAATACAAATTTATATTATTCAAAGTCTCTGGTTTTAAAAGTTCACAAACTCAGGGGCATGGAAGATCTTACGGCCACCCTGCATAACTTGGAAGAAACGTTCCACGATACTTGGAGACCCTGGCAGTACTTTGTGTACACTGATGTCTATCTGAATGGGTTCCCCCAATCTATATGAGGTACTTGGGCTTATCTGTGTCTCTCTCCAGGAAAGAACCTCCTCTTTTCCGCCTGTTTTCAATTTTGCCCCTCCCTCTTCTACTCTCTTCTTCTCTCTCCCCCTTTGTTTTCCTTTTTCTCTTTTTCTCCCCCCTCTCTTTAACTGGTCCTTCTTTTCTCTTCCCTCCCTACATTGCTCAGATTTGCTATAATATTGTAAATTTGGGACATTTATTAGTATGCCCCCCCCCCCATTTTTGCTCCATGCAGTAGTACAGTAGCGTCACACCTTGATTTCGCGTGACCCTTTATCCCGTGAACCTATTCATATACTTGATTGCTCCTTATCGGTCTAGGGGTATTCGTTGAGCTTTCACCATTGGCCTTCCTTTTTACAGGTATTAAGCCATCTTTTACCCTTTGTATGTGTAGCGGTCTCCCCAACTTCCAAGGGCATGATGGTGACCCCCAGAGCCAGGGAGAACTGACATTCATCCTCGGGGAGCAGGTTACTAGGCATAGTGGGTGTGATGCAAGGTGGAAAGATTGGGCGCCAGTCACTTTTATAAAAATTAACAAAGAGATTTTATTTCTCTTAAGAGAAACGGTGGGGAGAGAGGGTTAGGGCACAGGGCACCCTTAGGCAAATGCAATAGCAATTAGGCAAACTCTGAAGACAAAATAGAACTAGGCAGACAGCAATACAGAAAAGGGGCCTTTGAGCTGAATGCAGCAAACTGTATCTTGTAGCAACTGCTGTCTCCTATGGCAACAACTTCTCTCACAGTATCCTACTGTAGATCTTCCAGTTTAACTCACAGTATCCCACTGTAGATCCTTAAGCTCAGGTCGCCATCTCTCACTAGACATCTTGGACTCTCAGCTACCTGCTGGATGCCTCGAGCTTCACCCACAGCTAACCGCTTGTCAGGAACCATGAATCAGACCGAGACAGAAGTACAGTTAAATCACACTTGTTTAATAAAAAAAATGAAATAGAACAAACGTAGTCAAAACATAGCCAAAGTTCGGTAACCGGAACGGATAGTAAGCTAAGCCAGAAAGTCAGGGATCAGTGTAGTGGAACAACAAGCAGGATCTGGAGCCAGAAGGGATGTCAGCCAAGCAAGTCTTTAACAGGAACGCAGGAGATCTCTGTGATGTTGACCAAGGCAAAGACAGAGATTCTCTGGGCTGGATGGCTTAAGTAGGCAGGACTGACGAGCAGGATATCAGCAACAGGTGAGTAACTGTGGAGAGATAGGAGCTGGCAATTAGCCAACAGCTGAGCAGCCAGCTCAGAGAAGGAAGGGCTGAGCCCAGCCCTGACACCACTATACTTATCTTCAAGCTTTACTTACAGTTACCCGCCGTACTCCTTCAAGCTTTACGCTTAACTACCCGCTGCCTTCTTGGATGAGTCTCCACTGAAGATTTCCCATTTACTTCACCGTCCCCGGCTAGTGAAGTGTCTGCTCTGGTACTCCTTCAGAACTTCATCCCTTCCAAACTTGCCTCTGGTAACAGGAGTGGTGGTCCCTTTGTGGCAACTGCTTCTTCTTTACCTCCGGCAACGATCAGGCTCCCCTCGGGCTGAGCCTCTAACAACCACGGTTCTGCCCCAGGCTTCGGGCTTAACCTTTGCTGCTCCTCCTTTGGGGAATCCTGAACTACTGGATAGGCCTCACGTAGACCTCGCAGCCAGTATGACCCCTGGATAGGCCTCGGGCTTCAGGCCTAGCAACCAGGAGTTACTTGACACACACCCACCCAGGCCGCAGCCGCGGGCAGGAAGAACCCCGATCACCTGACTCCTCACGAATAAATAGCCTATCCCAGCTTTCAACAGCGGCCAAGGAAACTCCTGATGATTGACTAAGACAACTTATTTAACCATCACCTGAATTCACTGTAATCCATCATCCTAATTAAGGCCTCTTGAGCCCCCTCCCTAGGGAAAGAGAGCCTTGACTGATGGGGGCATGGCTAGGTGCATGACAAGGGGAACAATTCATTGAAACAAGTGAGATGGGAATGGCCTTAGCTCAGGGAACGTGTGCCCCAGGGAATTCTGGGTCTTTCGGAAGAGTCGGTTGGAAGAGCTGCCTTCCCTTCCCGCCCCTTTTTTCCTATGTTGTGGTATGTCACAGCTTGCTGTGGTTTTCTTGACCTTGCCAGTAGTTAAAGTTGCTGTAATGGGCTATGCCCTTGATGAAAAATTGGAAGTAGGCTGTCTGTCCAGCATGTATGGTAAGGACAGGCTCCACTTCCTGCTTTTGGTTGAGTGCTCACAGTACGACTGGTTAAATATGTTCACATGTTATGTGTTGGAATTTAATAAAGCTGTGGCCTTGCCCCTTCCAACCTAATGGTTGTAACTGTCTTATTTAATAGGGTAAAAGGCAAGGGTGGTAGGGGATTTGATCCCACTGTGTTACATTAATTAGGACCTAGGCCCATTGCGCCTCAGCAGTCATGTGAAAGGCAACAGTGCCACATATTGACAGGCGACTGGTAAGGAAGTAGACATAGGCTCCATCGATAAATCATGAATTAAAATAATATCCACTCACATGAAAAGCTGTAACTGAATGCATCCAGGACACCTCTGAAGACTCTGAAGCCTCCCCTTCCCTCTCTTGTGGCCAGCAGTAGAGGTGCAAAATATGAGGATCCTACGAAGCCACTGTAATCACATTGCAATGTAACTCAAGGACACAAGCAGGCAGACCGGCAGAGCATCAGAGCACTCGGAGCTTGCGTTTGGGATGCTTGGAACTTGGGATGTGTCCTGAATTAGGAGCCACTGAGGTAGTGATGGTCCAATGCTGCTGGTGCAGCTGCTGTGGTGTGGCCGTGGTGAAGTTTCGGCATGTAGGTGTTTTACTTATCAGGCAGTTGGCAGATGTTTCTGCATTTTGGCCAGGAGAGCTGCCTAAAGTGGCTTCATGATCTTTTGGAAAAAAAGAAGAAAAGGCTGCACACCAACAAAAACGATCCAACGTGATTTTATTCTTCCAACATGAGTCACACACAACAGCCACCGAGACCAAGACACAGGACCCAGGAGGTGACGCGTTTCACACTGACATTAGTGCTTCTTCAAACCCTCATGTTCTTCTGGTCTGCCACAGGGCATCTTTAAAGCCAGGGTACTCCAATCATGAACTGCTAAACTGCCATATGCCAAGCAAGATGCTTGTGTGCAAAATTTCACAGCCGAAGGGTAGCCAGCAGGTTAATGTCATTGTCGCACACATGATCTGGCCTGGCACAAGCTTGCATGAGGGGGGGCATCCACCTCCCAGCTTGCCTGTCCCTCTAGAGCCTTCAGAGTCTTTGGTCTAGTGTGGCTCCTGTCTTGAAGGCATAACAGCTACAGCATTTTGCCTGGGACATTGCATAGGGGTGCTTAGGGTGACTGGCGGTTCTGTGGAATCATTGCCAGAGGTCATTGAGAAGGGAGGAGTGGTGACCACGCTGTCCCTATCACCAAGGCACAAGACATTGGGCAGCACCCCCAGCTCCACTTTTGTGCTTCATCCTGCATCCTTCTCAGCTGCTATCTTATTTGCCCAGTGTGTCGCGGAGGTGATATTCCGTTTCTGCTAATGCTTGCTGGATCCAGTGTCTGTGGTCACATGGTCCCCAACGCTGACAGCGCGGTCCAATGAAAAAGAGACATTACCTCTGCACATTGTGGTTAGAGGACAGGCATGGCTTTCTGGGCAAAACATGGCATCTGGGTTCCCCCCACAGTGCTGCAGCACAGGCCAAAAGCTAGCAAAAATGGGCTGACTCCAGCAGCAAGAGTGGGAGCAGATGTAAAGTCTGCAGTTTTGCCAAGCTGGCATTACCGTGAAAGGCATAGGGGTGCTTAGGGGACATTTTTTACTGAAGCTGCTTCAGCGGCTTCAGAACAGACACCTACCGGGTTAAGGATTCTGCTGTAAATAGCAGGGAGGACTTATGGTAAGGGTTAAGTCTATGCTTGGCCTATGCTGACATTTTTTTGTGCTAGATGTTCCATAAGGTAAGCTTCTCAATTCGCTTGCCAGACTTGCCTTTTGCTTGAGGGACCACATGTTATGGAGGGCCCGAGATCACCAGCAAGTAGCTTGTAAAAGTCCATATTCTTTATTGGTCTTCCCAAACAAGCAAACACAAATTGCTTGTTTTCAGAAAAATAAAGGGTAAAAAGTCCATAGTATTGGTATAATGCATACCACAGAAAATGGCTCACCGCCAGTATCTTGATCCCACACCGGGGTTAAGGGTTCCCATATGCTTCTGATGAAAGACAAGCCACACAAGCTCAGAAAACCTGTAAGAGAACTGCTGTGACACGTCGGGGTGCACACGCGTGCGCACGCACACAGGCAACCACTGATTCCCATATGCGCATAGGAATGGGCGCATTCGCGGGAGCACGTCCACAATCCCAATTGGTGCCAGATGGCCTATTTAAAGGGTGCCCTGACTCCTGCCCAATGCTGATTGATCTTCAGCTGTTTCCTGATGCCCTGCTTGAATCCTGTTTGTTATCTGTTGCTGACCTGGCTTTCCACAGACCTGGCTTTGGACTGTTTATACTATTGATTCCTGATCCCGGCTTACTCCTGACCTTGCTACTATCTGATGTCCTGGTACCCTGCTGCCCGCTCGCTGCTGACTCCGGCTATCCTATTGACCTTGCTTCTGTTCCCTGCCTGGCTCCACACTACTTCAGAGTGCCTGTGCTGGCTGCCCTTCATCCCGGCTCCATTGTACCCAGTGTGCTTCTGTCTCCAGACCACGGGAAGTCCCAGCAAGCCATGTATACTAAACCTGCAAGCCTGGTGGAGTTCCCCTTTAATCTCAGCTGATCTACCCAGCATCATCCCAGTTCCTGACCCGATGTTCTGCCTGAATCACCGAGTCTACAACTCCTGCCACAAGCTCAGCAATCTACACTTACAGGCACTCGTATTCCACCTGTACCCTTGGCACCATCTGTTCCACTCTCAGTGGGGCCAGGGCTGGAGATGCAAGAGAGGACGACCTCGTCATTCAAGTCTCCTATCAGGTACGTGACAAAACCAGTGGCTCAGCTATTAAATAGTCCACACACTCTCACAGCTGTGAACCATTCCACACTACCTCACCCTCGACCCATGCTGATTCCTTCCTGATGTTTTTCAAAAATCCCCATCAGGTGGCTTAACCGCTTCAGGAGCAAAAGTCCCTCCTAAAGGGACCACAACCCAAACAGTGGGGGAGTATTCCTGCTGTTCCAAATACATTTTTGCTCTTCAATCGTCTCAGAACCTCTCAACCCGGAATGGGCGAGAACCCCTACATTTTAAAAAACTGCTTCTTTTGCTGCCCCCCCTTAAAGGGACCACAACCCAAACCATGGTGACACAAAGCTACCATCCAGAACACATCCCCAGTGTCCTATACAGGAGATAAATGCTATTAACAAGGAGGAGGTGTGCAGACAAGGGCGGTGCCGAGGGTTAGACATAAAAGTGTTCAGGGTTGGAGGCTCATTCTCAGGATCTCACTAAACCTCCAGATTCCAGGACCCATATCAAGGCTTAATAATCCTGGAAAAATGGCAAATCAATTTTTGCTCTTCAATCGTCTTGGAACCTCTCAAACTGGAATGGATGAGAATCCCTACGTTTTCAAAAATTGCTACTTAAAGGGACCACAACACAAACCATAGTGACACAAATCCATTCCCTGGTGTCCTGTACAGAGTCTACTACAGACGTCCTGAGGAAGAACGATGATCTTGTGGTTGGAGGTGGTGATGGTGTGGAGGAGGAATTACGGGAGGAATGATAGATGGGTCTATGAAGTGATGGACTTATCATTGAGTCTACTACAGAAGTCTTGAGATTTATGAGAAGGGGGGAGAGTCGGCTGTTGAAGAACAAGATGAAGACTAAAACTAAAACCTACAGGATGGACCTTACTTGTAGTGTTAGAAAAAGAGAAGAACATTTCATCATACAAATCTGAAGGCCGACTTTTATTAATCAACATACAAAGAATAGAATGAGTTTTAAAATATATTTAGCTTAATTTGTTTTATATTAAAAATATAAAATATGTATTACAGTATTATATTTGCGTTTTTATCAGGTAAATATGAAGTATTACATCTCAAAAAACAATCACCGATCTCCCTGTATAGATTTCAATAAAGAAGCTGAGAGCCGCTTCTCTTCCTCTCCCCCCCCCCCCCCCCCCGGCTTTCAGCTTCTTTATTGAAATCTATACAGGGAGATCGGTGATTGTAACTCCCCCCAAGCACCGCACCGATCATCCCTGACTGTCCCCCATGTCCTCCTCCAGTCCCCCTCCCTGCTCCTTGGTCCCCCTCCGTGCTCCGACCCCTCTCCTCGGTCCCCCTCCCTGCTCCTCGGTGATCTTCAGTCCGCCCATGTTCCTCGGTCCCCCTCTGTGATCCTCAGTCTCCCCCATGCTCCTCAGTCCCCCTCTGTGATCCTCAGTCTCCCCCATGCTCCTCAGTCCCCCTCTGTGATCCTCAAGTCTCCCCCATGCTCCTCAGTCCCCCTCTGTGATCCTCAAGTCTCCCCCATGCTCCTCAGTCCCCCTCTGTGATCCTCAGTCTCCCCCATGCTCCTCAGTCCCCCTCTGTGATCCTCAGTCTCCCCCGTGCTCCTCAGTCCCCCTCTGTGATCCTCAGTCTCCCCCATGCTCCTCAGTCCCCCTGTGTGATCCTCAGTCTCCCCCATGCTCCTCAGTCCCCCTCTGTGATCCTCAGTCTCCCCCATGCTCCTCAGTCCCCCTCTGTGATCCTCAGTCTCCCCCATGCTCCTAGGTCCCCCTCTGTGATCCTCAGTCTCCCCCATGCTCCTCAGTCCCCCCCATGCTCCTCGGTCCCCCTCCTTGCTCCTCAGTCCTCCCCGTGCTCCTGGGTCCCCCTCCATGCTCCTCAGTCCCCCTTCGTGCTCCTCCGCCCCCCCCCCGTGCTCCTTGGTCCCCCTTTGTGATCCTCGATCACCCTTTGTGCTCCTCGGACCACCTCTGTGCTCCTCGGTCCTCCTCAGAACCCCTCTGTGCTCCTCGGTCCCCATCCGTGCTACTCCGCCCCCTCTGTCCTCGATCTGTCAGAATGGAGAGTGGAGGAAGGAGCCGGTAAATCTATCATTTACTGGCTCCTTCCTTTTCTGAATGCACAGAGTCAATGATCACCGACTGTTCATTCATAACCGTCACTGAGCATCATAAACTGTGTTTACTCTACTTCAGTTTCTGAATGGAGAGGAGCCTCTGTCTCCTCTCCATTCATGTTCAGTGCAGCTGAGGCTGCTGAGAAAGGGACTGGGGAATCTGTGTCCTCAGTTCCTTTCCCTGTCTCAAAATGGAGATGACAGGGGTTTGTTAAGACCCCTGATATCTCACCAAAGTCACCCCCCAACAGGGCTAAAAAAATAAATAAAATGAAAGAACTGTAATAAATAAATATTGAAAAGTTGAAATTGTAAAAATAATAAACTTTGTATTGAAAGATGGAACTTCTGGACTCAGGACAGGCATTCGGCTTCAAACTCATTTGCAATCTCTGATAACTAGAAAGACTATAAGAAAAATGTCCTCTCCTCTGTGTGAGATCTTTGATGTTTAACAAGGTTTGGTTTATGCATATAACATTTCCCGCACTCTAGACAGGCATACGGCTTCTCCCCCGTGTGAGATCTCTGATGTCTGGAAAGAGTGAACTTCTCGGAAAAACTTTTCCCGCACTCATCACAGGAAAACAGCTTCTCCCCCGTGTGAGATCTTTGATGTTTAACCAGGTCTGTTTTATGCATGTAACACTTCCCGCACTCTGGGCAGGCGTGCGGCTTCTCGCCAGTGTGAGATCTCCGATGTTTGGAAAGACTGGAGCTCTCTGAAAAACACTTCCCGCACTCAGGGCAGGAATACGGCTTCTCCCCCGTGTGAGATCTCTGATGTTTAACAAGGTCGGTTTTATGTTTATAACATTTCCCGCACTCCGGACACTCGTGAGGCTTCTCGCCAGTGTGAGACATTTGATGTTTGGAAAGGCTGGACTTCTCTGAAAACAATTTCCCGCACTCGGGGCAGGGATACAGTTTCTCCCCTGTGTGCGTTCTTTGATGTTTACCGAGGTCTGATTTATTTGTAAAACCTTTCCCGCACTCGGGGCAAGAATGAGGCTTCTCCCCCGTGTGCGATCTCTGATGTATTACAAGCACTGATTTATGTGTGTAACATTTTCCGCACTCAGTGCAGGAATACGGCCTCTCCCCCGTGTGAGTCTTCTGATGTGTGTAAAGATGGAACTTGTGTGAAAATAATTTCCCACACTCAGTGCAGGAATACGGTTTCTCGCCTGTGTGTATTCTGAGGTGTCTGGAAAGGTGAGACTTCTGTGAAAAAAACTTCCCGCACTCAGGACATGAATAAAGCTTTTCCCCCGTGTGAGACCTCTGATGTACAGGAGGACTTAATTCAGAGCTAAAACTTTCCCCCCATGTAGGAAAGGAAAAATTCTCATCCCCCCGAATTCCAGAGTCAGAGGGATTCCATGGTCTATCCACACTGTGAAGTCCACCATCCATAGTGGAGATCATTGTCTTTTCTCCTCCACAATCTCCTGTGATGTCCTCATCTTCCATTTTACAACCTGGAGATAAAGTGAGACGATCCTTTGAGGGTTTCTCCATGGCGTGTCCTGGAAAAATATAAAAACATCATCAATAGATATGAGAGGGTTAGTTCACTTCCATCAAGATTCCATCTGGATCAGGTAGATATGAGTGAGGAGATGTTCTCTGTGGAGGTCCCAACCAGCTGGGACTCTCCCCCCTCTTCAGTCAAAGAGCCTTTGGTCCTCTAACCAGATCACTTCTACATTTACACAGCCTTGTCAGAAGAGCAGGAACCAATGGGGACTGGGAGGTCCATGCTCTTTACACAACCACAGGACTAGGCACTGGGTCATGTGACCTCTGATAAACATGAGGGTCAAAGTTCAGGCTTGAAGACCCTTTACCATAGAACAAGTGACCATAGGCCTAGGCTTCTGGTGATATTCAGCACTGGGGGGAGCTTGCAGGAGTATTCTGTCCTGGAATGATAAACGTCTTTATGTTACTCCTTACTTTTCATCCCAACAAGGGATTGTTAATAAAGTTTTATGGTAACATTTAGCTATAATTCTGCTGGAAGAAGGGGGACAACCTAAGAAAGGCCCAATCTGTGTTATCATATCTGTGCTACTGTAACTAGGAGTGACACACAACCTAATACTGCCAGCTGAACCCCAGGACAGGTATTAGTTTAGGGAGGGGACCATTATCATCCCATTATTGGCTGATATCATTCAGATCCCGCCCTACTCTGGACCAATCAGTGTGCAGTAACAGAGAAGAATATATGATGGGTCACCTGTGCTGATCTCTGTAGGAGTGTCCTCCTCTATGAATGTCCTCGTCATTCCAGCCTCCTCTGTATATTGCTGATCATCCCTCACATACGTCTCTTCTTCTTCATCCTCAACTTTCACATTCATCAGATCTTCACCCTAAACCAACAGAATGGCAGAAAATAACATCTGTAACATAGAAGTATTTATGATGTGAGATCACATAGAAAATATCATCTTGTAGAGTCCACACATCGTCTCCACATGTCAGAGTGTTCAATCACTTTATGTTCCCGACCCTCAACTCCACCTACCTGATGATGGTGAGGGATGGTGTGATCTTCCTGTGTGGAATCCCAGGAATACAGAAAATAAGGACATCTCTCTGATGGGTTCCTGTTATTAGGTGGATCCATTATAATGTTCTTGTAGAGATCCTTGTGTCCTTTAGAAAGTTCCTTCATCGCACCATACTCCTCATCCTCCTCTTTATACTCTTCTTTAGGAACAACATTATAAACCCCAAGATTTCCATTCTGGATAATTAAAAAACATTTATTGTAACAAACATGCTTGTGTATAAACCATAACTACTAATAATTGTTCCTCATCTACTTAATGATGGAATGATGGTGAGGGATGGTGTGATCTTCCTATGTAGAATCCCAGAAATACAGAGGATGGGGACATCTCTCTGGTGGGTTCCTGTAACTAGATGTCTCCACCATGGTGTCCTAGTACAGATCTTTGTGTACTGTTGAAAACTCCTCCATCACCTCATCCTCATCATCCTTCTCTTTTATCTCTTCTTTAACCTCAACTTTAGAATCTCTCAGGTCTCCACTCTGAATATATAATAAAAATGACATCAATGGTAACAATGCAGATAATGTACAGATCCTAATGATACTATCAGTGATTGTTCCTCATCTACCTGATGATGGTGAGGGATGGTGTGACCTTCCTGTGTGGAATCCCGGGAATACAGAGGACGGGGACATCTCTCTGGTGGGTTCCTGGTATTTGGTGGCTCCATCATATCCTTGTGTCCTTCTGAAAACTCCTCCATCACACCATACTCCTCATCCTCCTCTTTATACTCTTCTTTAACCACAATATTAAAATCCCAGAGGTTTCCACTCTAAATATATAAAATAACATTCATTATAACAGACACACTTGTGTATAAATCACCACTACCAAGGATTGTTAACCATCTACCTAGACCAGTGATGAACTCCAGATGTTTTGGAACTACATTTCTTATGATGCTCAACTACACTGCAGAGTGCAAGAGCATCATGGGAAATGTAGTTCCAAAACATCTGGGGTGCCAAGGTTCCCCATCACTGACCTAGACTATGGACCACGGTCCAGATCCAGACTGAGTTGATGGTCCTATCCGGACTGCCATAGCTACGCCATTTGAGCTGCCTATGTTGTCGCTCTTCCCCATGCAACTGCTAACATCTTTCTAGCTAGGCTGAAGATGGGGGGGGGGGGGGGGGGATGGCAAATCCGGACAGAAGGCAGGAGCAGCACCACTTTTCAAAGTTCAAGATTAGTTGATAGGACGCAAGGTGGTCCTAGTAACCAACCGCTAATTATCCGGAAAAGTTGGGAAGTTCCCGTCCTCCATCCAGACCCGTCACCCCCCGCCCCGCCCTGCTGTGTAAGGTAGGGCTAGATAATGGGAATGGGATGTAAAGGAAGGGTGCTGTAATCTATAGGGGGCGCTAATGTATAGGCGAACTGCGATATATATGAAGGGGGGGCTGTGGTGTAAAGGTGGACACTGCAATGTAAAGGGAGATGTCATTTAGAGGTTGGACTATAACGTAAAAAAATGGTGCTGAGATGTAAAAGGGGGAACTGCAATATAAAGTAGGGAATTGCGATGTAAAGGAAGGCTTTAATGTATACTATGTAAGGGAGGGACTTTGATGTAAAGGGGGGGGGGGGCTGTGATATAAAGGGAGGAATACAATGCGAACAGGGGGGCTGTGATGTAAAGAGGGGACCATACCTCCCAACTTTTTGGAGATGGGAATGAGGGACACCTATCAGCAAAAGTATGCAGGCATAGGACACACCCCTTGCCACGCCCCCTTAAAGAAGAATTGTACAAAAAAAAAACAAGATTGGTTAAACCCACAAGTGCTTTTTTTTTTTACCCCTACTATACCTTTATATTGGCTTTTGGAATTTACAGAAGCAGCAATTTAGAAATCAGATGAAAGATTTAGTGCTGGAAAACACTTTTTGATAGATAAAAAGTGCATTTTATCTACATCTATACGGATCAGACCAGAATGAGGGACAAATGAGGAGGAAAGAGGGACATTGCTCCAAATCAGGGGCAGTCGGGAGCTATGGGGGGGGGCTGTGATGTGAAGGATCTGTGAAGAGTCATAGCACAAGCATGAGATTCGGACATCTGCTGAAAGAAATGTTTTACTGACCGACCTCCAAGAATTTCACTTCAATACCCCTCATCTACCTGATCCTGGTGGGGGATGGTGTGATCTTCCTGTGTGGAATCCCGGGAATACAGAGGACGGGGACATCTCTCTGGTGGGTTCCTGTAGCTGGATGTCTCCTCCATGGTGTCCTGGTACAGAACTTTGTGTCCTTTTGGAAATGCTGACTCCTCCATCATCCCATCCTCATAATCCTCCTCTTTTATCTCTTCTTTAACCTCAACTTTAGAACCTCTCAGGTTTCCACTCTGAACATATAATAAAAATGACATCAATGGTAACAATACGGATAATGTACAGATCCTAATGATACTATCAGTGATTGTTCCTCATCTACCTGATGATGGTGAGGGATGGTGTGACCTTCCTGTGTGGAATCCCGGGAATACAGAGGATGGGGACATCTCTCTGGTGGGTTCCCATTACTGGATCCATCTGTAGGAAACACACACACTGACTGAATACATTGTTTCTATGTGTCTATCAGATGATGGGGGATCTAGGTGGACCCTCCGTACTGCTCTCTCCTTTACAATAAAGTCTCCTCTTACCCGGTGATGTGAGGGGCGGCTGATTGTCCATCATGACGTCCTTGTAGAGATCCTTGTGCCCTTCTAAATACTCCCACTCCTCCATGGAACGGAATGACTGGTACATTTTCTTCAGTTGTGCCACTTTTCCATCAACAACCTTCTCACCTTATCATTTTAATGGATTATATAACTGTTATTAGGTGTGGGGGATACCAAGTTAATTTAGATGTAGATTGGGATACATTTCATTTGTCTTTATTATATGAACTTTGATTAGGATAAAAAAATGTATTATTCTATTCTATATATGTGTGTATCATCATCTGCTGGAGATAAAAGACGTCACAGTGACTATGGAGGAAGAGGACGGAACATGACGGGGGGTTACTGGGTGTAAATATAAAATAAAATCTTATTACCTCCTCTACTGCCACTTCCAACAATGTCTTCTCTCTACTTCTTCCCGACTCACCTCTCACCCGGAACTTCCTATTTATACCTGACATCACTTCCTGTCTTCCATAGAGACTTCCTGTCTGGGTAGAAGTGAGATCACCATCTTGTGGAGCTCAGAGGAACTGCAGCCCCCGAGAAACGTCTCGTAGTGTGAACATGGCCTTGTGCCGTGTGTGAATGTACTGTATATCCTTTTAGATGAGGTCATCTCCACTCCCACCAAGAGGGAGAGAAATATATTACTTTGGTCTTGCGGCAAAATTGATTATAGATTTTGTCATAATTACCTTTAAATTTTCACTTGATGAGGCTTTGCGTAGGAGAAATTTGCTTGGATAAACCTACCTACCTTGATATAAAACCTTCCCATGTGGCTTTGCAAGCCGTGTGATGTCTCTATTCATCCATAGAAGGCTCAGGCAGGGTGTGAGGGCCTTATGAAATGGCTTGGCGGGCCCGGCTTTGGCCTGTGGGTCTTGCGTTTGACACATGTGGTGTGTAGAGTAGATATTTGCACAGCATTAACCACTTCCTGCCCGGCCTATAGCAGAATGATGGCCGGTGGTGGTTCGGTTATCCAGACTGGACATCATATGACGTCCAGTAGGATAAGCTGCGATCGCGCGGCGATTGGTGGTGTGGTGTGTCAGTCAAGGTAAAGAGTCTCCGATGGAGGCTCTTTACCATGTGATCAGCTGTGTCCAATCACGGCTGACCACAGGGTAAACAGGAAAAGCCGTTCACCCGCTTTTCCTCTATCGCGTCTGACAGACACGATAGAGAGCTGATTGCCTGCTCTCCTGACAGGGGGGGGTCTGCACTGATTGATTATCAGTGCAAACCCACCCCCGGGGATGCCACCGGGACCACCAGGGATGTAGGGTTACCACCTCATCCCTTTAAACCCAAACACATATGAATTACACAGGTTCTGTGGCTGATTAAGGTGGGAATTAAACTCATTTGGTGCCTTAGCTGCATTAAATTATCCTCAGAACCCATGTAATTCATATATGTTCAGGTTTAAAGGGATGAAGTAGCAACTCTACAGGGATGCCCACCAACGATGACCACCAGGGAAGCCAATCAGTGCCCATAAATGATGCCAACCAGACCCCATCATTAATGCCTGCAAGTGCCTCCTCATAAGTGATGCCTATCAGTGTCATCTATCAGTGTCCATCAGTGCCACCTATCAGTGCCGTCTATCAGTGCCGCCTATGAGTGCCCATCATTGCCGCCTATCGGTGACGCCTATGAGTGCCCATCAGTGCTGCCTTTTAGTTCCCATCAGTGCCACCTATGAGTGCCCATCAATGCCGCCTATCAAAGCCCATCAGTGCTGCATATCAGTGCCGCCTAACAGTGTCAATCAGTGCTGCATATTAGTGCCCATCATCGGTGCCGCCTTATCAGTGCCCGTCAGTGCTGCATATTAGTGCCCATCACCATTGCCCATCAGTGCCGCCTTATCAGTGCCCTTCAGTGAAGGAGAAAACCTACTTATTTACAAAATTGTATAACAGAAACAAAGAAAAACTTTTTTTTCCCCAAAACCTTCGGTCTTTTTTTATTTGTTTAGCAAAAAATAAAAACCCCAGTGGTGATCAAACTTCTTCAGGGTGTATATATCCCATAAGCCTCCTGGCACAAATAAATTAGATCTCCATAACCACTTTTTGGTGGGGCGGGGTGGTTCCCTATGAGTTGGTCACATCCCAAAAGGAAATCAAAGGAAAACATTTAGGAAGAGATTATTAAAGTGTTATCAGGGACAGTTACATGCTGGTGATCACTGCTGAAAATGCTCATATTTATTTTAAAGACAAGTAGATATGAGGCCTATGGGCTCGGATCTTTTGACTGTCAATCAGAGAGCATTAGCTGGGCTTAATGACTTAATCCTGTGTAGCCCAAAACAATGAAAATAGTACTGCTCAAATGCCCCCCCCCCCCCAAACCTGTATCAGTTGGATCGGCATGTAGATTGACTGGTGCAAAACAGACAGAATCAGCTTGTCAGGCTTCAGTAGACTTCAGCAAAAATGGTGGCCGTCTGCAGACAGACACCGACTTCCTGTTGCATAGATGTGAATGACATGGATGAAAGCTGGCTTCAGCTCCTGTTTTCTACCTGTAAAGAACTCCTCGGACGCGTTTCGTCCTTTCTGGGGATTAGTCATAGAGACCTCTATGATATAGTCAGTGTCTGTGTGCAGACCGCCACATACCTCCCAACTGTCCCGGATTTATAGGGACTGTCCCTGATTTGGAACAATGTCCCTCTGTTCCTCTTCATGTGTCCCTCATTTTGGTCTGATCCATATAGTTGTATATAAAATGCACTATTTATCTATGAAAAAGTGTTTCCCGGTGCTAAACCTTTCATCCAATTTCTAAATGGCTGTATTTATAATATCCAAAAGCCAATATAAAGGAATAGTTGTGGTAAAAGAAGCACTTGTGACCTTTTTTTGTAAAATTCTCCTTGGGGGGGGGGGGGGGGCATGGAAGGGGGGGTGTCCTATGCCTACATACTTTTGCTAATAGGTGTCCCTCATTCCCATTTTAGAAAGTTGGGAGGTATGCAGCCACCATTTTGTTGAAGTCTACTGAAGCCTGACTTAAAGTGATTGTAAAGTCTAATTTTTTCCCCATAAAAATAACAAACATGTTATACTTACTTGCTCTGTTACAGTGAATTTGCACAGAGCAGCCTGTATCCTCCTCTTCTTGGTCCCTCTTCTGTGATCCTGGCCCCTCTCTACTGTTCAGTGCCCCCACAGCAAGCAGCTTGCTATGGGTGCACCCGAGCCGAGTCACAGCTCCCTGTGTCCATTCAGACATGGAGCCCCAACCCAGCCCACCCCCACTCTCCAATGATTGGCTATCTGACTTTGATTGACAGCAATGAACGACAGCCAACGACAGACTGCTGCTGTGTCTCAGCCAATCAGGAGGGAAAATCTCTGAGGGCTGAGAAACTCATGGACATCGCTGGACAAAGAGGGACCTCAGGTAAGTGTTAGGGGGGCTGCTGCAAACAGAAGGCTTTTTATCTTAATGCATAGAATGCATTAAGATAAAAAAACCTTCTGCCTTTACAACTCCTTTAAGTTAAACCTTGGCGACTCTCAAGTGCTTTCCCCGACTTGTTCATTTCCCGACTTGTTCATTCCCCGACTTAGTTAGGGTAGGCGGAACACTTTGGTGGGGGTGGGTCAGCCATGCCTCTTGACCTTTGACCTCTGGGGACACGCCTGCTGACATTTGACCTTTGGAGGAGGCCCCTATTCCAATCCCTGAGTCCTAACCTTGAGGAAGGACTCAAGGGGAAACCCTAACACCAAACCCTAACCCTAAGTTCTAACCCTAACCCCAACTGACCTTTGACCTATGAACTTTAGCCCTAACTATAAGTGCATCTCCACCAGTCCAGCGTAATTCTACCACCTCACTCCTTGTGGCAGAATGGGGTTGAGCACGAACCTCATGCATGCTCTCACTTAACACTTTCTCTCCTGTGCCAGGCACACAAGGTCTCCGTACCGTAGGGTTGATCCCAGATACTTTTAGGGGAACCGACCGCCAGGAGGGCGGAGGGCCTGTCAACTTGGCCAGGTACCACGCTTTTTGACTGGCTGCTATACATTCCCACCAGTTCTTGGTTACCCGTAGCAACTACATTCCTTCTCTGACTCTCCTCCCGAGTTAACCCTTTGTAGTGGCCTCACTTTTGTGTGCTTTACGGGCCCTGTTCTTCTGATGCACCATGTAGTGCCATGCACCCCTTTGAATAACTGCAGGCCAGGCTTGACACAGTTAACAGCTTTACTGAAGATTCAGCAACAATGTTTAACAGCACTGCACACATAAAACAGTCCAGACCTAACTAACTAATGCAGGCTGCCCAGGTTCACACCTTCCATACAAACAAGGTCCATTTCACAAAGGTTAAAAGATGGTAGGTTCCTAGTCCAGGGAGAATCCTAGCAGAGTGACCCAGAATGGGTGGAGGGGCACGTGCTCCAGTAGGGTTACATGGTGCAGCAGTCTTCCTCTGTATATCCCATGTGGAAGAGAGAGTGCTCTGAGCTCTCCCTTGGTATGTATGTGGCTTACAGCAGGAGGTAGGACTCAGAAAGCCCAGGAAAAGAGTCTAGACATAGTTACCCCCTTCCCATCCCGGGCAGCCTGTAACTGTCTGTATAACTACACAGTGCAATGAATGCAACAGTAAAAATGTATATAATGGCACCCCATATGCCCCTGCTTACAAGAAAGATACTTGTGTGAAAAATGTCAGAGCCAGCAGGTTGGTGCCATTGTCACACACGACCTGGTATACAAGAAAAAGAACCGCTGCTCCAGGTGTATAGAGATAAGGCTGATTGGAGTATCCATGGGAAACTTGGAAAGAAGAAAGAAATGGCTGCATTATCATTACCCTTGATTAAGCACAGGATATATGTGTGAAACGCGTCTATGTGACCACAGTTTGGTGTCCTTGGTGTTATCTTTGTGAAACAAAAAAAAAGGCTATCGGAAGTTCTGGATGTGCAGCCATTTGTTTCTTCTCACACACAACCTGGACTGGCTTAAGCTGACAAGAGGGAAACCACCTCCCAGCTTGCCTGTCCCCGGAGAGCCTTCAGAGTCTATGGTCCAGTTTAGCACCTGTCCTCATGGCATACCAGATACAGATCAGCATGACAGAATTTTGCTTGGGACATTTGATAGGCTCTGTGATGCTTAGGAGGATTGGTGATTCTGATGAGTCATTGCCTCAGGCCGTTGAGAAGGTGGGAGAGATGACCACGCTTTCACCGGCACCAAAGTTTTGGGTGACACCACTAGCTCCAGTTCTGTGCTTCATCCTGCATCCTTCTCAGCTGCTATTTTATTTGCCCAGTGTGCCTTGAAGGTAATATACAGTTCCTGTCCATGTTTGCTGGACCCAGAAATACCAGCAACTTGCCGGGCAGAATGGAAACGTTGATGTTTTCAGTGATGAGAATGTAGTTGGTGTTCCAGAAACACGGCTTGACTCCTCACAAGACTGGACTGTTTGTATTCATGCCAATCCTCTTGTTAAAAAGGACATAGGACACAGAAAAAGATGGAAGGGGGTTTCTCTATGTTAGATGTGATGTGAAAGTGAAGAAAGATGATCTTGTGGTTGGATATGTGGTTGGTGTTCCGGAAAAACGGCTTGACTCCTCACAAGCCTGGGCTGTTTAAATTCATGCTAATCCTTTTGTTTAGAGGGACACCAGACTTAGAAAAGATGGAGGGGGGGTTTCTCTATGTTATATGTGATGTGAAAGTGAAGAAGAAAGATGATCTTGTGGTTGGAGATGTGGTTGGTGTTCCAGAAACACGGCTTGACTCCTCACAAGACTGGACTGTTTGTATTCATGCCAATCCTCTTGTTAAGAGGGACACAGGACATAGAAAAAATGGAGGGGGGTTTCTCTATCTTATATGTGATGTGAAAGTGAAAAAGAAAGATGGTCTTGTGGTTTGAGATGTGGTTGGTGTTCCAGAAGCACGGCTTGACTCCTCACAAGACTGGGCTGTTTGTATTCATGCTGATCTTCATGTTTAGAGGGACACGGGACATAGAGAAACCCCCTTCATCTTTTCTATGTTAGATTTGATGTGAAAGTGAGGAAGAAAGATAATCTTGTGGTTGGAGGTGGTGATGGTGCGGAGGAGGAATTACGGGTGGAATGATAGACGGGTCTATGAACTGATTGACTTATCATTGGAGTCTACTACAGACGTCCTGAGATTTATGAGAAGGGGAGTGTCGGCTGTTCGAACAAGTACAGGCTGGTAAAACCAAACTACTAAGACACAAGTTAAGACTAAAACTAAAACCTACAGGATTGGCCTTACTTGTAGTGTTAGAAAAAGGAATAAAAGAAAAAGGAAAGAATATTTTCATCATACAAATCTGAAGGAAGACTTTTATCAATCACCTTACAAAGAATATCATGAGCCTATGAATGGAACTATTTAATCTACATTTGTTTCATGCTAAAACATGTGTTAATACGTTTACATTTATATCAGCTAAATATGAAATACATCTGAGAATGTCAAATTTTCCACTTTCAAGAAGCAGGTGGCGCTCTCCAAGCAAAACGAAGCAACCTTTGCAGGATGATATCTGCTGCACTGAAATGACCAGTCCTGTCTTGTAGTCTGATCTCCCCTTCTCTTCATCCAAAGCAATATCTAGCTCCTCTCTCAAGATGATGTCTTTCAATCAAGTTTCTGCAGAGATCAGACTACACTGCTAGAGGGATTCAACCAGCAGTGACACTCCCTCCTTCTCTCCTAGAGGGACCCAACCAGCAGTGACACCCCCTCCTTCTCTCCTAGAGGGACCCAACCAGCAGTGACACCCCCTCCTCCTCTCTCCTAGAGGGACCCAACCAGCAGTGACACCCCCTCCTTCTCTCTCCTAGAGGGACCCAACCAGCAGTGACTCCCCCTCCTTCTCTCTCCTAGAGGGACCCAACCAGCAGTGACACCCCCTCCTTCTCTCTCCTAGAGGGACCCAACCAGCAGTGACACCCCCTCCTTCTCTCTCCTAGAGGGACCCAACCAGCAGTGACTCCCCCTCCTTCTCTCTCCTAGAGGGACCCAACCAGCAGTGACACCCCCTCCTTCTCTCTCCTAGAGGGACCCAACCAGCAGCGACACCCCCTCCTCCTCTCTCCTAGAGGGACCCAACCAGCAGGGACTCCCCCTCCTTCTCTCTCCTAGAGGGACCCAACCAGCAGTGACACCCCCTCCTTCTCTCCTAGAGGGACCCAACCAGCAGTGACACCCCCTCCTCCTCTCTCCTAGAGGGACCCAACCAGCAGTGACACCCCCTCCTTCTCTCTCCTAGAGGGACCCAACCAGCAGTGACACCTCCTCCTTCTCTCTCCTAGAGGGACCCAACCAGCAGTGACACCCCCTCCTTCTCTCTCCTAGAGGGACCCAACCAGCAGTGACACCCCCTCCTTCTCTCTCCTAGAGGGACCCAACCAGCAGTGACACCCCCTCCTCCTCTCTCCTAGAGGGACCCAACCAGCAGTGACACCCCCTCCTTCTCTCTCCTAGAGGGACCCAACCAGCAGTGACACCCCCCCCCCTTCTCTCTCCTAGAGGGACCCAACCAGCAGTGACACCCCCTCCTTCTCTCTCCTAGAGGGACCCAACCAGCAGTGACACCCCCTCCTCCTCTCTCCTAGAGGGACCCAACCAGCAGTGACACCCCCTCCTTCTCTCTCCTAGAGGGACCCAACCAGCAGTGACACCCCCTCCTTCTCTCTCCTAGAGGGACCCAACCAGTAGTGACACCTCCTCGTTCTCTCTCCTAGAGGGACCCAACCAGCAGTGACACCCCCTCCTCCTCTCTCCTAGAGGGACCCAACCAGCAGTGACACCCCCTCCTCCTCTCTCCTAGAGGGACCCAACCAGCAGTGACACCCCCTCCTTCTCTCTCCTAGAGGGACCCAACCAGCAGTGACACCCCTCCTTCTCTCTCCTAGAGGGACCCAACCAGCAGTGACACCCCCTCCTTCTCTCTCCTAGAGGGACCCAACCAGCAGTGACACCCCCTCCTTCTCTCTCCTAGAGGGACCCAACCAGCAGTGACACCCCCTCCTTCTCTCTCCTAGAGGGACCCAACCAGCAGTGACACCCCCTCCTCCTCTCTCCTAGAGGGACCCAACCAGCAGTGACACCCCCTCCTTCTCTCTCCTAGAGGGACCCAACCAGCAGTGACACCCCCTCCTTCTCTCTCCTAGAGGGACCCAACCAGCAGTGACACCCCCTCCTTCTCTCTCCTAGAGGGACCCAACCAGCAGTGACACCCCCTCCTTCTCTCTCCTAGAGGGACCCAACCAGCAGTGACAACCCCTCCTTCTCTCCTAGAGGGACCCAACCAGCAGTGACACCCCCTCCTTCTCTCTCCTAGAGGGACCCAACCAGCAGTGACACCCCCTCCTTCTCTCTCCTAGAGGGACCCAACCAGCAGTGACACCCCCTCCTTCTCCCTCCTAGAGGGACCCAACCAGCAGTGACACCCCCTCCTTCTCTCTCCTAGAGGGACCCAACCAGCAGTGACACCCTCTCCTTCTCTCTCCTAGAGGGACCCAACCAGCAGTGACACCCCCTCCTTCTCTCTCCTAGAGGGACCCAACCAGCCATGACACCCCCTCCTTCTCTCTCCTAGAGGGACCCAACCAGCAGTGACACCCCCTTCTTCTCTCTCCTAGAGGAAACCAACCAGCAGTGACACCCCCTCCTCCTCTCTCCTAGAGGGACCCAACCAGCCGTGACACCCCCTCCTTCTCTCTCCTAGCAGAGGAGGTCAGACAGAACTTTGAAATCTTTAGTGATCTCTGATTTCCTTAAGAGGAGCGCTCAGCCACGTTTTTTCTGAGGTGTATATCAAGGTGTGCTTCTTCCTAGTGTGATGTACGGCAAAATATGATCCATATAGACGACATTAATACACCTCTGGAGTTTTTGGGGGTTCTCTGATGTTTGGTAAGATTGGACTTTTGTGAAAAACAATTCCCACACTCTGGACAAGAAAACAGCTTCTTCCCAGTGTGAGATCTCTGATATATAGTAAAATAGGATTCGTAAAGAAGATATTTCCCGCACTCAGGACACTGATACATCTTGGGGGGTTTTGTGGGTTCTCTGATGTTTAGTAAGATAAGACTTCTGCGAAAAACATTTCCCGCACTCAGGGCAGGAATACGGCCTCTCTCCAGTGTGAGATTTTTGATGTACAACAAGGTTTGTTTTATGCATGTAACATTTCCCGCACACTAGACAGGCATGCGGCTTCTCACCACTGTGAGTTCTCCGATGTTTGGAAAGACTGGAGCTCTCTGTATAACATTTCCCGCACTCGGGGCAGGAATACGGCTTCTCCCCTGTGTGAGATCTCAGATGTATAACAAGGTCTGATTTATTGATATAACATTTCTCACACACTGGACAGGAATACGGCTTCTCCCCCGTGTGAGAGCTCTGATGCCTGGCAAGCCTGCACTGCTCTGAAAAACATTTCCCGCACTCAGAGCAGGAATACAGCTTCTCCCCCGTGTGATATCTTTGATGTTTAACCAGGTTTGATTTCTGCGAAAAACACTTCCCGCACTCTGGGCAGGAATACGGCTTCTCCCCGGTGTGGGATCTTTGATGAATAATAAGAACTGATTTATGTGTATAACATTTTCCGCAGTCAGGGCAGGAATACGGCTTCTCCCCCGTGTGAGATATTTGATGTTTAACAAGTTCTGATTTCTGTGAAAAGCATTCCCCGCACTCTGGGCAGGGGTACGGCTTCTCACCCGTGTGAGATCTTAGATGTATGACAAGTACCGATTTCTGCGTATAACATTTCCCGCACTCGGGGCAGGTATACGGCTTCTCACCCGTGTGGGACCTTTGATGTTTAACAAGTTCTGTTTTCCTAGAAAAACTTTTCCCGCACTCCAGGCAGGAATGCGGCTTCTCGCCCGTGTGAGATCTTTGATGTATAACAAGCACCGATTTGTGTCTATAAGATTTCCCGCACTCTGGGCAGGAATACGGCCTCTCCCCCGTGTGTAGTCTCAGATGTCTGGAAACAAGGTGCTTCCGCGAAAAACATTTCCCGCACTCAGGGCAGGAGTGAAGCTTTCCACCAGCGTGGGTTTTCTGATGTGCTTTAAGACTTAATTTAGAGTGAAAAGTTTCCCCACAATCAGGATAGGAACATTTCTTTTCCCCTTGAACCCCGGCACCACCCCACACAGTACGAGGTTGCTCGGAAGCAGAGGGATTCCATGGTCCCATGCTGTAAAGTCTTCCATCCATATGTGAGCTCATTGACTTTTCTCCTACACAATCCCACGCGATGTCCTCATTTTCCATTACACAATATGGAGACAAAGTGAGAAGATCCTTTGAGGGATTCTCCATGGCGTGTCCTGGAAAAAAAATAGAAAATAAAAATGAGCAACAGATTTGAGACTTGCATACAGTGAGTAAAATAAGTATTTGATCTCCAAGCAAAACGTGACTTAGCAATTGGTGGAGAAACCCTTGTTGGCAAGCACGGAGGTAAGGCGTTTCTTGGAGTTGGTGACCAGGTTTGGGGGGATTTTGGTCCACTCTTCTTCACAGATGGTAGGACGTTTCTTGGAGTTGGTGACCAGGTTTGCACACATCTCAGGAGGGATTCTGGTCCACACTTCTTTAAAGATGGTAGGACGTTTCTTGTAGTTGGTGACCAGGTTTGCACACATCTCAGGAGGGATTTTGGTCCACTCTTCTTTACAGATGGTAGGACGTTTCTTGGAGTTGGTGACCAGGTTTGGGGGGATTCTGGTCCACACTTCTTTACAGATGGTAGGACGTTTCCTGTAGTTGGTGACCAGGTTTGCACACATCTCAGGAGGGATTCTGGTCCACACTTCTTTACAGATGGTAGGACATTTCTTGGAGTTGGTGACCAGGTTTGGGGGGATTCTGGTCCACACTTCTTTACAGATGGTAGGACGTTTCCTGTAGTTGGTGACCAGGTTTGCACACATCTCAGGAGGGATTTTGGTCCACACTTCTTTACAGATGGTAGGACATTTCTTGGAGTTGGTGACCAGGTTTGGGGGGATTCTGGTCCACTCTTCTTTACAGATGGTGGGATGTTTCTTGTAGTTGCTGACCAGGTTTGCACACATCTCAGGAGGGATTTTGTGAAGAAGAGTGGACCAAAATCCCTCCTGAGATGTGTGCAGATCAGGTCACCAACTGCAAGAAACGTCCTACCATCTGTAAAGAAGAGTGGACCAAAATCCCCCCTGAGATGTGTGCAAACCTGATAACCAACTCCAAGAAACGTCCTACCATCTGTAAAGAAGAGTGGACCAAAATCCCTCCTGAGATGTGTGCAAACCTGGTCACCAACTACAAGAAACGTCCTACTATCTGTGAAGAAGAGTGGACCAGATAGTAGGACGTTTCTTGTAGTTGGTGACCAGGTTTGCACACATCTCAGGAGGGATTTTGGTCCACTCTTCTTTACAGATGGTAGGACGTTTCTTGCAGTTGGTGACCTGATCTGCACACATCTCAGGAGGGATTTTGGTCCACACTTCTTTACAGATGGCAGGCCGTTTCTTTTAGTTGGTGACCAGGTTTGCACACATCTCCGGAGGGATTTTGGTCCACTCTTCTTTACAGATGGTAGGACGTTTCTTGGAGTTGGTGACCAGGTTTGCACACATCTCAGGAGGGATTCTGGTCCACACTTCTTTACAGATGGTAGGACGTTTCTTGGAGTTGGTGACCAGGTTTGGGGGGATTCTGGTCCACACTTCTTTACAGATGGTGGGATGTTTCTTGTAGTTGGTGACCAGGTTTGCACACATCTCAGGAGGGATTTTGTGAAGAAGAGTGGACCAAAATCCCTCCTGAGATGTGTGCAGATCAGGTCACCAACTGCAAGAAACGTCCTACCATCTGTAAAGAAGAGTGGACCAAAATCCCCCCTGAGATGTGTGCAAACCTGATAACCAACTACAAGAAACGTCCTACCATCTGTAAAGAAGAGTGGACCAAAATCCCTCCTGAGATGTGTGCAAACCTGGTCACCAACTACAAGAAACGTCCTACTATCTGTGAAGAAGAGTGGACCAGATAGTAGGACGTTTCTTGTAGTTGGTGACCAGGTTTGCACACATCTCAGGAGGGATTTTGGTCCACTCTTCTTTACAGATGGTAGGACGTTTCTTGCAGTTGGTGACCTGATCTGCACACATCTCAGGAGGGATTTTGGTCCACACTTCTTTACAGATGGCAGGATGTTTCTTTTAGTTGGTGACCAGGTTTGCACACATCTCCGGAGGGATTTTGGTCCACTCTTCTTTACAGATGGTAGGACGTTTCTTGGAGTTGGTGACCAGGTTTGCACACATCTCAGGAGGGATTTTGGTCCACTCTTCTTTACAGATGGTAGGACGTTTCTTGGAGTTGGTGACCAGGTTTGGGGGGATTCTGGTCCACACTTCTTTACAGATGGTAGGACGTTTCTTGTAGTTGGTGACCAGGTTTGCACACATCTCAGGAGGGATTCTGGTCCACACTTCTTTACAGATGGTAGGACGTTTCTTGGAGTTGGTGACCAGGTTTGGGGGGATTCTGGTTCACTCTTCTTTACAGATGGATGGATGTTTCTTGTAGTTGGTGACCAGGTTTGCACACATCTCAGGAGGGATTTTGTGAAGAAGAGTGGACCAAAATCCCTCCTGAGATGTGTGCAGATCAGGTCACCAACTGCAAGAAACGTCCTACCATCTGTAAAGAAGAGTGGACCAAAATCCCTCCTGAGATGTGTGCAAACCTGATAACCAACTCCAAGAAACGTCCTACCATCTGTAAAGAAGAGTGGACCAAAATCCCTCCTGAGATGTGTGCAAACCTGGTCACCAACTACAAGAAACGTCCTACTATCTGTGAAGAAGAGTGGACCAGATAGTAGGACGTTTCTTGTAGTTGGTGACCAGGTTTGCACACATCTCAGGAGGGATTTTGGTCCACTCTTCTTTACAGATGGTAGGACGTTTCTTGGAGTTGGTTATCAGGTTTGCACACATCTCAGGAGGGATTTTGGTCCACTCTTCTTTACAGATGGTAGGACGTTTCTTGCAGTTGGTGACCTGATCTGCACACATCTCAGGAGGGATTCTGGTCCACACTTCTTTACACATGGTAGGACGTTTCTTGTAGTTGGTGACCAGGTTTGCACACATCTCAGAAGGGATTTTGGTCCACTCTTCTTTACAGATGGCAGGACGTTTCTTGTAGTTGGTGACCAGGTTTGCACACATCTCAGGAGGGATTTTGGTCCACTCTTCTTTACAGATGGTAGGACATTTCTTGTAGTTGGTGACCAGGCTGGCACACTTCTCAGGAGGGATATTGGTCCACTCTTCTTTACAGATCTTCTCCTTAAGGTTTCTTGGCTGTCCCTTGGCAACTCGAAGTTTCAGCTCCCTCCATAAATTTTCTATAGGAATAAGGTCTGGAGACTGACTAGGCCACTCCATGACCTTAATGTGCTTCTTTTTGACTCACTCCTTTGTTGCCTTGGTGATATGTTTTGGGTCATTGTCATGCTGAAAGACCCATCCATGACTCATCTTCAGTGTTCTGGCTGAGGAAAGAAGGTTCTTATTCAAGATTTTACAATACCAACCAAACCTGATAACCTGATAAGAGGCATGTAAGCCTCCTTTAATAACAAGGGGGAACCCAGATACCAGAATGATTAAGTAAGTATATGGGGTGGGGGTTTCCTGGGTGACATCATTGACCATATTTAGAGATAGCCATATTTGGTCAATGACTCAACTGGGATTCCAGTGACATCATTGACCAAATTACTTTTTTAATCTATTTATAAATGACATTGGGTCTAGGATTTCAGTCTTTGCAGATGACACCAAGCTATGGAGGGAAATAACGTCCTTAAAAGGAATGTCTCCAACTTACAAGCTGTCCTCAATGCAATGTTTTAATGGGAAACTATGTGGAAGGTAAGGTTTAATGTAGATAAATGTAAAGTTATATACTTGGGGCTAAAAAATATGCATCATACATACTAGGGGCAGTACAACTAGCAGAGATGGATCTGGGGGAATCAATGGTAGAGAAGGATCTGGGGAATCAATGTTAGAGAAGGCCCTGAGGGAATCAATGGTGGAGAAGGATTTGGGGGAATCAATGGTGGAGAAAGATCTGGGGGAGTCAATCTTGCAGAAGGATCTGTGGGAGTCAATGGTGCAGAAGGATCTGGGGGAGTCAATGGTGGAGAAGGATCTGGGGGAGTCATTGGTGGAGAAGGATCTGGGGGAATCAATGGTGGAGAAGGATCTGGGGGAATCAATGGTGGAGAAGGATCTGGGGGAATCAATGGTGGAGAAGGATCTGGGGGAATCAATGGTGGAGAAGGATCTGGGGGAATCAATGGTGGAGAAGGATCTGGGGGAATCAATGGTGGAGAAGGATCTGGGGGAGTCAATGGTGGAGAAGAATCTGGGGGAGTCAATGGTGGAGAAGGATCTGGGGGAATCAATGGTGGAGAAGGATCTGGGGGAATCATTGGTGGAGAAGGATCTGGGGGAATCATTGGTGAAGAAGGATCTGGGGGAATCAATGGTGGAGAAGGATCTGGGGGAATCAATGGTGGAGAAGGATCTGGGGGAATCAATGGTGGAGAAGGATCTGGGGGAATCAATGGTGGAGAAGGATCTGGGAGAATCAATGGTGGAGAAGTATCTGAGGGAGTCATTGGTGGAGAAGGATCTGGGGGAATCAATGGTGGAGAAGGATCTGGGGAAGTCAATAGTGGAGAAGGATCTGGGGATTTTGGTGAATCATAAGCGTAATAATAACATGCAATGCCAAGCTGCGGTTTCCAAAGCGAGCAAAGTCCTTTCTTGTATAAGAGAGGTATGGACTCCAGAGAGAGAGACATCATCTGTAAAAATCATTAGTAAGACCTCATCTGGAATATGCAGTTCAGTTTTGGGCTCCAGTCCTCAAAAAGGAAAATCGGGCAACTGGAGAAAGTGCAGAGAAGGGCAACCAAACTGATAAGAGGCATGGAGGAGCTCAGCTATGAGGAAAGATTAGAGGAACTAAATTTATTCACTCTTGAGAAGAGAAAGGGGGATATGATCACCATGTATAAATACATAAGGGGGGATATGATCTCCATGTATAAATACATAAGGTAGGATATGATCTCCATGTATAAATACATAAGGGGGGATATGATCACCATGTATAATACATAAGCTGGATATGATCTCCATGTACAAATACATAAGGGGGATATGATCACCATGTATAAATACATAGGGAGGGATATGATCACCATGTATAAATACATAAGGGGGAGGATATGATCTCCATGTATAAATACATAAGGGGGGATATGATCACCATGTATAAATATAGAAGGGGGATATGATCTCCATGTATAAATATAGAAGGGGGATATGATCACCATGTATAAATATATAGAGAGTGCACTCTTGCCCCCCCCCCTTTCCTCCTGGCTGCATGCTTGGATAGGGGTCTTGTATGGATTTTTGGGAAGGTACCCCATGCTTTTTTCTTGATTCATTCCAGAACCTACAACTGCTTTCTATGGCATGGGTTCCGTTTTTTAAAATTCATACCAGACTTAATGGGACTGGTAATGAATTATGCAGTAACAGAACAGAGATAAGAGAAGAATATATGATGGGTCACCTGTGCTGATCTCTGTAGGGGTGTCCTCCGCTATGAATGTCCTCATCATTCCAGACTCCTCCATCTCTTCTTCTTCATCCTCAACTTTCATAATCAGATCTTCAACCTAAACCAACAGAACAGCAGGAAATTACATCTGTAACATAGAAGTGTTTATGACGTGAGATCGCAGATGTAGCGACCTTCCTAGGTAGGTGCTGTGATCGTTCGGTAAGTGTTAGTGTGTTTGAGAGGTAAATTTAGTTGCCACATTGCAGTCGGTGTGGCTGTAATGTTGGTTCAGGTAAAAGCATAGTCTGGCTCCCTGTAATGAGTGAGCGGTGATCGTTTAGCTAGGTCTGGTTTGTGTGCTCTGCTGCTGCCAGTCTGCCTGATAGTTTCCTCTGTATCCAGGTAACTTGAGAAGTTTCCGGATGATAGGTGTGGAGCCGCGCAGATGGCAGCATAAATATTGATACAGCCCCAGTGTCACAGATCAGCTGCGGAGCTGATCTGTGTCTCAAATTTACTGCTGTAGGCCGGCTGGCACCTGTTGTTCCACTAGCTTGTGTTGAGCTCTGGCTGCACTCTGCAGCTATGGGTGTCACCGGCCTCACCTGTTGCTTAATATACGATTCCTTCCTGCTACTTCCTGTCCAGCCCCGCATGTGCTTCTCTATTTAAATCGCTCACAGACCAGTTCTGGTTGCTTAAGCAACATTTGTTTCTGAGTTTCCTACCTGTAACCTGCCTTAACCTGACCTCTCGTGAACTGATCTCTTGTGTACCGACTCGGCTTGTTCTGATTATGTTGTCTACAGCCCGCCCTGACCTTGGGTTGCTATCCGGCTCTCCTTTGCTTCATCCATCCATCCTTGTCTGACAGTGTCTTCTGGTACTAACCTAGCGAGCAGGGTGAACCCGGGGGTCATGACCTGGGGTCAGCACGCAGATAAGCCCAAACCCTGAGGGGGTCCCTGGCAGAATACCAGCTGGCCCTTAGACTCCACGCCCTGGGGGATCCCGTGTCACCTGCTCACCTGTGGGCTCACTGTAAGTAGTACCGTAACAGTTTGCTCAAGCCATGAGCGCCTCTGAGAATTGGCCACTGACCGAGGATCAAATGCAACATCTAGTTCAGAGACTTAACTTCCAGCAAGCAATTTAAAAGCAAATAATGCTGGTCCTTCAGGATCTTGCCTCCCGTCTGGATCGTCTGCAACTCGCTGCAACTTCAGCTCCTCCTATTCCTGCTTCTGCTTCAGCTGCTCCCGTGTTACCTGCTACACCTGGCAATCCCTGCCTGAATCTGCCGCCACCATCTTGTTTTTCTGGCGACCCTAAGACTTGTCGGGGCTTCATTAATCAGTGTCCCATCCACTTTGAACTTTCCAGCCACCATTTTCCAACTGATCGCACCAAAGTCGCATATATCATCTCTCTTCTCTCCGGTGATGCTCTAGCTTGGGCCTCCCCACTCTGGGAATCACATGATTCTATCACCTCCGACCTCCAGCTGCTTTTGGATGCATTCCGGAAAACTTTTGATGAGCCCGGCAGAGTGTCTTCGGCTGCTGGGGCCCTCCTTTGTCTTCGTCAGCAAGGAATGACAGTCGGCCAATACGCAGTTCAATTCCGTATGCTGGCCGCTGAACTCAAATGGAATAATAAGGCCCTTACTGCTACCTTCTGGCAAGGCCTATCTGAGCGTGTCAAGGATGAACTCGCTGGACGCACCATTCCTACCACATTGGACGATTTAATCGCATTGAGCATGCAAATTACCATTCGCTTTCAGGAGCGGGCCCTGGAGAAATCCAGATCCAGTCATCCCCCTGCTGGCCGTCCAGCGCATGTAGTCCAAAGACCTGTGGAACCCTCTCCGTCTTCAACCTCTCACACGTTGGAAGAACCTATGCAGCTTGGCCTCACTCCCGAGGAATTTTCCCCAACGCATGGGATTAGGCTTGTGCCTTTAATGTGGTGATAAAGGACATCTTTTGAACTCCTGTCCAGTCCAGGGTCTAGGTCACTCAGAGGGAGGTGATCTAGACCGATCCTTTAATTTTGTCCGCTTCCCTCGTTTCACCCTTACCGTGGCTATCTACTAAATGCCTATCAACTCTCTGCATATGTGAACTCTGGTGCTGCCAGGAATTTCATTGAACAATCTTTAGCTTCCGAGTTGGGCATTGCCTTTTTTGCCTTGGCTATACCCCTTTCCGTGACCGCAGTAGATGGCTCCTTCTTGCCTATGAGCCCCATCTGGTTTAAAACCCCTCCTATTGTCTTACGCATTGGGGTTTTGCATGCTGAGGAGATCTCTTTCCTAATTCTGCCTAAATCCTCCAGTCCCATCATCCTGGTCCTTTCTTGGTTGCAGAAACACTCCCCGCATCTTGACTGGAATTCTGGACAAATATTGGCTTGGGGTCCTCCGTGTCAGCAACTATGTATTTCCAAGGTGCTACCTCCTCCTTCCATTCCTCTGGCTGAGACCTCCACAACTCCCATGTTGCCTTCCCAATAAGATGTTTTCTGCAAAAAGTCCACTGATCGCCTTCCTCCTCAGAGACTATGACTGCTCCATTGATCTTTTACCTGGGACCTCTCCTTCTCGAGGCCGAGTCTACCCTCTATCTATCCCCGAGACACAAGCCATGTCTGAATACATTCTGGAAAACCTGCAAAAGGGTTTCATCAGGAAATCAAACTCACCTGCCAGAGCCGGGTTCTTCTTTGTAGCGAAAAAAGATGGTTCACTCCGTCCATGCATCGACTACAGGGGCCTTAACGCCATCATTGTGAAGAACCGATACCCTCTTCCTTTAATTTCGTAACTCTTTGATAGACTGCAAGGTTCTCATGTTTTTACCAAACTGGATCTTAGAGGGGCCTACAATTCAATAAGAATCCGGGAAGGAGACGAATGGATGACCGCCTTTAACACTAGGGACGGACATTATGAATATCTTGTGATGCCCTTTGGCTTATGCAATGCCCCAGTGGTCTTCCAAAATTTGGTTAATGAGATCTTCCGCGACCTTCTGTATGTATGTGTTATTGTATATCTGGATGATATTGTTATTTTCTCACCAGACTTGCCCATCGTCTTTATGTGAAAGCTGTGCTACAGCGTCTACGGGATAATTGTCTATAAGCAAAATTGGAGAAATGTCTTTTTGAACAAACACAAGCTCCATTTCTGGGCTACCTAATCTCGTCACAGGGCCTCCCCATGGACCCAGCCAAACTTCGGGCCATCTCTGAGTGGCCCCAGCCCTCTGGTCTTAAAGCCACCCAATGCTTTTTGGGCTTCACCCATTACTATCGCCAATTCATTCGTAACTACTCCACCTTGGTAGCCCCTATTACATCTCTCACTCGCAAGGTTGTCAATGCCCGGCTCTGGTCCTCTGAAGCCATTGAGGCTTTCCTCAAACTCAAGGCAGCCTTCCTCTCCGCCCCAATTCTCCTACGTCCAGGCATTACTAAAACCTTTTCTTTAGAGGTTGATGCCTCTTCAGTAGGAGTCGGTGCCATCCTACTCCAAGCTCAGAAGGGCAAGTCTCAGCCTTGCAGATTCTTTTCCAAGAAGTTTTCCGACGCGGAGAAGAACTATACCATTGGGGACTGTGAGCTACTCGCTATTAAACTAGCTCTTCAAGAATGGCGACATCTTCTAGAGGGTTCTCCCCATTGTATTACCATCTATACTGATCATAAAAATCTGCAGTATTTACAATCCGTGAAACGCTTGAACCCACGTCAAGCTCGCTGGGCCCTCTTTTTCGTCCGCTTCAACTTTAACATTACTTTTCGTCCAGGTGCCAAAAACCTTTGAGCCGATGCCTTGTCCAGGTCGTTTGATGTCAACGATTCTGAGAATCACCTAGATCCTGGTCCCATCATCCCTCCACATCGTATTCTAACCACTACTCAGCTCCGGTCTACGCAGCCTCCTCCAGGTAAAACTTTTGTAGTTCCCGCATTTCGTCCCAAACTCCTGGCTTGGGCACATGACTCCAAGTTCTCTGGACATGCTGGCATACCTTGTACTTGTGACCTTCTTCAGCGTCATTACTGGTGGCCTTCTCTTCGTAAGGATGTCAAGGAATACGTTCACGCTTGTACGGTTTATACTATCCAAATCTTCCACGTCCGCCCCTGCTGGGTTGCTTTTGCCCTTACCAGTTTCCGATATACCTTGGCGTTGTATTTCCATGGATTTTATCTCAGATCTGCCCCCCTCAACAGGTTCTACAGTCATCTGGGTTGTGGTGGATCGGTTCTCCAAAATGTGTCAATTGATTCCTCTCCCAGGCCTACCTTCTGCTTCCAGTCTTGTCACAACTTTCATTAAGGAGATTTTTCGTCTTCATGGGATGCCTTCACATATCGTCTCTGACAGAGGAGTTCAATTTACTGCTCGGTTTTGGAGAGCCTTAGCCAGCTCCTTTGGGATTAAATTTGGATTTTTCATCTGCCTTTCATCCTCAGTCCAATGGGCAAACGGAACGTGTCAATCAAAATGTAGAACGTTTTCTCCATGCCTTCATCTCAGCCCACCAAGATGACTGGGTGTACCTTTTGCCCTGGGCAGAGTTTGCTTTAAACCATCACTCCAATGCCAGTTCTGGAAAATCTCCCTTCTTCACTGTTTACGGACAGCATCCATTTGTTCCCATTTCTCCTCTTGTACCAGAAGCAGCTGAAATGCAAAGGTCCTTCAACTCAATCTGGAAAGAAGTCTCTGAGAATCTTCATCTAGCTGCTTCCAGGCATGAAACGGCAGCAGATCGTCATCGCCATCTGGCTCCTAAGTTCCTGCCTGGCGATAGAGTTTGGCTCTCTACCAAGCACATCCGACTCCGGGTGCCCTCAATGAAATTTGCCCCTCGCTTCATTGGTCCATTTCCTATTCTCCGTCAGATCATTCCAGTTGCTTTCAAGCTCCGTCTGCCCTCTCATCTCAGGATACCCAACGCCTTCCATGTCTCCCTGCTCAGGCCACTGGTCCTCAATCGCTTCTCTCGCCCTTCTTCTCACCCCGCTCTTGTGGCTGATACCACGGATCAGTATGAGATTAAAGAAATATTGGACTCCAAGTACTCCCGAGGGAGGCTACTCTATCTGATTGATTGGAAGGGCTATGGTCCGGAGGAGAGGTCTTGGGTTCCTGCCAACGATGTCTTAGCCCCACGCTTGGTGACCAGATTCCATCGGAAATTTCCCTCCAAGTCAGCCCCCAGACGTGTAGGAGGACCTCGTAAGGGGAGGGGGGGGTACTGTCACAGGTCAGCTGTGGAGCTGATCTGTGTCTCATCTTTATTGCTGTAGGCCGGCTGGCACCTGTTCCACTAGCTTATGTTCAGCTCTGCTGCATTCTGCAGCTATGGGTGTCGCCAGCCTCACCTGTTGCTTAATATATGACTCCTTCCTGCTACTTCCTGTCCAGCCCCTCATGTGCTTCTCTATTTAAATCCCTCTCAGACCAGTTCTGGTTGCTTGAGTAACATTTGTTTCTGAGCTCCCTTCGTGTAACCTGCCTTAACCTGACCTCTCGTGAACTGATCTCTTGTGTACCGACTCGGCTTGTTCTGATTATGTTGTCTGCAGCCCGCCCTGACCCTGGCTGGCTATCCAGCTCTCCTTTGCTTCATCCATCCATCTTTGTCTGACAGTGTCTTCTGGTTCTTCCCTAGCGAGCAGGGTGAACCCCGGGGTTGTGACCTGGGGTCAGCACGCAGCTAAGCCCAAACCCTCGTGAGGGCGTCCCTGGCAGAATACCGGCTGGCCCTTAGACTCCACGCCCTGGTGGATCCCGTGTCACCTGCTCGCCTGTGGGCTCACTGTAAGTAGTAGCGTGACACCCGGCCTATCCTAGAGAGGCAGGCCCCGATGGCATGCTGGAAGATTGCATATATTCTGGAAGCACACAGAGCTCTGGGTCGTGTCCCAGAGTGGATTCGTCCAGCCTGAGGGGGGGGGGGGGCACGCTTCCCTCTCAGGAATAGGAGGCCTCAGGTGGATGACCTGAGGTAGGAAAGCAAAGTCCTGGGTGCTTAGAAGAAGCTGACCGAGGGGAGCGGTCTGCTATAGATCTGTCTGGTACCAATGGAAGATTGGAAGGAGGCATCCATCTGTCCTTGGGGAAAAAACACAGCTACTCAAAAAGGGGTTTGGCGTCAGATAAGGACAGGGATGTCCACTGTCATATAATGTAAATCCTTTAAGAGTTATTTGTGAATCCTATCATGACTTGGTAAAGCACGTGTGTGCGCAAAACGCGCTGTCCAAGCAAAATGCCCCGACACATGCTTGTGTTGCTATCACACTGCTACGGCTTCCACTGACAATCTCTCGGCTCCTTTTTCGGCTCCATCAGCTTACCGTTCTTCGGCCTTCCTCGGCCCTCTGGCTCCCTTCAGCAACTGTCGGGTCTGGGTGACGTCATCCCGGCTCAGTTTGTCAATCTCGGTCCGTCCTGCTTCAGTTGGCGTGACTCTAGGCTGGTGTCAGGGTTTGACCTGGCGGGCATAAGCTCCTCTTATCCCGGAAAGACTCCACCTTCCGCATAGGTCCCGTGGCTGCCGATATACAGCCCTGAAAGTCCCTTCTGAGCCAATGACCACCACCGCCACAGCCGTATACACCACCACAGCCATATACACCACCACTACCACAGCCATATACACCAGCCCCACAGCCGTATACACCACCACCACAGCCGTATACACCACCACCACAGCCGTATACACCACCACAGCCGTATACACCACGACCACAGCTGTATACACCACCACCACAGCCGTATACACCACCACCACAGCCGTATACACCACCACCACAGCTGTATACACCACCACCACAGCCGTATACACCACCACCACAGCCGTATACACCACCACCACACCTGTATACACCACCACCACAGCCGTATACACCACCACAGCCGTATACACAACCACCACCACCACAGCCGTATACACAACCACAGCTGTATACACCACCACAGCCATATACACCACCACTACCACAGCCATATACACCAGCCCCACAGCCGTATACACCACCACCACAGCCGTATACACCACCACCACAGCCGTATACACCACCACAGCCGTATACACCACGACCACAGCTGTATACACCACCACCACAGCCGTATACACCACCACCACAGCCGTATACACCACGACCACAGCTGTATACACCACCACCACAGCCGTATACACCACCACCACAGCCGTATACACCACCACCACAGCCGTATACACCACCACCACAGCCGTATACACCACCACCACAGCCGTATACACCACCACAGCCGTATACACAACCACCACCACCACAGCCGTATACACAACCACAGCTGTATACACCACCACAGCTGTAACCACCACAGCTGTATACACCACCACAGCTATATACACCACGACCACAGCTGTATACACCACCACCACAGCCATATACACAACCACCACAGCCGTATACACCACCACAGCTGTATACATCACCATAGCTGTATACACCACACCACAGCTGTATACACCACCACCACAGCTGTATACACCACCACCACAGCTGTATACACCACCACACCACAGCCGTATACACCACCACCACAGCCGTATACACCACCACCACAGCCATATACACCACCACCAAAACCGTATATACCTCCACCACCACAGCCGTATACAACACCACCACCACAGCCGTATACAACACCACCACCACAGCCGTATACACCACCACAGCCGTATACACCACCACTACAGGCGTATACACCACCATCAGCACAGCCATATACACCACCACAGCCGTATACACCACCACCACAGCCGTATACACCACCACCACAGCCATATACACCACCACCACCACAGCCGTAAACACCACCACCAAAGCCGTATACACCACCACAGCCGTATACAACACCACCACCACAGCCGTATACACCACCACCAAAGCTGTATACACCCCCACCACCAAAGCCGTATACACCACCACAGCCGTATACACCACCACTACAGCCGTATACACCACCACCACCACAGCCATATACTCCACCACCACCACAGCCGTATACACCACCATCACAGCCGTATACACCACAACCACCACCACAACCGTATACACCACCACAGCGGTATACACTACCACCACCACAGCGGTATACACCACCACCACCACAGCCACAGCCGTATACACCACCACCACAGCCGTATACACCTCCACCACCACAGCTGTATACACCACCAGCACAGCCGTATACACCACCACACCACAGCTGTATACACCACAGCCGTATACACCACCACCACAGCCGTATACACCACCACACCACAGCTGTATACACCACCACCACACCTGTATACACCACCACCACAGCCATATACACCACCACAGCCGTATACAACACCACCACAGCCGTATACACCACCACCACAGCCGTATACAACACCACCACCACAGCCGTATACACAACCACCACAGCCGTATACACCACCACCACAGCCGTATACACCACCACCACAGCCGTATACACCACCACCACAGCCATATACACCACCACCACAGCCGTATACACCACCACCACAGCCGTATACACCACCACCACAGCCATATACACCACCACCACAGCCGTATACACCACCACCACAGCCGTATACACCACCACCACAGCCGTATACACCACCACCACAGCCATATACACCACCACCACAGCCGTCATTATATGTAAGTGTCAGTGTCATAGGGTCTTGCCTTTTCCCTTATCTTCATATTCAAGAATGTTGTTTATGGATTATTTGTTCTGGCACAAGACTTTATTAAATAGGATAAAATCTTAATAAAGTTTATTGTGATTCCTGAATAACTTGGTGGATTTACATTATATGACATATTATAATGGACACTTCAAGAGCCATTATCAGGTTTACCATCAGTGCTAAGCGATTTCTTGGGATAGAATTGTGGGTTGTATCCATCGGGCCCTGTGAGTAGAGACATTGGACAGATCTTGAGGACTAGGGATGAACCGAACACCCCCCTGTTCGGTTCGCACCAGAACTTGCGAACAGGAAAAAAGTTTTATGTGTATTGTCGGACCAGCAATGCATTAATAGCCGCGAGTAGTTTTAAATGACTTTTTTTCCTTTGAAATATCATTTTGCTGTCAGACTGTTCTAAACACGGGAAACATGCGCCCCTTTACAGGCATACTATAGACACCCCCCAGGTACGAAATTTAAAGGGATATTACACTTTTATTGTTTCACTTTAAGCATTATTAAAATCACTGCTCCCGAAAAAAACGGCCATTTTTAAAACTTTTTTGCATTGATCCATGTCCCCTGGGGCAGGACCCGGGTCCCCAAACACTTTTTATGACAATAACTTGTATATAAGCCTTTAAAATTAGCACTTTTGATTTCTCCCATAGACTTTTAAAGGGTGTTCCGCGGCATTCGAATTTGCTGCAAACACCCCAAATTGTTCGGTGTTCGGCGAACTTGCGAACAGCCAATGTTCGAGTCGAACATGAGTTTGCCTCGAACTGAAAGCTCATCCCTATTGAGGACCTTGTGCTCGGACTTCTCCTCGGGTGCCTCGTTATTGTCAGCTGTGGGTCCATCAACCTCCTTCCGCCCCGCGCTATAGAAGAATGACGGCCACAGAGCGGGCCTTAATTGCCAGGAGGAGCGTCAACAGACGTCATCCCGTACATGAGCTGCCTGCACCCCCCTGTGGGGCTCTGTGATCACCGAGTCAATGAGACTTGGCTGATCACAGATCGGAGTCAGGGGGCCGATCCAGGCTCCTTACCACGTGATCACATGATGTAAACAGAAGATTGGTTCTATTGTGAAAAAAAAAAAAAACAGAAGATTGGTAATTGGCTAAGCCGATCACCGATTTCTGACAGAGGGACATCGGTCCCGAACAGGGAGAGCCACTGCTGCTGTGCAGTGCCCTCCAGTGCCACCTACAGGTGCATATCAGTGCCATCTACCATTGCCCACCAATGCCACCTATCAGTGCCCATCAGTGCTACCAACCAGTGCCCATCAGTGCCACCTATCAGTGCCCTTCAGTGCCGCCCATTAGTGGCACCTTTCAGTGCTACTTATCAGTGCCCACCAGTGTCACCTCATCAGTGCCCATCAGTGCTGCCAACCAGTGCCCATCATTGACTTTTTATCAGTGCCACCTATCAGTGCCCTTCAGTTACACCCATCAGTGCCCTTCAGTGGCACCCACCATTGCCCTTCAGTGGCACCCATCAGTGACACCTCTCAGTGCCCACTCATCAGTGCCCACCAGTGCTGCCTCATTAGTGCCCATCAGTGCTGCCAACCAGTGCCTATCAGTGCCCATCAGTGCCACCCACCTGTTTTACGTCTCAGTGCTATCAGTGCCCACCATTGCCACCCATCAGTGCCCACTGGTGCCACCTATCAGTGCCCATCAAAGTGTGAGAGCGCTAAAAGCTGAACTTTGGCCTGGGCAGGAAGTGGGGGGGGGCGATGCCCGGTAGGCAAGTGGTTAAAAGGGACACTGGCTGGTGTCCTGAAGAGGTCTGTCCAGATATCTGTCCTCTAAAGAAAAGGGACTTTGCTCTACTGGCTCTACTACTGCTTAATCTACAGGAAGATTAGGTCTTCATACATCTTATTCTTGGAGGATCCCACCACTTCCCTCATCCCTACCCAACTTCTCTAAAAATAAAAACGACATCCCCTAGACTGGTCTTTGGAGAAAGAATGAATGAGCCGGCTGTGTGCCTGTCTGCGGGACTGGAGTTGGGAAGACCCGGACAAGTGATTCCTACGGGAGAAGCGCTTCACCTACACATACGAAAATATCATCTTGTAGAGTCCACACATCGTCTCCGTATGTCAGAGTGTTCAATCACTTTATGTTCCCGACCCTCAACTCCACCTACCTGATGATGGTGAGGGATGGTGTGACCTTCCTGTGTGGAATACAGAGGACGGGGACATCTCTCTGGTGGGTTTCTACCAGGTGGCTCCATCATAATGTTCTTGTATCCATCTAAAAGCTCCTCCATCACTCCATACTCCTCATCCTCTTCTTTAACAACAATATTATAATCTCCGAGGTTTCCGCTCTAAATAAATAATAAAACACTCATTGTAACAAACATGCTTGTGTATCAATTATAACTACCAATAATCAATCACCTACTTGATAATGGTGAGGGATGGTGAGACCTTCCTGTGTGGAATCCCGAGGACGGGGACATCTCTCTGGTGGGCTTAAGCTGGATGACCCAACCATGTTCTCCCAGTACAGATCCTTGCGTCCCATTGCAAAGTTTGACTTGTTGAACACCCCATCGTCATTAACTTCCTCTTTTATCACTTCAATGTTCTTCATATGTAATAAAAAAAATGACATCAATGGTAACAATGCAGATAATGTACAGATCCTAATGATACTATCAGTGATTGTTCCTCATCTACCTGATGATGGTGAGGGATGGTGTGACCTTCTTGTGTGGAATCCCGGGAATACAGAGGACGGGGACATCTCTCTGGTGGGTTCCCATTACTGGATCCATCTGTAGGAAACACACACACTGACTGAATACATTGTTTTTATGAGTTTATCAGATGATGGGGGATCTAGGTGGACCCTCCTGTCCTGGATTTTTTCCTTCTATTGGTTGAACTGGATGGACTTCAAAATCCTTGCAACACGTTCATACCTTTTATACAATGGAGTTCTCATTGGTTCCCTTGGTTCTTCTATCACACCTGGAAGGCTTCCTTCGCCTATTGTTAGGGGTTCCATTCCCACAAGTTCTCGGTTTCTCGCATCTTGGTCTTTCTTCAAAGGGGCATGGATGGTTGCTAGGCCCTAAGAATCGTGAAGGACCAGGTTTCTGCTTTGGACACTTTTTTTTTTCAACATCCTTTGACTTCTCTCTGCCCATTGTGACCTGAATTTAGTTTTGTCAGTTTGGCAAAAGCCTCCCTTGGAAAATTTCTGAGGTATTCTCCTCTCGACTCTCGGGCATGCTGGGACTGTGACGTTTTAGGGGGCGTGGTCAACATCACCCGGTGACCACGCCCCCTAAAACGTCACAGTCCCAGCATGCCCGGGGACTGTGACGGCATAAGGGGGCGGGGTCTCCGCCTATATAAATCACATCGGAGCGCTCAGAGACCAGTCCAGCCGGAGAGACTGTCGTGTTAACATCTGGAGAAGAGGGAAGAAGACAAGAAGACAAGAAGCCAGAAGTCCGGACCTCGGCTGGCAAGAGAGCGGCATGAAGACAGTGGAGGAGCCGGCCGAAGAACTGGAACACCGGGAGAAGAGGCCAGAGAGAGCGGAGAAGAACAAACCGGACGCCGGGAGAAGAGGAACCGTAGGGACCCCCGAAGCCGGAAGAAGACCCCGGAGCTGTCTAATAAATTACTTCAAAAACCTGTGTAGTGTGTTTTATTATTGACACTTTTTCCCTAGGTGAATGGGTAGGGGTACCATGTACCCCATACTCATTCACATAGGGTGGGGGGCCGGGATCTGGGGGCCCTCTTATTATAGGGGGCTCCCGGATTCCGATAAGCCCCCCGCCCGCAGACCCCCACAACCAACGGCCAGGGTTGTCGGGAAGAGGCCCTTGTCCTCATCAACATGGGGACAAGGTGCTTTGGGGTGGGGGGCCCCACAGGGCGCCCCCCCTCCCCCAAAGCACCCACCCCCCCCATGTTAAGGGCATGCGGCCTGGTACGGTTCAGGAGGGGGGGGGGCGCTCGCTCGTCCCCACCCCCTTTCCTGACCGGCCGGGCTGCGTGCTCGGATCGGGGTCTGGCATGGATTTTGGGGGGACCCCACGCTGATTTTTCCGCGTAGGAGGTTTCCCTTAAAATCCATGCCAGACCTAAGGGCCTGGTATGCCCCATAACGAGGCTCACAAGGTGTCAATCTCGCAGATAAAAGCGGCGAGATTCACTTCCTTTTCTAGTCCCGTCGTACCCGAGTCACGTTCAAAATGAACGGACTTGTCCGTGTGTGGGCAAGTCTGTTCATTCTGAAAGTCTGCCCTAACTCCGCCGAAAGTCCGTCGGAAAGACGGGCGGACCTAGCCTGCTGGAAAGTCCAGTCGTGTGTAGGCAAGTCCGTCCGTTCCAAAAGTCCGGCGGTAGTCCGCCGGAAAGTCCGGAGGGAAGAACGTCGGACCAAGTATACCAGATAGTCCGCTCGTGTGTATGCGGCATTAGAGAAAAAAAAAAAATGGAAAAAAAAATTTGAATACATTTTGAAAAAAAAAATTGATGGAGAGCAAATTCCTTTGGATGAGAAGTTCATCCTAGTTTAAATGGCATGCTTACATCACTTTCAGCAGATAGAAAAGCCAACCTTGGTTGGAATACCACCTTTTCCATATGCAGCACCTAAGAAAAATCCACGGGCTCGGACAGCCTTTCTAAACCTTTTAACACCCTAGAGGAACCCCAAAAATAGTTCTCGAGGAACCCTTACTAAAACCAATTCATCAGGGGTCAATAAAACAATGCCCCTTATACTGGTGGTCAATAGGAAGAATGTTCCCCTTAAAATGGTGCTCAGAATGCCACCCTTAAAGACAGCTAAAAATATATTTGGTGTCATGCTGCTGGCTTTGCTAAGTGGTGCTGAACCTTGAACTCTGTAGGCACCATCAAAAAGGTGGTTTATCATCCACAGCTCAAGGAACCCCTAGCAACCTCTGGAGGAACCCCAGGGTCCCATGGAACCCTGGTTGAGAGTGGCTGCCCTACGCACCTAGGCGATGACCAAAAAACACTTTTCACGACTGAGTCGAGAGGAGAATACCTCAGAAATTTTCCAAGGGAGGCTTTTGCCAAACCAACAAAACTAAATTCAGGTCCCAATGGGCAGAGAGAAGTCAAAGGATGTTGAAAAAAAAAAAAAAGTGTCCAAAGCAGAAACCTGGCCCTTCACGGCTCTTAGGGCCAAGCAACCATCCATGCCCCTTTGAAGAAAGGCCAAGATGCGAGAAACCGAGAACTTGTGGGAATGGAACCCCACTGACTAACAACAGGCGAAGGAAGCCTTCCAGGTGCTATAAAAGATGAAACGATAAGTGGACTTCCAGGCTCCAAGAATTATGGAAATGATAACTGGAAAGAGACCTTCATCCTTCAGCACCTGGCTTGCTATAGCCATGCCGTTTAAGCCAGCGACTGCAAAACAATTTCAGGGTGGAGTCGAAGTTGCCACGGTACGTCAGCAACCAACTGAACGAGATCGGACCAGGTCTTGGCTCATCTGCCGAGGAGTCGAGACCCTTACGGCCACTCAACAACAGCAGAGTCGTCGCCGTCTATCCCACCATAGTGGGGAGCTGCATGTGCTCCATGGCAATGACAGATGGACGGCGACAACCCAAATCTTTAAATATCTGGCCTGTCAACCAGCAAAAAAAAACAAAAAACCATTGACAGGAACAAAAAAATACATTAACTGAAGCAAAAAGTTTGACAGGAGCAGAAAAAAAAATCCTGAACAAAAAAAAAGGAAAATTCCTAAGCACCAGGAAAAAAAAATGAGGGTGTGTTGCAGAGGAGCCCCAAAGCACCCTCCATGTTGAGGGTATGTGGCCTGCTATGGTTCAGAATGAGGGCACTTGTTCACCCCCCACCCATTTCCTCGTCTGCATGCATGGATAAGGGCCTGGCATGGATTTTGGGGGGACCCCATGCCATTTTTTTAAATTTAAATTATGGAGTGTGGTTCTCCTTAAAACCTATACCAGCAACAAAGAGCTTGGTATAGATGGTGGGGGGGGCACAATTTTTTTTGTTATGAATTTTTATTTGCCGGCAATTCTGTTTATGAGTCATCGGTTTTTAATTGCACGGCGGGCGGCTTCCCTGGCCCGCTCCTTAACAACCTGCCATTCTTCACACAGAATTTGGATCAATCGATCCAAAATCGTATCGTTCCCACAAATTTGGAATTGGTTAGAAAACGAATAAATGAAACGAAGCAAATTTCAACGAAATTCATTACCATTGTCATTCGGATACTTTTAGAATCACCAAAAATTCGTCCGAATTTAGATTCGCACCAAAACGAATTGCACATGTCTAGTTTGATTGCACCTAGCGTCCTGCAGGTGGGGACATCAAACCCATGCTTCATGGAGATCTGGCTATGTCCTTCAATGAAGGGAAGAGAAAGTATGTAGAATACAAAGATATAAAGAAGACAAACGACACATAAAGGCTTCAGCCATCTGTGAAGAAATAAAAGGTGATAAAAAGAGAAATAAACTGTTTCCATATTGGACAGTGGAGGTTTATTCTGCTGGCAGAATCACATTGACGTTCCAGCAATTCGTCTTGTTTAGAACAGGCTTTGTGGGAATCACGCTGTCCACATCTCATACTCCCCGATTTAATGAAATATGGATGTGGGTAGTATTCTAGTAACCCTTGGCCAATCAACTCTGAGGGGTGTTCCCTCCTCAGGCTTGAGGATGGTTCTTGCCTCCTGAAATGGTCATGGGTTACATGGACCTGCTGGAAATCAGGGATGTCATTTCCAACATCAGTACCTACACATCAGTCATTCCTGTCATATCAGTAATAGCACACCACCTCGAAAAATTGAATTACACCTCCGTACTGCTCTCTCCTTTATAATAAAGTCTCCACTTACCCGGTGATAGGAGGGGAGGCCGATTGTCCATCATGACGTCCTTGTGTACTTCAGGAAGCTCCCTCATCACACCATACTCCCCATCCTCCTCTTTATACTCTTCTTTAACGACGACAGTATTATATTCCTTGAGGTTTCCACTCTGAATATAGAATAAAACATTCATTGTAACAAACACGCTTGTGTATAAATCATAACTACCGATGATTGTTCCTCATCTACCTGATGATGGTGGGAGATGGTGTGATCTTCCTGTGTGGAATCCCGGGAATACAGAGGACGGGGACATCTCTCTGGTGGGTTCCCATTACTGGATCCATCTGTAGGAAACACACACACTGACTGAATACATTGTTTCTATGTGTTTATCAGATGATGGGGGATCTAGGTGGACCCTCCGTACTGCTCTCTCCTTTACAATGAAGTCTCCTCTTACCCGGTGATGTGAGGGGCGGCTGATTGTCCATCATGACGTCCTTGTAGAGATCCTTGTGTCCTTCTAAATACTCCCACTCCTCCATGGAACGGTTCGGCCGACACGTTTTCCTCAGATGTGTCGCATTTTCCGCCAGTGACCTTCTCACCTCATCAATCTTTCCTAATGGATTCTATAACTTTTTTTTTTTTTAGGTGTGGGAAATGGTGGGTTCATAAACCTGTAGATTTGGATGCCTTTGTCTTGAAAAGGATGAAAAAAAATGTATTATTTCATTCTATATATGTGTGTATCATCATCTGCTGGAGATAAAAGACATCACAGTGACTATGGAGGAAGAGGACGGACATGAGCGGCAGGGTTTAGTGGGTGTAAATGAGATCGTATTACCTCCTCTGCTGCCAGTTCCAACAATGTCTCCTCTCTACTTCCTCCCGACTCAACTCTGACCTGGAACTGTCTATTTATACCTGACATCACTTCCTGTCTTTCATGGAGACTTCCTGTCCCTTCTCGGTACAAGTGAGAACACCACCTTGTGGAGATCAGAGGAAGTGCATCCCCGAGAAACATCTCGTAGTGTGAACACGGCCTTGTGCTGTACGTTTATGTACTGTACATCCCAGTGATTCTCAACCAGGGTTCCTCCAGAGGTTGCTAGGGGTTCCTTAAGCGTTGGGTAATTCCTGGCTCTCAGATAAGTTCCCACTGACACCATTCATCTTTTTAGCTATCTATAAGGAGGTAATTCTTCCCAATGACAACAATTGAACGGACCATTCCTCTCACTGATCATCACACTACTAATGTATCATGATTTGCAGACTTCTAATTTTTAGCAGGGGTTCCTTCGAGACCGGAAAACTATTTTAAGGGCTCCTCTGTGTTGAAAAGGTTGAGAAAGGCTGGTATATCCTGTATAGGACACCGGGAATGTGTATTGGACGGCAGATATATTCCCCAAGTATCTGAGTGGTGGTCCCTTTAACCACTTAACAGCTGGCCCATAGCCAAATGAAGGCTACAGGGTTGTTGCTTAACTCCGGGAGGGCGTACAGTGACGTCCTCCCAGAATTCCGCTCTCGCGCGCCCCATGGGGCGAGCATCCGTGACCGCCGGGTCCAGAGGACCCGACGCATCACGGATCCCGGTAAATGGCCGCTAATGGTGGCCGTTTGCCATGTGATCGCTCCGTCAAATAATGGAGCGATCACATGTAAACAAACCGGCGCCATCTCATGACGCCGGTTCCTCGCCTCCCCTCTCTGTATCGATCGGTACACTGTGAGCGGAGAGGGGGAGGGATCAGATGGCAGCAGCGCTGTGGGCTGCACCTGTAGTGCCCACAGCGCTGCTCAGTGACAACTGCCATCCATCCATCCATGCTCAGCAATACCCTGCAATACTGTGCAATGCCCTGCAATACGGTGCAATACTCTGCAATACCCTGCAATACTCTGCCATACCCCGCAATACTTTGCCATACTCTGCCATACTCGGCAATACCCCGCAATACTCTGCCATACTCGGTGATACCCAGCCATACTCTGCCATACTCTGCCATACCCAGCCATGCTCAGCCATACCCTGCCATACTCTGCCATACCCCGCCATACTCTGCCATACCCCGCCATACTCTGCCATACCCCGCCATACTCTGCCATACCCCGCCATACTCTGCCATACCCCGCCATACTCTGCCATACCCCGCCATACTCTGCCATACCCCGCCATACTCTGCCATACTCGGTGATACCCATCCATGCTCGGACATACTCTGCCATGCTCAGCCATGCTCAGTTATACTCAGCCTCTGTATGTGGCCAGGCTGTGGAAGTCTCACACATGTGGTATCGCCGTACTCAGGAGGAGTAGGAGAATCTATTTTGGGGTGTCATTTTTGGTATGTACATGTTATGTGTTAGAAATATTGTATAAATAGACAACTTTGTGTTAAAAAAAAAAAAAATGCATTTTAACCACTTCCCGCCCGCCGGCCGTCATACGACGTCCTTGACTTTGTGCGGGGATATCTGAATGATGGGCGCAGCTACAGGCATCATTCAGATATCAGCTTTTTCAGCCGGCGATTCCCTACACCATGAGAATGATCATAAAGGCTGTTCCACTGCTTGATCAGTCTTACGGGAGGCGAGAGGGGACGCCCCCCCTCCCGTCGCCCTCCAGTGCTTCTACCGACTCACCGCTACGATCGAAGCCAGGATCTTTTTTTTTATTTTTTTTATTTCAGGCTTCCCAGCCTAGAGGTGAGATGTGGGGTCTTATTGACCCCACATCTCACTGTAAAGAGGACCTGTCATGCCATATTCCTATTACAAGGGATGTTTACATTCCTTGTAATAGGAATAAAAGTGATCAAAAAAAAGTTGGAAAAAGTTGGAAAAAGGCATCAAACTAAAATAAATAAAGTAAAATGAACAATAAAAAAAAAAAATTTTTAAAGCACCCCTGTCCCTGTGTGCTTGCATGCAGAAGCGAACGCATACGTAAGTCCCGCCCACATATGAAAACGGTGTTCAAACCACACATGTGAGGTATCGCTGCGATCGGTAGAGCGAGAGCAATAATTTTGGCCCTAGACCTCCTCTGTAACTCAAAACATGTAACCAGTAAAAAAATTTTTAAAGCGTCACCTATGGGGATTTTTAAGTAGCAAAGTTTGGCGCTATTCCACAAGCGTGTGCAAGTTTGAAAGGTGACATGTTGGGTATCTATTTACTCGGCGTAACTTCATCTTTCACATTATGCAAAAACATTGGGCTGACTTTACGGTTTTGTTTTTTTTTAAGCACAAAACTCTTTTTTTTTCCAAAAAAAAACCCGCTTGAAAAATTGCTGCGCAAATACCGTGCGAGATAAAAAGTTACAATGACCGCCATTGTATTCTCTAGGGTCTTTGCTAAAAAAAATATATAATATTTTGGGGTTCTATGTAATTTCCTAGCAAATAAATGATGATATTTACATGTAGGAGAGAAATGTCAGAATTGGCCTGGGTGCTCCAGAACACCTGAAGGTGCTCCCTGCATGTTGGGCCTCTGTATGTGGCCACGCTGTGTAAAAGTCTCACACATGTGGTATCACCGTACTCGGGAGTAATAGCAGAAAGTGTTTTGGGGTGTAATTTGTGGTATGTATATGCTGTGTGTGAGAAATAACCTGCTAATATGACAATTTTGTGAAAAAAACAAACAAAAAAACTTGATTTTGCAAAGAATTGTGGGAAAAAATGACAACTTCAAAAAACTCACCGTGCCTCTTTCTAAATACCTTGGAATGTCTTCTTTCCAAAAAGGGGTCATTTGGGGGGTATTTGTACTTTTCTGGAATGTTAGGGTCTCAAGAAATTAGATAGGCCATCAGTACTTCAGGTGTGACCAATTTTCAGATATTGGCACCATAGCGTGTGGACTCTATAACTTTCACAAAGACCAAATAATATACACCAAAATATATGAAGAAAAATTACTAAATTTGCAAAATTTTATAACAGAAACAAAGAAAAATGCATTTTTTATTACAGATTTTTCGGTCTTTTTTCTTTTATAGCGCAAAAAATAAAGAACCCAGCGGTGATTAAATACCACCAAAAAGAAAGCTCTATTCGTGTGGAAAAAAAGGACAAAAATTTCATATAGATACAGTGTTGCATGACTGAGTAATTGTCATTCAAAATGTGAGAGCACCAAAAGCTGAAAATTGGCCTGGTTATTAGGGGGGGTTTAAGTGCCCAGTGGTCAAGTGGTTAAGCATAGCTCCCAACTGTCCCTGATTTCGAGGGGCTGTCCCTGATTTGGAGCAATGTCCCTCTTTCCCTCATTCCACCTCATTTGTCCCTCATTTTGGTCTGATCTATATAGTTGTATATAAAAAGGGATTTTTTTATCTTTCAAAAAGTGTTTCCCAGTGCTAAACCTTTCATCTAATCTCTAAATTCCTGCATTTGTACATTTAAAAAGCCAATATAAAGGAATAGTAGGGGTAAAAAAAAAAAGTCCTTGTGGATTTAATTAACCTTTTTTTTTTTTGGTTAATTCTCCTTTAAGGGGGTGTGGCAGGGGACGTGTCCTATGCCTACATACATTTGTTAGTAGGTGTCCCTCATCCCCATCTCAAAATGTTGGGAGGTATGCCTTTAAGTGGGACAGTTCTAAGGGGTTCTCTCCCATGCAGGGTGAAGGGTTCCAGGGTGATCTGGTTGAAGAGGAGATGACCGATTTTCAGTACTCTCTGGATTGATAAATCCTTATTAGGGACCCGGGATTTAAGAGGTTTGAAGGGTTTTGAGAGGGAAGAACCTCCAAAACCTGATTACAGGGACTCTAGTCCTGAAGGGGCAGGAGGGAATCAGCACCTGTGTCTGAGAACCACAGAGGAGGGGCTTTCAGAGATGGGAAAGATTTGGAGTAGCTACTCTTAATTCAGCCATACAGTATGAGGACGGTCTCCCCAAAACCTTTGAAAGGGTTGACGGGTTTTCTCTGCAGTCGAATTGGTCTTTTCCAAATTCTTCAACTCTGCCACGCACCAGGGATTCAATTTTCTTCAGTTGAGGTATTTTTTTTCTTCTACTCCTGTTTTGGATAAAACAGTACATGCAAAGTCAACTAAGGGTCTTACTTCTGTGACATATAGGACATTGTTAGGACATTGTCCCATTCGATCTAGGGTTGGGTGGGGACAGGATCTTGGCCCTAACCCTGAAGATACTTGGGACAATATTCTTCAACCACCCCCTCGCGTTTCTCTTTCCCCATCACATAGACTAACTCATATTTTCATTCTTTACAGCAGTGGTCATCAACCCTGTCCTCAGGGCCCACTCACAGGCCAGGTTTTAAGGATTACCTTGCGGGAGATGCAGACTAGAATACTGCAATCACTGAGCAGCAAATGATATCACCTGTGATGTATTTCATTTATCTTGCAAACCTGGCCTGTTAGTGGGCCCTGAGGACAGGGGTTGATGACCACTGTTCTATAGGGTATGTAGAACCCCTGAACTTTTGTATAATATTGGTTTGCGATCTGACTCAACCTGTGCAAGGTGTGGGAACACAGGTACATTGATACATCTCCTGTGGCGATGCCCCAAACTCCAGAGATATTGGGCAGAGGTGGTTGGTACTCTTAATGGGCTACTGGATGTTAATATCTTGGTTGAACCACTTTCGTGCCTACTAGGTTACCATAAGCCTCACATTTATACTCCTCCAATTGTAAATACTAGGCGTATTAGGCGTGCCCTTTTTGTGGTTTGTAGACAGATTGCCCTTAAAGTAGTGTCCGGCCGAAATTATACTTTTTAAATAAAAATACCCCTATAATACACAAGCTTAATGTATTCTAGTAAAGTTAGCCTGTAAACTAAGGTCTGTTTTGTTAGTTTATAGCAGTAGTTTGTTATTTTATAAACTTACAGCAGGCCGTGGCCATCTTAAGTGTGGGCATCTGAAGCCAGACTGTATTTCTTCTTGGTTCTCATCCTTGCAGATCTCGCACATGCTCAGTGCAGCACAAGCGGTGTAATAGGTTTTGGGTCAGGTTTCCATAGCAACGGCAGTGTCAGAGGAAGTTGCCGCCCCTTCCCAGAAGGCATTGCAAACAGGAAATGATGCGATGAGCCATGGCCAGGGAGGAGGAAGTGAAAAAGGAATACAGCAGGTATACAGTAGGTGCTGGGAAAAAATATTATTATTATTATTATTATTATATGAGATTTATATAGCGCCAACAGTTTACTCAGCGCTTTACAATGTATAAGGGGGACAACATAATTACAGTACAATACAAAAGGTACAGGAGGGCCCTGCTCGTAGAGCTTACATTCTAAAAGGGAGGGGGTGGTGGTACAAAAGGTAATAGCTGCAAAGAATGATTTGATGGGGGTGGCTCAGGGACAGTTATGTGGGTGTGGGATAGGCTTCCCTGAATAAATGAGTTTTCAAGGATCTCCTAAAGGTGGACAGGGTAGGGGCTGATCGGACATACTGGGGCAGGGAATTCCAGAGGATGGGAGAGGCTCTGGAGAAGTCCTGAAGGCGAGCATGGGAGGAGGTAACAAGGGAGCTAGAGAGCAGGAGGTCCTGGGAGGAGCGGAGGGGGCGATTTGGGTGATATCTGCAGATGAGGTTGGTGATGTAGATGGGGGCGATGTTGTGAATGGCCTTGTATGTTATGGTTAGCATTTTGAATTTTACACGGTGGGGTAGGGGAAGCCAGTGAAGGGATTGGCAGAGAGGAGCAGCAGTCACGGATCGATTAGTGAGGTGTATTAGTCTAGCAGCAGCATTCATAATAGACTGAAGGGGGGATAGCCTGCTTAAGGGTAGGCCATTAAGGAGAGAGTTGCAATAGTCGAGGCGGGAAATAATCAAAGAGTGAATAAGTTGTTTTGTAGTGTCATTAGTCAGGAAGGGTGGAATTCTGGAGATGTTGCGGAGGTTAAGGCGGCAGGATTTAGCCAGTGATTGGATATGGGGGCTGAAGGAGAGGTCAGAGTCAAGGATTACACCCAGGACTCTGGCATGTGTGGAGGGACCAATGGTTGTGTTGTTGATATTAATGGTGAAGTCACAGGAGGGGGACCGTGAAGGAGGAAATATAACAAGTTCAGTTTTAGAAAGATTAAGTTTGAGGAAGTGGTGTGACATCCATACCGATATGTCATTCAGCAAGTTTGAGATCCGTGAGGAGATAGTGGGGGTGAGTTGGGGAGTGGAGAGATAGATCTGTGTGTCATCGGCATAGAGATGGTATTGGAAGCCATGGGAGGTGATCAACTGGCCCAGGGAAGAGGTATAGAGTGAGAAAAGGAGAGGCCCAAGGACAGAGCCTTGGGGTACCCCAACAGAAAGAGGAAGGGGAGCGGAGGAGGTGGAGTTGTAAGTGACGCTGAAAGTGCGCTGAGATAGGTAGGAGGAGAACCAGGATAATGCAGAATCACGGAGGCCAAGGGAGTGTAATTTGCTGAGGAGCAGCAGGTGGTCAACTGTGTCAAAGGCAGCAGAGAGGTCTAAAAGTATGAGTATGGAGTAGTGGCCATTGGTTTTGGCAGTTATTAGGTCATTGGTGATTTTTAGTAGGGCAGTTTCAGTCGAATGTTGTAGGCGGAAGCCAGACTGTAGGGGGTCGAGAAGGTTGTTGTCCGTGAGGTAGCGACTCATTTGGTCATGAACAAGGCGTTCGATGAGCTTGGAGGCAAACGGGAGAAGGGAGATAGGTCTTAAGTTATTCAAACAGGTGGGGTCTAGTGAGGGTTTTTTGAGTATGGGGGTAACCAGTGCATGTTTGAACGGGGAAGGAAAGGTGCCGGAGGAGAGGGAGAGGTTGAAGATGTGGGTTAGGGAGTTGAGGATAGAGTGGGAAGGTGGTCGCAGCAATTGAGAGGGGACAGGGTCCAGGGGACATGTAGTGAGGTGTGCCATGGAGAGGAGTTTATCAACTTCTTCTGTGGTAACTGGGCAAAAGGAGGAGAGTATTGAGTGTGGTGTTGGACCTGATATGTTGGGTAGGGGAGGAATTTTAATGCTGGATATCTCCTTGCGAATAGTGTTGATTTTGCTATTGAAGTGGTTGGCAATATGTTGAGCAGTAAGCAAGTTGGTGGGAGGGGGCAGTGGGGGGTGAAGTAAGGAATTAAGGGTAGAAAAGAGTTGACGAGGTTTGGATGAGAGGGTTTTGATGAGAGTGTTGTAATAGGTTTGTTTAGCAGTGTGGAGGCAGGAGTTGTATTTGAGAAGGACAGATTTGTAGAGGGTAAAGTCTTGCAGGGATTTAGATTTACGCCATGCTCGCTCAAGAGCGCGGCTGCGTCTCTTGAGACTTCTGGTGTCGTCTGTTTGCCAGGGTTGTGGCAGATGGGGCCTGGTTCTGCGTGTAGAAAGAGGAGCAAGTACGTCTAGGGAGGATGACAACGTGGTGTTGTAGATGGAAGTGGTTAGGTCTGGGCAGGACAGGGGTGCGATTTTGTCATAAAGGCCATCAGTAGCAGAGTGAAGAAGGGAAGGTTTGAGGTTGCGAAGGTTCCTGCGGGTAGTGGTTTGTGGGTTGGCAGCATGGGATATAGGAGACAAGGAGAGTGTGAAACGGATAAGGTTGTGATCAGAGAGAGGAAAGGGTGCATTGGAGAGATTGCAGGGAGTGCAGCGATGGGAGAATACAAGGTCAAGAGTGTTGCCGTTGGAGTGAGTGGTGGTTTGTGTCCATTGTGTTAGGTTAAAAGAGGAGGTTAAGTTGAGTAGTTTAGAAGTGGTAGCATTATTAACATTGATTGGAATGTTAAAGTCACCTAGGATGATGGCAGGCACTTCAGATGAGAGAAAATAGGGTAGCCATGCAGAGAAGTCATCCAGAAAGCGTGACACTGGTCCAGGAGGCCGATAAATGACTGCGACCCTCAGACAAGCTGGAGAGAAAAGACGAATGCAGTGCATTTCGAAAGAGCAGGTGGAAAGAGAGGGAGGTGTGGGCAGTACCTGGAAGGTGCATTGTGGGGAGAGGAGAAGTCCGACACCACCTCCTTTTCGTCCACTGGGTCTGGTGGAGTGAGTCCAGAGAAGGCCACTGTGGGACAGTGCAGCTGGAGAGGTAGTATCAAATTCCTGGAGCCAGGTTTCAGTTATAGCAAATAGATCAAGGGATTTGGAGAGGAAAAGGTCATTGACAGAAACTAGTTTGTTGAAGACTGAGCGGGCATTCCAGAGGGCACATGAAAGAGGGGGGCTGACTTGTGGAATCAGGGGAATTGGGATGAGAAGGTTGAAGTTGCGACTACTGTTGGAGGAGGTAGATGGCCGATCTTGGCGTTGGAAATTGGGTGTGGGAGGGCCAGGGTTTGGTGCGATGTCCCCAGACATTAGGAGTAGTAGGAGGGTGAGGGTGGTAAGGCGGGAGTGGGATTTATAGGAGCGCAGATGCTGTGGTGGAATGGACGTGGTGATACTGTGTGGGCTTAGAATGAGCAGGAGGTGGTAAGTGGAGTAATATTGAGTGGGAAGAAGAGAGGGAGATATATAAAGGTTGGGGGCTGGAGAGGGGGGGTAAAGTAATGAGAGTTTGAGGAGAGAGGACGTTATAACAAAGATTAGTGTGAGCATTTTAGAGGGTGGGGACAGGCTAATAGAAGGAAGGCTGAGGAAATTTAGTGAATGAAGTGGAACTTCCTGCAAAATAGCTGTGGAACAATAATGTCTGTACTTACTTTTTTTGTAGCAGTGCCTTAGTCAAAGTGCCCGTGTCCAAGTGCCAAACACTTGTTGCCGGCGTGACACTTTGTGCAAGGAGTGACCAGCCTAAACCCTCGCCAGCCGTCCCAAGAAAATATATATATCCAATTCGTTTACAGTGCACAATTTAGTGAGGGATGCTGAAGAGTTGTAAAAGTGGGTGGAACTCCACTTTAAGTGGACCTCCCCTTACCCTCCGACTTTATCTGATTGGATTTTTGACTTAAATAGGATTATCTCTTTTGAAAGACGTATTTCTTAAGGAACGAAATTTGAGAATATCTGGTCACAATGGCTTGAGGCTATGTCTCCTATAGTGGTATACATCAATCTGCACAAATATTATTATACAGGATTTGTGTGTGTTCCTCAATATCTATATGGGTATATTAGACTTTGTTTATATTAGTATATATTAAGGAAAATCGTTGTCCATACTTACCGTAATTTTCCTTTCCTGGATCCTCCCCATGTCCGCCTACTACTATGGGTCAGCTCCGCCCCCTCTGACCCCTCCAGGACCACCTCTTTTCTAGCCCATAAAAGGGCGGCTGTCTACCCACACCAGTGTTCAAAAAACCCCGCCTCGCGACGGATAAACTTTGTAGGAATCCTCCGGCTGACATGGGGAGGATCCAGGAAAGGAAAATTACGGCAAGTATGGACATCAATTTTCCTTATTCCTGGACCTCCCCATGTCAGCCTACTATGGGATGCACCAAGCAATATTAAGAAGGGAGGGAAGACAAAAAATGCCTAATAAAAAGGTGTTGGGCACGCTCCACCTTGCTGCTCTGCAAACTACCTCAGGGGCGACCTTTGGGTATGCCCAGGATGCTGCTATACCCCTCGTCGAATGTGCTTTGATCTCTGAAGGAGGAGGAAGGCCCAGCGTTTTGTAGGCAATATGCATGGTCTTGACAAACCAGGAAGACCCAACTCTGGATGTTGCTGGCATACCCTTTTTAGGCCCCATTGGGAAAAAACCTACAGCTGATCTTGTTTGCCAAAGCTTTTAGTCCATTTCAGGTAGGTTGAAACCACAGAGACCAGGTCTAACCTACTCCACTCATCATCAGCTGTATCCGCCCGGAAAGGCTGGGAGAATGACCTCCCAGTTCATACGAAATTATGTGGCCACCTTAGGTAGAAAGCTCGGTATCGGCCTAAGGACTATCTTGTCTGGGAGCACCAAGCAATATGGTTCTTTAGATGAGAAGGCGCACAACTCGGAGTCTCTTCTGGCTGAGGCCACGGCTAGTAAAAAAAAAAACTGAGTAGCGCCCGCATATGAAAACGGTGGTAAAACCACACATGTGAGGTATCGCCGCAACCGGTAGAGCGAGAGCAATAATTCTAGTCCTACACCTCCTCTGTAACGCAAAACATGCAACCTGTATAATTTTTTTAAATGTCGCCTATGGAGATTTTTAAGGGTAAAATTTTGACGCCATTCCACGGGCGGGCGCAATTTTGAAGCGTGACATGTTGGGTATCAATTTACTTGGCGTAACATTATCTGTCACAATATAAAAAAAAATTGGGCTAACTTTACTGTTATTTTTTTATTCAAAAACGTGAATTTTTTCCAAAAAAAGTGCGCAAATACGGTGCAAAAAAAAAAAAAGTATTGCAATGACCGCCATTTTATTCTTTAGGGTGTTAGAAAAAAAACAATATATAATGTTTGGGGGTTCTAAGTAATTTTCTAGCAAAAAAAAAACCTGTTTTAAACATGTAAACACCTAAAATCCAAAACGAGGCCGGTCCTTAAAGCGGGGTTCCACCCAAATTTTGAACATTATCTCTATGCATTCTCTTCCTTGCCTAGATGCTGACATGCTGTGTAAAAAAATGTAAATCGCCGTAATTACCTTTTTTTTTTCTAATCTTCTTAGCTCTTCCTGGTTTTCCTCCCATGGGAGTAGGCGTGTTTCTAGCCTCTCCCAGACCTCCCACAGTCCCCTGGGAGCTAGTCTCAGACTTCCCAGCATTGTGCAACAGCGTCATCACAACATCTCTGCTCCCAGCATTCACCGCATCCAGGAAATAGATGCTTGTGGGCTTCAAATGCCCACAATGAAGATGGAAACCGCCTTCAGTGAATTTTATAAGTTATTCTTTACAACAAAATCGGACACAGGCGGACTTATTACACAGAACATGTGAGTAGATAATCATGAGAAGAAAAGTTTGTGAATGAACTCCAAAAAAAAAAAAAACGATAGATAGGTGGACCCCCCGCTTTAAGTGGTTAATCGCACTAATTGCTGTATAAATGACAATGGTCCCAAAAAATGTGTCAAAAATGTCCAAAATGTCCGCCATAACTTCGCAGTCACAAAAAAAAAAAAAAAAAAAAACGCTGATCGCTGCCATTACTAGTAAAAAAAAAAAAATATTAATAAAAATGCCATAAATCTATCCCCTATTTAGTAAACGCTATAACTTTTGCGCAAACCAAACGCTTATTGCAATTTTTTTTTTATCAAAAATATGTAGAAGAATACATATCGGCCTAAACTGAGGGAAAAAAATGTTTTTTTTATATATTTTTTGGGGATATTTATTATAGCAAAATGTAAAAAAAATTGCGTTTTTTTTTTCATAATTGTCGCTCTCATTTTGTTTATAGCGCAAAAAATAAAAATCGCAGAGGCGATCAAATACCACCAAAAGAAAGCTCTATTTGTGGGAAAAAAAGGACGTCAATTTTGTTTGGGAGACACGTCGCGCGACCGCGCAATTGTCTGTTAAAGCGTCGCAGCGCCGAATCGCGAAAAAAACGCTCTGGTCAGGAAGGGGGTAAAATCTTCCGGGGCTGAAGCGGTTAACAGCCTCCACCAAAAGAGGGGGGGGGGGGACCAGTGCAAAAATCAAACGTATGCGATTCCCAAACCATCTCAGCCTCAGATGGATCCGAATCGCTATCGCCTTCAGAGTTAAAACGCACTGAAGACACACGATCTGAATCTGCAGATGGTGAAGATACAGCAGGATGAGTGAGAAGGATTCCTTGAAAACACTCTTTAACCCTTCCTTGACTGCGTGCTTAATGTAGGATTTAACCTGGCGCGCTCTCGCAGCGTCGTCCTGAGCCGCCTGATGTCCTGACCTTTCTCTAGGCTCGGGTCCGAGCGACTAAAGTGAGGTAGGAGCGAGGGAGATCTGGAATGCCGCGACAACGGGCGTCTATCCAGCTGCATGCGACTCGTCATGTCTGGTCCCTTCTTTACTCTTTTTGAGGCTGGAACGCTGATTTGGAACCTCTTTGCGGGAGTTTATCTCGCAGTGGGGCCCTTCTCTCTGTAAAACAGGCTCTCCATTATTTTCCAAAGGTGATTTGATCAGTTTTAATGCCTTAAGCCCCATACACACTATCAGATTTTCTGCTGAGTTTTTCCTTCAGATTTACCAAAACCATATAATATGAGGTCAAACCTTAGGAGTTTCAATGTGCATGCAATCAGGCCGGCCCTTGCACTACATGGTTTTGGTAAATCTGAAGGAAAAACTCAGCAGAAAATCTGATAGTGTGTATGGGGCTTTAGTAATTACCACAGCTGTTTTATCTGAGGGCAATCCTGAAAACGTGACCTGTTGGGTCGCCTTGAGGACTGGAGTTGAGAAACACTGAGCTAGACAACCCAAAGAGGAAGCTACCTCTGACCTCACCTGCCCAACTCTGAGCTTCCTGAAAGTAGTACATCTGGAGGAGGTGAACTACAAGACCCAGCGAGCCAAACCACTGCCTGAACACACAAAAAAATGGAAGGAGAGAGCGCCAGCACCTGCCTAACCAAGGTATATACACTCATTTATACTGCCAGTGACCTTTGTCAGTAATACACATTTACACTGTACCATACAATCCCAGCACCACGGGAACCCACCTCCTCAGGAGATTTACAGCCTATATGGGGGGGTCTTCTGAATCGGGAGAGGCTGAACCCAAACAGGATGGATGGAGAAGAGAAAATAAAAAGTAAAAAATAAATAAAATAAACTTTAAAAGGCGTCCGGAGCGTGGACAAAAAAAAGAACACTGGTGTGGGCAGACAGCCGCCCTTTTATGGGCTATAAAAGAGGTGGTCCTGGAGGGGTCAGAGGGGGCGGAGCTGACCCATAGTAGTAGGCTGACATGGGGAGGTCCATATATATATATCATAGTTGCCAACTGTCCCGGATTTCCCAGGACATTCCCGGGACTTGGACGCCATTCCCGAATTTGTGGTGTCCCAGTAAATGTCCCGAGAAATCCGCTTCTTCACGATTTTCGCCGCCGCTAGAGGTCCGCGGCCGGCAGAGACATTGCCGCCATTTTAATGAAGTTCAGGAGGACGGGCGGGGGGGTAGACGGAGCTCCTGCATCGCCGCCCACTCTCCGCCCCACTCCGCCTCACCTCGCCTCGCCCCGCCTACCCCCCCGCCTACCCCCCCGCCCCGCTGCCAGTCTAATATGGAAATACATTTTTTTTTAAAAATTAGGTCTTTTTACATTATTTTAACAAAAAATAAAAACCGCAGAGATGATCAAATACCACCAAAAGAAAGTTCTATTTGTTGGGAAAAAATTATAAAAATTTTATTTGGGTACAGTGTTGCAGGGGCGTTGCTAGGGGGTGGCTTTTGGAGCTATAGCCCCGAATCTGAGGCCAATAGCCCCGAGTCTCTGCAGGGGTCCCCAAGGGGAGGGGAGGCTCTGGGGACCCTTATGTAAGTGGGGGGGCTCTCTGGGGACCCTGATGTAAGGGAGAGGCTCTCTGGGGACCCAGATTCAAGGGGGAGGCTCTCTGGGGACCCTAATGTAAGGGGGCCTCTCTGGGAACCCTGATGTAAGTGGGGGGACCCTCTGGGTACCCTCATGGAAGGGGAAGGCTCTCTAAGGACTCTGATGTAAGGAGGAGGCTCTCTGGGGACCCTGATGTAAGGTGATGTAAGGGGGGGCTCTCTGGGGACCCTGATATAAGCGGGAGGCTCTCTGGAGATATATATACACCCACACGTATATTACTTTATATACATGTGTATGCCTGCCCAAGCGTATGACTTTCTTTACTACGCTGCTATGGGCTCTAGCCCCAGATCTTTTGTAGACCTAGCAGTGTTGTATGACCGCGCAATTGTCATTCGAAGTGCGACAGCGCTGAAAGCTGAAAATTGGTCTGGACAGGAGGGGGGTTTAAGTGCCCAGTAAGCAAGTGGTTAAGTGGTTAAGAATCCAGGCAACATCCTTGAGATGGCACTCCATGTGTGAGAGGTTCCGGGTCAGTGGACTGAGAGAGTTGAGCCAGCTGAGAGAGTCGGGGAGACCATAGCTGAGACAACTGGAAGAGAGAGTCCTGCGGACCAGAGGGGACCGTGAGTCTTGGAGGGTTGTGGAAGCCTGGAGTGTCAGGAGAGCCCCTTCCTAGACGCCAGGAGTGGGCCTGTGCAGCAAGGAACTGCGCCCAAGGCTGAGCGAGCCTTAAGAGCCAGGTGGATTGGCATTTTTCAGATGTTGTTGTTTTGGGAGAAGAACCCCTGTGTGGGAAACCAAACGCGTGTGTGAACTTTCATGTTTTTGTTACTTTCAATAAAAGTGGGCTACCACGCCCTTAAACCTTAGTTCCTGTTGGCTGTGAACTCACTTAAAACGCATCTATCACTGAGCTAGACATCCCCCATTGTCATTATATATATATATATATATATATATATATATATATATATATATATATATATTTATTTTTATTTTTTTATTAATAGGTATGTCATAGGTTTCATGCTCCAAAGGTGGGTGGATGGGGTGGGTGCTTGGTTTTGGGGTGGGGGCGGTTTTCATTTTGTCCTGCTTAGTTTTTGTTTTGTAGTATGTGTGATGTTTTATGGGATGTATTTTGTATAATGTTTTTGTATTCATTGTAAAAGAAAATAAAAATAATCTGATTAAAAAAAAAGAGAGAAAGAGAGGAGGGGTTCACAATCTGTGAGCAAATGAGCCTTTGTGACACCCTGAAACAAGTGGGAACCCCAAACCCTAGTGTGGGATCAATAATCTGGTGGTGAGCCTGTTGTATGGGTTTCTTTATACGAGGACTGTGAACTGTTTGCTTTACTTGCTGAAGAATGATATTTGCATTTGCCTGTTCCGAGAGACCAACAAAGACTATTTACTTTTACAAGCTGCTTGCTGGTGGTTTCAGGTCCTCCATATGAAAATCCATTGGGGTCATCTCCTCTCCCACCACTTTTTTTTCTTTTCTTCTGGAGCTCAGGAAGCTAGACTGATCTTCCGTTGCTGACCTAGCTTGTTCATAACCTCGCTTTGTGGATTCTGACCTTGACTTGCCTCTGACTATTCTCTGGCTTTTCTCCTGGTTCTGACTTCGGCTTGCTACTGGAGCTTGCTGTGCCTGCTTTCCTGACCCAGCCTGCCTCCTGACCATCCTGCTGTCTTACCGTGTATGACTACGTCCCTAAATGTGACAGTCACCTGCTACCAAGCTACCGGCACCCTTGCTTCTTCGAGCCTTGCACCTATCCCCCACCTCCAGGGGTGCTCGGACCAGAGCCACAAGGGAAGCCCTCTGGTCAACTCGGCCTCCAACCAAGGTACATAACAGGTTGATTGGCCAATGAATCCAGCCCACATCCATATCGTCAGGGCTGCTTTTAGAAATCATGGGGCCCCATACTGCCTACCTGACAGGGCCCCACTCCCCATACTGCCTACCTGACAGGGCCCCTCCAGGGGTGCTTGGACCAGAGCCACAAGGGAATCCCTCTGGTCAACTCGGCCTCCAACCAAGGTACATGACAGGTTGATTGGCCAATGAATCCAGCCCACATCCGTATGGTCAGGGCTGCTTTAAGAAATCATGGGGCCCCATACTGCCTACCTGACAGTGCTTGGACCAGACTCTGACAGGGCCCCGCCAGGAATGCTTGGACCAGAGCCACAAGGGAAGCCCTCTGGTCAACTCGGCTTCCAACCAAGGTACATGACAGGTTGATTGGCCATTGAATCCAGCCCACATCCATATCGTCAGGGCTGCTTTTAAAAATCATTGGGCCCCATACTGCCTACTTGACAGGACCCCACTCCCCATACTGCCTACCTGAGAGGGCCCCTCCAGGGGTGCTTGGACCAGAGCCACAAGGGAATCCCTCTGGTCAACTCGGCCTCCAACCAAGGTACATGACAGGTTGATTGGCCAATGAATCCAGCCCACATCCGTATCGTCAGGGCTGCTTTTACAAATCATTGGGCCCCATACTGCCTACTTGACAGGACCCCACTCCCCATACTGCCTACCTGACAGGGCCCCTCCAGGGGTGCTTGGACCAGAGCCACAAGGGAAGCCCTCTGGTCAACTCGGCCTCCAACCAAGATACGTGACAGGTTGATTGGCTAATGAATCCAGCCCACATCCATATCGTCAGGGCTGCTTTTAGAAATCATGGGGCCCCATACTGCCTACTTGACAGGGCCCCGCTCCCTCCACCCCCCAGAAAATATCAAATTATATTTTCGCTAAAAATACACTAAAATCATTATTTTATGACATATTTCCTTTCCCCCACTCTCCATCCTGAAACATCCTCTTGTTTGCCCGCAGGAAAAGGGGCGCACGGGGGGGGGGGGGGGCGCGGATGCTAGAACCCCCCCTAAAGCACATCTGGAGGGAGGTAGCAGAGGAAAAGCCGGCAGCGCTGCAAGTGGAGGCAGAAGAAAGAGGATTGGTGCCGTTTTCCCGCCTTTTTATTCTGTATCAAATAGCCAAACTTTGGGTGTCCTGCTATCTTTTTTTGGGAGCTTGGGCTTCTCCCAATAATCTGTCAATGTTCTAGTTTATTTTCGAAGGTGATACCTCGCATGTAATCCAGCCTTCCTCCTCCCTTTACCCTCCATACCCTCGTACTTGACATTGCCTTCTTCATGGTAAATCCCAGCCCAATGCCAAGACAAACATATAGATGTTGATAAGTACCTTGATGAATGCTGCCAAGATCTGCATCCCAGCACTTTGGCATCGGCAGGAACCACCAAGGCTGATGCAATGGGCTGCTTGGATCAATGATATTAAACTGATGGAAGATCTTACTGCTACAGTTACAGGAAATGGAGAGGTGTTCCGGCGGAAGTAGTTTTATTGGAAAAAATTTTTTTTTATTCAAATAAGTCCTTTTCTAAGCTTGCATTCCCATCACTTATAAAGGACATATACAATAGCGTAGATGTAGAGAAACATTGACATTTCGAGATCTTTTTCTCTCCTTTTTCCTGTTCTTTAGTCTACCCCCTTTCCCTCCTATCTTTTTCCTACCCACCTGGATCTTGATATACACTATTTTGTCAAAAGTATTGGGGCGCCTGCCTTTGCACGCCCATAAACTACAATGGCATCCCAGTCTTAGTCCGTAGGGTTCGATATTTAGTTGGCCAACCCATTGCAGCTATAACAGCTTCAACTCTTATGGGAAGGCTGTCCACAAGGTTTAGGAGTGTGTCTATGGGCATGTTGGACCATTCTTCCAGAAGGGCATTTGTGAGGTCAGGCACTGATGTTGGATGAGAAGGCCTGGCTCGCAGTCTACGCTCTAATTCATCCCAAAGGTGTTCTATCGGGTTGTGCAGGCCAGTCAAGTTCCTCCACCCCAAACTCGCTCATCCATTTCTTTATGGACCTTGCTTTGTGCACTGATCCCAATCATTTGGTGGAGGGGGGATTATGATGTGGGGATGTTTTTCAGGGGTTGGGCTTGGCCTCTTAGTTCCACTAAAGGGAACTCTTAAGGCGTCAGCATATCAAGACATTTTGGACAATTTCATGCTCCCAATTTTGTGGGAACAGTTTGGGGACGGCCCATTCATGTTCCAACGAGACTGCGCACCAGTGCACAAAGCAAGGTCCATAAAGACATGAATGTGCAAGTTTGGGGTGGAGGACCCTTCCTGTTCCAACATGACTGCCCACCAGTCTTACTACCACCTTAGGACTCCATGGATCTTTCTTATTTTCCTTCCAGCAATAAAAGTGGTGCTACATCATTTTCTAAATGAAAAGAAGAGTGGCTCCTGTGAACCTGCACCCCTAAACCCTGCTCAGGATGTTCAGTTTATGGACTTACGCTCCAGTTCTCATGTCATGAACATTCAAAATAAATTTGCCAATTTCTTCGACGTGTCAAGTGTCTTGGCAAAATGAATATGATGATGATAAAAAATTATTTTTTTTTCATTGGAATAAAGTTTTTCAAAGTAATGTTTTGTGGTTTATTGTTCTCTAGTTATTGTATGATGGTTATGTCTTTTTCATCCGTCTGAGGTAAGGCTTCCATTCTCTGCAAATGGCTGTATTTCCCCACACCGATGAAAAAGTGAGATATATTTTTTCCAGACGTGTGAAGAAAGGCCTCTATTCTCTGGGAATGGAGACATTATCCCACATGGATAAAAAAAAAGTGAAGTGTAGTTTTCATCTGTGTGAGGTAAGGCTGACATTTTCTGTGAATGGACACATTACCCAACATGGATGAAAAAGTGAGGTGTATTTTTGCAGCTGTGTGAGGTAAGGCTTCCAGTCTCTGAGAATGGGCAAATTGCCTTGAGGTGTATTTTTTAATCCGTGTGAGGTAAAGCTTCAGTTCATTGAGAAAGGAAGCATTACCCCAAACAAATGAAAACGTGAAGTGCAGTTTTCATCCGTGTGAGGTAAGGCTGACATTCTCTGAGAAAAGAAACATTATGCCACATGGATGAAAAAGTGAGGTGTATTTTTTCCACCATGTGAGGTAAGTCTGCCATTTTCTGCAAACGAACATGTATTTTTAATTCGTGTGAGGTAAAGCATTCATTATCTGTGAATAGATACATTACCCCACATGTATGCAAAAGTGAGGTGTATTTTTTAATTGAGTGTGAGGTAAGGCTTCAGTTCTCCGAGAATGAAAGCATTACCCCACACAAATTAAAAAATGAAGTGTAGTTTTCATCCATGTGAGGTAAGGCTGCCATTTTCTGAGAAAAGATACATTACTCCCCACGGATTAAAAAGTGAGGTGTATTTTTTCCACCATGTGAGGTAAGTCTTCCATTTTTTGCCATTGAACACATTACCCCACATGAATGAAAAAGTGAAGCCTAATTTTCATTCGTGTGAGGTAAAGCATTCATTATTTGTGAATGGATACATTACCCCACATGGATGAAAAAGTGAGGTGTATCTTTTCCGCCAAGTAAGGTAAGTCTTCCATTTTCTGCAAATTAATACATTACCCCACATGGATGAAAAAGTGAAGCGTAATTTTCATTCGTGTGAGGTAAAGCATTCATTATCTGTGAATCTGTGAATGGATACATCACCCCACATGGATGAAAAAGTGAGGTGTATTTTTTCCACCATGTGAGGTAAGTCTTCCATTTTTTGCCACTGAACACATTACCCCACATGAATAAAAAAGTGAAGCCTAATTTTCATTCGTGTGAGGTAAAGCATTCATTATCTGTGAATAGATACATTACCCCACATGGGTGAAAAAGTGAGGTGTATTTTTTAATTGAGTGTGAGGTAAGGCTTCAGTTCTCTGAGAATGAAAGCATTACCCCACACAAATGAAAAAGTGAAGTGTATTTTTCACCTGTGTGAGGTAAGGCTGCCATTCTCTGAGAAAAGAAACATTACTCCCCACGGATGAAAAAGATGGTGTATTTTTTTTGAATTTTTTCTCTGTGAATGGATGCCCTACCCCACACAGATGAAAAGATGTGCTTTTCATCCATGTGAGGTAAGGATTCCATCCTCTGAAAATGAATGTGTTGTGCCACACAGATGAAAAAGCGAGGTGTATTTTTTTTTCCAGCCGTGTGAAGTGAGGTGCCCTTCTTCAAGAATGGTCACATTACCTCACACTGATGAAAAATTGAGGTGTATATTTTCCACCATATGAGGTAAGGGTTTCATTCTCGGAGAATATACACATTACACCACATGGATGAAAAAGTGAGGTGTATTTTTGCAGACGTGTGAGGTAAGGCTTCAGTTCTCTGAGAATGGAAGTATTACCTCACACAAATGAAAAAGTGAAATGTAGTTTTCATCCGTGTGATGTAAGGCTTCCATTCTCTTAGAATGGACACATTACTTCACACGGATAGAAAAGTGAAGTGTAGTTTTCATCCACGTGAGTTAAGGTTTCCATTCTCTGTAAATGGACACATTACCCAAAACGGATGAAAAAGTGAAGTGTATTTTTGCAGCTGTGTGAGGTAAAGCTTCAGTTCTTGGAGAATGGAAGCATTACCCACACTATCAGGTCACCTGAGTCCAGGGGACAGATGCACCCCTTTGGAGTCTGAAATGCACCACAAGGTAGTGGACACTACGGCTGACTGCTGCGGATGGAGCTCTAGGTGATACAGGAGAGCAGGTACTCTGTAGTACCAACAAGGATGACACTGGAAGATACAGGATGAGATTTCCCAGGGTGCAGAATCTAAGAGCCAGCGGGTGTTCACTAGAGGACACTAGTGGTGGGGATGGATTCTGGCTCCAAGTCGCGACACCTAGGTCCTCCCAGCTCACGCTCACGGTAGACTACAGGGAGGTAGAGAGGAAGCAGCAGACTGCGACAACAAAGGATAGTCAGAAGATAGTCAAAGGTCGGGGCAACAAGCAGGTGAGGATAGTCAGCAGATAGCCAAAGTTCGGGGCAACAAGCAGGTGAGGATAGTCAGGAGATAGCCAAAGGTCGGGGCAACAAACAGGGAAGAATAGTCAGGAGATAGCCAAAGGTCGGGGCAACAAACAGGGAAGAATAGTCAGGAGATAGCCAAAGGTCGGGGCAACAAGCAGGTAAGGATAGTCAGGAGATAGTCAAAGGTCGGAGCAACAAGCAGGTAAGGATAGTCAGGAGATAGCCAAAGGTCGGGGCAACAAGCAGGTAAGGATAGTCAGGAGATAGCCAAAGGTCGGGGCAACAAGCAGGTAAGAATAGTCAGGAGATAGCCAAAGGTCGGGGCAACAAGCAGGTAAGGATAGTCAGGAGATAGCCAAAGGTCGGGGCAACAAGCAGGTAAGGATAGTCAGGAGATAGCCAAAGGTCGGGGCAACAAGCAGGTAAGGATAGTCAGGAGATAGCCAAAGGTCGGGGCAACAAGCAGGTAAGAATAGTCAGGAGATAGCCAAAGGTCGGAGCAACAAGCAGGTAGGGATAGTCAGGAGGTAGCCAAAGGTCGGGGCAACAAGCAGCTAGGGATAGTCAAGAACAGGCCAAGATCGGTAACTGTTATCAGACGTAGAACACAGCAAGTAGCACACGGAAGCCAAAAACACAATATTGATCAGCAGGACTGGCTTGCAGTGCACAGGTTAATATAGAGTTCCCTGATAGGGGAAGGGGTGGAGCCATGTTTTGAGGAGAGATTACTTAAGCAGCCAGGTGAGAGTGGCTGGTCTCCTAATCTGAACACACAGAGAGGTAAGCTGACAGACAAACATTGCTGCATATCTATGACACCCACACAAATGAAAAATGTGAAGTGTAGTTTTCATCCGTGTGAGGAAAGGCTTCTATTCTCTGAGAATAGATACATTACTCCACGTCGATTAAAAAAAGTGAGGTGTATTTTTTCAGCCATGGGAGGTAAGGCTGCCTGTGAATGGACACATTACCCCACACAGATGGAAAAGTAAAGTGTCGTTTTCATCCATGAGTTAAGGCTTCCATTCTCTGAGAATAGATACATTACTCCACAGGGATAAAAAAGTGAGGTGTATTTTTTCAGCCATGTGAGGTAAGGCTGCCTGCGAATGGACACATTACCCCACACAGATGGAAAAAGTGAAGTGTAGTTTTCATGCGTGTGTGGTAAGGCTGCCTGTGAATAGACACATTACTCCATGTGGATAAAAAAAGTAAGGTGTATTTTTTCAGCCATGTGAGGTAAGGCTGCCTGTGAATGGACACATTACCCCACACAGATGGAAAAAGTGAAGTGTAGTTTTCATCCGTGTGAGGTAAGGCTTCCATTCTCTGAGAATAGACACATTACTCCACATGGATAAAAAAGCGAGGTGTATTATTTCAGCCATGTGAGATAAAGCTGCCTGTGAATGGACACATTACCCCACACAGATTAAAAAAAGTGAAATGTAGTTTTCATCCGTGTGAGGTAAAGCTTCCATTCTCTGAGAATAGACACATTACTCCACGTGGATAAAAAAGCGAGGTGTATTATTTCAGCCATATGAGGTAAGGCTGCCTGTGAATGGACACATTACCCCACACAGATGGAAAAGTAAAGTGTCGTTTTCATCCATGAGTTAAGGCTTCCATTCTCTGAGAATAGATACATTACTCCACAGGGATAAAAAAAGTGAGGTGTATTTTTTCAGCCATGTGAGGTAAGGCTGCCTGTGAATGGACACATGACCCCACACAGATGGAAAAAGTGAAGTGTAGTTTTCATCCGTGTGAGGTAAGGCTGCCTGTGAATAGACACATTACTCCATGTGGATAAAAAAAGCGAGGTGTATTTTTCCAGCCATGTGAGGTAAGGCTGCCTGTGAATGGACACATTACCCCACACAAATGGAAAACTGAAGTGTAGTTTTCATCCATGAGGTAAGGCTTCCATTCTCTGAGAATAGATACATTACACCACAGGGATAAAAAAGTGAGGTGTATTTTTTCAGCCATGTGAGGTAAGGCTGCCTGTGAATAGACACATTACTCCATGTGGATAAAAAAAGCGAGGTGTATTTTTCCAGCCATGTGAGGTAAGGCTGCCTGTGAATGGACACATTACCCCACTCAAATGGAAAACTGAAGTGTAGTTTTCATCCATGAGGTAAGGCTTCCATTCTCTGAGAATAGATACATTACTCCACAGGGATAAAAAAGTGAAGTGTAGTTTTTATCCATATGAGGTAAGGCTGCCTGTGAATGGACACATTACCCCGCACAGATAGAAAAGTGAAGTGTAGTTTTCATCCATATGAGGTAAGGCTTCCTTTCTCCAAGAATGTACATATTACCCCACAATGATGAAAAAGTGAAGAGTATTTTGTCAGGCTAGCATTCTCTGCGAATGGATGCATTACCCCGTTTTGAGGCATTTCCTAGAACTGAAAAAAAAAATTGACAAAAGATGCATTTGCAGAAATTTTTTATTTAATTAACTGCATAATGTTTGCGAAGAGTATCAGCCAAACGCACATTTATTGATTGATTTTTTTTTAAAATGCGAGAATGCAATAAACAAGAAAAGTAGCCTCAACATTTGCCCAATGAAGCAACATAAGACACAAGTATAGCCACCTTGGATGGATGAGGGTTGGTCATAGAAATGAATGGGGGGGGGGGGAGGAGGCCTCAGCATACAGATCGTGATAAACAGTGAAGGAAGGAGGAAGAACGTCCCTGTGAAAAGTCGAGAGGGGACTGGGACGGATTAACTGAAGTAGTGGGAAGGCCATGAGTCTGGTGAGAATGAGGAGGGGAGGTGCGGAGGAGCTGGGGTTTGGGGGTAGGGAACAGGGGGACCTGGCGTCGCGGAAGTCGCCGGGTATAGGGGCGGACCTACGGGAGCTGGGGTTTGGGGGTAGGGAGCGGGGGGACCTGGCGTCGCAGAAGTCGCTGGGTATAGAGGTGGGCCTGCAGGAGCTGGGGTTTGGGGGTAGGGAGTAGGTGGGCCTGGGGTCACGGAAGCCACCGGGTATAGGGGTGGCCCTGGAGGAGCTGCAGACAGATATGAAGCGGCCGGAGCATACGTGAAATGTGGCATTGGAAGCCCACCGCGCTGAGCGGACCTGCAGGCGATGACGTAGGCAACAATACCATCCCTGACCTGCATTTCATTCTCCTTGCTGAGGTCTGCCAGCAAATGATAGAGGTTCCGGCAGAAGACAGCCCTCTCGTCGTTGGGATCCAAGAAGGGATCTCTGTACGCAGGTTTACTGGTTGGTTGCCGCATTTCATCCAGCAGCTGTAAGAGCCTGTCCTTGACTTTCGGGGGTCTCTCTCTCTCCCTCTGCCGCTGCTCACGTCTATAGGAACGCCCAAAGGTGCCCGAGCGCTCCTTGGCCACAGCACCCTAGAGAGACAGAACATTTCTTATGGACAATGTATACATGATGGACAGACTACGGAGATTACAGAGATAGCGATAGAGAGATGGTAGAGGTAGAGAGAAGGTATATAGAGAGAGATAGATACACGATATCACCAAAAGTATTGGGACGCCTGCCTTTACACGCACATGAACTTTAATGGCATCCCAGTCTTAATCCGTTGGGTTCAATATTCAGTTGGTCCACCACTAGAATTGACTTACGCGTTTCGGCGCATATGAGTGGAGCTTATGCTCAAACGCTCCTCTCAGGACACACTTTTGGTAGGTTTTTTTTTTTTTTTTCCTGCCTGTAAACGTTCCTCTTCAAATGTGTGTGCATGCATGGCCACACAGGCAAATACACACTATAGTACCAAAAGTATTGGGACGCCTGCCTTTACACGCACATGACCTTTTAATGGCATCCCAGTCTTAGTCCGTAGGGTTCAATATTGAGTTGGCCCCGCCCTTTGCAGCTATAACAGCTTCAACTCTTCTGGGAAGGCCGTCCACAAGGTTTAGGAGGGTGTCTATGGGAATGTTTGACAATTCTTCCAGAAGAGCATTTGTGAGGTCAGGCACTGATGTTGGGCGAGAAGGCCTGGCTCGCTGTCTCCACTCTAATTGATTCCAAGGGTGTTTTATCTGGTTGAGGTCAGGACTCTGTGCAGGCCAGTCAAGTTTCTCCACCCCAAACTCGCTCATCCACGTCTTTATGGACCTTGCTTTGTGCACTGGTGGGCAGTCATGTTGGAACAGGAAGGGGCCGTCCCCAAACTGTTCCCACAAAGTTGGGAGCATGAAATTGTCCAAAACGACTTAGTATGCCGACGCCTTAAGAGTTCCCTTCACTGGAACTAAGGGGCCAAGCCAACCCCTGAAAAACAACCCCACACCATAATCCCCCTTACACCAAATGGTTTGGACCAGTGCACAAAGCAAGGTCCATAAAGACATGGATGAGCGAGTTTGGGGTGGAGGAACTTGACTGGCCTGCACAGAGTTCTGACCTCAACCCGATAGAAAACCTTTGGGATGAATTAGAGCGTGGACTGCGAGCAAGGCCTTCTCATCCAACATCAGTGCCTGACCTCACCTTGTGGACAGCCTTCCCAGAAGAGTTGAAGCTGTTATAGCTGCAAAGCGAGAGCCAACTCAATATTGAGCCCTACGGACTAAGACTTGGATGCCATGAAAGTTCATGTGCGTGTAAAGGCAGGCGTCCCAATACTTTTGGCAATATAGTGTAGATAGATAATGTAGACAGATAGCTAGATAGATAGGTACCTGACGAGATGATACATCAATGTTTGTGGACTGTTGTGATCCCCTCGTTTTAGGTGGATAGGTGGTCACCGGTGTTCTACCAGAAGTGGGCGGGTTGGGGGGCGTGGCCTCACTCTCTTTCGCCGGTTTCTCCCTCTCACTTGCAGAGTTCCTATAGAGAGAAAACATTAGAAATGAGATCCCTCAGAAGCGAATTCTTCTGCCGGTGGCTTTGTCCCTCCAATGTAAAGTCCTACTTGGGTATGTTTGGATATAAACAGGCGCCCTTCCAAGACATCTGACCGCCCACTGACCTCATTGTAGTAAGATAAAAAGTACTAATCGTACTCTAGACCAGAGGTCTCCAAACTGCGGCCCTTTGCTTGCCCTTATCTGGCCCTTGGGACACTATTCCTTCCACTGATGCCAACTATGGGGCACCATTCTTCATACTGACACCAATCATAGGATACTATTCTTCCTACTGACACCAATGATAGGATACTATTCTTCCTACTGACACCAATGATAGGATACTATTCTTCCTACTGACACCAATGATAGGATACCATTCTTCCTACTGACACCAATGATAGGATACCATTCTTCCTACTGACACCAATGATAGGATACCATTCTTCCTACTGACACCAATGATAGGATACCATTCTTCCTACTGACACCAATGATAGGATACTATTCTTCCTACTCCAATGATAGGATACCATTCTTCCTACTGACACCAATGATAGGATATAGGGCTGCTGAAATTAATCGCAGCATCGATGCATCGCGATTCGGGTGTCCCCGATGCGGCATCGATGCATGCGACCCGAATAATCGATTTCTGGCCCCGCCCCCTCCCGGGAGAGCGCTCCGTGCGTAAAGCTGTTATTAGTGTGTATATTCCGCTCATGTGACACTCGGCCGCGCCTCCCTCCTCTCAGTCTCTCCTGATGTCAGCTCCGTCCACTGACTGGAGCTATCAGGTCAGAAGAGAGGCGGGCGGGGCTGACATCAGGAGAGACGTGAGAGGAGGGAGGCGCGGCCGAGTGTCACATGACCGCAATATACACACTAATAACAGCTTTACGCACGGAGCGCTCTCCCGGGAGAATTCACTGCTCACCTCAGATGTGACAACCGGTGGAACACCGGCCGCACAAATGGAGATCGGGGGGAGATGGTGAGCAGGCATATCGCCCTGCTCATTACAGGCTGCCACCGGCAGAGCAGCATGTGAGTACAGAGGGGGGGGGGGCGCTGTGACACAAGTCCATATCATAAATTGTCTTCTATGTGCCTTCATCACACCACAACTCTGCATTATTGTCCGCAGTCTGTGCCCATCTCCTGTGCCATGTCCACCGCAGTCTGTGCCCATCTCCTGTGCCATGTCCGCCGCAGTCTGTGCCCATCTCCTGTGCCATGTCCGCCGCAGTCTGTGCCCATCTCCTGTGCCATGTCCGCCGCAGTCTGTGCCCATCTCCTGTGCCATGTCCGCCGCAGTCTGTGCCCATCTCCTGTGCCATGTCCGCCGCAGTCTGTGCCCATCTCCTGTGCCATGTCCGCCGCAGTCTGTGCCCATCTCCTGTGCCATGTCCGCCGCAGTCTGTGACCATCTCCTGTGCCATGTCCGCCGCAGTCTGTGACCATCTCCTGTGCCATATCCGCCGCAGTCTGTGCCCATCTCCTGTGCCATGTCCCCCGCAGTCTGTGCCCATCTCCTGTGCCATGTCCGCCGCAGTCTGTGCCCATCTCCTGTACCATGTCCGCAGTCTCTGACCATCTCCTGTAGCATGTCTGCAGTCTCTGACTATCTCCTGTAGCATGTCCGCAGTCTCTGACCATCTCCTGTAGTATGTCCGCAGTCTCTGACCATCTCCTGTAGCATGTCCGCAGTCTCTGACCATCTCCTGTAGCATGTCTGTAGTCTCTGACCATCTCCTGTAGCATGTCTGCAGTCTCTGACCATCTCCTGTAGCATGTCTGCAGTCTCTGATCATCTCCTGTAGCATGTCTGCAGTCTCTGATCATCTCCTGTAGCATGTCTGCAGTCTCTGATCATCTCCTGTAGCATGTCCGCAGGCTCCGACCATCTTCTTTAGTATTGTGGAAGAGAGCCTGGAGCTCCTCTGCTGTCTCTTTTTTTCTTAAGAACAGATAGAATAAAAAAAATGGAGTCCTCCTGACTACTTGAATTTTTTTTGATGAAAATCATGAGAACTTGCAGACTTGCGCTGTAATCGTGATGCATCGCGGAATCGAATCGAATCGAATCGTTGACTTGATAATCGTAATCAAATCGAATCGTGAGGCCAGTGAAGATGCGCAGCCCTAATAGGATACTATTCTTCCTACTGACTCCAATGATAGGATACCATTCTTCCTACTCCAATGATAGGATACTATTCTTCCTACTCCAATGATAGGATACTATTCTTCCTACTGACACCAATGATAGGATACCATTCTTCCTACTGACACCAATGATAGGATACCATTCTTCCTACTGACACCAATGATAGGATACCATTCTTCATACTGACACCAATGATAGGATACCATTCTTCCTACTGACACCAATGATAGGATACCATTCTTCCTACTGACACCAATGATAGGATACCATTCTTCCTACTGACACCAATGATAGGATACCATTCTTGCTACTGACACCAATGATAGGATACCATTCTTCCTACTGACACCAATGATAGGATACCATTCTTCCTACTGACACCAATGATAGGATACTATTCTTCCTACTGACACCAATGATAGGATACCATTCTTCCTACTGACTCCAATGATAGGATACTATTCTTCCTACTGACAGCAATGATAGGATACTATTCTTCCTACTGACACCAATGATAGGATACTATTCTTCCTACTGACACCAATGATAGGATACTATTCTTCCTACTCCAATGATAGGATACTATTCTTCCTACTGACACCAGTGATAGGATACTATTCTTCCTACTCCAATGATAGGATACCATTCTTCCTACTGACTCCAATGATAGGATACCATTCTTCATACTGACACCAATGATAGGATACTATTCTTCCTACTGACACCAATGATAGGATACTATTCTTCCCACTGACTCCAATGATAGGATACCATTCTTCCTACTGACACCAATGATAGGATACCATTCTTCATACTGACACCAATGATAGGATACTATTCTTCCTACTCCAATGATAGGATACCATTCTTCCTACTGACACCAATGATAGGATACTATTCTTCCTACTCCAATGATAGGATACCATTCTTCCTACTGACACCAATGATAGGATACTATTCTTCCTACTCCAATGATAGGATACCATTCTTCCTACTGACACCAATGATAGGATACCATTCTTCCTACTGACACCAATGATAGGATATAGGGCTGCTGAAATTAATCGCAGCATCGATGCATCGCGATTCGGGTGTCCCCGATGCGGCATCGATGCATGCGACCCGAATAATCGATTTCTGGCCCCGCCCCCTCCCGGGAGAGCGCTCCGTGCGTAAAGCTGTTATTAGTGTGTATATTCCGCTCATGTGACACTCGGCCGCGCCTCCCTCCTCTCAGTCTCTCCTGATGTCAGCTCCGCCCACTGACTGGAGCTATCAGGTCAGAAGAGAGGCGGGCGGGGCTGACATCAGGAGAGACGTGAGAGGAGGGAGGCGCGGCCGAGTGTCACATGACCGCAATATACACACTAATAACAGCTTTACGCACGGAGCGCTCTCCCGGGAGAATTCACTGCTCACCTCAGATGTGACAACCGGTGGAACACCGGCCGCACAAATGGGGATCGGGGGGAGATGGTGAGCAGGCAGATTGCCCTGCTCATTACAGGCTGCCTCCGGCAGAGCAGCATGTGAGTACAGAGGGGGAGGGGGGGGGGGGGCGCTGTGACACAAGTCCATATCATAAATTGTCTTCTATGTGCCTTCATCACACCACAACTCTGCATTATTGTCCGCAGTCTGTGCCCATCTCCTGTGCCATGTCCGCCGCAGTCTGTGCCCATCTCCTGTGCCATGTCCGCCGCAGTCTGTGCCCATCTCCTGTGCCATGTCCGCCGCAGTCTGTGCCCATCTCCTGTGCCATGTCCGCCGCAGTCTGTGCCCATCTCCTGTGCCATGTCCGCCGCAGTCTGTGCCCATCTCCTGTGCCATGTCCGCCGCAGTCTGTGCCCATCTCCTGTGCCATGTCCGCCGCAGTCTGTGCCCATCTCCTGTGCCATGTCCGCCGCAGTCTGTGCCCATCTCCTGTGCCATGTCCCCCGCAGTCTGTGACCATCTCCTGTGCCATATCCGCCGCAGTCTGTGCCCATCTCCTGTGCCATGTCCCCCGCAGTCTGTGCCCATCTCCTGTGCCATGTCCGCCGCAGTCTGTGCCCATCTCCTGTACCATGTCCGCAGTCTCTGACCATCTCCTGTAGCATGTCTGCAGTCTCTGACTATCTCCTGTAGCATGTCCGCAGTCTCTGACCATCTCCTGTAGCATGTCCGTAGTCTCTGACCATCTCCTGTAGCATGTCTGTGGTCTCTGACCATCTCCTGTAGCATGTCTGCGGTCTCTGACCATCTCCTGTAGCATGTCTGCAGTCTCTGACCATCTCCTGTAGCATGTCTGCAGTCTCTGACCATCTCCTGTAGCATGTCTGCAGTCTCTTATCATCTCCTGTAGCATGTCTGCAGTCTCTGATCATCTCCTGTAGCATGTCTGCAGTCTCTGATCATCTCCTGTAGCATGTCTGCAGTCTCTGATCATCTCCTGTAGCATGTCTGCAGTCTCTGATCATCTCCTGTAGCATGTCTGCAGTCTCTGATCATCTCCTGTAGCATGTCTGCAGTCTCTGATCATCTCCTGTAGCATGTCCGCAGGCTCCGACCATCTCCTTTAGTATTGTGGAAGAGAGCCTGGAGCTCCTCTGCTGTCTCTTTTTTTCTTAAGAACAGATAGAATAAAAAAAATGGAGTCCTCCTGACTACTTGAATTTTTTTTGATGAAAATCATGAGAACTTGCAGACTTGCGCTGTAATCGTGATGCATCGCGGAATCGAATAGTTGACTTGATAATCGTAATCAAATCGAATCGTGAGGCCAGTGAAGATGCGCAGCCCTAATAGGATACTATTCTTCCTACTGACTCCAATGATAGGATACCATTCTTTCTACTGACACCAATGATAGGATACTATTCTTCCTACTCCAATGATAGGATACTATTCTTCCTACTGACACCAATGATAGGATACCATTCTTCCTACTGACACCAATGATAGGATACCATTCTTCCTACTGACACCAATGATAGGATACCATTCTTCCTACTCCAATGATAGGATACTATTCTTCCTACTGACACCAATGATAGGATACCATTCTTCCTACTGACACCAATGATAGGATACTATTCTTCCTACTGACACCAATGATAGGATACTATTCTTCATACTCCAATGATAGGATACTATTCTTCCTACTGACACCAATGATAGGATACCATTCTTCCTACTGACACCAATGATAGGATACCATTCTTCATACTGACACCAATGATAGGATACCATTCTTCCTACTGACACCAATGATAGGATACTATTCTTCCTACTGACATCAATGATAGGATACTATTCTTCCTACTCCAATGATAGGATACTATTCTTCCTACTGACACCAATGATAGGATACTATTCTTCCTACTCCAATGACAGGATACCATTCTTCCTACTGACACCAATGATAGGATACCATTCTTCCTACTGACTCCAATGATAGGATACTATTCTTCCTACTGACACCAATGATAGGATACTATTCTTCCTACCGACACCAATGATAGGATACTATTCTTCCTACCGACACCAATGATAGGATACCATTCTTCCTACTGACACCAATGATAGGATACCATTCTTCCTACTGACACCAATGATAGGATACCATTCTTCCTACCGACACCAATGATAGGATACTATTCTTCCTACCGACACCAATGATAGGATACTATTCTTCCTACTGACACCAATGATAGGATACCATTCTTCCTACTGACACCAATGATAGGATACTATTCTTCCTACTCCAATGACAGGATACCATTCTTCCTACTGACACCAATGATAGGATACCATTCTTCCTACTGACACCAATGATAGGATACTATTCTTCCTACTGACACCAATGATAGGATACCATTCTTCCTACTGACACCAATGATAGGATACCATTCTTCCTACTGACACCAATGATAGGATACCATTCTTCCTACCGACACCAATGATAGGATACTATTCTTCCTACCGACACCAATGATAGGATACTATTCTTCCTACTGACTCCAATGATAGGATACCATTCTTCCTACTGACACCAATGATAGGATACCATTCTTCCTACTGACACCAATGATAGGATACTATTCTTCCTACTCCAATGACAGGATACCATTCTTCCTACTGACACCAATGATAGGATACCATTCTTCCTACTGACACCAATGATAGGATACTATTCTTCCTACCGACACCAATGATAGGATACCATTCTTCCTACTGACACCAATGATAGGATACCATTCTTCCTACTGACACCAATGATAGGATACCATTCTTCCTACCGACACCAATGATAGGATACTATTCTTCCTACCGACACCAATGATAGGATACTATTCTTCCTACTGACTCCAATGATAGGATACTATTCTTCCTACTGACACCAATGATAGGATACCATTCTTCCTACTGACACCAATGATAGGATATTATTCTTCATACTGACACCAATGATAGGATACTATTCTTCATACTCCAATGATAGGATACCATTCTTCCTACTGACACCAATGATAGGATATTATTCTTCATACTGACACCAATGATAGGATACCATTCTTCCTACGGACTCCAATGATAGGATACTATTCTTCCTACTGACACCAATGATAGGATACTATTCTTCCTACTGACTCCAATTATAGGATACTATCCTTCCTACTGACACCAATGATAGGATACCATTCTTCCTACCGACACCAATGATAGGATACTATTCTTCCTACCGACACCAATGATAGGATATTATTCTTCCTACTGACACCAATGATAGGATACTATTCTTCCTACTGACACCAATGATAGGATACCATTCTTCCTACTGACACCAATGATAGGATACCATTCTTCCTACTGACTCCAATGATGGGATACCATTCTTCCTACTGACTCCAATGATAGGATACCATTCTTCCTACTGACACCAATGATAGGATACCATTCTTCCTACTGACACCAATGATAGGATACCATTCTTCCTACTGACTCCAATGATAGGATACCATTCTTCCTACTGACTCCAATGATAGGATACCATTCTTCCTACTGACACCAATGATAGGATACCATTCTTCCTACTGACACCAATGATAGGATACCATTCTTCCTACTGACATCAATGATAGGATACCATACTTCCTACTGACACCAATGATAGGATACCATTCTTCCTACTGACTCCAATGATAGGATACTATTCTTCCTACAGACACCAATGATAGGATACCATTCTTCCTACAGACACCAATGATAGGATACCATTCTTCCTACTGACACCAATGATAGGATACCATTCTTCCTACTGACACCAATGATAGGATACCATTCTTCCTACTCCAATGATAGGATACTATTCTTCCTACTGACTCCAATGATAGGATACTATTCTTCATACTGACTCCAATGATAGGATACCATTCTTCCTACTGACTCCAATGATAGGATACCATTCTTCATACTGACACCAATGATAGGATACTATTCTTCCTACTGACACCAATGATAGGATACTATTCTTCCCACTGACTCCAATGATAGGATACCATTCTTCCTACTGACACCAATGATAGGATACCATTCTTCATACTGACACCAATGATAGGATACTATTCTTCCTACTCCAATGATAGGATACCATTCTTCCTACTGACACCAATGATAGGATACTATTCTTCCTACTCCAATGATAGGATACCATTCTTCCTACTGACACCAATGATAGGATACTATTCTTCCTACTCCAATGATAGGATACCATTCTTCCTACTGACACCAATGATAGGATACCATTCTTCCTACTGACACCAATGATAGGATATAGGGCTGCTGAAATTAATCGCAGCATCGATGCATCGCGATTCGGGTGTCCCCGATGCGGCATCGATGCATGCGACCCGAATAATCGATTTCTGGCCCCGCCCCCTCCCGGGAGAGCGCTCCGTGCGTAAAGCTGTTATTAGTGTGTATATTCCGCTCATGTGACACTCGGCCGCGCCTCCCTCCTCTCAGTCTCTCCTGATGTCAGCTCCGCCCACTGACTGGAGCTATCAGGTCAGAAGAGAGGCGGGCGGGGCTGACATCAGGAGAGACGTGAGAGGAGGGAGGCGCGGCCGAGTGTCACATGACCGCAATATACACACTAATAACAGCTTTACGCACGGAGCGCTCTCCCGGGAGAATTCACTGCTCACCTCAGATGTGACAACCGGTGGAACACCGGCCGCACAAATGGGGATCGGGGGGAGATGGTGAGCAGGCAGATTGCCCTGCTCATTACAGGCTGCCTCCGGCAGAGCAGCATGTGAGTACAGAGGGGGAGGGGGGGGGGGGGCGCTGTGACACAAGTCCATATCATAAATTGTCTTCTATGTGCCTTCATCACACCACAACTCTGCATTATTGTCCGCAGTCTGTGCCCATCTCCTGTGCCATGTCCGCCGCAGTCTGTGCCCATCTCCTGTGCCATGTCCGCCGCAGTCTGTGCCCATCTCCTGTGCCATGTCCGCCGCAGTCTGTGCCCATCTCCTGTGCCATGTCCGCCGCAGTCTGTGCCCATCTCCTGTGCCATGTCCGCCGCAGTCTGTGCCCATCTCCTGTGCCATGTCCGCCGCAGTCTGTGCCCATCTCCTGTGCCATGTCCGCCGCAGTCTGTGCCCATCTCCTGTGCCATGTCCGCCGCAGTCTGTGCCCATCTCCTGTGCCATGTCCCCCGCAGTCTGTGACCATCTCCTGTGCCATATCCGCCGCAGTCTGTGCCCATCTCCTGTGCCATGTCCCCCGCAGTCTGTGCCCATCTCCTGTGCCATGTCCGCCGCAGTCTGTGCCCATCTCCTGTACCATGTCCGCAGTCTCTGACCATCTCCTGTAGCATGTCTGCAGTCTCTGACTATCTCCTGTAGCATGTCCGCAGTCTCTGACCATCTCCTGTAGCATGTCCGTAGTCTCTGACCATCTCCTGTAGCATGTCTGTGGTCTCTGACCATCTCCTGTAGCATGTCTGCGGTCTCTGACCATCTCCTGTAGCATGTCTGCAGTCTCTGACCATCTCCTGTAGCATGTCTGCAGTCTCTGACCATCTCCTGTAGCATGTCTGCAGTCTCTTATCATCTCCTGTAGCATGTCTGCAGTCTCTGATCATCTCCTGTAGCATGTCTGCAGTCTCTGATCATCTCCTGTAGCATGTCTGCAGTCTCTGATCATCTCCTGTAGCATGTCTGCAGTCTCTGATCATCTCCTGTAGCATGTCTGCAGTCTCTGATCATCTCCTGTAGCATGTCTGCAGTCTCTGATCATCTCCTGTAGCATGTCCGCAGGCTCCGACCATCTCCTTTAGTATTGTGGAAGAGAGCCTGGAGCTCCTCTGCTGTCTCTTTTTTTCTTAAGAACAGATAGAATAAAAAAAATGGAGTCCTCCTGACTACTTGAATTTTTTTTGATGAAAATCATGAGAACTTGCAGACTTGCGCTGTAATCGTGATGCATCGCGGAATCGAATAGTTGACTTGATAATCGTAATCAAATCGAATCGTGAGGCCAGTGAAGATGCGCAGCCCTAATAGGATACTATTCTTCCTACTGACTCCAATGATAGGATACCATTCTTTCTACTGACACCAATGATAGGATACTATTCTTCCTACTCCAATGATAGGATACTATTCTTCCTACTGACACCAATGATAGGATACCATTCTTCCTACTGACACCAATGATAGGATACCATTCTTCCTACTCCAATGATAGGATACTATTCTTCCTACTGACACCAATGATAGGATACCATTCTTCCTACTGACACCAATGATAGGATACTATTCTTCCTACTGACACCAATGATAGGATACTATTCTTCATACTCCAATGATAGGATACTATTCTTCCTACTGACACCAATGATAGGATACCATTCTTCCTACTGACACCAATGATAGGATACCATTCTTCATACTGACACCAATGATAGGATACCATTCTTCCTACTGACACCAATGATAGGATACTATTCTTCCTACTGACATCAATGATAGGATACTATTCTTCCTACTCCAATGATAGGATACTATTCTTCCTACTGACACCAATGATAGGATACTATTCTTCCTACTCCAATGACAGGATACCATTCTTCCTACTGACACCAATGATAGGATACCATTCTTCCTACTGACTCCAATGATAGGATACTATTCTTCCTACTGACACCAATGATAGGATACTATTCTTCCTACCGACACCAATGATAGGATACCATTCTTCCTACCGACACCAATGATAGGATACCATTCTTCCTACTGACACCAATGATAGGATACCATTCTTCCTACTGACACCAATGATAGGATACCATTCTTCCTACCGACACCAATGATAGGATACTATTCTTCCTACCGACACCAATGATAGGATACTATTCTTCCTACTGACACCAATGATAGGATACCATTCTTCCTACTGACACCAATGATAGGATACTATTCTTCCTACTCCAATGACAGGATACCATTCTTCCTACTGACACCAATGATAGGATACCATTCTTCCTACTGACACCAATGATAGGATACTATTCTTCCTACTGACACCAATGATAGGATACCATTCTTCCTACTGACACCAATGATAGGATACCATTCTTCCTACTGACACCAATGATAGGATACCATTCTTCCTACCGACACCAATGATAGGATACTATTCTTCCTACCGACACCAATGATAGGATACTATTCTTCCTACTGACTCCAATGATAGGATACCATTCTTCCTACTGACACCAATGATAGGATACCATTCTTCCTACTGACACCAATGATAGGATACTATTCTTCCTACTCCAATGACAGGATACCATTCTTCCTACTGACACCAATGATAGGATACCATTCTTCCTACTGACACCAATGATAGGATACTATTCTTCCTACCGACACCAATGATAGGATACCATTCTTCCTACTGACACCAATGATAGGATACCATTCTTCCTACTGACACCAATGATAGGATACCATTCTTCCTACCGACACCAATGATAGGATACTATTCTTCCTACCGACACCAATGATAGGATACTATTCTTCCTACTGACTCCAATGATAGGATACTATTCTTCCTACTGACACCAATGATAGGATACCATTCTTCCTACTGACACCAATGATAGGATATTATTCTTCATACTGACACCAATGATAGGATACTATTCTTCATACTCCAATGATAGGATACCATTCTTCCTACTGACACCAATGATAGGATATTATTCTTCATACTGACACCAATGATAGGATACCATTCTTCCTACGGACTCCAATGATAGGATACTATTCTTCCTACTGACACCAATGATAGGATACTATTCTTCCTACTGACTCCAATTATAGGATACTATCCTTCCTACTGACACCAATGATAGGATACCATTCTTCCTACTGACTCCAATGATAGGATACCATTCTTCCTACTGACTCCAATGATAGGATACCATTCTTCCTACTGACACCAATGATAGGATACCATTCTTCCTACTGACACCAATGATAGGATACCATTCTTCCTACTGACATCAATGATAGGATACCATACTTCCTACTGACACCAATGATAGGATACCATTCTTCCTACTGACTCCAATGATAGGATACTATTCTTCCTACAGACACCAATGATAGGATACCATTCTTCCTACAGACACCAATGATAGGATACCATTCTTCCTACTGACACCAATGATAGGATACCATTCTTCCTACTGACACCAATGATAGGATACCATTCTTCCTACTCCAATGATAGGATACTATTCTTCCTACTGACTCCAATGATAGGATACTATTCTTCATACTGACTCCAATGATAGGATACCATTCTTCATACTGACTCCAATAATAGGATACCATTCTTCCTACTTCAATGATAAGATACTATTCTTCCTACTGACACCAATGATAGGATACTATTCTTCCTACTGACTCCAATGATAGGATACTATTCTTCCTACTGACTCCAATGATAGGATACTATTCTTCCTACTGACTCCAATGATAGGATACTATTCTTCCTACTGACTCCAATGATAGGATACCATTCTTCATACTGACACCAATGATAGGATACTATTCTTCCTACTTCAATGATAAGATACCATTCTTCCTACTGACACCAATGATAGGATACTATTCTTCCTACTGACTCCAATGATAGGATACCATTCTTCCTACTGACACCAATGATAGGATACTATTCTTCCTACTGACTCCAATGATAGGATACCATTCTTCATACTGACACCAATGATAGGATACCATTCTTCCTACTGACACCAATGATAGGATACCATTCTTCCTACTCCAATGATAGGATACTATTCTTCCTACTGACATCAATGATAGGATACTATTCTTCCTACTGACCCCAATGATAGGATACTATTCTTCCTACTGACACCAATGATAGGATACCATTCTTCATACTGACACCAATGATAGGATACCATTCTTGCTACTGACACCAATGATAGGATACCATTCTTCATACAGACACCAATGATAGGATATTATTCTTCCTACTGACACCAATGATAGGATACCATTCTTCATACTGACACCAATGATAGGATACTATTCTTCATACTGACACCAATGATAGGATACCATTTTTCCTACTGACACCAATGATAGGATACTATTCTTCATACTGACACCAATGATAGGATACTATTCTTCATACTGACACCAATGATAGGATACTATTCTTCATACTGACACCAATGATAGGATACCATTCTTCCTACTCCAATGATAGGATACTATTCTTCATACTGACACCAATGATAGGATACTATTCTTCATACTGACACCAATGATAGGATACCATTCTTCACACTCCAATGATAGGATACCATTCTTCCTACTGACACCAATGATAGGATACCATTCTTCCTACTCCAATGATAGGATACTATTCTTCATACTGACACCAATGATAGGATACTATTCTTCCTACAGACACCAATGATAGGATACTATTCTTCCTACTGACACCAATGATAGGATACCATTTTTCATACTGACTCCAATGATAGGATACCATTCTTCATACTGACACCAATGATAGGATACCATTCTTCCTACTGACATCAATGATAGGATTGCATTCTTCATACTCCAATGATAGGATACCATTCTTCATACTGACACCAATGATAGGATACTATTCTTCCTACTGACACCAATGATAGGATACTATTCTTCCTACTGACTCCAATGATAGGTTACCATTCTTCCTACTGACATCAATGATAGGATTGCATTCTTCATACTCCAATGATAGGATACCATTCTTCATACTGACACCAATGATAGGATATTATTCTTCCTACTGACACCAATGATAGGATACCATTCTTCATACTGACACCAATGATAGGATACCATTCTTCCTACTGACTCCAATGATAGGATACCATTCTTCCTACTGACACCAATGATAGGATACCATTCTTCATACTGACACCAATGATAGGATACTATTCTTCCTACTGACACCAATGATAGGATACTATTCTTCCTACTGACACCAATGATAGGATACTATTCTTGGATTGATGTACTAAAACTGGAGCACTCAGAATCCGGTGCAGCTGTGCATGGTCAGCCCATCGGCCTTCAGCTTGTTCAATGAAGCTTTGACAATAAAACCCGGAAGATAATTGGTTTCTATGCAGAGCTGCACCAGATTTTGTACATCAACCCCAACATATCTTTGTTTTTCCATTTAAGAGGAGAAAAAAAAAATAGAACACAGTGACTGGTCCTTGTGATAGCCAATCAGAGGCTATCACAGCAATCAGGTGATCAGGTACCGGGGGCCTCCACTTACTCTGTAGACTCCATCGCCTTTCTTAGGAAGGCCAGCTGTGCCGAAAACGGATGGGGTTTTATGCCACGGGACGGGGCTCCACTTCTGGCCGCCACCTTCTCCAAAGTGAGTTCGCGCCGCATGCGATCGCGCAGAGATTTCCACCGAATGCGGAGCGTTTTCTCTGAAAAATATTATGAATAAGTCAATATTTCATGTACAATTTACTGGGCAGTGAACATGGATGGGGCGAATCACGGAGAGTCCGCACTACTAACCCCTAATCTCCTTCTGCCGTCTACCCAGGTCATCCCAGTTCAAGGTCAGCGATTGGGATATTTCCTGCCATATTGACCTTTTAAGGACCCGATCCAGGTACCGTGGGTGGGCAAAGTCCCACAGTTCAGGATGCTTCTCGACCGCGGCAATGAGCTCCGACTGGGACGCGTCCTTAGTCGTGATGTGGGGAACACAATGCCGGTAACTTCCTGTAAAAGACAAGAATTCCTGGGTTGTCACCTTACCAGTCAAAAACAACAATATTTTTGTGGACCACTAGAACCGATTTACGCGTTTCGGCGCATATGAGTGGAGATTATGCTCAAACGCTCCTCTCAGGACACACTTTTGGTAGGCTTTTTTTTTCCCAGCCTGTAAACGTTCCTATTCAAATATGCCTGTACATGCCTATGTGTGCATAATTCCTCCCAAAGTTGTTCTATCGGGTTGAGGTCAGGACTCTGTGCAGGCCAGTCAAGTTCCTCCACCCCAAACTCGCTCATCCATGTCTTTATGGACCTTGCTTTGTGCACTGGCCCAAATCATTTGGTGGAGGGGGGGTTATGGTGTGGGGGTTGTTTTTCAGGGGTTGGGCTTGGCCCCTTAGTTCCAGTGAAGGGAACACTTAAGGAGTCAGCATACCAAGACATTTTGTACAATTTCATGCTCCTGAGTTTGTGGGAACAGTTTGCGGATGGCCCCTTCCTGTTCCAACATGACTGCCCACCAGTGCACAATGCAAGGTCCATAAAGACATGGAAGAGCGAGTTTGGGGTGGAGGAACTTGACTGGCCTGCAGAGTCATGACCTCAACCGGCTAGAACACCTTTGGGATGAATTAGAGCGGAGACTGCGAGCCAGGCCTTCTCGTCCAACGTCAGTGCCTGACCTCACAAATGTGCTTCTGGAAGAATGGTTAAACATTCCCATAGACCCACTCCTAAACCTTCTGGACAGCCTTCCCAGAAGAGTTGAAGCTGTTATAGCTGCAAAGGGTGGGAGGAACTTGACTGGCCTGCACAGAGACCTTCCTCAACAAGTGCTCCATTGAGCCCTAGGGTCCTTGGGCAACGAGCAATTTCTGCCTCTCAGATAAGTTCCCACTGACACCATTCATCTTTTTAGCTATCTGTAAGGGGGTAATTCTTCCCAATGATCACAAATGTAAGGAATAGTCTTCCTCAACTAGGGTTTCTCCAGAGGTTCCTTGAGCAATGAAGAATTTCTGCTTCTCAGATAGGTTCCCATTGACACCACTGATATTTTTTTTACCATCTCTAAGGTTATGATTCTTCCCAATGACCACATGTGTAAAGAACATTCTTCCTCAAACAGGGTTCTTTGGACTTCTATGGTTTCTCCAGAGGTTGCTAGGGGTTCCTTGAGCAATGAGGTATGTCTGCCTCTCAGATAAGTTCCCACTGACACCATTGATGTTTTTTATCTATCTGTAAGGGGATAATTCCTCCCAATGGCCACAAGTGTAAGGAGCATTCTTCCTCAACCAGGATTCCATGGAAATCATGGGTTTCTCCAGAGGTTGCTAGGGGTTCCTTGGGCAATGGGCAATTTCTGCCTCTCAGATACATTCCCACTGACACCATTTATCTTTTTTAGCTATCCGTAAGGGGATAATTCTTCCCAATGGCCACAAGGGTAAGGAGCATTCTTCCTCAACCAGGGTCCCATGGAAATCATGGGTTCCTCCAGGAGGTTGCTAGGGGTTCCTTGGGCAATGGGCAATTTCTGCTTCTCAGATACATTCCCACTGACACCATTAATCTTTTTAGCTATCCGTAATGGGATAATTCTTCCCAATGGCCACAAGTGTAAGGAGCATTCTTCCTCAACCAGGGTTCCATGGAAATCATGGGTTCCTCTAGAGGTTGCTAGGGGTTCCTTGGGCAATGAGCAATTTCTGCCTCTCACAGAAGTTTCCACTGACACCACTGATCTTTTTAGCAATCTGTGAAGAGGGTAATTCTTCCCAATGACCACATATGTAAGGGGCAGTCTTTCTCAACTAGGGTTTCTCCAGAGGTTCCTTGAGCAATTAAGAATGTCTGCCTTTCAGATATGTTTCCACTAACACCACTGGTCCTTTTTACCACCTGTAAGGTGGTAATTATTCCCAATGACCACATGTGTAAGGAGCATTCTTCCTTCACCAGGGTTCCATGGAACCCTAGGTGTCCTCCAGAGGTTGCTAGGGGTTCCATGAGCAATTTCTGCTTCTCAGAGAAGTTTCCCTTCAAGTCTGTTATGAAGGGGAACTCCCACTTTGTGTTTTTGGCCCCTTTTTTAACATTTGTAGCAAACCCTCATCTAGGATAAGGGTCTGGTATAGAAGGGAATTCCTCATAGCTTTATTCACGCATAGTCCCACAGTGCCATTCATTTGACAAATTGCCTATTAGCCTAGAAAATGGTCAAAACTAATTTTTATTAATCGACTCACAATAATCTCACAGGTGTGTTTGGCTCATCACTACTCTGGAAGAAACGGTGAGCAGTAACAGAGCAGAGATAAGAGAAGAATATATTATGGCTCACCTGTGTTGATCTCTGTAGGAGTGTCCTCCTCTATGAATGTCCTCATCATTCCAGCCTCCTCCTCCATATATTGCTGATCATCCCTCACATACGTCTCTTCTATTTCACCCTCAACTTTCAGGTTCATCAGATCTTCACCCTAAACCAACAGAATGGCAGAAAATAACATCTGTAACATAGAAGTATTTATGATGTGATGAAAATATCATCTTGTAGAGTCCACACATCGTCTCCACATGTCAGAGTGTTCAATCACTTTATGTTCCCGACCCTCAACTCCACCTACCTGGAGATGATGAGGGATGGTGTGATCTTCCTCTGAGTAATCCCGGGAGTACAGAGGACGGGGACATCTCTCTGGTAGGTTTCTGTTACTAGGTGGCTCCATGATATCCGTGGATTCTTCTGAAAACTCCTGCATCACCCCATCCTCATCATCCTCCTCTTTTAGCTCACCTTTAACCTCAACTTTAGAATCTCTCAGGATTCCACTCTGAATATATAATAAAAATGACATCAATGGTAACAATGCAGATAATGTACAGATCCTAATGATACTATCAGTGATTGTTCCTCATCTACCTGATGATGGTGAGGGATGGTGTGATCTTCCTGTGTGGAATCCCGGGAATACAGAGGAAGGGGACATCTCTCTGGTGGGTTCCTGGTATTAGCTGGCTCGATATTATCCTTGTGTCCTTCTGAAAACTCCTCCATCTGACCATACTCCTCATCCTCCGTTTTATACTCTTCTTTAACAACTATTTTATAATTTCTGACTTTTCCACTCTGAATATATAATAAAACATTAATTGTAACAAACATGCTTGTGTATAAATCATAACTACCAATAATTGTTCCTCATCTACCTGATGATGGTGAGGGATGGTGTGACCTTCCTGTGTGGAATCCCGGGAATACAGAGGACGGGGACATCTCTCTGGTGGGTTCCCATTACTGGATCCATCTGTAGGAAACACACACACTGACTGAATACATTGTTTCTATGTGTTTATCAGATGATGGGGGATCTAGGTGGATCCTCCGTACTGCTCTCTCCTTTACAATAAAGTCTCCTCTTACCCGGTGATGTGAGGGGCGGCTGATTGTCCATCATGACGTCCTTGTAGAGATCCTTGTGTCCTTCTAAAAACTCCCACTCCTCCATTGAACGGAATGGCCCGTATATTTTTGCCAGATGTGTCGCTTTTCCACCAATTACCTTCTTGGCCTTCCCTAAAGGATTATAGAACTGTAATTAGGTGTGGGGGTGGATGGGGAGTCATTTAGATGTGGATTTGGTTATGTTTGTCTTGTCATTTGTCTATTCTATATATATGTGTGTATCATCATCTGCTGGAGATAAAAGACGTCACAGTGACTATGGAGGAAGAGGACGGACATGACGGGGGGTTACTGGGTGTAAATATAAAATAAAATCGTATTACCTCCTCTGCTGCCACTTTCAGCAATGTCTCCTCTCTACTTCCTCCCGACTCACCTCTGACCTGGAACTTCCTATCTGTGCCTGACATCATTTCCTGTCTACCATAAAGTTTTCTTGTCTCAGTGACAAGATTGCCACCTTGTGGTGCTCAGAGGAACTGCAGCCGCGAGAGACGTCTCGTAGCGTGAACTGTGTTTATATGCAGTCTTTTCTTTGGCTTCCTTGGGTAAAGGTATCCACCAGTAGCCTTTGGTGAGGTCTAAGGTGGTAATATACTGGGCTGGCCCCCAGCTAGGGTTGCTACCTCATCCCTTTAAACCCAAACACACGTTCTGTGGCTGATTAAGGTGGAAATTAAACTCACTTGGTGCCTTATCTGCATTAAATTAGCCTCAGAACCTGTGTAATTCACATGTTTTCAGGTTTAAAGTGATGAGGTGCCAACCCTAGCCCCAACTCCCCTATCAGTTCATCTACTCGGGGCATCAAATATCATCAAACGTCGATTGAAAAACACCACACAGAACGCAGGTGACCTTTTAAACCCCAGTGGTTCTCAACCTCGGTCCTCAAGTACCCCCCAACGGGAATTTCTCTTAGACAAAACATCTGTCCAAAATACCAAGCCATTGACTCTGATTTAAAGCACCTGTGCAAGATAAAGGAAAACCTGAAAACATGGCCTGTTGGGGGTACTTGAGGACTGAGGTTGAGAACCACTGGTATATCCCGCGTTTACATTTTTACCTACAGGTAAGCCTATAATAAGGCTTACCTTTAGGTAAAATTAATATCTCCTAAACCTGTACGGTTTAGGAGATTTTCACCTTGCATGCAGCTGCTGATGTCAGCTGATGCCCTCTGAAGGTCCGGTAGATGCGGCCAGAAAATCAGAACTCATTTCCGTAAAGAGGACTCCCGTGCGCACGCACATGCGGGAGTGACATTGCCATCATCGTGGCTCCGGCCACTCACAGTCCTGGAGCCGCAAACCCACTAGAAACACAGAGAGAACATGTCAGTTCCCTAAGCTGTGACCGGGAGGTGATGCCGGCGCTTCGTCCTAAGGTAAGTATTTCATAATGAGCTAGTATGCGGCCTTTGCCTTACAGGGTTTTTTTTGCGGTCATACAACCGCTTTAAGCTCCCCATCCACTCTGTAACATGCGATCTCTACCACTCCTTCTGACAGTTGTCTCCTCTCTCCTTAATCTCTCTTTCCCTCACCCCTCTTCTCCACCCCACATCCTGTATATATCACCCTCACTTCTGTCCTCTCCCTATTCCTGCACTCACCAACTCCTGTTAATTCTAAATCCTTACGCTAATAAAACCTCCAGGACACTGGGGCATGTCCCTTCATATAAATCACACTCCCATATTACCTCCCTCACCCTTCTGCTTCTCCTAACCTCTGGTGACATATCCCTAAGCCCTGGGCCTCCATCACTTAACTGCACCCAATGCACCTATCACCCGGCCCCCTCAATCCACACAATTTAGTTCCCATCACTCTTCTACCCAAAACCAGACTCCCCTCCTCTTGCGCCCTTTGGAACTCCCGCTCTGTCTGTAACAAACTCACCTCTCTCCAAGACCTCTTCATCGCTATCTCCTTTAATCTACTTGCCGTTACTGAAACCTGGCTTCATGAATCAGACACTGCTTCCCCTGCTTCCCTCTCCCATGATGGCCTTCTCTGGAATCACTCCCCCAGACCCAATGGATGCAAGGGAGGGGGAAGTAGGAATCCTTTTATTCCCACATAACACCTTTCAGGTATTTCACCCACCTCCCTCTCTGTCACTCTCCTCATTTGAGGATAGTTGTGATCTTCCGGCCCCTGGATCAGGATCAGTATCAGCCTTTTTTGATGACTTCTCTGCCTGGCTACCCTACTTTCTCTCTTATGAAATCCCCACAGTCATTCCCCTGTGACTTTAAAATCCCTGTTAATACTAACACTCCTGCTACCCCCAAACCTCTCAATCTAACCTCCTCCTTTGACCTGAAGCAATGGATACACGCTTCTACTCACTCTGACAGCAATACCCTTGACCTTGTTTTCCTCTACCTACAGTATGCACTCCGTGCAACCTTTCTAACTATCCAGGGGTGGCCCGTCCATTAAGGGCGCACGGGCGCCACCCTCTCTCTCTCTATGTAGAATGGATAGATTCATGCATGCCATAAATCTATTCATGGTCGTCGCCGCCACCCCCTATTCAGGCATCCGGCCCCTTTGCGAACGCCGGGCCCTGGAATTACAGCAGCGTGGGTGTATTTTTGAAGCACCTGATTAGAGCTATAGGCTCCAATAGGCTTTAAAAAAGGTGGAATCGGCGCTCCAAGTCCAACCAGCTATGTTAGAAATGAGAATTAATATTCGCTTTTCTAACACTGAACTGCCTCTCCGCCAGTCAGGAAGCGCGGGTCTGTTACCCGTCACCTGATTTGCTGAAAGGACAGGCGCTGCTATTGGACGCCTATCAGGAGGAGGGGAAGAGACGCATGGATGACACAGCTCGCGGCTGTCTGACCCGCTGCAAGGTCCCACAGCTTGCTGTCGTCACCCGCTGCTTAGCTCGTCACCAAGATAGGGTAAGTGTCGGTCAGACGGCGAGCAGGCTTGGGGGGCACAGTGGCAGCATTTAATGGGGCACAGTGGCGGCAATTGATGGGCACAGTGGCAGCATTTGATGGGCACAGTGGCAGCATTTGATGGCACAGTAGCAGCATTTGATGGGCACAGTGGCAGCATTGAGGGGGCACAGTGGCAGCATTTGATGGGGCACGGTGGCAGCATTTGATGGGCGCAGTGGCAGCATTTGATGGGGCACAGTGGCTGCAATTGATGGGCACAGTGGCAGAATTTGATGGGCACAGTGGCGACATTTGATGGGCACAGTGGCAGCATTTGATGGCACAGTGGTAGCAGTTGATGGGCACAATGGCGGCATTTGGTTGGCACAGTGGCAGCATTTGATGGGCACAGTGAGGCTGCAATTGATGTTGCAAAAATTTAGCACCAGCCGCCACTGCAACTATCCTTTCCCTCTCTCTGATCACACCTTATTAGTTCCACTCTCTTCCTCTCCTCCACCTCCTCTCCCTCCAACCACCTAACAGTTACCCGTAGAAACCATCGCCATCTCAATCCTTCCCTTCTCTACTCTGCTACTGACCACCCCTATGACAAAATCTCACCTCTGTCCTGCCCCAACCTAGCTACTTCTGTCTACAAGGCTTCACTGTCATCCTCTCTGGACACACTGCCCCCCCCCCCCCTCACTACACACAGAATCAGACTCGACCCCTACAACCTTGGCAAACAGATGACACCAGAAGTCTGAAAAAACATAGCCGCGCTCCTGAGCACCTGTGGTGTAAGACTAATGCCCCGTACACACGGTCGGATTTTCCGATGGAAAATGTCCGATCGGAGTGTGTTGTTGGAAATTCCGACCGTGTGTGGGCTCCATCGGACATTTTCCATTGGATTTTCCGACACACAAAGTTGGAGAGCAGGAGATAAAATTTTCCGACAACAAAATCCGTTGTCGGAAATTCCGATCGTGTGTACACAAATCCGACGGACAAAGTGCCACGCATGCTCAGAATAAATAAAGAGATGAAAGCTATTGGCCACTGCCCCGTTCATAGTCCTGACGTACGTGTTTTACGTTACCGCGTTCAGAACGACCGGATTTTCCGACAACTTTGTGTGACCGTGTGTATGCAAGACAAGTTTGAGCCAACATCCGTCGGAAAAAATCCTAAGGATTTTGTTGTCAGAATGTCCGAACAAAGTCCGACCGTGTGTACGCCCTATAAGTCTCAGAAAGATTTCAAACAGTATAAATCTGCCCTCCAAACTTACAATTTCTGTCTCCTTACTCCCAATCAGACCTATTTGATCACTCTCATTAACAACTTATAATCCAGTCCCTGTCAACTTTTCTCTACTTCGTCCCCCACTGAATGAAAACCCACTAACTCACTCACTGCCCAGGAGATCGCCAGTCACCTCAAACATAAGATTGATACAGTTCGTAAGGAGATCTCCACTGTACAGATAGCCTCTCCACTGAACACTCCACGTCCACAGGTCTTTACTTCCCTCATTCAACCCCACCACTATTGACGAGGTTGCTAAACTTTTTTCTAACACCCAGCTAACCACCTGCCCCCTGGACCCCGTTCCTTTGCAAATGCTACGTTCACCCTCTGGCTCTATCCTACAATCTCTAACTCCCATTTTCAATCTCTCCCTCTCTTCTGGCATCTCCCCCAACTCTCTAAAACATGCACCAGTCACCCCCATATTTAAAAAGCCCTCACTTGACCCCACAAACCTTAACAACCTACTCGCCTCTCATTGCTCCCCTTTTCCCTCCAAACTTCTTGAATATCTGGTTTACAACCAACTGAGCTACCACCTCGCTATGAATAACCTTCTTGATCCCCTTTAGTCTGGATTTCTCCCTCAACACTCCTCAGAAACCACCCTCCTAAATCTAACAAACAATCTACTAATGGCCAAAACCAGTGGACACTATTCTGTACTCCTACTCCTGGACCTTTCTGCTGCCCTTGATATGGTTGACCACCCCCTCCTCTTTAAAAATCTTCACGCCTTTGGTCTCCGTGACTGTACTCTTCACTGGTTCTCTTCCAACTTATCCAACCACACCTTTACCGTTACTTACAATTCTATCTTCTCCTCTCCTTTTCTTTTCTCTGTCGGGGTCCCACAAGGTTGTGTTCTTGGACCTCTCCTATTCACGATCTACACCTCCCTGGGTCAGCTGATAGCCTCCCATGGCTTCCAATACCACCTCTACGCCGACGACAGCCAAATTTATCTCTCTACCCCTCAGCTCACTCCTTCAGTCTTCTAATGTATCACTAATTTACTAACAGACATATCAACCTGGATGTCACACCACTTCCTCAAACGCAATCAAATCCAAAACCGAGCTCATAATTTTTCCTCCCCCACGTGGCCCTTCCCCTGATCTCTGTCAAGATCGATGGCACAACTATCAGACCATCACCGCATAGCAAGGTTCTAGGTGTTATCCTGAACTCTGAACTGTCCTTTTGGCCCCACATCCAATCACTGTCCAAATCTTGCCCCTCAACCTCCGCAACAAAATACATCCATTTTAAACCAATGACACCTCAAAGCTCCTAATTTACTCACTGGTCATCTCTCAATCTCGACTACTGCATCTCCCTTCTCATTGGCTTACCTTAACATAGGCTCCTCTCTCTTCAGTCCATCATGAATGCTGCTGCCAGGCTCATCCACCTTACCAATGTTCAGTGTCTACTATTCCTCTGTGTCAATCCCTACTTTGCCTCCCACTCACCCAACGAATTAAGTTCAAAATACTAAAAACAACTTGCAAAGCCCTCCACAACTCGGCCCCCAGCTACATAACTAACCTAGTCTCACAATACCAACCTCATCATTCTCTTCGTTCCTCCCAAGACCTCCTGCTCTCTAGCTCCCTTGTCAGCTCCTCCCATTCTCGCCTCCAGGACTTTTCCCGAGCCTCTCCCATCCTATGGAGCTCCCTACCCCAATCTGTCCAATTATCTCCTACTCTGTTTGCTTTTAGATGATCCCTGAAAACCCTTCTCTTCTGAGAAGTCTATTCCGCCTTCACCTAACCACTGTACTTTTATTTTCTCCATCAGCTCCTCCCCCACAGTTATTACCTTTTGTATCACTTGACCCTCCCTTCTAGATTGTAAGCTCTAAGGAGCAGAGCCCTCTGTTTCCTCCTGTATTGAATTGTATTTTAACTTTACTGTCTGCCCTTATGTTGTAAAGCTCTGCGCAAACTGTTGGCGCTATATAAATCCTGTACAATAATAATAATACCTCACTGAGATTTCTGAAACCTTTACAAAAATACAGGGTTCCACTGGGCTTCGGTGCCAACACAATCGAGCTTGACCACTCACTGTGCAATTCCTCAATGATATTGAGTTCAAGCATTTTCCGAACTTCCTCCAATACCACTTTCCTATGTGCATCAGGAATGCAGAATAGCACTGTATTCAGCGTCTGACTTCCTCTGTGCCAACCTCGGCTTCGTCTACTGTTTGTGCTTGCCTGCCACCCGCCCTGACCTTGGCTTGTTTCCTGAATTTCCTTTTTGTCTTCTGTGGTTTGCACTCTGCACACGCAAGTGGTCTTCTCATCCTCAGTTGGGAGTACCTGGGGGCCTCAACCTGGTTCCAGCTTTCTGCAAATCCATCCCCACCATCAGGAGCCCTGATGAAGAAGTAGGCTGGGGCTTAGACTCAGCGCCCTAGGGACAACGGCGATCTACAAGAGCACATGGTCGCGGAAACCTGACAATAGAGTTTTACTTAGTCATTGACATTAGGTTCTATGATAATGTCATGCTCAATTAATCTGGTAAGGCCTGGAAAACCCTAAAAACATCTCTCCATTCCTCTGCAAGAACTCTTTTTCGCTAAGTTTGTGGCTTAGACAGGGTGCTGGTAACTGGGACTAGGTCCACCTCTACAGGAGGCTATGATGTTACCTCAGCTAGGGCACCTACCTGCTCTCGACCTTTTCATGGTTTTAACAGGTTCACATGGTAGATTTGGTATGGTTTCCGTTTCCTAGGTTGGTGTACTTTAAAATTTACTTCACCAACCTTTTCTAGCACCTCGAATGGCTCCTGCCACCTGGCCAAGAACTTACTCTCCACTGTGGGTATAAGCATAGCCACCCGGTCCCCAACTTGGAACCATCTAAGCTTGATGGACCACTTTTACAGTCTTCTCTGTGCATCTTAGGCTTTCTGTAAATGATCCTTCATCAGAGGCATCACGTTAGCAATTCACCCTCTTGTTGGGTGATATGCTCTACCACCGTTGTATGTTTAGAGGATACACTTTAACAGGTCTCTTTAACTAGGTCAAGCAACACAAACAAGGTCTTCACCTGTACGCCAACTAAAACAGGGAAAACCCATGCTTGTGGTAGCTAACATGAGTGCAAGAAGTAAGCAGTCCCAACCTGTTCTATCTTTTTTCCACCACCCTATTGAGCCTAGATATTAGAGTCTTATTGAACCTTTCCAACCAGTCCATCTGTCTGCAGGTGATAGACCGAAGTATGCCGTTGTTTAATCTGGAACAACTTGGACAGGTCTGTGATCACCTTTAACATGAACAGTGTGCCTTGGTCCATTAAACTCTCCTTAGGGAACTCGGTTCTTGAGAACATGTTAAGCCGCTCTCGAGCATCGCTTGGGTGGAGTTTTTTTCTTAGAGGGATCACCTTTCGATACCTTGTTGCATAATCGAGTGCCACCAGGAGTTATTGGTTTCCCCAAGACAAAATTTTACCAGGGGGCCCATCAGATCCATCGCAATGCACTCAAATTGCAAGGTACCTCAAAATATAGACACGGGCACCAAGTGGTTCCTAAAACGTGACACTGAATCAGTTAGTTGACAAGTGGGACATGAATTACAATAACTTTTCACCTCAGCAGTAACTACAGGCCAGTAGAACCAGACTGTTATCTGTGCCTCTGCTTTCTCAGCCCCCATGTGTCTTCCCAATGCATCACTGTGAGCCAGTGGGAGTACCATGCATCTAAAAGGCAAGGAGACCTATAACTGCTCGACCACCTCACCCCAGACTCTGGCAAATCACTATTGACAGCAAAGTGTGGAAACTTTTTTTCAGCCTCAGGCACTTGTGATACCCCACAAATCACTGTATCCTGTTCTCCGCCATATTTTAATATGAGGTCCCGCATTTAGGTGGCACCAAATGCACCCCATGACACTTCCAGGTCAGAATGGCCAGGCTTAGGAGAAACCTTTCCCCTCATCCTCCTCAGCTACCACCTGTAAGGGGAAGTTTTCTCTACATCCTACAACAGGGGTCTACTTTTGTCTGTATTCTGTCTACCATAGGTGCCACATTATCGGCACTTTCAAGAGTCACAATGTCCAGCCCTTCAAAGAGAACAGATTAATCACGCTGTGCAGGCAGTCCTCTGTTCACACAGTCCCAAAGTTCCACAAAGGGAGAACAGTCCACCCCACTATATCATGGATCAAGCTGGGTACCACCAAGACCTCTTTAGTAACTGTGCCACACGCTCTGGTTATTGTCACTGGTACCAATGGGTATTCCCTAAATGTGCAATTTGCTTTGGTCCGAATAAAAAAAATGAAAGGGGGGGACCCGTGTGAGCGCTCCCCCCCCTCCTGAACCATACCAGGCCACATGCCCTCAACATGAGGGAATGCTTTGGGGCAGGATTAAAATGAAAATATCTGCCAGCACACCATGGAACGGCATAGATAGCATCCAAACGTGTAATTTATTGCATGATCACAACACAAGGAGAGTGCAACGTTTTGGAGTCACGCAGGACCCCTTCGTCAGGCATGTGCTTTGGGGCAGGGGGGCTTGTTGATGGGTACAAGAGCCTCTTCCCCACAACCCTGGCTGGTGGTTGTGGGGGGTCTGCGGGCAGGGGGCTTATCAGAATCTGGAAGCCCCCTTTACGAAGGGGGCCCCCAGATCCCGGCCCTCCCCTATGTGTATGAGTAAGGGGCCCAATGATTAAGCTCCGGTGGGGAGTGAAATGCGTTGGGAGCGTAGCCTGGTTGGAGCCCGGGTTGAGGCTGTCATACACCTCCTTACAGCGTTTTGCTGTGATGTGCGACTTTTAGGACTTGCTTTCCCTACCAGCATTGTAGGCTGTTTGACAGGGACCTCAGGTACTTGTCCAGAATGACCCGCTTCAAAATTCGAGTACCAGACAATGCCTCTGTATGCAGCCATTTCATAACCAGCTGAACCAGGTCATGCATCTGGGACCTGGGTGGCCATTCTGGGCGGTATCTCCAGCGGCGTACCCTTTGGGCCATAGCAGTAGTCCCCCCCAAAGCAGGCCAGGATTTCTGCCTTCAGTCATTCATAATTCTTGACTTCATCAGATTCTAGTTCAAAACAAGCATTTTATGGATCCCCAATGAGAAATGGGGCAATGAGGCTGGCCCAAGACTGGTCTTGGGGCCACCACTTTCCCTCCGCTGTTCTCTCAAAAGTGGCCAGAAATGCCTCCGTGTCATCGCTAGCAGATAGTTTCTGCAGGTAATGTCTGGCCTTCATGGCTACTTGGTGGCTAGGGGCAACGGCCACTTGTTCCTGTCCCTGAGAAAGATGCTGCACCACTTCCTGCAAGGCTGCCACTTGCGCTTGAGTGGTTTCCTGCTGTACTGTAAATGGGGCCAGCAAGTGGGTAATTTGCTGCTGTGCTGCAACTACTGTACACGGGCGGTCAAGCGACTATTGCTGCGGAGCCATCACCTCCTCATGGCGACGGTTTGCTTCAATGGAGGCCTGCTGCTGGGCCTGTAGTTGCGCCTGTATGGCTTCCTGCTGACATGCCTTAGATTACTCAAAGGGGCAGTTGGCTTCTGCATAGGCCTGCTGCTGGGCAACTGTGCTCTGAACCTCTGTCCATGCTGCCTGAGCCAGAACACCCAAAAACGTCAGCTGGCCCTTTAAATGTCAGTTTTCACTTCAAGGTGGTTTCATGATTGAATTGACGCATACTAGCACCAGCCAGTTGTAATTCAAGGGGTTCGGGATTGCCAACCAACCTGGAACCTGCCATTCCAGTCCTGGCTCAAGCATGGGGGAAAATGGCTGCCACTGCGCCAACAAGGACACAGGAGAAAAGTTCGGCAAGCAGCCACACTGCCGCCTACATGCAGGCACCAGGAAAGGCTCTCTCTGCTTTGGAAACCTTCGCTTCAGTCCCAGTTCAAGTGAAGGCAGGAGGGCTACCATTGCCCCAAAGGGAATACAGGAGGGCGAGTCAACACGTGGCCACACTGAAGACCACGCACAGACACCAGCTGGGGTTTAGACAGCAACTCAGAGATCAGAGTCTCCGATACCACCACCCACCTTCACCTCCGCTAGATTCACTGGCAGGATCGAAGTTGTCACATATGTCGGAACAGGAAAGTGACGCATACATAACGGCATTGCTTCATTTACTGCCGACTATGGCAGAGATCAAAGCAGACCTGGATCTCTTTGCAGCATGCATTGAAAGTGCTCTACATAAAAAAATAGCTGAGGTCCATCAAACAATGGGGCAGCTGGAGTGTAGGGTAGGATGCAATTCATTTCCCCCATGGGCCCGAACCACCATCGCATCATGTAACGTCATTCAAATTAAACAAACGCATTTGTTAATTTTGATGTCATTTTTTTATGTCCATACGGAGATTTGGATACATCTAAAATTTTCATTCGAAAAACGAAACGTGCGTCTAGCTCTGCCTGACTTGGCTCACTCTACCTTACAAAAACAAAAGGGCACTCCATCCACTGCTGGATTAGTTAAGGGCTGCTATAGTTACTTATAAATGGGGGCACCCGTTTTGTCTCCTGGCGAGAGGAAGGGGTTAGAACTTTCATTCTACATTTGCCCACACTGCTGTAAGATCTTGTTTCATTTGTAGAGATGGAAACTGTTGAGGATCCTAATTGGCTGGCCTTAGTTCCATTTATTTCCTTTGACTCCAAGCAGCTACCACCTAGACCTCCTAGATCAGTGATGGCGAATCTTGGCACCCCAGATGTTTTGGAACTACATTTCCCATGATGCTCAACCAGTGGCGTCGCCAGCTTCCATATTTAGGGGGGACAGGGACAAAAGTAGGGGGCAACCATAAAATGCAATTATATATATATGTATATATATATATATATATATATATATATATATATATATATATATATCCTGGGGCCCTTTACTATGATCCCACAATGGCCCTTTCACGTGTTCTGCAGTGAGCTCCCTTCCTACTGTATTGGGGCCCCCCAGGGTGGCAGAAAACAAGAGATATATGTCACCAGCATACCATGAAAATATAAGGGTCCAAAGCAGTGGTAGAACTATCAGGGTTGCAAAGGTTGTCTGCCACTGTGGGGTTCCCCAGCCTCCTCTTGCTCTCCTGCCCCTGCTATTGACAGTGCTGGTCTGGCATCTCTTGGAATTTACAGGCTGGTTCTCCTGTCCTAAGAAATCAGTCTGTTTTTTCAGTAACTGAGAGTCCTGGTGGAGTCCTTCCTGCAACTCGCTCTTCTCCCTGCCAATGAGGATGCAGGGAAAGGAGCAGATCGGGTTGTGTGAGCGCTCGCATTATGCAGTGTCAGCGAGCAGAGGGAGGGGGGAGAAATCACCCGCAGGAGCTGACTGGGGACTCTCTCCCTCTTAGACATTGCCTTTTTGTAAAAAAAAAAACTAATTTTTTTTTTATTGGGGGGACAGCATAATGTTGGGGAAGGGTCAGGGCCCCCTCTGGCCCTCCCCCTAGGGACGCCATTGTGCTCAACTACATTGCAAAGTGCATGAGCATCATGGGAAATGTAGTTCCAAAACATCTGGGGTGCCAAGGTTCGCCATCACTGTCCTAGATCCTGCAGACCTCACTCTGAGCAGATCAAAGGAAGATAAAAACACAGAACCATGAAGTTGTTTGATCATCACTATTAATCCTGCCCTTCCAGCGATCAACTGCGAAGTCCAGGACTATATCACTTGGATATCAGATGTGGGCAACACAGAAAGGGAGATCAGTGCAGCGGAACGGGAGGACAATTACAGAACGATGCACTGTGTCTCTCCCTCCAGCAGCTTAAAGCCAGCAGGAGAGAGAAGTAGAGGAAACAGCTTTCAGCTACTGGGAGGGAGAGACACAGACACAGTGCATTGTTCTGTAATTGTCCTCCCGTACCGCCGCACCGATCCCCCTTCCTGTGCTGCCCACATCTGATTCCCCCAATCCCCCTGTTGTGTTCCTGGGCCCCCTACAGGAGGCCCGGTGGTACCCCTATGTTCTCGGCCCTGTATGTAGGGCAGACTGGTGACACTTCTTCTATGTTCCCCATTAACTCAGTGGGCACCAAGTGTGGGTCACACACTACTCCAGGTGATGAATGGAGCCACGCATCCCAGCACAGGGGTAACATCTTGTCTGAAGGAGTGCTCACCAATGCCCAGGACCAGGTGAGGGCCAAGGTCATGTGAAAGTCAAACTTTAAGGTAGTCCCTCAACTCAGAGATGAGCCACTTGTGTGATGTGTTGTGTGCAAAGTTCTTCCAAAGATATTCTCCCATGCCTTACACACTTGTACAGGTATATATGTTGCATTCGGAGGGATATGCAGAGCCTATGCCCACTCCACCAGTCAGCGTACCTCTGTTACCTCCTGGTCTGAACCCGATAGAACACCTTTGGGATTAATTAGAGACTTCGAGCCAGGCCTTCTCGTCCAACATCAGTGCCTGACCTCACAAATGCACTTCTTGTCAAACATTCTCAAAGACACACTCCTAAACCTTTTGGACAGCTTTCCCAGAAGAGTTGAAGCTGTTAATGCTGCAAAGGGTGGGCCAACTCAATATTGAACCCTACGGACTAAGGACTGGGATTCCATTATAGTTCATGTGTGTGCAAAGGCAGGCGTCCCAATACTTTCGGAAATATAGTGTAGATCTCTGATAGGATCAAGGAATTGACAAACACAAATAATCACATAAAAACTATGAAACTTTATTCAAAACATATGAAAATAAAAGTATAAAATTAAGGTTTTGGTCATCTTTTCAATGTAACAGTCATCTGCCTATCCACCCCTATATTGCCCTATGAGTCTCTTGTCCCTCTTTGGGCACCAAGTGTGGGTCACACAGGAAGCCTACTCTGAAGGTGTGTTCTTTAGGCAACTTCAGGGGCACTCACCCCAGCACAGGGGTAACATCTTGCCTGCAGGTCTGCTCACCAATGCCCGGGACCACAGTCATGTGAAATGCAAACCTTAAGGCAGTGTTTCTCAATTCCAGTCCTCAAGGCGCCCCAACAGGTCATGTTTTTAGGCTCTTCATTATTTTGCACAGGTGATTTGATCAGTTTCACTGCCTTAGTAATCACCACAGCCATTTCATGTGAGGGAAATCCTGAAAACATGACCTGTTGGTGTGCCTTGAGGGCTGGAGTTGAGAAACACTGCCTTAAGGTAGTCCCCCAACTCAGAGATGAGTCACTTGTGTGTAGTGTTGTATGCGGAGATCTTGCAAGCATGTTGTCCCTTGTCCTACACACTTGAACAAATGTATGTGTTGCATTCGGCGGGACATGCCCACTCCACCAGTCAGCATACCTCTGTTACCTCACTCTCAATAACAGAATGGGGTCCCGCCAAGCACATAGTGCAGACCACGTGCCTGCTTCACCTAACCCTTCTTGTTCTGTACAAAGTGACCAGGTATTGGATCTCTGTAACGCTAGTCCGCTCCTGCTGACCAACAGAGATGAACAGCTAGGGAGGTAGCCAATTCCCCTCACTACCGGAGAACCTGACAACTATTCAGGTTCCTATGGCTATGATTAAGGCTTATTGCCGAAACACGTAAGCCACTGTTCTTTGTACACTCTACTCCATGTAATAAAGTGACTTTTTCGGAAGGACGAGTTGCCGCCTCTTCACCTGATATCTCCATATTTAGGTACCACGCCAACAACTGGTTGCTATTCTTCCTTCTGGTTACTCATAGCAACTTCTTTGCAACTTAACCTTCCCTTGTAGGGATGTTTCAGACCCCAATGTGCTAGTCCAGACCCAGGTTCCCCAGAGAATGCCAGGAGCCCACATGCACCCTTTGAGTAACTTCGGACCAGGCTTTCAGCAGAGTAAACAACTTTACTGAACATTTGGCAGAACATGAACAACATGCGACAGCGTCCTTTCCCTAACTAAACTTAACTATGGCTGCCCCAGGTTACCTGCACCGGTGTGGCATCTTTGGGAAAAGTCCAAACTGGCAATAGCTCGAAACAAAGGAGTACATGTCCTTGGGAGTATTCAGCTGGGTCAGCTTTCCAACAAGCTTCTTAGGACATAGTTCAGAGTCTCCGTACGTGCATCCTGAGCCTGTTCCAGATTCCCCACTCCTTGCTTCCCAATTCGTTTAAGGTTCCACAGTCCCGTTCTTGGGTCCCCCCCCAGGACCTGGGTCACTCCCAACCTGGGCAGCCAGGTAGACTGGCTAACCAAGAGTAGGCAACCTGCCTACATGTACTATGTAAATCCTAATAGATGTTATACTCTGTATAAAGGATTTCTCCAGTGGAGTGGATGGCAGACGTTTTTTTTACACTGAACGTTTTGCAGATATATTCTCAGCAGCACAGGACACTTCTATAATAAGAGTCAATAACTTAGAACATAAACCTAAAAGGATTCCCTCAAGGGACTGCAGTGGGGGGAAATTAGTACAACAGCGAGACTATCCATGTGTTATTCCTCCATAAAATTAGTAAGTTAATGTCCACTACTGGATGTCACTAAGGATCCTATCCAGGCTCCAATTAAGAGTAGCTATGCTTATCAAAGGTTATCACAGAGCAGGTGCTATGGATTAGTCTCTTGTCTCTTATCAGACATCCACGACACTGGGAGTCCTGGGCAGGGGTTAGGGCAATAACCCAAAAATTCCTGGGTTTTAGTGTCTCACAAGGCCCCGCAGTCTTCTTTGTACATCACAGCACAATGCCGAGGAAAACTCACAGATATTTGTGACGGAAGTAACTTTGGGCGGGGGGATTGTGGAACCCAGCTTACCTTAGAGAGCTCTGGAATCTGCTTGTCCAGCTCCCCTGGCCCCTCCTATGTCTAAGTTACCCTGTGTCTGTTAGGGGCACAGGGTGACCCAGAACCCCAGTCTGATCTGCACTAATCAGACTCACCGTACATCCACACCGGACTCAGCATTTCCTTTTCCCCATTATCCAGGGTCTTATATGTGTGGTTTGCGTTGAAGGAATGAAGGGGCTCTTTCACTTGGGACAATAATATTTCTGAACAATGTCCCTCAAGAATATATGAAAATAAAGTTCACCTTGTGTCAGGGACCATTGACCATAGATGGTTTGAGGTGGTGTGGGGGTTGCTATGCGTTTGTTAAGTGCCTGTATCCCATTGTTCTATTGTTTGTGTCTGCCTTGGGAGCAACCTATTATGGGATGTATAGGTCTCTGTGGATTAGCTGTGAGGGGGTGAGGATTTATTCAGTAGCCCCTCCCAAAGACGGTCTAGTATTGGAAAGTTGAATACACCTGTGTCATGCTACTGGTGGAGGTAATGTTTACACCGCCCTGTGTCATTATGCAAAGAAGAGGGGATTGTCCCTTGAGTGTATATCTCTGTGTGCCTTTGTTCAAATAAACAGTTCCTATTCTGGTGTACTCCAAAGCTGGGGTTGCCTGGTTTTATGGGGTAACTATAGCCAGACTTGCGGGTCTCGTGTTCGAGAACTTAAGAAGCAGTTTCTTGGCGGAGATACCCAACAGGGTGTCCGGAGTCCGTCACAATGTTCATTAATAAGCATCCTGCATTCCGGCACTTTGGCGTTGGTGGGAACCTCCAACGCTAATGCAATAGGATGCTTGGATGAATGATATTAAACGGATGGGAGACCTGACTGCTACAGTTAAGGGAAAGGAAGAGGCGTTATGGCAGAAGTGGTTTTGTTGGAACAGGTTTCTTCACTTACAGCCGTTGCCAAAAGTTTGGAGAAAGACACAAATATTAATTTTCACAAAGTCTGCTGCGTCAGTGTTTTTAGATCTTTTTACTATGGTATACTGAAGTGTAATTGCAAGCATTTCATAAGTGTCAAAGGCTTTTATTGACAATGACAAGAAGTTTATGCAAAGAGTCAATATTTGCAGTGTTGACCCTTCTTTTTTAAGACCTCTGCAATTCCCCTTGGCATGCTGTCAATCAACTTCTGGGCCACATCCTGACTGATGGCCGCTCCCCATTCTTGCGTAATCAATGCTTAGAGTTTGTCAGAATTTGTGGGGGTTTTTTTTGTTCACCTGCCTCTTGAGGATTGACCAATTTTCGATGTTTTGCTCCCCAAGCCACTTCTTATCACTTTTGCCTTATGGCAAAGTGCTCCATCATGCTGGAAAAAGCATCGTTCCTCACCAAACTGTTCTTGGATGGTTGGGAGAAGTTGCTCTCGGAGGATGTTTTTTACCATTCTTTATTCATGGATGTTGTCTTAGGCAAAATTGTGAGGCATTGTTCCTCATCAAACTATTCTTGGATGGTTGGAAGAAGTTGGTCTCGGAGGATGTTTTTGTACCATTCTTTATTAATGGATGTTGTCTTAGGCAAAATTGTGAGGCATTGTTCCTCACCAAACTGTTCTTGGATGTTTGGGAGAAGTTGCTCTCGGAGGATGTTTTATTACCATTCTTTATTCATGGATGTTGTCTTATGCTGCGTACACATGAGCGGACTTTTCGACCAGACTGGTCCGACAGACCGAGACCGGCGGACAATTCGACCGTGTGTGGGCTTCATCGGACCTGCAGCGGACTTTTTTGGTCGAAAATATGACGGACTTTAGATTTGGAACATGTTTCAAATCTTTCAGACGGACTCGAGTCCGCTCGAAAAGCCCGCTCGTCTGTATGCTAGTCCGACGGACGAAAACCGACGCTAGGGCAGCTATTGGCTACTGGCTATCAACTTCCTTATTTAAGTCCGGTCGTACGTCATCACGTACGAATCCGTCGGACTTTGGTGTGATCATGTGTAGGCAAGTCCGTTTGTTCGGAAAGTCCGTCGTAAGTCCGCCGAAAGTCCGTCGGATAGACTGTTGGACCAGTCTGGTCGAAAAGTCTGCTCGTGTGCACGCGGCATTAGGCAAAATTGTGAGGCATTGTTCCTCATCAAACTATTCTTGGATGGTTGGAAGAAGTTGGTCTCGGAGGATATTTTTGTACCATTCTTTATTCATGGATGTTGTCTTAGGCAAAATTGTGAGGCCTTGTTCCTCACCAAACTATTCTTGGATGGTTGGAAGAAGTTGGTCTCGAGGGATGTTTTTGTACCATTCTTTATTCATGGATGTGTTCTTAGGCAAAATTGTGAGGCATTGTTCCTCACCAAACTATTCTTGGATGGTTGGAAGAAGTTGGTCTCGGGGGATGTTTTTGTACCATTCTTTATTCATGGATGTTGTCTTAGGCAAAATTGTGAGGCATTGTTCCTCACCAAACTATTCTTGGATGGTTGGGAGAAGTTGGTCTCAGGGGATGTTTTTGTACCATTCTTTATTCATGGATGTGTTCTTAGGCAAAATTGTGAGTGAGCACACTCCCTTGGCTAAGAAGCAACCCCACGCATGAATGGTTTTAGGATGCATTACTGTTGGCATGACACAGGACTGATGGTAGAGCTCAGCTTTTCTTTTTCGGAAAAGGTTTTCTCCAGATGCCCCAAACAATCAGAAAGGTGATTCATCAGAGAAAAATTACTTTACCCCAGTCCTCAGCAGTCCAATCCTGGTACCTTTTGCAGAGTATCAGTCTGTCCCTGATGTTTCTCCTGGAGAGAAGTGGCTTCTTTGCTGCCCTTCTTGACACCAGGCCATTCTCCAAAAGTCTTCTCCTCACTGTGCGTGCCGATGTCCTCACACCTACCTGCTGCCATCCCTGAGCAAGCTCCGCACTGGGGGTGCCCCCGATCCCGCAGCTGAATCTCAACTGTAGGAATTGGTCCTGGGGCTTGCTGGACTTTCTTGGGCGCTCTGAAGCCTTCTTCACAAATGCAGTGGAAATGTTTTTTTTTATCGGGTTAAGTTCATTTTCATGGCATAGAGGGACTTGGCAATTAATTGCAATTCATCTGATCGCTCTTCATAACATTCTGGAGTATATGCAAATTTCCGTCATAAAAACGGAGGCAGCGGACTTTGTGAAAATTAATATTTGGGTCATTCTCAAAACCTGTAGAGGAGTACCTTTCTAGGCTTGGATTAGAGCTGCACGATTATGGAAAAAAATGAGACTCAAAATTTTTTGATTTAGAATAAAGATCACGATTCTGAAGAACTTTTTTATTTTATAGATTTACAACCCCTGAACATTAGGTTATCAATCAAACACGATGGCAATAAAATAAGACATAACACTCTTTGCCTCAATCAAATTTAAAGAAATGTCATAAAAATTAATGTAATGTGTAAAGAAAAAAAAAATTACTATTAAATTATATTAGGGTCTTTTTATTTTTTTATTTTTTTATTTATTTTAGTACTCGCCGATACCAATTACCGATACCTACCGCAACTTTTTTTTTTACACTTCAGCTGTCAACAATGGTACAAAGCATTGAAAAGTCATTTTTACAAACAAAATCATTTTTTTTTTTTTTATATTTTTTTTTTCAATCTGAAACGTGTAAATATATGTTAAAAGGTGTAAAAATATTAATCAACAAAGCAAACAAAATCGTGAACTTGTTTTCTACAATGACAATATACCAGATCTCATCTTAAAAACAAACAAGAAAACATTTTAATTAACAATAATTTATAAAGTAGTGTAGTGTAATGTAAACAAGAATAATAATAATAATAATAAAAAAAAAAAGGAATCAGCAGGAAAATAATAATTATATTGAGAAGGAGAATAAGGAGTTCTACAATGACAATAAACAAGATCTTATCTTAAAAACAAACAAAAAAATAAATAAATTATCAATAGTTTATAAAATAGTGTAATGGAAATAAGAATAAAAAAAAAAAGAATCAGCAGGAAATCAATAGTTTATAATCAATAGTTTATAAAATAGTGTAATGTAAATAAGAATAATAAAAAAAAAGAATCAGCAGGAAAATAATAATTAAATTGAGAAGGAGAATAAGGAGTTCTACAATGACAATAAACAAGATCTTATCTTAAAAACAAACAAACAAAAAAAAACATTAAATTATAAATAGTTTATAAAAGAGTGTAATGTAAACAATAATAAAAAAAAAAAAAAAAAAAAAAGGAATCAGCAGGAAAATAATAATTAAATTGAGAAGGAGAATAAGGAGTTCTACAATGACAATAAACAAGATCTTATCTTAAAAACAAAACAAAAAAAAATTAAATTATCAATAGTTTATAAAATAGTGTAATGTAAATAAGAATAATAAAAAAAAGAATCAGCAAGAAAATAATAATTAAATTGAGAAGGAGAATAAGGAGTTCTACAATGACAATAAACAAGATCTTATCTTAAAAACAGACAAAAAAAAATTAAATTATCAATAGTTTATAAAAGAGTGTGATGTAAATAAGAATAAAAAAAAAAAAATCAGCAGGAAAATAATAATTAAATTGAGAAGGAGAATAAGGAGTTAATAAAGGCTGATTAGAGTAAATTAAGGGTTAATAAGGGGTTAAAACAGAGGAACAATTTAACAAAATCCCCCCCCCCATTTTTTTTTTTAAAACTTGACAAGGTTGCTTTAACCACTTCAGCCCTGGAAGGTTTTACCCCCCCCCTTCCTGACCAGGAAATTTTTTGCAAAACCGCACTGCTTTACTTTAACTGACAATTGCGCGGTCGTGCTGCACCCAAATAAAAATGATGTCACCCCCCCCCCCCCCACAAATAGGGGCTTTCTTTTGGTGGTATTTGATCACCTCTGTTGAAGTCTTTGCAGACTTTATTCATTCACACAATTTTTGTTAAGATTGTAGTGCTGGCTGCTTTTGTTTATTTATGTGTATAGCGCAGTATTTTTATATTAATTCCTTATAAACAAAAAAAGACTGACAATTAAAAAAAAAAAAAAAAAAAACAAACAAAAAAAAAAAACACTATTTTTACCTTCTGCTATAAAGCATCCAATTAAAAAAAACAAACAAAAAAAAAAACACTATTTTTACTTTCTGCTATAAAACACCCAATTAAAAAAAAACAAAAAAAAAAAAAAAACACTATTTTTACCTTCTGCTATAAAACATCCAATTAAAAAAAAAAAACAAAAAAACCCCCACTATTTTTACCTTCTACTATAAAACATCCAATAATAAAAAAAAAAAACAAAATACAAAAAAAACCAAAAACACTATTTTCACTTTCTGCTAAAAAAACATCCAATTAAAAAAAAAAAAAAAACACTATTTTTACTTTCTACTATAAAACATCCAATTAAAAAAAAAAAAAAAAAAAAAGTAAAAAATCTAATTTCTTCATCAAATTATTCCAATATTTATTCTGCTAAATGTTTTTGGTAAAAAAAAAAAAATCCCAATAGGTGTACATTAGGGGGATAGATTTATGGCATTTTTATTTATTTTACTAATAATGGCGGTGATCAGCGATTTTTAGTGGGATTGCGATATTGCAGTGGACAAATCAGACACCTGACAGACACTTTTTGGGGAGGGAAGGGTCAAGGAAGGGGTTAACTTCAGGGACGATCAAAGGGATTACGTGTGTCCCTAGGAGGTGCTTTCTGTGTGTGTGTATATGTGTGTGTATATGTGTGTGTGTGTGTGTGTGTATATGTGTGTGTATATGTGTGTGTGTGTGTGTGTGAGGGGTGGTCTGACTGGAAGAACACAGAGATCCTGCGTAGCAGGAACACAAGACCTCTATCTTCTTCCCTGTCAGAACAGCGATCTGCCTCGTTTACGTAGGCAGATTGCCATTATGCCTCTGGGGGCGGGGGGGGGGGGGCGATCGCGGGTGGCCGGCGGACATCGGGTCCGCTGGACCTCCTGATTGGCTCCCCCTCTGTCCAATCTGCGCACCCTCCAGTATCTATTGCATAAAATGGCGTACGGGAATGCCGTTTCGAGCAATAGCGCCGACCTGCCACAATATATATCTGCGGTAGGCGTTTTTTAAGTGGTTAAACTGACTTAATTTGAAGACTGAAATTCATCCCTTTGATCTGTAAATGAATAAACAGAAAGATACAAGGTTTCTTTTCTCTTTCAGCGGCTGAGCAATGTTGTTGATAAAAAAAAAGCAGCCGGCAATGTTTATCAACTACATTGCTCAGCCGTTGAAAGAGAAAGATAAAAAAGAAACATTGCATCTTTCTGTTTGAAGTTCATCCCTTTGATCTGCAAATGATTAAAACAGAAAGTAAAAATGTTTCTTTTTTATCTCTCTTTTTCAGTGGCTGAGCAATGTTGTTGATAAACATTGCCGGATGCTTTTTTTTTTATCAACAACATTGCTCAGCCGCTGAAAGAGAAAAGAATCATTGTATCTTTCTGTTTTAATCATTTGCAGATCAAAGAGGGATGAACTTCAGTCTGCAAATGAAGTCAGTTTAACCACTTAAAAGATCGTGATCTCGATTTGACACCCCCCCCACACACACACGATCTTAATCCAGCATTTCCACGATTCATGTACAAAGTGCAGGGCAGTTCCCTGCTCACAGCTGTCAAAAATTTTTTAAAAAAGCAGCCGGCGATTTTTGACAGCTGTGAGCAAAGAACTGCTCTGCACTCTCTACATGAATTGTGGAAATGCTGAATTAAGATCGTGTCTGTGTGTGTGTGTGTGTGTGGGGGGGGGTCGAATCGAGATCACGATCTTTTAAGTGGTTAAACTGACTTCATTTGCGAACTGAAGTTCATCCTTTTGATCTGCAGATGATTAATACAGACAGATACAAGGTTTCTTTTTTTAATCTTTCACTGGCTGAGCAATGTTGTTAATAAAAAAAAAAGAAGCAGCCGGCAATGTTTATCAACAACATTGATCAGCCAGTGAATGATTAAAAAAAAAAAAGAAAAAAAGAAGCAGCCGGCAGTGTTTGACAGCTGTGAGCAGCGAACTGCTCTGCACTTTCTACATTAATCGTGGAAATGCTGGACTATAATCGTGTGTGTGTGTGTGTGGGGGGGTGTGTCGAATCGAGATCACGATCTTTTAAGTGGTTAAACTGACTTCAATTTCAGACTGAAGTTCAGTCATATCGAAACCAATCTGAAACCAATCGCCCTATTGTTCAAGCTGTACACAAACCGTTGAAATCCCCTGAATAAACTGGACATGCTTTGACTCTATCCTGTGTGTGATGTCTCTGTGTGTTCCCGAGGCTTCGTAGGGTGTTCCCCAGCTGTCCGGTTCTGAAAGTCCCCAACGGGGGGGGGGGAACGAATCAAGATCACGATCTTTTAAGTGGTTAAACTGACTTCATTTGCAGACTAAAGTTCATCCCTTTGATCCGCAAATAATTAAAACAGAAAGATACAATGTTTCTTTTTTATCTTTCTCTTTCAGCGGCTGAGCAATGTTGTTGATAAATATTGCCGGCTGCTTTTTTTTTTTTTTTTACAGCTGTGAGCAGAACTGCTCTGCACTTTATACATGAATCGTGGAAATGCTGGATTAAGATCATGTGGGGGGGGGGGGAGGGGTTCATGGTGTTTCTACGCTGTATATTTTTCATGGGATTGTGTGTGATCCATAGTCACAACATCTGCAAATGATTAAGCGCTCAGCTCTAAGTTGCATCCAGCTGACCTCAGTTATGAAGGACGAACTCGCAGAATCGCAGATTTAGCAGAGTACTGACTTAGTGAGGAGATCTTATTTTTCTCTTTTTTTCTATTCCTCAGTCAAACCCCTCCCCCTCCCCCCCCCACTATCTTTCCCTTCCTATTGTTTTCTACTCATCTGCATTGATCTGGAGACCTTTCCTGATAAACAAGGTCTGACTTGTGCACAGTGGGGGCTCAAAAAAATTTTTTCCGGGGGGGGGGGGCAATCTAACTCCACCCTCCCCCCCCCCCACGTGAGACGGACAGGAAGGTGGCACTCCCCTCCATGGGAGTCCTAAGACTCCCTGGCCAATCGGGTCTCAGGACCCACTTCCTGATTGGCCGGGAGGAATCGGGAAGACAATAGCGAATATTAAATTCGCTATTTTCACACAACTGGGTGGGCTCAGGGCGCAGTGCTCTGCGCCCCGAGTCCACCCTATTTTTAAGCCAATTAGAGCCTGAGGCTTTAATCATGTGCTTCAAAAAAAAAAAAACCCCATTGGAATCCATGCGTCCGGCGCCCTGCATGTAGATTAGAGGCCGGGCGCATAGATTGGGGGCCGCCGTTGCTTGTGTATGAAATATTTTCTGCATTTTGGATAGTTATGGGACTTCTCGCTAGTATGAGATCTCTGATGTATGTTAAGATTGAACTTTTTATTTATAAACATTTCCCACACTCAGGGCAGGGCAACGGCTTCCCCCGTGTGGGATATTTGATGTCTAACAAGGTCCGATTTATGCATGTAACACTTCCCGCACTCTGGACAGGCATACGGCTTCTCACCCGTGTGAGACCTCAGATGTCTGGAAAGAATGGACTGCTGTGAAAAACATTTCCCGCACTCGGGGCACGAATACGGCCTCTCCCCAGTGTGGGACCTCTGATGTCTGAGGAGGTCTGATTTCTTTGAACAACATTTCCCGCACTCAGGGCAGCAATACGGCTTATCCCCCGTGTGGGATCTCTGGTGTACAACAAGTACCGATTTGCGCGTGTAACATTTTCCACACTCAGAGCAGGAATACGGCTTTTCTCCCGTGTGAGACTTCTGATGTATGGAAAGATTGGACTTCTTTGAAAAACATTTCCCGCACTCGTGGCAGGAATACGGCTTCTCCCCGGTGTGAGAGCTCTGATGTTTAGCAAGATCTGCTTTCCGTGTATAGCATTTTCCGCACTCAGGGCAGGAAAATGGCCTCTCCCCTGTGTGAGATCTCTGATGTATAACAAGTTCTGTTTTCCGCGTATAACCTTTTCCGCACACAAGGCAGGAGAATGGCCTCTCCCCTGTGTGAGATCTTTGATGTATGACAAGTGCTGTTTTATAGCTATAACATTTTCCGCACTCAGCGCAGGAATACGGCTCTTCCCCTGTGTGAGACCTTCGATGGATGTCAAGGTGGTACTTCTGTGAAAAACACTCCCCGCACTCGGGGCAGGAATACGGCTTCTCCCCCGTGTGAGATCTTTGATGTCTGACAAGTTCCGATTTCTGTACATAGCATTTTCCACACTCAGGGCAGCAATACGGCTTCACCCCCGTGTGAAAACTTTGATGTCTTACAAGTTCAGATTTCTGTGAATAACATTTTCCGCACTCAGGGCAGGAATACGGCTTCTCGCCCGTGTGAGTTCTCCGATGGATGGAAAGACTGTACTTCTCTGCAAAAGATTTCCCGCACTCGGAGCAGGAGTACGGCTTCTCGCCCGTGTGATACCTCTGATGTATGCCAAGATGGGCCTTCTGTGAAAAACATTTGCCGCACTCAGAGCAGGAATAGGGTTTCTCGCCTGTGTGTAATCTCTGGTGTTGGGAGAGATTGAACTTCCTTGAAAAAAATTTCCCGCACACAGGACAGGAATAACGCTTTCCACCCGTGTGCAAACTCTGATGTTCAATAAGTCTTAATTCAGAGTGAAAACTTTTCCCACAATTAGGATAGGGACATTTCTGTTCTCCTTGAATCCCGGCCCCATCCCCCACAGTACGAGGTTCCTCAGAGTCAGAGGGATTCCATGGTCTATCCACACTGTGAAGTCCACCATCCATAGTGGAGATCATTGTCTTTTCTCCTCCACAATCTCCTGTGATGTCCTCATCTTCCGTTTTCCAACCTGGAGATAAAGTGAGACGATCCTTTGAGGGTTTCTCCATGGCGTGTCCTGGAAAAATATAAAAACATCATCAATAGATATGAGAGGGTTAGTTCACTTCCATCAAGATTCCATCTGGATCAGGTAGATATGAGTGAGCAGATGTTCTCTGTGGAGGTCCCAACCAGCTGGGACTCTCCCCCCTCTTCAGTCAAAGGGCCTTTGGTCCTCCAACCAGATCACTTCTACATTTACACAGCCTTGTCAGAAGAGCAGGAACCAATGGGGACTGGGAGGTCCATGCTCATTGGGACACGGCGCGACCCCGATCTCGGTAAAGAGCCGATGACGTGCCTCTTTACCCATGTGATCGGCTGTGTCCAATCACAGCTGGTCACATGCAAACAAGGAAATGCCGGTTATCGGCTCTCCTCGCCTCACACTGACAGAGCCGATCAATGGCATTTCCTTACATGGAGGATCTGCACCGATAATCAGTGCCCTGATCATGAGTACAGCCCCAACAGTGCCCATCAGTGAAGCCAATTTGTGCCCAGTGATGCCAATTTGTGCCTATCAGTGAGGCCAATCTGTGCCCATCAGTGATCCAAGTCAGTGCTGCCCATCCATGGCACCTATCAATGCCCATCAGTGCCGCCCATCAGTCCAGCCCATCAGGGCAGCCAATCAGTGCCCATCAGTGAAGCCTATCAGTGCCCATCAGGGCAGCCAATCAGTGCCCATCAGTGAAGCCTATCAGTGCCCATCAGTGAAGCCTATCAGTGCCCATCAGTGAAGCCTATCAGTGCCCATCAGTGAAGCCTATCAGTGCCCATCAGTGAAGCCTATCAGTGCCCATCAGTGAAGCCTATCAGTGCCCATCAGTGAAGCTCTGACAGAAAAGAGGAGAAGCCAAGACGATGGTCAGTTCTCCTTTTACCATCCAAGCAGGAACATCTGCCAAGTTTGAGAACCAATTACCCAGCTCATCGATCGAACTCTGATCAACCCTCGGACATTAATTGCAAGTATTCTTCCTCCCCAATTCTACCTTGTTTGTGGCTGTATATTGTCTTTATCTCCTTGAAACACCTTTTCTGTAAAATATTTTATTTGCACCAACTTTGACCTTTTCATAATATCTCATATTAAACCCTTATGTTGAAAAGTGTTAACCTCGTCTCTAAAGCTCGTAATACAAGCTACAAATAAACCTGCCTCTCGAAGGGTGCTACTGTTGTAGGGTAAGACCTCTGAGCAGACCTGTCTGTGGTGGCAGTGTGTGTGTGTGTGGCAGACGCTTATTCTAAAATTATAATTGGTATTGCTAAAATTACGAGTCTCCCCCGGCTCGGTCTTTTAAAACGGGGGTGGTGGCAGTTAAAGGGGTAATTGTGTAATTAGCCCAGTTACAATCACTCTCAGGCACCTAGATTGTGGTCCCGCAAGCTGGAAAATCTTTGGTCTGGGTGCAGCTGAGATTGGCATTGTTACATAAGTGACAGCGTGGTGTGGGGTTGGCCGGACCTTCGTCGCGAGTGAGCGAGGAGGGCAGGGATCTGACAACTGCGTTCATCACACCTATCAGTGCCCATCAGTGCAGTCCATCAGGGCAGTCCATCAGTGCAGCCCATCAGTGCAGCCTATCAGTGCAGCCTATCAGTGCAGTCCATCAGGGTAGCCCATCAGGGTAGCCCATCAGTGCAGCCTATCATTCCCTATCAGTGCAGCCCATCAGGACAGCCCATCAGTGCAGCCTATCAGTGCAGTCCATCAGGGTAGCCCATCAGTGCAGCCTATCATTCCCTATCAGTGCAGCCCATCAGGACAGCCCATCAGTGCAGTCTATCAGTGCAGTCCATCAGGGTAGCCCATCAGGGTAGCCCATCAGTGCAGCCTATCATTCCCTATCAGTGCAGCCCATCAGGACAGCCCATCAGTGCAGCCTATCAGTGCAGTCCATCAGGGTAGCCCATCAGTGCAGCCTATCATTCCCTATCAGTGCAGCCCATCAGTGTAGCCCATCAAGGCAGGATATCAGAGCCCATCAGGACAGCCCATCAGCGCAGCCCATCAGTGAAGCCCATCAGGGCAGGCTATCAGAGCCCATCAGGACAGCCCATTAGTGCAGCCTCATCAGCACACATCAGTAAAGAAGAAAAGTTACTTATTTACAACATTTTCTGACAAAAACTAAGAACTTTTTTATTTTTTTTTAGCAAAAAATTAAAAAACCCAGCGGTGATTAAATACCACCAAAAGAAAGCTCCAATTGTGGGAAGAAAATGATAAAAAATGTAATTTGTGTACAGTGTTGCATGACCGCGCAATTGTCAAAGTGTAAGAGCGCTGAAAGCTGAAAATTGGCCTGGGCAGGAAGGGGGTAATTGAAGCGGTTAAAGCTCTCTGAATGCCAATCAAAGCTCCTGTCACTAAATGAAATGGTTCCCTTACAGTCCCGGTCACACGTTGCGTTTGCTTCGCTTTAAAAATGATCCCCGGTGTCACTTTTTTTGGTGCTGCAAAGCGTCCAAGACCTCCATAGAAGTCCATTAAGACACCTACTAACAGCACCTGCAGCATTTGAGGGGGAATTTATTCAGCGTTAGCTTTGCTTTGTTTTGGAGGTATTGCAGGTATGAGATCTCCCAGAATGCACTGGGCAACCAACAAGCGAACCGAAAAGACACCATCAGCACTTGTTTCCGGTTCATGTGTATATAGTCTGGGGGTGTCTGGTGCAGATGTCGCATCTGGTGTGGAAGCAGGAAGGTGAGCGGGGTCCGGACTGGAGAGGAGCAACTAGTAGACGGCACACGTGGTGCGCTAGGTGGAAACGCTATAGCAGAAGGTGAGCGGGGACCAGAGAGGAAGGACTGAGCGGAGGAGGATCAACAGAGCTGAGGGACCAGAGCAGGAGAAACTCAACAGATGTCACATATGGAGAGCAGCCTGGGGGTAATTTAGCAGGAGGTGAGCGGGGACTGGAGGGAGAGAGGACAGAGCAGCAGAGCTGGGGGACTGGAGTATTAGACACTAGCAGATGTCACATGTGGTGTGCAGCATGGGATCTATATAGCGGGAGGTGAGTGGGGACTGGAGGGAGAGAGATCTGAGTGGCGGGGAATGAGCAGAGCTGAGGGACCAGAGTAGGAGAAACTAACAGATGTCACAGGTGGCACGCAGCATGGGATCTATATAGCGGGAGGTGAGTGGGGACTGGAGGGAGAGAGATCTGAGCGGCAGAGGATCAGCAGAGCTGGGGGGCCGGAGTAGGAGAAACTAACATATCACACATGGTCTGCAGCATAGAAGAAATATAGCGGGAGGTGAGTGGGGCCTGGAGGGAGTGAGGACTGAGCGGCAGAGGATCAGCAGAGCTGAGGGACCAGTGTAGGAGAAACTAACAGATGTCACATGGGGCACGCAGCATAGGAGAAATATAGCGGGAGGTGAGTGGGAACTGGAGGGAGTGATGACTGAGCGGCAGAGGATCAGCAGAGCTGAGGGACAGGAGCAGGAGAAACTAACATATCACACATGGTCTGCAGCATAGAAGAAATATAGCGGGAGGTGAGTGGGGCCTGGAGGGAGTGAGGACTGAGCGGCAGAGGATCAGCAGAGCTGAGGGACCAGAGCAGGAGAAACTAGCAGATGTCGCATGTGGTGAGCACCATAGGAGATATATAATGGGAGGTGAGCGGGGACTGCAGGGAGAGAGGACTGAGCAGCAGAGGATCAGCAGAGCTGGGGGGTCGGAATATGAGACACTAACAGATGACACATTGGGTGAGCAGCATAGGAGCAATATAGCGGGAGGTGAGCGGGGACTGTAGGGAGAGAGGACTGAGCAACAGCGGATCAGCGGAGCTGAGGGACTGGAGTAGGAGAAACTAGGAGATGTCACGAATAGCGAGCAGCATGGGAGCAATAAAGCGGGAGGGGAGTGGGGACTGGACGGGGAGAGGACTGAGTGGCGGAGGTTCAGCAGAGCTGAGGGACCAGGGCAGGAGAAACTAACAGTTGTCACACAGGTTGAGCATTATGGGAGCAATATAGCGGGGACTGAAGGGCGAGAAGACTAAGCGGCAGAGAATGAGCAGAGCTGAGGGACTGGAGCAGGAGGAACTAGCAGATGTCACACAGGGTGAGCAGAATAGAAGCAATATAGCGGGAGGTGAGCGGGGACTGGAGGGAGAGAGGACTGAGCAGCAGAGGATCAGCAGAGCTGGGGGACTGGAGTAGGAGAAACTAGGAGATGTCACACAGGGTGAGCAGCATAGGAGCAATATAGCGGGAGGTGGGCGGGGACTGGAGGGAGAGAGGACTGAGCAGCAGAGGATCAGCAGAGCTGAGGGACTGGAGTAGGAGAAACTAGGAGGAGATGTCACGAATAGCGAGCAGCATGGGAGCAATATAGCGGGAGGTGAGCGGGAACTGAAGGGAGAGAGGATTGAGCAGTAGAGGATCAGCAGAGCATAGGATAGGAGAGTAGGATAAACTAACATATGACACGTGGTGCACAGCATGGGAGCAATATAGCGGGAGGTGAGTGGGGACTGGAGGAAGAGAGGAATGAGAGGCGGAGGGACTGGAGCAGGAGAAACCAGCAGATGTCGCACGTGGTGAGCAGCATAGAAGCTATGTAGCGGGAGGTGAGCGGGGAGGAAGAGGAGGATTAGCAAACCAAAAGATCAGCAGAGGCGGGGGTTAGTATTAAGTGGTTGGGGGGGGGGGGATCAGCAGAGCTGGGGGTACTACTGGGTGGGGGATCTGCTGAATGAGGGTACCAATGAGCTGGGGATCTTTGCCAGGCTTTATTAAAGCTTTAAAAAAGCATAAAAAAAACCCAAAAAAGCATAAAAAATGCACGTTGAAGCGTTAAGCACTTTTGTGTGTTAAACTCAAACCAAGTGTAAACCAGCCGTAAGTCTGCTGGAAGAAGAGGGACCGACCCAACAAAGGCTCAATCTGTGTTATCATATCTGTGCTACTGTAACTAAATTACACATGTAGTTTCTGGACAACCTATTACATTTTTGAAGGCCCTTCCTATTTCTATCACATAGCGTGCACCTACCAAGAATTACACCCCAAAATACATTCTGCTGAGCGAAGGGTAAACGAAAAAGATTATGAATACAAAAATAATACTGCGCAGGTGAAACGATAATTCAGTGTGAAAATAAAGCAGCACCACAAAATGTCAGATATTACCTCAAAAAACAAGAAACAAAATAAAAAGGTGTGTTGCGCTACAGTGATCGATATTAACTCGCTTACTGGGCACCAAAACCCGCCTCCTGCCCAGACCAATTTTCAGCTTTCAGCGATATCACTCTTTGAATCACAATTACGCGGTCATACAACACTGTACCCAAATGAAATTTTTATCATTTTTTTCCCCCACAAATAGAGCTTTCTTTTGGCGGTATTTGATCACCTCTGGGATTTTTATTTTGTGTTACAAAAATTAAAAAAGACCGAATTAAAAAAAAAAAAAAAAAAATACAAAACCGTTTTATATTTTGTTAATAAATCTTGCAAACAGGTAATTTTTCTCCTTCATTGATGTACGCTGATGAGGCTACACTGATGGGCACCGATAGGCTGCATTGATGGGCACTGATAAGGCGACACTGATGGGCACTGATAAGACGACACTGATGGGCACTGATAAGACGACACTGATGGGCACTGATAAGGCGACACTGATGAGCACTAATAGTCAGCATTGATGAGGTGGCACTGGTGGGCACTAATAGGTCGCACTGATAGCTGGCACTGATGGGCACTGGTAGGTGACACTGATAGGCAGCACTGGTGGGCATTGGTAGGTGGCACTTATGGGCATTGATAGGTGGCACGGATTGCTGGCACATATTTACTGGTGGGCTCTGATTCGTGGCACTGGCAGGCGGTACTGGTTGGCACATATGAGGCGGCTTCGCCTCCTCCTCTTCAGGACCAATGTCCCTTCAACAGAAGCCGGTGATCGGCTTTTTTTTCTCCTCACGCTGTCAGTGTGAGAAGAAAAAGAAAACGATTACCGATCTTCTGTTTACATCACGTGATCAGCTGTCATTGGCTGACAGCTGATCACATGGTAAGGGGTCGGGATTGACCCCTTACGCCGATCTGTGATCACCCGAGTCTCATTGACTCGGGTGATCACAGCGCGCGCGCACGCCCTTCAGGGGGTCGCGGTGAGCATGCAAAAGGGAGGACTTCTATTGACGGACTCCCGGGAAAGCAGATCCACGCTGTAGCCGTCATTCGGCTATAGCACGGATCTGAAGAGGTTAAAAATACAAAAAAAAAAAAATATATAAATAAACAGTCCAGACAAATCAGTCTCTCAAAATGGACCATAATAGTCAAATGGCAAACTCCATTATTCAACTGTGGATAAGGTTATCCAATCCCTTCACCAAGTGATCACACCACCACCACAATAGACTCTTACCAGAGAGCCTGGACCCTTTATTACGAAGGGTCAAACAGGCTTGATGAATATGTCCCAGGTACGGGTCATCAGCAGGGGATGTACAAAGGAAGCCATGTCAGGAACAGCTCCAGAGCATCCAGGGGACTCCACCCAAATAAAACATAAAATGCTGGAGAGCGTAAAACCTCTTAAGGGTTGCAGTTAATACAAAGTATTGCACTTTATTACCGTTACTAAATCTAACTATGCAACTTCCACGTATCCATAGTAAAAACAGCATTGCATGGTTAAAAGAAGGAAGGCAGCTGCCACAGAACATCCAAACATGTAAAATGCACGATAACAGGAACATTCAGCTCAGCCCAACTGGTTTAGTCAACAAAAGGACTTCTTCAGGGAAATGAAGTGACATGCCCCAGAAGAAGTCTTTTTGTCGACGAAACCGGTCGGGCCGAGCTGAATGTTCCTGTTCTCACGCATTTTACATGTTTGGATGTTCTGCGGCGACCGTCTTCAATATTTTCTTACCATGCAATGCTGTTTTTACTATGGATAGGTGGAAGGGCAATACCTTATATTAAATGCAACCCTTAAGAGGTTTTACACTATCCAGCGTTTTATGTTTTATTTGGATCTGACTACACAATGGTCATTTGGGTGGAGTCCCCTAGATGTTCTGGAGCTGTTCCTGACGTGGTTCGTTTGTACGTCCCCTGCTGATGACCTGTACCGGGACATACCGTATTTATCGGCGTATAACACGCACTTTTTTCCCCTTAAAATCAGGGGAAAATCGTGGGTGCGTGTTATACGCCGATCCCCACTGTCTGTGTGCCAAAAAAGAGCGATCGCCGCCGAAAAAGAGCGAGCGCCGCCGGAAAAAAACGAGCGCCGCCGAAAAAGACCGAGCCTAGTGCTCGGCTCCACTCGCAGTCACGCCGTCCCGCCTCCCTGCTGTCTCTGAGAGGATGAGGAGCAAGTGCTGCCAAAAAGGACTGAGCCAAGTGCTCGGCTCCGCTCGCAGTCCCGCCCAGCTCCTTTGATGGACATAACACTTCGTCCAATGGCAGGACTGGGCGGGACTGCGAGCGGAGCCGAGCTGAGTACACAGTATACTCGGCTCGGTCTTTTTCGGAAAGCGCTCGCTTCTCATCCTCAGCAGGGAGGCGGGGCCGTGTGACGAGCCGAGTACATATCGGCGGCAGATTTAAATGGCACAAACGGCAGGATGCATTGGGCAAGACTCCACTGGGCAAGGCTGCGCTGGGCAAGGCTGCACTGGGCAGGGCTGCATATGACAATGGGCAAGGCTGCAAACGGCACTGGGCAAGCTGCAAATGGACACTGATCATTCTGCAATGATGGACAAGGCTACAGATGAACACTGATGAGGCTGCATTGATGGGCATTTAAATGTAAGTTTTTTTTCCCTAAACTTCCCTCCTAAAAGTTTTTTTCCTTAAAATGTCCTCCTAAACTTGGGGTGCGTGTTATACGCCGGCGCGTGTTATACGCCGATAAATATGTATTCATCAGGCCTGTTGGACCCTTCGTAATAAAGTGTTCAGGTTGGTAAGAGTACAACCTATTGTGGTGGTGGCGTGATCTCTTGGTGAAGGGATTGGATAACCTTATCCACAGTTCAATAATGGAGTTTGCCATTTGACCAATATGGTCCATTTGGGAGACTGATTTGTCTGGACTGTTTATTTATAGTTTTTTTTTCAGTATTTTTATTATCAATCACTGTAGCGCAACACACCTTTATTTTGTAAACAAAAGATTACCTGTGATTTTAGTAGTGCAGTTGTCCGCAGGAGGAGAGCACTGGTCCAGGCAGCAGGCAGGGACTTGGTCAGCAACAGCAAACAGAATTGTCCAGGCAACAGGCAGAGAAACTGTCCATAGACAGTACAGGCAACAGGCAGGGATACTGTCCATAGTCAGTACAGGCAGCAGGCAGGAATACTGTCCATAGTCAGTACAGGCAGCAGGCAGGAATACTGTCCATAGTCAGTACAGGCAAGGATACTGTCCATAGTCAGTACAGGCAACAGGCAGGGATACTGTCCATAGTCAGTACAGGCAGCAGGCAGGAATACTGTCCATAGTCAGTACAGGCAGCAGGCAGGGATACTGTCCATAGTCAGTACAGGCAGCAGGCAGGGATACTGTCCATAGTCAGTACAGGCAGCAGGCAGGAATACTGTCCATAGTCAGTACAAGCAGGGATACTGTCCATAGTCAGTACAGGCAGCAGGCAGGGATACTGTCCATAGTCAGTACAGGAAACAGCCAGGGATACTGTCCATAGTCAGTACAGGAAGGGATACTGTCCATAGTCAGTACAAGAAGGGATACTGTCCATAGTCAGTACAAGAAGGGATACTGTCCATAGTCAGTACAAGAAGGGATACTGTCCATAGTCAGTACAAGAAGGGATACTGTCCATAGTCAGTACAGGAAGGGATACTGTCCATAGTCAGTACAGGAAGGGATACTGTCCATAGTCAGTACAGGAAGGGATACTGTCCATAGTCAGTACAGGCAGCAGGCAGGGATACTGTCCATAGTCAGTACAGGCAGCAGGCAGGGATACTGTCCATAGTCAATACAGGCAGCAGGCAGGGATACTGTCCATATACAGTCCAGGGTCAGTGCAGGCAGAGATATTGTCAACAATGCCAAAATATTGGTCCTGGTAGTAGGCAGGAACATGGTCCATAGTACAGGTAGTAGGCAGGAGGTGCGGTCAGTTCATGCGGCAGACAGAGGCATGATGGCATTAAGTCCTATAGACAGAAGTAGGACCTCAGTCAGGACAGAATGGGGACAGGGGTAGAGGCTTCTCCCACCCAAATCTCTTTGAAGCCTCTGGTCTCCAGACCCTAATTTGGGAATGAGAAAACCAAAAAATTAAAAAATAAATAAATAATTTAGGTTTTCTTAATCCAGAAAAACAATTCTGGAGCCCCTCACATATGTGAGACCCCTGTGTTATGAATTCCTCTACTCCAGTAGCAGGGTAAAAGGTCAGTCCAAGAGGCAGGCAAAAAACATGGTCAAACAGTCCAGGGTCAGTTCCAGATCAGGCAGAGGTATGTACAGAAGCGGTAGGCAGAAGCATAGTCGAACAACAAGCCAGGTTCTGTTCCGGAGTAGGCAGAGGTATGTACATGTAGCACTACCCCCGGAGGAGCCGCGTCAGTAGGTTTGGTTCCGTACTCTGCCTCTTAACCCCAAGAACAGTCCCAACCCCTCCGGCACACATAGTATGCAGTATTTATGTAAAACACAGCAATAGAAGAAAAAACACAAACTGTGGTAAACCAGAAGGTATGTTTACTGGTATGATAAAGGCATTCAAAAAGGTGTACAACATGAACTGACACTTTATGAAAATACCTTAGGTGAAACGCCACTGGTGGCAAAAGCAGCAACAGCAGTAAACAATATCAGATGGTAATAAACAAAGAACAATATTAGCAACTCTTGTTTTAGTTGTGTAGCCTATGCGGACAGGCAAACGGAGGGCAGGGGAATGACTTTTAGCTACGTCAGACCACTCCCTCCTGTCCCTCAACTCACAGGCGCAAACAATAAAAGGAAATAGCACAACATTTAGCAAACTGTTATAACTTGTGTCATTTAACCTGCTTGTTTAGGAATGGAGTTCAGGCAAGTCCAGTCTCTAAAGAGTGCGGTAAAAGAAATCCCATATGGAAAGGGGGGGGGGGTTAATTGTAGTCCCTGGTTAAAGAAATGAAATCCTTTGGTCTTCAGCTAGCACTTAGGAGAATTGTAGTAGGAGAAATCCTGAATGGCAGAGCAAAGCAATTCGACCGGCACGGATTATCAAGCAAAGAATGCAGGGTCTTATTGGAGTAGTGATCACTGGGGTTAAAAGGTATTGTATTCTGTGGTACTACAGGCATCAGCAAGGTGAATAAGGACAATGGTGTCTGTATACAGTGTCTCTGTATCTGAATGGCCTTGTGTCCTGTGGCACTACAGGCATCAGCAAGGTGAATAAGGACAATGGTGTCTGTATACAGTGTCTCTGGATCTGGATGGCTTTGTGTCTGTTGGCACTACAGGCGTCAGCAAGGTGAATAAGGACAATGGTGTCTGTATACATTGTCTCTGGATGGCCTTGTGTCCTGTGGCACTACAGGCATCAGCAAGGTGAATAAGGACAATGATGTCTGTATACCAGGGGTCTAAAACTAGTGGCCCTCCAGCTGTTGCAACAGTACAAGTCCCATGAGGCATTGCAAGGCTGAAAGTTACAAGCATGACTCCCACAGGCAGAGGCACGATGGGACTTGTAGTTTCACAACAGCTGGAGGGCCGCCAGTGTGAGACCCCTGCTGTATACAGTGTTCATAAAGCTGGATGGGCAGGTGCCCACTCACCGCTAGTGTAATTAATGATGCCGATTATGAAGTTGGTGGCTTACAGGATCTCTTTCAGGGCCCTGGCTCAAGGGATGAGATGGTGTCCGACCTCCATCGCACTGCGGCCCACCTGGATTTGCTGTAACTATGATGGAGATGGACAGTAGAGTGACACTGTCTGCAGATGCCCCTAGGATACACATGTGGCAATTTTTCCTTACACAGGGTCCCTGCTTGCAGATCCAGGTTGGGGTCTCAAGAGAGCGATCCAGGCCTAGCACAGCCTTTTTATGAGCTCTCCCAGAAGTCTGTTTTTCTCTGCCAGCCGGCTGGTAGTTGTAGTTCCAAACAGTTCAACTAGAATGTGAAACTTAAGTCCTGGGTCTACAATTCCCTGTATGCTTTGCTTCCTGGTGGTAATCACTCTGCTGGCAGGATGTGATGACACAAGCTGGCACTAGAGGGAATTAGTCTCACTGCAGTAATATCACAGAGGGTCTTCTGATACTGCAGGTAAGGTAGCTGGCTCCTTGCCCCATACTAAAGCAGCAGGCAAGGCGTGGTCGAATAACAGGCCAGGGTCAGTTCAAGAGCAAACAGTGGCATAAAAGGGGTGTGAGGGTAAATATCAGGGAATTGATAATTACATTTACCATACTTCGCTAATACTGTAGAGAAGTATGATAACGGCGGTAACAGTCACCTATGCAGAGGCCTGGTTGGGAAGGACACTGGGGACAATAATAAGAGGTATCTCTTCTAACTCCTCCTCTGGTACACATCCTACATTTTTTTTGACATCTTTTGCCTGTTTTTCTGGGAGGGAGTTTCTCGGGAAAGTGGCGTTCGTGGAGTCTGCTTATCACATCTGATCGAATGTTTTCTTGTGGGCCGTTTGGGTATATAAGGGCTGTGATGATTTCCTCCTGATAGCCAAGGAAGGATAAGGGTCTCGCGGTGGATGCGCGGTAAATGACAAAGGTATTGTATATGGCCAAATTAAAGAGGTAAATTGAGACTTTTTTATGCCAGTGGCGGGTTCTTCTCGTGGCAAGGTAGGGTTGGAGCATTTGGTCATTGAAGTCCACTCCCCCCATGAACAAATTATATTCGTGGACACATGTCGGCTTTTGGATGGGGCCATTCCTTCTGGAGATCTCCACGTGGGTGTTATTGTGGATCGAAGACAGCATGTAGACATCCCTTCTGCCCCTCCACTTCACAGCCAGAACTTCCTCATTTCGCAAACTCGCTGTCTCTCCTCTTCTTAGCTTCATATTAACGAGCTTTTGAGGGAAGCCCTTCCTGTTTTTTCTCACGGTGCCACATGCTGGAGTCTTCCTCCGGTGAAGGTTGTGGAAAAGGGGCAAACTGGTGTATGAGTTGTCTACATACAGGTGATAGCCTTTTTCCAGGAGTGGGTGTATGAGGTCCCAAACGACTGTCCCACTTGATCCTATGTACTCTGGGCATTCAGGAGGATGCAGCTGGGTGTCCTTCCCTTTGTACACCATGAAGGCATAGGTGTACCCTGTTGCTCGGTCGCATAATTTGTAAAGTTTCACCCCATATCGGACCCTTTTGCTGGGGATGAATTGCTTGAAGCCCAGCCCATCGGTAAAGTGGACAAGCGACTCGGCCACAGAGATATTTTGGTCTGGGGTAAATAACTGGGGGAATTTGTCTGAAAAATAATTTAGAAGTGGCCGAATTTTATAGAACTTGTCATAGCTTGGGTCATTTCGAGGAGGGCACTGGGTGTTGTCATTATAATGGAGGAACCTCATTATCATCCAATATCTGGTTCTGGTCATTACTGCTGAGTAGATCGGCATGTGGTGGATGGGGTTGGACGACCAGTATGAACGTAGGTCATTTTTTTTGGTGAGTCCCATATTGAATGTAAGGCCCAAAAAAATCCTGAACTCCTCCACTGTTAGGCATCTCCACTCATAGGGACGGGAATAGGAGGACGTTGGGTTAGTCGCTATAAATTGTTGTGCATACAGGTTGCACTGGAACACAATTGATGATAACAGGTCCTCTGTAAAAACTAAATTAAAGAAATCTATAGGGGCAAAATTCTGCGTGTTCACCTGGACGCCTGGCTGGGCGGTAAAAGGGGGGAGGTTTGCTGCTCCTGAATTAGGGGGAAGCCACAGAGGGTTCTGAAGAGCATAGGGAAGGCTGGCATGGGTCCTAACCCTTTGGGGCCGAGGTGACGCCCCACTTGGTCTTTCTTGCTGAGGTACTGCGGTGCTGGTGGATGCCACTGTCTCCTCCGCACCAAAACGCCTTCGTTTGGCGGGCAGACCATCTTCCTCCTCTGAGTCTGTCAGTGTCCCACTGCTTAGGGCTGGCTCGTAAGATACATCAGAGTCAGAATCCAAATCCGAAGAGGAATCCGAAGCAGAGAGCTCCCCGTTGTTCTCGTCAGCCGGACTAAGAATATTGTACGCCTCCTCAGCTGAAAATAATGTTTTAGACATTGTTGGTGGAGATGAGCCTGCACAGATGGGTGCTGATAAGCCTGCACTGATGAGCCTGCACTGATGGGCACTGATGAGCCTGCACTGATGTGTGCTGATAAGCCTGCACAGATGGGTGTGCTGATAAGCCGCACTAATCAGCTACACTGATGGGCGCTGATGAGGTTCCACTAATGAGGTAGAACTGATATGCAGCGCTGTATGACACTGATGGCACAGTGACACTACGACACTGATTGTATGGTAATACCATAGCACTGATGCGCTGGTGACACTGATGGCACTATGACACTACGGCACTGATGGCACGGTGATACTATGGCACTGTCTGGGCACTGTGACACTGATGGGGCACTGTTTGGGCAGGGTTTGAACCGATTGCTGTAACTGTAACAAAATGTATCCAACTCACGATCTCACAGAAGCTCTCCTTCCCTCTCACGCGGTCTGAGTGAGAGAAGGAGAGCCGTCAATGAGCGATGATCTCATATGTTTACATTTGAGATCACCTCTCATTGGGCACGGCGATCATATGGCAAATGGCAGCTGTGATTGGCCATTTACCACAATCTGCGATTGGTTGTGTCCAAGGGACAGGGTCAGTCTTTCCCCCGATGTGCGCGGGGAGCGAGTTCCCGAGAGGACATCAATTGGAGCCTTCCCGGCACTGGAAGCCCACGCTGCAGCTGTGCCCTTCGGCTATAGCGCGGGCGGAAAGTGGTTAAGCATTATTAAATTATGGCTCCTGCCAAACAGAATTCTTAAAAACATTTTGTTGGTTTGGTGCATATCCCCCAGGGAGGTGCCCAGTCCCCCCAATGCCATTTGTTTGACAAATTGCCTAGAAAATGGCCAGAACTAATTTTTAATATTCGGCTCCCATTGACTTCCCAGGTGTGCTCAGCTCATCACTCCTCAGGACCAATCAGTGAGCAGTAACAGAGCAGAGATAAGAGAAGAATATATTTTGGCTCACCTGTGCTGATCTCTGTAGGAGTGTCCTCCTCTATGAATGTCCTCATCATTCCAGCCTCCTCCGTATGTTGCTGATCATCCCTCACATACGTATCTTCTACTTCACCCTCAACTTTCATGTTCATCAGATCTTCACCCTAAACCAACACAATGGCAGAAAATAACATCTGTAACATAGAAGTATTTATGATGTGAGATCACATAGAAAATATCATCTTATAGAGTCCAAACATCATCTCCACATGTCAGAGTGTTCAATCGCTTTATGTTCCCGACCCTCAACTCCACCTACCTGATGATGGTGGGGGATGGTGTGACCTTCCTGTGTGGAATCCTGGGAATACAGAGGACGGGGACATCTCTCTGGTGAGTTCCCGGTATTAGGTGGCTGCATCGTATCCTTGCGTCCTTCTGAAAACGCCTTCATCACTCCATACTCCTCATCCTCCTCTTTATACTCTTCTTTTACGTCAACTTTAGAATCACTTAGGTTTCCACTCTGAATATATAATAAAACATTCATTGTAACAAACGTGTGTATAAATATTAACTATCAGCGATTGTTCTTCACCTACCTGATGATGGTGAGGGATGGTGTGACCTTCCTGTGTGGAATCCCAGGAATACAGAGGACGGGGACATCTCTCTGGTGGGTTCCCATTACTGGATCCATCTGTAGGAAACACACACACTGACTGAATACATTGTTTCTATGTGTTTATCAGATGATGGGGGATCTAGGTGGAGCCTCCGTACTGCTCTCTCCTTTACAATAAAGTCTCCTCTTACCCGGTGATGTGAGGGGCGGCTGATTGTCCATCATGACGTCCTTGTAGAGATCCTTGTGTCCTTCTAAATACTCCCACTCCTCCATGGAGAAATAGACAGTGACATCCTGACACCTTATAGGAACCTGACACACACAATGATACAGTCACCATCCAGACACATCCCTTGTCTGTTACTGGATAATGTCCCAGAATTCCCAGAATCCTCCTCACCTCTCCTGTCAGCAGCTCCATCATCTTCTTGGTGACTTCTAGAATCTTCTCCATGTTGTGTCTCTCAGGTTTTAGGGAGTCACATGGAGGCACTGTGATGGTCATATGATCACCTGACTTCACAAGAGGAAATCTCTGTATTGGAGAACCAATAGGAATATCATGTTAGACTCCCAGAATCCTCCTCACCTCTCCGGTCAGGTCTGTGTTTTATTAATAGAGATAAGAGTGATGTCATGTGACCTCCCAGAATCCTCCTCACCTCTCCGGTCAGGTCTGTGTTTTATTAATAGAGATAAGAGTGATGTCATGTGACCTCCCAGAATCCTCCTCACCTCTCCGGTCAGGTCTGTGTTTTATTAATAAAGATAAGAGAGATGTCATGTGACCTCCCAGAATCCTCCTCACCTCTCCGGTCAGGTCTGCGTTTTATTAATAGAGATAAGAATGATGTCATGTGACCTCCCAGAATCCTCCTCACCTCTCCAGTCAGGTCTGTGTTTTATTAATAGAGATAAGAGTGATGTCATGTGACCTCCCAGAATCCTCCTCACCTCTCCGGTCAGGTCTGTGTTTTATTATTAGGGATAAGAATGATGTCATGTGACCTCCCAGAATCCTCCTCACCTCTCCGGTCAGGTCTGTGTTTTATTAATAGAGATAAGAGTGATGTCATGTGACCTCCCAGAATCCTCCTCACCTCTCCGGTCAGGTCTGTGTTTTATTAATAGAGATAAGAGTGATGTCATGTAACCTCCCAGAATCCTCCTCACCTCTCCGGTCAGCAGGTAGATGATCTCCAGGGTGAGGTTTAGTATCCTCTCAATCATGCGAGTTCGGTACTCTTCCATCCTCATTGGTCATGTGATCTATAAAGGTTTCCTGTAGACCAATAATTGATAGCAGAATTATCTGGACTGTACTGATTGTACAATATTAGGATGGGGATGTATTGGAATAATATGAGGGTTTCTATCATGGAAGAACTGTCCCCAGTGGGATTACACACAGAGGAACATTCAGTTTAGTGTTTCCTAGGTTTTCGGGGTCCAGGAGCCTCTTACCCTTTGGTCATTATGTCTAAATTTCCCCTATCCTGCTAACATCTCTAAAATGAAGAGAATGTTCCGGCCCAGTAAGTGGGGGAATGTTCTGACCCTGAAGGGGTTAATCTAGGTTTCCACACTATATATGTGTGTATCATCATCTGCTGGAGATAAAAGACGTCACAGTGACTATGGAGGAAGAGGACGGAACATGACGGGGGGGTTACTGGGTGTAAATATAAAATAAGATCTTATTACCTCCACGGCTGCCACTTCCAGCAACGTCTCCTCACTACTTCTTCCCGACTAACCTCTCACCTGGAACTTCCTATTTATAACTGACATCACTTCCTGTATGTAGCTGACATCACTTCCTGTTTTCCATAGAGACTTCCTGTCTAGGAATAAGTGAGATCACTACCTTGTGGAGTTTAGAGGAACTGCAGGCCCGAGAAAGTGTGAGTGTCTACTAGTGTGAACACGGCCTTGTGCTGTGTGTGTGTATGTACCGTATATCCTTATAGATGGGGTCATCTCCACTCCCACCAAGGGGGAGAGAAATATATTATGCGCAATGAACGGAGGGATTCCTTTGGTTTTGCAGCAAAACTGATTATGGGTTTAGTAATATTTAACCTTTATATTTTTTTCGCTATGATACACTGCGTAGGAGAAGTTTGCTTGATAAAACCTGTTACATAGTAGGTGAGGTCGAAAAAAAGACAGAAGTCCATCAAGTCCAACCTATGTGTGATTATATGTCAGTATTACATTGTATATCCCTGTATGTTGTGGTCGCTCAGGTGCTTATCTAATAGTTTCTTGAAACTATCAATGCCCCCCCGCTGAGACCACTGCCTGTAAAAACCTTCCCGTGTGGCTTTGCAAGCCCTTTGATGCCCCTATTCATTGAAAGAAGATTCGGGTAGTGGTGGAATGGATGAGATGGGTCTGGGTCACCCCCTCACTGTCCTCATCACATGTACCCAACAGCAAACAGTCCACCTCTAGCGTACAGTTGCCGAGTAGCCAGGCAGATCAGGGAGGGGGCCCCATACCCCAATACAGATGGGATGGGGAATCACCCTCCTTCTTTCAGGAGAAAGAAGGAGGGTGAGAGGGCCTGTTGGTCTTTATACATTACTTATCCTAGGGACTGTACTACGTCTGCAGTCTCTGAACATGATAATGTGATAATGACATTGTTGAAAAGGGGCGGTGCATGGGTGACCCTAAAATGATGCCCCCCCCTGAAAAAAGTTCTGGGGACGCCCATGATGGCTCCTGATCCCTAGGATGTAGTTGTGGAGGATTAGCAATGTAAAAGGGGGGAGGACACAGTGGAGGTCCCCAGTACGGAGCAGCCAGTGTCCAAGTTGAAGGACAAGTATATGGAGATGCAACTTCAAGGGCCTGCTGGCAACACCCTGGTGGTGCCAGCAATTCCAGCTATGGTTGTTGTTGATCTGACATCTTTTTTGGGGGAAGTGAGAATTGTAGAAAATACTAAAACAACATAACCAGTCAGGGAATTCCAAAAACGGGCAGGAGGTTTTACGGATATCAGCTGCAGCTGGGAGCAGGTCTAGACTTGCTTGTAGAAAGAGGGCTCGCAGGCCGTTTTTATATTATGATTGGTTGTCAAGTTTCTAAAAAAAATAACTATTACTTAACCATAAAGCCTAATATTTATAAATGATTAATTCAAATGGTAATTATTATCAATAATGTGAAATATATGGGTTAATACGAAAAATTCTACTGCAGAATAGAGTGTTCCAACTCCAGCATCTAAGCAGCTTGGATGGCAGGGCTTCAGATGTGGTGCAACAGTGAAGACAGCAGCAATAGGTGGGTGTTAGACCACCCAACAGCCTTAATTAAGGGGCCCACCTGAAAAGGCAGACAGTAGTACTGGAAAGCAGGAAGCTTGTAGCTAATTTTGGGAGGTCTGCCCACTCAATCAGTCAGAGTGGTTCCACGCACCTCCACCCTGAGGGCCTTTTTCTTCAGGCACACATTTGGATGCATCGGTGCCGTCCTTTAGCCCCGCTTGTGTTGGAGACTGTGCCGTACTGACTGCATTGGTCACCGGTCCTGAGTGCTTATTTGTGTGGGCAAAAAGGAAGGAAAGCCTTCCAGTTGATAGTGCTTAGCAATGGATGGTGGCGATGAAGCCCTCTAGGGGATGAGGCTGCTGCCTTTTCTGTGCGACCTTAAGGTCGTTTTAACGTGTAGACTTAGATAAAAAGAAAGGAGCGCCCCATGTCCAGAGAACATTTGACTTGTGAAATATGGTTCATGGACCTTTATTAAAAATTAGCAACATGTACATCAAGCCAACGCGTTTCGGGGTATTAGACTTCCCTTTCTTCAGGGCTAGCAAACAAAACAAAGGATGGATAAAAGATACATATATCAATATATATATATAAAGAAACAAACAGTCATAATATGTAAAATAAACATATTATAAAAATGTAAGCAGAGCAGTGGCGTAGCGGTGGGGGGGAGACGGGTCAGCCGGGGTAGTCGCCCTGGGTTAAAGATCTAGAGGGGCACAGAAAAGTCCTGACTTCCGCTGGGCCCGCAATCCCAACTCCTTGCACTGCAACTGACTGCGCTCTGCTGCTCTCTATCCATTAGTACCCTGAGCAGGTGAGCTGTCTATGTCTATCTATAGACACCGTCTGTGATTGGCCGAACTGGGTCACATGATGGTGTGGCAGCAGCGATCAGAGCTGGCTGTGGAGGGTGATAGCAGTCGTTTGGTGCAGCAACTTGCTTCCGCCTCGCTGTCTGAGCTTCTGCTCTGGATCTCCTTGTCCATCACAGCAGAGCATGGGAGACAAAAAGAGCCCTACCAGGTGAGTGTCCACCTGGCTCGGTCCTCCCCTCCACCTGGCTGCATCCCTTCCTCTTCTCTGTCCACCCGGCTCGGTCCTCCCCTCCACCTGGCTGCATCCCTTCCTCTTCTCTGTCCACCTGGCTCTGTCCTCCCCTCCACCTGGCTGCATCCCCTCAGTCCACCTTGTTCCGTTGTCCCCTTCTCCTTGCTACATCCTCTCCTCTATTCACCTGGTTCTGTCCTCCCCTCCACCTGGCTGCATCCCCTCCTCTGTCCACCTTTACATCAGCATGCCCCTTTTAAACATCAGTGTTCCCCTTTACATCAGCATGCCCTCTTTAAACATCAGTGTTCCCCTTTACATCACCGTGCCCCCCATTTAAACATCATCATTCATCCTTCCCTGAACAGTCCTACCAAGATAAAGGCACACAGCTGCTGGGTGTTCTCTCTTGGTTCTCCCGCCCGGCCGCCACTATTATCCTCACAGTGGGCGGGAGGTACTGCATATCGGGATGGAGGGTGGGAGCTGCCCAACTTGATAGAATAACAGTTTGTTCATTCGAAAAGACTTCTGCCCTCTGTCCCGATATGCAGCACCTTCCGCCCCCCTCCCCCCCCGCCATGAGGATAATAGCGGCAGGCGGTCGGGAGAACCAAGAGATAGAACACCCAGGTTGATCAGTAACCTGGCCCGCGGTCCAGACAGGACTGTTGCTCGGTCCGGGTTCGGACCGCGGCCCGCCATTTCGTGAACCCTGGAATACAGGAAAAGAAATGAACATTTAGTCATACAAATCTGAAGGCAGGCTTTTATTAATCAATGTAGAAAGAATATCATGGTTTTATAAATATAAACATTTAATTCTTTGTTTAATCCCAAAAAATATGTATCAATATATTTGCATTTATATCAGATAAATAAATGACACACGTGAAAATGTCATATTTTACAGTTTCAAGCAGCAGGTGGCGCTCTCCATGCAAATGAAGCTGATTGGACAGGCTGATAACTACTGCACTGAAGTGGCCAGTCCTGGCATGTAGTGTGATCTCCCCTTCTCTTCATCCACAAGTACGATCTAGGTCCTCTCTCACCATGTTGTCTTCCTTTGAAGCATCTTCTGAAGATCAGGGGAGATCAGACTACACTGCTAGAGGGACTCAATCAGCAGTGACACCCCCTCCTCCTCTCTCCTAGAGGGACACAACCAGCAGTGACATCCCCTCCTTCTCTCTCCTAGAGGGACCCAACCAGCAGTGACACCCCCTCCTTCTCTCTCCTAGAGGGACCCAACCAGCAGTGACACCCCCTCCTTCTCTCTCCTAGAGGGACCCAACCAGCAGTGACATCCCCTCCTTCTCTCTCCTAGAGGGACCCAACCAGCAGTGACGCCCCCTCCTTCTCTCTCCTAGAGGGACCCAACCAGCAGCGACGCCCCCTCCTTCTCTCTCCTAGAGGGACCCAACCAGCAGTGACACCTCCTCCTTCTCTCTCCTAGAGGCACCCAACCAGCAGTGACGCCCCCTCCTCCTCTCCCCTAGAGGGACCCAACCAGCAGTGACGCCCCCTCCTTCTCTCTCCTAGAGGGACCCAACCAGCAGCGACGCCCCCTCCTTCTCTCTCCTAGAGGGACCCAACCAGCAGCGACGCCCCCTCCTTCTCTCTCCTAGAGGGACACAACCAGCAGTGACATCCCCTCCTTCTCTCTCCTAGAGGGACCCAACCAGCAGTGACACCCCCTCCTTCTCTCTCCTAGAGGGACACAACCAGCAGTGACACCCCCTCCTCCTCTCTCCTAGAGGGACACAACCAGCAGTGACATCCCCTCCTTCTCTCTCCTAGAGGGACCCAACCAGCAGTGACACCCCCTCCTTCTCTCTCCTAGAGGGACCCAACCAGCAGTGACACCCCCTCCTTCTCTCTCCTAGAGGGACACAACCAGCAGTGACACCCCCTCCTCCTCTCTCCTAGAGGGACCCAACCAGCAGTGACACCCCCTCCTCCTCTCTCCTAGAGGCACCCAACCAGCAGTGACACCCCCTCCTTCTCTCTCCTAGCAGAGGAGGTCAGACAGAACTTTGAAGTCTTTAGTGATCTCGGATTTCCTTATAAAGTGTTTCTTCCATGATAAAGATCAGAGGAGCGCTCAGCCACGTGTATAAAGCCGGCTACTTGGTGTAAATTCCCTTATTGGCTACATATAAAATGGCACAGCATCAAAAAAATGCAACATATTTCCACTTACACTGCCTTCCTCATAGTATAGACGCTATAAGGAAGGCTATGTAAGTCGAAAAGCGTTGCATTTTTGATGCGGTGTCATCCCAGGAACCATGCACAGGCACCAGCTGGGGCTCAGACAACATCTCAGAGATCTGAGTCTCTAATACCTACACCCCAAAATCTAAGTCTCTGATACCACCACCCAAAGATCTAAGTCTCTGATACCACCACCACCTAGAGATCTGAGTCTCTGATACCACCACCTAGAGATCTGAGTATCTAAAACCACCACCTAGAGATCTGAGTCTCTGATACCACCACCTAGAGATCTGAGTATCTAAAACCACCACCTAGAGATCTGAGTCTCTGATACCACCACCTAGAGATCTGAGTCTCTAAAACCACCACCTAGAGATCTGAGTCTCTGATACCACCACCTAGAGATCTGAGTCTCTAAAACCACCACCTAGAGATCTGAGTCTCTGATACCACCACCTAGAGATCTGAGTCTCTGATACCACCACCTAGAGATCTGAGTCTCTAAAACCACCACCTAGAGATCTGAGTCTCTGATACCACCACCTAGAGATCTGAGTCTCTAAAACCACCACCTAGAGATCTGAGTCTCTGATACCACCACCCAGTGACATGAGTCTCTTATACCACCACCCAGAGATCTGAGTCTCCGATACCTACACCCAGAGATTTGAGTCTTGGATACCACCACCCAGAGACATGAGTCTCTGATACCACCACCATCTAGAGATCTGAGTCTCTGATACCACCACCCAGGGACATGGGTCTCTGATACCACCACCCAGAGACATGAGTCTCTGATACCACCACCCAGAGACATGAGTCTCTGATACCACCACCCAGAGACATGAGTCTCTGATACCACCACCCAGAGACACGAGTCTCTGATACCACCACCCAGAGACACGAGTCTCTGATACCACCACCCAGAGACACGAGTCTCTGATACCACCATCTAGAGACATGAGTCTCTGATACCACCACCCAGAGACATAAGTCTCTGATACCACCACCCAGAGACATGAGTCTCTGATACCACCATCTAGAGACATGAGTCTCTAATACCACCACCCGGAGACATGAGTCTCTAATACCACCACCCGGAGACATGAGTCTCTAATACCACCACCCGAAGACATGAGTCTCCGATACCTACACCCAGAGATCTGAGTCTCTAAAACCCACAAACACAAAGACCTGAATCTCTGATACCTACACCCAAAGATCTGAGTCTCTGATACCACCACCCACCTTCCCTCTGTTGGATTCACCGGCAGGATCTGAGTTCTCACAGATGTCGGAAAAGGCAAGTGACACAGATATACCTGCATTATACATTTACTGATGACTATGGCAGAGACCAAAGCAGACCTGGAACTCTTTGTAGCATGCATAGTAAGATAAGAGGTATAAATAAGAAATTGTGCTGAAAAGCATAGATGCGGCTGGCACAAAAATTGATATAAATAAGATAGAACCCTAAAACCTTCCAGTTTCCCCCTGTTGTAGTTAAAATATAATATAAATATATACAATATATATAGTGTCATGGCGGAGCGTAGCTTCCACGTCCCCGATGACATCAGTTGTGACGAAACACGCAGGGCGGAGCTTTGGCTCATGTCGTCATCATTCATTGCGAAACCAGGAAGTGGTCCATTTGACTCCTGGGACTGATTGTTCGTTTAAGTGCTTATCACCTTTTACTGTAGTGTTCTTTACTGACTCACTTTTTACCCTGGGACAATAAACATCACTTCCATTTTTCCTTGGACCCGTTCGTTTTTATCAAGCGTGCATTAGCACTGGATTCATTTTATGTATTGTCATTTATAATATTTCTTTTTCTTTCTAGCACAACACCTTAGGTTTATATCTTATGCATAGTAAGATACCAATAAAAGATAATTTATTTTGATCAATTCTCTTTATAGAGAGTATGGATTCTTTGTTGGCTTTATTTCAAATGTCCTCCATAGCCAGGAAACCACCTATGGATCTCTCACATTTAAGCATACACCATGTTGTCAAAAGTGTTGGGACGCCTGCCTTTACACACACATGAACTTTAATGGCATCCCAGTCTTAGTCCGTAGGGTTCAATATTGAGTTGGCCCACCCTTTGCAGCTATAACAGCTTCAACTCTTCTGAGAAGGCCGTCCACAAGGTTTAGGAGTGTGTCTATGGGAACGTTTGATCATTCTTCCAGAAGCGCATTTGTGAGGTCAGGCACTGATGTTGGACGAGAAGGCCTGGATCGCAATCTCCACTCTAATTCATCCCAAAGGTTTTCTATTGGTTTGAGGTCAGGACTCTGTGCAGGCCAGTCATCCTCCTCCACCCCAAACTCGCTCATACATGTCTTTATGGACCTTGCTTTGTGCACTGGTCCAAATCATTTGGTGGAGGGGGGATTATGGTGTGAGGTTTATTTTTTAGGGGTTGGGCTTGGCCCCTTAGTTCCAGTGAAGGGAACTCTTAAGGCGTCAGCATACCAAGACATTTTGGACAATTTCATGCTCCCAACTTTATGGGAACACTTTGGCGATGGCTCCTTCCTGTTCCAACATGACTGCTCACCAGTGCACAAAGCAAGGTCCATAAAGACATGGATGAGCGAGTTTGGGGTTGAGGAACTTGACTGGCCTCAACATGATAGAACACCTTTGGGATGAATTAGAGTGGCCAGTCCTTCTCGTCCAACATCAGTGCCTGACCTCCCAAATGCACTTCTGGAAGAATGGTCAAACATTCCCATAGACACACTCCTAAACCTTGTGGACGGCTTTCCAAGAAGAGTTGAAGCTGTTATAGCTGCAAAGGGTGGGCCAACTCAATATTGAACCCTACGGACTAAGACTGGGATGCCATTAAAGTTCATGTGCGTGTAAAGGCAGGCGTCCCAAAAATTTGGACAATATAGTGTATATGGGGGGTTCTTATACAGTTGTGCCTCAACGCGTTTCATGGGATAAACCCACTTCTTCAAGAAGACTTTGAGGGATAAATCTGAGGCCAACTGAGTTGCAAAGGGTGGGCCAACTCAATATTGAACCCTACGGACTAAGACTGGGATGCCATTAAAGTTCATGTGCGTGTAAAGGCAGGCGTCCCAAAAATTTGGACAATATAGTGTATATGGGGGGTTCTTATACAGTTGTGCCTCAACGCGTTTCATGGGATAAACCCACTTCTTCAAGAAGACTTTGAGGGATAAATCTGAGGCCATCTGAGCTGCAAAGGGTGGGCCAACTCAATATTGAACCCTACGGACTAAGACTGGGGTGTCATTAAAGTTCATGTGTGTAAAGGCATGCGTCCCAAAAATTTGGACAATATAGTGTATATGGGGGGTCCTAATACAGGTGTGCCTCAACGCGTTTCATGGGATAAACCCGCTTCTTCAGGAAGACTTTGAGGGATAAATCTGAGGCCAACTGAGCTGCAAAGGGTGGGCCAACTCAATATTGAACCCTACGGACTAAGACTGGGATGCCATTAAAATTCATGTGTGTAAAGGCAGGCGTCCCAAAAATTTGGACAATATAGTGTATATGGGGGGTCCTTATACAGTTGTGCTTCAACGTGTTTCATGGGATAAACCTACTTCTTCAGGAAGACTTTGAGGGATAAATCTGAGGCCAACTGAGCTGCAAAGGGAGGGCCAACTCAATATTGAACCCTACGGACTAAGACTGGGATGCCATTAAAGTTCATGTGCGTGTAAAGGCATGCGTCCCAATACTTTTGACAATATAGTGTATATTTCGGCTGGTGGAGAAGACCAATATTATTTGTGGACAGGAGCCTGTATCCCGTGAGATCTTTGATGTTTGACAAGGTCTTTTTTATGCATGTAACATTTCCCGCACTCTGGACAAACGTGCGGCTTCTCGCCCGTGTGGGACCTCTGATGTCTGTTAAGACAGAACTTCTGCGAAAAACATTTCCCGCACTCAGGGCACAAATACGGCTTCAGCCCCATGTGAGATCTCTGATGTTTATCAAGGTCTGATTTATTTGAACAGCCCTTCCCGCACTCGGGGCAGGAATACGGCATCTCCCCCGTGTGAGACCTCTGATGTATAACAAGTTTTGCTTTCTGCGTATAACATTTTCCGCACTCGGGGCAGGCATACGGCTTCTCGCCCGTGTGAGACTTCTGATGGATGTCAAGATGGAACTTCAGTGAAAAACGTTTCCCGCACTCGAGGCAAGAATACGGCTTCTCCCCCGTGTGAAATCTCTGATGTCTAACAAGGTCCGATTTCTGTATATAACACTTCCCGCACTCGGAGCAGGAGTACGGCCTCTCGCCCGTGTGAGTCTTCTGGTGTATGTAGAGATGGAACTTCTGTAAAAAACATTTCCCGCACTCGGGGCAGGAATGCGGCTTCTCCCCCCTGTGTAACCTCTGATGTCTGGAAAGAGTGGACTTCTGTGAGAAAAATTTCCCGCACTCAGGGCAGGAATGAAGCTTTCCCCCCGTGGGAGATCTCTGAGGTTCAGGAAGGCTTAATTCAGACGGTAAACTTCCCCCACAATCCGGATAAGAGAATCTCTGTTCCCCCTGAACCCCGGCACCTTCCCTCACAGTAGGAGGTTGCTCAGAGTCAGAGGGATTCCATGGTCTATCCACACTGTGAAGTCCACCATCCATAGTGGAGATCATTGTCTTTTCTCCTCCACAATCTCCTGTGATGTCCTCATCTTCCATTCTACAACCTGGAGATAAAGTGAGACGATCCTTCGAGGGTTTCTCCATGGCGTGTCCTGGAAAAATATAAAAACGAAACCCTTATCTATGGGTACAACCTGGCAGACAAGGAGAGGCGAGAGACAAGAGGCGCTCCTTCGAAACAATATCAGGCCCATGTACCCTCAACCTGAGCAGGTCACCTCGCCAAAGGGGGAGCCCCCTGGCAAAGGAGCATATCCCCATGCTGATGAGGACAAAGGCCTCTTCTCCACAACCCTGGCCTGGTTGTCGTGGGGGGGGGGGGGGTCTGCAGGTTGGGGGCTTGTTGGAATTTTTAAGCTTACTTAACCACTTGCCTACCGGAGCACTTTCACCCCCCTTCCTGCCCAGGCCAATTTTCAGCTGTTGCACTTTGAATGACAATTACCCAGTCATGCAACACTGCGCCCGTATGAAATTTTGATCTTTTTTTTGAGACAGATCGGGCTTTCTTTTGGTGGTATTTCATCACTACTGGGCTTTTTGGTTTTTGCTAATTAACTTTGTTTCTCTTATAAAATGTTGAAAATAAGTAATTTTCCTTCTTCACTGATGGCCACTGTTGAGGCTGCACTGATGGGCATTGTTGAGGCTGCACTGATGGGCATTGTTGAGGCTGAACTGATGGCCACTGATGAGGCTGCACTGATGGATGCTAATGAGGCTGCATTGATGGGCACTGTTGAGGCTGCACTGATGGCCACTGATGAGGCTGCACTGATGGCCACTGATGAGGCTGCACTGATGGCCACTGATGAGGCTGCACTGATGGACACTAATGAGGCTCCACTGACGGGCGCTACTGAGGCTGAACTGATGAGCGCTACTGAGGCTGAACTGATGAGCGCTACTGAGGCTGAACTGATGAGCACTACTGAGGCTGAACTGATGAGCACTACTGAGGCTGCACTGATGAGCACTACTGAGGCTGAAATGATGAGCACTACTGAGGCTGCACTGATGAGCACTACTGAGGCTGAACTGATGAGCGCTACTGAGGCTGAACTGATGAGCACTACTGAGGCTGAACTGATGAGCGCTACTGAGGTTGAACTGATGAGCACTACTGAGGCTGAACTGATGAGCACTACTGAGGCTGCACTGATGAGCACTACTGAGGCTGAACTGATGAGCGCTGCTGAGGCTGAACTGATGAGCACTACTGAGGCTGAACTGATGAGCACTACTGAGGCTGAACTGATGAGCACTACTGAGGCTGAACTGATGAGCACTACTGAGGCTGAACTGATGAGCACTACTGAGGCTGAACTGATGAGCGCTGCTGAGGCTGAACTGATGAGCACTACTGAGGCTGAACTGATGAGCGCTGCTGAGGCTGAACTGATGAGCACTACTGAGGCTGAACTGATGAGCGCTACTGAGGCTGAACTGATGAGCACTACTGAGGCTGAACTGATGAGCGCTGCTGAGGCTGAACTGATGAGCACTACTGAGGCTGAACTGATGAGCACTACTGAGGCTGAACTGATGAGCGCTGCTGAGGCTGAACTGATGAGCACTACTGAGGCTGAACTGATGAGCACTACTGAGGCTGAACTGATGAGCACTACTGAGGCTGAACTGATGAGCGCTGCTGAGGCTGAACTGATGAGCACTACTGAGGCTGAACTGATGAGCACTACTGAGGCTGAACTGATGAGCACTACTGAGGCTGAACTGATGAGCACTACTGAGGCTGAACTGATGAGCACTACTGAGGCTGAACTGATGAGCACTACTGAGGCTGCACTGATGAGCACTACTGAGGCTGAACTGATGAGCGCTGCTGAGGCTGAACTGATGAGCACTACTGAGGCTGAACTGATGAGCGCTGCTGAGGCTGAACTGATGAGCACTACTGAGGCTGAACTGATGAGCACTACTGAGGCTGAACTGATGAGCACTACTGAGGCTGAACTGATGAGCGCTACTGAGGCTGAACTGATGAGCACTACTGAGGCTGAACTGATGAGCACTACTGAGGCTGCACTGATGAGCGCTACTGAGGCTGAACTGATGAGCACTACTGAGGCTGAACTGATGAGCACTACTGAGGCTGCACTGATGAGCGCTACTGAGGCTGAACTGATGGCCACTCTTAAGGCTGCACTGATGATGTGGCGCTAATGAGGCAGCACTGATGGGCACCGATAGGCTGACTGATAATCAGTGCCCTGTCACAGGATAGCGGATTATCAGTTTTCCTTTCCTCAGCCAGTGACAGCACTGAAGAAAGGAAATGCCGATACCCGCCATTTTCTTACCTGTGTTTAGCTGTGATTGGCCCTTTACCTTCATCTAAGGACACAGCAATCACAGAGCGCTACGGATGCGCGCCCCGGTCAATAGACGCCCTCCCAGAAATGTACGGCCGCGCTGTAGCCGTCATTCATTAAAGCTCAGTTGGCAAGTGGTTAAGGAGACTACTTCGCAAATCTCATCTATGGAGGGTCTCAAGTGCAGGAGGCAGCCATCTTTGTTGGGTTTGATTTGATCCTGGAGGTGATTGGCTGAGCAAGAAGGAGTGTGGCCTTCAAGCTGGGTGGAAAGGAGAGGACTGCCTTGAAGAAAGCAGGTGAGTGGGGCAGGATGTAGACAGCCTAGGGTAGTATATGGACAGACTAGGGTAGTATAGGGGCAGGCTGGGGTAGTATATAGACAGGCTAGGGGGGTATATAGACAGGCTAGGGGAGTATATAGACAGGCTAGGGGAGTATATAGACAGGCTAGGGCAGTATTTAGACAGGCTAGGGTAGGATATATAGACAGGCTAGAATAGTATAGGGGCAGGCTAGAGTAATATATGGACAGGCTAGGGTAGTATAGGGGCAGGCTAGGGTAGTATATAGACAGGCTAGGGTAGTATATGGACAGGCTAGGGTAGTATATAGACAGGCTAGGGTAGTATATAGACAGGCTAGGGTAGTATATAGACAGAGGCTAGGGTAGTATATGGACAGGCCAGGGTAGTATAGGGGCAGGCTAGGGTAGTATAGGGGCAGGCTAGGGTAATATATGGACAGGCTAGGGTAGTATATGGACAGGCTAGGGTAGTATATAGACAAGCTAGGGTAGTTTATGGACAGGCTAGTGTAGTATAGGGGCAGGCTAGGGTAGTATATAGACAGGCTAGGGTAGTATAGGGGCAGGCTAGGGTAGTATATAGACAGGCTAGGGTAGTATAGGGGCAGGCTAGGGTAGTATATAGACAGGCTAGGGTAGTATAGGGGCAGGCTAGGGTAGTTTATAGACAGGCTGGGGTAGTATATGGGTGGGCTAGGGTAGTATAGGGGTGGGCTAGGGTAGTATATAGACAGGCTAGGGTAGTAAATAGACAGGCTAGGACAGTATAGGGCCAGGCTGGGGTAGTATAGGGGCAGGCTAGGGTAGTATAGGGGTGGGCTAGGGTAGTATATAGACAGGCTAGGGTAGTATATAGACAGGCTAGGGTAGTTTATGGACAGGCTAGGGTAGTATAGGGGCAAGCTAGAGTAGTATATATACAGGCTATGGTAGTATAGGGGCAGGCTAGGGTAGTATATAGACAGGCTAGGGTAGTATAGGGGCAGGCTAGGGTAGTATATAGACAGGCTAGGGTAGTATATAGACAGGCTAGGGTAGTATAGGGGCAGGCTAGGGTAGTATAGGGGTGGGCTAGGGTAGTATATAGACAGGCTAGGGTAGTATATAGACAGGCTGGGGTAGTATAGGGGCAAGGTAGGGTAGTATATAGACAGGCTGGGGTAGTATATAGACAGGCTAGGGTAGTATAGGGACAGGCTAGTGTAGTATAGGGGCAGGCTAGGGTAGTATATAGAAAGGCTAGGGTAGTATAGGGACAGGCTAGTGTAGTATAGGGGCAGGCTAGGGTAGTATATAGAAAGGCTAGGGCAGTATAGGGGCAGGCTGGGGTAGTAAAGGGGCAGGCTAGTGTAGTATATAGACAGGCTAGGGTAGTATAGGGGTGGGCTGGGGTAGTATAAAGACATGCAAGGGTAATATATAGACAGGCTACGGTAGTATATAGACAGGCTAGGGTAGTATATAAACAGGCTAGGGTAGTATATAAACAGGCTAGGGTAGTATAAGACGGGCTAGTGTAGTATAGGGGTGGGCGGAGCGTCCCGGGGGGCAGTTGTCATCAGGACACACAAAATTGCTGGAAATAAAATCTTGGTGGTCGATTTGCTGGGTAAATAGAAGAGAAGCAGAGGCGGCCGTGGTTCAGTTTGCTGCCCCTCTCAAAGTACTGCCTGGGTCCAATGGATCTACTGGGTCCCATGGTAGGGCCAGCCCTGGATGCAGACTGGATGTCCAGAGCACCTCACCCCCTCTTACATCAGATGTCAAGAGCCCCCCTATCATCAGAAGTCAAGAGTTCCCCACTCTGACTTACATTACAATGCACTCCCTTAACTTGTGCTGCTGCTGGGAAGAAGCTAGGGGACAGTGCTGGAAAGCAGAAATTGCAGGGTCTGGAGGAGGACCAGAGGAGGGCTGGAATTAGCTGCCAGAGTATGCTGAATGCTGAGGCCAAGGGAGGTGGAGAGAAGGGGGTAATGTAGCTGCACAAAGATGCACAGGATCTGCCGGATGAGTTTCGTCCTCCTCTCTGCTCCCGACTGCTGAGACAAGGTGGGGGCTGTAGCTGCAGGAGATGTGCGAGGGCCACATGAAGTGGCCTGGTGGGCCGCATTCGACCCGCGGGCCTTGCATTTGACACGCGCTCTAGACCAATCAGTGAGCAGTAACAGAAAAGAGATAAGAGAAGAATATATTATGGCTCACCTGTGCTGATCTCTGTAGGAGTGTCCTCCTCTATGAATGTCCTCGTCATTCCATCCTCCTCCATATATTGCCAATCATCCCTCACATATGTTTCTTCTACTTCACCCTCAACGTTTATGAAATTTAGAGAGAACATCTATAAAATAGAAGTATTTATGATGTGAGATCACATAGAAAATATCATCTTGTAGAGTCCACACATCGTCTCCACATGTCAGAGTGTTCAATCACTTTATGTTCCCGACCCTCAACTCCACCTACCTGATGATGGTGAGGGATGGTGTGACCTTCCTGTGTGGAATCCCGGGAATACAGAGGACGGGGACATCTCTCTGGTGGGTTCCTGTAACTGGAGGACTCCACCATGGTGTCCTGGTACAGATCTTTGTGTCCTTCTGGAACCTCTGACTCCTCCGTCACCCAATCCTCCTCCTCCTCCTCTTTTATCTCTTCTTTAACCTCAACTTTAGAATCTCTCAGGTTTCCACTCTGAATATAGAATAAAATGACATCAATTGTAACAATGCAGATAATGTACAGATCCTAATAGTGATTGTTCCTCATCTACCCATCTCCTGCTCCCATTTGCCTCCAAGCTCATCGAACGCCTTGTCCATTACCGAATGAGTCGCTACCTCGCGGACAACAACTCGACCCCCTACAGTCTGGCTTCCGCCGACAACATTCCACTGAAACTCACCAATGACCTACTAACTGCTAAAACCAACGGCCATTACTCCATACTCTTAGACCTCTCTGCTGCCTTCGACACAGTTGACCACCTGCTCCTCCTCAGCAAACACCACTCCCTTGGCCTCTGTGATTCTGCTTTATCCTGGTTCTCCTCCTACCTATCTCAGCGCACTTTTAGTGTCACCTACAACTCCATCTCCTCCGCTCCTCTTCCTCTCTCTGTTGGGGTACCCCAAGGCTCCGCCCTTGGGCCCCTCCTATTCTCTCTCTATACCTCTTCCCAGGGCCAGTTGATAACCTCCCATGGCTTCCAATACCACCTCTACGCTGACAACACCCAGATCTATCTCTCCACTCCTCAATTCACCCCCTCGATCTCCTCACGGATCTCAAACTTACCGAATGACATCTCGGTATGGAGGTCACCCCACTTCCTCAAACTCAATCTTTTTAAAACTGAGCTTGTTATATTCCCCCCCCCCACCCCCCATGACTTTACCATCAAGATCAACAACACAACCATTGGTCCCTCCACACATGCCAGGGTCCTGGGTGTAATCCTTGACTCTGACCTCTCCTTCAGCCCCCACATCCAATCACTGGCTAAATCCTGCCGCCTTATCCTCCGCAACATCTCCAGAATTCCACCCTTCCTGACTAATGACACCACAAAGCAACTTATTCACTCCTTGATTATTTCCCGCCTCGACTACTGCAACTCTTTCCTTAATGGCCGACCCTTACACAGGCTCCTCCCCCCTTCAGTCTATTATGAATGCTGCTGCTAGACTCATACACCTCACTAATCGATCCGTGACTGCTGCCCCTCTCTGCCAATCCTTTCACTGGCTTCCCCTCCCCCACCTTCTAAAATGCTAACCACAACATACAAGGCCATCCACAACATCGCCCCCATCTACATCACCAACCTCATCTGCAGATATTGCCCAAATCGTCCCCTCCGCTCCTCCCAGGACCTTCTGCTCTCTAGATCCCTTGTTACCTCCTCTCATGCTCACCTTCAGGACTTCTCCAGAGCCTCTCCCATCCTCTGGAACTCCCTTCCCCGATATCTTAAGATCAGCCCCTAAAGTGTCCACCTTCAGGACTTCTCCAGAGCCTCTCCCATCCTCTGGAACTCCCTGCCCCGGTATGTTCCGATCAGCCCCTAACCTGTCCACCTTCAGGACTTCTCTAGAGCCTCTGCCATCCTCTGGAACTCCCTGCCCCAGTATGTTCCGATCAGCCCCTAACCTGTCCACCTTCAGGACTTCTCCAGAGTCTCTCCCATTCTCTGGAACTCCCGGCCCCGGTTTATCCGATCAGCCCCTGACCTGTCCACCTTCAGGACTTCTCCAGAGCCTCTCCCATCCTTTGGAACTCCCTGCCGCGGTATGTCCGATCAGCCCCTAACCTGTCCACCTTCAGGACTTCCCTAGAGCCTCTCCCATCCTCTGCAACTCCCTTCCCCGGTATGTTAAGATCAGCCCCTAACCTGTCCACCTTCAGGACTTCTCCAGAGCCTCTCCCATCCTCTGGAACTCCCTGCCCCGGTATGTCCGATCAGCCCCTAACCTGTCCACCTTCAGGACTTCTCTAGAGCCTCTCCCATCCTCTGCAACTCCCTTCCCCGGTATCTTAAGATCAGCCCCTAACCTGTCCACCTTCAGGACTTCTCCAGAGCCTCTCCCATCCTCTGGAACTCCCTGCCCCGGTATGTCCTGATCAGCCCTAACCTGTCCACCTTCAGGACTTCTCCAGAGCCTCTCCCATCTTTTGGAACTCCCTGCCCCAGTATGTCCGATCAGCCCCTAACCCGTCCACCTTTAGGAGATCCCTGAAAACTCACTTATTCAGGGAAGCCTATCCTTCCCACCTAACAACTGTCTCTGAGCCACCCCCATCAAATCATTCCCTGCATCTATTACCTTTTGTACCACCTCCTCCCTCCCTTTAGACTGTAAGCTCTATGAACCGGGCCCTCCTGCCCTTCTGTATTGAACTGTACTGTAATTGTGCTTTCCCCCCTCTACATTGTAAAGCGCTGCGTAAACTGTTGACGCTATATAAATCCTGTATGATAATAATAATCTACCTGATGATGGTCAGGGATGGTGTGACCTTCCTGTGTGGAATCCCAGGAATACAGAGGACGGGGACATCTCTCTGGTGGGTTCCTGGTATTAGGTGGCTCCATCATATCCATGTGTCCTTCTGAAAAGTCCTCCATCACTCCATACTCCTCATCCTCCTCTTTATACTCTTCTTTAACAACAATATTATAATCCCCGAGATTTACACTCTGAATATATAATAAAACATTCATTGTAACAAACATGCTTGTGTATAAATCATAACTACCAATAATTGTCAATCATCTACCTGATGATGGTGAGGGATGGTGTGACCTTCCTGTGTGGAATCCCGGGAATACAGAGGACGGGGACATCTCTCTGGTGGGTTCCCATTACTGGATCCATCTGTAGGAAACACACACACTGACTGAATACATTGTTTCTATGTGTTTATCAGATGATGGGGGATCTAGGTGGACCCTCCGTACTGCTCTCTCCTTTACAATAAAGTCTCCTCTTACCCGGTGATGTGAGGGGCGGCTGATTGTCCATCATGGCGTCCTTGTAGAGATCCTTGTGTCCTTCTAAATACTCTCACCCCTCCATAGAACGGAATGGCCGGTACAGTTTATTCTGATGTGTCGCTTTTCCCACCAATGATCTTCTCTTTCCTAACGGATTATATAACTTTTATTAGGTGAGGGTGATGGTGGGCTCATGTAGATGTAGATTTGTAGACGTTTGTATTCATTACATGAACGTTGATTAGGATGAAAAACTCTATTCCACTATTTTATATACACTATATACAGTTCTGTTCTATGGGGTTGAGTCTTGACCTCAACCCCATAGAACACCTTTGGGAATCAGTGCCTGACCTCACGAATGCGCTTCTGGAAGAATGGTCAAACATTCCCATAGACACACTCCTGAACCTTGTGGACAGCCTTCCCAGAAGAGTTGAAGCTGTTATAGCTGCAAAGGGTGGGCCAACGGGAAAGACAGATTCTGGTGGTTGGGGACTTAATTCTTAGAAGGACAGAGAGGCCAATCTGTAACCAAGACCTGAAGCGCCGAACAGTATGTTGTCTACCGGGCGCTCGGGTTCGGGACATCACGGATCTTGTGGACAGATTACTGGGAGGGGCTGGGAAAGACCCGGATGTCATGGTGCACGTTGGCACCAATGACAAAGTCAGAGGCAGATGTCCTAAAGAACGATTTTAGAGACTTGGAAGCTAAATTGAGGAAAAGGACCTCCAAGATAATATTCTCTGGAATACTGCCGGTACATCGAGCCACACCAGAAAGGCAGAGGGAGATTAAGGAAGTAAACAAGTGGCTGAAGAGCTGGTGTAGTAAGGAGGGGTTTGGGTTCCTGGAGGACTGGGCCGACCTCTCGGTCGATAACCAGTACTATAGAAGGGATGGACTGCACCTAAATGAGGAGGGTGCAGATCTGCTGGAAGTAAAGATGGCCAAAAAGTTAGAGGAGTTTTTAAACTAGGCGATGGGGAGGAGGGTCCAGAGGTAGAGCTAGTCAGCGCGGAACATATTCCAGAGGGTAATATTGGGGGCATTAGTGGTAGTTTGACTAAAGCACATAAACCCAAGATAAGTATAGTAGCAAGTCCTAGTTGCAATCTCAGAACACCCAATAAGAGGACAATATGCGACCGGTCTAAACTACGTGGCATGTTCACCAATGCCAGGAGCATGGCGGACAAGATGGGTGAACTAGAGATACTGTTGTACGATTTGAATTTGGATTTTGTGGGAATTTCAGAGACCTGGTTCAACAGCTCTCATGATTGGCTGGAAACTATTCAAGGGTATTCCCTTTATCACAAGGTATAGAGAGGGTAAAAAGGGGGAGGGGTATGCCTATATATCAAGAATAATGTACAAGTGAATGTGAGAGATGACATCACTGAGGGAGCTAGGAAGGAGGTGGAATCCTCATGGGTAGAGCTCCAAAGGGATGAAGCTAAGGGGAAAATAATACTGGAAATATGCTATAGGCCCCCTAACCTGAGGGAGGAGGGGGAGACGGACCTCCTATCACAATTTGGATTAGCAGCAAGGATGTACCCTGTTTCCCCGAAAATAAGACCTAGCGTCATTGTCGGTGATGGCTGCAATATAAGCCCTACCCCCCAAATAAGCCCTAGTTAAAGGGTTCCTTGTAGGTCTTATTTTCAGGGAAACAGGGTAGGGCTTATTTGGGGGGTAGGGCTTATATTGCAGCCATCACCGACAATCACGCTAGGTCTTATTTTCGGGGAAACAGGGTAATACTGACATAAAATCTCACACATAGATTGGACTTGATGGACTTGCGTCTTTTTTCAACCTCACCTACTAAGTAACTCAATATTGAACCCTACGGACTAATGCCCCATACACACGAGTGGATTTTCCGCCAGAAAAAACTTGGATGGTTCTTCCGACGGAATTCCGCTCAAGCTTGGCTTGCATACACACGGTCACACAAAAGTTCTCTGAACTTTTCGACCGTCAAGAACGCGGTGAAGTACAACACTACGACGAACTGAGAAAATGAAGTTCAATGCTTCCGAGCATGCGTCGAATTGTTTCCGAGCATGCGTAGGAATTTTGCGCGTCGGGATTTGTACAGACGATCGGAGTTTCCGATCGGAACTTTTTCCGACTGAAAAATAGAGAACCTGCTCTCAATCTTTTGCTGGCTGGAATTCTGCCAGTAAAAGTCCGATGGAGCATACACTACGGTCGGAATTCCTGACCAAAAGCTCACATCTGACTTTTGCTGGCAGAATTTCTGATCGTGTGCACGGGGCTTTAGACTGGGATGCCATTAATGTTCATGTGCGTGTAAAGGCAGGTGTCACAATACTTTTGGCAATATGTATGTATCATCATCTGTTGGAGATAAAAGATGTCACAGAGACTATGGAGGAAGAGGACGGACATGACGGGGGGTTACTGGGCGTAATTTTACAAAATAATAACTTATTACCTCCTCTGCTGCCACTTCCAGCAATGTTCCCTCGCTACTTCCTTATTACTCACCCGGAACTTCCTATTTATACCTGCCATTACTTCCTGTCTGCACCTGACATCACTTCCTGTCTTCCATAGAGACTTCCTATCTGGGTAGAAGTGAGATCACCACCTTGTGGAGCTCAGAGGAACTGCAGCCCCCCGAGAAACATTTCGTAGTGTGAACATGGTCCAAAGTAAGGGTAAAAATAGGGGTTGGCTGGTGTTCTTTTTGTCTATCTCACTCGGATTTCTCATTGGAGGTCTTTTTCTCTATTTTTTTTTTTTTTTGGGGGGGGGGGGACCCACTTTGTGGTAGAGCTGCCAAGGGTAAGTCATCAAGGCCAGCTAATGTGTAAATCAATCCACCCGCGCCAAAAAAAAACCCCTAAAAAAATGTAATTATTAAAGTGGCAGCTGCTGTTCAAATAAAAACGTAAATTAAAACTGTGCACAAATTCTGTTGTGCAAACAGCGCCTACCAATCCTCCAAAGTGGCTATAACAAAATGTGGATAATTATTATTATTATTACAGGATTTATAGAGCACCAACAGTTTACGCAGCGCTTTACAATATAAAAGGGAGACAATACAGTTATAATACAATAAAATACAAGAGGATTAAGAGGGCCCTGCTCAGAAGAGCTTACAATCTAATAGGGTGGGGCAGGTGGTACAAAAAGTTGTAACTGTGGGGAATGAGCTGATGGAAGTGGTAAAAGATTAGTTGGAGACGTGATAGGCTTTCCTGAAGAGATGAGTTTTCAGGGATCGCCTGGAGGTAGCAAGAGTAGGGGATAGCCGGACAGGTTGAAGTAACGAGTTCCAGAGGATGGGAGAGGCTCTGGAGAAATTTTGGAGACGAGCATGAGAGGAGGAGATGAGAGAGCTTGAGAGTAGGAGGTCTTGAGAAGAGCGGAGAGGACGATTTGGGTGATATTTGGAGACAAGACTGGTGATGTAGCTCAGGGCAGAGCTATAATGTAGGGTATACTTGGATATAGATACGTACAAACATGCGAACACCGTTAAAGTCTATAGGACACGAACGTGAAGAATCAAAAGTGCTCATTTTAAAGGCTTATATGTAAGTTATTGCCATAAAAGTGTATGGGGACCTGGGTCCTGCCCCAGGGGACATGTATCAATGCAAAAAAAAGTTTTAAAAATGGCCGTTTTTTTTTTCTGGAGCAGTGATTTTAATAATGCTTAAAGTGAAACAATAAAAATGAAATATTCCTTTAAATATCATACCTGGGGAGTCCCCTTAGTCTGCCTGTAAAGTAGCACATTTCCCCCATGTTCCCACATGACATTTCTAAAGGAAAAAATGTCATTTAAAATTGCTCACGGCTATAATGTATTGCCAGATCCCAGCAATAAACACAAAAAATCATTTAAAAAAAAGCATGGATCCCCCCCCAGTCCATACCAAGCCCTTAGGGTCTGGAATGGATATTAAGGTGAACTTCACGCCAATTTTTTTTTTTTTAAATGGTGTGCCCCCCCCCGAAAAACCATACCAGACCCAAAGGGCCTGGTATGGACGGGGGGAACCCATGCCATTTTTTCCTAATTCTGTCATAGGGCTCCCCTTAACTACTTCAATACACTATATTATATATTGCACACTGCACTATATACCCTGCACTGTATTATATATACTACACTGAGGGCAGTATATACTCTGAACTGCAGTATATATACTACACTGACTGCACTATATACTCTGAACTGCAGTATATATACTACACTGACTGCACTATATACTCTGATCTGCAGTATATATACTATATGGCCTGCCCTATATACTCTGCTGAAAAATTGGGCCTTAGGTGTTGGTGGTGGCAGAACAGGGTAACCCCTCACAGTTACTCTTGTTGGGTGCAGAAACGGGCCCTGCTGGTAAATATTATTTCAGAGGCTGCTTGCCCTTTTTGCCAGACACATGGATAGGGGAGGAGGCGCACCGTGCGCCCTCTATGGACGGGCCGCCATTGTTCATTGGTTAGAGTCCACTAACTCTGAGGCCTGTAGAAGGAGCTGGAGGCTCAGAGCACGGAGCCTGTCCTACTCAACCCGACCCACATCCGGCTCTCGCTTCCTCCCGGTCATGTCACTTCCACCCGCGTGTTCCAAGCTGGCTGGCGTAGACTTCCTGGACTTGCATCCATGCCCTTCCCTACCATCCTCCAGCCATCCAGACCACCCAGCGAAAGCCTGCAGGACAGAGGCGAGCAGCAGACCCTTACCACAGAATGAGCAGATTTTCCGACTGATACTCTGTGAGTGTTTTTAATCTAGTGTTATAATAAAAACTGTACTTTTAATACTCCACTGAGGTGGCGCCCCCCTTCCCTTCGCTTGTAACTCTGGTAAGAGTTTCCATTGTACACAGAGGTGGTGGTGCACTCAAGGGTGTTGTGGTGACCACACTATCAACCGATCGTGTGGATCAAGATTTTCTTTACTGACTTTTTACCTTGGGACAATTCACATCACTGCCATTTTTTTCTTTGGGACTGTTCGTTTTTATCAAGTGTGCATTGTATCATTTATAATATTTAACTACTTCAGCTCTGGAAGATTTTACCCCCCCCCCCTTCACTATGCAGATCTGCGCTACTTTAACTGGCGATTGCTCAGCCATGCAACGTTGTACCCAAACAAAATTTATATAATTTTTCTCACACAAATAGACCTTTTTTTTTGGTGGTATTTTTTATTTATTTTTTTAAAAACTTTGTTAATTGGGTTGGTCACATCTCAACATACATTTGCAGTAGAAGTGTAATGGTGACACAGATTTTTCCGTTTCATTAGAACACAAAAAGAAAAGAAATAAAGGTAACATGTAGTAACATAAATATGGACGGTATGAAGGGAACCTCTCTTGCGAGAAAGGTGTATGTCTCTGTAAGATTCCAGGGCTTACTACGCATGCACCAATGGCGCGCTGCCGCAAGAGGAAATCCGTGCCAGCTGAGCATGCGCCAAAGACGCCTCACTGTGCCAAGCTGCACCTGCGCAGAAGACCTGATGGAGAAAGGCAGGAAAATGCCCAGGAGGCGCACAGGAAGTGACCTCAACCTGATGGAAGAAGGCGGGAAAATGCCCAGGAGGTGCACAGGAAGTGACCTCAACCTGTTGGAAAAAGGCGGGAAAATGCCCAGGAGGCGCACAGGAAGTGACCTCAAACTTCCCTTTATAAGCCCAGCCCAGACACTGCCAAATTGTTGGATTGTCTTCAGTCCCCCCTTGTTCCTGTGCTAGTGTGTGATCTGTCTGAACTTGTTGTGACCTGGAAACCTATTTGATTACTCTTGATTGCTGCTTGCCTTTGACCTCGGATTTGTACCTTGACCATTCTAGTTCTTTGCCCCTTTGTACTCAGCTGCCAGATTGGAACCGGCCCCGGCTTGGATCTGGACCATTCTTCTTCTGATTTGAGTAACCCTTTTATGCTTCGTTGCCAAACTGGACTGGACCTCGGCTCGGATCTCAGACTAAGGCTTGCCTGGTGCTCTGCACCCCTGGCACCCGTGCCACTCGGTGACCACCAAGCCTCTGTCTCCATCTCCAGAGGCTTCAAGGACCTGTGGTGCAAGGGAGGCCTCCCCGCTACTTCGGTCTCACCTCAGGTGACAGTCTCCTTGGCTGCCATCAGTTCATTGTCTGTGGTAGGCTCGGGGCTTTTAGAAGCCAGTTTACCTAGCGGCCGACAGAGCAGACTGCCTAACGCAGTGTCAGCTCTCGCCCCTAGTTGGCCTCGGCAGGTGGGGGGTCTAAGTTAACCCAGTCGCCGTCCGGCTCGGGTCCCGCACCAGGGGGGGGGGGGGTAACCAGGACCTCCAACTAACCTCCTCTGGCACTCCGCCCGAGCCCAAACCACCTCCGGCCCCCCAGTGCCGTATAAATCGCTGCCACTGCCCCTTTGGTGGCTGATTTTCTGGCAAGGAGACTCTAGTTCTCAACATTCTTAATAGTCTCATGGGACATGTTGTCTAGGTCCCATTGCATTTTTAACCTTTGGTAAAGAGAGAGTAAGAGGGGGGGAGAAAGTAAAGGGGGGGAGAGAAGAGAAGATGGAAAGGGGGGTTATAGGGGAGGGGATTAGGGGTTGGATGGGGGAAGGTAGAGATGAGGGAACAGGATCGTACCTTATGCTCCAAAAGGTCTCCTGTGTCCTGCACCGGGCTCCCAGCTTCCGTATCTGCGTCTTTCATCCAAACAGGAATGTACAATGTTCTAAGTCAGTGCTCCGGTCTGGGGGGGGGGTGTATATTCCTCTACTACCGAGATTGCTCACGGTGGGCAAGGGTTAGTTCCGCCAGCTCTAGCAGTGCTACATCTAGGCTGGAAGGACTCTGGGTAGGACTAGAAAAACGGTCCGTCCATAAGGACCATGCGGTAGCAAATTTATCTTTGGTGCCATTACACGTAGCGATCCATTCTTCCGCCTCTCTAATCTCATTTACCTTTCATATCCAGCCCTCCCTATTCAGGACTTGTGTTGTCTTCCAATAGATAGGAAGTAATCTCCTACCTGCATTCAACAAGTGGGGCAGTGCACTCTTTTTGTAGTTACTGACCGGTGTAGGAAGGGATGTGTAAGAGAAAATGTGCTGGGGAGAGGGGAAGGTCTATTCCCAGAATTACTTTAGTCTGTTCTTTAACTTCCTCCCAGAAAGGTGTGATCAACGGGTAGTCCCACCACAGGTGCAGTAATGTTCCTCGGCCTCTACAGCCCCGCCAACATAACTCGGAGTGGGTGGGGTATATCCGAGCCAGGTTGGTAGGTACCCTGTACCAGTGTGATAGTATCTTATAATTCGTCTCCTGCATTTTAGTGTCGTCCGAGATCGTTTTGGTGGTATTTGATCACCACTGGGTTTTTTTTTTAATTATATGAACGAAAAAAGGTCGAGAGTTTTGAAAAACAAAAAACAAAAAAACAATATTTTTTAAATTCTGCTATAAAACATCCAAAAAAACAAATGTAAAAAAATCAAATTTCTTCATCAGTTTATCCCAATATGTATTCTTCTACATATTTCTGGTACAAAAAAACCCCAATAAGTGTATATTGATAGGTTTGCGCAAAATTTATAACGTCTACAAACTAGGGGATGTTTTTATGTAATTTTTATTAAATTTTTTTTTTTTTTTTACTAGTAATGGCGGCGATCACCGATTTTTAGCGGGAATGCGGACAAATCGGACACCTAACTGACGCTTTTTGGACCAGTGACGCCAATACAGTGATCAGTGCTAAAAAATATACACTGTCACTGTATAGATGACACTGGCAGGGAAGGGGTTAACATCAGTGACGATCAAAGGGTTAAATGTGTTCCCTGGGAGTGCTTTCTAACTGTGTGGGGGGAGGTGCTTTAACTGTATTAAAACAGAGATCCGTGTTCCTGCTTAGCAAAAACACAAGATCTCTGTCTTCGCCTGTCACAGAACGGCGATCTGCCTTGTTTACTCAGGCTGACCGCCGTTCTGTTTGCCTTAGGAACGATCGGGGGGTCCCGACCTACATCGGGTCCGCCGGACCCTCTGATTGGCTCCCGCACGCCCCAGACCCAAAACAAAGAAATCACGTACAAGTACGTGATTTCGCACTCAAGGGCTGCTCTGCCGCAGTATATGTACATGGGGTGGTCCTTAAGGGGCCATAACACGCAAGTCATAAAAACATTTCTTTATTAGGCGTTAACATAAAAAATATGTAAATATGATTGGACTTTAACAAGCAGCAAGGAATATTGAATACAGATTTTTATGCTGTTGACAAATGCTCTTCACTCAACGTGTTTCGCCAGTCGGCTTCTTCAGGAGCCATAAAGCATTATATATATTTTGTCACAACATCGATATCCAAGAATTTAATAAACAGCATTCACAAGGAGTCACTGAGGTTCATACACCAAAGGAACTGACCCCACAGGTATTAGTGGGCCATAGAGGGAACAGATGGAGACCAAATGGATCAACCTGATGGAAAAAGGCGGGAAAATGCCCAGGAAGTGACCTCAAACTTCCCTATATAAGCCCAGCCCAGACACTGCTGGATTATCTTCAGTCCCCCCTTGTTCCTGTGCTAGTTTGTGATCTGTCTGAACTTGTTGTGACCTGGAAACCTATTTGACTACTCTTGATTGCTGCTTGCCATTGACCTCAGATTTGTACCTTAACCATTCTACTTCTTTCCCCCTTTTGTACTCAGCTGCCAGATTGGAACTACACCCGGCTTGGATTTTGACCATTCTTCTTCTGATTAACCCTTTTATACTTCGTTGCCCAACTGGACTTGACCTTGGCTCGGATCCCGGACTAAGGCTTGCATGGTGCTCCGCACCCTTGGCACCCCTGCCACTCGGTGTCCCCACCAAGTCTCTGTCTCCATCTCCAGATGCTTTAAGGACCCGTGGTGCAAGGGAGGCCTCCCCACTACTTCGGTCTCACATCAGGTACATGGCCCTCGTGACAGTTTATCTTAATGCATTCTATGCAATAGAATAAAAAAACTTCTGTGTGTAGCAGCCTCCCCAGCACCCCCTAATTACTTATCTGAGCACCAGCTCTCTCCAGCGATGTCAAGGAATGTCTTAGCCATCCGGCACTCTCCTCCTGATTGGCTGAGACACAGCAGTGGTGCCATTGGCTCCCGTGGCTGTCAATCAAAGTCAGTTAGCCAATCAGGGGGGAGGGGGGTGGGGCCGGGTTAGGGCTGCGTGTCTGAATGGACACAGGGAGCTGTGACTCAGCTCGGGTGCCCCCATAGCAAGCTGCTGGCTGTGGGGGAACCCGACAGGAGGGAGGGGCCAGGAGCTCCGGCGAGGGACCCGAGAAGAGGAGGATCGGGGCTGCTCTGTGCAAATCCACTGCACAGAGGAGGTAAGTATAACATATTTGTTATGTTTATTTATTTTAATAAGATTTTACAATCACTTTAAGTTTATGGAAAAATCCATAAATGCAAAAAACCCCGCTGCTCCCAGGTGATGTATAACAACCATAAGCTTCAAAGCATGCACACCCTGCCACTGCAAGCAGACTACTAATGAGGAAAATTAGACAAATGCCAGCACTCCCACACGATGCAAAAAAGGCTTTATTGTATCCAAAACATGTCAAAACAATCCACACGGGCAGGGGAACGAAGGCAGACACATTTCACACAAGCTTTGGCAAAGATCCCTTTGGCCTCCATTTGTTCCCTCTATGGCCCACTAATACCTGTAGGGTCAGTCCCCTCGGTGCATGAACCCCAGTGACTCCTTGTGAATGCTGTTTATTTAATTCTTGGACATCAATGTTGTGACAAAATATATTGAATGCTTTACGGCTCCTGAAGAAGCCGACTGGCGAAACATGTCGAGTGAAGAGCATTTGTCAACATAAAAATCTTTATTAGGTATTTTTTGCTTGTTGTTAAAAGTCCAATCGTATTTCCATATTTTTAAATGTTAAAGCATAATAAAGAAATTTATTTTTGACTTGCATGTTACGGCAACTTTAAACTCTTACCGCCTGCCGGTGGGGCTCTCGTTCTTGGTGGACATCATATGGGGGTGCGCATGGGGAGTGGGGGCGCGCATCACGGCGATCTGTGGTGTGGTGTGTCAATTTGACACACCGCTACACCGATCTCGGTAAAGAGCCTCTGACGGAGGCTCTTTACCACATGATCAGCTGTGTCCAATCACGATGTAAACAGGAAGAGCCGTTGATCGGCTTTTCCTCACTCGCATCTGACAGACGCAAGTAGAGGAGAGCCGATCGGCTGCTCTCCTGACAGGGGGGTCTGTGCTGATTGTTTATCAGCGCAGCCCCCCCTCGGATGCCCACCCAGGACCACCAGGGATGGCCACCGCACTGGACCACCAGGTATGCCACCCTAGACCACCAGGGAAATGCCAATCAGTACCCAGGCAGCTGCCAATCAGTGCCCATCCCCAATGCCTGCCAGTCCATCAATGATGCCTATCAATGCCATCTATTAGTGCCGCATATCAGTGCCCATCAGTGCTACGTATCAGTGCCCAGCAGTGTCACCTATCAGTGCCACCCATAAGTACCCATCAGTGCAGCCTTTCAGTGCCCATCAGTGTCGCCTATCAGTGCCACCCATGAGTGCCCATCAGTGCCGCCTATCAATGCCCATCAGTGCCGCATATCAGTGCCGCCTACCAGTGCCGCCTATCAGTGCCCATCAGTGCCACCTCATCGGTGCCGCCTTAACAGCCGGTCCAAACTGTAGAGCTAGAACTACAGTGCGCAGTGGGCAAGTGGTTATTATTTTTTTTATTCTTTCTAGCGCAGCACTTTAAGTTTATATCATATGCATAGTAAGATACCGATAAAAGATATTTTTTTATTATTCTCTTTGTAGAGAGTATGGGTGCTTTGTTGGATTTATCCCAAATGTCCTCCAAAGCCAGGAAACCACCATGGCTCTCTCCCAGTTAGGCATATATTTCTGCTTGTGGAGAAGATTCATTTTATTTGTGGACAGAAGCCTGTATCCCGTGAGAGCTTTGATGTTTAACAAGGTCTTTTTTTATGCATATAACATTTCCCACACTCAGGACAGGCATGCAGCTTCTCACCCGTGTGGGATCGCTGATGTCTGGAAAGACAGAACTTCTCTGAAAAAACATTTCCCACACTCAGGGCAGGAATACGGCTTCTCTGCCAAGTGAGATCTTTGATGTCCAACAAGGTCTGTTGGAGGGCAACGTGGTCTAATGTCATATTTCTGGAGTTTATACATATCTGTTTCCTATTCCCAAAATCAGCCATGCTGATACTTGCAGTTCCATGGCTCTAAAGGGTAAAGGTTTGCGTTTCTTTCTGGTTGACACAACCAAGCATTTGCTTTTTCTGGGGGCGGTCTGGAATGACGTTTCTCAGCTCTTGGCCCTCGGACCGTCCATTGCTATAACACAAACGTGAAAGGGACCATAGCTGACAAGATGATTGATGAATGTCCTGCTACAGAAGATCAAAGGCATTGAAGATTGACCAAGGTACATAGACATGGACAATGCTGCCCCTAGAGGCCAATACAGCAGGACAGACAGTAATGTAATCCCCATAAATACTGATTCGTCAAAGGTCTAGATGGGATGGCACTGGGGTGGGGTTTGGATGGTGTATGTTTAATGTATAAAAGACTGAACGAGTGAGAGAGCTCTTTCTTTGCCTCTACCCTTTTTCGCTGGTGGCTCTCTAAGCCGCATGGCTCCCTCTCTGCTATTTTGAGTCCAGCCGAGGAGACCATGCGATAAGTATCTTTGATGTTCTTGTATTATATGTTCTGGTTATATGATTTGTAATATTGTAATATCTTTCTTTAGTATTTCTCATGTTAGCGTTTTTCCTATTTTCTTGGGAAATAAATAAGACTTTGTTTTGTTAAGCAGTGTGCTTGATTTTATAGCTAACCTTGTATTATAGTGATATCAGCAATAACATGTGATCAGAGTTTTAATAGACTAGCTAACTAGGGGAATAGACAAGTTAATACATAGGTACAATAATATTTATTAGGTCTGATTTATTTGAACAACATTTCCTGCACTCAGGGCAGGAGCACGGCTTCTCCCCCCGTGTGGGATCTCCGATGTGTAACAAGTTTTGCTTTCTGTGAATAACATTTCCCGCAATCAGGGCAGGAATACGGCTTCTGACCCGTGTGAGACGTCTGATGTCTGGAGACACTGAACCTCTCTGAAAAACATTTCCCGCACACAGGGCAGGGATACGGCTTCTCCGCAGTGTGAGATTTTTGATGTTTGATAAGGTCTGATATATTCGAACAACATTTTCCGCACTCAAGGCAGGAATACGGCTTCTCCCCCGTGTGAGATCTCTGATGAATAACAAGTTTTGCTTTCTGTGTATAACATCTTCCACACTCGGGGCAGGAATACGGCTTCTCGCCGGTGTGAGATTTCAGATGTCTGGAAAGAGTGGACTTCTCTGAAAAACATTTCCCGCACTCAGGGCAGGAATACAGCTTCTCCCCCGTGTGAGATCTTTGATGTTTAACAAGGTCTGATTTGTTTGAACAACATTTCCCACACTCAGAGCAAGAATACGGCTTCTCCCCTGTGTGAGATCTTTGATGTCTAACAAGGTCTGATTTCTGTATATAAGATTTCCCGCACTCAGAGCAGGAATACGGCCTCTCGCCAGTGTGAGTCTTCTGATGTATGTACAGATGGAACTTCTGCAAAAAACATTTCCCGCACTCGGGGCAGGAATGCGGTTTCTTGCCCGTGTGTAAATTCTGATGTCTGGAAAGACTGGACCTCTTTGAAAAAAATTTCCCACACTCAGGACAGGAATAAAGTTTTCCACCCGTGTGGGATCTCAGATGTTCAGTAAGACCTAATTCAGAGTTAAAACTTTCCCCACATTCAGGACAGGAAAATATCTTGTCCTCCTGAATTCCGGCACCATCCCCCACAGTACGAAGTGGCTCAGAGTCAGAGGGATTCCATGGTCTATCCACACTGTGAAGTCCACCATCCATAGTGGAGCTCATTGTCTTTTCTCCTCCACAATCTCCTGTGATGTCCTCATCTTCCATTTTACAACCTGGAGATAAAGTGAGAAGATCCTTTGAGGGTTTCTCCATGGCGTGTCCTGGAAAAATATAAAAACAAACAAACCCCTTATCTATGCGTGCAACCTGGCAGACAAGGAGAGGAGGAGGACAAGTGCGCTCCCTCGAACCATATCAGACCACATGCCCTCAACCTGGGCAAGGGGGAGCCCCCGTGGCAAAGGAGCATGTCCCCATGCTGATGAGGACCAAGCCTCCTCCCCACAACCCTGGCCTGGTTGTTGTGGGGGGGTCTGCAGGCTGGGGGCTTATTGGAATCTGGAAAGCCTGCTTTAACAACAGGGGGGCATCCCCTGATACTGGCCCCTCCCACGTGAATGATTACATAAATGAGAGTCTCCCAGATAACGGCATTGGTTATATTGGGATATAACCATACTTGGTCAATGTCACCAATGAAATTCCAGTGACATTGACCCAATATGGTCATTTACAAATATAGTCAATGATGTCACCTAGGAGACCCCGTCCTTTTATATATAGTAGGTGTCATCTGCTCGAGCTCTCAGCTCATGTTGGTGGGTGGTGGGATTTTTGTCCTTCAGTGGGTCAGCGGGCGTTGCTAAAGAGGAATTCTGGTCCTCCTTTGTTACTGCTGTATTATCTTTTCGCAGTGTGGACAGGGTTAAAATAAGGATTCAGTAATGCAGAAGGGCAGCAGCCATCTTTATGGAGACCACTTTGCAAATCTCATCTATGGAGTGTCTCGAGTGCAGGGAGAAGCCATTTTGGTTGAGTTTAATTTGATACTTGAGGTGATTGGCTGAGCAAGGAGGAGTGTGGTCTGCAAGCTGGGTGGAAAGGAGAGGACTGTCGTGAAGCAAGCAGGTATGTGGGAAAAAAAGACTACGCTGCAGACTGAATGGAACTCCTCCATAGCTGATCATCATTAGGAGAGACTAGTCATCATGCAATGTGAGGTGTGATTCGGATGCCTGGTGTGATCAGACTGGACCAGAGAGCACTCCCACCACCTGTAACGAGGGACACCTGTCTCAGCAGGATTGAAAAAGAGAGATCACAGCAACTTCTATCCCTGCCTGTGTCATCTTCAGGTGTGCAGAGAAATGACTAAATGACCAGGCGGCTCCTCTGAGGCTACACTAGAAAATGGCCAGATCTCATTTTTAACATTCAGCTCCTGTTGACTTCAATAGGGTTTGGTTTCAGCAAAGGAACTTTAACTATGTTTGCTGAACCCGTCTTGAACCAAACCCAGGTGTGTTCGGCTCATTACTACTCTGGACCAATCAGTGAGCAGTAACAGAGCGGAGATAAGAGAAGAATATATGATGGGTCACCTGTGCTGATCTCTGTATGAGTGTCCTCCTCTATGAATGTCCTCGTCATTCCAGCCTCCTCCGTATATTGCTGATCATCCCTCACATACGTCTCTTCTACTTCACCCTCAACTTTCAGGTTCACCAAAACTTCACCCTCAACTTTCATGTTCATCAGATCTTCACCCTAAACCAACAGAATAGCAGAAAATAACATCTGTAACATAGAAGTATTTATGATGTGAGATCACATAGAAAATATCATCTTGTAGAGTCCAAACATCATCTCCACATGTCAGAGTGTTAAATCACTTTATGTTCCCGAACCCTCAACTCCACCTACCTGATGATGGTGAGGGATGGTGTGACCTTCCTGTGTGGAACCCTGGGAATACAGAGGACGGGGACATCTCTCTGGTGGGTTTCTGTTATTAGGTGGTTCCATCATGATGTCCTTGTAGAGATCCTTGTGTGCTTCAGAAAGTTGCTCCATCACACCATACTCCTCATCCTCCTCTTTATACACTTCTTTAGGAACAATGTTATAAACCCCAAAATGTCCCTTCTGGATAAATAATATAACATTAATTGTAACAAACAAGCTTTTGTATAAATCATAACTACCAGTGATTGTTCCTCATCTACCTGATGATAGTGAGGGATGGTGTGACCTCCCTGTGTGGAATCCCGGGAATACAGAGGACGGGGACATCTCTCTGGTGGGTTCCTGGTATTTGGTGGCTCCATCGTATCCATGTGTCCTTTTAAAAACGTCTCCATCACTCCATACTCCTCATCCTCCTCTTTATACTCTTCTTTAACAACAATATTATAATCCCCGAGATTTACACTCTGAATATATAATAAAACATTCATTGTAATAAGCAAGCTTGTGTGTAAATCATAACTACCAATAATTGTCAGTCACTTACCTGATGATGGTGAGGGATGCTGTGATCTTCCTGTGTGGAATCCCGGGAATACAGAGGACGGGGACATCTCTCTGGTGGGTTCCCATTACTGGATCCATCTGTAGGAAACACACACACTGACTGAATACATTGTTTCTATGTGTTTATCAGATGATGGGGGATCTAGGTGGACCCTCCGTACTGCTCTCTCCTTTACAATAAAGTCTCCTCTTACCCGGTGATGTGAGGGGCGGCTGATTGTCCATCATGACGTCCTTGTAGAGATCCTTGTGTCCTTCTAAATACTCCCACTCCTCCATGGAACTAAAAGTTTGGTACCTTCTCAGATGTGTTGCTTTCCCACCAATGACCTTCTCACCTTATTCTATATATATATGTGTGTATGATCATCTGCTGGAGATAAAAGACATCACAGTGACTATGGAGGAAGAGGACGGACATGACGGGGGGTTACTGGGTGTAAATAGAAAATAAGATCTTATTACCTCCTCTGCTGCCAGTTCCAACAATGTCTCCTCTCTACTTCCTCCCAACTCACCTCTCACCTGGAACTACCTATCTGTACCTGACATCACTTCCTGTCTGCCTTCCATAGAGACTTTCTGTCTGTGTAAAAGTGATATCACCACCTTCTGGAACTCAGAGGAACTGCAGCCTCAAGACACATCAAATAGTGTAAAAAATGGCCCAAAATAAGAGGAAAAAATAGGGATTGGCTGGTGCTTTTTTGTCCATCTCACTTGGATTTCTCAGTGGAGGCCTTTTCCCCTATTTTGGGGGGGTCCCGTCTTTGTGGTAGAGATGCTGAGGGTAAGACATTAAGCCAAGCTAAAACTTGCTGATTAACAAAAGATCCGAGACATGGGCCAAAATAGGGCCAATGGGAAATCCGAGTGAGATGGACAAAAAAGTCAGTAATTTTAGGCGTCCATACAGATGTATTGGTGATAAAATTCAGAAATCAGAAAGATCCAACATGTTTTAGTGGTTAAATAATATCCCTTCATCAGGGATTTGATAAGAATAGCATAGGTTTCCCAAATGCACACCATTGTGCCTAATAATGCTCTTGTTTTAATGTAGAACTATGTCCAGGGGCTTTTTTTTATAGAGAGTCCTATAGGAAGCCTTCCCTTTCTTCTCCAAGGTTTGATATTCTCTTATTTTATTAATAATTATTTTTGTTGGGTAACCATGAATTGTGTACTCCAGAAAGAGCACCTCATTACAGTTCACCATTCTCTCTCTTTGGATGGCGACAAGACGTTGTGTGTGCCCCGATTTAGGAGCCCCTAATGTGGTGACGGTCTAGTGCTATTGGTGCAGCATGGCCAATGTGGTGAAATTTTGGCGCGTAGGCGTTTCACATATCAGGCAGTTGGCAGAAGCTTTTGCCGATGCTGCAATTTGGCCAGGAGAACTGCCTAAAGTGGTCATACATTATTCTGGCCTACCGTGGGGCACCCTGAAAGCCAGGGTACCTAACAAGGAACTGCTAAACTGCCATGCTCAGGCCTTGTGCCAAGCAAGTTACTTGTATGTAAAATTTCATAGTAGAAGGATAGCCAGCAGGTTCATGCGATTGTCACTCACAACGTGGCCTGGCATAAGCTGACGTGGGGGGGCAGCTACCTCGCAGCCTGCTTGTCCATGAAGAGCCTTTAGAGTCTATGGTCCAGTGTAGCTCATGTCTCCAAGGAATTCTGTGGACCAGTATAACAGCATTTTGCCTTTGACATAGAATAGGCTCTGTGGTGTTTAGAGGTTCTGAGGAGTCATCGATTGAGGCCATTATAAAGGAAGGAGAGTTGACCATGCTGGCACCATCACCAAAGCATAGGACATTGGGTGGCACAACTAACTCAAGTTTTTGTCCATGAAGAGCCTTTAGAGTCTATGGTCCAGTGTAGCTCATGTCTCCAAGGCATTCTAGCTGTGGACCAGCATAACAGCATTTTACTTTTGACAAAGTATAGGCCAGTGATGGCGAACCTTGGCACCCCAGATGTTTTGGAACTACATTTCCCATGATGCTCAAGTTCACTGCAGAGTGGATGAGCATCATGGGAAATGTAGTTCCAAAACATCTGGGGTGCCAAGGTTCGCCATCACTGGCATAGGCTCTGGGGTGTTAAGAGGTTCTGAGGAGTCATCGATTGAGGCCATTGTAAAGGAAGTAGAGTTGACCATGTTGTCACCATCACCAAAGCATTAGGACATTGGGTGGCACAACTAACTCCATTTTTTGTCCATGAAGAGCCTTTAGAGTCTATGGTCCAGTGTAGCTCATGTCTCCAAGGTATACTAGCTGTGGACCAGCACAACAACATTTTGCTTTTGACATAGCATAGGCTCTGGGGTGTTTAGAGGTTTTGAGGAGTCATCGATTGAGGCCATTATAAAGGAAGGAGAGTTGACCACGCTGGCACCATCACCAAAGCATAGGACATTGGGTGGCACAACTAACTTGTGCTTCATACTGCATCCTTCTCAGCCACTCTTTTATATACCCACTGTAACGTGAAAATGAAATACTGTTCTTGCCCATGCTTGCTAAACCCAGTGTCTGTGGTCCCTGAAGCTGATTAGCGCAAGACATGACCACCTCATGGAGGGCGGGAATGGCCACTTGGGCAACAAAATGGCATTTGGGTACCTCCACTGTGGTGCAGCACAGGGCAAAAGCTAGAAGAAAGGGACCGACTCCACCACCTGAAATGGGAGCTGCTGTAAAGTCTGCCGTTTTGCCAAACAGGCATTGCAATGCAAAGCATAAAGTGGTTTGAGGGACATTTTTTTTCCTTATGCTCCAGCAGCTGCGGAACAGACACCTGCTTGGTCAAGGATGCCTCTGTAGATGACAGAAAAGGGTTAGAAGGCTTACAGCAAGGGTTAAGTCTATGCTTGGCCTAGCGTGTAATTGAAAGGATTGGTGTTTTTCCAAATTTTGCCCTCAAAGTTGCATACAACGGAGGACCCTCTCTTCACTATTATGACCTTTTTTCTTGTTACCTGTGTCCAAGGGTAGTGCCCATCACCCCATGCCAATTTTTTTTGACACTCCCTTACTTATTCTGCTTGAAAATAGCCTGAATTTATTTTTTGGGGGACCGGAATAGGAATATGGCTTCTCCCCTGCGTGAGATTTTCTATGTATAACAAGTTCTGTGGAGGACATTTTCCGCACTCGGGATAGGAATACGGCTTCTCCTCTGAGGCCTTTTTTTTTTTTCTATGCAATCTTTATTTGGATTTAAACATGAAAAATAAAACAAAGAGCAGTATAACAGGCATGAGCATCATGCCGCATAAATCAAAGCATGTTTGCAATACACACAACAGACAGCAGTTTGGCATACATGAGAGTATATAATACAGAGGAACGTGACAGAACAGAACGTAAGGAGGATGGTAAAGCTTGTTTACCCGTGGAACCCACTCTAGGGGATCTCCGACCACAAATATTCAGGGCCACCATCTCTGCAGCACTCCACCAATCAGACCTGTATGGTAGAGGGGCCAGACGGAAGACACTCCTCAGTAAAAGGCACATGACAGCCCGCTGAAGTTTGCCAAAAGCCACCCGAAGGACTCTCAGACCATGAGAAACAAAATTCTCTGGCCTGATGAAACATAGATTGAACTCTTTGGCCTGAATGGCAAGCGTCATGTCTGGAGGAAACCAGGAACCACTCATCACCTGGCCAATACTATCCCTACTGTGAAGCATGGTGGTGGCAGCATCATGCTGTGGGTGATGTTTTTCAGCGGCAGGAACTGGATGACTAGTCAGGATGGAGGGAAAGATGAATGCAGGATGTAGAGACATCATTGATGAAAACCTGCTCCAGAGCGCTCTGGACCTCAGACTGGGGCGAAGGTTCATCTTCCAACAAGGCTACGACCCTTAGCACACAGCCAAGATAACAAAGGAGTGGCTACGGGACAACTCTGTGAATGTCCTTGAGTGGCCCAGCCAGAGCCCAGACTTGAACCCGATGGAACATCTCTGGAGAGATCTGAAAATGGCTGTGCTCACGACGCTCCCCCATCCAACCTGATGGAGCTTGAGAGGTCCTGCAAAGAAGAATGGGAGAAACTGCCCAAAAATAGGTGTACCAAGCTTGTAGCATCATACTCAACAAGACTTGAGACTGTAATTGGTGCCAAAGGTGCTTCACCAAAGTATTGAGCAAAGGCTGTGATACTTATGTACATGGGAGGAGCCTGTGATGCTTATGTACATGGGAGGAGTCTGTGATACTCATGTACATGGGAGGAGTCTGTAATGCTTATGTACATGTGAGGAGCCTGTGATACTCATGTACATGGGAGGAGCCTGTGATGCTTATGTACATGGGAGGAGCCTGTGATGCTTATGTACATGGGAGGAGCCTGTGATGCTTATGTACATGGGAGGAGCCTGTGATGCTTATGTACATGGGAGGAGCCTGTGATACTTATGTACGTGGGAGGAGCCTGTGATGCTTATGTACGTGGGAGGAGCCTGTGATGCTTATGTACGTGGGAGGAGCTTGTCATGCTTATGTGTATGGGAGGAGCCTGTGATGCTTATGTACGTGGGAGGAGCCTGTGATGCTTATGTACATGGGAGGAGCTTGTCATGCTTATGTGTATGGGAGGAGCCTGTGATGCTTATGTACGTGGGAGGAGTCTGTGATACTAATGTACGTGGGAGGAGCCTGTGATACTTATGTACGTGGGAGGAGTCTGTGATACTTATGTACGTGGGAGGAGCCGGTGATACTTATGTACGTGGGAGGAGCCGGTGATACTTATGTACGTGGGAGGAGCCTGTGATACTTATGTACTTAAGATTTTTTTATTTTTAATAAATTTGCAAAGATTTCAAACAAACTTCTTTCACGTTGTCATTATGGGGGATTGTTTGTTGAATTTTGAGGAAAATAATTGGTTTCTCCTCCTCCGTGTGTGAGATCTTTGATTTAAAACAAATTCGATTTTTGTGGGAAATGATTCCACCAATCAGGAGAGGCATTTGGGGCTTCTATCTTATGTGCAGTCTCTGATGTCTATACAGACTGGGCTTATCATAAAAACTTTTCCCGCACTCGGGGCATGAATATGGCCTCTCCCCCGTGTGGGATCTTTGATGTTTAAGAAGATCTGACTTATGCATATAACATTTCCTGCACTCGGGGCACGAATGTGGCCTCTCCCCCGTGTGAGATCTTTGATGTTTAACAAGGTCTGATTTATGCATATAACATTTCCCGCACTCGGGACAGGCATTCGTCTTCTCGCCAGCATGGGATCTCTGATGCCTGGATAGAATCGGCTTATCTGAAAAACATTTCCCGCACTCGGGGCAAGAATAAGGCTTTTCCCCCGTGTGTGATCTCTGATGGATGACAAGTACTGATTTCTGTGTGTAGCACTTTCCGCACTCGGGGCAGGCATACGGCTTCTCGCCCGTGTGCAATCTCTGATGTCTGTTAAGGTGGGTCCTCTGCGAAAAAAATTTCCCGCACTCAGGGCAGGAATACGGTTTCTCCCCCGTGTGCAAGCTCTGATGTTTGGAAAGATTGGACTTCTGTGAGAAACATTTCCCGCACTCGGGGCAGGAATACGGCTTCTCTCCTATGTGTAATCTCTGATGTCTGGAGAGGTTGAACACATGCGAAAAAAGTTTCCCACAATCAGGACAGGGAAATTTCTCCTTCTCCAAAATTCTGGCACCATCCGCCTCAGTGTGAGTTTTCTCAGAGTCAGAGGGATTCCATGGTCTATCCACACTGTGAAGTCCACCATCCATAGTGGAGATCATTGTCTTTTCTCCTCCACAATCTCCTGTGATGTCCTCATCTTCCATTTTCCAACCTGGAGATAAAGTGAGACGATCCTTTGAGGGTTTCTCCATGGCGTGTCCTGGAAAAATATAAAAACATCATCAATAGATATGAGAGGGTTAGTTCACTTCCATCAAGATTCCATCTGGATCAGGTAGATATGAGTGAGCAGATGTTCTCGGTGGAGGTCCCAACCAGCTGGGACTCTCCCCCCTCTTCAGTCAAAGAGACTTTGGTCCTCCAACCAGATCACTTCTACATTTACACAGCCTTGTCAGAAGAGCAGGAACCAATGGGGACTGGGAGGTCCATGCTCTTTACACAACCACAAGCCTAGACACTGGGTCATGTGATCTCTGATAAACAAGAGGGTCAAAGTTCAGACTTGAAGACCCTTTACCATAGAACAAGTGACCATAGGCCTAGGCTTCTGGTTATAGGCAGCAATAGAGGGAGCTTGGAGCAGGATTTTCTCCTGGAAAGATAAGTGTTTCAGTCTTTACGTTTCTCCTTACTTTTCATCCCAACAAGTTTTATGTTAACTACTACCTACAAATTCTGCTGGAAGAAGAGGGACCGACCTAAGAAAGGCTCAATCTGTGTTATCATATCTGTGCTACTGTAACTAGGAGTGACACACAACCTAATACTGCCAGCTGAACCCCAGGACGGGTATCAGTACAGGGAGGGGACCATTATCAACCTGTTATTGGCTGATATCACTCAGCTCCCGCCCTACTCTGGACCAATCAGTGAGCAGTAACAGAGCAGAGATAAGAGAAGAATATATGATGGGTCACCTGTGCTATTATCTGTAGAAGTGTCCTCCTCTATGAATGTCCTCGTCATTCCAGCTTCCTCCGTATATTGCTGATCATCCCTCACATACGTCTCTTCTACTTCACCCTCAACTTTCATGTTCATCAGATCTTCACCCTAAACCAACAGAATGGCAGAAAATAACATCTGTAACATAGAAGTATTTATGATGTGAGATCACATAGAAAATATCATCTTGTAGAGTCCACACATCATCTCCACATGTCAGAGTGTTCAATCACTTTATGTTCCCGACCCTCAACTCCACCTACCTGATGATGGTGAGGGATGGTGTGACCTTCCTGTGTGGAATCCCGGGAATACAGAGGACGGGGACATCTCTCTGGTGGGTTCCTGGTATTAGACATTTCCATCATGATGTCCTTATAGAGATATTTGTGTCCTTCAAAAAGCTCCTCCATCACACCATACTCATCATCCTCTTCTTTAACAACAATATTATAATCCCCGAGGTTTCCACTCTGAATATATAATAAAAATGACACTATTTGTAACAATGTAGATAATGTACAGATCCTAATGATACTATCAGTGATTGTTCCTCATCTACCTGATGATGGTGAGGGATGGTGTGACCTTCCTGTGTGGAATCCCGGGAATACAGAGGACGGGGACATCTCTCTGGTGGGTTCCTGTTTCTAGGTGGCTCCATCATACTGTCCTTGTTGAGATCCTTGTGTCCTTCAGAGATCTCCTTCATCACTCCATACTCCTCATCCTCCTCTTTATACTCTTCTTTAACTACAATATTATCATCCCCGATTTTTCCACTCTAAAAGATATAATAAAACATTCATTGTAACAAACATGCTTGTGTATAAATCATAACTACCAATAATTATCAATCATCTACCTGGTCATGGTGACCTTCCTGTGTGGAATCCCGGGAATACAGAGAACCGGGACTCTCTGGTGGGTTTCTGTAGCTGGATGACTCCACCGTGGTGTCCTGGTACAGACCTTTGTGTCCTTTTAGAGACTCCTCCATCACCCCATCCTCATCATCCTCCTCTTTTATTTCTTCTTTACCCACAACTGTAGAATCTCTCAGGTTTCCACTCTGAATATATAATAAAAATGACATCAATGGTAACAATGTAGATAATGTACAGATCCTAATGATACTATCAGTGATTGTTCCTCATCTACCTGATGATGGTGGGGGATGGTGTGATCTTCCTGTGTGGAATCCCGGGAATACAGAGGACGGGGACATCTCTCTGGTGGGTTCCCATTACTGGATCCATCTGTAGGAAACACACACACTGACTGAATACATTGTTTCTATGTGTTTATCAGATGATGGGGGATCTAGGTGGACCCTCCGTACTGCTCTCTCCTTTACAATAAAGTCTCCTCTTACCCGGTGATGTGAGGGGCGGCTGATTGTCCATCATGACGTCCTTGTAGAGATCCTTGTGTCCTTCTAAATACTCCCACTCCTCCATGGAGAAATAGACAGTGACATCCTGACACCTTATAGGAACCTGACACACACAATGATACAGTCACCATCCAGACACATCCCTTGTCTGTTACTGGATAATGTCCCAGAATTCCCAGAATCCTCCTCACCTCTCCTGTCAGCAGCTCCATCATCTTCTTGGTGACTTCTAGAATCTTCTCCATGTTGTGTCTCTCAGGTTTTAGGGAGTCACATGGAGGCACTGTGATGGTCATATGATCACCTGACTTCACAAGAGGAAATCTCTGTATTGGAGAACCAATAGGAATATCATGTTAGAATCCCAGAATCCTCCTCACCTCTCCGGTCAGGTCTGTGTTTTATTAATAGAGATAAGAGTGATGTCATGTGACCTCCCAGAATCCTCCTCACCTCTCCGGTCAGGTCTGTGTTTTATTAATAGAGATAAGAGTGATGTCATGCGACCTCCCAGAATCCTCCTCACCTCTCCGGTCAGGTCTGTGTTTTATTAATAGAGATAAGAGTGATGTCATGTGACCTCCCAGAATCCTCCTCACCTCTCCGGTCAGGTCTGTGTTTTATTAATAGAGATAAGAGTGATGTCATGTGACCTCCCAGAATCCTCCTCACCTCTCTGGTCAGGTCTGTGTTTTATTAATAGAGATAAGAGTGATGTCATGCGCCCTCCCAGAATCCTCCTCACCTCTCCGGTCAGCAGGTAGATGATCTCCAGGGTGAGGTTTAGTATCTTCTCAGTCATGTGACTCCGGTCCTCCTCCATCCTCATTGGTCATGTGATCTATACAGGTTTCCTGTAGACCAATAATTGATAAGAGAGAATTATCTGGACTGTACTGGTTGTATAATATTAGGATGGGGATGTATGGGGGATAATATGAGGGATTCTATCATGGAAGAATGGTCCCCCGAGGGATTACACACAGAGGAACATTCCGTTTAGTGTTTGGTCTGTTTTTGGTGTCTGGGAACCTCTTATTCTTTGTCCTTTATACCTAAATAAAACTCATATCCTTTACACATCACCAAAATGAAGAGAAGGTTCCGGCCCGGTAACTGGGGGAATGTTCTGACCTTGAAGGGGGTTAATCTAGGTTTCTACACTACATATATGTGTATCATCATCTGCTGGAGATAAAAGACGTCACAGTGACTATGGAGGAAGAGGACGGAACATGACGGGGGGGTTACTGGGTGTAAATAGAAAATAAGATCTTATTACCTCCTCTCCTGCCACTTACAATAATGTCTCCTCTCTACTTCCTCCTGACTCACCTCTCACCCGGAACTTCTTATTTATAACCTGACATCATTTCCTGTCTTCCATAGAGACTTCCTGTCTGGGTAGATGTGAGATCACCACCTTGTGGAGCTCAGAGGAACTGCAGCCCCAAGAACGGTCTTCTAGTGTGAATGTGACGAACTTGAAGCACAGATAGAGTGCACCTGGAGGAAAATGACACGGAACCTGATGTTCCGGCATTTATTGGGGAATTTGGGCATATCAGAGGGGTGGCAATAGGATGTAGCACAGGGGAATAGTCCGCAGGGCAGCAGTATGGCACAGAAGGGAAAAATTATCCTCGGGGGCAGTAATATTGCACAGCTAGAACTACCAATCCACAGAGTGGCAATATGACACAGCAAAGGAAGCTAGTCCACAGAGCAGCAATATGGCACAGCAAAAAAGAAGCAGTTTATGGGGTAGCAATAGTTTTGCCACCTCATCAACCGAACACATATTGATTACACAGGTTCTGTGGCTGATTAAGGTGGTAATTAAACTTGCTTGGTGACTTATCTGCATTAAGTGAGCCTCAGAACCCGTGTAATCCATATGTGTTCGGGTTTAAAGGGATGAGGTGGCAACTATAGGTGGAGGAAATATGACACAACAAAAAGGAATAAAATGCGAAAGGGTACAAAGAGTAATGCCCTGTACACACGGTCGGACATTGATCGGACATTCCGACAACAAAATCCATGGATTTTTTTCCCGACGGATGTTGGCTCAAACTTGTCTTGCGTACACACGGTCACACAAAGTTGTCGGAAAATCCAAACGTTCTGAACGCGGTGACGTAAAAAACGTACGTCGGGACTATAAACGGGGCAGTAGCCAATAGCTTTCGTCTCTTAATTTATTCTGAGCATGCGTGGCTCTTTGTGCTTTGGATTTGTTTTCACACGATTGGAATTTCCGACAACGGATTTTGTTGTCGGAAAATTTTATAGCCTGCTCTCCAACTTTGTGTGTCGGAAATTCTGATGGAAAATGTGTGATGGAGCCCACACACGGTCGGAATTTCCGACAACAAGGTCCTATCACACATTCTCCACCGGAAAATCCGACCGTGTGTACGGGGCATTACTCTACAGACATTTATCTTTCCTGGGTTGCTGGTGTGGTTGTCTTGGCATCGGGTTGGTCCAAGCAGGGTACTCTGTGGGAGTCTCTGGTCACACCATAGCAGAAGTCTGAGGGGAGGGCAGGCAGGGTAATCCGTGGACTCTGGGTACACAGCAGCAGGTGTCTGCTGTGGGCTCTGGGCACGTGGCTGAAGGTGTCTGAGGAGAGGACAGCGAGGGAGAGGCAGATCCTGGAGGCCCAACTGTAATCTGGGTCCCCACATTCACAGGCAGCACACAGGGGTGATGGCACAGGAACTCTATCCTCCTAAGTAGGGATGAGCTTCGAGTTCGAGCCGAACTCATGTTCGACTCGAACATCGGGTGTTCACCTGCTCGCCGAACAGCGAACAATTTGGGGTGTTTGCGGCAAATTCGAAAGCCGTGGAACACCCTTTAAAAGTCTATGGGAGAAATCAAAAGTGCTAATTTTAAAGGCTTACATGCAAGTTATTGTCATGAAAAGTGTTTGGGGACCTGGGTCCTGCCCCAGGGGACATGGATCAATGCAAAAAAAAGTTTTAAAAACGGCCGTTTTTTCGGGAACAGTGATTTTAATAATGCTTAAAGTGAAACAAAAAAAGTGTAATATTCCTTTAAATTTCCTACCTGGGGGGTGTCTATAGTATGCCTGTAAAGGGGCGCATGTTTCCCGTGTTTATTACAGTCTGACAGCAAAATGACGCGGCTATTAATGAATAGCCGGTCCGACAATACACATAAAAGTTCATTGATAAAAACGGCATGGGAATTCCCCACAGGGGAACCCCAAACCAAAATTTTTTTTAAAAATGGCATGGGGGGTCCCCCTAAATTCTATACCAGGCCCTTCAGCTCTAGTATGGATATTAAGGGGAACCCTGGCCAAAATTTTTAAAAAATGGCGTGGGGTCCCCCCAAAAATCCATACCAGACCCTTATCCGAGCACGCAACCTGGAGAGGGCGCCCCCCCCTCCTGAACCGTACCAGGCCACATGCCCTCAACATTGGGAGGGTGCTTTGGGGTAGTGTTTTGAACTGTATCTGTTGAGCAAACATGTGGAGAGATTGTAAGAATCTGGTGGTAGACACTGAATGTTCAGTAAGGTGGATAAGTCTACTAGCAGCATTCATAATAGACTGAAGGAGGATAGCTGGCATAGAGGAAGGCCAATGAGTAGGGAGTGCCAATGTTTGAGACTAGAGATTACAAGGTCAGCGGTACTTCAGGTTGTTTACTGAAACGATAGCAGAGAATGATGCTGCTACCCTTTTGTTTCCTATAACAGTCACCAGAGCAGCAGGGTGCCTGAATCACAGCGACACAACTGTCATAGCTTACATTCAACCAAAGATTGGCAGCTCCGTGTATATGCTCAATAAAATCTTTTATTCCTACATTCCACAGGACAATGCAAACTCAACTACAGAGATGTTGATGCGTTTTAGCCCAGGTGGGTTTAGTCATAACTTTCCCTGTCCCCCTCCCCCCTGCCGGCACTGGGGAGCTAAAGTTCATTGAGGAAACCATGAACGCCACACCCTTTTCTTCCTTCCCTACCACTCCTCTTTTTTCCTTTCTTCTCCCCCCCCCTTTTCCGTATCGCTTTCCTCTTCCTTTCTTGGACACAGAAACCCAGAGAAACTAGGCTCGTTCTAATTATCTTGACTGGACGAGGACCTTACCTATATATTATGTTTTAGTCGGTGTTCCAATTGGAGTGTGCTTGATGTGGATCCTTAATGCTCCAGCGCCCACCCAGGGAGTGATGGTGCCGGTGTTCTTTTCGTGTGCTTGAGGTGGGTCCCACATGGTGAATAAGCAAGAGTAGAATAGGCATTGATGTATATGAATATGAGTTATAAACATTCACCAATGTACATCTAAAAAAAACAACAACAATTATTACATCATAGACCAAAGCTGGATGCTGGTAAAAACAGTCCTCATATTCTGACACGTTTCACCAGATTTGGCTTCATCAGGTCTATGAAGATATTACAGCACTCACTTATAAAGAGACAATAACATATTATACCATATTTATATACATCAATGCTTATTCTACTCTTGCGTTTGTGGCACCCACCTCAAGCACACAGAAAAAAAAACACCAACACGATCATTCCCTCTTCTTCCTTCCCTACCTTTTCTTTTTTTTTCCCTTTCTTCCTTCCACCCCCCCCCCTTTCTTGGACACAGAAACTCAGAGAAACTAGGCCCGTTATAATTATCTTGACTGGACCAGGACCCTATATACAGTATCTCACAGAAGTGAGTGCACCCCTCATATTTTTTTTTTTTTTAATGTGACAACACTGAAGAAATGACACTTTGCTACAATGTAAAGTAGTGAGTGTACAGCTTGTATAACAGTGTAAATTTGCTGTCCATTCAAAGTAACTCAACACACAGCCATTAATGTCTAAACCGTCGGCAACCAAAGTGAGTACACCCCTAAGTGAAAATCTCCAAATTGGGCTCAAAGTGTCAATATTTTGTGTGGCCACCACTATTTTCCAGCACTGCCTTAACCTTCTTGGGCATGGAGGTCACCAGAGCTTCACAGGTTGTCACTGGAGTCCTCTTCCACTCCTCCATGACGACATCACAGAGCTGGTGGATGTTAGAGACCTTGCGCTCCTCCACCTTCCGTTTGAGGATGTCCAACAGATGCACAATAGTGTTTAGGTCTGGAGACATGCTTGGCCAGTCCCTCACCTTTACCCTCAGCTTCTTTAGCAAGGCAGTGGTGGTCTTGGAGGTGTGTTTGGGGTGGTTATCATGTTGGAATACTGCCCTGCGGCCCAGTCTGCGAAGGGAGGGGATCATGCTCTGCTTCAGTATGTCACAGTACATGTTGGCATTCATGGTTCCCTCAAGGAACTGTAGCTCCCCAGTGCAGGCAGCACTCTGTGTTCCAATTGGAGTGTGGGGATCCTTAATGCACCAGCGCCTGCCCGAGGAGTGATGGTGCTGGTGTTTTTTCGTGTGCGTGAGGTGGGTCCAACACGGTGAACGCAAGAGTAGAATAGGCATTGATGTATATGAAAATGGTATATGCTATTGTCTCTTTATAGACGAGTGCTGTAATGTTTTCATAGGCCCTGATAAAGCCAAATCGGGTGAAACGCGTTGACATATGAGGATTGATGTCACCAGCATTCCGCTTTGGTGTATGATTATGCACATGATCTATCAGCACTAACAAATACTGTTGTATTCCTTTTAAACTAGATGTACGTTGGATACAATTATTTTAACTTTGATATCAATAAATTGATTGATCTCCTTTGTCTGTTTCTCCAATATACAATACGGATGATGGCCATGAGCGGACTTCCATGATAAAGATCAGAGGGGCGCTCGGCCACCGGTTTTCTGAGCTGTATATCTAGGTGTGCTTCTTCCCAGTGTGAAATGTATAGAAAAATACAATTCATATAGAAGACATTTCCCGCATGTAGGACACTAGCACACCTCAAGAGTTGGGTGGTTTCTCTGATGTTTGGTAAGACAAGATCTCTGTGAAAAACATTTCTCACACTCAGGACAGGAATACGGCTTCTCACCCGTGTGAGATCTCTGATGTATAACAAGTTTTGATTTCTGTGTATAACATTTTCCACACTCAGGACAGGAATACGGCTTCTCCCCCGTGTGAGATCTCTGATGTGTGATAAGACGGGACATCTGTATAAAGCATTTCCCGCACTCAGGACAAGAATACGGCCTCTCCCCCGTGTGAGATCTTTGATGTAATAAAGCTTGTTCTGTGAAAAACATTTCCCACACTCGAGGCAGGAGTACTGGCTGTCCCCTAGGTGAGGTATTTGATGTGTAACAAGGTCTGATTTCTGTGGAAAAAATCTCCCACACTGAGAACAAGAATATGGCTTTTCACCCGCGTGCAACCTCTGATGTCCGAAAAGTTTGGACATCTGTGAGAAATATTTCCTGCACTCAGGGCAAGAATGAAGTTTCTCCCCCATGTGAGATCTCTGATGTACAGAAAGATCTAATTCAGAGCTAAAACTTCCCTCACATTAAGGACAGGAGTATGTCTCCTCCCCCTGAATTCCGCCCCCACCCCTCACAGTACGAGGTTGCTCAGAGTCAGAGGGATTCCATGGTCTATCCACACTGTGAAGTCCACCATCCATAGTGGAGCTCATTATCTTTTCTCTTCCACAATCTCCTGTGATGTCCTCATCTTCCATTTTTCAACCTGGAGATAAAGTGAGAAGATCTTTTAAGGGTTTCTCCATGGCGTGTCCTGGAAAAATATAAAACATCATCAACAGGTTAATGATGGTTTTTCAAATATTGGAATATACAGTAAATTACCAAAAGTATTGGGACACCTGCCTTTACACGCACATGAACTTTAATTGCATCCCAGTCTTAGTCCGTAGGATTCAATATTGAGTTGGCTCCGCCCTTTGCCGCTATAACAGCTTCAACTCTTCTGGGAAGGCCGTCCACAAGGTTTAGGAGTGTGTCTATGGGAATGTTTGACCATTCTTCCAGAAGCGCATTTGTGAGTATCATGTGACTCTGGTCCTCCTCCATCCTCATTGGTCAAGTGATCTATAAAGGTTTTCCTGTAGACCAATAATTGATAATGGAGAATTAACTGGACTGTACTGGTTGTATATTAGGATGGGGATTAGGGTTGCCACCTTTTCTTCAAGCCAAACCCAAAAACTTTAGCAGCCTGTGACTCCCCAAGGAGAGTAGTAATGTGGTGCACATAGTGTGCTGCAGCGTACAGCAATTGTGGCTAATTTGCTATTGACATCATTACCCTGCTCCCCAGCAATGCCAAACCTACCCCCAGACAGACGCCCGCAGCTCCTGGATGGCAACAGATCTGTGTGTATCTATCTTGGTTACTTGAGGAGCCACAGCCCGGTCTATATAATGTGTCTGGGTTTCAGTCGGCCTGAAACCCAGACACATGATTCAAAACCCAAACTTTCCGGGTTATTCCTGGACAGGTGGCAACCCTAATGGGGATGTATTGGAGATAATATTAGGGTTTATGTCATGTATGAACAGTCCCCATTGCACACAGATTTTTCCAGTTTGGTGCTTCCTATGTTTTTTGTGTCCCAAAGCCTCTTTGGGACACAAACCCAGCTTTATGTCTAAAAAAAAAAAAAAAAAAACTTCTATCCTCAGAAGATCTCCAAAATGAAGAGAATGTTCCGGCCCCGAAAGTGGGGGGAATGTTCTGCCCCTGAAGGTGTTAATCTAGGTTTGCACACTATATATGTGTGTATCATCATCTGCTGGAGATAAAAGACGTCACAGTGACTATGGAGGAAGAGGACGGAACATGACGGGGGGTTACTGGGTGTAAATAGAAAAAAGGATTTTTCTTACCGCCTGTGCTGGCAATTCCAGTAATGTCGCCTCTCTACTCCCTCCAGGCTCACCTCTCACCCGGAACTTCCTGTCTGTACCTGACATCACTTCCTGTCTGTACCTGACATCACTTCCTGTCTTTCCTAGAGAATTCCTGTCTTTGTAGGAGTGAGATCACCACCTTATTGGGCATATAGGAACTGCAGCCCTGAGAACCTTTTTCACAGTGTGAACACAGACTTGTCTTGTTGCCACTTGTCCCGAATGCTCCAGGACCATGTCCCGAAAGTTGCCAGGATTTTGGCAACTGTTCCAAAGTTCTGCTTCTTTTTTTGTATTACCTTCATTAACATCTGTACAACTTCTCATCCAAGGAGTGATCATCACAAACTGAGATTATTTGTGACAGGTTCCAGAATACGGGGGCCATTATTCTCCTGATTCCTCTCAAGTATCTACGCTCTGCAGTTTTATGTGTTTTGGAATATTGATTGATTTCTCCACAGCATTACAATGTCACCACACCAGTGCAGCCAGCCAGTGTCTCCGATCACTAGCCACAGCATTACAATGCCACCACACCAGTGCAGATCACCGACCCCCCCCAACATCAAGAGACCAGTGTAAGCCAGCATCAGTGTTTCTGAAAATTGCCACACTAGTTTCATTGTTGCCAGACCAGTGAAGGCAGCAACAGTATTCCTGCTCAACAACACCAGCCCCACTGTCACCACACCAGTGTAAGTCAGCAACAGTGGTCCTGATCATCGCCACATGAGTCCCAGTGTCACCAAACCAGTGTAAGAAAGCAACAGTGTTCCTGATTTTTGCCACATGAATCTCAGTGTCACTAGACCAGTGTAAGCCATAGTTTCTGACTGCTGGCCTGAACTGAACCTTTTCCTGTTTGCTGACCATGTCTCTGCCTGAACTGACCCATTTGCATGGGCCACTGACTATGTTCCTGTGATACACCAGTCCCAGCCAGCCCCTGCAGACAACGGCACTCCTGGAACCACAGGAACAGTTTTGTTCAGCCATGTAGAAAAAATGATCCGCACTCTGCTCTTGTTGCTCTTAAAATTTCTTCATTTTTATTGAATGACCACAGTGAACAAACGCAGATTAAGTCAATTGACGGGTTTTGCCCTATAAGGCCTTAGTCATAACCCTTTTGTTCAGCCCCCTATACTTCCTTGCCAGTGATCATAGATTTGAGTGATGCTGACGACACTCAAATCTATTACTCTACCCCTCAACCCACTCCTTCTCCTCACGTATCACTAATTTACTATCAGATATATCAGTTTGGATGTCACACCACTTTCTCGAACTCAATCTATCCAAAACTGAACTTATCATTTTTCCTCCCCCACGTGCCCCTTCCCCTGATCTCTCTGTCAAAATCGACGGCACAACTATCAGCCCATCCCCACATGCCAAGGTCCTATGAGTAGTCCTGGACTCTGAACTCTCCTTTAAGCCCCACATCCAATCATTGTTCAAATCTTGTCGCCTCCACCTCCGCAACATTTCCAAAATATGCCCCTTTCTATCCAATGACACAACAAAGCTCTTAATTCACTCGCTGGTCATCTCTCGCCTCGACTACTGCAACTCCCTCCTTATTGGCTTACCTCTACATAGTCTATCACCCCTTCAATCCATCATGAATGCTGCTGCCAGACTCATCCACCTTACCAATCGCTCTGTGTCTGCTACTCCTCTCTGTCAATCCCTCCACTGGCTTCCGCTCAGCCAACAAATTTAATTCAAAATACTAACAACTACCTACAAAGCAATCCACAATTCGGCCCCCAGCTACATCACTGACCTAGTCTCAAAATACCAACCTAATTGTTCTCTTTGTTCCTCTCAAGACCTTCTGCTCTCTGGTAACCTCCTCCCATGCTCGTCTCCAGGACTTTTCCAGAGCCTCTCCAAGCCTATGGAACTCCTTACCCCAATCTGTCCATCTATCTCCTACTTTATTAGCTTTTAGACAATCCCTGAAAACCCTCTTCAGAGAAGCCTATCCTACCCACACCTAACAACTGTATTTGCATTTTGTCCATCTGATCATCCCCCACAGCTACTACCCTTTGTTCCACTTGACCCTGCCTTCTATATTGTAAGCTCTAACGAGCAGGACCCTCTGATCCCTCCTGTATTGAATTGTATTGTAACTGTACTCTCTTCCCTGATGTTGTAAAGCGCTGTGCAAACTGTTGGTGCTATATAAATCCTGTATAATAATAATCACGACATTCCTGGGGGCAGACACAAACCACTAGGCTAGACTTAGTTGGTTGATTTGTGTGATACACAAGATATAATGTCCACCATCCTTTCTAAAAATTCCTCGGCGGGCGCTTACTCTCCAAAATGTGATCATTCAGTTGGTGTTTCTGCTGTCCTGATGCTCCAGAGCCTCCAAAAATGTGGTAGGTAATTTACGCTCCTTGAAAACTTGTGGTAGGTAATTTACGCTCCTTGAAAGCCTGAAGGTGTTCTTTGAATTTTGGGCCCCTTTATGTGGCTAGGCTGTGAAAAAGTCTCACATGTGTGGTATCTTCATACTTGGGAGGAGTAGAGGAATGTGTTTTGGAGTGTGATTCTAGGTGCGCCTATACTGTCTCTTCTTATCTTATTTAAAAATGAAAAACTGCACTCTGAGACGATAAAAAACAGCTGTAACAAATCGTGTAAACAAATGAATAAAATAAAAGTGCAACGCTGTATGGTGAAGCAAATGGCGATACCGTACAATGAACAAGTATTAATGCAATAGATGTGACATGGATAACTTACTATGCACACAATTAGCAAAACATGAAATGCAACAGCAAATTCACATGTGAATAATGTGCTATGGTCAAAAAAAGCAAAAATGCTAATAAATGTATAACATTCAATGACTTCAAAGTTAAAGTCCATTCAAAGTGAAAAAATGAAAAATTAAAAGTGAATAAAGAATAATGAAAAAATAGTCCACCAAGAAGTTAAAATCCTTAAGTGAAGATGAAGATGCCCATGTGAAGGCACAATAGAAAAACACTGGCCACTGGTTTGTGCAATCCATCACCAAAAAGTAAAATGGGCACGCTTACCAGAAATTCTAGACACATATTATGGTTTTTAATGAGTCAACCAAGCATATGTAAGGTAATACCTTGTCTGGCTGTATTGGATGGATGGTCTGAATACACCCGTCACCAGTTGAATGAAGAAGTTCCATTTTAAACAGACAGACTCCCAACGGACAGCAAACATCATAAAGGAAGGCCGCTCCCATACATGTCTGGATTTCCCATCAGATGTGGGATTCAGTGTTTTCCTGGAAGACGTATGTGACTGTTGCCATCGTTTCCAGCATGATGCTCTGGAGAACTCCCAGAGAAGAGGCCAAGGGACGAGTTCCACTGAAGGAAGCCCCCATGCTGCTCTCTCATATCTGCATCTCCGGGGGATGTTGATGGTTTCAGTGATGATAATGTAGCTGGTGTTCCAGAAACCAACTACAGGCTTGACCAAACCCAGGCTTGACTCCTGACAAGACCGGGCTGTTTGTATTCATGTTGATCCTCTTGTTTATAAGGACACTGGACATACAAAAGATAGAGGGGGGCTTCTCTGTGTTAGATGAGATATGAAAGTGAAGATGAAAGATGATCTTGTGGTTGGAGATGTGTTTGGTGTTCCAGAAACCCGGTTTGACTCTTCACAAGACTGGGCTGTTTGTGTTCATGCTGAACCTCTTGTTTCGAGGAACTCGGGACATAAAAAAGATGAAGGAGGGTTTCCCTATTTTAGATTTGATGTGAAAGTGAGGAAGAATGATGATCTTGTGGTTGGAGATGTGGTTATTGTTCCAGAAACATGGCTTGGTTCCTCACAAGACTGGGCTGTTTGTATTCATGCTGATTCTCTTGTTTAGAGGGACACAAGAAAAAAATGAGGGGGGTTAATTTATGTTAGAGGTGATGTGAAAGTGAGGAAGAAAGATGATCTTGTGGTTGGTGCTCCAGAAACACGACTTGACTCCTCACAAGACTGGGATGTTTGTATTCGTGCTGATCCTCTTGTTTAGAGGGAAACGGGACATAGAAAAGATGAAGGGGGTTTCTCTATGTTAGATGTGATCTGAAAGTGAAAAAGTAAGATGATCTTGTGGTTGGAGGTGGTGATGGTGTGGAGGAGGAATTACGAGTGGAATGATACTTGGGTCTATGAACTGATGGACTTATCACTGGAGTCTACTACAGACGTCCTGAGATTTATGAGAAGGGGGAGAGTCGAATGTTTCAACAAGTACAAGCCGGTAAAACCAAACTACTAAGACACAAGATTAAGACTAAAACTAAAACCTACAGGATGGACCTTACTTGTAGTGTTAAAGAAAGGAATATAGGAAAAGAAAATGACATTTCATCGAACAAATCTGAAGGAAGACTTTTATCCATCAACTTACAAAGAATATCATGAGTTTATGAATGTAACTATACAATCTTCATTTGTATGATACAAAAATATTTTTGTTTCCATAAGTGCATTTTTAATAAATACAATATGTTACAAAAAAAAAAAAAGTTACACCTGAAAATGTCATATTTTCCACCTTCATCCTCCTCCTTCTCTCTCCTAGAGGGACCCAACCAGCAGTGACACCCCCTCCTCTCTCCTAGAGGGACCCAACCAGCGGTGACACCCCCTCCTTCTCTCTTCTGGAGGGACCCAACCAGCAGTGACACCCCTTCCTTCTCTCTCCTAGAGGGACCCAACCAGCAGTGACACCCCTCCTTCTCTCTCCTAGAGGCACCCAACCAGCAGTGACACCCCCTCCTTCTCTCTCCTAGAGGGACCCAACCAGCAGTGACACCCCCTCCTTCTCTCTCCTAGAGGGACCCAACCAGCAGTGACACCCCGTCCTTCTCTCTCCTAAAGGGACCCAACCAACAGTGACACCCCCTCCTTCTCTCTCCTAGAGGGACCCAACCAGCAGTGACACCCCTCCTTCTCTCTCCCAGAGGGACCCAACCAGCAGTGACACCCCTCCTTCTCTCTCCCAGAGGGACCCAACCAGCAGTGACACCCCCTCCTTCTCTCTCCTAGAGGGACCCAACCAGTGGTGACACCCCCTCCTTCTCTCTCCTAGAGGGACCCAACCAGTGGTGACACCCCCTCCTTCTCTCTCCTAGAGGGACCCAACCAACAGTGACACCCCCTCCTTCTCTCTCCTAGAGGGACCCAACCAGCAGTGACACCCCCTCCTTCTCTCTCCTAGAGGGACCCAACCAGCAGTGACACCCCCTCCTTCTCTCTCCTAGAGGGACCCAACCAGCAGTGACACCCCTCCTTCTCTCTCCTAGAGGGACCCAACCAGCGGTGACACCCCCTCCTTCTCTCTCCTAGAGGGACCCAACCAACAGTGACACCCCCTCCTCCTCTCTTCTGGAGGGACCCAACCAGCAGTGAAACCTCCTCGTTCTCTCTCCTAGCAGAGGAAGACAGACAGACCTTTGAAGTGATCTCTGATTTCCTTATAAAGTGTTTCTTCCATGATAAAGATCAGAGGAGCGCTCAGCCACGTGTTTTCTGAGGTGTATATCAAGGTGAGCTTCTTCCCAGTGTGAGATCTCTGATCTACAGCAAAATATGATCCATATAGAAGACATTTCCCACACTCAAGAGACTAAATTAACCTTGAGGTTTGTGTGGTTTCTCAGATCTTTCCTAAGACTAGACATCTGTGAAAAACATTTCCTGCACTCAGGGCAGGAATGCGGCTTCTCACCCATGTGAAATCTCTGATATACGGCAAAATATGATTCATATAGAAGACATTTCCTGCACTTGGGACCCTAATACACCACAAGGATTGTGTGGGTTCTCTGATGTTTGGTAAGACTTCTGTGAAAAACATTTCCCGCACTCAGGGCAGGAATATGACTTTTTTCCTGTGTGAGACAGCAGATGTGTTTTAAGATTGGACTTCTGTGAAAAACGTTTCCCGCACTGAGGACAGGAATACGGCTTCTCCCCCGTGTGAGATTTCTGATGTGTGTTAAGATGGTACCTCCGCGAAAAACATTTCCCGCACTCGGAACAGGAATATGGCTTCTCACCCGTGTGAGTTCTTTGATGTATAACAAGGTCTGATTTCCATAGAAAAAATTTCCCGCACTCAGAACAAGAATATGGTTTTTCGCCCGTGTGCAATCTCTGATGAGCGGTTAGCTTTTTCTTCTGTGAAAAACTTTTCCCGCACTCAGAACAGGAATGACGGGAATTAAGTTTCTCCCCTTTGTGAGATCTCTGATGTATAGAAAGACTTAATTCAGAGTAAAACCTTTCCCCACAAAAAGGACAGGAAAAATTCTCATCCCCCCGAATTCCATCACCATTCCACTCAGTACGAGGTTGCTCAGAGGGATTCCATGGTCTATCCACACTGTGAAGTCCACCATCCATAGTGGAGATCATTGTCTTTTCTCCTCCACAATCTCCTGTGATGTCCTCATCTTCCATTTTACAACCTGGAGATAAAGTGAGACGATCCTTTGAGGGTTTCTCCATGGCGTGTCCTGGAAAAATATAAAAACATCATCAATAGATATGAGAGGGTTAGTTCACTTCCATCAAGATTCCATCTGGATCAGGTAGATATGAGTGAGCAGATGTTCTCTGTGGAGGTCCCAACCAGCTGGGACTCTCCCCCCTCTTCAGTCAAAGGTCCTTTGGTCCTCCTCCCAGATCACTTCTACATTTACACAGCCTTGTCAGAAGAGCAGGAACCAATGGGGACGGGGAGGGGCATGCGCTTTACACAACCACAAGCCTAGACCAATCAGTGTGCAGTAACAGAGCAGAGATAAGAGAAGAATATATTATGGGTCACCTGTGCTGATCTCTGTAGGAGTGTCCTCCTCTATGAATGTCCTCGTCATTCCAGCCTCCTCTGTATATTGCTGATCTTCCCTCACATCCGTCTCTTCTACTTCGCTCTCAATTTTTATGATAATCAGATCTTCACCCTAACCCAAGAGAATGACAGAAAATAACATCTGTAACATCCCCAGTGGCAGAGCGCCACCTAGGGTAACATTCACAGTTGAATTCAATGCAGAGATGCAGCAGGTAAAGATGCACTGACAGTGTCTGTCTTCAGAGGGCGGAATGTGGCCTAGTCGGTCCGGCCCCAAGAGGAAGGCTTGTCCTTTCCCTGCCACTGATCACCTTCCCTGACAGATGGGTGCTCTTTCCCTACTCTATCCAATTTGCAAAATGCGTGCCAAAACCAGGGGGCGGGGACTTATAAAGACTTTGCTGAGCCAAATTGACCGCCAGGAGTCATGTGGATGCAGCGTAGCCAACCAGAACGCTGCCTACAGGGACCAGAAAACCATAGAGAAACCAGGGTTCTCCTGACTTCCTCTCCAGGCTGTGGTACCTCTCTGGTCAAGCGCCACCTACAGGTGAGTAAGCAGATTGCACCTGCCTACAAATCACTTTATTTTCCAGACCCTCAACTCCACCTACCTGATGATGGTGAGGGATGATGTGACCTTCCTCTGTGGAATCCCAGGAATACAGAGGACGGGGACATCTCTCTGGTGGGTTTATGATATTAGGTGTTTCCATCATGATGTCCTTATAGAGATCCTTGTGTACTTCCAAAAGCTCCTTCATCACTTCATACTCCTCATCCCCCTCTTTAAACTCTTCTTTAACAACAATATTATAATCCTTGAGATTTTCACTCTGAAAATAAAAATAAAATATTCATTGTAACAAACACACTTGTGTATAAATCATAACTACCAATAATTGTCAATCATCTACCTGATCACTTTGTGCATAGTTGTGATCTTCCTGTGTGGAATCCCCGGAACACAGAAGACGGGGACATCTCTCTGGTGGGTTTCTGGAGCTGCATGACTCCACCATGGTGTCCTGGTACAGATCCTTGTGTCTTTTTGGAAACTCCTCCATCACCCCATCCTCATCATCCTCTTCTTTTATCTCTTCTTTAATAATGATCTGTTTAGAATCCTGGGAATACAGAGGACGGGGACATCTCTCTGGTGGGTTCCCATTACTGGATCCATCTGTAGGAAACACACACACTGACTGAATACATTGTTTCTATGTGTTTATCAGATGATGGGGGATCTAGGTGGACCCTCCGTACTGCTCTCTCCTTTACAATAAAGTCTCCTCTTACCCGGTGATGTGAGGGGCGGCTGATTGTCCATCATGACGTCCTTGTAGAGATCCTTGTGTCCTTCTAAATACTCCCACTCCTCCATGGAGAAATAGACAGTGACATCCTGACACCTTATAGGAACCTGACACACACAATGATACCGTCACCATCCAGACACATCCCTTGTCTGTTACTGGATAATGTCCCAGAATTCCCAGAATCCTCCTCACCTCTCCTGTCAGCAGCTCCATCATCTTCTTGGTGACTTCTAGAATCTTCTCCATGTTGTGTCTCTCAGGTTTTAGGGAGTCACATGGAGGCACTGTGATGGTCATATGATCACCTGACTTCAGAAAAGGAAATCTCTGTATTGGAGAACCAATAGGAATATCATGTTAGAATCCCAGAATCCTCCTCACCTCTCCGGTCAGGTCTGTGTTTTATTAATAGAGATAAGAGTGATGTCATGTGACCTCCCAGAATCCTCCTCACCTCTCCGGTCAGGTCTGTGTTTTATTAATAGAGATAAGAGTGATGTCATGTGACCTCCCAGAATCCTCCTCACCTCTCCGGTCAGGTCTGTGTTTTATTAATAGAGATAAGAGTGATGTCATGTGACCTCCCAGAATCCTCCTCACCTCTCCGGTCAGGTCTGTGTTTTATTAATAGAGATAAGAGTGATGTCATGTGGCCTCCCAGAATCCTCCTCACCTCTCCGGTCAGGTCTGTGTTTTATTAATAGAGATAAGAGTGATGTCATGTGACCTCCCAGAATCCTCCTCACCTCTCCGGTCAGGTCTGTGTTTTATTATTAGAGATAAGAGTGATGTCATGTGACCTCCCAGAATCCTCCTCACCTCTCCGGTCAGGTCTGTGTTTTAATAATAGAGATAAGAGTGATGTCATGTGACCTCCCAGAATCCTCCTCACCTCTCCGGTCAGCAGGTAGATGATCTCCAGGGTGAGGTTTAGTATCCTCTCAGTCGTGTGACTCCGGTCCTCCCCCATCCTCATTGGTCATGTGATCTATACAGGTTTCCTGTAGACCAATAATTGATAACAGAGAATGTGCTGGACTGTATTGATTGTACAATGTTAGGATGGGGGTGTATATAGGGGGGGATAATATGAGGGTTGCTATCATGTACAAATGGCCCCTATTACGCACAGAGACACAATCAGTCACTGCTTCCTATGTTTTTGGGGTCCTGAAGCCCCACACCCTTCATGAGATATGTGCGATTCCTTTCGTTTTGATTAATACTTGTGGATGAAAATTTTGCTTTCAGAGATTTGGATGCTCCTTAACAATCAGCTATTCCTCAGAATGAATTCGGATCGGATTTGAAAATATCGAATCCTTCCAATTCCAACGAATACGCTAAACAAATGCCATAGATACACAAAAAATACCGAAAACGAATCTGTTTACGTCACAGTGACTATGGAGGAAGAGGACGGAACATGACGGGGGGGGGGTTACTGGGTGTAAATAGAAAATAAGATCTTATTACCTCCTCTACTGCTCCTGCTTCCTCCCAACTCAGCTCTCACCCGGAACTTCCTGTACCTGTTATCACTTCCTGTCTGTAACTGAGATCACTTCCTGTCTGTACCTGATATCACTTCCTGTCTGTAACTGAGATCATTTCCTGTCTTCCATAGAGACCTTTTTTCTCTATGGTATAAGTGAAATCACCAGCTTGTGGAGCTCAGAGGAACTGCAGCCCAGTGAATCATCCCATAGTGTGAACAATGTTGCCAAGTGTCCCGAATGTTACGGGACAATCCTGCAATTTTGGCAACCGTTCCAATGTCTCTGCTTCTCTTGTTTTTTTTTTTGTTTTTTTTGTATGACCCTCATTAAGATGTATACAGGGCCTTCATCAAGAACAAGGGTCTAGTATGTATTCTAGCTTATGTAGCTAGTAAGGCAGGATAGGCTTCATGAGTATCCAGGGATCACCTAACGGTGGACAAAGTAGGAAATAGCCAGACAGATTGGCGGTTGGGAGTTCCAGCGGATGGGAGAGACTCTGGAGAAGTCTTGGAAGAGAGCATAGGAAGAGGCGATGAGGGACCTGGAGACCACAATGTCTTTGGAGGAGCGCAGAGGACGGTTTTGGTGATCTTATGAGATGATTTTGGTGATGTAGCCCAGGAGTTGTGGATGGTTATGTATGCTTTTGTTAGTATTCTGAATTGTTAGGCCGCAGATGACTGCGTCCGGGCTTGGACATCTGTCCCTAGCCGCTTTTTGTGTGGCTACATGTGAACAGCAGCGGCCGCTGTCAGCCTGCCATTAGTTTAAATGGGCTGAACAGCCACCGCTGATCCCATAACCCGGTCATTCTAGCAGCAAGAATCCGTCAGCTGCACCAACCCGGCCATGTGAAGGAGGCCTAATTGTTGAGCAAACAGATTACAGAATACAAAACTATTTTTGTGCATTTTTATTTAAATACAAAATGTTACAAAAAAAAAAAATGTTACGTCTCAAAATGTCATATTTTCCACCTTCATCCAGCAGATGGTGCTTTCCAAGCAAATGAAGCTGCCTTTCCAGGCTAATAACTACTGCAATACCTAGCTTCTCTCTCACCATGATATTTTCGTTCAAAGCTTCTGCTGAAGATCAAGACTACACTGCTAGAGGGACCCAACCAGCAGCGACACCCCCTCCTTCTCTCTCCTAGAGGGATCCAACCAGCAGTGACACCCCCTCCTTCTCTCTCCTAGAGGGACCCAACCAGCAGTGACACCCCCTCCTCCTCTCTCCTAGAGGGACCCAACCAACAGTGACACCCCCTCCTTCTCTCTCCTAGAGGGACCCAACCAGCAGTGACACCCCCTCCTTCTCTCTTCAAGAGGGACCCAACCAGCAGTGACACCCCCTCCTTCTCTCTCCTATAGGAACCCAACCAGCAGTGACACCTCCTCCTTCTCTCTCCTAGAGGGACCCAACCAGCAGTGACACCCCCTCCTTCTCTCTCCTAGAGGGACCCAACCAGCAGTGACACCCCCTCCTTCTCTCTCCTATAGGAACCCAACCAGCAGTGACACCTCCTCCTTCTCTCTCCTAGAGGGACCCAACCAGCAGTGACACCCCCTCCTTCTCTCTCCTAGAGGGACCCAACCAGCAGTGACCCCCCCTCCTTCTCTCTCCTAGAGGGACCCAACCAGCAGTGACACCCCCTCCTTCCCTCTCCTAGAGGGACCCAACCAGCAGTGACACCCCCTCCTTCTCTCTCCTAGAGGGAGTCAACCAGCAGTGACACCCCCTCCTTCTCTCTCCTAGAGGGACCCAACCAGCAGTGACACCCTCTCCTTCTCTCTCCTAGAGGGACCCAACCAGCAGTGACACCCCCTCCTTCTCTCTCCTAGAGGGACCCAACCAGCAGTGACACCCCCTCCTTCTCTGTCCTAGAGGGACCCAACCAGCAGTGACACCTCCTCCTTCTCTCTCCTAGAGGGACCCAACCAGCAGTGACACCCCCTCCTTCTCTCTCCTAGAGGGACCCAACCAGCAGTGACACCCCCTCCTTCTCTCTCCTAGAGGGACCCAACCAGCAGTGACACCCCCTCCTTCTCTGTCCTAGAGGGACCCAACCAGCAGTGACACCTCCTCCTTCTCTCTCCTAGAGGGACCCAACCAGCAGTGACACCCCCTCCTTCTCTCTCCTAGAGGGACCCAACCAGCAGTGACACCCCCTCCTTCTCTCTCCTAGAGGGACCCAACCAGCAGTGACACCCCCTCCTCTTCTCTCCTAGAGGGACCCAACCAGCAGTGACACCCCCCTCCTTCTCTCTCCTAGCAGAGGATGACAGACAAAACTCTGAAGTCTTTAGTGATCTCTTATCTCCTTATAAGGTTTTTCTTCCATGATAAGGATCAGAGGAGCGCTCAGCCGCGTGTTTTCTGAGGTGTATATCAAGGTGTGCTTCTTCCCAGTGTGAGATCTCTGATGTACGGCAAAATATGATCCATATAGAAGACATTTTCCCGCACTCAAGAGACTAAATTAACCTTGAGGTTTGTGTGGTTTCTCAGATCTTTCCTAAGACTAGACGTCTGTGAAAAACATTTCCCGCATTCAGGGCAGGAATATGACTTTTTTTCCTGTGTGAGACCTCAGATGTCTTTTAAGATTGGACTGAAGTGAAAAACTTTTCCCGCACTGAGGACAGGAATACGGCTTCTCACCCGTGTGAGATTTCTGATGTGTGTTAAGATCGTACCTCCGCAAAAAACCTTTCCCGCACTCAGAACAGGAATATGGCTTCTCACCTGTGTGAGTTCTTTGATGTAAAACAAACTGTGATTTCCATAGAAAACATTTCCCGCACTCAGAACAAGAATATAGTTTCTCGCCCGTGTGCAATCTCTGATGAGCGGTTAGCTTTCTCTTTTGTGGAAAACTTTTCCCGCACTCAGAACAGGAATAACGGTAATGAAGCTTCTCTGCTTCGTGAGATCTCTGATGTATAGAAAGACTTAATTCAGAGTAAAACCTTTCCCCACAAAACGGACAGAAAAAATTTTCATCCCCCCGAATTCCGGCGCCATCCCTCACAGTACGAGGTTGCTCAGAGTCAGAGGGATTCCATGGTCTATCCACACTGTGAAGTCCACCATCCATAGTGGAGATCATTGTCTTTTCTCCTCCACAATCTCCTGTGATGTCCTCATCTTCCATTTTACAAGCTGGAGATAAAGTGAGAAGATCCTTTGAGGGTTTCTCCATGGCGTGTCCTGGAAAAATATAAAAACATCATCAATAGATATGAGAGGGTTAGTTCACTTCCATCAAGATTCCATCTGGATCAGGTAGATATGAGTGAGGAGATGTTCACTGTGGAGGTTCCAACCAGCTGGGACTCTCCCCCCTCTTCAGTCAAAGGGCCTTTGGTCCTCCAACCAGATCACTTCTACATTTACCCAGCCTTGTCAGAAGAGCAGGAACCAATGGGGACGGGGAGGGGCATGCTCTTCACACAACCACAAGCCTAGACCAATCAGTGTGCAGTAACAGAGCAGAGATAAGAGAAGAATATATTATGGGTCACCTGTGCTGATCTCTGTAGGAGTGTCCTCCTCTATGAATGTCCTCGTCATTCCAGCCTCCTCCGTATATTGCTGATCATCCCTCACATACGTCTCTTCTACTTCACCCTCAACTTTTACGATAATCAGATCTTCACCCTAAACCAAGAGAATGGCAGAAAATAACATCTGTAACATAGAAATATTTATGATGTGAGATCACATAGAAAATATCATCTTGTAGAGTCCACACATCATCTCCACATGTCAGAGTGTTCAGTCAGTGGGTGGGTGCAATGTGGTGCGGCGGCAGTGAAGACACAGTGTCCAGATGCTGGTAATCTCAGAACTTGTATTCCAGAGAATACCAACTACAAACCTCCCGAGTGGGAGAGCGCCACCTAGGGTAACACTCCCAGTTTAATTCAATGCAGAGATGCAGCAGGTTAAGATGCACTGACAGTGTCTGTCTTCAGAGGGCAGAATGTGACCTAGTCGGTCCGGTCCCAAGAGGGAGGCTTCCGTAGAGGATTACATGTCCTTCCCTGCCACTGATCACCTTCCCTGACAGATGGGTGCTCTTTCCCTACTCTAGCCACTTTGCAAAATGTGTGGCAAAACCAGGGGGCTTATAAAGACTTTGCTGAGCCAAGATGACCACCAGGAGTCATGTGGATGCAGCATAGCCAACCAGAACGCTGCCTACAGGGACCAGGAAACCATAGAGAAACCAGGGTTCTCCTGACTTCCTCTCTAGGCTGTTGTACCTCTCTGGTCAAGCACCACCTACAGGTGAGAAAGCAGATTGCACCTGCCTACAAATCACTTTATGTTCCAGACCCTCAACTCCACCTACCTGATGATGGTGAGGGATGATGTGACCTTCCTCTGTGGAATCCCAGGAATACAGAGGACGGGGACATCTCTCTGGTGGGTTTATGATATTAGATGTTTCCATCATGATGTCCTTATAGAGATTCTTGTGTACTTCCAAAAGCTCCTTCATAACTCCATACTCCTCATCCTCCTCTATAAACTCTTCTTTAACAACAATATTACAATCCTTGAGATTTTCACTCTGAAAATAAAAATAAAACATGCATTGTAACAAACATACTTGTGTATAAATCATAACTACCAATAATTGTCAATCATCTACCTGATCACTTTGTGCATAGTTGTGATCTTCCTGTGTGGAATCCCCAGAAGACAGACGGGGACATCTCTCTGGTGGGTTTCTGGAGCTGGATGACTCCACCATGGTGTCCTGGTACAGATCTTTGTGTCCATTTGAAAACTCTGACTCCTCCAGCACTCTATCCCCATCCTCCTCTTTGATCTCTTCTTTAATATCGACCTGTGTGGAATCCCGGGAATACAGAGGACGGGGACATCTCTCTGGTGGGTTCCCATTACTGGATCCATCTGTAGGAAACACACACACTGACTGAATACATTGTTTCTATGTGTTTATCAGATAATGGGGGATCTAGGTGGACCCCCTGTACTGCTCTCTCCTTTACAATAAAGTCTCCTCTTACCCGGTGATGTGAGGGGCGGCTGATTGTCCATCATGACGTCCTTGTAGAGATCCTTGTGTCCTTCTAAATACTCCCACTCCTCCATGGAGAAATAGACAGTGACATCCTGACACCTTATAGGAACCTGACACACACAATGATACAGTCACCATCCAGACACATCCCTTGTCTGTTACTGGATAATGTCCCAGAATTCCCAGAATCCTCCTCACCTCTCCTGTCAGCAGCTCCATCATCTTCTTGGTGACTTCTAGAATCTTCTCCATGTTGTGTCCCTCAGGTTTTAGGGAGTCACATGGAGGCACTGTGATGGTCATATGATCACCTGACTTCACAAGAGGAAATCTCTGTATTGAGGAACCAATAGGAATATCATGTTAGAATCCCAGAATCCTCCTCACCTCTCCGGTCAGGTCTGTGTTTTATTAATAGAGATAAGAGTGATGTCATGTGACCTCCCAGAATCCTCCTCACCTCTCCGGTCAGGTCTGTGTTTTATTAATAGAGATAAGAGTGATGTCATGTGACCTCCCAGAATCCTCCTCACCTCTCCGGTCAGCAAGTAGATGATCTCCAGGGTGAGGTTTAGTATCCTCTCAGTCATGTGACTCCGGTCCTCCTCCATCCTCATTGGTCATGTGATCTATACAGGTTTCCTGTAGACCAATAATTGATACCAGAGAATGTGCTGGACTGTATTGATTGTACAATATTAGGATGGGGTTGTATTGGGGGGGGGTGATATAAGGGTTGCTATCATGTACAAATTGCCCCTATTACACACAGAGACACAATCAGTCACTGCTTCCTATGTTTTTGGGGTCCTAAAGCCCCATACCCTTCATGAGATATGTGTGATTCCTTTCGTTTTGAATAATTTTTTTGGATGAAAATTTTGCTTTCAGAGATTTGGAATGTATCCGAATTTCTGAATGGACAACGAATCCGAAAAAAGTTATAATGAAAATAATGAATACATTAAATTTGTTTGTTTCATTCAGATGAATAACATTTTCCAATTTGTTCGATAACATAACCAATTATTGTGGAGAATAGCGGATTGTTAGGGAGAGGGCGGCCGCTGTGTCCTTAACAACCATGACTTATCTGCTGTCAGCGGGATTCCCTTGTCCCCATGCTGATGAGAACAAGGGCCTCGCCCCCACAATCCTTGCCCAGTGGTTGTGGGGGTGCGGGGGGGTGACTTATCAGAGTCTGGAAGCCCCCTTTAACAAGTGGGCCCCCAGATCATGCCCCCCCATGTGAATAAGTATGGGGTGCACAAAAACCCTGACCCATTCACCAAAAAAAAAAAAAAGAACAAAAATTGATTAAAACTCAGAGACAGTTTTTGAGAAGTCCTTTAACCCCCAAAAAATAAATGCCTCACAGAGTAGATCCAATGTCAATCACGATAAACGACTCGCCCAAAAAAAAACCCTGCCGCCCTCCGAACATGACGTGTCCTGTGGAGAGACACTCTCCATATGACAGGTAAACATGGGGGGCGGGGTCAACCGGTGACATCACCAGGTAACCCCATCCCCATGTTTTTGCGGTTTCGGCATTCATCGTGATTGACGTTGGACGTTTAGTTCTTGGGGTTTTCATAAAGGACTTCTTAAAAACTGTCTCTGGATTTTCATTTACTTTTGGTGAACGAGTAGGGGTACTATGTATCCCCTACTCATTCACATGGGTGGGGGGCCAGGATCGGGGGGGCCCCTTATTAAAGGGGGCTTCCAGGTTCCGATAAGTCACCTCTCGCAAACCCCACAACCACAAGGCAAGAATAGTAGGGGAGAGGCCCTTGTCCTCATCAACATGGGGATAAGGTGCTTTGGGGGGGACCCCCCTATGTTGAGGGCATGTGGCCGGGTAAAGTTCAGGAGGGGGGGGCACTCAATCGTCTTCCCCCTTTCTTGGCCTTTTGAGCTGCATGCTTGGATAAGGGTCTGGTATAGATTAGGGGGGACCCCCCACGCTGTTTAAAAAAAAAAAAAAGTAATGTCAGCACTTGCTTGTTTACATTCTGCTGTCAGCGGGGAATTCCGCTGACAGCAGATGAGTCATGTCACGGCCGCCGGCACCTTAATAATCAGCTATTCTTCACAATGAATTCAGATCGGACTCGAAAATATCGAATCCTTCCAATTCCAACAAATACACTAAACGAATGCCGAAGATACACAAAAGATCCCGAAAACGAATCTGTTCAACATGACGAATTTGCCAAAATTTTTCAATTAACAAATGCATCCGAAACTAAAGAAAAATTTCCGGCGTGCCCGTGTCTACCTTTCACCTTTACGTTTAAAAAAACTTCTATCCTCTGTGGATCTCTAAAATGAGGAAAAAATTCCCATGTATGGCCCCATAAGACATCACAGTGACTATGGAGGAAGAGGACGGACATGACGGGGGGTTACTGGGTGTAAATAGAAAATAAGATCTTATTACCTCTTCTAATGCCACTTCCAGCAATGTCTCCTCTCTACTTCCTCCCGACTCACCTCTGACCCGGAACTTCCTGTCTGTAACTGAGATCACTTCCTGTCTTCCATAGAGACCTTTTTTTTCTCTATGGTACGAGTGAAATCACCAGCTTGTGGAGCTCGGAGGAACGGAGAATCATCCCATAGTGTAAATAACTAACAGGTGGTATTTAACCCCGTATAAATTATCCAAACTTTACCCATCCACACCCGACATTTGTTGGAGGTGTAATGAGCAAACTGGAAATCTTATACACACCCTCTGGAGTTGCAAAACCCTGAAAAGCTTTTGGAACTCAATCTCATCATTTATAGCAGATATTACAGGAAACCTTTCCACGCTTACTCCCGCCTCAGCCCTACTAGGTATAGACCTTGAGAAATACCCCACTATACATACCCTGTTTCCCCTAAAATAAGACCTAGCGTGATTGTTGGTGATGGCTGCAATATAAGCCCTACCCCCCAAATAAGCCCTAGTTAAAGTCCTTGTATGTCTTATTTTCAGGGTAGGGCTTATTTTCGGGGAAACAGGATAGGGCTTATATTGCAGCCATCACTGACAATCACGCTAGGTCTTATTTTCAGGGAAACAGGGTAGAACAATTGTGGTCCACATTTTAATAGCCTCAAGACTTACAATAGCTTATCTCTGGAAATCTACGGAAGCACCCAATCTACTGTCATAACTAGATTGAATACCCAGGCACAATTTGAATTAATGCTACTTTCAAGTAGGGGAGCTTTCTGTGTTTATATGACAAAGTACGGTTTCAGGTAAATTTAGGCAGGCTTGCATTGTTATTCCAGGCCTGGTTGTTTATTTTGAGAACTGGGAGTGTCAGTGTATAGTGTAGGGTGTGGCCACCTGTGCTTGGACCCAGAGATGCCTCCTCTTGCTTTCAGTGGAAATGGTTCTGGAAGAGAGGTTGGACTTGGGATCTGAGTGGCAGGCAGCTCATGTGTGGAGTTCTGGCCAATCATTAATTTGTTTGGCAGGAGGCGAGACTCTCATATAAGCTGGGGTCACATGCTGCTGGGGAGTTCCAGAGTGGGGGAGAAGAGAGAGAGGGCCCCCTGTGGGGAGCAAAGCAGAGCCCCCCCTACGTGGAAGGGGGGGGGGACCAGGCCACACGGAGGAAAGGAGTTAGAGACACCTCACAGCATGTAGTCGCTGGACTCCCCCTGCGGGGAGGGGAGCGTGCCAGACTGGAGAGTAGGGATGGAGGAGCCATCCGGAAGAAGTAGCCATTAAGTGGAAGAAGACTGGGCGATCGATTGTTTTTGAGTGGCACATGGACAGTTGATCAAGTGAGTGAAAGCCCAGGGGAACGGTACTACCAGAGGCTGAGGGATGTTGGTACGCAAGTCAGTGAGACAGGTGGTGATGGCCTGTGACTTTGGGTTCAACAATACCCCGGGATTCCAATCAGTCAGGCGGGATGAATTATTCTCTTCCTTAGCTCAACTTGGAAGTACTGTACAGACGGGAAGTAGTGGTCATAAGGCGGCGGTAGAGCTCCGAGCACAAATAGAGATACAGACTGTTCTAAAAAGGTCTACGGGTGAAGAGGTTACTCTTTACTACAACAGCCTATGTATCCTCTAGTAAATCTACCAAAGTCTTTAGGCTAAGAGTTATTCAGAGTGGCTCTTTGCTATTAACTTTCATTGTTCTCAAAGACCAGACTACTCCAGTCTTCCCAGTCTTCAGTCTCCAGTCTTCCCAAAGAGAAGTTATTTAGAGTAACTTTCCATTATCCGCATTGTTCTAAGTCTTTGCATAAGAAAGCAAAGGAAAGATTATGAAGCAGCAAAAGAGCATCTCAGAAAACCCCTTTTCCTATCCCAGTTCATGTTATACAAATAAAAAGCAAGAGAGAAGTACAATATGGAGTGTTTCTATTTCTATGGGCTGCGATGTGCTAGGTGGTGAATGTGATTTACGGATAGAACACACAAATTGCAGCTCCTACGGGGGTCGTGCGCTACATGGAGGTCCCACCGAGATATCTGTTTCACGTTTGACCACTAGCCATCTCCCATAGCAACGGAGTCTGCATTTCAGCAACTGTTGCCAAGATAGTCTGCAGTATAATAGTGCCTGCCGCCAAGTACAATATGGACTGTTTCTATTTCTATGGGCTGCGATGTGCTAGGTGGTGAATGTGATTTACGGATAGCAATTAGTCGGTGTAGAGCAATATCTCTGCTGGTTGGGTCCCTCTAGGAGAGAGAAGGAGGGGGTGTCACTGCTGGTTGGGTCCCTCTAGGAGAGAGAAGGAGGGGGTTTCACTGCTGGTTGGGTCCCTCTAGGAGAGAGAAGGAGGGGGTGTCACTGCTGGTTGGGTCCCTCTAGGAGAGAGAAGGAGGGGGTGTCACTGCTGGTTGGGTCCCTCTAGGAGAGAGAAGGAGGGGGTGTCACTGCTGGTTGGGTCCTTCTAGGAGAGAGAAGGAGGGGGTGTCACTGCTGGTTGGGTCCTTCTAGGAGAGAGAAGGAGGGGGTGTCACTGCTGGTTGGGTCCCTCTAGGAGAGAGAAGGAGGGGGTGTCACTGCTGGTTGGGTCCCTCTAGGAGAGAGAAGGAGGGGGTGTCACTGCTGGTTGGGTCCTTCTAGGAGAGAGAAGGAGGGGGTGTCACTGCTGGTTGGGTCCCTCTAGGAGAGAGAAGGGGGGATGATATTCATTACTTTTTGGTTATTCGTTATTTTTAATTTCCCTTCCCAACATTATTTCCATACTCATAGTTTATACTGTAAGAAGCATAGTTAAAGTGTGACCTTTCAGTCCTACAGCTTGAACCCAACCGGGGTGGGCTGGACTAGGCCATCAAGGTTTATATCAGTACTATACTTTATGCCTTCTCAGTTTTTGTATTACAAATGTATAATATATGCAGCAACTTCAATTTATTTATATTTGTTTGATAAAATAAATAAAAATTATTGTTTCTGAGAATCTTCCTATAGTGTGAACAATGTTGCCAAGTGTCCTGAATGCTACAGGACAATCCTGGGATTTTGGCAACTGTTCCAATGTCTTTGCTTCTCTAGGTTTTTTTTTTTTGTATGACCCTTATTAAGATGTATACAGGGCCTTCATCAAGAACAAGGGTCTAGTATGTATTCCAACTTATGTAGCTAGTAAGGCGGGATAGGCTTCCCTTGGAAGATAACTATCCAGAGATCACCTAAAGGTGGACAAAGTAGGACATAGCCAGAGGATGGGAGGGACTCTGCAGAAGTCTTGGAAGAGAGTATAGAGGGAAGAGGCGATGAGGGACCTGGAGACCACAACGTCTTTGGAGGAGCGCAGAGGACGGTTTTGGTGATCTTATGAGATGATTTTGGTGATGTAGCCCAGGAGTTGTGGATGGTTATGTATGCTTTTGTTAGTATTCTGAATTGTTAGGCCGCAGTGACTGCAACCGGGCTCGGACATCTGTCCCAACCCGGCCATGTGAAGGAGGCCTAATTGTTGAGCAAACAGATTACAGAATACAAAACTATTTTTGTGCATTTTTATTTAAATACAAAACGTTACAAAAAAAATGTTACATCTCAAAATGTCATATTTTCCACCTTCATCCAGCAGATGGTGCTTTCCATGCAAATGAAGCTGCCTTTCCAGGCTGATAACTACTGCAATACCTAGCTTCTCTCTCACCATATTTTCCTTCAAAGCTTCTGCTGAAGATCAGGGGAGATCAGACTACACTGCTAGAGGGACCCAACCAGCAGTGACACCCCCTCCTTCTCTCTCCTAGAGGGACCCAACCAGCAGTGACACCTCCTCCTCTCTCCTAGAGGGACCCAACCAGCAGTGACACCCCCTCCTTCTCTCTCCTAGAGGGACTCAACCAGCAGTGACACCCCCTCCTTCTCTCTCCTAGAGGGGCCCAACCAGCATTGACATCCCCTCCTTCTCTCTCCTAGATGGACCCAACCAGCAGTGACACCCCCTCCTTCTCTCTTCTAGAGGGACCCAACCAGCAGTGACACCCCCTCCTTCTCTCTCCTAGAGGGACTCAACCAGCAGTGACACCCCCTCCTTCTCTCTCCTAGAGGGGCCCAACCAGCAGTGACACCCCCTCCTTCTCTCTCCTAGAGGGACCCAACCAGCAGTGACACCCCCTCCTTCTCTCTCCTAGAGGGACCCAACTAGCAGTGACACCCCCTCCTTCTCTCTCCTAGAGGGACCCAACCGGCAGTGACACCCCCTCCTTCTCTCTCCTAGAGGGACCCAAAGGGCAGTGATACCCCCTCCTTCTCTCTCCTAGAGGGACCCAACCAGCAGTGACACCTCCTCCTTCTCTCTCCTAGAGGGACCCAACCAGCAGTTACACCCCCTCCTTCTCTCTCCTAGAGGGACCCAACCAGCAGTGACACCCCCTCCTTCTCTCTCCTAGAGGGACCCAACCAGCAGTGACACCCCCTCCTTCTTTCTCCTAGATGGACCAAACCAGCAGTGACACCCCCTCCTTCTCTCTCCTAGAGGGACCCAAAGGGCAGTGATACCCCCTCCTTCTCTCTCCTAGAGGGACCCAACCAGCAGTGACACCCCCTCCTTCTCTCTCCTAGAGGGACCCAACCAACAGTGACACCCCCTCCTTCTCTCTCCTAGAGGGACCCAACCAGCAGTGACACCCCCTCCTTCTCTCTCCTAGAGGGACCCAACCAGCAGTGACACCTCCTCCTTCTCCCACCTAGAGGAACCCAACCAGCAGTGACACCCCCTCCTTCTCTCTCCTAGAGGGACCCAACCAGCAGTGACACCCCCTCCTTCTCCTAGAGGGACCCAACCAGCAGTGACACCCCCTCCTTCTCTCTCCTAGAGGGACCCAACCAGCAGTGACACCCCCTCCTTCTCTCTCCTAGAGGGACCCAACCAGCAGTGACACCCCCTCCTTCTGAATCCTAGAGGGACCCAACCAACAGTGACACCCCCTTCTTCAGAGGAGCGCTCAGCCACGTGTTTTCTGAGGTGTATATCAAGGTGAGCTTCTTCCCAGTGTGAGATCTCTGATGTACGGCAAAATATGATCCATATAAAAGACATTTCCCGCACTCAAAAGACTAAATTAACCTTGAGGTTTGTGTGGTTTCTCAGATCTTTCCTAAGACTAGACATCTGTGAACATTTCCCGTACTCGGGGCAGGAATGCGGCTTCTCACCCGTGTGAGATCTCTGCTATACGGCAAAATAGGATTCATATAGAAGACATTTCCTGCACTTGGGACCCTAATACACCACAAGGATTGTGTGGGATCTCTGATGTTGGGTAAGACTTCTCTGAAAAACATTTAACGCATTCAGGGCAGGAATATGACTTTTTCCCTGTATGAGACAGCAGATGTCTTTTAAGATTTGACTGCTGTGAAAAACTTTTCCCGCACTGAGGACAGGAATACGGCTTCTCACCTGTGTGAGATTTCTGATGTGCGTTAAGGTGGTACTTCTGCGAAAAAAAATTCCCGCACTCAGAACAGCAATATGGCTTCTCACCCGTGTGAGATTTCTGATGTGTGTTAAGATGGTACCTCTGCGAAAAACATTTCCCGCATTCGGAACAGGAATACGGCTTCTCACCTGTGTGAGTTCTTTGATGTATAACAAGGTATGATTTCCATAGAAAACATTTCCCGCACTCAGAACAAGAATATAGTTTCTCGCCCGTGTGCAATCTCTGATGAGCGGTTAGCTTTCTCTTCTGTGAAAAACTTTTCCCGCACTCAGAACAGGAATGACGGGAATGAAGCTCCTCCCCTTTGTGAGATCTCTGATGTATAGAAAGACTTAATTCAGAGTAAAACCTTTCCCCACAAAAAGGACAGGAAAAATTCTCATCCCCCCGAATTCCATCACCATCCCTCACAGTACGAGGTTGCTCAGAGTCGGGGGGTTTCCATGGTCTATCCACACTGTGAAGTCCACCATCCATAGTGGAGCTCATTGTCTTTTCTCCTCCACAATCTCCTGTGATGTCCTCATCTTCCATTTTACAACCTGGAGATAAAGTGAGACGATCCTTTGAGGGTTTCTCCATGGCGTGTCCTGGAAAAATATAAAAACATCATCAGTAGATATGAGAGGGTTAGTTCACTTCCATCAAGATTCCATCTGGATCAGGTAGATATGAGTGAGGAGATGTTCTCTGTGGATGTCCCAACCAGCTGGGACTCTCCCCCCTCTTCAGTCAAAGGGCCTTTGGTCCTCAGCCTTGTCAGTAGAGCAGGAACCAATGGGGACTGGGAGGTCCATGCTCTTTACACAACCACAAGCCTAGGCCAATCAGTGTGCAGTAACAGAGCAGAGATAAGAGAAGAATATATTATGGGTCACCTGTGCTGATCTCTGTAGGAGTGTCCTCCTCTATGAATGTCCTCGTCATTCCAGCCTCCTCCGTATATTGCTGATCATCCCTCACATACGTCTCTTCTACTTCACCCTCAACTTTTACGATAATCAGATCTTCACCCTAAACCAACAGAATGGCAGAAAATAACATCTGTAACATAGAAGTATTTATGATGTGAGATCACATAGAAAATATCATCTTGTACAGTCCAAACATCGTCTCCACATGTCAGACTGTTCAGTCAGTGGGTGGGTGCAATGTGGTGCGGCGGCAGTGAAGACACAGTGTCCAGATGCTGGTAATCTCAGAACCTGTATTTCAGAGAATACCAACTACAAACCTCCCGAGTGGGAGAGCGCCACCTAGGGTAACACTCCCAGTTTATTTCAATGCAGAGATGCAGCAGGTAAAGATGCACTGACAGTGTCTGTCTTCAGAGGGCGGAATGTGGCCTAGACGGTCCGGTACCAAGAGGGAGGCTTCTGTAGACGATTACATGTCCTTTCCGTTCCACTAATCACCTTCCCTGACAGATGGGTGCTCTTTCCCTACTCTAGCCACTTTGCAAAATGTGTGCCAAAACCAGGGGGCTTATAAAGACTTTGCTGAGCCAAGATGACTGACTTGGATGGAGCGTAGCCAGCCAGAACGCTGCCTCCAGGGACCACGAAGCCATAGAGAAACCAGGTTTCTTCTGACTTCCTCTCCAGGCTGTGGTACCGCTCCAGTTGAGCGCCACCTACAGTGGAGAAAGCAGACTACACCTGCTTACACTCTCCCCCCCCCCTCTTTGACAGATGCTGTCCTCGGCATCGCAGCATACTAAGAACAACAGCGATAAAAGTACAATGAGAGCATTGTTAAGGCAGAACAGTAACAGCAAGGTCAAACAACATAGTCACAAAATCTTGCAGGAAGTTGCAGACAGTTGGACCGCAATGGGCAACAAGTCTTTTGGCAACATTTCTTCTTCAGGTAGTAACTCGGGGGTCGCAGGCATCAAGGGGGTCACACATATCTTCCGCTCTCCCCTCACCTGGGTCCAAGATAGGATCCTCAGACATATCGTACAGTATGTGGTACTGGGTCGGGTTGCCAGGCCTTCTGGGATCCTGCCATCGGAGCTGCCAGTCTCTGAGTTGGTGGAGGTCAGAGGCCTCGAGCTGGGCTGCAGGAACTGGGAGGTCCACGCCTCCTGACCATTGGCAGTCGCCACTTAACACACAAGGTCTCAGCATATTTTGGTGCGCTTCTTTATGGGATCGGGACCCACAGAGAACAAGTCGTAGACAGGGGTAGGTGGGAAAGGCTGCCCCACTACCCTGTATGGGGTGTGCTTGCACTTGGGCTCCAGCTTACTTCCGCTGGTGCTTTGGTATTCTTTACCAACACCCGGTCCAGATGTTTCACATGGTCTTCCAATGTCTTGGAGAAGATGGTATAAACTGACACAGTCTCAAAGTTGAAGTCGCCAAGACATCTTTCCATTAATCATTGGCAGGTGCTGGGGGCATTGCTTAGGCTGAAGGGCATGCAATTAAACTTCAACAGTCCTGAGGGTGTGATGAAAGAGGTCTTTTCCCAGTCTTGATCCAGAACCAGGTTTTGCTAGTAGTCACAGAGGTGGAGAAGAATTTGGCTTCTCCAAGTCAACAGGCACTGCCGGGTTAGCTGGGCAATGGGTCACTGCTACTCCCACCCGCTCCTTAAAGGCATCACCCCAGGTGATGATCAGGATAGGTAGGTTATTGGCTGCGCTGAAGGATAGCCAGTAGGGGTCAATTTGTTCTTGTGCCGCAAATCTCTGTACATGAAAGTCTTACACCATCATGGTGATCTCTGACCCAGTGTCAATCAGGCATTGGAATTCTTGGCCGTTGACAAGGGCAGATACCACTGAGCATGATGCAACCATGGTCTCTGACTTTCTGAGACTTTGAACTGCAGGAACCTATGAAGACTCTGCTGACCCAGGATGGCCGCTAGGGGTCCTTTGGATGCAGCGTAGCACACAAGAACGTTGCCTCCAGGGACCAGGAAATGATAGAGAAACCAGGTTTCTCCTGACTTCCTCTCCAGGCTGTGGTACCTCTCTGGTCAAGCATCACCTACAGGTGAGAAAGCAGATTGCACCTGCCTACAAATCACTTTATGTTCCAGACCCCCAACTCAACCTACCTGATGATGGTGAGGGATGATGTGACCCTCCTCTGTGGAATCCCAGGAATACAGAGGATGGGGACATCTCTCTGGTGGGTTTATGATATTAGATGTTTCCATCATGATGTCGTTATAGAGATCCTTGTGTACACCCAAAAGCTCCTTCATCACTTCATACTCCTCATCCTTCTCTATAAACTCTTCTTTAACAACAATATTACAATCCTTGAGATTTTCACTCTGAAAATAAACATAAAACATGCATTGTAACAAACATACTTGTGTATAAATCATAACTACCAATAATTGTCAATCATCTACCTGATCACTTTGTGCATAGTTGTGATCTTCCTGTGTGGAATCCCCAGAAGACAGAGGACGGGGACATCTCTCTGGTGGGTTTCTGGAGCTGGATGACTCCACCATGGTGTCCTGGTACAGATCTTTGTGTCTTTTTGGAAACTGCTCCATCTCCCCATCCTCATCATCCTCCTCTTTTACCTCTTCTTTAATAATGACCTGTGTGGAATCCCGGAAATACAGAGGACGGGGACATCTCTCTGGTGGGTTCCCATTACTGGATCCATCTGTAGGAAACACACACACTGACTGAATACATTGTTTCTATGTGTTTATCAGATGATGGGGGATCTAGGTGGAGCCTCCGTACTGGTCTCTCCTTTACAATAAAGTCTCCTCTTACCCGGTGATGTGAGGGGCGGCTGATTGTCCATCATGACGTCCTTGTAGAGATCCTTGTGTCCTTCTAAATACTCCCACTCCTCCATGGAGAAATAGACAGTGACATCCTGACACCTTATAGGAACCTGACACACACAATGATACAGTCACCATCCAGACACATCCCTTGTCTGTTACTGGATAATGTCCCAGAATTCCCAGAATCCTCCTCACCTCTCCTGTCAGCAGCTCCATCATCTTCTTGGTGACTTCTAGAATCTTCTCCATGTTGTGTCTCTCAGGTTTTAGGGAGTCACATGGAGGCACTGTGATGGTCATATGATCACCTGACTTCACAAGAGGAAATCTCTGTATTGGAGAACCAATAGGAATATCATGTTAGAATCCCAGAATCCTCCTCACCTCTCCGGTCAGGTCTGTGTTTTATAAATAGAGATAAGAGTGATGTCATGTGACCTCCCAAAATCTTCCTCACCTCTCCGGTCAGGTCTGTGTTTTATTAATAGAGATAAGAGTGATGTCATGTGACCTCCCAGAATCCTCCTCACCTCTCCAGTCAGGTCTGTGTTTTATTACTAGAGATAAGAGTGATGTCATGTGACCTCCCAGAATCCTCCTCACCTCTCCGGTCAGCAGGTAGATGATCTCCAGGGTGAGGTTTAGTATCCTCTCAGTCATGTGACTCCGGTCCTCCTCCATCCTCATTGGTCATGTGATCTATACGGGTTTCCTGTAGACCAATAATTGATAACAGAGAATGATCTGAACTGTACTGGTTGTACAATATTAGGATGGGGGTGTATGTGTGTTTACCTGTCATTCGACAAGTGTTTCTCCACAGGTCATGTTCGGCCACAGGTCATGTTTTTTTTTTATGCGGGTCAGCATTCATCGTGATTGTCGTTGAACGTTTATTTCTTGGGGTTTTCATAAAGGACCTCTCAAGAACTGTCTCTGAGTTTTCATTTACTTTTGACATATTTCTTTGGTGAATGAGTAGGGGTACTATGTACCCCCCTACTCATTCACATGGGTGGGGGCCAGGATCGGGGGGCCCCTTATTAAAGGGGGCTTCCGGTTTCTGATAAGTCACCTCTCGCAACCCCACAACCACAAGGCAAGAATTGTAGGAAAGAGGCCCTTGCCTTTATCAACATGGGGACAAGGTGCTTTGGGGGGGTCACCCCCCTATGTTGAGGGCATGTGGCTGGGTATATTTCAGGAGGGGGGAGGACTCACTCGTCTTCCTCCTTTTCTTGGCCTTTTGAGTTGCATGCTCGGATATGGGTCTGGTATAGCTTAGGGGGAATCCTTCCAATTCCAAAGAATACGCTAAACGAATATTCCCATGAGTGGCCCCATAAGTGGGGGAATGTTCTGCCCTTGAAGGGCTTTAATCTAGGTTTCCACACTATATATGTGTGTATCATCATCTGCTGGGGATAAAAGACGTCACAGTGACTATGGAGGAAGAGGACGGAACATGACGGGGGGGGTTACTGGGTGTAAATAGAAAATAAGATCTTATTACCTGCAACTTCCAGCAATGTCCCCTCTCTACTTCTTCCCGACTCACCTCTCACCCGGAACTTCCTGTTCGTAACTGATATCACTTCCTGTCTTCCATAGAGACCTTTTTTTCTCTATGGTATAAGTGAAATCACCACCTTGTGGAGCTCAGAGGAACTGCAGCCCCGAGAATCATCCCATAGTGTGAACAATGTTGCCAAGTGTCCTGAATGCTAAAGAGCAATCCTGGGATTTTGGCAACTGTTCCAATGTCTTTGCTTCTCTAGGTTTTTTTTTTGTATGACCCTCATTAACCACTTAAGGACCGAGCCTCTTTCTGAGATTTGTTGTTAACAAGTTAAAAAAATTTTGGTTTTTTTTGCTAGAAAATTACTTAGAACCCCCAAACATTATACATTTTTCTTCTAACAGCCTAGAGAATAAAATGGCGGCCGTTGCAATACTTTCTGTCACACCGTATTTCCGCAGCAGTCTTACAAGCACACTTTTTTTGGAAAAAGTACACTTTTTGTTTAATTAAAAAATATGTGAAAGATGATGTTACGCAGAGTAAATTGATACCCAACATGTCACGCTTCAAAATTGCGCCCGCTCGTGGAATGGCGACAAACTTTTATCCTTAAAAATCTCCATAGGCGACGTTTAAAAAAATCTACAGGTTACAGAGGAGGTCTAGGGCTAGAACGATTGCTCTCGCTCTACCGATCGCGGTGATACCTCACATGTGTGGTTTGAACACCGTTTTTATAAGCGGGCGCTACTCACGTATGCGTTCCCTTCTGCACACGAGCTCGGCGGGACGGGGCACGTTTAAAATTTATTTATACTACCTTTATATTTTTTATTTTTACACTGTTCTCTAAAAAAAAAAAATTATAATTAAAATTAAAATTTATATAAACATCCCTTGTAATAGAAAAAAAAGCATGTCAGAACCTCTTAAATGTGAGATCTGGGGTCAAAAAAATCTCAGATCTCACATTTACACTAAAATGCAATAAGCCCTTTAAGAGCTATGGGCGGAAGTGACGTTTTTGACGTCGCTTCCGCCCTGCAATGATATGGAGACGGGTGGGGGCCATCTTCCCCTCACTCGTCTCCATACCCAGCAGGGAAGAGGATCCGATCGCCTCTGCCGCTTCAAAGTTAGGACGTATATCGGCGTGCGACGGTCCGGAAGTGGTTAAGATGCATACAGGGCCTTCATTGAGAACAAGGGTCTAGTACGTATTCTAGCTTATGTAGCTAGTAAGGCGGGATAGGCTTCACTTGGAAGATGAGTATCCAGGGATCACCTAAAGGTGGACAAAGTAGGAAATGGCCAGACAGATCGGGGGTTGGGAGTTCCAGAGGATGGGGGAGACTCTGGAGAAGTCCTGGAAGAGGTGATGAGGGACCTGGAGACCACAACGTCTTTGGAGGAGCGCAGAGGACGGTTTTGGTGATCTTATGAGATGAATTTGGTGATGTAGCCCAGGAGTTGTGGATGGGTATGTATGCTTTTGTTAGTATTCTGAATTGTTAGGCCGCAGCTGACTGCAACCGGGCTCGGACATCTGTCCCTAGCTGCTCTTTGTGTGGCTACATGTGAACAGCAGTGGCCGCTGTCAGCCTGCCATTATTTTAAATGGGCTGAACAGCCACCGCTGATCCCATAACCTGGTCATTCCGTCAGGTGCACCAACCCGGCCATGTGAAGGAGGCCTAATTGTTGAACAAGCAGAAGCAATCAAATGGAGAGATGCAGGTGGTTGCAAGCCTAAATTGTGTGTCTGGTGTGTGTGGGCAGTCATAAACGTGATTAACACAAGGATTCACGATTGGAGGACAACTTAGGGAATCTCACAGGTGTATGGTAATTAACACGCTACACCAAAACCCTCGAGATGCAGGCGAATGTATGTAAGATTTGAATCAAGCCAGCTAGATTTGGGTGAAGTCTCCCTTCAGTGGTATTGTTGGTTGCGATAACTGCCACCTGCCAAAGTAAACTCCTTCCACATTCCTCCTTCACCAAACAAGGACATCCCCCTTTGTTTTTCGAGTCCTTGACAGAGGCTGTTAGGTTGCCACCATATCCTTGGTGATCTTTAAGGTAGTTTAATTTGATGCAATTTCAGTAATAGATGATTCCCCGCTGAAGAGATGAAGCAGCAGAACTTAGTAGTAGGTCCATCTTCTTAGCCCTTTGGGTCTCACGGAGATGAGAAGTCCATGTTATTCTCTTCATAACCTCACTTGTGTGGAGGAACGTCTCATCCAAAGGAGTGATCATCACAAACAGGGATTGTCCACTTGCCTACCAGGCCAATTCTGACATAACTCTCCTACATGAAAAAAATCAGCATTATTTTTGCTAGAAAACCACTTAGAACCCCCAAACATTATATATTTGTAAGCAGAGGTCCTAGAGAATAAAATGGTGGTTGTTGCAATTTTTCATGATACATGGTATTCACGATTTTTGGCTGTGTGGAGGACATTGACATATGTGTAAGGGACCTACATATACGTTTGCCTTTGCGCGCAAGCACATTGGATGGGGACGCTTTAGATTTTTTTTTTATTTTAATATTTATTTTATTTAAAACTATTTTTTACACTGTCTCTCATTTTTTTCATCAACTTTATTGCTATCACAAGGTTTGAACAACATCCCTTGTGATAGCATGGGCCATCAAAGGTCCTCTTTATGGAGAGATCTTGGGTCTAGTAGATGATGGACCCCAGATCTCTCCTCTGGTCTCCAAGCAGCCAATCAAACACAGATTGGTCTCATCCACTGCTTCAAAGGCCAGTAAGGGCCTTTTTACATCAGACCAAAACTGGAAGTGACCAAATACTTGTCACTTCTGGTTTCTTAGACCATAGAAATGATCAGGGATGTTCCAGTCCTCAGTCATTTCTATGGTAAGCCGGAGGAACTGCTGGCTTCAGTCCTGGGCTCCCTGGTGGAACAGGAGAAGGTGGTGGTGGGGGGGGGGACCCCCTTCCAACGCATGTAAAAGCAACCCAGTGGCTTTTTCCAGCTGAAAACACTGATATTGGGGTAAAGCTGCAGCTGAAGCCATGGCCCTGGTATACACACTTCAACCAGAGGATGTACAGGTATGTCCCATCTTGTTTAGGGTTATTTATGATGTGTTCGTGAATTTAGAATAAATACCCTAGTTTTATATGGGTGTGATTTTTTGATTAGGGCTGATTTAGGCTCAGGTAGGATGGCTGGACAAAAAAAGTAAGAGCCACCACTTCACATCCATAAAATTGGAATTCGGATTTCCAGATTAGGTGCCAATGATATCAACCCCCATGGTGTCTGGTGTTCCTGAAACACGGCTTGACTTCTCACAAGACTGGGCTGTTTGTATTATTGCTGATCCCCTTGTTTAGAGGGACACAGGACATAGAAAAGATGGAGTGCGGTTTCTCTATGTTAGGAAAGATGATCTTGTGGTTGGAGATGTGGTTGGTGTTCCTGAAACATGGCTTGACTTCTCACAAGACTGGGCTGTTTGTATTAATGCTGATCCCCTTGTTTAGAGGGATACAGGACATAGAAAAGATGGAGTGTGGTTTCTCTATGTTAGGAAAGATGATCTTGTGGTTGGAGATGTGTTTGGTGTTCCTGAAACAAGGCTTGACTTCTCACAAGACTGGGCTGTTTGTATTAATGCTGATCCCCTTGTTTAGAGGGACACAGGACATAGAAAAGATGGGGTGCGGTTTCTCTATGTTAAGAAAGATGATCTTGTGGTTGGAGGTTGTGATGGTGCGGAGGAATTATGGGTGGAAGTGGAATGATATATGGGTAGATACGAAATATGATGTAGCACCCTCCTAGGGTACAATGCTAGGCAAATTTAGTTTTTGGCTCCTGCTGTAAACAAGGGAGCAGTGATCGTTTGTCCTGGTCTATTCAGGGTTTCACAAGCTGGGAGTTTGATTGTGTCCCCCTGCCTCTGGATGAAGCTTCAAGAGCTTAGGGCAGGAGATTCAAACCAGCCTGAATATTTATCATGCTCCAGGCAATTCTTGGAGGGGAGTGTCCAGAAGGAGGCTGGAAAGGGGATAAATAGTCTGAAGCTCTCGGGAGTTGGGTTCTCACTTCCCAGGAGGGTTCCAAAGCTTGAGGAGCTGCTACCTTTGGACCGTGTAGCTGTTCTTGAAGCCTCAGAGGTGTCAGGGCAGAGGGCCTGGATGGATCATCTTAGAAGCTGGTTGCAGGACTTCACCACAAGGGATCTGTTCTGAAGAAGGACTGTCTCACTCACTGGACTGTGTCCGGAGGATGCTGGAAAGTGGCAGCTGTCCTGGTGTCAGGGATCAGCAGCAGGGATGGCCAGATCTGTGTGGTACACTCAGGAAACTGGGACCAGACTGTGTAAGCTTTAAGTGAGGTTTATTTACAGTGAAATAAAATTCATCCAAACACCAGCAAACAGAAAGATATAAGTAAACCAAAAACTTGGTGACAGAATACCTGACTAATAACTAGCAAACAGAAAGCCTAACTAACAACTAACTGTATACAATATATACAAAATGGGAAACACCGGAAAGCAGGGGAAAACTGGAGATGCAGAAAGCAGATGGGAAGGGGGAACCAAAACAGGGATCAGGAACAAGGGAGAGCGGGTACAAGGCAGCAGGGTACAGGGCACAGGGCAGAAGCAAGATCAGGATCATCGGCAAATAGAATCTGACAGCAGCAAAACACTGGAGAGCAAGAGGCACTAGTAGGGGAGGACCTAATACCCTCCCAGCAGCCAGCATCAGGTGGAAATTGATTACTAGGTTTTGCTGGCTGTTGGGAGACCCCTGCCGGTGGACACCAAAACTACAATGTTCCTCTCTGGGAAGCACAGTGCCACCAACAGGAGGTCCAGGTCCTGACTCACCTGCGGCGAGTGGAAAATATTTGAGGGCAAGTGTTCTTGGCGGGCGCTCAACTCAGGCAGGGAGGTGGGGTGGCTCAGGGGGTCAGTTTGGGCGGGAAGGTGGGCTGGACTCTGGTGGGGGGGGGGGCACAGTCAACAAGCAGCATGAGCAGTGCAATTATTAATATGAATGTGGTAAGTAAAATGCAAATAACTTAATTTAATATGCGGTTTAGCACATTTTGGGTTCTGTTTAAGTGTCTGAATTAGCTATATACTGTATATTCTCTAGGTCTATTGAATACTAAATGGATTGGTCAAATCCAAATATGTTATGGATTGCTCCCCTCAACCCTGCACTCGTTACGTAGCGCACCCCTCAACCCTGCACTCTGAACGTAGCGCACCCCTCAACCCTGCACGTAGCGCACCCCTCAACCCTGCACTCGGTACGTAGTGCACCTCTCAAGCCTGCACTCTGTATGTAGCGCACCCCTCATACCTGCACTCTGTACGTAACGCACCCCTCAACCCTGCACTCTGTATGTAGCACACCCCTCAACCCTGCACTCTGTACGTAGCGCACCTCTCAGCCCTGCATTTTGCATGTAGCACACCCCCCAACCCTGCACTCGGTACATAGCACACCTCTCAACCCTGCACTCGGTACATAGCGCATCCCTCAACCCTGCACTCGGTACGTAGCGCACCCCTCAACCCTGCACTCAGTAAGTAGCGCACCTTTCAACCCAGCACTCAGTAAGTAGCGCATCTCTCAAGCCTGCACGCTGTACGTAGCACACCTCTCAACCCTGAACTCCGTACATAGCGCACCTCTCAACCCTGCACTCTGAACGTAGCGCACCCCTCAACCCTGCACTCTGTACGTAGCGCACCCCTCAACCCTGCACTCGGTACGTAGTGCACCTCTCAAGCCTGCACTCTGTACGTAGCGCACCCCTCATACCTGCACTCTGTACGTAGCGCACCCCTCAACCCTGCACTCTGTATGTAGCACACCCCTCAACCCTGCACTCTGTACGTAGCGCACCTCTCAGCCCTGCATTTTGCATGTAGCACACCCCCCAACCCTGCACTCGGTACATAGCACACCTCTCAACCCTGCACTCGGTACATAGCGTATCCCTCAACCCTGCACTCTGTACGTAGCGCACCCCTCAACCCTGCACTCACTAAGTAGCGCACCTTTCAACCCAGCACTCAGTAAGTAGCGCATCTCTCAACCCTGCACACTGTACGTAGCACACCTCTCAACCCTGAACTCTGTACGTAGCGCACCTCTCAACCCTGCACACTGTACATAGCGCACCTCTCAACCCTGCACACTGTACATAGCGCACCCCTCAACCCTGCACTCTGTACGTAGCACACCTCTCAACCCTGCACACTGTACATAGCACACCCAACCCTGTACTCTGTACGTAGCGCACCCCTCAACCCTGCACTCCGTACATAGCACACCTCTCAACCCTACACTCTGTACGTAGTGCACCTCTCAACTCTGCACTCGGTACATAGCACACCTCTCAACCCTACACTCGGTATATAGCACACCCCTCAACCCTACACTCGGTACATAGCGCACCCCTCAACCCTGCACTCGGTACATAGCGCACCCTCAACCCTGCACTCGGTACGTAGCGCACCCTCAACCCTGCACTCGGTATGTAGCACACCCTCAACCCTGCACTCGGTACGTAGCACACCCTCAACCCTGCACTCGGTACGTAGCGCACCCTCAACCCTGCACTCGGTACATAGCGCACCCTCAACCCTGCACTCGGTACCTAGCGCACCCCTCAACCCTGCACTTGGTAGGTAGCGCACCCTCAACCCTGCACTCGGTATGTAGCGCACCCCTCAACCCTGCACTCGGTACGTAGCGCACCCCTCAACCCTGCACTCGGTACGTAGCGCACCCCTCAACCCTGCACTCGGTACGTAGCGCATCCCTCAACCCTGCACTCTGTATGTAGTGCATCCCTCAACCCTGCACACTTTACGTATAGTAGCCAATCATATTTTATTTATCACAGTCAGATCAATGAAATTTGTGTTATTTTATGAGATAAATTATGAGGGCATGTTTAGGGGAGGAATTAGGGGCTGGGTGGGGCAACTGGTGGCAAGTAACTCTTCAGGCCTGGCTGTTAGCTCAGGACTTGAAATTTTGAGCCCTGTCATACACTGTGTTGTTGGAGCCGGTGTGAATGGACTGGTGCTTGTGGTGGTGGGCAGCCTCTCTATTATTAGGGAAGAACCAGTTGTTACCAGCGCTCCCTAAAGGAGTAGGGCTACAGTTACATCTGAAAATATCATATTTTCCCCTTTCAGACAGCAGGGGGCATTCTCCAAGCAAATGAAGCTGCCTGTACAAACTGATAACTACTGCACTGAAATTATCAGACTTGTCATGTAGTCTGATCTCCCCTTCTCTTTATCCATAAACAATATCTAGCTCCTCTCTCACCATAATGTATTGCTTTTAAAAATTCAGCTAAAGATCAGGGGAGATCAGACTACAGCTAGGAGGGACCCAACCAGCAGTGACACCCCCTCCTTCTCTCTCCTAGAGGGACCCAACCAGCTTTGACACCCCCTCCTTCTCTCTCCTAGAGGGACCCAACCGGCAGTGACACCCCCTCTTTCTCTCTCCTAGAGGGACCCAACCAGCAGTGACACCCCCTCCTTCTCTCTCCTAGAGGGACCCAACCAGCAGTGACACCCCCTCCTTCTCTCTCCTAGAGGGACCCAACCAGCAGTGACACCCCCTCCTTCTCTCTCCTAGAGGGACCCAACCAGCAGTGACACCCCCTCCTTCTCTCTCCTAGAGGGACCCAACCAGCAGTGACACCCTCTCCTTCTCTCTCCTAGAGGAACCCAACCAGCAGTGACACCCCCTCCTTCTCTCTCCTAGAGGGACCCAACCAGCAGTGACACCCCGTCCTTCTCTCTCCTAGAGGGACCCAACCAGCAGTGACACCCCCTTCTTCTCTCTCCTAGAGGGACCCAACCAGCTTTGACACCCCCTCCTTCTCTCTCCTAGAGGGACCCAACCAGCAGTGACACCCCGTCCTTCTTTCTCCTAGAGGGACCCAACCAGCAGTGACACCCTCTCCTTCTCTCTCCTAGAGGAACCCAACCAGCAGTGACACCCCCTCCTTCTCTCTCCTAGAGGGACCCAACCAGCAGTGACACCCCCTCCTTCTCTCTCCTAGAGGGACCCAACCAGCAGTGACACCCCCTCCTCCTCTCTCCTAAAGGGACCCAACCGGCAGTGACACCCCCTCCTTCTCTCTCCTAGAGGGACCCAACCAGCAGTGACACCCCCTCCTCCTCTCTCCTAAAGGGACCCAACCGGCAGTGACACCCCCTCCTTCTCTTTCCTAGAGGGACCCAACCAGCAGTGACACCCCCTCCTTCTCTCTCCTAGAGGGACCCAACCAGCAGTGACACCCCCTCCTTCTCTCTCCTAGAGGGACTCAACCAGCAGTGACACCCCCTCCTCTTCTCTCCTAGAGGGACCCAACCAGCAGTGACACCCCCTCCTCTTCTCTCCTAGAGGGACCCAACCGGCAGTGACACCCCCTCCTTCTCTTTCCTAGAGGGACCCAACCAGCAGTGACACCCCCTCCTCCTCTCTCCTAAAGGGACCCAACCGGCAGTGACACCCCCTCCTTCTCTCTCCTAGAGGGACCCAACCAGCAGTGACACCCCCTCCTTCTCTCTCCTAGAGGGACCCAACCAGCAGTGACACCCCCTCCTTCTCTCTCCTAGAGGGACCCAACCAGCAGTGACACCTCCTCCTTCTCTCTCCTAGCAGAGGAGGTCAGACAGAACTTTGAAGTCTTTAGTTATCTTTGATTTCCTTATAAAGAGTTTCTTCCATGATAAAGATCAGAGGAGCGCTCAGCCACGTGTTTTCTGAGGTGTATATCAAGGTCCCGGTGTGAGATCTCTGATGCACAGCAAAATATGACTCATATAGAAGGCATTTCCCACACTTAGGACACTAATAAACTGAAGATTGTGTGGGATCGCTGATGTTTGTTAAGATAAGACTTCTGTGAAAAACATTTCCCGCACTCAGGGCAGGAATACGGTTTCTCCCCCGTGTGAGACAGCAGATGTGTTTTAAGATTGAACTTCCGTGAAAAACGTTTCCCGCACTGAAAACAGGAATAAGGCTTCTCGCCCGTGTGAGACATCTGATGCGTGTTAAGATGGTACTTCCGCGCAAAACATTTCCCGCACTCCGAACAGGGATACGGCTTCTCTCCCGTGTGAGTTCTGTGATGTATGACAAGGTCTGAATTCCGTTGAAAACATCTCCCGCACTCAGAACAAGTTGGTTTACCACCCATGTGCAATCTCTGATGAGCGGATAGCTTATTCTTCTCTGAAAAACATTTCCCACACTCAAGGCAGGAGTACTGGCTGTCCACACTGTCAGATATTGGTTGTATAACAAGGTCTGATTTCTGTGGGAAAAATCTCCCACACTGAGAACAAGAATATGGCTTTTCACCCGCGTGCAACCTCTGATGTCCGAAAAGGTTGGATGTCTGTGAAAAATATTTCCTGCACTCAGGGCAAGAATGAAGGTTCTCCACCGTGTGAGATCTCCGGTGTACAGAAAGATCTAATTCAGAGCTAAAACTTTCCCCACATTCAGGACACAAAAATGTCTCCTTCCCCTGAATCCCGGCACCATCCCTCACAGTATGAGGTTGCTCAGAGTCAGAGGGACTCCATGGTCTATCCACACTGTGAAGTCCACCATCCATAGTTGAGCTCATTGTCTTTTTTACTGCCCAGTCTTGGGTGATGTCCTCATCTTCCATTTTACAAACTTGAGATAAAGTGAGATGATCGTTTGAGGGTTTCTCCATGGCGTGTCCTGGAAAAATATAAAAACATCATCAATAGATATGAGAGGGTTAGTTCACTTCCATCAAGATTCCATCTGGATCAGGTAGATATGAGTGAGCAGATGTTCTCTGTGGAGGTCCCAACCAGCTGGGACTCTCCCCCCTCTTCAGTCAAAGAGCCTTTGGTCCTCCTCCCAGATCACTTCTACATTTACACAGCCTTGTCAGAAGAGGAGGAACCAATGGGGACTGGGAGGTCCATGCTCTTCACACAACCACAAGCCTAGGCACTGGGTCATGTGATCTCTGATAAACAAGATGGTCAAAGTTTAGACTTGTACGCCTTTTACCATAGAACAAGTGACCATAGGTCTAGGCTTCTGGTGATATGCAGCCCTGGAAAGAGCTTGCAGCAGTATTTTCTGTTAAATAGATAAGTGTTTCAGTTTTTTTTTATGTTACTCCATATTTTTCCAACCCAGCAAAGTATCTGTACTATTGTAACAAGCCTGATACAGGCAGCTGAATCCAAGAATCAACATGAATAGTGGCTGCAGCAAAAAAAAAGGGGGATTTATCTAAGAGAAAAGACTGACATCACTCAGTTCCTACCCTACTCTGAACCAATCAGTGTGCAGAAACAGATCAGAGATAAGAGAAGGATATATTATGGGTTTATCAGATGATGGAGGATCTAGGTGGACCCTACGTGCTGCTCTCTGAATACATTACGGCTCACCTGTGCTGATCTCTATAGAAGTGTCCTCCTCTATAAATGTCCTCGTCATTCCAGCCTCCTCCGTATATTGCTGATCATTTGATTTTGATTTGTTTTGATATGGGATTTGTACTGCGCCAAATGCGGAATCATCCCACTCATACGTCTCTTCTACTTCAGCTTTAACTTTTATGTTCATCAGATCTTCACCCTAAACCAACAGAATGGCAAAAAATAACATCAGTACCATAGAAGTATTTATGATGTGAGATCACATAGAAAATATCATCTTGTAGAGTCCACACATCGTCTCCACATGTCAGAGTGTTCAATCACTTTATGTTCCCGACCCTCAACTCCACCTACCTGATGATGGTGAGGGATGGTGTGACCTTCCTGTGTGGAATCCCGGGAATACAGAGGACGGGGACATCTCTCTGGTGGGTTCCTGGTATTAGGTTCTTCCATCATGATATCCTTATAGAGTTCACTGTGTCCTTTAAAAAGTTCCTTCATCACTCCATACTCATCATCCACCTCTTTATACTCTTCTTTAACAACAATATTATAATCCCTAAGGTTTCCACTCTGAATATATAATAAAAATGACATTAGTTGTAACAATGCAGATAATGTACAGATCCTAATGATACTATCAGTGATTGTTCCTCATCTACCTGATGATGGTGGGGGATGGTGTCACCTTCCTGTGTGGAATCCCGGGAATACAGAGGACGGGGACATCTCTCTGGTGGGTTCCCATTACTGGATCCATCTGTAGGAAACACACACACTGACTGAATACATTGTTTCTATGTGTTTATCAGAAGATGGGGGATCTAGGTGGACCCTCCGTACTGCTCTCTCCTTTACAATAAAGTCTCCTCTTACCCGGTGATGTGAGGGGTGGCTGATTGTCCATCATGATGTCCTTGTAGAGATCCTTGTGTCCTTCTAAATACTCCCACTCCTCCATGGAGAAATAGACAGTGACATCCTGACACCTTATAGGAACCTGACACACACAATGATACAGTCACCATCCAGACACATCCCTTGTCTGTTACTGGATAATGTCCCAGAATTCCCGGCACTGCTCACCTCTCCTGTCAGCAGCTCCATCATCTTCTTGGTGACTTCCAAAATCTTCCTGATGTTGCGTCTCCTAGCAGTCGAGGAGCGAAGTGGAGGCACTGTGATAGTCATATGATCACCTGACTTCACAGGGGGAATAACCTGTTCAAGCAAAAACGGTACTAACATGTGATAGTCCCAGAATCCTCCTCACCTCTCCGGTCAGGTCTGTGTTTTATTAATAGAGATAAGAGTGATGTCATGTGACCTCCCAGAATCCTCCTCACCTCTCCGGTCAGGTCTGTGTTTTATGAATAGAGATAAGAGTGATGTCATGTGACCTCCCAGAATCCTCCTCACCTCTCCAGTCAGGTCTGTGTTTTATTAATAGAGATAAGAGTGATGTCATGTGACCTCCCAGAATCCTCCTCACCTCTCCGGTCAGGTCTGTGTTTTATGAATAGAGATAAGAGTGATGTCATGTGACCTCCCAGAATCCTCCTCACCTCTCCGGTCAGGTCTGTGTTTTATTAATAGAGATAAGAGTGATGTCATGTGACCTCCCAGAATCCTCCTCACCTCTCCGGTCAGGTCTGTGTTTTATTAATAGAGATAAGAGTGATGTCATGTGACCTCCCAGAATCCTCCTCACCTCTCCGGTCAGGTCTGTGTTTTATTAATAGAGATAAGAGTGATGTCATGTGACCTCCCAGAATCCTCCTCACCTCTCCGGTCAGCAGGTAGATGATCTCCAGGCTGAGGTTTAGTATCTTCTCAGTCATGTGACTCCGGTCCTTCTTCATCCTCAGTGGTAATGTGATCGATACCAGTTTCCTGTGGACCAACAATTGATAACAGAGAATGATCTGGACTGTACTGGTTTTACAATATTAGGATGGGGATAATATGAGGGTTTCTCTCTGAACGTCTTTTGGGTTCCAAAGCCTCTTACCCTTCACCTTTATGTAAAAAAAACAAAAACAAAACTTCTTTTCTCTGCATTGCTCAAAAATGAAGAGAATGTTCCGGCCCCCGTAAGTGGGGGAATGTTCTGCCCCCTGAAGGGGTTATTCTACATTTCCACACTATATATGTGTGTATCATCATCTGCTGGAGATAAAAGACGTCACAGTGACTATGGAGGAAGAGGACAGACATGACGGGGGTTACTGGGTGTAAATAGAAAATAATACCTGATTACCTGCTCTAATGCCAGCACCAGCAATGTCTCCTCTCTACTTCCTCCCGACTCACATCTTACCCGGAACTTCCTATTTATACCTGACATCACTTCCTGTCTGGACCTGACATCACTTCCTGTCTTCCATAGAGACTTCCTGGAGAAGTGAGATCACCACCTTGTGAAGCTCAGAGGAACTGCAACCCCAAGAAACTTTTTCATAGCGTACATTCGGGCTCGCCTTGTTGCCAAGTGTCCCGAATGCTGCAGAACAATCTTGGGATTTTGGCAACTGTTCCAGCGTCTCTTCTTCTTGCAGAAATGTAGAAATTGTATGAAAGGTTTAGCACTGGGAAACGCTCTTTGAAAGATAAAAAGTGCATTTTATATACATCTATATGGATCAGACCAAATCGAGGGACAAATGAGGAGGACAAAGGGACATTGCTCCAAATCAGGGACAGTCCCTCAAAATCAGGGACAGTTGGGAGCTATGGAACCAGCGTGGAACCAAACCCAGGTATGCTCAGCTCATCTAGTTAGGTAGAGGCGGGATAGGCTTCCCTAGCACAATGAGTTTCCAGAGATCACCTAAAGGTGAACAGAATAGGAGATATCCAGATAGATCTGGGTAGGGAGTTCCAGAGTATGGGAGACATTCTGGAGAAGTCCTGGAAGGAAGATTAGGAGAAGGGATGAGGGAGCTAAAGAACATGATGTCTTGGGAGAAGGACAGTCTGTGTGATCTTTTGAGATGAATTTGGTGGTAGCTCAGGACAGACTTGTAGATGGTTCTGTATCTTGTTGTTAATATTTTGAATTGTAATTGTTGAGGAAAGAGAAGCAAGCCAGTCTAGAGATGCAGGCGGTGGCAAGCTTCCCTAAGTTGTGTGTCTAGTGTGTGTGGGCAGTCATAAAAGTGATCAACACAAGGATTCTCAATTGTAGGATCGCTGCCTTAAGGAATCTCAGAAGTGTGTGGTAATCAACACGCTGCTCCAAAACCCTCAGGGTGCTTGAGATTGTATGTAAGATTTTAATTTGCCTGTGTATGGCAAGCCAGCTAGATTTGGGGGAAGTCTCCCTCCAGTGGCTGTCAGTGATGACTAACTTTCGCAACACTGTTTTATCTGCCAAAGTTAAAGCGGAGTTCCAATCAAATGTGGAAGCTCAGTTTTTTCTGCTTTCTCCCCCCCCCCCCCCTCTGGTGTAACATTTGGCACCTTTCGGGGGGAGCGGATACCTGTCAAAAACAGTTATCCACTTCCGTGTAAGGTCGCCGCGGTGACCTACGTCATTTGTGACCTCTCCTCTTCCCCCCCACCCGCTGCCTTCTGGGAGACACACACAGGTCCCAGAACACAGCGGGACCATTCAGAAAGCGCAGCGCAACTCACGCATGAGCAGTAGGAAACAGACTGTGAAGCCGCAAGGCTTCACTTCCTGTTTCCCTTAGTAAGGATGCCGGCACCTCCACCTGGAGCTGATGGACAGGTCGGCTTCGGGTGCCGACCTCGTGGGCTCCCTGGACAGGTAAGTGTCCTTATATTAAAAGTCAGCAGTTACAGTATTTTTTCTCCACGAGGCTGGAACTCCGCTTAACTCATTCATCTTTCATTCCTCCTCCACTAAATAAGAATGTCTCCCTTTGTTTTTCCAGCCCTTGACAGAAGCTGTTAGGTTGCCACCATATCCTAGTGAGCATTGAGCAAGGTCATTTTATTACCATTTTGGTAATAGATGATTCTCCACTGAAGAGGGGAAGAAGTTGTAGATCTAAGTAGAAGGTCCATCTCCCTAGCCTTTTGAGCCTCACGGAGATGAGAAGTCCATGTTCTTCTCTTCATGACCCCACTTTTTTGGATGAACTTATCTAACCAGTGATCATGACAAACCAAGATTATTTAGGACATGTTCCAGAATTTAGAATAGATGTCTTAGTTTCATACAGGTGTGATTCTTTGATCAGGGCAGATTTATGCTCTGGAATGATGGCTGGACGGAGAATATTGCATGAAAGAAAAAATTGCCCGCTGTTCAGGGTGTGCACAATACAATAATGATGAGGGGAGATAAGATATACCATCCAGTGCTGGGACAAGGTCCTCCAGTGCCCCCCCCCCCCCCCCCCATTATATGTGAGCCTAGGAAATCCTACCCCCAACAGTCATCTGATTGTCAATAGAAGGATTTTTATTAAGAGTGGAGTCATCGCAAGAACTGAGGCTGTGCATGGTGGGAGACCCTTGTGGCAGAGGGGAGATGGAGGAGAGGAGCATAGCCTCCTGGCCGCTGTCACTACTCCTGTCAGTCATATATTCAGAATCCCTGCATCCCTGCGCTCCCATATCTGCAATTTACAACTGCGCCCGGGGCAGCTTCCCTTCCTTCCCACCCCTTATCCTGGCCCGGATACCATCCAAAGAAGGGGGCCTCCTTTCATGTACAGAGTCATTATACTGAAGACTGTTTAATCAAAGAAAGAGCTGTTTGGTCACAGTAACAGTAGACATGATTGCCACAAAGTGAAGACAGTATTTCAGGAGAAGAACCTCATAACAACTGTGAAACATGGTGGTAAAGCATGTCACAGCATCACCAGACCAGTGTAGCCAGAAACAGTGTTCCTGATCACCACCACACCAGTCCCAGTGTCACCAGACCAGTGTAGTCATCACCAGTGTTTCTTACCACCACACCAGTCCCAGTGTCCTCAGACCAGTGTAGTCATCAACAGTGTTCCTGATCACCACCACACCAGTCCTAACGTCATCAGACCAGTGTAGTCATCAACAGTGTTTCTGATCACCACCACACCAAAATCAGTGTAATCAGACCCATGTAGTCATCAACAGTGTTCTTGATCACCACCACACCAGTCCTAGTGTCTTCAGACCAGTGTAGGCATCAACAGTGTTCTTGATCACTGCCAACCATGTCTCAGTGTCACCTGACCAGTGTAAGCAAATAAGAGTGTTCCTGATTGATGCCACACCAGTGCCAATGCCACTAGATCAGTGTAAGCCAGCAACAGTGTTGCTGATCTTCAACATACTAGACTCAATGTCACTATACCAGCCAACAACGGTGTTCCTTATTACCACCACACCAGTGCTAGTTTCATCAGACCATTGCAAGCCAGCAACAGTGTTTCTGATCAAAAACACATCCGTACAGTGTCATCAGTCCAGCATAAGCCAGCAAGAGCGTTCCTGATCACCACCACACAAGCCCCAGTGTCACCAGACCGGTGCAGCCAGCAACAGTGTTTCTGATCACCAACACACCCGTACAGTGTCATCAGCCTAGCGTAAGCCAGCAAGAGCGTTCCTGATCACCACCACACAAGCCCCAGTGTCACCAGACCAGTGCAGCCAGTAACAGTGTTTTTGATCACCACCACACAAGCCCCTGTGTCACCAGACCAACTTAAGACAGCAACAGTGTTTCTGATCATTGATCCATTGTCACCAGACCAGTGCAGCCATCAATAGTGTTCCTGATCACCTCCAAACCTCCTCCTAGTTTCAGAGTCGCCAGACCAATGTAATCCATTATTTTTGCCTGCGACCTGGATTGATCCTTTGCCTGATTGCTGACCATGTCTCTGCCTGCCGCCTGAAAAAACCTATCTGCACATCCCATTGACTAAATTCCTACGATACACCAGTCTCAGCCATTCCCTGTGGACAAAAGAAGGATGGGGAGTCTTTTGAAGATTTTATTTTTTTTCCAAACATTTTTATGAAAAACATTTTTTTTCATAAAAATGTTTGGAGAAAAAAAAATCTTCAAAAGACTCCCCATCCTTCTTAAAAAAAATAGCTTGGGGTGTTTACTGTCTAATATGTTGTCATTTGATGAGTGATTCTACTGTCCAGGTGCTCCAGGGCTTCCAAAAATGTGAGAGGTAGTCAAGAAATAAGATGTGTATTTGCTCCCCTTGAAATCTTCAAGGTGCTCCTTGGATTTTGGGTCTCTATGCAGCTAGGCTCTGAAAAAGGCTCACATGTGGTATCACTACACTCAGAGTAGCAGAATGTGCTTTAAGGTGTAATCCTAAGTGTGCCCATGCTGTGTGGTAAAAGTATCCTAATAATTTACTACTTTGTGCCTCTTAAAAAATACCTTGGGACTTTTACTTTCCATAATGTGGTTATTTTGTGGGTGTTACTTCTGTCTTGGCACCCCAGGACCTCCAAACACATGAAAGGTAGTCAGGAAATTAGAGGCCTAATTCATACCCATTGAACGTTTGAAGGTGCTATTGATTTTAGGCCCCATTATGTGACTAGGAGGCAAAAGACTCACATTATCCCCATTAGTAGAATGTGTTTTGGGATGTAATTCTAAGTATGCCCATGTTGTGTGTTAGAGATATCTTATTCATTTTCTTTATTTTCCAAAACTTTGTGCCAAAAAATGTGATCTTAAAAAGACTCGCCATGTTTTAACGTAAAAATGTTCGAGGGTCTACTTTACAAAATGGGGTAATTTTATGGATGTTTCTCCAGTTCTGGCACTTTAGGGCCTTAAGAAACACAGTTATCAATTCTGATCACGTCTTCTCTGCTCTTTTACAGGTAAATATCTTCTATCCATCTGTACATCTCTACTGAACTGACTTTGCTGTAATATTTTTGGTAAATGTCTTCTGCTGCCATATCTTTAAACTTCTATATTTAATGCTAGCTCTATAACAACCACACTGCAATAGCAATATCACTGGTGACTGATTCTCAACCCCATTTGGCTTGAGTGATCAAGAGAGGTAATTAGCTTTACGACCCTAGCCTGTGTCTGTAGCTGGCCTGGTATTGGCCATCTCCTCTCCCATATTCAGGTGTCTCAAATCAGACCCAATAATGACCAACTGAGAAATGCATGCCTGCTCAGTCTCCCTATAAATTTAATGCAGCCTATGGGGTGGCGCAGACAGGGGCAAGGCGCAGACATAATGGCTCTGTCCTGAGTGACGCGCAGTTTCACCGACGCAGTTTAACGAAAGCAGGATAACTGAAGCTGGATGAAGATACAACAAGAACTCTGCTCCACTCTGCAAGACGACAAGCAAACCAGCTTTTGACATTTATTTTATATTTTATATAAAGTCAGTGTCCCACTCTCTATCCAACTAACCTGCTCCTTATTCTCTTCCTTCTCACATTGGTGTCTTCTATCCTCAAATTATCTTTACTCTACCCCTCCTCTCTTCCCTGCAGCATGCACATATCACCCTCACTCCTACCCTCTCCCTACTATGGCACCCATCATCTCCTGCATTTGCTACACCCACATGCTGGCATAAACACCAGGGCCACTAGACACGTGCGCTCATGCACATCCCAATCCCATCTTGCCTTCCTCGCCCTCCTCCTTCTCCTAGTCTCAGGTGACATTTCTCCTAATCCTGGTCCGCCATTTTCCAACTGCAAGACACATATCCAATACCCCTCCCCCTCTGGCAACCATCGCAATCCACTCAGTTTAATTTCTAACCCCCCTGCTTCCACAAAGCAGCCCACCAATCTAATGCGCCCTTTGGAACGCCCCCTCCATCTGTAACAAGCTAACCTCTTCATCTCTCATGGCTTTAACATACTCGCCAAAACAAAAAACCTGGCTTCAAAACTTTGACCCAGCTTCTCCTGCTGCCCTCTCCCATGGTGGTCTCCATTGGACTCACTCCCCCAGACCCAACAGACAGAAAGAAGGTGGAGTTGGCTTCCTTCTATCCCCACAAAGCACCTTCCAAGTCCTTCCAGTCCCTCCCTCTCTATCCCTCTCTTCTTTCGAGATGCAATGTATTCGTCAGTTTTCTCCCATTTCTCTGAGGATTGCAGCAATTTACCGGCCTCCTGGACCTGTATCGCGCTTTCTTGATGACTTTGCTGCCTGGCTACCCTACTTTCTCTCCTCTGAAATACCCACGATCATTCTTGTTGACTTCAACATTCCTGTCAATGTTAACAGCCCAACTACAGCTAAACTTCTTAACCTAACCTCATCTTTTGACCTAACCCAATGGACACATACTTCCACTCACTCCAAAGGTAATACCCTTGGCCTTGTATTCTCCCATCTCTGCAACCCTGGCAACATCACCAACACTCCCTTTCCTCTCTCTGATCACAACCGTATTACTTTCACTGTATCCTTGCCTCCAACCACCCATCCCTCCAAGCAGCAAACAATTACTTGTAGAAACCTTCGCCACTTTAACCCTACTCTTCTCTATTCTGCTCCTGACCACCTATATGACAAAATCTCTTCCCTGTCCTGTGCTGACCTGGCCACCTCTGTCTACAACAGTTCACTCTCATCATCACTAGATGCACTTGCTCCTCTAACCACATGCAGAATCAGGCCCCGACCGTTACAACCCTGGCAAACTGCCACCATGCTGCCAAACAAGCCTAATTTGTCTCTCTTATAAATTCCTTGTCATCCAGTCCCCGTCGGCTCTTCTCAAACTTCAACTCTCTGCTTCGTCCCCCACCCCTCTACCCACTAACTCACTCACTGCCCAAGAGATTGCCAATCACTTCAAAGACAAGATTGATGCAATTCGTGAGGACACTTCCGTTGTGCGTACATCTTCCCCACCCAACATACCTTGCCTAACAGCAAATTCAACACTCTCCTCTTTTGAATTGGCTACTACTGAAGAGTTTACAAAACTTTTCTCAGATGCCCACCTAACCAATTGTCCCTTGGATCCTGTTCCCTCACAACTACTACGGTCACCCTCTTCTTCTATCCTCTGCTCCCTCACATCTTCAATCTCTCCCTCTCTAGTGGCACCTTCCCCTCCCCTCTAAAACATGCGCAGATCACTCCCATACTTAAAAAGCCCTCACTGGACCCCACCAATCTAAACAACTTAAGATCCATCTCATTGCTCCTATTCACCTCTAAACTAGAACGCTTAGTGTACAACCCTCTTAGCTCCTACCTCAGTGAAAATAACCTTCTTGATCCCTTACAGTCTGGCTTTCGCTCGCAGCACCCCAACGAAACTGCCTTACTAAATCTCACTAACGATTTACTAACTGCTAAAACCAACAGCCAGTACTCCATACTCCTACTACTTGACCTTTCTGCGGCCTTTGATACTGTTAACCACCCGCTCCTTCTCAATAAAACTACATTCCCTTGGCCTCCGAGATTCTGCTCTATCCTGGTTCTCTGAATATTTATCACAGCGTTCCTTCAGTGTCACCTACAACTCTGTCTCCTCCTCTCCATTGACCCTTTCTTTGGGGGTCCCCCAAGGCTCTGTTCTTGGATCCCTTCTCTTCTCTATCTACACCTCCTCCCTTGGTCACTTGATAAGCGCCCACGGCTTCCAATACCACTTATACGCTGATGACACCCAAATCTATCTTTCTACTCCTCACCTCACTCCTTTAGTCTCCTCTCGCATTACTAACTTACTAACTGACATATCAGCATGGATGTCGCACCACTTCCTTAAACAAAATCTCTCTAAAACTGAGCTATTAATATTCCCCCCCCCCCGCCCGTGCCCCCCTCCATGACTTTTCCATCAAAATCAACAATGCAACCATCAGTCCCTCCCCTGACGCCAGGGTACTCGGTGTAATCCTAGACTCTGGCTTGTCATTTCAGCCTCAATCCAATCGTTGTCAAAAGTTTGTAGAATTCACCTCCATAACATCTCTAAAATTTGCCCCTTTTTAACAAATGAAACCACCAAGCTCCTCATTCACTCCCTTGTTATCTCTCGCCTTGACTATTGCAACTCCCTTCTCATTGGCCCGCCTCTCCATAGGCTCCTCCCCTCTTCAGTCTATCATGAATGCTGCTGCCAGACTTATCCACCTTACCAACCGCTCAGTGTCTGCCAACCCTCTCCTCCAATCCCTACACTGGTTTCCAATCCCCCAGCGAATTAAATTCAAGCTACTAACCACAACATACAAAGCCATTTACAACTCTGCCCCAAGCTACATCACCAATCTTGTCTCCATATATCACCCAAATCGTCCTCTCCGCTCTTCTCAAGACCTTCTACTCTCAAGCTCTCTCGTCTCCTCCTCTCATGCTTGTCTCCAGGATTTCTCTAGAGCCTCTCCCATCCTCTGGAACTCGCTACCTCCACCTGTCCAGCTATCCCCTACTCTTGCTACCTTCAGGCGATCCCTGAAAACTCATCTCTTCAGGAAAGCCTATCACGTCTCTAACTAATCTTTTACCACTTCCATCAGCTCATTCCCCACAGTTACAACCTTTTGTACCACCTGCCCCACCCTTATAGATTGTAAACTCTTCTGAGTAGGGACCTCTTAATGCTCTTGTATTTTATTGTATTATAACTGTATTGTCTCCCTTTTATATTGTAAAGTGCTGCGTAAACTGTGCTATAAAAAATCCTGTATAATAATAACAATAATGTGATAGGTAGTCAGGAAATCAGATGCATAACTTATGCATCTTGAAAACATGAAGGTGCTCCTTGGATTTTGGCCTGCTCTATGCATCGAGGCAGCAAAAAAAGTCTCACACATGTGATAGCTTCATACTTGGGAGGAGTAGCAGAATGTGTTTTGGGGTGTAATCCTAAGTATGCCCGTTCTGTGTGGTAAAAGTATCTTAATAATTCAAAACTTTGTGTAAAAAAATTTTTTTTTTCATTTTCTTTCCACATTTTTGAAATGTTTGTGGCAGAAAAATGTAATCTTTAAAATACTCACCATGCTTCTTAAAAAATACCTTGGGATTTTTACTCTCCTTAATGTGGTTATTTTGTGAGTGTTTCTCCTGACTTGGTACTCCAGGACCTCCATACACATGAAAGGTAGTCAGGAAATGTGATGCCTAATTTATAAACTTTGATAGTTTGAAGGTGCTCCTTGGATTTTAGGCCCCATCATACGACTAGGAGGCAAAAGACTCTCACATTGTGGTATCCCTATACTCAGGAGGATTGTTAGAATATGCTTTGGGGTGTAATTCTAAGTATGCCCATGCTGTGTGTTGGAGATATCTTATTAATTTTATTTTCTTTCTTTATTTTCCAAAATTTGTGCCGAAAAATGTGATCTTCAAAAGACTCACCATGTTTTAAAGTAAATATGTTTGAGGGTCTACTTTACAAAATGGGGTCATTTAATGGGTGTTTCTCCTGTTCTGGCACTTTAGGGCCTCAAGAAATGTGATAGGAAGTCAGGAAATCAGATGCATGATTTATGCATCTTGAAAACATGAAGGTGCTCCTTGGAATTTGGGCCCCTCTATGCATCTAGGCAGCAAATAAAGTTTTGACACGTTATAGCTCCATACTTAGGAGGAATGTGTTTTGGGGTGAAGTTCTAAGTATGCCTATGCTGTGTGTGAGATAACAACTTTGTGAAATAAATTACATTTTATTTACTTTCTTGATTTTCCAAAAAATTGTGGCTATAAGTTACAACCTAAAAAACACTCACCATGCCTCTTAATAAAATATCTTTTATTGACTGGCTGATTTACAAAATGGGATCATTTTAGGGTTATTTGTACTGTCCTGCCATTTTAGCGTTTCAAGAAATTAGACAAAGCATCAGATTCATTAATTTAAATATATAGTGGGGGCGAAAAGTATTCAGACCCCCTTACATTTTTCACTCTTTGGTATATTGCAGCCATTTGCTAAAATCATTTAGGTTCATTTTCTTTCCTCATTAATGTACACACAGCACCCCATATTGACAGAAAAACACAGAATTGTTGACATTTTTGCAGATTTATCAAAAAAGAAAAACTGAAATATCACCTGGTCTTAAGTATTCAGACCCTTTGCTCAGTATTTAGTAGAAGCACCCTTTTGATCTAATACAGCCATGAGTCTTTTTGGGAAAGATGCAACAAGTTTTTCACACCTGGATTTGGGGATCCTCTGCCATTCCTCCTTGCAGATCCTCTCCAGTTCTGTCAGGTTGGATGGTAAACGTTGGTGGACAGCCATTTTTAGGTCTCTCCAGAGATGCTCAATTGGGTTTAAGTCAGGGCTTTGGCTGGGCCATTCAAGAACAGTCACGGAGTTGTCAGGAAGCCACTCCTTCATTATTTTAGCTATGTGCTTAGGGTCGTTGTCTTTTTGGAAGGTAAACCTTCGGCCCAGTGTGAGGTCCTGAGCACTCTGGAGAAAGTTTTCGTCCAGGATATCCCTGTAGTTGGCCACATTCATCTTTCCCTCGATTGCAACCAGTCGTCCTGTCCCTGCAGCTGAAAAACACCCCACAGCATGATGCTGCCACCACCATGCTTCACTGTTGGGACTGTATTGGACAGGTAATGAGCAGTGCCTGGTTTTCTCCACACACATACCGCTTAGAATTAAGGCCAAAAGGTTCTATCTTGGTCTCATCAGACTAGAGAATCTTATTTCTCACCATCTTGGAGTCCTTCAGGTGTTTTTTTTGGCAAACTCCATGCGGGCTTTCATGTGTCTTGCACTGAGGAGAGGCTTCCATCGGGCCACTCTGCCATAAAGCCCCGACTGGTGGAGGGCTGCAGTGATGGTTGACTTTCTACAACTTTCTTCCATCTCCCAACTGCATCTCTGGAGCTCAGCCACAGTGATCTTTGGGTTCTTCTTTACCTCTCTCACCAAGGCTCTTCTCCCCCGATAGCTCAGTTTGGCCGGATGGCCAGCTCTAGGAAGGGTTCTGGTCATCCCAAACATCTTCCTTTTATCGATTATGGAGGCCTCTGTGCTCTTAGGAACCTTAAGTGCAGCAGAATTTTTTTTGTAACCTTGGCCAGATGTGTGCCTTGCCACAATTCTGTCTCTGAGCTCTTCAGGCAGTTCCTTTGACCTCATGATTCTCATTTGCTCTGACATGCACTGTGAGCTATAAGGTCTTATATAGACAGGTGTGTGGCTTGATAATCAAGTCCAATCAGTATAATAAAACACAGCTGGACTCAAATGAAGGTGTAGAACCATCTCAAGGATGATCAGAAGAAATGGACAGCACCTTAACCAGAGTTAAATATATGAGTGTCACAGCACCAGCAGTGACACCCCCTCCTTCTCTCTCCTAGAGGGACCCAACCGGCAGTGACACCCCCTCCTTCTCTCTCCTAAAGGGACCCAACCGGCAGTGACACCCCCTCCTTCTCTCTCCTAGAGGGACCCAACCAGCAGTGACACCCCTCCTTCTCTCTCCGAGAGGGACCTAACCAGCAGTGACGCCCCCTCCTTCTCTCTCCTAGAGGGACCCAACCAGCAGTGAAACCCCCTCCTTCTCTCTCCTAGAGGGACCCAACCAGCTGTGACGCCCCCCCCTTCTCTCTCCTAGAGGGACTCAACCAAAAGTGACACCCCCTCCTTCTCTCTCCTAGAGGGACCCAACCGGCAGTGACACCACCTCCTTCTCTCTCCTAAAGGGACCCAACCGGCAGTGACACCCCCTCCTTCTCTCTCCTAGAGGGACCCAACCAGCAGTGACACCCCTCCTTCTCTCTCCTAGAGGGACCCAACCAGCAGTGACACCCCCTCTTTCTCTCTCCTAGAGGGACTCAACCAAAAGTGACACCCCCTCCTCTCTCCTCGAGGGACCCAACCAGCAGTGACACCCCCTCTTTCTCTCTCCTAGAGGGACTCAAAAAGCAGTGACACCCCCTCCTTCTCTCTCCTAGAGGGACCCAACCAGCAGTGACACCCCCTCTTTCTCTCTCCTAGCAGAGTAAGATAGACAGAACGTCTTCAGTGATCTCTGATTTCCTCATAAAGTGTTTCTTCCATGATAAAGATCAGAGGAGCGCTCAGCCACGTGTTTTCTGAGGTGTATATCAAGGTGAGCTTCTTCCCAGTGTGAGATCTCTGATGAACGGCAAAATATGATTCATATAGAAGACATTTCCCACACTCAGCACACTAATATACCTTGAGGGTTCTCTGACTTATGTTAAGACAATACTTGAGAAACATTTCCCGCACTCAGGGCAGTAAACCAGCTTTTACCCTGTATGGCATATCTGATGCAGAGTAAGGCTGGACTTGTGAGAAAAAAGTTTTTTACACTCAGGGCAGGAATATGGCTTCTCACCCGTGTGAGACCTCTGATGTGTGCTAAGATGAGCCTTCCGTGAAAAGCATTTCCCGCACTCAGAACAGGAATACGGCTTCTCGCCCGTGTGAGACTTCTGATGTGTGTTAAGATGGGACTTCTGTAAAAAACATTTCCCACACTCCGGACAAGAATACGGCCTCTCCCCTGTGTGAGATCTTTGATGCATAACAAGGTCTGTTTTCGCTCGAAAACATTTCCCACACTCAGAACAGGAATACGGCTTCTCGCCCGTGTGAGACCTCTGATGTGTGTAAAGATGGGACGTCTGTAAAAAACGTTTTCCGCACTCAGAGCAGGAATATGGCCTCTCCCCTGTGTGAGTTCTTTGATGTATAACAAGGTCTGAATTCCGTTGAAAACATTTCCCGCAATCAGGACAGGAGTAGGGTTTTTTGCCAGTGTGCAATCTCTGATGTACAGAAAGCTTGTTCTTCTCTGAAAAACATTTCCCGCACTCAGGGCAGGAATACTGGCTGTCCCTTCTGTGAGATATTTGATGCATAACAAGGTCTGATTTCTGTGGAAAAAATCTCCCACACTGAGAGCAAGAATATGGCTTTTCGCTTGTGTGCAACCTCTGATGTCTGAAAAGATTGTACTTCTGTGAAAAATATTTCCCACACTTAGGGCAGGAATGAAGGTTCTCCCCTGTGTGAGATCTTTGATGTACAGATAGTCTTAATTCAGAGCTAAAACTTTCCCCAGATTTAGAACAGCAAAATGTCTCCTCCCCCTGAACTCCAGCCCCATCCCTCACAGTACGAGGTTGCTCAGAGTCAGAGGGATTCCATGGTCTATCCACACTGTGAAGTCCACCATCCATAGTGGAGATCATTGTCTTTTCTCCTCCACAATCTCCTGTGATGTCCTCATCTTCTATTTTACAACCTGGAGATAAAGTGAGACGATCCTTTGAGGGTTTCTCCATGGCGTGTCCTGGAAAAATATAAAAACATCATCAATAGATATGAGAGGGTTAGTTCACTTCCATCAAGATTTCATCTGGATCAGGTAGATATGAGTGAGCAGATGTTCTCTGTGGATGTCCCAACCAGCTGGGACTCTCCCCCCTCTTCAGTCAAAAAGACTTTGGTCCTCCAACCAGATCACTTCTACATTTACACAGCCTTGTCAGAAGAGCAGGAACCAATGGGGACTGGGAGGTCCATGCTCTTTACACAACCACAAGCCTAGGCACTGGGTCATGTGATCTCTGATAAAAAAGAGGGTCAAAGTTCAGACCTGCAGAGCCTTTACCATAGAACAAGTGACCATAGGCCTAGGCTTCTGGTGATATGCAGCACTGGAGGGAGCTTGCAGCAGTATTTTCTGTTCAAAAATCAGTCTTCCTCAAAAAGAGGGACCAACTAGAGGCCCACTCTATGTTATTACTTTTGTAATATTGTAACAATACTGATACTGAATCAACAAAAGTTGTGTCTGAGGCAAAAAGAAGGGGCTTCATCTGAGAGAAAGGCTGATATCCCGGGAATACAGAGGACGGGGAGATCTCTGGTGGGTTCCCATTACTGGATCCATCTGTAGGAAACACACACACTGACTGAATACATTGTTTCTATGTGTTTATCAGATGATGGGGGATCTAGGTGGAGCCTCCGTACTGCTCTCTCCTTTACAATAAAGTCTCCTCTTACCCGGTGATGTGAGGGGCGGCTGATTGGCCATCATGACGTCCTTGTAGAGATCCTTGTGTCCTTCTAAATACTCCCACTCCTCCATGGAGAAATAGACAGTGACATCCTGACACCTTATAGGAACCTGACACACACAATGATACAGTCACCATCCAGACACATCCCTTGTCTGTTACTGGATAATGTCCCAGAATTCCCAGAATCCTCCTCACCTCTCCTGTCAGCAGCTCCATCATCTTCTTGGTGACTTCTAGAATCTTCTCCATGTTGTGTCTCTCAGGTTTTAGGGAGTCACATGGAGGCACTGTGATGGTCATATGATCACCTGACTTCACCAGAGGAAATCTCTGTATTGAGGAACCAATAGGAAGATCATGTTAGAATCCCAGAATCCTCCTCACCTCTCCGGTCAGGTCTGTGTTTTATTAATAGAGATAAGAGTGATGTCATGTGACCTCCCAGAATCCTCCTCACCTCTCCGGTCAGCAGGTCGATGATCTCCAGGGTGAGGTTTAGTATCTTCTCAGTCATGTGACTCTGGTCCTCTTCCATCTTCATTGAGGTGGTCATATGATCTCTGCAGGTTTCTCTGCAGACGGACAGAAGAGAATTATACACTGGTTGTATAATATTAGCATGGGGATGTAATGGATCAAAAGGTAGGCTACCTCCAAGGGGAATTTCTACACGTAGAGGTCTCCTAAGAAGAAGGGACAATTAAAGTCTAACATTGTCTGCAGAAACCTTTAATCTGCAGCTCTAGCACATATAAATGAAACTGATGCACTCTAAAATATTCTCAAGCTCTGGACCAGGCACAGACCTTTTGGCCCCTGACAGTACTACCGCTCCCCTAGTCCCTCTAGCTGTTATCGAAGATGGGTTTCAAGGTTACACAGGCCTACAGTCATCTAACCCAATGTGTCTCAAGCCTTGGGCCATGTGTTTAGAATATGTCTAAACTATGTAATCTGGGGGTTAATACATGCTGATGCTAGGCCAGATCTCAGACCCTCTCTTATCATCAGGGGTGGGGTTATCCAACCTCCTCCCATTATTGGCTCAATGCAGACCCACACAATGAGGGGCGGGATTATGTATCTCCTCTCCCCATTACTGGCTGATCTCAGATCCCCTCTAATAGTGAGAGGAGTGGTTATCAACCTCCTCCCCCATTCTTGGTTTATCTCGCATCCTGTCATAGAGTGAGCAGTTCCCCTCCTGCTCTGATTATTGGCTGATTTCAGACCCCCTCGTACAATGAGGAGCAAGGTTATCCACCTTCTCTACCCATTATTGGCTGATCTTAGACCACCCCCCTCTTATAGTGAGTGACGGGGCTATCCACATCCTCCCCCAGGGTCAAGGGCTATGCAGAGTATTTGGAGTGAGTGGGTTAATCAACCACAAATCCGACCAACATTTAAATCATGGAAATTGGTGTCAAATTTTAGTTTCAACCCAAATCCAAATCTCGTCCCTCGTTACAAGAGACTGCTAAGGTGCGACATGGAAATTTATTGATAGGCAACTCCTATCCTCAAATTGATTAGCGGTTCCAAATTAATAAATAACTCCTGCAGTAGGGAACAGACACAAAAGATACGCTCCGCATCTTCCCAAATAACTGTTCTGTTTTATTATGACACAATTGAAGGTTTTTATACACATGATTACGTAGCTATCACATTAATATTACAATTGTACTTTTATGGTAACAAGGGGCGTAACATAGGCAGGCTAATTCTAATCAGGACTGGAAAGAATGCAAACATGTCATGAAAACATTATTGGTGCCGTGTGCAATACATACAAAATACAATACAATTCTATACAGAACTTACACATTTCCTTTACAGGTGAGTAGATGGTACATCTCCAAACTGAAGGGAATGTTCTGGCCCCGTAAGGGGTAAATGTTCTGACCCTGAAGGGGTTAATCTAGGTTTCCACACTATATATGTGTGTATCATCATCTGCTGGAGATAAAAGACATTACAGTGACTATGGAGGAAGAGGACGGACATGACGGGGGGTTACTGGGTGTAAATAGAAAATAAGATCTTATTACCTCCTCAAATGCCAGATCCAGAAATGTCTCCTCTCAGCTTCCTCCCGACTCACCTCTCACCCGAAACTTCTTATTTATACCTGACATCACTTCCTGTCTGGACCTGACATCACTTCCTGTTCTCCTATAGAGACTTCTCTGGGTAGAAGTGAGATCACCACCTTGTGGAGCTCAGAGGAACTACAGCCCAGAGAAACTTTTTCATAGTCAAACCTGAACACTTTAGTGGCACGCAGCAATTTTTTTTATGGTATAAAAAAAACTATACATATATTTTTCAATTCAATAACATTTCTAATCGTATGAAGTTAATCATAATCGTCTCCCTTTACATCAGAGTCCACAGAGTTCCCCCTTTACAACAGAGTCCACAGAGTTCCCCTTTACATCTGAATCCACAGAGTCCCCTTTTACATCTGAATCCGTAGAGTTCCCCTTTTTACACTTTTACATCTGAACTCGCAGAGTTCCCTTACACTGTAAGTCTCTGCAGACTCTGATGTAAGGGAGAACTCTGGGGACTCTTACATAAGGGATGCTCTGGGAACCCTGATTTAAGGGGGGGACACTGAGAACTCTGATGTACAGAGAGGACTCTGATGTAAGGGAGAACACTGTGACCTCTGATGTAAAGGGGAACACTGATGTAAGGGGTGTTCTGAGAAACCTGATTCATCTTAGTGTACTCACTCGGAGGCAATAGAGGGAAGGGGAGAGACTTCAGTCACAGACAGGAAGGGATGGTGAGCTCACTCACCCCTTGGCAGTCAGCCTCATCCAGATGTATCTGAGGCTGCTGGGCTTCAAATTTCCAGCCCGCGCTTTCCTTTTCTGAGGAGTGTGGGCAGACACAGAGGGATAGGGGTGGGAGGAAGAGGATCAGATCGAGCCCTCTCTCCTCTCCCGTCTGAGTGAGTGTGTGGGGTGGGGAATTGTTAGTATTGGCTTTGGGCAGCATGATAGAGAGTGTAACAGACACTCGGTTTAGACACCTGCAGCCAGCAACCCTGCTGGGAAGCCATAGTCCAGTCTGAATAATGTGTCCGGGTTTCAGGCAGTATGAAACCTGGACGCATGATTCCAAACCCAAACTGTCCGGGTGAATCCTGGACATGTGGCAACCCTACCTAGACCCCATGAAGAATAAGAGCCTAATATGTATTCTTAAAGGAAATTAAAGCAGAGCTCCACCCAAAAGAGGAAGCTCCGCTTGTTCACACCCCCCCCCTCCACTGCCACATTTGACACTTTTTAGGGTGAGCGAGTACCTGGTTTTGAAAGGTACCCACTCCCACCTCCAGGTAAGATCACCTCTGAGTATTTATGGCCCCTCCTCCTTCCCCCTGCTGCCTTCTGGGACACACACACCATTCAGGAAGCGCAGAATGCCCAGTAGGAGACCAGCTGTGAACTACTGCTACCTAAACATTTTTTACCTTAGTGCAAGTCATAAGATACTTGGGCTTTATAACTAATTTAATATTTTAGACCCCCATCATGGTTGTGATGAGGGTCTGCCACAGATGAAGTAAATGCCTTGCTGCCTTGTTGGCTTCAGTGGGGTTCAAATTCAACATCCAAACTTCAGAAATGTTCTCTGACCCTCACTGAAGCAAACCTAGGTATTTTCAACTAAAGGTGTGTGACTGCAGCCCCATACACAACAAACTGTAATGTATTATGTGTTCTAACACCTTTTTATCAGAACCCGCATTTTGAGCTCCAGCAGCTCTTCTATTGGATCGAACTACACAGGTCAACCTTCACTCCCTACTTTTATCAATGAGCCTTCCCTCCCCCTCCTCCATTAATGAGCCTTCCCTCCCTGCCTCCATCAACGAGCCCTCCCTCCCCGCCTCCATCAATGAGCTTTTCCTCCCCTCCTCCATCAATGAGCCTTCCCTCCCCCTCCTCCATCAATGAGCTTTTCCTCCCCTCCTCCATCAATGAGCCTTCCCTCCCCCTCCTCCATCAACAAGCCTTCCCCTCCCCCCTCCTCCATCAATTAGCCTTCCCTCCCCGCCTCCATCAATGAGCTTTTCCTCCCCTCCTCCATCAATGAGCCTTCTATCCCCACCTCCATCAATGAACCTTCCCTTCCCACCTCCATCAATGAGCTTTTCCTCCCCTCCTCCATCAATGAGCCTTCTATCCCCACCTCCATCAATGAACCTTCTCTCCCTACCTCCATCAATGAGCCTTTCCTTCCCACCTCCATCAATGAGCCTTCCCTTCTCACCTCCATCAATGAGCCTTTCCTCCCCCACCTCCATCAATGAGCTTTTCCTCCCCTCCTCCATCAATGAGCCTTCCCTCCCCCTCCTCCATCAATTAGCCTTCCCTCCCCTCCTCCATCAATGAGTCTTCCCTCAACCGCCTCCATCAATTAGCTTTACCTCCCCGCCTCCATCAATGAGCCTTAGCTCCCCGCCTCCATCAATGAGCCTTAGCTCCCCGCCTCCATCAATGAGCCTTACCTCCCCACCTCCATCAATGAGCTTTTCCTCCCCTCCTCCTCCATCAAAGAGCCTTCCCTCCCCCTCCTCCATCAATTAGCCTTCCCTCCCCGCCTCCATTAATGAGCCTTCTATCCCCACCTCCATCAATGAACCTTCCCTCCCCACCTCCATCAATGAGCCTTCCCTCCCTACCTCTATTAATGAGCCTTTCCTTCCCACCTCCATCAATGAGCCTTCCCTTCCCACCTCCATCAATGAGCCTTCCCTCCCCACCTCCATCAATGAGCCTTGGTTGCCCTTGACCCTGTCACCAGTTGGCTGGTTCTCCTTCCTTGGACCACTTTTGGTCGGTCCTGACCACTGCAGACCAGGAACAAAGCTGCAGTTTAGGAGTTGCTCTGACCCAGTCGTCTAGACATTACAATTTGGTCCTTGTCAAAGTCCCTCAAATCCTTACGCTTGCCCATTTTGTCTGCTTTTAACACATCAACTTCAGGGACAACATACTGCCTAATATATCCCACCCACTTTCAGGTGCCACTGTCAGGAGATAATCAACATTATTAATTTTACCGTTCAATAGTCATGATGTTATGGCTGATTGCTGTATGTATCTTCCTGTGTGTGGCAAGTAAGCAAGGTTTGGGTGATGTCTCCCTCCAGTGATGGCCAGTGGTATTGCAGATTATAATAACTGTTCAATGGCACTGTTTACAACCCCCCCCCCCCCCCCACACACACAAACACCTTCCAAAGTAAGCACTGTCCTTGTTACATTATATATTCTGCATCATATCAAAGTAGGCTTGATGAGGATGTGTAGCCAGAGAAGGATTGTAGATCTTGATGTTTTCAGTGATGAGAATGTAGTTGGCATTCTAGAAACACGGCTTGACTCCTTAAAAGACTGGGCTGTTTGTATTCATGCCGATTATTTTGTTTAGAGGGACACGGGACATAGAAAAGATGGAGAGGGGTTTCTGTATGTTAGATATGATGTGAAACTGAGGAAGAAAGATGATCCTGTGGTTGGAGATGTGATTGGTGTTCCAGAAACATGGCTTGATTCCTCACAAGACTGGGCTGTTTGCATTCATGGCGATCCTTTTGTTTAGAGGGACATGGAACATAGAAAATATAGACAGGGGTTTCTCTATGTTAGTTGTGAAACTGAGGAAGAAAGATGATCTTGTGGTTGGAGATGTGGTTGCTGTTCCAAAAACATGACTTGACTCCTCACAAGACTGGGCTGTTTGTATTCATGCTGATCCTCTTGTTTAGAAAGACACGGGACATAGAAAAGATGGAGGGGGGTTTCTCTATGTTAGATTTGATGTAAAACTGAGTAAGAAAGATGATCTTGTGGTTGGAGATGTTGTTGGTGTTCCAGAAACACGGCTTGACTACTCACAATACTGAGCTGTTTGTATTCATGCTGATCCTTTTTGTTTAGAGGGACACAGGACATAGAAAAGATGAAGAGGGGTTTCTCTATGTTAGATGTGATGTAAAAGTGAGGAAGAAAGTTCAAGTATGCTTGATGAGGATGTGTAGCCAGAGAAGGATTGTAGATCTAGATGTTTTCAGTGATAAGAATGTAGTTGGTGTTCCAGAAACACAGCTTGACTCCTCACAAGTCTGGGCTGTTTGTATTCATGTCGATCCTTTTTTTTTCCGAGGCACATGGGACATAAAAAAGTTGGAGGGGGGTTTCTCTGTTAGATGTGAAAGTGAGAAAGAAAGATGATCTTGTGGTTGGAGATGTGGTTGGTGTTCCAGAAACACGGCTTGACTCCTCACAAGACTGGGCTGTTTGTATTCATGCCAATTATTTTGTTTAGAGGGACACAGGACATAGAAAAGATGGAGAGGGGTGTCTGTATGTTAGATATGATGTGAAACTGAGGAAGAAAGATGATCTTGTGGTTGGAGATGTGGTTGCTGTTCCAAAAACATGACTTGACTCCTCACAAGACTGGGCTGTTTGTATTCATGCTGATCCTCTTGTTTAGAGAGACACGGGACATAGAAAAGATGGAGGGGGGTTTCTCTATGTTAGATTTGATGTAAAACTGAGGAAGAAAGATGATCTTGTGGTTGGAGATGTTGTTGGTGTTCCAGAAACACGTCTTGACTCCTCACAATACTGAGCTGTTTGTATTCATGCTGATCCTTTTTGTTTAGAGGGACACAGGACATAGAAAAGATGAAGAGGGGTTTCTCTATGTTAGATGTGATGTGAAAGTGAGGAAGAAAGATGATCTTGTGGTTGGAGATTTGGTTGGTGTTCCAAAAACACGGCTTGGCTCCTCACAAGACTGGGCTGGGCTAAGACACAAATGTAAGACCAAAACCTACAGTATGTGCCCTACTTACTGTACAGTGTTGGTAGAAGGAATAAAGGAAAAGATTAAACACTTAAAAATAAAAATCTGAAGGCAGACTTTTATCAATCAACTTACATAGAATATTATGATTTTAAACATAAATATTTAATCCTCATTTGTTTCATACTACAAAAAAAAAGTTTTTTTATCGAGTAAATATGAAATGTTACATCTAGAAATGTCATATTTTCGACTTTAATCCAGTAGGTGTCAGTCTCCAAGTAAATGAAGCTGCCTGTGACATACAGCATTGAAATTGTCAGTCTTGTCATGTAGTCTGATCCTGCCTTCTCCTCATCCACATGCTTCTTTTTCATGATTTCTTCCTTGGAAACTTCTGCTGAAGATCAGACTACACTGCTAGAAGGACCCAACCAGCAGTGACACCCCCTCCTTCTCTCTCCTAGAGGGACCCAACCAGCAGTGACACCCCCTCCTTCTCTCTCCTAGAGGGACCCAACCAGCAGTGACACCCCCTCCTTCTCTCTCCTAGAGGGACCCAACCAGCAGTGACACCCCCTCCTTCTCTCTCCTAGAGGGACCCAACCAGCAGTGACACTTCCTCCTATCTCCTAGAGGGACCCAACCAGCAGTGACACCCCCTCCTTCTCTCTCCTAGAGGGACCCAACCAGCAGTGACACTTCCTCCTCTCTCCTAGAGGGACCCAACCAGCAGTGACGCCCCCTCCTTCTCTCTCCTAAAGAGACCAACCAGCAGTGACACCTTCTCCTCCTCTCTCCTAGAGGGACCCAACCAGCAGTGACCCCCCCCTCCTCTCTCCTAGAGGGACCCAACCAGCAGTGACCCCCCCTCCTCTCTCCTAGAGGGACCCAACCAGCAGTGACCCCCCCCCTCCTCTCTCCTAGAGGGACCCAACAAGCAGTGACCCCCCCTCCTCTCTCCTAGAGGGACCCAACCAGCAGTGACACCCCCTCCTCCTCTCTCCTAGAGGGACCCAACCAGCAGTGACATCCCCTCCTCCTCTCTCCTAGAGGGACCCAACCAGCAGTGACACCTCCTCCCTCTCTCTCGTAGAGGGACCCAACCAGCAGTGACACCCCTTCCTTCCCTCTCCTAGAGGGACCCAACCAGCAGTGACACCCCCTCCTCCTCTCTCCTAGAGGGACCCAACCAGCAGTGACACCCCCTCCTTCTCTCTCCTAGAGGGACCCAACCAGCAGTGACACCCCCTCCTTCTCTCTCGTAGAGGGACCCAACCAGCCGTGATGACCCTCCTCCTCTCTCCTAGAGGGACCCAACCAGCCGTGACGACCCCTCCTCCTCTCTCCTAGAGGGACCCAACCAGCAGTGACACCCCCTTCTTCTCTCTCCTAGAGGGACCCAACCAGCAGTGACGCCCCCTCCTTCTCTCTCCTAAGGGGACCCAACCAGCAGTGACATCTTCTCCTTCTCTCTCCTAGAGGGACCCAACCAGCAGTGACACCCCCTCCTTCTCTCTCCTAGAGGGACCCAACCAGCAGTGACACCCCCTCCTTCTCTCTCCTAGAGGGACCCAACCAGCAGTGACACCCCCTCCTTCTCTCTCCTAGAGGGACCCAACCAGCAGTGACACCCCCTCCTTCTCTCTCCTAGAGGGACCCAATCAGCAGTGACACCCCCTCCTTCTCTCTCCTAGATGGACCCAACCAGCAGTGACACCTCCTCCCTCTCTCTCCTAGAGGGACCCAACCAGCAGTGACACCCCCTCCTTCTCTCTCCTAGAGGGACCCAACAAGCAGTGACACCCCCTCCTTCTCTCTCCTAGAGGGACCCAACCGGCAGTGACACCCCCTCCTTCTCTCTCCTAGAGGGACCCAACCAGCAGTGAAACCCCCTCCTTCTCTCTCCTAGAGGGACCCAACCAGCAGTGACACCCCCTCCTTCTCTCTCCTAGAGGGACCCAACCAGCAGTGACACCCCCTCCTTCTCTCTCCTAGAGGGACCCAACCAGCAGTGACACCCCCTCCTTCTCTCTCCTATAGGGACCCAACCAGCAGTGACACCCGCTCCTTCTCTCTCCTAGCAGAGGAGGTCAGACAGAACTTTGAAGTCTTTAGTGATCTCTGATCTCCTTATAAAGTGTTTCTTCCATGATAAAGATCAGAGGAGCGCTCAGCCTCGTGTTTTCTGAGGTGTATATCAAGGTGGGTTTCTTCCCAGTGTGAGATCTCTGATGTACGGCAAAATATGATCTATATAGAAGACATTTCCCACACTTGGGACACTAATACACCTCAAGGGTCATGTGGGTCCTCTGATGTTCGGTAAGACAAGACTTCTGTGAAAAACATTTCCCGCACTTGGGGCAGGCATAAAACTTCTCAAATGGGTGTGCAGTCTCTTATGTATGGAAAGACCGGTGTTATGTGAAAAATATTTCCCGCTCTCTAGACAGGAATACAGGCCTTCCCCTGTGTGATACCTTTGATGGGTAACAAGTTCTAATTTCCGTGAATAACATTTCCCGCACTCAGTACAGGAAAACCGCTTTTCCCGCGTGTGGCATATCTGATGTTTAGTAAGATAGGAATTCTGTGAAAAGCATTTCCCGCACTCCGAACAGGAATAAGGCTTCTCACCACTGTGAGATCTCTGATGTTTGTTAAGATTGGACTTGTGTGAAAAACATTTCCCGCACTCAGGGCAGGAATACGGCTTCTCACCCGTGTGAGTTCTTTGATGTATAGCAAGTTCTGATTTACTTGAAAAACATTTCCAGCACTCGGTGCAGGAATATGTCTTCGCCCCCGTGTGAGATGTTTGATGTATAACAAGTTCTGATTTTTGAGGAAAACATTTCCCGCACTCAGGACAAGAATATGGGTTTTTCCCTATGTGAGATCTCTGATGTGTTACAAGTTCTGATTTATGTGGATAGCAGTTCCCGCAAATGTGACATACATGTGGTTTCTTGTCCATGTGCAATCTCTGATGTCTGTAGAGATGGCACTTTTGTGAATAACACTTCCCGCACTCAGGACAGGAATACGGTTTCTCCCCCGTGTGCGATCTGTAATGTATGACAAGTGCTGAGTTATGCAGAAAGCGTTTCCCGCACTCAGGACAGGAATGAAGCTTCTCACCTATGTGAGATCTCTGATGTACAGAAAGAGTTAGTTTAGAGTAAAAACTTTCCCCACATTGAGGACAGGGAAACTTCTTCTCCGCCTGAATTCTGGCACCTTCCCTCACAGTACGAGGTTGCTCAGAGTCAGAGGGATTCCATGGTCTATCCACGCTGTGAAGTCCACCATCCATAGTGGAGCTCATTGTCTTTTCTCCTCCACAATCTCCTGTGATGTCCTCATCTTCCATTTTACATCCTGGAGATAAAGTGAGACGATCCTTTGAGGGTTTCTCCATGGCGTGTCCTGGAAAAATATAAAAACATCATCAATAGATATGAGAGGGTTAGTTCACTTCCATCAAGATTCCATCTGGATCAGGTAGATATGAGTGAGCAGATGTTCTCTGTGGAGGTCCCAACCAGCTGGGACTCTCCCCCCTCTTCAGTCAAAGGGCCTTTGGTCCTCCCAGATCACTTCTACATTTACACAGCCTTGTCAGAAGAGCAGGAACCAATGGGGACTGGGAGGTCCATGCTCTTTACACAACCACAAGCCTAGGCACTGGGTCATGTGACCTCTGATAGACAAGAGGGTCAAAGACTCAATCTGTGTTATCATATCTTTGCTACTGTGACTAGGAGTGACACACAACCTAATACTGCCAGCTGAACCCCAGGATCAGTACAGGGAGGGGACCATTATCAACCTATTATTGGCTGATATCACTCAGCTCCCGCCCTACTCTGGACCAATCAGTGAGCAGTAACAGAGCAGAGATAAGAGAAGAATATATTATGGGTCACCTGTGCTGATCTCTGTAGGAGTGTCCTCCTCTATGAATGTCCTCGTCATTCCAGCCTCCTCCGTATATTGCTGATCATCCCTCAGATACGTCTCTTCTACTTCACCCTCAACTTTTATGATAATCAGATCTTCACCCTAAACCAACAGAATGGCAGAAAATAACATCTGTAAAATAGGAGCATTTATGATGTGAGATCACATAGAAAATATCATCTTGTAGAGTCCACACATCGTCTCCACATGTCAGAGTGTTCAATCACTTTATGTTCCCGACCCTCAACTCCACCTACCTGATGATGGTGAGGGATGGTGTGATCTTCCTGTGTGGAATGCCGGGAATACAGAGGACGGGGACATCTCTCTGGTGGGTTTCTCATATAAGGTGTTTCCATCATATCCTTATAGAGATTCTTGTGTACTTCAAAAAGTTCCTTCACCACGCCATACTCCTCATCATCCTCTTTATACTCTTCTTCTTCTTTAACAACAATATTATAATCCCAGATGTTTCCAATCTAAATATATAATAAAGAATTTATTGTAACAAACATGCTTGTGTATAAATCCTAACTTCCAAAAATTGTCAAACATCTACCTGATAATGGTGGGGGGTGGTGTCATCTTCCTGTGTGGAATCCCGGGAATACAGAGGACATCTCTCTGGTGGGTTCCCATTACTGGATCCATCTGTAGGAAACACACACACTGACTGAATACATTGTTTCAATGTGTTTATCAGATGATGGGGGATCTAGGTGGACCCTCCGTACTGCTCTCTGAATATATTACGGCTCACCTGTGCTGATCTCTATAGAAGTGTCCTCCTCTATGAATGTCCTCGTCATTCCAGCCTCCTCCGTATATTGCTGATCATCCCTCACATACGTCTCTTCTACTTCACCTTCAACTTTCATGTTCATCAGATCTTCACCCTAAACCAACAGAATGGCAGAAAATAACATCTGTAACATAGAAGTATTTATGATGTGAGATCACATAGAAAATATCATCTTGTAGAGTCCACACATCATCTCCACATGTCAGAGTGTTCAATCACTTTATGTTCCCGACCCTCAACTCCACCTACCTGATGATGGTGAGGGATGATGAGATCCTTGTGTTCTTCAGAAAACTCATTTAATGTCCTACACTGTTCATCCTCCTTTTTAAATTCTTCTTTAACATCAATATTATAATTCCTGAGGTTTCCACTCTGAATATATAATAAAACATTTGTTATAGCAAACAAACTTGTGCATAAACCACCTCTACCAATGACTGGTACTCATCTACCTGATGATGGTGAGGGATGGTGTGACCTTCCTGTGTGGAATCCCGGGAATACAGAGGACGGGGACATCTCTCTGGTGGGTTCCCATTACTGGATCCATCTGTAGGAAACACACACACGGAAATGAATACATTGTTTCTATGTGTTTATCAGATGATGGGGGATCTAGGTGGAGCCTCCGTACTGCTCTCTCCTTTACAATAAAGTCTCCTCTTACCCGGTGATGTGAGGGGCGGCTGATTCTCCATCATGACGTCCTTGTAGAGATCCTTGTGTCCTTCTAAATACTCCCACTCCTCCATGGAGAAATAGACAGTGACATCCTGACACCTTATAGGAACCTGACACACACAATGATACAGTCACCATCCAGACACATCCCTTGTCTGTTACTGGATAATGTCCCAGAATTCCCAGAATCCTCCTCACCTCTCCTGTCAGCAGCTCCATCATCTTCTTGGTGACTTCTAGAATCTTCTCCATGTTGTGTCTCTCAGGTTTTAGGGAGTCACATGGAGGCACTGTGATGGTCATATGATCACCTGACTTCACCAGAGGAAATCTCTGTATTGGAGAACCAATAGGAATATCATGTTAGAATCCCAGAATCCTCCTCACCTCTCCGGTCAGGTCTGTGTTTTATTAATAGAGATAAGAGTGATGTCATGTGACCTCCCAGAATCCTCCTCACCTCTCCGGTCAGGTCTGTGTTTTATTAATAGAGATAAGAGTGATGTCATGTGACCTCCCAGAATCCTCCTCACCTCTCCGGTCAGCAGGTAGATGATCTCCAGGGTGAGGTTTAGTATCCTCTCAGTCATGTGACTCCGGTCCTCCTCCATCCTCATTGATGTGGTCATGTGATCTTTGTGGGTTTCTCTGTTAATGGAGAATTATCTGAATTCTACAATACTGCTACGGAGAAAAAAATTACACATTTCCAAAATGAGGAGATTGTTCCGGCCCCGTAGGTGGGGGAATGTTCTGACCCTGAAGGGGTTAATCTAGATTTCTACACTATATATGTGTGTATCATCATCTGTTGGAGATAAAAGACATCACAGTGACTATGGAGGAAGAGGACGGACATGACGGGGGGGGGTTACTGGGTGTAAACAGAAAATAAAATCTTATTACCTCAGCTGCCACTTCCAACAATGTCTCCTCTCTACTTCCTCCCAACTCACCTCTCACCTGGAACTTCCCATTTATACCTGACATCACTTCCTGTCTTTCATAGAGACTTCCTGTCTGGGTAGACGTTAGATCCCCATCTTGTGGAGCTCAGAGGAACTGCTGCCCCAAGAAACGTCTCGTAGTGTGAACACGGCCTGATCAGTGGAACGCGTAATCAGAATACAATAAAACCTTGGGTTGCGAGCATAATTCGTTACGTAAATTTGCTTGTAATCCAAAGCACTTGTATATCAAAGCGAAATTCCCCATAAGAAATTATGGAAACTCCACTGATTCATTCCAGACCCCTGACATCTCCCTTTTGAGACATGGAAAGAGACTGAGGACACGGATTCCCCAGTCCCTTTCTTAGCAGCCTCAGCTGCACTGAAGATGAATGGAGTGGAGAAAGAGGCTCCTCTCCATTCATAAACTGAAGCATCGTAAACACAGTTTACGACACTCAGTGACAGTTTTGAATGAACAGAGTCGGGGATCACTGACCCTGTGCATTTGGAAAAGGAAGGAGCCAGTAAATTAAATATTTACCGCTTCCTTCCTCTGCTCTCCATCCTGACAGATCGAGGACAGAGGGGGCGGAGGAGCACAGAGGGGAGCCGAGGAGCACGGAGGGGGACTGGAGCATGGAGGGGGCAGAGGAGCATGGAGGGGGGCGGAGGAGCACAGAGGGGGACCAAGAAGCATGGAGGGGGACAGGAGCATGGAGGGGGACCGAGGAGCACAGAGGGGGACCAGAGCACGGAGAGGGACCGAGGAGCACGGAGGAGGACCAGAGCACAGAGGGGGACCGAGGAGCACAGAGGGGGACCGGAGCACGGAGGGGGGCCGAGGAGCACGGAGGGGGACCGGAACACGGAGTAGGATCGGAGTATGGAGTGGGATCAGAGCCCGAAGGGGGACCGAAGAGTACGGTAGGGGGATCGGAGGCGCACGGAGGGGGAACGGAGCACGGAGGGGGACCAAGGAGCACGGAGGGAGACCGGAGCACGGAGGGGGACCAAGGAGCACGGAGGGGGATCGGCGCATGGAGGGGAATTGGAGGAACAGAGGGGGACCTGAACACAGAGGGGGACCAGAGCTTTGAGGGGAATCAGAGCACGAATGGGGATCGGAGGAGCACGGAGGGGAACCGAGGAGCGCGATGGGGGACCGGAACACGGTGGGGGATCGCAGTACAGAGGGGGATCAGAGCACGGATGGGGATCGGAGTACAGAGGGGGATCGGAGGAACACAGAGGGGGACCGGAGCACGGAGTGAAATCGGAGCATGGAGGGGGACCGAGGAGCACGAAGGGGGACCGGAGCATGGAGGGGGAACGAGGAACACAGATGGAGACCGAGGAGCACAGAAGGGGACCGGAGCACTGATGGGGACCGAGCATGGAGGGGGATTGGAACACGGAGGGGGATCGTAGCACGGAGGGGGATTGGAGCACGGAGGGGGATCGGAGCATGGAGGGGGATTGGAGGAACACGGAGGGGGACCGGGGCACAGAGGGGGACCTGAGCACGGATGGGGATTGGAGGAGCATGAAGGGGGACCGGAGCATGAAGGGGGACCGGAGCATGGAGGGGGACCGAAGCACAGATGGGGACTGGAGCACAGAGGGGGATTGGAGCACGGAGGGGGAATCGGAGCATGGAGGGGAATTGGGGGAATCTGGAGGGGGACCGGGGCACGGAGGGGGACCGGGGTACGGAAGGGGACCTGAGCACGGAGGGGGATCGGAGGAGCATGGAGGGGGGCCGGGGCACGGAGGGGGACCTGGGCACAGAAGGGGATCGGAGGAGCACGGAGGGGGACCGGAGCATGAAGGGGGAAAAGGTCACGGAGGGGGATCGGAGGAGCACTGAGGGGGACCAAGGAGCACGGAGGGGAACCAGAGCACGAAGGGGGACCGGAGCACGGAGGGGGACCAGAGCATGAAGGGGGACCGGAGCACGGAGGGGGACCAGAGCATGAAGGGGGACCGAGGAGCACGGCAGGGGACCGGAGCACAGATGGGGACCGGAGCACAGAGGGGGATTGGAGCACAGAGGGGGATCGGAGCATGGAGGGGGATTGGGGGAATCCGGAGGGGGACCGAGGCACGGAGGGGGACCTGGGCACAGAAGGGGATCGGAGGAGCACGGAGGGGGACCGGAGCATGGAGGGGGAAAAGGTCACGGAGGAGGATCGGAGGAGCACTGAGGGGGACCAAGGAGCATGGAGGGGGACCGGAGCACGGAGGGGGACCAGAGCACGGAGGGGGACCAGTGCATGAAGGGGAACCAAGGCGCACAGAGGGGGAGCGGAGCATGGAGGGGGACCGAGGAGCACGGAGGGGGACCAGAGCACAGATGGGGACCGGAGCACAGAGGGGGATTGGAGCACGGAGGGGGATCGGAGCATGGAGGGGGATTGGGGGAATCCGGAGGGGGACCGAGGCACGGAGGGGGACCTGGGCACAGAAGGGGATCGGAGGAGCACGGAGGGGGACCGGAGCATGGAGGGGGAAAAGGTCACGGAGGAGGATCGGAGGAGCACTGAGGGGGACCAAGGAGCATGGAGGGGGACCGGAGCACGGAGGGGGACCAGAGCACGGAGGGGGACCAGTGCATGAAGGGGGACCAAGGCGCACAGAGGGGGACCGGAGCATGGAGGGGGACCGAGGAGCACGGAGGGGGACCAGAGCACAGATGAGGACCGGAGCACAGAGGGGGATTGGAGCACGGAGGGGGATCGGAGCATGGAGGGGGATTGGGGGAATCCGGAGGGGGACCGGGGCACGGAGGGGGATAAGAGCACGGATGGGGATCGGAGGAGCAGGGAGGGGGACCGGGGCACGGAGGGGGACCTGAGCACGGAGGGGGATCGGAGGAGCATGGAGGGGAATCGGAGCATGGAGGGGGACCAGATCACGGAGGGGGATCAGAGCACGGAGGGGGATCGGAGGAGCACTAAGGGGGACCGAGGAGCACGGAGGGGGATTGGAGGAGCACGGAGGGCGACCAAAGCATGGAGGGGGACCAGATCACGGAGGGGGATCGGAGGAGCACTGAAGGGGACCGTATCACGGAGGGGGATTGGAGGAGCACAGAGGGGGACCGGAGAACGGAGGGGGGGCTGAGGAGCACGGAGGGGGACCGGGAACACAGAGTGGGATTGGAGTACGGAGTAGGATCGGAGCCAGGAGGGGAAACGAGGAGTACAGAGGGGGACCGAGGCGCACGGAGGGGGACCAGAGCACGGAGGGGGATCGGAGCATGGAGGGGGATCAGAGCAAGGAGGGGGACCTGAACAGGGAGGGGGACTGAGGAGCATGGAGGGGTACCCGAGCATGGAGAGGGACCGAGGAGCACGGAGGGGGACCGAGGAGCACAGAGGGGGGCCGAGGAGAACGGTGGGGGACCAGAACACGGAGTGGAATCGGAGTATGGAGCAGGATCAGAGCACAGAGGGGGACTGAGGAGCACGGAGGGGGACCGGAGCATGGAGGGGGACCAAGGAGCACAGAGGGGGACCGGAGCACGGAGGGGGATCGGATCATGGAGGAGCAATTAGAGCACGAAGGGGGATCAGAGCAAGGAGGGGGACTTGAGAATGGAGGGGGATCGGAGCACAGAGGGGGATCGGAGCAAGGAGGGGGATCGGAGGAGCACAGAGCGGGACTGGAGGAGGATACAGGGGACAGTCAGGGATGATCGATGCGGGGAGTTACAATCACCGATTTCTCTGTATAGATTTCAATAAAGCCACGGGAGGGAGAGGAGGAGAAGCGGCTGTCAGCTGCTTTATTGAAATCTATACAGGGAGGTCGGTGATTGTAACTCCTCGCCAGCGCCGTGCCGATCGTCCCTGACAGTCCAGGTATTGGAATAAGCATCTGAGCATTTGCCTGAGTACAAGTACTCGGGCAAATGCTCGGTATCAGAAACGATACTAGTATCGGTGCAACCCTAGTGTGTACTGATGATGGCACTGCCCCGACAAGCTTGTAATAGAGAGCCTGGCTGTACAGAAGGTAAGTGACAGCGCAAAGATGACCTCGCTGCCATTATAAATGTCTTCCCGATGGTTATTAACTCAGAAGAAGAAATTGCTTTAATGTAGGAAATTTTTTTTTTTTTTTAAATACTTTTTATTGCAAAAGTAAACAAAATACAGAAGTAAGGGCTTTTGTGTAATCCAGTTACAGTCCAGAGCAACCTTTCTAAACCTTTTCAACACAGAGGAACCCTTGAAATAACTTTCCTGGGCTCGGGGAACCCCTGCTAAAAATGACTATATCTACAAATTATGATACATTAGTGTGATGGTCAATTGGAAGAATACTCCTCACACTTGTGGTCATTGGGAAGAATTACCCCCTTTATAGATAGCTAAAAAGATCAATGGTGTCAGTGGGAACTTCTCTGAGAAGCAGAAATTGCTCGTTGCTCAAGGAACCTCCAGCAACTTCTGGAGCAACCCTGGAGTTCTATGGAACCCTGGTTGAGAAACCCTGGTCCAGAGTGTGTATAATCTTGTAAAATAATAAAACAAACAATACATGGAAATGCAAAAAGTGATGAACATCTACGGTCTCTATCTGTACCTGGATCAGTCATACAATAAGGTAATATGTAAAGGTATTTATATTGAATAGAGTCAAGTGTTCGGGTCAAAGCTTGGTAAAGTCATACACGTATTAGTTACTACCAATGGTGAGATCTGAGGAACACCAGATATCCCACACTTAGTTATATTTTTGTGGACATTCCCGGTGTTCATATAAAAAGGGGGAGATGACTGCATCTATTTAATCGCTATCTGCTTGCGAGCCTAAAACAGGGATTCACGTAGAAGCGTTCTTTTTTTTACAATTAAATATCAGGAAAATATATAAATTTAATATAAGGAAAATGATAAATGATACAAATAAATGACTAAAAAGTGTGGGGGGCATTTGTATGGCGCCCCCTTTACTCTGATACCCCTAACTAAAATCTAGAGAAACCAATTGCCTTCAGAAAATCTCCAAGCTTTGAACATCTCACGGAGCTCTGTTCAATCCATCATCGGAAAATGGAAAGAGTATGGCACAACTGCAAACCTACCAAGACATGGCCGTCCACCTAAACTGACCGGGCCGGGCAAGGAGAGCATTCATCAGAGAAGAGCCAAGAGGTCCATGGTAACTCTGGAGGAGCTGCAGAGATCCACAGCTCAGGTGGGAGAATCTGTCCACAGGACAACTATTAGTCGTGTTCTCCACAAATCTGCCCTTTATGGAAGAGTGACAAGAAGAAAGACATTGGAGAAAGAGAGTCATAAGAAGTCCTGTTTGTAGTTTGTGAGAAGCCATGTGGGGGACACAGCAAACATGTGGAAGAAGGTGATCTGGTCAGATGAGACCAAAATTCAACTTTTTGGCTCAAAAGCAAAACGCTATGTGTGGGGGGAAAACTAACACTTCACTTCACCCCGAACACACCATCCCCACCGTGAAACATGGTGGTGGCAGCATCATGTGGTGGGGATGCTTTTCTTCAGCAGGGAAGCTGGTCAGAGTTGATGGGAAATGGATGGAGCGAAATACAGGACAATCTTAGAAGAAAGCCTGTTGGAGTCTGCAAAAGACGTGAGACTGGAGCAGAGGTTCACCTTCCAGCAGGACAACGACCCGAAACATCCAGCCAGAGCTACAATGGAATGGTTTAGATCAAAGCATATTCATGTGTTAGAATGGCGAAGTCACAGTCCAGACCTAAATCACATTGAGAATCTGTGGCAAGACTTGAAAATTGCTGTTCACAGACGCTCTCCATCCAATCTGACAGAGCTTGAGATTTTTTGCAAAGAAGAATGAGCAAAAATGTCCTCTCTAGATGTGCAATGCTGGTAGAGACATCCCCAAAAAGACTTGCAGCTGTAATTGCAGAGAAAGGAGGTTCTACAAAGTATTGACTCCGGGGGGCGCCATACAAATGCCCCCCCCCCCCCCCACACTTTTCACATATTTATTTGTATAATTTATCATTTTCCTTCCACTTCACAATTATGTGCCACTTTGTGTTGTTCTATCACATAAAATCCCAATAAAATACATTTACATTTTTGGTTGTAACATAACAAAATGTGGAAAATTTCAAGGGGTATGAATACTTTTTCAAGGCACTGTACATCTACTGTCTGAACTTCCCTTCTCCTCATCCACATGCTCCTCTTTCACCATCATTTCTTCCTTGGAAACCTCTGCTGAAGATCAGATTACACTGCTAGAGGGACCCAACCAGCGGTGACACCCCCTCCTTCTCTCTCCTAGAGGGACCCAACCAGCAGTGACACCCCCTCCTTCTCTCTCCTAGAGGGACCCAACCAGCGGTGACACCCCCTCCTTCTCTCTCCTAGAGGGACCCAACCATCAGTGACACCCCCTCCTTCTCTCTCCTAGAGGGACCCAACCAGCAGAGACACCCCCTCCTTCTCTCTCCTAGAGGGACCCAACCAGCAGTGACACCCCCTCCTTCTCTCTCCTAGAGGGACCCAACCAGCAGTGACACCCCCTCCTTCTCTCTTCTAGAGGGACCCAACCAGCAGTGACACCCCCTCCTTCTCTCTCCTAGAGGGACCCAACCAGCAGTGACACCCCCTCCTTCTCTCTCCTAGAGGGACCCAACCAGCTGTGACACTCCCTCCTTCTCTCTCCTAGAGGAACCCAACCAGCAGTGACACCCCCTCCTTCTCTCTCCTAGAAGGACCCAACCAGCAGTGACACCCCCTCCTTCTCTCTCCTAGAGGGACCCAACCAGCAGTGACACCCCGTCCTTCTCTCTCCTAGAGGGACCCAACCAGCAGTGACACCCCCTCCTTCTCTCTCCTAGAGGGACTCAACCAGCAGTGACACCCCCTCCTTCTCTCTCCTAGAGGGACCCAACCAGCGGTGACACCCCCTCCTTCTCTCTCCTAGAGGGACCCAACCAGCAGTGACACCCCCTCCTTCTCTCTCCTAGAGGGACCCAACCAGCAGTGACACCCCCTCCTTCTCTCTCCTACAGGAACCCAACCAGCAGTGACATCCCACCTTCTATCTCCTACAGGAACCCAACCAGCAGTGACACCCCTCCTTCTCTCTCCTAGAGGGACTCAACCAGCAGTGACACCCCCTCCTTCTCTCTCCTAGAGGGACCCAACCAGCGGTGACACCCCCTCCTTCTCTCTCCTAGAGGGACCCAACCAGCAGTGACACCCCCTCCTTCTCTCTCCTACAGGAACCCAACCAGCAGTGACACCCCTCCTTCTCTCTCCTAGAGGGACTCAACCAGCAGTGACACCCCTCCTTCTCTCTCCTAGAGGGACCCAACCAGCAGTGACCCCCCCTCCCTCTCTCTCCTAGAGGGACCCAACCAGCAGTGACACCCCCTCCTTCTCTCTCCTAGAGGGACCCAACCAGCAGTGACACCCCCTCCTTCTCTCTCCTAGAGGGACCCAACCAGCAGTGACACCCCCTCCTTCTCTCTCCTAGAGGGACTCAACCAGCAGTGACACCCCCTCCTTCTCTCTCCTAGAGGGACCCAACCAGCAGTGACACCCCTTCCTTCTCTCTCCTAGAGGGACCCAACCAGCAGTGACACCCCCTCCTTCTCTCTCCTAGAGGGACTCAACCAGCAGTGACACCCCCTCATTCTCTCTCCTAGAGGGACCCAACCAGCAGTGACACCCCCTCCTTCTCTCTCCTAGAGGGACCCAACCAGCAGTGACACCCCCTCCTTCTCTCTCCTAGAGGGACCCAACCAGCAGTGACACCTCCTCCTTCTCTCTCCTAGAGGGACCCAACCAGCAGTGACACCCCTCCTTCTCTCTCCTAGAGGGACCCAACCAGCAGTGACACCCCCTCCTTCTCTCTCCTAGAGGGACCCAACCAGCATTGACACCCCCTCCTTCTCTCTCCTAGAGGGACCCAACCAGCAGAGACAACCCCTCCTTCTCTCTACTAGAGGGACCCAACCAGCAGTGACACCCCCTCCTTCTCTCTCCTAGAGGGACCCAACCAGCAGTGACACCCCCTCCTTCTCTCTCCTAGAAGGACCCAACCAGCAGTGACAACCCCTCCTCTCTCCTAGAGGGACCCAACCAGCAGTGACACCCCCTCCTTCTCTCTTCTAGAGGGACCCAACCAGCATTGACACCCCCTCCTTCTCTCTCCTAGAAGGACCCAACCAGCAGTGACACCCCCTCCTTCTCTCTCCTAGAGGGACCCAACCAGCAGTGACACCCCCTCCTCTCTCCTGGAGGGACCCAATCAGCAGTGACACCCCTCCTTCTCTCTCCTAGAGGGACCCAACCAGCATTGACACCCCCTCCTTCTCTCTCCTAGAGGGACCCAACCAGCAGAGACAACCCCTCCTTCTCTCTCCTAGAGGGACCCAACCAGCAGTGACACCCCCTCCTTCTCTCTCCTAGAGGGACCCAACCAGCAGTGACACCCCCTCCTTCTCTCTCCTAGAGGGACCCAACCAGCAGTGACACCCCCTCCTTCTCTCTCCTAGAGGGACCCAACCAGCAGTGACACCCCCTCCTTCTCTCTCCTAGAGGGACCCAACCAGCAGTGACACCCCCCCTCCTCCTCTCTCCTAGAGGAACCCAACCAGCAGTGACACCCCCTCCTTCTCTCTCCTAGAGGGACCCAACCAGCAGTGACACCCCCTCCTTCTCTCTCCTAGAGGGACCCAACCAGCAGTGACACCCTCTCACTCTCTCTCCTAGAGGGATCCAACCGGCAGTGACACCCCCTCCTTCTCTCTCCTAGAGGGACCCAACCAGTGGTGACACCCCCTCCTTCTCTCTCCTAGAGGGACCCAACCAGCAGTGACTCCCCCTCCTCTCTCCTAGAGGGACCCAACCAGCAGTGACTCCCCCTCCTCTCTCCTAGAGGGACCCAACCAGCATTGACACCCCCTCCTTCTCTCTCCTAGAGGGACCCAACCAGCAGAGACAACCCCTCCTTCTCTCTCCTAGAGGGACCCAACCAGCAGTGACACCCCCTCCTTCTCTCTCCTAGAGGGACCCAACCAGCAGTGACACCCCCTCCTTCTCTCTCCTAGAGGGACCCAACCAGCAGTGACACCCCCTCCTTCTCTCTCCTAGAGGGACCCAACCAGCAGTGACACCCCCTCCTTCTCTCTCCTAGAGGGACCCAACCAGCAGTGACACCCCCCCTCCTCCTCTCTCCTAGAGGAACCCAACCAGCAGTGACACCCCCTCCTTCTCTCTCCTAGAGGGACCCAACCAGCAGTGACACCCCCTCCTTCTCTCTCCTAGAGGGACCCAACCAGCAGTGACACCCTCTCACTCTCTCTCCTAGAGGGATCCAACCGGCAGTGACACCCCCTCCTTCTCTCTCCTAGAGGGACCCAACCAGTGGTGACACCCCCTCCTTCTCTCTCCTAGAGGGACCCAACCAGCAGTGACTCCCCCTCCTCTCTCCTAGAGGGACCCAACCAGCAGTGACTCCCCCTCCTCTCTCCTAGAGGGACCCAACCAGCAGTGACACCCTCTCACTCTCTCTCCTAGAGGGATCCAACCGGCAGTGACACCCCCTCCTTCTCTCTCCTAGAGGGACCCAACCAGCAGTGACTCCCCCTCCTCTCTCCTAGAGGGACCCAACCAGCAGTGACTCCCCCTCCTCTCTCCTAGAGGGACCCAACCAGCAGTGACACCCTCTCACTCTCTCTCCTAGAGGGATCCAACCGGCAGTGACACCCCCTCCTTCTCTCTCCTAGAGGGACCCAACCAGTGGTGACTCCCCCTCCTTCTCTCTCCTAGAAGGACCCAACCCGCAGTGACACCCCCTCCTTCTCTCTCCTAGAGGGACCCAGCCAGATGTACAACAAAATATGATCCATATAGAAGATATCTCCCACACTCAGGACACTAATAAACCTCGAGGGTCATGTGGGTTCTCTGATGTTCGGTAAGACGAGACTGTTGTGAAAAACATTCCCCGCACTCAGGGCAGGAATACAACTTCTCTACTGTGTGCAGTCTCTTGTGTCTGGAAAGATTGGTGTTATGTGAAAAACACTTCCCGCACTCTAGACAGGAATACAGGCCTTCTCCTGTGTGATACCTTTGATGTTTAACAAGTTCTAATTTCCGTGGAAAACATTTCCCGCACTCGGGGCAGCAAAACAGCTTTTCACGCGTGTGGCATAGCTTATGTTTAGCAAGATTGGAATTCTGTGAAAAGCATTTCCCGCACTCCGAACAGGAATACGGCTTCTCGCCCGTGTGAGATCTCTGATGCTTGTTAAGATTGGACTTGTGTGAAAAACGTTTCCCGCACTCAGGGCAGGAATACGGCTTCTCACCCGTGTGAGATCTTTGATGTTTAACAAGGTCCGATTTCCTTGGAAAACATTTCCAGCACTCGGTGCAGGAATAGGTCTTCGCCCCCGTGTGAGATGTTTGATGTATTACAAGCTCTGATTCCTGAGGAAAACATTTCCCACACTCAGGACAAGAATATGGGTTTTTCCCTATGTGAGATCTCTGATGTGATACAAGTTCTGATTTATTTGTATAACATTTCCCGCACGTGTGACATATATGTGGTTTCTTGTCCATGTGCCATTTCTGATGTTTGTAAAGACTGCGCTTTTGGGAATAACATTTCCCACACTCGGGACAGGAATACGGCTTCTCCCCCGTGTGAGTTCTGTAATGTATAACAAGTGCTGAGTTACGCAGGAAACCTTTCCCGCACTCAGGACAGGAAAATTTCTTCACCCTCTGAATTCCGGCACCATCCCTCACAGTACGAGGTTGCTCAGACTCGGAGGGTTTCCATGGTCTATCCACACTGTGAAGTCCACCATCCATAGTGGAGATCATTGTCTTTTCTCCTCCACAATCTCCTGTGATGTCCTCATCTTCCATTTTACAACCTGGAGATAAAGTGAGAAGATCTTCGAGGGTTTCTCCATGGCGTGTCCTGGAAAAATATAAAAACATCATCAATAGATATGAGAGGTTTAGTTCACTTCCATCAAGATCCCATCTGGATCAGGTAGATATGAGTGAGGAGATGTTCTCTGTGGAGGTCCCAACCAGCTGGGACTCTCCCCCCTCTTCAGTCAAAGGGCCTTTGGTCCTCCTCCCAGATCACTTCTACATTTACACAGCCTTGTCAGAAGAGCAGGAACCAATGGGGACTGGGAGGTCCATGCTCTTTACACAACCACAAGCCTAGGCACTGGGCCATGTGACCTCTGATAAACAAGAGGGTCAAAGGTCTGACTTGTAGACCCTTTACCAGAGAACAAAGGACCATATGTCTAGACTTCTGGTGATATGCAGCAATGGAGGGAGCTTGCAGCAGGATGTTCGCCTGGAAAGATCATTGTTTCAGTCTTTATGGTACTCCTTACTTTTCATGCCAATTGAGTTTTATGGTAACCTCTAGTTATAAGTCTTCTGGAAGAAGAAGGACCAACCTAAGAAAGGCTCAATCTGTGTTATCATATCTGTGCTACTATAACTAGGAGTGACACACAACCTAATACTTTGCAGGGGGCACATTTGCAGCTGGGGCTCTTTCTCAAAGTGGGGGTATCTCTATAAGTGGGAGCACTTCTGACTCTGCACTCATCATCTGAATGTCTCATCTGAAAATGTCTTCTCTGTCCCTCCAAAGGTATGTCTTGCTGATACAACTCCACCCAAACCTGAAACCCTGCTATCTGCTTTGCTTATATGTGTGTATAACGCTGGTATGTTATTTTTGCTTAACCGTCTGTAGACCTGTCCACATTGCAATGCTTTATTTTTTTCCCTGGTCTTACCCAAAATGATGGCCTATTATCTCCAGTGCCCTCTTGTTAGTCTCTTTCTTAAGTGACAATTTTGCTCTGTTTAGCCAGCTATCCTTTAGTACCTCCTGATTAGATAATTGAAATGCACCCACCCCCATCCCTATCACTATAAATCTAAGCATAATCTTAATAGAGTTGTGCTATATAAATAACATAGCAAAAAACAGAAACAAAAGAAAGTCAAAAAGGGTGATACACCAAAGTCTTATCAATCACAAAGTCCATCACCAGAATTGGTGTGTGATCGTAAGGGATAGAGCCTCCACCACTTAGATTGGCCGCTTACCAGCTAGTAGTGACCTCCTGTTACGGACAGTCTCTTTCACTTGTAGCTTTAAACCCAGCTAAGGCCTCTGTCAGCGTGGCAATGGCACGTACATAGGCTCCACCCTATATGTTTAGTCATAACTGACGTCATTAGGGGCATGTACATGCCGCTGATACTGTGCTACGCCCAGCCAAGGCCTCTGTCCGTTCAAGGAAATTTGGACTGATAGGAATGGTGCTCGCCGCTCTTGAAGACACACAGTCGCAAATCCCCAAAAAAGAGATAAAGCTGTCGATCTTGACAGAAATCCAGTGCCCTTATAACGTCCTGTCCACTGAGCCTTTAACCACATAGAAAGTGTATTGCCTTTGTCCAACTTATTGGAGGTTAAGGCTAGGTTTTCCGGAAAAGGGTCCTGTACTACTTTGGTGCAACTCCAGCATGATTTTGGCCCCATAGAATATGTGAACTTCTTCAAAGTAGAGTCCAAGCTGCACAACATAATTGCACTGAAATTCGGATCAAGATCACTGAAGTGGAAACCTAGCCTTAACCTCAATAAGTTGGACAAAGGCAATACACTTTCTATGTGACTAAAGGCTCAGTAAACAGGACGTTACAAGGTCACTGGATTTCTGTCAAGATCAACAGCTTCATCTCCTTTTTGGGATTTGCGACCGAGTGTCTCCATGAGTGGCGAGCACCATTCCCTTCAGTCCAAATTTCCCTTGAATGGACAGAGGCCTTGGCAGGGTTTAGCGTGACATCAGCGACGTGTACATGCCATCAGATGATGTCAGTTGTGACGAAACATGTAGGGAGCCTATGTACGTGCCGTTGCCACACTGGTTTTGCTGTATGCACAAATGTTCCACTTCCACATTCCAGGCCTTGGCTGGGTTTAGCGTGGTATCACGCCGCGTTCTTTTCCCCTGACGTCAGTTGTGACGAAACATGTAGGACGGAGCCTATGTACGTGCTGTTCTCACGCTGGCTTTGCTGCATGCACAAACGTTCCACTTCCACGTTCCAGGCCCTGGCTGGGTTTAAAGCCCCAAACGAAAAAGAGACCTTTCCGTAACAGGAGGTGACTACTAGCTGGTAAGCGGCCAAGCTGAGAGGTGGAGGCTCTATCACTTACAATCACACACCAGTTCCGGTGATGGATAATGCACTTTGCGATTGATAAGACTTTGGTGTATCAACCTTTGGACTTTCTTTTGTTTCTGTTTTTGCTATTTCATTTATATAGCGCAACTCTACTTGGACTTTACTTATTGTGCTGTGCGTGTCTCACAGAAGAGTTGCTGCTACATGGTCACTTATTTCTTTATGTTATATAGATTTGTTACTTGGAACCGCGCAATTTTATGTTTTCTTTTAAATAAATCTAAGTATCTCTTGGGGAAGGCACATTTGCAAAGGAGGGCACATTTTTGCAGCTGGGGCTCTTTCTCGAAGTGGGGGTATCTTCTGACTCTGCACTTCAGCGAATGAACGCAAGAAAAATACTTTGAAAAACACCACACAGACCGCAGGTGACCTCATTTACCCCTTCAGCTCTTTCTCCTTGTAACGTGCGCTCTCTACCACTCCTTTTGACAGTTGTGTCCTCTCCCCTAAACTAACTGTCCTTCGCCCCTCTTCTCCACCCCACAGCCTGTATACATCACCCTCACTTCTGTCCTCTTCTTATTACTGCACTCACCAACTCCTGATAATTCTAAATCCACACTCACAAAAAAAACTTCCAGGACTCTGAGGCATGTCCCGTCATATAATTCACACCCCCATATTACCTCCCTCACCCTTCTGCTTCTCCTAACCTCTGGAGATATAGCCCCAAACCCTGAGCCGCCATCATTTAACTGTACTCAATGCACCCATCACCCTGCACCCTCTGGCTGTAGCCACAATCCACACAATTTAGTTCCCATTTCTCTTCTTCCCAAGACTAGACTTCCCTTCTCTTTGGAACACCCGTTTTGTCTCTAACAAACTCACCTCTCTCCACGACCTCTCTATTGCTAACTCATTCAATCTACTCGCCGTTACTGAAACCTGGCTTCATGAATCTGACACTGCGTCTTCTGCTGCCCTCTCCCATGGTGGTCATCTCTGGACTCACTCCCCCAGACCCAGTGGACGCAAGGAAGGGGGTGTCGGAATCCTTCTAGCCCCACATAGCACCTTTTAGGTGCTTCACCCACCTCCCTCTCCTCATTTGAGGCACACTGCATTCATCTTTTCGCTCTAGTTTCTCTAAGGATAGCTGTGATCTACTGCCCCCTGTACCAGCCTCGACCTTTCTTAATGGCTTCTCTGCCTGGCTACCCTACTTTATCTCTTCTGAAATCCCCACAATCATTCCACTGTGACTTCAACATCCCTGTTAATACAAATACTCCTGCCACTTCCAAACGTCTCAGTCTAACCTCCTTTGACCTGAAGCAATGGATACACGCTTCTTCTCACCCTGAAGGCAACACCCTCGACCTTGTATTCTCCTATCTATGCACTCCGTGCAACCTCTCCAATAGTCCCCTCCCTAACTCTGATCATTACCTTATTAGTTCCACTCTCTCCCTCTCCTTCACCTCCAACCGCTTAATAGTTACCCGAAGAAACCTTCGCCATCTCAACCCTTCTCTTCTCTACTCTGCTACTGACCACCACTATGACAGAATCTCACCCCCTGTCCTGCCCCAACCTAGCTACTTCTGTCTACAACACTTCACTTCTAGCCTCACAGGACGCGCTGGCCCCCCTCACTACACACAGAATCAGGCCCTGACCCCTTCAACCTTGGAAAACAGATGACACCAGAAGTCTGAAAAAACATAGCCGTGCTCCTGAGCGCCTGTGGCGTAAGACTAAGTCTCAGAAAGATTTCAACCAATATAAATCTGCCCTCCAAAAATACAGTTCCTGCCTCATCACTGCCAGCAGACCTTGCCCACTTCACGGCAGGGTCCACCGGAAGTGGGGAAGGGTACCTGTCAAAAACAGGTGTCCCCCCCCCCTCCCCCACCAAAGGGTGCTAAATGTGGCACCGGAGGGAGGGAAGGAATCAGATAAGCAGAAGTTCCACTTTTGGGTGGAACTCCGCTTTAAAAAGCCCCCACTGGTCATGACCACTCTTAACAATCTATCCCCCATCTCCTTGCTCCCCTTTTTGTCCAAACTCCTTGAACGTCTGGTCTACAACCGACTAACTTGCTAATAATAGCCTTCTTGATCCCCTTCAGTCTGGATTTCATCCTCAACACGCCACAGAAACTGCTCTCCTAAAACCAAACAAACGATCTACTAACAGCCAAAACCAATAGACACAATTCTGTACTCCTACACCTGGACCTCTCTGCTGCCTTTGATACGGTTGATTTCCCCCTCCTCCTCAAAAGACTCCATGCCCTTGGTCTCCATAACTGTACTCTTCACTGGTTCTCTTCCTACATATCCAACCTTTAGCGTTACTTACAATTCTACTTCCTCCTCTCCTCTTCCTTTCTCTGTTGGGGTCCCCCAAGGTTCTGTTCTTGGACCTCTCCTATTTTCAATCTACACCTCCTCCTTGGGTCAGCTGATTGCCTCCCATGGCTTCCAATATTACCTCTACGCTGACGACACCCAAATTTATATCTCTACCCCTTAGCTCACTCCCTCAGTCTCCTCACGTATCACTAATTTACTAACAGACATATCCGTCTTGATGTCACACCACTTCCTAAAACTCAATCTATCCAAAACCGAACTTATAGTTCTTCCACCCCCGTATGCCCCTTCCCCTGATCTCTCTGTCAAAATCGACGGCACAGCTATAAGCCCATCCCCACATGACAAGGTTCTAGGTGTAGTCCTGGACTCTGAACTCTCCTTTAAGCCCCACGTCCAATCACTGTCCAAATCTTGCCGCCTCAACCTCCGCAACATCTCCAAAATACGGCCCTTTCTAACCAATGACACCACAAAGCTCTTAATTCACTCGCTGGTCATCTCTCATCTAAACTACTACAACTCCCTTCTCATTGGCTTACCTCTACATAGTCCATCACCTCTTCAATCCATCATGAATGCTGCTGCCAGACTCATCCACCTGACCAATCGCTCTGTGTCTGCTACCCCTCTCTGTGTCAATCCCTCCACTGGCTTCCGCTCACCCAACAAATTAAATTTAAAATACTAACAACAACTTACAAAGCAATCCACAACTCTGCCCCCAGCTACATCACTGACCTAGTCTCAAAACACCAACCTAATCGTTCTGTCTATTCCTCTCAAGACCTCCTGCTCTCTAGCTCCCTCCTCACCTCCTCCCATGCTCGCCTCCAGGACTTCTCGAGAGCCTCCCCAATCCTATGGAACTCCCTACCTCAATCTGTCTGATTATCTCCTACTATATTAGCTTTTAGACGATCCCTAAAAACCCTTCTCTTCAGAGAAGCCTATCCTACCCACACCTAACAACTGTATTTTGATTTTCTTCATCAGCTCATCCCCCACAGTTATTACCTTTTGTTTCACTTGACCCTCCCTTCTAGATTGCAAGCTCTAACGAGCAGGGTTCTCTGATCCCTCCTGTATTATATTGTATTGTAACTGTACTGTCTGTCCTCATGTTGTAAAGCGCTGCGCAAACTGTTGGTGTTATATATATCCTGTATAATAATAATAATAATAATACTACTGCCAGCTGAACCCCAGGATGGGTATCAGTAAGGGGAGGTGGTCATTATATAGTTATTATTGGCTAATATCCCTCAGTGTTCGCCCTATTCTGGACCCTTTACCAAAGAACAAGTGACCATAGGCCTAGGCTTCTGGGAGGTTACCATTATCAACCTAGGACCAATCAGTGAGCATTAACAGAGCAGAGATAAGAGAAGAATATATTATGGGTCACCTGTGCTGATCTCTGTAGGAGTGTCCTCCTCTATGAATGTCCTCATCATTCCAGCCTCCTCCGTATATTGCTGATCATCCCTCACATACGTCTCTTCTACTTCACCCTCAACTTTTATGTTCATCAGATCTTCACCCTAAACCAACAGAATGGCAGAAAATAACATCTGTAACATAGAAGTATTTATGATGTGAGATCACATAGAAAATATCATCTTGTAGAGTCCACACATCATCTCCACATGTCAGAGTGTTCAATCACTTTATGTTCCCGACCCTCAACTCCACCTACCTGATGAAGGTGAGGGATGGTGTGATCTTCCTGTGTGGAATCCCAGGAATACAGAGGACGGGGACATCTCTCTGGTGGGGTTCTGTAGCTGGATGACTCCACCATGGTGTCCTCGTTGAGATCTTTGTAAACATTTAGATACTCTGACTTCTCCATCACCCTATACTCATCCTCCTCCTCTTTTATCTCTTCTTTAACCTCAACTTTAGAATCTCTCAGGTTTCCACTCTGAATATATAATAAAATGACATCAATGGTAACAATGCAGATAATGTACAGATCCTAATGATACTATCAGTGATTGTTCCTCATCTACCTGATGATGGTGAGGGATGGTGTGAGCTTCCTGTGTGGAATCCCGGGAATAGACAGTGACATCCTGACACCTTATAGGAACCTGACACACACAATGATACAGTCACCATCCAGACACATCCCTTGTCTGTTACTGGATAATGTCCCAGAATTCCCAGAATCCTCCTCACCTCTCCTGTCAGCAGCTCAGTCATCTTCTTGGTGACTTCTAGAATCTTCTCCATGTTGTGTCTCTCAGGTTTTAGGGAGTCACATGGAGGCACTGTGATGGTCATATGATCACCTGACTTCACAAGAGGAAATCTCTGTATTGGAGAACCAATAGGAATATCATGTTAGAATCCCAGAATCCTCTTCTCCTCTCCGGTCAGGTCTGTGTTTTATTAATAGAGATAAGAGTGATGTCATGTGACCTCCCAGAATCCTCCTCACCTCTCCGGTCAGGTCTGTGTTTTATTAATAGAGATAAGAGTGATGTCATGTGACCTCCCAGAATCCTCCTCACCTCTCCGGTCAGGTCTGTGTTTTATTAATAGAGATAAGAGTGATGTCATGTGACCTCCCAGAATCCTCCTCACCTCTCCGGTCAGCAGGTAGATGATCTCCAGGGTGAGGTTTAGTATCTTCTCAGTCATGTGACTCCGGTCCTCCTCCATCCTCATTGATGTGGTCAGGTGATCTTTGTGGGTTTCTCTGTAGACAGATAGTGGAGAAGTATTTGAACTGTACAATACTGCTACGGAGAAAAAAAATTACACATTTCCAAAATGAAGAGAATGTTCCGGCCCCGTAAGTGGGGGAATGTTCTGCCCTTGAATGGGGTTAATCTAGGTTTCCACACTATATATGTGTGTATCATCATCTGCTGGAGATAAAAGACATCACAGTGACTATGGAGGAAGAGGACGGACATGACGGGGGATTACTGGGTGTAAATAGAAAATAAGATCTTATTACCTCCTCTACTGCCACTTCCAGCAATGTCTCCTCTCTACTTCCCCCCGACTTACCTCTCACCCGGAACTTCTTATTTATACCTGACATCACTTCCTGTCTTCCATAGAGACTTCCTGTTTGGGTAAAAGTGAGATCCCCACCTTGTGGAGCTCAGAGGAACTGCAGCCTTGAGAAATGTTTTACGGCCTGATCAGTGGAGCGTGTGATCAGAATACCTGGGAATTTTCCATATATCAATAGACAATTACAGTTTTTGAAATACTTTATCAGCTTATTACTGGCTTTCTCAAGTAGTGCAGTTTCTGACAAATGTTTTCAGATTTTTTCTGCCATGACATCACTTGCGTGGGTCATTGAGTCACTCGGGCCACGCTGCTTTCGAGACGCGAAGAGATGGAAGGGGCTGTGTTGACATTCCAGCAGCTCAGCTCAGTCAGCAAAACGTCAGGGCATCGCTCTTTGTCATTGACTTTGAAGATTCATTGCTAGACAGTAAAATTGATGTTGGGAAAATTAACACTGCACATCACCCTGAACACACCATCCCCACTGTAAAACATGGTGGTGGCAGCATCATGTGGTGGGGATGGTTTTCTTCAGCAAGGACAGGGAAGCTGGTCAGAGTTGATGGGAAGATGGATGGAGACAAATACAGGACAATCTTAGAAGAAAACCTGTTAGAGTCTGCAAAAGACTTGAGACTGAGGCGGAGGTTCACCTTCCAGCAGGACAACGACCCCAAACATACAGCCAGAGCTACAATGGAATGGTTTAGATCAAAGCATATTCATGTGTTAGAATGGCCCAGTCACAGTCCAGACCTAAATCACATTGAGAATCTGTGGCAAGACTTGAAAATTGCTGATCACAGACGCTCTCCATCCAATCTGACAGAGCTTGAGATATTCTGAAAAGAAGAATGTGCAAAAATGTCCCTCTCTAGATGTGCAAAGCTGGTGGAGACATCCCCAAAAAGACTTGAAGCTGTAATTGCAGAGAAAGGGGGTTCTACAAAGTATTGACTCCGGAGGGCGCCATACAAATGCCCCCACACACTTTTCACATATTTATTTGTATCATTTATCATTTTCCTTTCACTTCACAATTCTGTGCCACTTTGTGTTGGTCTATCACATAAAATCCCAATAAAATACATTTACGTTTTTGGTTCTAACATGACAAAATGTGGGGAATTTCAAGGGGTATGAATACTTTTTCAAGGCACGGTATCCGATCTTGTGTTCATACCGAACCTTGAGCTGATCCCCATTCACAACAAGACGATTCCTAAATTCGCTAGATTTAAAATCCAGAGATGCGCCTTCTTCAAAGAAGTTACAAACTTGTGTAGCGGTACCCCCCCGGTAGAGGCTGCTGATACTTGTGGTCCGTCTCTTATCCCGCACAATCAGGCACACAGTCCTCAGCCACTCTTAGGCAGAAAAACAGTCCTTGCACTTTCGTTTTTTTTTGTTTTTATCGGGGGGGGGGATTTAGACTTCAGACCTCCCGACTGTGTGAACACTCACCAGCCCTCCTGGCTGCAACCTGGTATTCCTCCTGGAGACTTGTCTGGCAGTGCTCTCCTGGTGCCCCTGTGCCTCCTGGTCAGGACACCTCTGTGGGTTGTAAGAGGGTCTTGTCCGCACCGGGGCCCAGGCCCAAGGTCACCCCCCCCCCCAGGACGGGGGAGCTCCCTCTTGGACATGACAGCCTTATGCCCCATACACATGATCAGACTTTCCAACAACAAAACCGTGGAATTTTGTTGGAAGGTTATTGGCTTCAACTTGTCTTGCATACACACGGTCACACAAATGTTGGCCAACAATACGAACGTAGTGACGTACAAGCCGTACGGTGAGCCGATAAAAAGGAAGTTCAATAGTCATTCAATAGTGGGCTCCTTCTGCTAATGTTGTGTTTGGTGAGCATTGATTCCCAGCATGCATGTTTGTACTTTGGACTTTTGTCTGACGGACTTGTGTACACACGATCGGAAAGTCTGACAACACACATTTGTTGGCAGAAAATTTGAGAACATGCTAGCCAACGATGGAGCATACACGCGGTCGGACTTTCCGCCAACAAGCTCAACATTCAAGATCCAACATTTGTTGTCGGAAAATCCGATCGTGTGTACGCGGCATAACACTCCATCTCCAACTTCCACCTGAACAAACTCCTCCCCCCGCTGAACTGTCCCTGAGTATTTGATGGGGCCTGCCTCCTGCCAATCCCAGTTATAGGATAGAATACTCCAGGCAGCTCCACCTCTCCTCTCCTCCTTCCTTTCCAGAAGCTTCTAGCATGTTTTGAAAGGAGAGGGGAAGTGTCAGTGATGCTGCCTGTGAGTCTCCCAGCCCTACCTGGCTTCCAGCCAACCCAGAATCAAAACACACAGGCTTGGCTGCCTGCCAAGCCTGTTTCGTCAGATTCCGCGACCCGTCAGAATGTGTAACGGAAGTTACATTTCAACAACAAACAGGCCTTGATACCAGCCAAGCCTGCTTAAATTTACCTACATGTAGCAAGATCCGAGGCCTCCTTTAGTCTAAGAAGAACCTCCAGAGCCAGGGACAGCTGACATCCTTCTGTGTAGAGTGGGTTGCAAGGCATAGTGGGTGAAATGTGAGATAGATTCATGGGCGCCAGACACTTCTTGAATGCAAAGAGATTTATTTTCTCTTGAACAGAACAGTGGGAGAGAGGGTTTAGGGCCAGGACACCATTAGGTAGTTGCAATATGAATTAGCAGACTCCGAGAACTCTACAGGTAGACAGACATGCAGGGAAAGTCACCCAGCAAGGCACCACATCTGCATGTGTAGGAGTGCTGTCTCCTATGGCAACAGTCTTAGAACACTTCCTAACGCAAGTTGTAACCAACTCCTTTACTTTTATACAATCATTTCTTGTAGATTCTCAGCTAGGGTTGCCACCTGTCCGGTGTTGACCCAGACCGTTCGGGTTTTGACAAATGCGTCCGGGTTTCAGTCCACCTGAAACCTGGACATAAATACCCTCAGTCCAAATGATCTAATGGGGGTCTTTATGGGGAGCCCTTGTATTACGGAGGGGGGGGCATTGACCCCTTTATTACAAGAGGGGGGGTGACACTGACCCCTTTATTATGAAGAAGGGGGGTGACACTGACCTCTGTTTTATAAAGAAAGGGTTGACCTCTGTATTATGAGGAGGGGGAGGACACCTAGGGTCGCCACCTGACCTGAATTCACCTGGACAGTCCGGGTTTTGAGTCATATGTCTGTTTTAGTCTTCCTGAAACCCAGACACATTATTCAGACCAGACTGTGGCTCCCTTAGTAACTGGGATAGTCACACACAAATCTGTTAACATCTGTTACCGCAGTTTGGCCTCACCCACTGTTTGCTGCGCCGCATTACTACTTCCCATGGTGTACCCAAAGGGTCTGGCTTGAAGAAAAAGTGGCCACCTTATTCTAAGCCCACTGAGCTCCCAGTCTCTCTCACTAGACTTGCTGATTCACTGCCACTGAATCCCGTGAGCCCTTCTAATCTTCTTACTTTAGTATCTTCCTCAAAGGTCACCCCCGCTTCCCTGCTCTGTCCCTGGCTTGGCACTCCAGATACTCCTCAAGCGTCACCTCCACTGGCTGGGTCCATGGCTTGGCACCTGCTGAAGTTTCCTGATTCTTGACCGCCCCCGGTTGGTGCGAATACTGCTCCGGTACTTGCTTCAGCTACTCAATTTGGTCCCTGGTAACACGGCGGATGGTCCCTTAGTGGCGACAGCTTCCCCTCTACCCCTGACCACGACAGGTTCTCAGAACCGTCACTTCTGGTTGGATTGCAAGCCGCAGTCCCAACCCCACGCTGCTCTCTTGCTTCTGGATAGGCCCTCAGACAGCCTAGCACCCAGATGTACCTGGGATAGGCCAAAACTCTGGCCTAGCAGTCCAGACAGCTCAACACACGTCCACCCAGACACCCGTCCAGGTGGCACAGAACACCGATCACCTGATCACCCTTGACTCTCTGGAGATTTCCCAGGGCAAGGTTTGATGAAGACTTAAGCCCACCGCTGTCTTCAAGAAAGACCTGCTGCATGTGGCAGTCTCTCCCCCTGTCAGTCCCTACATCGTGCTGATCTACTCACTCTGTCTTTTCCTTGCTCCCGCTGCCTCTCAGGAAAGCCTCCTTTCGACTTCCAGGCCAGCCACCTGAACCCCGGCCTGAGGTAGAGCCCCTCTCCGGCAGGGGTCCCTAGAAGGCCACTGGCAGTCTCCCTCAGCACTGCATCTCCATCTTCCACCCGACTCCCTGCTGGCATGACTCATCCATATTTAAGGGTTGGCTCAGTCCCCAGTTAGACCCACTGCCTGGGGATTGGCCAAGCTCCCCTAAGTATGCAGGACAGCCCCCTCTGCCTCCACCCACTAACTTCCAGAACATTCTCCAACTTCCCAGAATCAGAGGGAGGGACCAGAGAACTGCCTGTATGAGTCACCCAACCCTGAACTTTTTTTTTTTTTTTTTATAATTTTTACTGATGAAAGAATGGCATTAACAGGAAATCATAACAAACATTACAACTTATACAATTGATATGTTTAGCAATACAGTTTCCTATTATGGTGGTTCAAAGTAACATCTGTTTATTTCTTCAGCCTTAGGAAGATCAGCCTTATAGGAGTCATTAACCACTGAACGAACATAACAAATGAAATGATGACATAATGTCTTATATAAGGATTTGAACTATAGTAAGATGTCCTAGCTCAAGTCTTAGAGGGTCTGTGATATTCAGTCAGGTAGATCAAGACAAGCCTGTTCTCAACCTACGCCCAGCCCTGAACTTTTTTTTTTTTTAAAGATATTTTTATTGATTTTAGGTTCAACACAAACCAACAGACACAAAACAGTCACAAATAAAATAAAAACGAAAACAAAACACACATGAGTATCTGATCCATTAAGTATACAAAAGTGGTGTCCAATTAGTAGTTAGATCACACAAGTCATTGTAAGCATGTCATTTCATTTCAAGAGAGTTGAGATATTGGTAATAACAACAGTCAGATATATGCACTTTTACACGACATAACCATATTAATGGACCTGGTATTGAAGGTCCCTATGGCACGGCCCATCAATGATCAATTGTATTCAATTTTTAGAAAGAGTCAGCGGACTAGCCAACCATTTCCCCCAAATTTTATGAAAGGTTTTATTTCGTTTGCGAATTTCAAAGGTTAGTTTGTATAATGGAATGGAGTCATTGATAAGTTTTAACCAGAGGGACTTCAAAGAGGCCTGTGCACCTTTCCAGGACAGTAGAATCGATTTTTTAACATAAAAATAAAGAATACGGAGCAGTCTCTTGGCATGTGATGGTATATGTAAATCTCCAAATACTCCCAACAGGCAGTTCTTAGGGTGGATTATGTTAGGAAGGCCCAACACAGTCGAAATAAAGGCACCCACTTCCTCCCAGAAGTCACTAACTATCGGGCACGACCAGAAGCAATGTAAGAAGTCTGCCTCCTGGCCGCAGCCTCGGAAACAGACAGCTGATGGCAAGAGACCCATTTTATGCAGTCTGGCCGGAGTGAGGTGGGTCTGATGAAAATTTTTAACTTGTACGATACGGTCTCGGGAGGAAATGACAGAGGTTTTCTATGTGTCACTAAATTCTGTCCAGTCGTCGTTTACCACATCAATATCCAATGTCTCCCACTTCTCCTGTGCTCTGTGAAACCTAGGGTTAGAATCCGTCATTAAGGCTGCATAGTAAGTGGAAACTAATTTAGAGGGTTCTGGTTGCCTAAGTAGTCTTTCCAGTGGAGGCAGATCAGTGATATCATCTAAGGTACCAAATTGGGCATGTATGGCATGTCTAAGCTGATAATAATAAAATAAGTGTGATTTTGGTAGATCAAAGTCCGTACTCAACTGAGAGAAAGTTTTAAAGCCCTGCGTAGTATATAAGTGACATAGATATTTAACTCCCTTTGAATACCAACGATTGGCATCTGGAAAAGAGTATAATTCTTGCAGATTGGAATTAATACACAAGGGGTTGTTTCAGCCAAGAATGTTTCGATATTTTTGTGGTAATGTATTCACTGTATATACTCGAGTATAAGTCGAGTTTTTCAGCACCTTTTTTTGTGCTGAAAGTGCCCCCCTCGGCTTATACTCGAGTCAAGCACTTTTCTGCAGCAAAAAATTTCATTTTCCGAACCGAATTTGGGGCCCCGTATCTCAGGGCCACTTAGTGCTAGAAACGCCAAATTTGGTGTGCAAAACCAGTGGACCTGGTACCACAACATATCCAAAGCTGGAGTTCCTAGCACGAAGTGGCCCTGAGATATGGGGCCCCACAATCGGTTCGGAAAATGTAATTCTCTGCTGCAGAAAAGTGCTTGACATTTTCTGAACCACATTTGGAGCCCTGTATCTCAGGGCCACTTAGTGCTAGAAACGCCAAATTTAGTGTGCAAACCTAGTGGACCTGGTACCACAACATATCCAAAGCTGGAGTTCCTAGCACTAAGTGGCCCTGAAATACGGGGCCCCAAAATCGGTTCGGAAAATGTCATTCTCTGCTGCAGAAAAGTGCTTGACATTTTCTGAACCGAATTTGGAGCCCTGTATCTCAGGACCACTTAGTGCTAGAAATGCCAAATTTAGAGTGCAAACCCAGTGGACCTGGTACCACAACATATCCTAAGCTGGAGTTCCTAGCACTAAGTGTCCCTGAGATACGGGGCCCCAAAATCGGTTCGGAAAATGTCATTCTCTGCTGCAGAAAAGTGCTTGACATTTTCTGAACCGAATTTTGGGGTCCTGTATCTCGGGGCCACTTGGATCTAGAAATCCCAGCTTTGGATATTTTATGGTGCTAGTTCCACTGGGTTTGCACACCAAATTTGGGGTTCCTAGCACTAAGTGGCCCCGAGATATGGGGCCCCAAATTCGGTCAACTGTGTCCATCTGTAGCAATGTCATTTCGGGACACTTTGGGTTCAGAGACCCCAAATTTTGGCTGCAGCTAGGGGGCATCTAGGAACCCTTAACTACCGAGTTTGAAGTTCGGGGGACCTATGGCTGCAAATGGGCACAGTGAGGCATGCAAATGGGCACAGTGAGGCTGCAAATGGGCACAGTGAGGCATGCAAATGGGCACAGTGAGGCTGCAAATGGGCATTGTTGACCCTCTTTTCCACTTACAGTAACTGTGCATTTCTCACCCTCGTCTTATACTCGGGTCAATAAGTTTTTCCCATTTTTTTGTGGTAAATTAGGGCCTCGACTTATACTCGGAACGACTTATACTCGAGTATATACGGTAAACAGTGAGAGGGAGACTGAAAGCAGAGAAGTTCCAGGGCGGTCTGGGACCTGGCCTCTATATATTATGTTATGTAAGGTTTCATGGGAAGATGCGATAGCCCCCTCTGTGGCTGTACAGGCATTAGCTGGATCTGGGTTCATCCAGTCATGTATGTGCACCAGTTGAGATGCCATATAGTAAAGGAAAAAGTTAGGGAATGCCAGACCCGCCAGATGAGCTGGTAGTCTCAAGGTCTCCAGTGCCACTTTGGGGGATCCGCCCTTCCACAGGAAAGAAGTACATATCACATCTATGCGTTTGAAAGTAGCTTTTGATATTTTACATGGGGAGTTAGAGAGGATATAAAGCAGTCTGAGTAAATAAATCATTTTAAGAATATTGGCCCTCCCCATGGGGTCTAACGGCAAATCCATCCATTGTTTAGTTTGTTCCTGGAGGCGGGCCAGCAAAGGGTCAAGATTATTAGTAGCATATAAAGATAAGGGGGCCTGGACTAATACTCCAAGATATCTAAAAGAACACACCACCTGAAGCTTAGAGTCCGGGTGCACCTGAGGAGGGTCATTCACATCCAAGGGAAAAAGACTGGACTTGTCCCAGTTAACCCGGAATCCAGAGTAGTCCCCAAACGTGTTGACCTCCCCCAGTAAAGCCCGCAGAGACTCATTAGCATCTGCCAGGTACACCAGTGTATCATCTGCGTAAAGAGAAATGCGCTCCTCTATATTTGCGATTGGGAGGCCTTTAATTGTAGGGGAGGAGCGAATGCGAACTGCAAGCGGCTCCATGGCCAGGGCAAGCAACAGGGGCGACAATGGGCACCCCTGTCGAGTGCCCCTAGTGATTGGGAAAGGATCAGTAATAGATGAATTAACCCTTATCCTAGCCGTTGGGGAGGTGTACAGAAGTTTTATCCATGCTATCACACGGGGACCAAAACCATACTTCTGTAGCACCCGAAAAAGGGACGGCCATTCCACACTGTCAAATGCTTTACAGGTGTCTAAGGACACAATGACACGTGTAGAAGGGCAGTCATGTGGATACTGCAAGTTATGGAACAGTCTGCGTATGTTCATTCTAGTAGACCTGCCAGGGATAAATCCACCCTGGTCACTATTAACCAAGGATGTAACCACAGTATTTAAACGGTTTGCTAATATTTTGGCCAGAATCTTAACGTCCACATTTATAAGAGAAATTGGACGATAAGATTCACAGTGAAGTGGGTCCTTTCGGGGTTTTAACAGAAGAACTATCAAAGCTTCCCTCATCGATGGGGGGAAGGATCCCAGTCTCCAGGGCCTTGTTATAGGTTCGGAGAAGGAAGGGGGATAGGAGGTCTTTGAACTTAGCATACCATTCAGTCGGGAAACCATCAGGTCCAGGGGTTTTATGTGCAGGCATTTGGGAGACCGCTGCTGCAATCTCCTCGACCGTGATAGGCTGCTCCAACATGTCCCGTCCCTCATCTGACAAGGAGGGAAGAGATATGTCAGCCAGATAGTCAGACAACTGGGAATCATCATAGTCAACCCTGGAAGTGTACAGTTTTCTGTAAAAGCTTAGAAAGGAGTCTAGGATATCTCCTGGGTTGTCACTAATAGTACCTTGAGTAGTAAGGATTCGTGGTATAGAAATGGGGGTATGGTCAGGTTTGGTCAGATATGCCAAGAGACGTCCTGCTTTATTACCATACTCAAACGACTTTTGTGAAACATACAACATGCGTTTGTGAAACATACAACATGCGTTTTTGTGTGAGATCTAGCAGACGGATTTCATATTCCCTACGGCTCTGTAACCATGTCTCCCTAGTGTCAGAGGCAGGGTTAGAGGCATAAGCAGATTCCGCACATACCATAGCATTTTCTAATTCCTCAGTGCGCATCTTGTTATTTTTACGTAAAATCCCTGTAATAGACATAAAGGTACCTCTCAATGTAGACTTAAATGCGTCCCATTCCGTGGAGGGGTCTACTTTATCTAAATTATGCTTCCAGTAGTTAGAAATACTCATCCTACACTCACCCTGTACCATCTCGTCTTCCAGCCAGTATGGGTTCAGGCGCCATAAAGCAGGTCCCGAACCTGGAAGGATGAGGAGGGACACAGACAAAGGGGCATGATCTGAAACTCCTCTGGGCAGGTATGAGACGGCGGAGACAACGGGAAGGGTCTCCGTCGACGCAAATGCCATATCCAGCCTAGACATAGTATGGAAGGAATCCGAATGGCAGGAAAATTGGCGTTCATCCGGATGTTTCCATCGCCACACCTCGGTCAGACCATGGACCTGAGCCCAGTCTACAAAGGAGGGAAAAGATCTGCCTCCCCCACCCAGGCGGTCCACCGTTGGGTTCAGGACTGCATTAAAATCCCCTACATAAAGCAAAGGGCCAGAGGGCCTATTCAGTGATTGAAGGGATAATTTAGAGAGTACTTCTACTGAGAATGGAGGGGGAATATAGATGTTCACCAACGTGAAGATTATAGTAGAAATTCGTAATATAAGAACAATAAACCTCCCCTCTGGGTCTGTTTTAATGCTGATCAACTCAGCTGGAAGGGATTTAGCCAGGAGATACACCTCTTGAGTAATTAGTGTGAGTGGCATGGTATAGCTTGGATAGCCATGGGCGTTTTAGGGCCCTTGTCTTAGAACCTGTCAGGTGAGTCTCCTGTGAGGGTGACATTTTTTCAACACAGAAAAAACCAAGGATCTTTTCTGAGGTGCATTCAGGCCTCTAATGTTCCAGGAGACTGTCGTAAGGGGCTGTGCCATAATAAAACATGTAATAATAAAGATGCATAAGTAAACCTCTGAATTAGTATCAATATGAGTGGGTAGGCCGTGCCACCTGAAGCACACACAAGCATATGACAAAAAAGTGCGTGGGTCTGCCTATAAGGTAGCATGGACCAGGAAAATTTTTATTTTTCCTTGTTTTAGAAAAAAAATTAGACATATAAATGACAACAGAGGTATTAATGAACCACTATATGTGGTGACCCAGTATGCTTTTGATGACTCTCCATTAGCAAATGGTATAAGTGTGTTAAAAAGGACACAAAAAGTAAAAAAAAAGAAGGAAAAAACAAAAAACAGAAAACATGAAAAAAAAAAACCCAACCACCTTTTTCTTTAAACCTTTGTGCCCCCCACCCCGCTCAGCTATCCCAATCATAGCAAGCTTTGGATCCCTAAACTAGAAGTCCTTCCTAATTAGAAACTGCGGAAGTCAAAAACTGTACCGTGGCCTCGCCACAAGCTGGTAAGGGGGTAACGTGGGGTTTGGTGAGGCTACCAACTAATGACCGAGGAAAGAGGGGAAAAAAACCCCAAAAATCTTTCCCCCCCAGTAGACATGTCCTGTTGAAGGGTAGATGAGCTGTTTGTTCACGTGGAAAAAGTTGTCCGGATGATTGTTCTGGTATGCAGGTTACCATGAGTTGTAAACCGTACAAATGCAGGGTGGGATGTAAAGATGAAGGTCAGGAGAAAAAAAAAGGGGAAAAGAAAAAAAAAAAATTTACAATGAAGAGACATGCAGAATGTTGACACTGTAGCTTGCATAGCAGGGTGTATATCTTTCCTTGCAGGTTAAGGGTGACTTCAGTCTCCTCTGCTTCTGTGTGCTGCAGCATAGTGATCATTCAGCCACTTCATGGCCTCCTTGGGATTGGTGTAGAAATGAGCCTTACCATCATGGATAATGCGCAATTTAGCAGGGAAGAGCATGGCGTAGGAGAGGGCTTCCGTACGCAATCTAGACTTCACTGCTGAGAAGGAGATCCGCTGGCGTTGAACTTCAGCAGAAAAGTCCGCATAAACAGAAATATTATTGCCATTAAATGTGAGCGAGCCTTTTTCTCGTGCCAGACGTAGGATGACCACCTTATCTTGAAAATTGAGGATACGTGCTATGATGGAGCGTGATGGGGCACCCACTGGAGGGGGACGAGGAGGAGTGCGATGTGCGCGCTCTATAACATGTGAGAATGAGGGTGCGTCTTTACCAAAAATGTCCCGCAGCCACGAATAAAGAAACTTTTCAAGATAGGAACCTTCCGCGCGTTCTGGAAATCCCACAAATCTAAGATTATTCCTGCGAGAGCGATTTTCCAAATCGTCGATTTTAGCGCGTAGTGCCGCCATCTCGCTTGTAGTATCACGTATAGTAACAGACATGGGGTGTACAGTATCTTCTAATGAACTAATCCGTTCCTCAGCATCCCCTGTGCGGTCTCTGAGGTTCTGGACATCTTGTTTCAATAATGAAAAGTCCATACGGATAGAAGCTATTTGAGTGGAGAGGGAGGCCTTGCAATCCTGAATAGCCAGCATAATAGTAGATAATGTAGGCTCAGCAGGAGGAGAATCCACAGCCTGGCCAAACTCAGCAGATTGCTGTGATTCTTGTGTCTGCAGGGGTCCTGTATGTGTGCGGAATATAGCAGGAATTGATGCACTCACCCCTGTTACAGAGTCCTGGATGGCTGAGGAGGAGGGCTGTAGCGTGTCTGAGTGCCCTGCATGTGTCTCGGCGCCATTTTGCCTCCGGAACCACGCCAGTTGTTCCGCTGTGTGTGAGGGCCACGGTGGCCCGTATTTCACCATGTCAGCCAGTTTGGTGGGTGCCCACAGCCGTGGGGAACAGAATGATACCTTCCACGAGGATTTAGGATCAAGGATAGCTGCAGGATGGTCGTTGAGAGCCGGAGCTGTGTGTCTATGCGACTGCTCTCTTCACCATCCGGCCACGCCCCCCCCCCCAGCCCTGAACTTTAGTAAATCCTGAGCCAGACTCCATGACTCAGGCTTAGCCCTGAGTTAAACTATGGTTTATCTGCTCTCAGACTAGTGGAACACTAGAGGGTGCTACACATGTGACCTCCTGACCCTCCAGTATCATGTCCTCCTGACCCTCCAGTATCATGTCCTCCTGACACTCCAGTACTGTGCCCTCCAGGTCTCCCAGCCCTCCTGACCCCCAGTATCATGCCTTCAAGACCCCCTGTATAATGCCTTCCAGACCTACCTGGCTCTTCTGGCTCCCCTGTAACCAGACCCTCCTGACCCCTCTGTACTGTGCCTTCCTGACCCCCCCCCTTTACACTACCTTTATGACCCCTTGTCCTTTGCCCTGTTGATGCCCCTTTCTCTACCCTGCTAACCCCTTTCACTGCTCTACATTCTACTGAACTCTGTTACCTACCAAGGAGAAGAATAACGTTTATCTTCAAATGTTACTGGACTGTCTGCTGATGTTATTCATTCAGGGAAGGAAAATGGAGAGCCACTCACAAACAGGTATGAACTAACAGCAGCTCCCAAGGGAGTAGTGCGCTACAGGTGTTATACACGGAAGAGCACACTGTCGTTCTTGAAGGGGTATGGATTAGGGGTAGAGCAATGCAGACATTACTATTTGTATAATATATTTCTCTTCCCCTTGGTGGGAGTGGAGTTGACTCCATCTGTAAGGATATACAGTACATACACACACAGCACAAGGCCGTGTTCACACTACGAGACGTTTCTTGTGGGCTGCAGTTCCTCTGATGTCCACCAGGTGGCGATCTCACTTCAACCCAGACAGGAAGTCTCTATGGAACACAGGAAGTGATGTCAGGTATAAATAAGAAGTTGGTGAGAGGTGAGTCGGGAGGAAGTAGAGAGGAGACATTGCTGGAGGAGGTAATAAGATCCTATTCTCACTCAGTAACCCCCCCCCCATGTCCATCCTCTTCCTCCATAGTCAGTGGCTATAGCGCAGTCGGCAAGTGTTTAAAGACCTGCCTCTGCCTCTTCCCTCTATGTGTCTTCTACAGGCAGAGGTTAAAGAATGCCACCGATGCATCCTCTGGCTGAAGAAAAAGGCCCTCACGGTGGAGGTGCATGGAACCAACCTGACTGCTTTGGTGGCCAAGAGTGAGACCTCCCATAACTAGGTACATGCTTCCTGTTTAAAGAATGATGCTGCCTGCTTTTGTAGGTGGGTCGCTTTATCGAGGTTTTTGGTGGTCTTACATCTTTGGTGCTACTTCACACCTGAAGCGCTATCAAATTAGGTGCTCAGTAGGGATGAGCTCAGGCATGTTCGGAACCCGCACGTGCAGAGCCCACCAGGAAGTCGGCGCTGAGCTAATCACAGGCAGTTAGACATTTTCCCGATCCGTGGCTGCAGAGATTGGGAAATGTCTCACCGCCTGTAATTAGCGCAGCGCAGTGCCGACTTCCTGGCGGGCTCTGCACGTGCGGGTTCCGAATACGCCTGAGCTCATCCTTAGTGCTCAGGCACTCTAGATATTTTCCCCCATCCTCACTGTTCCCAGAACAAGTTGTCAGGTCAATGTGGCTCACTGGTAATCATAACTGGAATTTCTACTGCCATAACGGGGCTTCCAAAAGATCTTTAAAATTCCACCTACACATATTTGCCCCGTACCTTGGACCCGGAATACCCCAGGCTACCATGCTGGGATCTTCTGGTGTATCCTTGGACCCTGAATACCCCAGGCTACCATGCTGGGATCCTCTGGTTTATCCTTCGACCCGGAATACCCCAGGCTACCATGCTGGAATCCTCTGGTGTATCCTTGGACCCTGAATACCCCAGGCTACCATGCTGGGATCCTCTGGTGTATCCTTGGACCCTGAATACCCCAGGCTACCATGCTGGGATCTTCTGGTGTATCCTTGGACCCTGAATACCCCAGGCTACCATGCTGGGATCCTCTGGTTTATCCTTCGACCCGGAATACCCCAGGCTACCATGCTGGAATCCTCTGGTGTATCCTTGGACCCTGAATACCCCAGGCTACCATGCTGGGATCCTCTGGTGTATCCTTGGACCCTGAATACCCCAGGCTACCATGCTGGGATCCTCTGGTGTATCCTTGGACCCTGAATACCCCAGGCTACCATGCTGGGATCCTCTGGTGTATCCTTGGACCCTGAATACCCCAGGCTACCATGCTGGAATCCTCTGGTGTATCCTTTGACCCTGAATACCCCAGGCTACCATGCTGGGATCCTCTGGTGTATCCTTGGATCCTGAATACCCCAGGCTACCATGCTGGGATCCTCTGGCGTATCCTTGGACCCTGAATACCCCAGGCTACCATGCTGGGATCCTCTGGCGTATCCTTGGACCCTGAATACCCCAGGCTACCATGCTGGCATCCTCTGGCGTATCCTTGGACCCTGAATACCCCAGGCTACCATGCTGGCATCCTCTGGCGTATCCTTGGACCCTGAATACCCCAGGCTACCATGCTGGGATCCTCTGGTTTATCCTTGGACCCTGAATACCCCAGGCTACCATGCTGGGATCCTCTGGTGTATCCTTGGACCCTGAATACCCCTGGCTACCATGCTGGGATCCTCTGGCATTTACAAGGCTAATCTTCCGCCATCACATACTGGGGATCAGGAACCATTTCCACCCTTTCCCCTCTGCTGAGAATCTTTGCATCCATGTACCAGAGGTGTTGGGGCATGGGGCTCCCACCCCGATCTACCTGGTTGCTCTGCTGCAGTAAAGGAGGAGTGTTTGCTGCTGCATACATACGAGGACAGTGAGGGGGTGACCCACGTCACCCATTCCACCACTGCCTGAGTCTTTTTTGGACAAATGGGGGCATCAAAGGGCTTGCAAAGCCACATGGGAAGCTTTTAATCATCGTAGATAGGTTTTTCAAGCAAATTTCACCTAAGTAATACCACATAGTGAAACATTTAGAGGGTAATTACGACTTTGTTATTTTTTTTACAAAACCAAAGGTGCCAAATCTCTCCACCCATCCCGATCATTAATATGTTTCTCTCCCCCTTGGTTGGAGTGGAGATGACCCCATCAATAAGGATATACAGTATCTCACAAAAATGAGTACACCCCTCACATTTGTGTAAATCTTTTCTTCTATATTTTCATGTGACAACACTGAAGAAATGACACTTGTCTACAATGTAAAGTAGTGAGTGTACAGCTTGTATAACAGTGTAAATTTTCTCTCTCCTCAAAATAACTCAACACACAGCTATTAATATCTAAACCGCTGGCAACAAAAGTGAGTACACCCCTAAGTGAAAATGTCCAAATTGGGCCCAATTAGCCATTTTCCCTCCCCGGTGTCATGTGACTCGTTAGTGTTACAAGGTCTCAGGTGTGAATGGGGAGCAGGTGTGTTAAATTTGGTGTTATCGCTCTCACTCTCTCATACTGGTCACTGGAAGTTCAACATAGCACCTCATGGCAAAGAACTCTCTGAGGATCTGAAAAAAAGAATTGTTGCTCTACATAAAGATGTCCTAGGCTATAAGAAGATTGCCAAGACCCTGAAACTGAGCTGCAGCACGGTGGCCAAGACCATACAGCGGTATAACAGGACAGGTTCCACTCAGAACAGGCCTCGTCATGGTCCACTAAAGCAGTTGAGGTCACGTGCTCAGCGTCATATCCAGAGGTTGTCTTTGGGAAGTAGACTTATGAGTGCTGCCAGCATTGCTGCAGAGGTTGAAGGGGTGGGGGGGGGGTCAGCCTGTCAGTGCTTAGACCATACACTGCACACTGCATCAAATTGGTCTGCATGGCTGTCATCCCAGAAGGAAGCCTCTTCTAAAGATGATGCACAAGAAAGTCCGCAAACAGTTTGCTGAAGACAAGCAGACTAAGGACATGGATTACTGGAACCATGTCCTGTGGTCTGATGAGACCAAGATAAACTTATTTGGTTCAGATGGTGTCAAGCGTGTGTGGGGGCAACCAGGTGAGGAGGACAAAGACAAGTGTGTCTTGTCTACAGTCAAGCATGGTGGCTGGAGTGTCATGGTCTGGGGCTGCATGAGTGCTGCCGGCACTGGGGAGCTACAGTTCATTGAGGGAACCATGAATGCCAACATGTACTGTGACATACTGAAGCAGAGCATGATCCCCTCTCTTCAGAAACTGGGCCGCAGGGCAGTATTCCAACATAACGACCCCAAACACACCTCCTAGACAACCACTGCCTTGCTAAAGAAGCTGAGGGTAAATGGACTGGCCAAGCATGTCTCCAGACCTAAACCCTATTGAGCATCTGTGGGACATCCTCAAACAGAAGGTGGAGGAGCGCAAGGTCTCTAACATCCACCAGCTCCGTGATGTCGTCATGGAGGAGGGGAAGAGGACTCCAGTGACAACCTGTGAAGCTCTGGTGACCTCCATGTCCAAGAAGGTTAAGGCAGTGCTGGAAAATAATGGTGGCCACACAAAATATTGACACTTTGGTCCCAATTTGGACATTTTAACTCACTTTTATTGCCAGTGGTTTAGACATTAATGGCTGTGTGTTATTTTGAGGGGACAGCAAATTTACACTGTTATACAAGCTGTACACTCACTACTTTATATTGTAGTAAAGTGTAATTTCTTCAGTGTTGTCAGTGAAAAGATAGAAGAAAAGATTTACAAAAATGTGACTGAGGGGTGTACTCACTTTTGTGAGATACTGTACAGTACATACACACACAGCACAAGACCATGTTCCACTATGAGACGTTTCTCGGGGCTGCAGTTCCTCTGAGCTCCACAAGATGGGGATCTCACTTCTACCATAGAGACAGCAAAACTGACAGGAAGTGATGTCTGGTACAGACAGGAAGTGATGTCAGGTACAGACAGGAAGTTCCAGGTGAGAGGTGAATTTGGAGGAATTAGAGAGAAGACATTGCTGGAACTAGCAGTAGAGGAGGTAATGCGTAAATGCGATATTATTTTATCAAAGCTCTTATTGCTGTTCATTACTGGGAACCAAAATTTCATCTGTCACGCTTTCCCCTTTAAATGTCCTTCTTTTCAGTCTGATGTACACACAGACAAATCAGTATACTATTTATCTGCCCAAAATGTGTCTATCGCTCTCAGTATTTCCTCAGATTTCAGATGATTTCCCGTATTGAATTAAAAACACCTGTATAAAAGAAAAGTAATGGGGATATAAAACAAGTGTGTTTAACTGATCACATTCTCGCCAAATGTCAATCCCAAAGAAAAGTCTTCCCTGTGAAGGTAAATTCTTACCTCTCGAAATGGAGCTCTGAAGTCTTCCTCAGCAACCGACAAGACCAGGGAGCGTCGATCTCCTGGTCCTTCACAGAGCTCTGTGCTTCCTCCCGCTGATCTCCTCATCGCTGCAGGACATCGAACAGGACGGGGCATGGGGACACAATAGTGATATGAAGGTTGTGGGGGAACACCACTGTGGGGGACCTAGAGGATAGACACGTCGGAACGAAACAGTTTCCAAAGAGAACTTCATCCAGTCATTGGTCATCAGATCATTGTTTGGTGGGAATATTTTTATTTGGGATTTAAGTTTGGCTTTAGGTCATCATGATTTGGATAAATGTGGGTGTGTAAAGGGGTGTGGTCTTTGAGTTACATTTAGTGCTAAAAGGTCATTTTCATTTCCAGTTCAGTAAGTTGGTCCCCAAAATCATAGCAAACCCTAAAAGTAATGTTCTTCCTAGTGTAATGCCACTGGGGACCATTCTTCCACGATAGAAACCCTCACATTGATTCATTTATTCAATATTGGAATTAATATAGAGCTGACAATTTGTCCAGTGCTCTTCCATATAGATTACACGTTGAGATCAGTCCCCTGCTCTCATGGAGCTTACAGCCTAAGATCCCTAAGACATTCGTACATACGCCTATTATGGCTAATTTAGACAGGAGCTAACTGACCTACCAGCATGTCTTTGAAGTGTGGGAGAAAACCAGAGTACCTGGAGGAAGAACAAGAAGAACATACAAACTCCAGGCCTGTAGTGTCATGGCTGGGATCAAACCAACTACCCTAGTGGTACCAGGCAGAATATTCTCAATACATCCCCATCCTAATATTGTACAACCAGTACAGTCCAGATAATTATCTGTTATCAATTATTAGTCTACAGGAAACCTGTATAGATCACATGACCAATGAGGATGGAGGAGGACCGGAGTCACATGACTGAGAGGATACTAAACCTCACCCTGGAGATCATCTACCTGCTGACCGGAGAGGTGAGGAGGATTCTGGGAGGTCACATGACATCACTCTTATCTCTATTAATAAAACACAGACCTGACCGGAGAGGTGAGGAGGATTCTGGGATTCTAACATGATGTTCCTATTGGTTCTCCAATACAGAGATTTCCTCTTCTGAAGTCAGGTGATCATATGACCATCACAGTGCCTCCATGTGACTCCCTAAAACCTGAGAGACACAACATGGAGAAGATTCTAGAAGTCACCAAGAAGATGATGGAGCTGCTGACAGGAGAGGTGAGGAGGATTCTGGGAATTCTGGGACATTATCCAGTAACAGACAAGGGATGTGTCTGGATGGTGACTGTATCATTGTGTGTCAGGTTCCTATAAGGTGTCAGGATGTCACTGTCAATTTCTCCATGGAGGAGTGGGAGTATTTAGAAGGACACAAGGATCTCTACAAGGACGTCATGATGGACAATCAGCCGCCCCTCACATCACCGGGTAAGAGGAGACTTTATTGTAAAGGAGAGAGCAGTACGGAGGGTCCACCTAGATCCCCCATCATCTGATAAACACATAGAAACAATGTATTCAGTCAGTGTGTGTGTTTCCTACAGATGGATCCAGTAATGGGAACCCACCAGAGAGATGTCCCCATCCTCTGTATTCCCGGGATTTCACACAGGAAGATCACAACTATGCACACTATGATCAGGTAAATGAGTAGCAATTATTGGTAGTTATGATTTATACACAAGTCTGTTTGTTAACAATGAATGTTTTAATATACATCCAGAGCGAAAGCCACGAGGATTATAATATTGTTGTTAAGAAAGAGTTTATAGAAGATGAGGAGTATGGTGTGATTGGGGAGTTTTCTGATGAACCCAAGGATATGACGAAGCCACCTAGTAGCAGAAAGCCACCAGAGAGATGTCCCCATCCTCTGTATTCCCGGGATTCCACACAGGAAGATCACACCATCCCTCACCATCATCAGGTAGGTGGAGTTGAGGGTCGGGAACATAAAGTGATTGAACACTCTGACATGTGGAGACGATGTGCGGACTCAACAAGATGATATTTTCTATGTGATCTCACATCATAAATACTTCTATGTTACAGATGTTATTTTCTGCCATTCTGTTGGTTTAGGGTGAAGATCTGATTATCATAAAAGTTGAGGGTGAAGAAGAAGAGACATATGTGAGGGATGATCAGCAACATACGGAGGAGGCTGGAATGACGAGGACATTCATAGAGGAGGACACTCCTACAGAGATCAGCACAGGTGACCCATAATATATTCTTCTCTTATCTCTGCTCTGTTACTGCACACTGATTGGTCCTAGGTTCATAATGGTCACCTCCCAGAAGCCTATGGTCACTTGTTCTATGGTAAAGGGTCTTCAAGTCTGAACTTCTTGTTTATCAGAGATCACATGACCCAGTGCCTAGGCTTGTGGTTGTGTGAAGAGCATGGACCTCCCAGTCCCCATTGGTTCCTGCTCTTCTGACAAGGCTGTGTAAATGTAGACGTGATCTGGGAGGAGGACCAAAGTCTCTTTGACTGAAGAGGGGGGAGAGTCCCAGCTGGTTGGGACATCCACAGAGAACATCTGCTCACTCATATCTACCTGATCCAGATGGAATCTTGATGGAAGTGAACTAACCCTCTCATATTTATTGATGATGTTTTTATATTTTTCCAGGACACGCCATGGAGAAACCCTCAAAGGATCGTCTCACTTTGTCTCCAGGTTGTCCAATGGAAGATGAGGACATCACAGGAGATTGTGCCGGAGAAAAGACATTGAGCTCAACTATGGGTGGTGGACTTCACAGTGTGGATAGACCATGGAATCCCTCTGACTCTGAGCAACCTCGTACTGTGAGGGATGGTGCCAGAGTTCAGGGGAAGGAGAAATTTTCCTGTTCTGAGTGTGCGGAAAGTTTTAGCTCTGAATTAAAACTTTCTGTACATCGGAGATCCCACATGCAGGAAAAGCCTTATTCCTGTTCTGAGTGTGGAAAATGTTTTCTTGAAAAATCAGAACTTGTCATACATTACAAATCTCATGCAGGCGAGAAGCTGTACCCCTGCCCTGAGTGCAGGAAATGTTTTTCAGATAAGGCCAATCTTATCAAACATCAGAGATTGCACATTGTTGAGAAGCGATATTCCTGCACTGAGTGTGAGAAATGTTTTTCGCAGAAGTCCGATCTTACCATACATCAGATATCCCACTTGAGGAAAAAGTTGTTTTCCTGCTCCGAGTGCGGGAAATGTTATACACGGAAGACAGACCTTTTTAGGCATCAAAGAATCCACACGGGTGAGAAGCCGTATTCCTGCCCCGAGTGCGGGAAATGTTTTTCCCAGAAGGCCAATCTTATCATACATCAAAGGTCTCACACGGGCGAGAAGCCGTATTCGTGTTCTGAGTGTGGAAAAAGTTTTTCACATAAGTCCGCTCTTACTGTACATCAGGCATGCCACACCGGGGAAAAGCAGTTTTGCTGTCCCGAGTGCGGGAAATGCTTTTCACATAACACCAGTCTTTCCAGACATAAGAGACTGCACACAGTTGAGAAGCTTTATGCCTGCCCCAAGTGCGAGAAATGTTTTTCACAGAAGTCTGGCCTTACCAGACATCTGAGAACCCACACAAGCCTTGAGGTGAATTAGTGTCCCGAGTGTGGGAAATGTCTTCTATATGGATCATATTTTGCCGTACATCAGAGATCTCACACTGGGAAGAAGCTCACCTTAATATACACCTCAGAAAACACGTGGCTGAGCGCTCCTCTGATCTTTATCATGGAAGAAACACTTTATAAGGAAATCCGAGTTCACTAAAGACTTTAAAGTTCTGTCTGTCTTCCTCTGCTAGGAGAGAGAAGGAGGGGGTGTCACTCCTGGTTGGGTCCCTCTAGGAGAGAGAAGGAGGAGGTGTCACTGCCGGTTGGATCCCTCTAGGAGAGAGAAGGAGGGGGTGTCACTGCCGGTTGGGTCCCTCTAGGAGAGAGAAGGAGGAGGTGTCACTGCTGGTTGGGTCCCTCTAGGAGAGAGGAGGAGGGGGTGTCACTGCTGGTTGGGTTCCTCTAGGAGAGAGAAGGAGGGGGTGTCACTGCCGGTTGGGTCCCTCTAGGAGAGAGAAGGAGGAGGTGTCACTGCTGGTTGGGTCCCTCTAGGAGAGAGGAGGAGGGGATGTCACTGCTGGTTGGGTCCCTCTAGGAGAGAGAAGGAGGGGGTGTCACTGCTGGTTGGGTCCCTCTAGGAGAGAGAAGGAGGGGGTGTCACTGCTGGTTGGGTCCTTCTAGGAGAGAGAAGGAGGGGGTGTCACTGCTGGTTGGGTCCCTCTAGGAGAGAGAAGAAGGGGGTGTCACTGCTGGTTGGGTCCCTCTAGGAGAGAGAAGGAGGGGGTGTCACTGCTGGTTGGGTCCCTCTAGGAGAGAGAAGGAGGGGGGGTCACTGCTGGTTGGGTCCCTCTAGGAGAGAGAAGGAGGGGGTGTCACTGCCGGTTGGGTCCCTCTAGGAGAGAGAAGGAGGGGGTGTCACTGCTGTTTGAGTCCCTCTAGCAGTGTAGTCTGATCTCCCATTATCATCACAGAAGCTTCAAAAGAAGGTATCATGGTGATAGAGGAGCTTATGTATGAAGAGAAGGGGAGATCAGACTACATGATAGGACTGACCATTTCAGACCTGTATTTTTCATCCTGCATAGGCAGCTTCATTTGCTTGGAGAGCACCACCTGCTAGCAGAAGGTGGAAAATATGACCTTTTCAGATGTAACATTTCATATTTCGTTGCTATTGCTGCAAACATATTAGCACATTTTCTTAGCATGAAACAAATGAAGATGAAATATTTAATTTCTTAAACTCATGCTGTTCTCTGTAAGTTGATTGATAAAATTCTACCTTCAGATTTGTGTGATGAAATGTCCTTTTATTTTCCTTTATTCCTTTTTCTATCACTACAAGTAAGGCCCATCCTGTAGGTTTTAGTTTTAAGCCCCATGCACACTATTAGATTTTTGTCTTTAGATTTACCAAAACCATGTAAGTGCAAAGGCCGGTCTGATTGCATACAAATTGAAACTCTTAAGGTTTGACCTCATATTACTGGTATATGGTTTTGGTAAATCTGAAGACAAAATTCTGCAGAATATCTAATAGTGTGTATGGGGGTCTTAGTCTTAGTCTTAATCTTGTGTCTTAGTAGTTTGGTTTTACCGACTTGTACTAGTTGGAACAGCCGACTCTCCCCCTTCTCATAAATCTCAGGACGTCTGTAGTAGACTTCAATGATAAGTCCATCAGTTCATAGACCCATCTATCATTCCACCCGTAATTCCTCCTCCGCACCATCACCACCTCCAACCACAAGATCATCTTTCTTCCTCACTTTCACATCTCATCTAAATTAGAGAAACCCCCCCTCCATCTTGTCTATGTCCCTCAAAACAAGAGGATCAGCATAAAAAAAAACAGTCCAGTCTTGTAAGGAGTCAAGCCGTGTTTCTGGAACACCAACCACATCTCCAGCCACAAGATCATCTTTCTTCCTCACTTTCACATCACATCTAACATAGAGGAACCCCCCTCCATCTTCTGTATGTCCCGTGTCCCTCTAAACAAGACGATCAGCATGAATACAAACAGCCCAGTCTTGTGAGGGGTCTAGTCGTGTTTCTGGAACACCAACTCCATTCTCATCACTGAAACCACCAACAACTCCCATTCTGCTTGAGAAGTTGCCTGATTTTGTGTATTGTATTATGTTATTATTTTTGTAACAATATTTGCTGTAATATTATGTTTATATGTAATTTATGGATCTCATTATTTACTGCCTTAACCTTCAATGTCTGTATACCAAGTCATATCCTATGCATATAAAAGAGAATAAGGTGTCTTAGTAGTTTGGTTTTACCAGCTTGTACTTGTTGGAACAGCCGACTCTCCCCCTTCACATAAACCTCAGGATGTCTGTAGTAAATTCCAATGATAAGTCCATTAGTTCATAGATCCATCTATCCTTCCACCCGTAATTCCTCCTCCACACCATTACCACCCCCATCTACATCACCATCTCCAACCACAAGATCATCTTTCTTCCTCACTTCCACTTCTAAAATAGAGAAACCCCCCTCCATCTTTTCTATGTCCTGTGTCCCTCTAAACAAGAGGATCGGCATGAATACAAACAGCCCAATCTTGTGAGGAGTCAAGACATGTTTCTGGAACACAAACCACATCTCCAACCACAAGATCATCTTTCGCCCTCACTTTCACATCTCATCTATCATAGAGAAACCCCCTCCATCTTTTCTGTGTCCTGTGTCTCTCTAAACAAGAGGATCAGCATGAATACAAACAGCCCAGTCTTGTGAGGAGTCAAGCCGTGTTTCTGGAACACCAACTCCATTCTCATCACTGAAACCACCAACATCTCCCATTCTGCTTGGCAGGTTGCTGGATTTTGTGTATTGAATTCTGTTATTATTTTGTAACAATTTTATGTTTATATGTAATTTATGGATCTCATTATTTACTGCCTTAACCTTCAATGTCTGTATACCAAGTCATATCCTATTCATATAAAAGAGAATAAGGTGTAGATTTATTATCTGCCCCATGCAAAAGATCAACGATCTGCCGGAAAATGCAAAGTCCCCATAGACAATATTCCATCAAAGTAATTCATATCGGGAACCTCAATTTTGTAAAAAAAAATTAAATAATAATTCCAAATATTCCAAAACACGTAAATCTGTGGTCATTGATGGGAATTTCCCCCATTGGGAAAAAAATGGGGTTTCTGCTTAAAGGTGAACAATCATTGCATTTTTTTCCACTGTCCTGTCGTCCATTGGGCAAAATAAATGTAATATTTTGTCCCACATTGCTAGGTGCTTCCTAAGCCTTGCTATGAGGTTGGACTGGTCACACCCAACTCCATATTTTTTGAGACAACTGGCAGCAAGAGCAATGCAAAGGGATGGGAAGCAGACCCAGGTCTCCTCCCTCTGCATTCCTCTTGCTGCTGCTTGTCTCAGGAAATTGGTCGGAGCTGAGACAAGCAGCCGTCTACTTCCTAGCTATGTTGTCTGACAACCATGGGAAGGGGGATGGGGCGGACGCCCTGCCTATAAGCTTAGGAAGCATCAAGCAACATGAACCAAAGTACCGCATATACAGAGCCTTGAAAAAGTATTCACACCCCTTGAAATTTTCCACATTTTGTCATGTTACAACCAAAAGCGTAAATGTATTTCATTGTGTTTCCCACAAAGTGGCACATAATTGTGAAGTGGAAGTAAAATGATAAATGGTTTTCATTTTTTTTTCAAATAAATATGTAAAAAATGTGTGTGTGTGTGTGGGGGGGGGGGCATTTGTATTCAGCCCACTTTACTCTAACAACCCTAACTAAAACCTAGAGAAACTAGTTGCCTTCAGAAGTCATCTAATTAGTAAATATAGTCCACCTGTGTGTAATGTAATCTCAGTAAAAATGCAGCTGTTCTGTGAAGCCCTTAGAGGTTTGTTAGAGAACCTTGGTGAACAAACAGCATCATGAAGGCCAAGGAACACACCAGACAGGTCAGGGATAAAGTTGTGGAGAAGTATAAAGCTGGGTTAGGTTATAAAAAAATCTCCCAAACTTTGATCATCTCATGGAGCTCTGTTCAATCCATCATCGGAAAATGGAAAGAGTATGGCACAACTGCAAACCTACCAAAACATAGTCGTCCACCTAAACCGACATGCCGGGCAAGGAGAGCTTTCATCAGAGAAGCAGCCAAGAGGCCCATGGAAACTCGGGAGGAGCTGCAGAGATCCACAGCTCAGGTGGGAGAATCTGTCCACAGGACAACTATTAGTCGTGTTCTCCACAAATCTGCCTATGGAAGAGTGACAAGAAGAAAGACATTGGTGAAAGAAATAAGAAGTCCCAATGCAGTTTGCGAGAAGCCATGTGGGGGACACAGCAAACATGTGGAAGAAAGTGCTCTGGTCAGATGAGACCAAAATTCAACTTTTTGGCCTAAAAGCAAAGCGCTATGTGTGGCGGAAAACTAACACTGCACATCACCCTGAACACACCATCCCCACCGTGAAACATGGTGGTGGCAGCATCATGTGGTGGGGATGCTTTTCTTCAGCAGGGACATGGAAGCTGGTCAGAGTTGATGGGAAAGATGGATGGAGGCAAATACAGGGCAATCTTAGAAGAAAACCTGATAGAGCAAAAGACTTGAGACTGGGGCGGAGGTTCACCTTCCAGCAGGACAACGACCCGAAACATACAGCCAGAGCTACAATGGAATGGTTTAGACCAAAGCATATTCATGTGTTAGAATGGCCCAGTCACAGTCCAGACCTAAATCACATTGAGAATCTGTGGCAAGACTTGAAAATTGCTGTTCACAGACGCTCTACATCCAATCTGACAGAGCTTGAGATATTTTACAAAGAAAAATGGGCAAAAATGTCCCTCTCTAGATGTGCAAAGCTGGTAGAGACATCCCCAAAAAAGACTTGCAGCTGTAATTGCAGTGAAAGGTGGTTCTACAAATTATTGACTTGGGGCGCTATACAAATGCTTTTCACATATTTCTTTGTAAAAAAATTTGAAAACCATTTATCATTTTCCTTCCACCTCACAATTATGTGCCACTTTGTGTTGGTCTATCACATAAAATCCCAATAAAATACATTTACGTTTTTGGTTGTGACATGACAAAATGTGGAAAACTTCAAGGGGTATGAATAATTTTTCAAGGCACTGTACTTTGTCCAATGGAGGAAAGTACAAAAGTGTCCTCCCTCTCAGTCCAGCTTTTCTCAGCGAGGAAAGCAGCCCTCCTAGCGACACTGCAGATGACAGTTTCTCTGTGGAATCAGTGAGCCTAGAATCACAGATCTGAAACGACATTAATGTGCAAGTTCAGAAGGACTTCAACAACCTCAGACAGAGATGTAATGGGGGCCACTTACAGGGTCACTGTGGCAACAACCATAACTACCAGAATCTTGGTCCACACAGGTAGGAACTCAAGGGCCTCCAAGAACCTGCTATTCTTCCAGGTAAGACATTTTTTTGTATATTCCCCATTGTATATTCCCCATTGTTGGTATCATAGGGAGGAATAGTGCTCCATCATTGGTATCATAGGGAGGAATAGTTCTTGATCATTGGTATCATAGGGAGGAATCGTTCTCCATCATTGGTATCATAGGGAGGAATAGTTCTTCATCATTGGTATCACAGGGAGGAATAGTAGTTTATCATTGGTATCATACGGAGGAATACTTCTCCATCCTAGGGAGGAATAGTAGTTTATCATTGGTATCATACGGAAGAATACTTCTCCATCCTAGGGAGGAATAGTTCTCCATCATTGGTATCATAGGGAGGAATCGTTCTCCATCATTTGTATCACAGGGAGGAATAGTAGTCCATCATTGGTATAACAGGGGAAAAGTGCCCCATCATTGGTATCGTAGGGAGGAATAGTTCTCCATCATTGGTATCATAGGGAGAGATAGTTCTCCATCATTGGTATCATAGGGAGGAATCATTCTTCATCATTGGTATCATAGGGAGGAATAGTGCTCCATCATTGGTATCATAGGGAGGAATAGTGCTCCATCATTGGTATCATAGGGAGGAATAGTGCTCCATCATTGGTATCATAGGGAGGAATAGTGCTCCATCATTGGTATCAGGGGAGGAATAGTGCTCCATCATTGGTATCATAGGGAGAGATAGTTCTCCATCATTGGTATCATAGGGAGGAACATTCTTCATCATTGGTATCATAGGGAGGAATAGTGCTCCATCATTGGTATCATAGGGAGGAATAGTGCTCCATCATTGGTATCATAGGGAGGAATAGTGCTCCATCATTGGTATCATAGGGAGGAATAGTGCCCCATCATTGGTATCAGGGGAGGAATAGTGCTCCATCATTGGTATCATAGGGAGGAATAGTGCTCCATCATTGGTATCATAGGGAGGAATAGTGCTCCATCATTGGTATCATAGGGAGGAATAGTGCTCCATCATTGGTATCACAGGGAGGAATAGTGCTCCATCATTGGTATCATAGGGAGAGATAGTTCTCCATCATTGGTATCATAGGGAGAGATAGTTCTCCATCATTGGTATCATAGGGAGAGATAGTTCTCCATCATTGGTATCATAGGGAGGAATCATTCTTCATCATTGGTATCATAGGGAGGAATAGTGCTCCATCATTGGTATCATAGGGAGGAATAGTGCTCCATCATTGGTATCATAGGGAGGAATAGTGCTCCATCATTGGTATCATAGGGAGGAATAGTGCTCCATCATAGGGAGGAATAGTGCTCCATCATTGGTATCATAGGGAGGAATAGTGCTCCATCATTGGTATCATAGGGAGGAATAGTGCTCCATCATTGGTATCACAGGGAGGAATAGTGCTCCATCATTGGTATAACGGGGGAATAGTGCTCCATCATTGGTATCATAGGGAGGAATAGTTCCCCATCATTAATATCATAGGGTGGAATAGTGCCCCATCATTGGTATCATAGGGAGGAATAGTGCGCCATCATTGGTATCATAGAGAGGAATAGTGCTCCATCATTGGTATCATAGAGAGGAATAGTTCTCCATCATTGGTATCATAGGGAGGAATATTTCTCCATCATTAGTATCATACAGAGTAATAGTGCTCCATTTTTGGAATCACAGAGAGGAATATTGACCCATTATTAGTGTCAGTGCGAGAAATGGTGCCCCATTCATGGTGTCAGTTGGCAGAATTGTGTCTCATATCAGTGGGCGGAATAGTGCTGGATAAAGGCAAGCAAAGGGCCACAATTTGCAGACCACTGCTCTAAGGAGAGGTGTGAATGGTCCAATTGCATAGGACGCTCTCGGGGAGGCAGAGAGGTGACCTTAGGTGGTTCAAGGGGTTGCTGGAAATTCAGCGCTAAATGAGGTATACAAACTTCACATGCGGGCAGAAAAGGTTGGGCACACACTTGGGAGAAAATATCCAAGTCTAGTAATTTCTGGACCTGACATTTCTTCCTTAATACGTTCTGTTAAGGTCTATCAGAAAGTAGCTTTGAGAGCTTCATTATTCCAGGAGAGCTCAATTGTGTGTGAACTTAAATCGTGAACTCCACCTCAAAGGCACTTTGATGGAGCCAAAGAATGACCTTGCTTCGGAAAAGGTTCATGGCTGTTATGCTCTCAGTAACAGGATCAGGTTTTTCCCATAGTGGAGCAGCCCAGGCCAAAACATCCCCTGAGAGCAGGAACACAACATAAGCCACCATAGGGAATTCAAAAGAAAATGCTGTGGCTGTAATTCAAAGTGGATATTACATTAGTTCACAAAGACGCTATAGGCCCTTAGATCTCCGCAAAAGTGAGAAGGGGGCATCAGGTGCAGGGAAGACATTGCCGTGGTCACTGGCTGCTGAGCAGGAGGTAGTGGAGACAGGGTTGGCTGTTCAAGTACTGTAGCAAGGGAGGCCTGGATCTGATCCAGCCGATTGATGACCGCATAGAGAGATGATGCACCATCTGAATTTGTGTGGCCTCTTAAGCAGGAAGTCTTTGGAAGAGACCTTCATTTTAATCTGCAGATTGATGTAGAGCCTCAGACATGTTGGTATCACTGGCTGGCCAGAACCTAGTGTAGCAGCTGGGCATATGGTGGAAAAAAACACATAGTGGATACAGAGAACTCGGCTGGCCGCTCACTTAGAAGTGGTGAGAGCCCTGAAAAGGGCTGAGGCACAGAATCTAGGATACCTCCTGATCTCCGGGAGCTCCTAAAAATAGAGATTTTTTACGCTCCAGGTGATATCTAGGTTGCAGTCCTCTGGCTCACCCAAGCAGGTCACCACCAAGAGCAGGTGAGATGCTCTTGCTGGGGCACTGGATTTACAAGGCAGCGGGGTACACAAAGACATAGCCAGAGAAAACAGTAATAGGCTGAGAAACAAACAAAAGCAACACAGGCTGGTAGTGCACAGGTGCGACAGGGAGACAGGGAGGTGAAAGAAGACAGACTAAGGGTAGGAGTTCACAGAGTGACAAAAGCAGGATACAGACAAATGAACACAAGGTTGGAATATACTGGGAGCAAGACTGGAACACACTGGGAGCAAGGCTTGAATACACTAGGAGTAAGGCTGGAATACACTGGGAGTAAGGCTGCAATATGCTGGGAGCAAGGCTGGAATACGCTGGGTGCAAGACTGAAGTATATTTGGAGCAAGGTTGGATCACACTGGGAGCCAGACTGGAACACAATGGGAGCAAAACTGGAATGCACTGGGAGCAAGACTGGAACACACTGGGGGCAAGGCTGGAACACACAGGGAGCAAGGCTGGAATATACTGGGAGCAAGGCTGGAGCACACTAAGAGCAAGGCTGGAACACACTGGGAGTAAAGGCTGGAATATAATGGGAGCAAGGCTGAAATATACTGGGAGCCAGATTGGAACAAACTTTGAGCAAGGCTGGAACACACTGGGAGCAAGACTGGAACACACTGGGAGTAAGGCTGGAAAATACACACTGGGTGCAAGGCTGGCACACACTGGGAGCAAGGATGGAAACACGGGGTGCAAGGTTGAAACATACTGGTAGCAAGGCTGGAAAATACTAGGAGCATGGCTGGAACACACTGTGAGCAAGACTGGAATATACTGGAAGGAATGCTGGAACACACTAGGAGCAAGGCTGGAACACACTGGGAGCATGGCTGGAACACACTGAGAGGAATGCTGGAACACTGGGAGCAAGACTGGAACACACTAGTAACAAGACTGGAATTTACTGGGAGCGAGGCTGGAACACACTGGGAGTAAAGGCTGGAATATACTGGAAGCAAGGCTGGAACATACTGGGAGCAAGGATGAAACTCACTAGGAGCAAGGCTGAAATATACTGGGAGCAAGGCTGGAAGACACTGGGAGCAAGATTGGAACACACTGGAAGTAAGGCTGGAACACACTGGGAGCAAGGCTGTAATATACTGGGAGCAAAGATGGAATATACTGGGAGCAAAGATGGAACACACTGGAAGCAAGGCTGGAACACACTTGAAGTAAGGCTGAAACACACTGGGAGCAAGGCTGGAATACACTGGGAGCAAAGATGGAACACACTGGAAGCAAGGCTGAAAAACTGGGAGCAAAACTGGAACACGCTAGCAGCAAGGCTGGAATATACTGGGAGCAAGGCTGCAACAGGCTGGCAGCAAGGCTGGAACACACTGGAAGCAAGGCTGAAACACTGGGAATATAGACTGGAATATACTGGCAGCAAGGCTGGAGCACACTGGGAGCAAGGCTTGAACACACTAGGAGCAGGACTGGAACACACTGGGTGCAAGGCTGGAATATACTGGTAGCAAGGCTGGAACACACTGGGAGCAAGGCTGGAATATATTGGAAGCAAGGCTGGAACACACTGGAAGCAAGGCCGAAATATACTGGGAGCAAGGCTGGAACACACTGGAAGCAAGGCTGGAACAGACTAGGAGCAAGACTGGAACACAATGGGAGCAAGGCTGGAATATACTGGCAGCAAGGCTGGAACACACTGGGAGCAAGGCTGGAAAACACTAGGAGTAAAGGCTGGAATATACTGGGAGAAAGGCTGGAACACACTAGGAGCAGGACTGGAACACACTGGGAGCAAGACTGGAACACACTGGGAGCAAGGCTGGAATACATTGGGAGGAAGCCTGGAATATTCTGGGAGCAAGGCTGGAATATATTGGGAGCAAGGTTGAAACACAATGGGTGTGAGGCTGGACAACACTGGGTAAATAGGATCAGAGAGGTGCAGGAAAATGCTAGATGGGAACACAGGGAGTTTCAGCTGCTGACAGATTCCTTCAGCAGAAGGTCATCCAAATATCCCCAAGTTGGTTCAGGAGGAAAAGGAGGCACATGCTCATCCCCCACCTTTCCTGTCCAACCAAATAGCATGCTCAGATATGAGTCTGGTATAAAATTTGTGAGAGAACTCATGCTATTGATAAGGATCCGGTATAGATGAAGTGAAATTCCTGGCCACGTTTATTAAAAACAGAATGAAGCTGCAGGGAACTGTCATTTACTGGCAATTTAACCACCTGCCGGGGGGAAGGCTGGAACACACTGGGTGCAAAGCTGGAACATACAGGCAGGAAGGCTGGAACATACTAGAAGGAAGGCTGGAATACAATGGGAGCAAGGCTGGAACACACTGGGAACAAGGCTGGAACACACTGGGAACAAGGCTGGAACACACTGGGAACAAGGCTGGAACATACCGTGAGGAAGGCTGGAACATATCGGAAGGAAGGCTGAAACACACTGAGAGGAGGGCTGGAACCTACTCTGGAGGAAGGCTGGAATACACTGGGAGCAAGGCTGGAATATACTGGGAGGAAGACTGGAACATACCATATGGAAGGCTGGAACACACTGATAGGAAGGCTGGAACATACCTAGAGGAAGGCTGGAATACTCTGGGAGCAAGGCTGGAACACACTGGTATCAAGGCTGGAACATACTAGGAGGAAAACTGGAACATACCGGGAGCAAGGCTGGAACACACTGGAAGCAAGGCTGAGATACACTGGGAGCAAGGCTGGAAAATACTGGGAGCAAGGCTGGAACACACTGGGAGGAAGGGTGGAACATACCAAGAGGAAGGCTGGAACATACTGAGAAGGAGGGTGGAACATACCGAGAGGAAGGCTAGAACACACTGGGAGCAAGGCTGGAATATACTGGGAGGGAGGCTAGAACACATTAGGAGCAAGGCTGGAATATACTGGGTGTAAGGCTGGAATACACTGGGAGCAAGGCTGGAACATACCAGGAGCAAGGCTGGAACACACAAGTATCAAGGCTGGAAGATACCGTGTGGAAAGCTGGAACATACCAGGAGGAAGACTGGAACACACTGGGAGCAAGGCTGGAATACACCGGTGGCAAGGCTGGAATACACTGGGTGTGAGGCTGGAATACACTGGGAGCAAGGCTGGAATATACTGGGAGGGAGGCTAGAACACATTAGGAGCAAGGCTGGAATATACTGGGAGGGAGGCTAGAACACATTAGGAGCAAGGCTGGAATATACTGGGTGTAAGGCTGGAATACACTGGGAGCAAGGCTGGAACATACCAGGAGCAAGGCTGGAACAAACAAGTATCAAGGCTGGAACATACCGGGTGGAAAGCTGGAACATACCAGGAGGAAGACTGGAACACACTGGGAGCAAGGCTGGAATACACCGGTGGCAAGGCTGGAATACACTGGGAGCAAGGCTGGAATACACTGGGAGGAAGGCTGGAATACACTGGAAGCAAGGCTGGAATACACTGGGAGGAAGGCTGGAATACACTGGGAGGAAGGCTGGAATACACTGGGAGGAAGGCTGAAACACACTAGGAGCAAGGCTGGAACATACCGGGAGGAAGGCTGAAACATACTGGGAGAAAGGCTGGAATATACTGGGAGCAAGGCTGGAAAATATCGGGAGGAAGGCTGGATCACACTGGGAGCAAGGCTGGAACATACCGGGAGGAAGGCTAGAACATACCAGGAGGAAGGCTGGAACAGTTTTTCAGGGGTTGGGGTTGGCCCCTTAGTTCCAGTGAAGGGAACTCTTAAGACGTCAGCATACCAAGACATTTTGGACAATTTCATGCTCCCAACTTTGTGGGAACAGTTTGGGGACGGCCTCTTCCTGTTCTAACATGACTGAGCACCAGTGCACAAAGCAAGGTCCATAAAGACATGGATGAGTGAGTTTGGGGTGGAGGAACATGACTGGACTACACAGAGCCCTGACCTCAACCTGAGGTCTTTAGCAAAAAAAATAAAACCCAGACTGATGATTAAATGCCACCAAAAGAAAGCTCTATTTGTGTGAAAAAAATGATAAAAATTTCATTTGGGTACAGTGTTGTATGTCCGCGCAATTGTCATTCAAAGTGTGAGGGCGCTGAAAGCTGAAAACTGGGCAGGAAGGGGGTGAGCGTGCCCGGTACTGAGGGGGGGGGGTCAGGAAGGGGGCTGAGCATGCCCGGTACTGAGTGGGGGGGGGCAGGAAGGGGGTAAGCGTGCCCGGTATTGAGGGGGGCAGGAAGGGGGTGAGCGTGCCCGGTATTGAGGGGAGGAGGCAGGAAGGGGGGTGAGCGTGTCTGGTACTGAGGGGGGGCAGGAAGGGGGTGAGTGTGCCCGGAATTGAGGGGAGGGGGCAGGAAGGGGGGTGAGCGTGTCTGGTACTGAGGGGGGGGGGCAGGAAGGGGGTGAGCGTGCCCCATATTGAGGGGAGGGGGCAGCTGAAAACTGGGCAGGAAGGGGGTGAGCGTGCCCGGTACTGAGGGGGGGCAGGAAGGGGGGTGAGAGTGCCCGGTACTGAGGGGGGCAGGAAGGGGGGGAGCATGCCCGGTATTGAGGGGAGGGGGCAGGAAGGGGGTGAGCGTGCCTGGTATTGAGGGAAGATGGCAGGAAGGGGGGTGAGTGTACCCAGTATTGAGGGGGGCAGGAAGGGGGTGAGAGTGCCCGGTACTGAGGGGGCAGGAAGGGGGTCAGAGATCCTGGTACTGGGGGGGCAGGAAGGGGGTGAGAGTGCCCAGTACTGGGGGGGTAGGAAGGGCGTAAGAGCGCCCGGTACTGAGGGGGGGCAGGAAGGGGGTGAGAGTGCCCGGTACTAAGGGGGGAGGAAGGGGGTGAGAGTGCCGGGTACTCGGGGGGGCAGGAAGGGGGTGAGAGTGCCGGTACTGGGGGTGGCAGGAAGGGGGTAAGAGTGCACGGTACAGAGGGGGGGCAGGAAGGGGTGAGCATGCCCGGTACTGAGGGGGGGCGGGAAGAGGGTGAGCGTGCCCAGTACTGGGGGGGCAGGTAGTGCGTAAAAGCGCCCGGTACTGAGGGGGGGCAGGAAGGGGGTGAGAGTGCCCAAAGACTAAGGGGGGGCAGGAAGGGGGTGAGAGTGTCCAGTACTCGGTGGGGCAGGAAGGGGGGTAAGCGTGCCTGGTATTGAGGGGGGCAGAAAGGGGTGAGCGTGCCGGTATTGAGGGGAGGGGGCAGGAAGGGGGGTGAGCGTGTCTGGTACTGAGGGGGGGCAGGAAGGGGGTGAGCGTGCCCCATATTGAGGGGAGGGGGCAGCTGAAAACTGGGCAGGAAGGGGGTGAGCGTGCCCGGTACTGAGGGGGGGCAGGAAGGGGGTGAGAGTGCCCGGTATTGAGGGGGGGCAGGAAGGGGGGGTGAGAGTGCCTGGTACTGAGGGAGGGCAGGAAGGGGGAGAGCATGCCGGTATTGAGGGGAGGGGGCAGGAAGGGGGTGAGCGTGCCTGGTATTGAGGGAAGATGGCAGGAAGGGGGGTGAGTGTACCCAGTATTGAGGGGGGCAGGAAGGGGGTGAGAGTGCCCGGTACTGGGGGGGGGCAGGAAGGGCGTAAGAGCGCCCGGTACTGAGAGGGGCAGGAAGCGGGTGAGAGTGCCCGGTACTAAGGGGGGGCAGGAAGGGGGTGAGAGTGCCCGGTACTGGGGGGGGGCAGGAAGGGCGTAAGAGCGCCCGGTACTGAGAGGGGCAGGAAGCGGGTGAGAGTGCCCGGTACTAAGGGGGGGCAGGAAGGGGGTGAGAGTGACCAAGACTAAGTGGGGCAGGAAGGGGGGTAAGCGTGCCAGGTATTGAGGGGGGCAGAAAGGGGGTGAGCGTGCCCGGTATTGAGGGGAGGAGGCAGCTGAAAACTGGGCAGGAAGATGGTGAGCATGCCCGGTACTGAGGGGGGGCAGGAAGGGGGGTGAGAATGCCCAGTATTGAGGGGGGCAGGAAGGGGGGTGAGAGTGCCCGGTACTGAGGGGGGGCAGGAAGGGGGGTGAGAATGCCCGGTATTGAGGGGGGCAGGAAGGGGGGTGAGAGTGCCCGGTACTGAGGGGGGGCAGGAAGGGGGTGAGCGTGCCTGGTATTGAGGGAAGATGGCAAGAAGGGGGGTGAGTGTACCCAGTATTGAGGGGGGCAGGAAGGGGGTGAGAGTGCACGGTACTGAGGGGGGGCAGAGATCCTGGTACTGGGGGGGGGCAGGAAGGGGGTGAGAGTGCCCAGTAATGGGGGGGCAGGAAGGGCGTAAGAGCGCCCGGTACTGAGGGGGGGCAGGAAGGGGGTAAGAGTGCCCGGTACTCGGGGGGGGGGCAGGAAGGGGGTGAGAGTGCCCGGTACTAGGGGGGGAAGGAAGGGGGTAAGAGCGCCGGTACTGAGGGGGGGTAGGAAGGGGGTAAGAGTGCCCGGTACTAAGGTGGGGCAGAAAGGGGGTGAGAGTGCCCGGTACTCGGGGGGGGCAGGAAGGGGGTGAGAGTGCCCGGTACTAGGGGGTGGAAGGAAGGGGGTAAGAGTGCACGGTACTGAGGGGGGACAGGAAGGGGGTGAGAGTGCCCGGTACTGAGGGGGGGGCAGGAAGGGGGTGAGAGTGCCCGATACTGAGGGGGGGGCAGGAATGGGGTGAAAGTGCCCGGTACTGGGGGGGGGCAGGAAGGGGGTGAGAGTGCCCGGTACTGAGGGGGGGCGGGAAGGGGGTGAGCGTGCCCGGTACTGAGGGGAGGGCAGGAAGGGGGTGAGAGTGCCCGGTACTTAGGGGGGGGCAGGAAGGGGGTGAGAGTGCCCGGTACTGAGGGGGGGTAGGAAGGGGGTGAGAGTGCCCGGTAAGCAAGTGGTTAAAGTAGCACAGTGCTGGTCATGAAGGGGGTAAAACCTTCTGGTGATGAAGTGGTTAAGAGGAGGGGGGGCGGAAGGGGGTAAGCGTGCCCGGTACTGGGGGGGCAGAAAGGGCGTAAGAGCGCCCAGTACTGAGGGGGGGCAGGAAGGGGGTGAGAGTGCCCAAGACTAAGGGGGGGCAGGAAGGGGGTGAGAGTGCCCGGTACTCGGGGGGCAGGAAGGGGGTGAGAGTGCCCGGTACTAAGGGGGGGCAGGAAGGGGGTAAGAATGCACGGTACTGAGGGGGGGCAGGAAGGGGGTGAGAGTGCCCGGTACTGAGGGGGGGCGGGAAGGGGGTGAGCGTGCCCGGTACTGAGGGGAGGGCAGGAAGGGGGTGAGAGTGCCCGGTACTTAGGGGGGGGCAGGAAGGGGGTGAGAGTGCCCGGTACTGAGGGGGGGCAGGAAGGGGGTGAGAGTGCCCGGTACTGAGGGGGGGCAGGATGGGGGTGAGAGTGCCCGGTAAGCAAGTGGTTAAAGTAGCGCAGTGCTGGTCATGAAGGGGGAAAAACCTTCCGGAGCTGAAGTGGTTAAGATAAAATGCACAACTGCAAGATGCAAATAATTGGGGGTTGTATATCTTTAATAACATGAATATTTTCGGGGCACAAACATTTCTTGTATGCAGAGTCTCTATATCTATATACTGTATCTGTGTAATAAAACAATGGAGTCGGTATGACGGTCTTGTGTCACGCTGTGGCATCAGGAGTGAAGGAGATGTTGTTGGAAGAAAAGTTTTTGTGTTTTGTTGGAAAAATGTGACCGGGTCTGGAAGGTGGACCCCAAAACCGAACGTTCTCTGGTGGGCCCCCCGTGTGCCCCGGGCTGAGCCTGTTTTTACAGAACACATTTGGGGTGCAGGAAAAGGTCTTCTACTTGTGTGAACCCTCTGATGTCTGTAAATACGGGGACTTCTGTGAAAAAGATTTCCCACATGAAGGGCGGGTTCAAGTCTTCTTGCTTGTGTGCCTCCTCAGATGTCTGTGAAGAAGAGACTTCAGTGAAAAGCATTTCCCGCACTCGGAACAGGAATACGGCTTCTCCCCCGTGTGAGATCTCTGATGTAAAATAAGTTCCGATTTCCATCGGCAATATTTCCCGCACTCAGAGCAGGAATGCAGCTTCTCACCCGTGTGATTCCTAAAATGTCTGTAAAGATAGGACTTTTCTAAAAAACATTTCCCGCACTCAGGACAGGAATACGGCTTCTCCCCCGTGTGGGTTTTTAGATGTCGGACAAGTGTGGATTTCACCGGAAAACACTGCCCACACTCGGGACAGGAATACGGTCTCTCCCCCGTGTGGGACTTTTGATGTTTGACAAGATCTGCTTTCCATAGGTAACATTTCCCGCACTCAGGGCAGGAATATGGTCTCTCCCCTGTGTGGGATTTTTGATGTTCGACCAGTTTCGCTATCTCTGGATAACATTTCCCGCACTCGGAGCAGGAATACAGCATCCCTTCCAAGTGAGTTCTAAGATGGTCGTCAAGACGGGACTTCTCCGCAAAACATTTCCCGCACTCGGAGCAAGGATACAGCATCCCCTCCAAGTGAGTTCTAAGATGGTCGTCAAGACGGGACTTCTCTGCAAAACTCTTCCCGCACTCGGAGCAGGAATACAGCATCTCCCCCGTGTGGGTTTTTAGATGTCGGACAAGTGCTGATTTCCGCGGATAACACTGTCCACACTCAGAACAGGAATACGGCCTCTCCCCCGTGTGAGATCTCTGATGGATGATAAACTCTGATTTCCGTTGAACACATTTCCCGCACTCAGAGCAGGAATACAGCTTCTCACCGGCAGGATTTCTATGCTGACTTAATTCGGAGCTAAAACTCTTCTCACGTTCAGCACAGGAAAATATCTCCTCCCCCTGAATCCCGGCACCATCCCTCACAGTACGAGGTTCCTCAGAGTCAGAGGGATTCCATGGTCTATCCACACTGTGAAGTCCACCATCCATAGTGGAGCTCATTGTCTTTTCTCCTCCACAATCTCCTGTGATGTCCTCATCTTCCATTCTACATCCTGGAGATAAAGTGAGACGATCCTTTGAGGGTTTCTCCATGGCGTGTCCTGGAAAAATATAAAAACATCATCAATAGATATGAGAGGGTTAGTTCACTTCCATCAAGATTCCATCTGGATCAGGTAGATATGAGTGAGGAGATGTTCTCTGTGGAGGTTCCAACCAGCTGGGACTCTCCCCCCTCTTCAGTCAAAAGGGCCTTTGGTCCTCCTCCCAGATCACTTCTACATTTACACAGCCTTGTCAGAAGAGCAGGAACCAATGGGGACTGGGAGGTCCATGCTCTTTACACAACCACAAGCCTAGGCACTGGGTCATGTGACCTCTGATAGACAAGAGGGTCAAAGTCTTGACTTGAAGACGCTTTACCATAGAACAAGAGACCATAGGCCTAGGCTTCTGGTGATATGCTGCACTGGAGGGAGATAGCAACAGTATTTTCTCATGGAATGACCAGTGTTTTAGTGTTAGTCCTTACCCCATTGAGATGTTTAATAGAGTTTTATGGTAACATTTAGCTAGAAGTCTGCTGGAAGAAGAGGGACCAACCTAAGAAAGGCTCAATCTGTGTTATCATATCTGTGCTACTGTAACTAGGAGTGACATACAACCTAATACTGCCAGCTGAACCCCAGGACGGGCATCAGTACAGGGAGGAGACCATTATCAACCTATTATTGGCTGATATCACTCAGTTCCCGCCCTACTCTGGACCAATCAGTGAGCAGTAACAGAGCAGAGATAAGAGAAGAATATATTATGGGTCACCTGTGCTGATCTCTGTAGGAGTGTCCTCCTCTATGAATGTCCTCGTCATTCCAGCCTCCTCCGTATATTGCTGATCATCCCTCACATACGTCTCTTCTACTTCACCCTCAACTTTTATGTTCATCAGATCTTCACCCTAAACCAACAGAATGGCAGAAAAGAACATCTGTAACATAGAAGTATTTATGATGTGAGATCACATAGAAAATATCATCTTGTAGAGTCCACACATCATCTCCACATGTCAGAGTGTTCAATCGCTTTATGTTCCCGACCCTCAACTCCACCTACCTGATGATGGTGAGGGATAGTGGGATCCTTGTGACTTTCAGAAAACTCATTTATCATCCTAAACTGTTCATCCTCTTCTTTAACATCAATATTATAATCCCCGAGGTTTCCAGGCGGAATCTATAATAAAACATCCATTGTAAAAAAGATGCTTGCGAATAAATCTTAACTATTAATAATTGTCAATCATCTACCTGATCTGGTTTTACATAGTTGTGCTCTTCCTGTGTGGAATTCTCGGAATACAGAGGACAGGGACATCTCTCTGGTGGGTTCCTTGTATTAGGGGGCTTCATTGTTACTTTCATGTGTCCTTCTGAAAACTCCTTCATCACTCCATACTCCTCATCCCTCTCTGTAAACTCTTCTTTAACAACAATATTATCATCCCCGAGGTTTCCACTCTGAATATATAAAAAAATAATAAAACATTCATTGTAACAAACATGCTTGTGTAAAAATCATAACTACCAATAATTGTCAATCACCTACCTGATGATGGTGAGGGGTGGTGTGATCTTCCTGTGTGGAATCCCGGGAATACAGAGGACAGGGACATCTCTCTGGTGGGTTTCTGTTACTTGAAGGCTCCATCTTGATGTCCTTGTAGAAATCCTTGTGTCCTTCAGAAAGCTGCTTCATCACCCCATCCTCATCATCCTTCTCTTTTATCTCTTCTTTAACCTCAAATTTAGGATCTCTCAGGTTTCCACTCTGAATATATAATAAAAATGACATCAATGGTAACAATGCAGATAATGTACAGATCCTAATGATACTATCAGTGATTGTTCCTCATCTACCTGATAATGGTGGGGGGTGGTGTCTTCTTCCTGTGTGGAATCCCGGGAATGCAGAGGACGGGGACATCTCTCTGGTGGGTTCCCATTACTGGATCCATCTGTAGGAAACACACACACTGACTGAATACATTGTTTCTATGTGTTTATCAGATGATGGGGGATCTAGGTGGACCCTCCGTACTGCTCTCTCCTTTACAATAAAGTCTCCTCTTACCCGGTGATGTGAGGGGCGGCTGATTGTCCATCATGACGTCCTTGTAGAGATCCTTGTGTCCTTCTAAATACTCCTAGATAGGGAAATAGACAGTGACACTACTTAGGAACCTGATATTTGATAATGATACAGTCACCATCCAGACACATCCCTTGTCTGTTACTGGTTAATGTTCCAGAATTCCCAGAATCCTCCTCACCTCTCCTGTCAGCAACTCCATCATCTTCTTGGTGACTTCTAGAATCTTCTCCATGTTGTGTCTCTCAGGTTTTAGGGAGTCACATGGAGGCACTGTGATGGTCATATGATCACCTGACTTCACAAGAGGAAATCTCTGTATTGGAGAACCAATAGAAATATCATGTTAGAATCCCAGAATCCTCCTCACCTCTCCGGTCAGGTCTGTGTTTTATTAATAGAGATAAGAGTGATGTCATGTGACCTCCCAGAATCCCCCTCACCTCTCCGGTCAGGTCTGTGTTTTATTAATAGAGATAAGAGTGATGTCATGTGACCTCCCAGAATCCTCCTCACCTCTCCAGTCAGCAGGTAGATGATCTCCAGGGTGAACTTTAGTATCCTCTCAGTTGTGTGACTCCGGTCCTCCTCCATCCTCATTGATTATGTGATCTATATAGGTTTCCCTGTAGAATTATTGAGAAGAGGGAATTGGAACTGGAACTGGAGTGTACTGGTTGTACAATATTAGGATGGGGATATAAGAGGTTAATAGTCGTGCTGCCAGCAGTGAAAATTTGTACGTGTAGAGGTCTATATCAGACTAAATAGAGGCACAATTGAGGAGAGAAGGAGAACCGAGGGATTTATTTATAAAAGACGACCCCACAGCTCCTCGAGTTGTCATCAGCTACAGTATATAAAAAAAGGGGGGGGGCGGGGATTGTGGTGACATCATTGGCCAGCGGCAATATTTAGTCACTGTCACTGCTATTCTTGATCCTTTGCTTAAGTGTCGGGGATTCCGGGTGACGTCAATACTTCCTAGTGACACACCGGGTGGAAGCATCCATAGCTTCCTTAGCAACCAGAGACAGAGGGAAGCTGTTATATATAGAAGCAAAACACCACTTCTATATGATGCTCGTCTCCCGCTGAACACGGGCCGAATAGGCAGCAGTTCCCTCATTCCTCCAAACCCCAGAACAGCCTAGGTTTGGATCGAACCAACGGCTCATCCCTACTGCTGACCATGGTCAAGGCTCTGCAGAGCATTATGGGTGAGCACCAAAAATGAGTCAACCACAAACGCTACCAAAATTTATATTCAGTATATTGGGGTTAAAATTTTAATACAAGCTGAATCTCAGGTTAGAAGATGATTGGTGGGAAAGGTGACAAATCTCCACAATGAAGAGAATTTTCCGGCGTCGTAAGTGGGGGAATGTTCTGACCCTGAGCCTCTTAGCCTTCAGCTTTATGTCTAAAAAAAACTTCTATCCTCTGAAGAGCTCCAAATTGAAGTGAATGTTCCAGCCCCGAAAGCAGAGAAATGTTCTGACCCTGAAGGGGTTAATCTAGGTTCCCACACTATATATGTGTGTATCATCATCTGCTGGAGATAAAAGACGTCACAGTGACTATGGAGGAAGAGGACGGAACATGATGGGGGGGTTACTGGGTGTAAATATAAAATAATCTATTATTACCTCCTCAGGAGCCACTACAAACAACGTCTCCTCTCTTGAGTCTCCGACTCAACTCTCACCCGGAACTTCCTATTTTATAGTTGACATCACTTCCTGTCTGTACCTGACATCACTTCCTGTCTGTACCTGACATCACTTCCTGTCTGGGTAGTAGTGAGAAGATCACCACCTTGTGGAGCTCAGAGGAACTGCAGCCCCAAGATCCATCTCGTAGTGTGAACACGGCCTTGTGCTGTGTGTGTATGTACTGTATATCCTTCTAGATGGGGACATCTCCACTTCCCCACCAAGGGGGAGAGAAATATATTATTGCTTGGGATGAATGAATGGATTTTGGTTGAAATTATTTTAATTTCGATAAATGCTGTAATTTGCCCTTTAGAAATGCATAGCTCCTAACAGTCCCTAATTTCGAGGGACTGTCCCGGATTTGGAACAAAGTCCCTCTGTCCCTCTTTCCTCCTCATTTGTCCCTCATTTTGGTCTGATCTATACAAATGTATATAAAAATGCATTATTTATCTTTCAAAAAGTGTTTCCCAGTGCTAAACCTTTTATCAAAATTCTAAATTGCTGCATTTGTAAATCTTAAAAGCCAGTATAAAGGAATATTACTGGAAAAAAAAATCACTTGTGGGTTTAACTAATCATTTTTCCTGTATAATTCTCCTTTAAGGGGGCGTGGCAGGGGGAGTGTTCTATGCCTACATACTTTTGCTCCCTCGTTCCCATCTCAAAAAGTTGGGAGGTATGAAAATGTTTAGGCAAAAGTTGTTGAAATTGACTATCTACTTTGATAATAACTTTCCCAGGTTGCTTTGCAATCCATGTAATACCCTCCCTAGCCACTAGGGGACTGCTTGGATTTACCTGCTCGTCTGCATCTCCATGACCCTGTGAACCTTTCAACCCACCTGACACTCTGGGTTCAGACATCACTGCAACACCTTTAAGTAAAGAAGACAGCACTCAATGCGTTTATATTCTATTAACGTTTACTGGAATACTTCAGTTAAGGTATTGGTTCAACTGAGTTTGGGATGACAGCACAAAGCCGAATGACTACCTAAGTACCTCTACACCTATGTACAGTAGAATACCACTTGGACATAACCTGAAAGGATAAACAAGTTAAGCAGCAATACTGACAATACTTCTAGAAAGAGAAACCCATGCAACTTGGGGGCTCACAAGTGGAATCCCAAGTCGCGGCAGTGTGAACCGAGCCTACATCTACCATGGTGGTGCCATGTACCTTCATCTTGGGGTTCTTTTTTCCTGCCAGGCAGAAGATGCATCTGTGGCATTCTTTAATCACAAGATACACAGAGGGAAGCTTCTTCATTGGTGACCACTGCTCTATTATTGCACATGAATCACCTCCTAGTCCCCAGCACCAGTAGAGTTTGCGGTCTTTGCTTCCCAGGCAGCCAGTTGGATCCAGTATTTTGAGAGTAATTTCGACGCTCAGTAGAAGGGTTTCTCCCTTGCAGCTTTGCCTCGTCCATGTCTTCCTCTTCCATCAGCTTATGCCTCTGAGCTCCTTCATATACCAGACCTCTATCATCCATTACCAGGCACATAAGCAACCCCATGTTCCAAACCTACATCCAGAGGAGGAATAGGCACCTGACAAAACTTTGGCCACTGCTGTCCTATCAGATGGCGGACACTGCCCTCATGCTGTCCCCAGCTGTCATAGCCCCATGGATTTTCATAGACACAATGCTGAGATTCTATTTTGGTGTAACTGTCTTTGAAGAACTGAGAGAACCAGGTTGAGATTCCATGGAGTCACCGGGGAATATATTGGAGGAACAATGTGAGCATTGAGGCTTTTACTAAAAAGTGAGAAACAAGAGGCCTCTGAAAAGAAACTGCTAAATAAGGATGAGCCGATGGTTCTGACCGAACTTTGACTGTTCAGACATTTAGCCGCAATGCCTGAACTTTAAATCATCTTGCCCCCTATTCGGCAGGAGCTGTGCATAGAAACGGTACTTCTACTGCTTCCATATATGACGGCTTTAAGCTGTCCCTGGTTCCTAAGAAAGACCGCTTCATCGTCACATGCCTGATGGAGGGGTCCTGCGTGGCTCCAAAACGTTGCTTCTATTTATTTTTTTGATACCATGTGATTAAAATTTTGGACCCAATTTTGGAGATCCTGTTGTGCTGGCGACACTTCCTTCTCATGGTTCCTAAGAAAGCCACAAGTGCTTGCACCCGTGACGACCCTAGGAATATCTGATATCATGGACAATCCTTGCTCCTTTTAAGCAAAGGGCAGGCATAGTATTAGCATCACTACGCAAATATGGCCATGGTCATATTGGGTAAATAATGTCATCACATACAGTAGTAGCGCATGATGGCTCAGGGATCTGTCATTTGGCTAGTGTTACTGTTAGGATCAGCTACATGCGCTGGGTCATCATTTTTTTTCTTTGTCAATCAGCAAGTGGAAGGCATTGTGATTGACAATGGATTTACGAGAAACATTTTTTGGGGGATTTGTCAAATGTTTGGGTATCTTTGTTTCTAAGTTACAACTTTTTTTTTCGTGAATGAGCAGGAGTACTATGTACCCCTACTCATTCATGTGAGGGGTAGTATCTGAGAGCCCCCTAATTATTAAAGAGGGCTTCCAGATCCCCCCACTTGCAGACCCCCCCCAACCATAGGGCAAGGGTTGTAGGTAAGAGGCCCTTCTCATTAACATGACACCCCCCGCTTTGAGGGCATGTGGCCTGGTATGGCACAGGAAGGGTGTGCACACTCCTTTCCTGGCCAGCCAGGTTGCATGCTCAGAATTAGGGTCTGGCACGGCATTTTTTTTGCATCAGGTATCCCATTAAAATCCATACCAAACTCAAAAGGGCCACTGAGAAGACGAGCCGGTGATGTCCATTTAGGATTTAAGTTCAACATCAAACCTCTTGAATTTCAGCCTTCCCAGGCCCTGACATCATGGTCTGCTTGTGACCCCATATGTTAGGACTCCCTTTTCAGGCCTCAGTGTCCATGGTTTTTTCCTCCAGGGATTTTTCTATACCCCTCCCCTAATTTCTTTTGGGTCGAGTGTAGTCCCTTTCATTTGCTTATTTTTTTTTGTTTTTTCTCCATATAATGGGGCATTTTTTGCTTCATCAGAACTCTTCTCAAACTCAAAAGTTCGGCACCTGAACTTCTTTTAAGTTCATCGAATCCTGCTTGAACTTGACCTAGTATAGCTTGGCCCTTCTCTGCTTCATGGTACTTAAGGCTAAACGCTGAACTGACTGACCAGACTGTAGAAAAACCAGAGCTTGTCCCACTGAGACCTTCCCGGATGGAATTTCCTGGTCAAGTACCATAGTTGTTATGCTTTGTAGGTTGGATGGTAAGCTGCGTAAGAAATCAAGCTTCTGGCTTTCCGGAGTGAATAGATGACCAAATCTGATAAAAGCCATAGTTCCTCAGTACCTAGGCTTCATTTGTTGAAGCCAGCAAGCAAGAAGCAGAGTGGTGAACCAGACCTGGGACAGAAAATCTGGATGATCTGAGAGCATCCACTGAGAGTCTAACAAGATCTAAGTGCCATGGCTTCTTGGGCCAATTCAGATTGATGTGAATCATTGGGATGTCCTCCATCTTGAATTGCAGCCCCAGGGCCACATCCAGCCCTTTGGCTGTCCCTGTCCAGCCCTCGGTGCCTCCATTATCAACATGTCTCTCTGAGCCTGTCAACTTCCTCAGTGACATAGAGACCAGGAGAGACTACCCAACTAAGAATGAGCTTTACACAATGGTTCCTTGGCTCCCTACAGCTGAATGGAAAGAGGCTTGCAGACCGTATATGCAGTTGGGGAGCTGAATTACTAGAAGATCACATGGCTCACAACCCTTCCTGCCATGGTGTGAGAGTGCTGAGGCTCAGTGGTTGTCCACTCAAATTCCCAGCATTTGTCACATAGGAGTCAGGAGAGAGCAGTCATCTAAGCCAAGGTTAAAGTTGTGACTTGTGGTTCACACAATGGTTCCCAACAGCTGAATGGAAGGTGACTTGCAGACAGTATATGGCAGTTGGGGAGCTGAATTACGAGAAGATCACATGGCTCACAACCCTTCCTGCCATAGTGTGCGAGAGCCGAGGCTCAGTGGTTGTCCACTCAAATTCCCAGCATTTGTCACATAGGAGTCAGGAGAGAGTAGTCATCTAAGGGCAAGGTTTAAGTTGTGACTTGTGGTTCACACAATGGTTCCTATTCCCAACAGCTGAATGGAAGGTGACTTGCAGGTAGGGTTGCCACCTTTTCTTCGAGCCAAACCCAAACACTTCAGCAGGGCTTGGCATTTTTTTTTGTAGCATACACTATGAGATTGTAAAATACCTGGGACACCTCTGTACTACTCCCCTGTGCCCTAGGGGAGTAGTAATGCCGCATGCGCAGCAGTGAACAGTGGGTGTAGCCAATTGCATATAGTGCAGGCGTGTGTAATGTACAATATAGTGTATATGTAGTGTGTAATGTTTGGTGGGGAGCCTCCCAGTGCATCAGTCTGTCAGAGCGAACAGTCTTGAAAGGGCTCCAGTAGCCGGAACTAGAAGCAAAACATTGGAAAATGCGGCCAGGAGGATCTGTATCCCTCCACAGAGAGAAACAAGTCCCTGTTTGCTGTTTGCATCCTGACAATTACAAATATGTGAAGATAGGTGAACATCGGATACATGTTATGGAAGCAAGATCCTAATTAAGCTTTTATGGGGTTGCTATGAGGGTGTTGGAAGAGTTTTTGGGGGTGCCCTGGTGACTGGTGTCTGGGTGTCAGGCAGTGAGAAACCTGGAAATCCTGGACAGGTGGCAATCCTACTTGCAGGCCGTATATGCAGATGGGGAGCTGAATTACGAGTAGAGTACATTTATCTGTGTCATGTACTTACTGTATGGTGATAGGGGGAAATGGGAGCAGCTTTGCCTGTCTCATTCTTGAACTCTTTATAGGGATGGACGAGCATAAGTTCGGGACAAACTTTCGCTGTTCGGACGTTCGACAAAAAAACCCTTTTGTTCGCCCCCCCCGAACCAACCACAATTCATTGCAATGCAAGCCCTGGTTGGCTGAAGCCACAGTCGCCAGGGGGTGGCTATTAAGGTTGTAGCCCCGAGTCTCTTGCCGCAGGGTCCCTGCCTAACCAGTGGGTCGTGGCTGCGGGTGGGCGGGCTGCTTGAGGTGGATGAGAGGAGACGAGCGGGCGGAGGAGCGGAGATGACGTCATCGCCCGCTCCAGGTCACCACTCTTTGGGCATTTTCACTTAGGGGTGTACTGACTTTTTTTGACAGCGGTTTAGACATTAATGGCTGTGTTCAGTTATTTTGAGGGGACAGCAAATTTACACTTACTTGTGTTGGGCTCCAGAGAGGGGACACGGCATGGGACAGCTCCAGACATCAGGCATATTACGGGCTCCTGGGGGGAGGAGCCGAGTGCAGGGGCAGAGCCTTTTTATCTTGTCTATAGTGTTGCATGTGGCCTCCTGTGTGATTTACTTGGTGTCAGGCTGGAGAGAGGGGATATGGCGGGGGGACATCTCTAGACACCGGACACACTACGGCTCCCGGGGGGAGGAACCGAGTGCAGAGGGGTGGAGCCTTGTCCATAGTGCTGCATGTGGCTTCTCTTGTGTCCTAGCCCCTCCACTGTGGCCAATGGGGAGAGAAAAAGTGCGGACAGGAAGCTGGTGTGAGCCGCTCTCTCTTCTCCTGCACTGTTAGCACACCTTGTCGATCCCTGGTTCCAGGGGGGTGGGCCCTTGTGGACGCCCATGGATGCTATAACCTTCACACAAACCAATCAATATACACTTATTAGGATCTGTTTTTTACCAGACAAGTAGCAGATTATATTTTGGCCTTAATTTATGAAGAAATTTGATTGTATGATTTTTTTTTTCCTGGATGTTTTGCAACAGAAAGTGAAAAATATTGTTTTTATTTTTTTACATTTTCTGTCTTTTTTCATTTATTTAATAAAAAAATAGAAAACTTTGCCCTCTTTTTCAAATGCCATGCTGCAGGGAAGAGGAAACACACCCCCTCTCCCAACATCCACCAGGCATTTTGACAGCTGTCATCCTTGTGTGCAGCCTAGAACGTCACCGCTAATATCTATACTTTGAGTTGGCTGGCTCCCTGTCATCCTCGGTCTCTGTTTGCTCAGTGACGCCTACAGCCTCACACTGATCACAGCTGCTTGGTCTCAGGTGTTTCCTATCCATGCTGTTTCATGCTAACTTCAATGTAAGTGTGCTGCTCATTATAATAAAGTGTTTTATATTTGATACTGACCTCAGCGCCCTGCTGTTCGCTTTCTTCTAAATTGAGGTGATCCTACCCAGATCTTCTGCAGGAGTTGCAGAGGTTCCAGTCCCGGTCCCTTCTCCTGTTCATCCATCCATCCAGTCGCCTCATCCTTTCCTCTATCCTGTTGATGGTCTACAGATACAAATGAAAGTTCTAATGCATCAAGGGACTTTGCACCTCTCCATGCATTTGAAAAAAAAGGGCAAAGTCCCTGGAAACATGTCATGGACACCCTCTCTCCCGACATCCACCAGGCATTTTGACAGTTGTCATCCTCGTGTGCAGCCTAGAAGGCCGCCACTAATATCTATACTTTGAGCTGGCTGGCTCCCTGTCATCCTCGGTCTGTTTGCTCAGTGATGCCTACAGACTCACATTGATCACAGCTGCTTGGTCTCAGGTGTTTCCTATCCATGCTGTTTCATGCTAACTTCAATGTAAGTGTGTTGCTTATTTTAATAAAGTGTTCATTATTTGATACTGACCTCAGCACCCTGCTTCTTCTACATTGAGGTGATCCTACCCAGATCTTCTTCAGGAGCTGCAGAGGTTCCAGTTTCAGGCCCTTCTACTGTTCAGCCAGGTTGATGGTCTACAGATATAGATGAAAGTTCCAATGGACTTTGCACTTCTTCATGCATGGCATGCATGAAGAAGGGTAAAGTCCCTGGAAACGCGTCATGCACACCCCCTCTCCCGACATCCACCAGGCATTTTGACAGTTGTCATCTTTCTGTGCAGCCTAGAACAACGCCGCCAATATCCATACTTTGAGCTGGCTGGCTCCCTGTCATCCTCTGTCTCCTCAGTGATGCCTACAGCCTCACACTGATCACAGCTGCTTGGTCTCAGGTATTCCCTAGTTATGCTATTTCATGCTAACTTCAAAGTAAGTGTGCTGCTTATTTTGATAAAGCGTATTGTGTTTGATACTGACCTCAGCACCCTACTTCTTCTACATTGAGGTGATCCTACCCAGATCTTCTGCGGGAGCTGCAGAGGTTCCAGTCTCGGTCCCTTCTCGCGTTCATCCATCCATCCGATCACCTCATCCATTCCTCTAACCTGTTGATGGTCTCCAGATACAAATGAAAGTTCCAATGCAACAAGGGACTTTGCACTTCTCCTAGGAGCACCATATGTACTGTGTACTTGTACACTCTTTGGATTTAAGATATAACGCACAACTGCAAGATGCAAATAATTGGGGGTTGTATATTTTTAATAACATGAATATTTTCGGGGAACAAACGTTTCTAAGCCCTTGTATACAGAGTCTCTATATACCTTATTTGTGTAAAAAAACAACAATGGAACGGTAAAACGGTTTTGTGTCATCAGGAGTGAAGGTGATGTTGTTGGAAGAACATAGTTTTGTGTCGTGTTGGGACATTTAACCGGTCTGGAAGTTGGGCCCCAAAACCAAACTTTCTCTGGTGGGCCCCCCCCCCCCCCCGTGTGTCCCGGTCTGAGCCTGTTGTTACAGAACATATTTTTTTTATTTCGGGGTGCTAAATACATCTTGAGGGTTTGTATGGGATGTTTGTTGGCAGGAAGATGGGTCTTATGTGGAAAAACATCACTCAACATAAGAATGGGGCTTCTCCTGCCATGTGAATCCTCTGATATCGGCAAAGACAGGACTTCTGTGAGAACACTTCCCGCGCTCTGGGCAGGAATAGGTCTTCTGCTCGTGTAAATCCTCTGATGTCTGCAAAGAATCATTTTTTGTACAGAAATAAGTTCTTCCAACTCTGTAAACCTCTGACATCTGTAAAACCAAGATTTCTGTGAGAACATTTCCCACACTTTGTAAAGGAGTAGGTCTTCCACCTGTGTGAACCCTCTGATGTCTGTAAATATGGGGACTTCTGTGAAAAATATTCCACACACTAAGGGCAGGTTCAAGTCCTCTTGCTTGTGTGAATGCTCTGATGTCTGTTCAAAGCGGACTTCTTTGAAAAACATTTCCCACACTCAGGACAGGAATAGGGCTTCTCACCTGTGTGAAACCTTTGATGTATAAGAAGTTCCGATTTCCATCGGCAATATTTCCCGCACTCAGGACAGGACCACCGCGTATCCCCCATGTGGGTTTTTAGATGGTTGTTAAGACGGGACTTCTCTGCAAAACATTTCCCGCACTCAGAACAGGAATACGGCTTCTCCCCAGTGTGGGTTTTTAGATGTCGGACAAGTGTTGATTTCACCGGAAAACACTGCCCACACTCAGGACAGGAAAACGGTCTCTCCCCTGTGTGGGATTTTTGATGTTTGACAAGATCTGCTTTCCATAGATAACATTTCCCGCACTCAGAGCAGGAATATGGTCTTGCCCGTGTGTGTGATTTTTGATGTTCGACCAGTTTTTCTATCTGTGGATAACATTTCCCGCACTCAGAGCAGGAATACAGAATCCCCTCCAAGTGAGTTCTAAGATGGTCGTCAAGACTGGACTTCTCTGCAAAACTTTTCCCGCACGCAGAGCAGGAATACAGCTTCTCACCGGCATGATTTCTATGCTGACTTAATTCGGAGCTAAAACTTTCCTCACGTTCAGCACAGGAAAAATTTTTCTCCCCCTGAATTCCGGCACCATCCCTCACAGTACGAGGTTGCTCAGAGTCAGAGGGATTCCATGGTCCATCTACACTGTGAAGTCCACCATCCATAGTGGAGATCATTGTCTTTTCTCCTCCACAATCTCCTGTGATGTCCTCATCTTCCATTTTACAACCTGGAGATAAAGTGAGAAGATCCTTTGAGGGTTTCTCCATGGCGTGTCCTGGAAAAAATATAAAAACATCATCAATAGATATGAGAGGGTTAGTTCACTTCCATCAAGATTCCATCTGGATCAGGTAGATATGAGTGAGAAGATGTTCTCTGTGGAGGTCCCAACCAGCTGGGACTCTCCCCCCTCTTCAGTCAAAGGGCCTTTGGTCCTCCTCCCAGATCACTTCTACATTTACACAGCCTTGTCAGAAGAGCAGGAACCAATGGGGACTGGGAGGTCCATGCTCTTTACACAACCACAAGCCTAGGCACTGGGTCATGTGACCTCTGATAGACAAGAGGGTCAAAGACTCAATCTGTGTTATCATATCTGTGCTACTGTAACTAGGAGTAAAACACAACCTAATACTGTCAGCTGAACCCCAGGACGGGTATCAGTACAGGGAGGGGACCATTATCAACCTATTATTGGCTGATATCACTCAGCTCCCGTCCTACTCTGGACCAATCAGTGTGCAATAACAGAGCAGAGATAAGACAAGAATATATTATGGGTCACCTGTGCTGATCTCTGTAGGAGTGTCCTCCTCTATGAATGTCCTCATCATTCCAGCCTCCTCTGTATATTGCTGATCATCCCTCAGATACGTCTCTTCTACTTCACCCTCAACATTCATTTTAATAATACCTTCATCCGAAACCAACAGAATAACAGAAGATAACATCTGTAACATAGAAGTATTTATGATGTGAGATCACATAGAAAATATCATCTTGTAGAGTCCACACATCATCTCCACATGTCAGAGTGTTCAATCACTTTATGTTCCCGACCCTCAACTCCACCTACCTGATGATGCTGAGGGATGGTGTGACCTTCCTGTGTGGAATACAGAGGACGGGGACATCTCTCTGGGAGGTTTATGTTACCAGGTGGCTCCATCATAACATCCTTGTAGTTATCTGAAAACCCTTTCATCACTCCATACTTTTCCACCTCCTCTTTGGACTCTTCTTTAACAATATTATAATCCCCGAGGTTTCCAGTCTGAGTCTATAATAAAACCATTATTGAAACAAACAAGCTTGGGTATAAATAATAACTACCAATGATGGTTTCTTTTATACCTGAACATGGTGAGAGTAGTTGTGATCTTCCTGTGTGGAATCCTGGGAATGCAGACTATGAGGACATCTCCCTGGTGGGTTTCTATTATTAGGTGGCTCCATCATGATATCCTTATAGAGATCATCGTGTCCTTCAGAAAACGCCTTCATAATTCCATACCCCTCATCTGCCTTTTTAAACTCCTTTTTAACAGCAATACTAAAATCTCTCAGGTTTCCACTCTGAATATATAATAAAAATGACATCAATTGTAACAATGCAGATAATGTACAGATCCTAATGATACTATCAGTGATTGTTCCTCATCTACCTGATGATGGTGGGGGATGGTGTGACCTTCCTGTGTGGAATCCTGGGAATACAGAGGACGGGGACATCTCTCTGGTGGGTTCCTGGTATTAGGTGGCTCCATCATATCCTTGTGTCCTTCTGAAAACTCCTTCATCACTCCATACTCCTCATCCCTCTCTGTAAACTCTTCTTTAACATTATTATAATCCCTGAGGTTTCCACTCTGAATATATAATAAAACATTCATTGTAACAAACATGCTGTGTATGAATCATAACTATAATTGTCAGTTATCTACCTGATGATGATGGGGGATGGTGTGATCTTCCTGTGTGGAATCCCGGGAATACAGAGGACGGGGACATCTCTCTGGTGGGTTCCCATTACTGGATCCATCTGTAGGAAACACACACACTGACTGAATACATTGTTTCTATGTGTTTATCAGATGATGGGGGATCTAGGTGGACCCTCCGTACTGCTCTCTCCTTTACAATAAAGTCTCCTCTTACCCGGTGATGTGAGGGGCGGCTGATTGTCCATCATGATGTCCTTGTAGAGATCCTTGTGTCCTTCTAAATACTCCCACTCCTCCATGGAGAAATAGACAGTGACATCCTGACACCTTATAGGAACCTGACACACACAATGATACAGTCACCATCCAGACACATCCCTTGTCTGTTACTGGATAATGTCCCAGAATTCCCAGAATCCTCCTCACCTCTCCTGTCAGCAGCTCCATCATCTTCTTGGTGACTTCTAGAATCTTCTGCATGTTGTGTCTCTCAGGTTTTAGGGAGTCACATGGAGGCACTGTGATGGTCATATGATCACCTGACTTCAGAGGAGGAAATCTCTGTATTGAGGAACCAATAGGAATATCATGTTAGAATCCCAGAATCCTCCTCACCTCTCCGGTCACGTCTGTGTTTTAATAATAGAGATAAGAGTGATGTCATGTGACCTCCCAGAATCCTCCTCACCTCTCCGGTCAGGTCTGTGTTTTATTATTAGAGATAAGAGTGATGTCATGTGACCTCCCAGAATCCTCCTCACCTCTCCGGTCAGGTCTGTGTTTTATTAATAGAGATAAGAGTGATGTCATGTGACCTCCCAGAATCCTCCTCACCTCTCCGGTCAGGTCTGTGTTTTATTAATAGGACTAAGAGTAATGGGGGGGGCGTGGCTTGAGGTCCATGAGAGCGGCTGCTTAGATCCATAGCTCTGGCTCTATCTTCTCATCCTGCAGGCATCCTGAGTCCAAAATTCTCCCAAGAGGCACAGATCTCTTCCTAAAGATGTCAGGCATCCGTTACAGGCATGATGATGAATAAATATGGGCCACCCGCGCCCCCAGTTAGTGGCAGAACTACTAGTTAATTCAGCTCTCTGCACAAGGGGTGAGTGACTCTCTGCCTACAGCCTTCCGCACCCAGGCTGACCACCTAACACCCCTAAAATCCCCTACATGCTCAGTGGATTGCAATTCACCGGGCCCCTCTCTAGATGAGCCTACCCTGGCAGAAATCACGCTGGCTATAAAAGACTGTAAGGCCTCCCTCACAGTTCAAATGGAAAGCATCCATATTGATTTTTCCCTACTGAAGCAGGACCTACAAAACCTGCGGGAAAGAAGGGGGGGGGGGCGGTTGAACGATCAGCTCCCTAGAAGACCCAGTGCACCCCTTAGCTGCTACAGTACGCATGGCTACAGATGAGCTGGTGACCCTCAGAGCCAAGTTGGATGACTTAGAGAACCGTTCTCGAAGGAACAACCTCCGTTTTGTGGGGTTCCTGGAACGCTCTGAGGGATCGCGCCCTGAACGATTCCTCCATTCATGGCTGTGGGATGTTTTTAAGATTGAACGTGCACACCGCAACCCCCCCCCCCCACATCCCCCTCCCTCGGGGGCGCCTCCAAGGTCCCTGATTGCAAAAATCTTAAATTTTCAGGACAAAGTCACTATCCTGCGTCTTGCCAGAGCAAATAGGCCGCTCAAGTTTAACGGCAATAATATCTCCATATACCCTTTATTTCTCAGCTGAAGTCTAACGCCAGTGCATATCCTTTGTGGCGTTGAAAGACCGACTTCACACTGAAGGCCTCCCCTATGCAATGCTCTTCCCTGCTAAACTGAGGATCATCTATGAAGGTAAAGCTCACTTCTGCTCCTGTCCTAAAGAAGTCATGGCCTGGCTAGACGCTCGCTTTGGAAAACAACACAGACAATGCCGCAATTGAGGCCATTTGCTGATGTTCCTCTAGTTCTCCCCACCTCTCTGCTTATCCTACCCGATGGAACACCTACAGGATTTCCCAATCCTCTGATTAGTACCTACATTTATGATGCTATGGCTACTCTGTGGAATGTACTTTTACTGCCCCTTTTCACTAGTTGCTCTACATTACCCCATTAGGTGGTCCTGGCGGCGGTCTTAGCCAGTTCTACCACTTGATCTTCCTAACATTCGCACCTGTTGTGCCTTACATGACTGCTACTGTTTATACCTTATATGTTTTTCTCTATGGCCCCTTCTCATGCTTTGGTTGCTGAGAATGACTGGACCTTCAGGTTTTTTTCTGTTGTTCTTTATGCTTCTATGGATGCTCCTTCTCAGATGCCACTGCACCTTTACTGCAGATTATACTATAGGCAATGTCCTATAATGCCATGTTGTATTTTTTCCCTATGCTACTATGTTGGATATAGTTTCCTATGGCTAAAGCTTTAAAACTGATTTTTTGGAATGTTAGGGGCCTGAACTCACCTCAAAAGCAGTCCCTGGTATTCTCCTATTTAAAAAAAAATATAAACCCCCATATTATTTGCCTTCAAGAGACCCACCTTATCAATACCACACTGTGGATCCTTAAATGTCCCTGGCTGGCTACGCAACACCACGCCACCCATACTAACTCCTCCCGCGGGGGTCTCTATCTTGCTAGCGAAGTCCCTCCCGGCAGAAATTCTGCTGGTAAAGACAGACCCTGAAGGGAGATTCATTATAATTACTATCCGTGTTGTTTCCACAGTCTTTACATTAGTAAACTTATACAGTATCTCACAAAAGTGAGTACACCCCTCAGTCACATTCGTGTAAATCTTTTCTTCTATCTTTTCATGTGACAACACTGAAGAAATGACACTTGTCTACAATGTAAAGTAGTGAGTGTACAGCTTGTATAACAGTGTAAATTTGCTGTCCCCTCAAAATAGCTCAACACACAGCCATTAATGTCTAAACCGCTGGCAACAAAAGTGAGTACACCCCTAAGTGAAAATGTCCAAATTAGGCCCAAAGCGTCAATATTTTGTGTGGCCACCATTATTTTCCAGCACTGCCTTAACCCTCTTGGGCATGGAGGTCACCAGAGCTTCACAGGTTGTCACTGGAGTCCTCTTCCCCTCCTCCATGACGACATCACAGAGCTGGTGGATGTTAGAGACCTTGCGCTCCTCTACCTTCCGTTTGAGGATGTCCCACAGATGATCAATAGGGATTAGGTCTGGAGACATGCTTGGCCAGTCCATCGCCTTTACCCTCAGCTTCTTTAGCAAGGCAGTGGTCATCTTGGAGGTGTGTTTGGGGTGGTTATCATGTTGGAATATTGCCCTGCGGTCCAGTCTCTGAAGGGAGGGGATCATGCTCTGCTTCAGTATGTCACAGTACATGTTGGCATTCATGGTTCCCTCAATGAACTGTAGCCCCTCAGTCCCGGCAGCACTCATGCAGCCCCAGACCATGACACTCTCCCACCACCATGCCATGCTTGACTGTAGACAAGACACACTTGTCTTTGTCCTCCTCACCTGGTTGCCCCCACACACGCTTGTCACCATCTGAACCAAATAAGTTTATCTTGGTCTCATCAGACCACAGGACATGGTTCCAATAATCCATGTCCTTAGTCTGCTTGTCTTCAGCAAACTGTTTGCGGGCTTTCTTGTGCATCATCTTTAGAAGAGGCTTCCTTCTGGGATGACAGCCATACAGACCAATTTGATGCAGTGTGCGGCGTATGGTCTGAGCACTGACAGGCTGACCCCCCACCCCTACAACCTCTGCAGCAATGCTGGCAGCACTCATACGTAAGGGTTGCCACCTCATCCCTTTAAACCCGAACACATATTAATAGGCTAATTTAATGCAGATAAGGCACCAAGTGAGTTTAATTACATCCTTAATCAGCCACAGAGCCCGTGTAATTAATATGTGTTCGGTTTTAAAGGGATGAGGTGGCAACTCTACTCCTACGTCTATTTCCCAAAGACAACCTCTGGATATGACGCTGAGCACGTGCACTCAACTTCTTTGGTCGACCTCCCAGAATCCTCCTCACCTCTCTGGTCAGGTCTGCGTTTTATTAATAGAGATAAGAGTGATGTCATGTGACCTCCCAGAATCCTCCTCACCTCTCCGGTCAGGTCTGTGTTTTATTAATAGAGATAAGAGTGATGTCATGTGACCTCCCAGAATCCTCCTCACCTCTCCGGTCAGCAGGTAGATGATCTCCAGGGTGAGATTTAGTATCCTCTCAGTTGTGTGACTCCGGTCCTCCTCCATCCTCATTGGTCATGTTATCTATATAGGTTTCCCTGTAGTAGAATTATTGAGAAGAGGGAATTGGAACTGGAGTGTAATGGTTGTACAATATTAGGATGGGGATATAAGAGGTTAATAGTCGTGCTGCCAGCAGTGAAAATTTGTACATGTAGAGGTCTATACATCAGACTAAATAGAAGGACAATTGAGGAGAGAAGGAGGATAGAGGAATTTTATTTTATAAAAAAACGACCCCACAGCTCCTCAGGTTGTCATCAGCTATTTAAAAAAAAAAAATTGGGGATTGTGGTGACATCATTGACCAGCGGCCATATTTAGGCAGCGATGTCACTGCTATCGTTGATCCTTTGCTTAAGTGTCGGGGATCCTGGGTGACGTCAATACTTCCTAGTGACACAACGGGTGGAAGCATCCACAGCTTCCTTAGCAACCAGTGACAGAGGGAAGCTGTTATATATAGAAGCAAAAGAAACTCCACTTCTATATGATGCTTGTCTCCCGCTGAACACGGGCCGAATAGGCAGCAGTTCAGTCATTCCTCCAAGGGAAAGGTGACACATCTCCACAATGAAGAGAATGTTCCGGCCTCGTAAGTGGGGAAATGTTCTGACCCTGAAGGGGTTAATCTACATTTCCACACTATATATGTGTGTATAATCATCTGCTGGAGATAAAAGACGTCACAGTGACTATGGAGGAAGAGGACGGACATGACGGGGGGGGGGGGGGTTACTGGGTGTAAATAGAAAATAAGATCTTATTACCTTCTCTGCTGCCACTTCCAACAATGTCTCCTCTCTACTTCCTCCAGACTCAACTCTGACCCGGAACTTCCTATTTTATAGTTGACGTCACTTCCTGTCTGTACATGACATCACTTCCTGTCTGGGTAGACGTGAGAAGATCATCATCTTGTGGAGCTCAGTGGAACTGCAGCCCCGAGATACGTCTCGTAGCATGAGCACGGCCTTGTGCTGAGTGTGTGTGTATGTACTGTATGTATATCCCTATAGAAAGACATATGCGCCGTCAATAAATTCATTTCATTTCGTACTAAAATTAATTCGTATTTCGTACTTTGTGTCCGAAATTCAATTCGAATTTTCGTTAGATTCGTAAACTTTTCGCAAAATAACGAAAGTTCGTTATGATGAATTTATCATTATGAGGGGCTCCCACCATCCCTGTGCTGTGCTGACTTCCTCTGATTGGTGAACAAAACACCCAGTCACATTTCTGTTGTAACGGAATTTGGATCTGAAATTCGTTAACAAAATTTCGAATAAAATTTGTAAGCATAGAAATTCCCATAGGGTTCCCACCATCCCTGTGCTGAGTTCCCGGGTCTGTACACCCGCTGTGCCAATTATGAGGGGTTCCCAACATCCCTGTGCTGAGTTCCCGGGTCTGTACACCCGCTGTGCCCATTATGAGGGGTTCCCACCATCTCTGTGCTGAGTTCCCGGGTCTGTACACCCGCTGTGCCCACTATGAGGGGTTCCCACCATTCCTGTGCTGAGTTCCCGGATCTGTACACCCGCTGTGCCCATTATGGGGGGTTCCCACCATCCCTGTGCTGAGTTCCCGGGTCTGCACACCCGCTGTGCCCATTATGAGGGGCTCCCACCATCCCTCTGCTGTGTTCCTGGGCCTGTACACCCGCTGTGCCCATTATGAGGGGCTCCCACCATCCCTGTGCTGCGTTCCCGGGTCTGTACACCCGCTGTGCCCATTATGAGGGGTTCCCACCATCCTTGTGCTGAGTTCCCGGGTCTTTACACCCGCTGTGCCCATTATGAGGGGTTTCCACCATCCTTGTGCTGAGTTCCCGGGTCTGTACACCCGCTGTGCCCATTATGAGGGGCTCCCACCATACCTGTGCTGTGTTCCCGGGCCTGTACACCCGCTGTGCCCATTATGAGGGGTTAATTTTGTTTATTGAAAAATCTTACAAACAACAATTTACATACAATAAAACCCTAATAAATAAATAAAACATATTTACAAAATAATTGAATATGACTATACAAAGAAAAACAAAAAAACACAAGAACATAATAAATGGTGCAAACTAAAATGTGCACAACATAATCCCTATGGGAGAGCCAGACTAAGGAACATCACCGTCACCATGCATGGAGCCTTTTATAAAAAACGGAGTGTGAACTGTCATTAGGGTAGTTGAGGCAGACGTTTCTTAGCCTGACTACTCCCTCTCCCAGGACAACCAACACGCTTTGTTGCACCCTGGCACTCATCATCCGTAGAGGATGCTGTACTTAACGAGTCCCATTCATCATCATCAGACAAGACTACAAACTTATTTGCCGATTGCAAAACCTTAGGACTTAAGGTAACTGTACCTCTTTTTTTTTCTTTCTTTTGTCCCTCCTCCTTTTATTCTCCAACCACTCCATATCATCCTTGGACAAACCAGAATCAACAGTCTCCCCTTCACCCCCCTCCCCTCCACTTTTTTTGCCCTTATCTACCACCAGGCCAGCCTGTTCAGCATCCTCCCCACGATCCTCAATAGAAACCCTGCAGCGTCGGGGGAGGGGGACTGGCACCACACCTGACGCACCAGCCTCAGCATCTCTTGCTGCCTCTGCAATTTGGGAAGACACAGAAGGATTGGACACATTCTCGGCAACTGAAACCTTACCTACAGACTGGGAAGACACGGGCACACTAGGTAAAAACGCACAGACTGGGAGGACACAGACATATTGGGTATTGGCACAGACTGGGGCACCACAGACTGGGGAGACACAGACATATTGGGTATTGGCACAGACTGGGGCACCACAGACTGGGGAGACACAGACATATTGGGTATTGGCACAGACTCAGATGGACTCACAGGCACCCCAGCTGCTGAGCTCTGAGCATCCTCCATGTCCAGGCGGAAGAACTCTCTCATGAGCTCAGGCTTGTTGTGCATTGCCTCAGGACACTGACTGTAAGGATGTCCCACCGCATTGCACAGATTGCACCTGATGATATTACAGTCCTTCGCCAAATGTCCTATACCCTGACACAGAGAGCACTTCATCACTGGAAAGGAGGATGCAAGATGCCCTTTATCTCCACACTTGTTGCAGAGCTTTGGCTGGCCTAGATAGAAGATGGTCAGCCTTTCCCTCCCCAGGAAAGCTGAGGATGGCAGATGCTGGACAACATTGTCAACGACCTTTAATTTTAGCTGCACAGACCATCCCCCCTTCCATATTCCCCGATCGTCCAAAATCTTTTTTAGGGGGCTCAGGACATCTCCATACCTCATCAACCATACAGTTAAATCCCCTTGTGGTATGGACTCATTGCGTACAAGAACTGTCACCATTTTAATGAGGGGCTGGCGTGATATAAGCTTTGGGATGAGCCCTTTCCAGTCCGGCAGGCCCCTACACATGTGTTCATACTTCTCCCAAAATATGTCCAAAGACTCCGGACGGATGATAAAGGACAAATCATACCAAGATATCTGTGGGTGTAAACCCCATCTGCGGGATTTTATCCACCACTGCCCTCCTATGTGGGGGGATTCCACCGCCCTCCCATTTTAACTGAACAACATTCCTCCTTTTAAACAGGGAGGAAGATAAACCATTTTTATATTCCTTCCCTGCTTGCTGCCCCTTCCCAGATCCTGTGGCAGCAACACCAGCATAAGTTTTTCTTACACCAGCAGCATTTGCAGTCTTGTCCTTAGACACAATCAAACCTGCTGGCAGAGAGTCTGAATCAGCTGGGATAGCAGTCTTCTGATTAGCAAAGGCAGGACCCGCCCCCTCCCCCTGCTCTGAACACTCAACTTCAATCCTGGGATCAATCACAGTCTTAATTACTGCAGACTCCTGGAGAGTTGTAGCACTACTGCACACAGCATCTCCTCCACCATTCACAGGAACAGCCGCTCTGCCTGGTCCAAGCAAAGTCACTGTATTTTCCAAGGTACTCCTCACTGCAGAGTCTTCCCCCAGAAGCTGACCATTACTCTCACCAGTTTCATCTGAAGCTTTGTTTTCAACAGGTATTTCATGCTGCACATTGTCCATGAGTCTGGGCTGACTGCCCGTAGCACTACAACCCTCAGCAAGCCCATTGTCACTAATAAAGTCCACATCACCATCTTGCACACACACTGTACCTGCTTGCTGTGTTGTTACCTTTGCGATGTTATGGCTGACGGTGGGATCAGACTTCCTCCCAGCTGCTGCAGACTTCATGGTGGATCTTGCTCTCGCTACAGGTCTCTCTTTTACAGGGTGAGGAACGATGTCCATCTTCTCATCATCATCTGGGGATTCCAGCTTACAGATTAACTCCAGCATGCCAGTACCTCCCTCAACCTCCTGCTCAGATGTTCCATATTGCTGTTGCAGAGGGAGGGAGACAGAGGCCTCCGCCATTGAGGGCTCAGCAGATGTCTGAGGTGTTGAAGAGCTGGGCTCATCCTTCGGGCCCACTTTCTCACTCTCTGCTGACTCTGTCGGTACCTGCATCTCCTCGCTGAGTGGGTCACTTTCCATGCAGGAAGCGGCTCCTCTTCTCATGTGATTAAATCGCTCCTCATTCCTATATTTTTCTTTAAATATGCCACTATTCTCCTTCAGAGAGCTCACTAGCTCCTTCTGCTTCCTCACAGCCTGCTCCAAGTCTTTCAACCCAGGCCTCAGAGCCCGTCTCTTCTTGCTGTATAGTTTGGCACAAATCTGTTTTTTCTTCCTAAATTCAGCCATCAAAATCAACAATTTCTCCTCTTCCTTCTCAATCTGCTTCAGCTTCCCAACAATCCTCTGTCTAAAGGCAGACAGGGATTCATCACTCCTCGTGCCAGGCCCAGAATCTTCCACAGGCTGAGGCCCAGTCACAGGCCTATCCAGGGGACCCCCACCAGGGTCCTCCCCAGGATTTAGCATCCCTTGTGGGGCAGAGAAGCAACTCTAGCCCCTGGTCTCTGGAAGCACAGGAGCAAGGAGCAGAATGGCAGTTTCCCACCATCCCTGTGCTGAGTTCCTGGGTCTGTACACCAGCTGTGCCCATTATGAGGGGTTCCCACCATCCCTGTGCTGAGTTCCTGGGTCTGAGTGTACACCCGCTGTGTCCATTATGAGGGGTTCCCACCATCCCTGTGCTGAGTTCCCGGGTCTGTACACCTGCTGTGTCCATTATGAGGGGTTCCCACCATCCCTGTGCTGAGTTCCCGGGTCTGTACACCCGCTGTGTCCATTATGAGGGGTTCCCACCATCCCTATGCTGAGTTCCCAGGTCTGAATGTACACCCGCTGTGCCCATTATGAGGGGTTCCCACCATCCCTGTGCTGAGTTCCCAGGTTTGTACACCCACTGTGCCCATTATGAGGGGTTCCCACCATCCCTGTGCTGAGTTTGATAACTTTTCGTAACAATTACAAATTTTGGCTATGATGAATTTATCATTATGAGGGGCTCCCACCATTCCATTGTGTAGCACGGCCCCACTAGGAGACTGCTTGGATTCACCTGCTCATCTGCATCGCCATGACCCTGTAAACCTTCCAGCCCACCAGACACTCTGGGTTCAGACATCATTGCAACACCTTTAAGTAATAAGACAGCACTCAATGCGTTTATATTCTATTAATGTTTACTGGAATACTTCAGTTAAGGTATGGTTGTACAAAGAGGTAATGGTTCAACTGAGTTTGGGATGACAGCACAAAGCCGAATGACTGCCTAAGAAATGTCAGTTGAGACAGAAGGCAGCAACAGAATATTATATACACCTATGTACAGTAGAATAACACTTGGACATAACCTGAAAGGATAACAAGTTAACCACTTGCCGACCGCTGCACGCCGATATACGTCGGCAGAATGGCAGCGGTAGGGCAAATGGACGTACCTGTACGTCCCCTTTAAGAAGCCGTGCAGCACTCTCTGTGACCGTGCCCGCGGGCCCCGTGAACTCAATGTTCGCCGGCGGCCTGCGATCGTGCCACGGAGAGGCAGAATGGGGAGATGCAAGGCATTTCCCTGTTCTGCCTAGTGACAGGGCAGTGATCTACTGCTCCCTGTGATCGGGAGCAGTGATCACTGTCGTGTCACTCGTAGCCCAGTCTCCACACAGTTAGAATCACTCCCTACGACACACTTAACCCCTTCCTCGCCCCCCTAGTGGTTAACCCCTTCGCTGCCAGTGCCATTTACACAGTAATCAGTGCATTTTTATAGCACTGATCGCTGTATAAATGACAATGATCCCAAAATAGCGTTAAAAGTGTCTGATGTGTCCGCCATAATGTCGCAGTCACAATAAAAATCACAGATCGCCGCCATTACTAAAAAAAAATAATAATAAAAATGCCATAAAACTATCCCCTATTTTGTAGGGGATTTGCGCAAACCAATCAGTATACGCTTATTGCAATTTTTTTTACCAAAAATATGTAGAAGAATACGTATCGGCCTAAACTGAGGAAATAATCATTTTTTTTAGATTTTTTTGGGGATATTTATTATAGCAAAAAGTAAAAAATATTGCTTTTTTTTCAAAATTGTCGCCCTTTTTTTGTTTATAGCGCAAAAAATAAAAACCGCAGAAGTGATCAAATACCACCAAAAAAAACCTCTATTTGTGGGAAAAAAAGGATGCAAATTTTGTTGGGGTGCAACTTCGCACGACCGCGCAATTGTCAGTTAAAGCGACGCAGTGCTGAATCGCAAAAAATGGCCCGGTCATTGGGCAGCCAAATCCTCCGGGGCTGAAGTGGTTAAGCAGCAATAATGACAATACTTCTAGAAAGAGAAACCCAGGCCGGCCTGTTTACCCTCTGATCCTAATGAGAAATGCAGCTAAACATGGATGGTGTAAGGACCCTTTAAGTAGCAATGATAGAATGTCCCCATTACAGATCTGATGGTCTTCACCGGCAGTCAGAGCTCATAAATTGTATCCAATAGAGTGTGGTATGGGGTCTTCGGGAAAGGGCATCAGCATCTTGATTTTCCCACTCCTGGTCGGTACTTCAGACTGAACCGAAACTCAGACAGAGCGGCAACCGATTTCCAGTGGCATTATTAAACAGCGTGGGCAGTGGTTAATAGGTAAGTCAAATGGTTATTATCCATCTTCACCAAAAAAAGTGGCCCCGTATAGTTAGTCATGTAGCTTATCTACCAATGTCCACTTGAGGGACAAGAACTTCAATTTGTGTACAGGATAGTTCTTCTTGGGGGGAGGCTGCGACTCACATAAGCTACCAGACGGATCTTGGCATCCACGTGCAACTCATAAGGCTTGGATGGGTCCGCGTAGGTCAGCATTGGTGCTTCCACAAGGCTCCCCTTCAGTCGTTCAAAGGCCCTTTCACACTTCACCGTCCATTGTTCTTAGATGGATTCTTGTGGCGTCCTAGGTCCTTCCTTCTGGGTTTTCTGCAGGTCCCCTTCCATCTGTTTCTGTAAGAGTTTGTTCAACGGTTTAGTAATCTTTGAGAAGCTCTTCACAAATCTCCTATAATAGGAGCAGAACCCCAGAAACTACCTCAATTCAGTGACTGTGCTCGGGCAAGGCCAAGAAGTGACGGCTTCCAACTTCCGAGGGTCAGTAGCTATCCCCTCTGCTGAAACTACATGACCAATATACGTAACCCAGGTCTGGTAGAACTGACATTTTTCTAGCGACAGCTTCAGTCCCTCTGTGTGTAACCGTAACCGGAAAATATTTTCCAACCGAGCTTCTTGCTCCTCCTACGTTCTGCCAAACACGATGATATCATTAAGGTACACTATCACTTCCATTAAGTTCATATCTCCCACAGTGTTCTCCATCAGTCTTTGGAAAGTGGCGGGGGCCCCAGCTAATCCTTTTGGCATTAGGTCGAATTAGAAAAATCCTATATGGCTGATGAAAGATGTTTTTTCTCGGTCATTCGGATGCATGGGTATCTGGTAGTATCCGCTCTTTAGATCCACCACACTGAACCACTTGGCCCCGGACAGATATTGCAGGGCCTCTTCTTTGCGGGGGTTTGTGTACTGGTCTGGGATGGTCCTTCGGTTCAAGGGTCGGTAGTCAAAACACATCCGGAGGGACCCATTCTTCTTTCTCACTACCACGATTTGGGATGCATAAGGGCTCCTGGATTCCTTGATGACCCCAGATTTTTTCAGCTCAGCCAGCTATTCTCTAAGGTCCTCCAGATCGCCCTTTTCGCCTGACCCTTTTAAGAAAAGGCTTGTCTTCAGTTAGCCAAATTCAATTCTGGGCAATCCTGGCGCAGCCCACATCAAAGTCATCTTTTTAGAACATCTTCTCCCATCGGACTAATTGGGCTTTAATCTTCTCCTCCCATCCTGAGGGTAGATGTGAGCAAAGGACAGTGGTCTCTTCCATCTCCCTACTGAACTAGATCATCCCTCATCACTGGGGTAGCAGCACTCACTTTCCTAAACACCATCCGAGGCATCAGACTAATCGGGTGACTGGTGACGTTCCTCACACTGACAGGGATTCGCTCCCCACTCTTCAGTAAGGCTTTAGTGCAGGGGTCTTCAAACTGCGTCCCTCCAGGTGTTCAGAAACTACAATTCCCATCATGCCTAGTCATGTCTGTGAATGTCAGAGTTTTACAATGCCTCATGGGATGTGTAGTTCTGCAACAGCTGGAGGGCCGTAGTTTGAGGATCCCTGCTTTAGTGGGTATGATCTCTGGGACCAATTCTTTCCCAACATCCTCCTCTGCTGAATCAGCTTCCACTACCACATAGGGACCCGGCTGGTCCCATGATAGCTTGAGAGTGGCCTTCAAGCAGGCCCTTTCGCCCAGCAGCAAGACCTTCTCATGAGCATCCAATCGCCACAGCCTTCCTACACCTTCCACAGGGGGCCTTCTTCTACTGCAACACTCACTGAAAGGCCTTTCGCAGCTGAGGGTGGATCTTCCCTACTGGAGCACCCTCCAGGGCCAGTGGAGTGAGGAGCCTCCTCACAAGATTGGTGTTGGTGCCTATCAACAAAGAATTTCGACCTGCCCCAGGAGGTTGGGGGCAGACAACAGCCAATGTGTCAAAAGTCTCTGGCTTTCCAGCCAGGGAAGTGTCAAAGATAATCTTGATGGGTATGTATCCGTCATATGGGCATTTCTGGGTCCCTATGCCCCAAATCCCTAACTCCTCAAGTTTGCACGGAGGGATATGCCTCAGATATTGTGAAAAAAATCCTGGTACAGCAATGTCACCTGGGCTCCTGTATCCAATAGGGCTTGAGTATAGATGCCTTCTACTTGTATTGAAACTATAGGGGAAGGCCCCACTAGGTTCTTTGGTAGATTTCCAGTGGGTAACTCTATAGTTTGGGCCCTGGGTCATGAAGGGGGTAAACCCTTTCGGAGGTCAAGTGGTTAAGATATAATGCACAAGAAAACAAACAGCAGGGCGCTGAGGTCAGTATCAAATAAAAAATACATTATTAAAACAAGCAGCACACTTACATTGTGAGTTAGCATGAACCAGCATGGATAGGGAACACCTGAGACCAAGCAGCTGTAATCAGCGTGAGGCTGTAGGCATCACTGAGCAAACAGAGCCTGAGGAAGACAGGTAGAGAGCCAGCCCAAAGTATGGACAAGAGGATGACCGCTGTCAAAATGCTTGGTGGATTTTTGGGAGAGGGGAAGTGCATGACGTGTTTTTTAAAAAGAGGGCATAATCCCTAGAAACGCATCATGTACACCCCCTGGATGTCAGGAGAGGAGGGTGTGCATGACGTGTTTTCAGGGACTTTGCCCACTTTATCAAATGCCATGCAGCAGGGAAGGGGACACACATCGTGCACACCCCCTCACCCGACATCCACGAAGCATTTTGACAATTGTCATCCTTGTCTGCAGCCTAGAACGCCACTGCTGTCATCCTTGGTCTCTGTTTGCTCAGGGATGCCTACAGCCTCAAACTGATCACAGCTGTTCGGTCTCAGGTGCTCCCAATCCATGCTGTTTCATGCTAACTTCAACGCAAGTGTGCTACTTATTCTGATAAAGAGTTTGTTTTGTTTATACTGACCTCAGCGCCCTGTTTCTTCTACATTGAGGTGGTCCTACCCAGATCTTCTGCGGGAGCTGCAGGGGTTCCAGTCTCGGTCCCTTCTCCTGTTCAACCATCCATCCAGTCGCCTCATCCATTCCTCTACACGGTTGATGGTCTACAGCTACAGATGAAAGTTCCAATGGACCAAGTGACTTTGCACTTCTCCATGTATGCCATGCATTTGAAAAAAGGGCAAAGTCCCTCGAAAGACATCATGCACACCCCCTCTCCCAACATCTACCAGGCATTTTGACAGTTGTCATCCTCATGTGCAGCTCAGAACGCTGCCGCTAATATATATACTTTGAGCTGGCTGGCTCGCTGTCATCCTCTGTCTCTGTTTGCTCAGTGATGCGTACAGCCTCACACTGATCACAGCTGCTTGGTCTCAGGTGTTCCCTATCCATGCTGGTTCATGCTGACTTCAATGTAAGTGTACTGCTTATTTTAATAAAGTGTTTTTTATTTGATACTGACCTCAGCACCCTGCTGTTCATTTTCTTCTACTAAGGTGACCCTACTCAAATCTTCTGCAGGTGCTTCAGAGGTTCCAGTCTCGGTCCCTTCTCCTGTTCAGCCATCCATCCAGTTGCCTCATCCATTCCTCTACCCTGTTGATGGTCTACAGATACAAATTAAAGTTCCAATGGACTTTGCACTTCTCAATGATTGGCATTTAAAAAAAGGGGCAAAGTCCCTAGAAACGTGTCATGCACACCCCCTCTCCCAACATCTACTAGGCATTTTGACAGTTGTCATCCTCGTGTGCAGCCTAGAACGCCGCCACTGATATTCATAGTTTAAGCTGGCTAGCTCCCTGTCATGCTCGGTCTCTGTTTGCTCAGTGAAGCCTACAGCCTCACACTGATCACATCTGCTTGGTCTCAGGTGTTCCCTAGCCATGCTGTTTCATGATAACTTCAATGTAAGTGTGCTCCTTATTTTGATAAAGTTTTTCTTTGTTTATACTGACCTCAGCACCCTGCTTCTTCTACATTGAGGTGATCCTTCTCCAGATCTTTTGCGGGAGCTGCAGAGGTTCCAGTCTCGGTCCCTTCTCCTGTTTAGCCATCCATCCAGTTGCCTCATCCATTCCTCTAACCTGTTGCTGGTCTACAGATATAGATGAAAGTTCCAATGGACTATACACTTCTCCACGGATGGCATTAAAAAAAAAGGGCAAAATCCCAGGAAACGTGTCATGCACACCCCCTCTCCCGACATCCACCAGGCATTTTGACAGTTGTCATCCTCGTGTGCAGCCTAGAATGTCGCCACTAATATCCATAATTTGAGCTGGCTGGCTCCCTGTCATCCTCGGTCTCTGATTGCTCAGTGATGCCTACTGCCTCACACTGATCACAGCAGCTTGGTCTCAGGTGTTCCCTATCCATGCTAACTTCAACATAAGCGTGCTGCTTATTTTAATAAAGTGTTTTTTGTTTGATACTGACCTCAGCGCCTTGCTTTTCTACATTGAGGTGATCCTACCCAGATCTTTTGCGGGAGTTGCAGAGGTTCCAGTCTTGGTCCCTTCTCCTGTTCAGCCATCCATCCAGTCGCCTCATCCATTCCTCTACCCTGTTGATGGTCTCCAGCTACAAATGAAAGTTCCAAGGGACTTTGCACTTCTCCTAGGAGCACCATATGTACTGTGTACTTGTACACTCTTTGGATTTAGGATATAACGCACAACTGCAAGATGCAAATAATTGGGGTTGTATATCTTTAATAACATGAATATTTTCGGGGAACAAACGTTTCTAAGCCCTTGTATACAGAGTCTCTATATACTGTATTTGTGTAAAAAAAACAATGGAACTGTAAAACGGTTTTGTGTCAAGTTGTGGCATCAGAAGTGAAGGCGATGCTGTTGGAAGAACAAAGTTTATTGTGTCATGTTGGGAAATTTAACCGGTCTGGAAGGTGGGCCCCAAAACCAAACTTTCTCTGGTGGGCCCCCCCGTGTGTCCCGGTCTGAGCCTGTTGTTACAGAACACATTTTTTGAATTTGGGGTGCTAAATACATCTTGAGGGTTTGTGTGGGATGTTTGTTGGCTGGAAATATGGGTCTTATGTATAAAAATATCACTCAGCATAAGAATACGGCTTCTCCTCCCCATGTGAATCCTCTGAATTCTGTAAAGACAGGACTTCTGTGAGAACGCTTCCTGCACTCTGGGCAGGAATAGGTCTTCTGCTCGTGTAAATCCTCTGACGTCTGCAAAGATGGGGCTTCTGTGAGAATCGTTTTTTGTACTTTGTGCAGGAATAAGTTCTTCCACCTGTGTAAATCCTCTGAAGTCTGTAAAACCAAGACTTCTGTGAGAACATTTCCCACACTTTGTGAAGGAGTAGGTTTTCCACCTGTGTGAACCCTCTGATGTCTGTAAATATGGGGACTTCTGTGAAAAATATTCCCCACGCTAAGGGCAGGTTCAAGTCTTCTTGCTTGTGTGAATGCTCTGGTGTCTTTTAAGATCGGACTTCTTTGAAAATCGTTTCCCACACTCAGGACAGGAATACGGCTTCTCGCCTGTGTGAAACCTTTGATGTATAAGAAGTTCTGATTTCCATCGGCAATATTTCCCGCACTCAGGACAGGACCACCGCGTATGCCCCATGTGGGTTTTTAGATGGTTGTAAAGACGGGACTTCTCTGCAAAACATTTCCCGCACTCAGAACAGGAATACGGCCTCTCACCTGTGTGGGATTTTAAATGTCGGACAAGTGTCGCTTTCCGCGCGTAACACTCCCCACACTCAGGACAGGAAAATGGTCTCTCCCCTGTGTGGGATCTTTGATGTTCGACCAGATTTGCTTTCTTTGAGTAACATTTCCCGCACTCAGAGCAGGAATACTGAAACCCCTCAAAGTGAGTTCTATGATGGTGGTAAAAATGGGATCTCTCTGCAAAAACTTTTCCGCACTCAGGACAGGAATGCTTCTCCGTCGTGTGGGTTTTTACATGTCGGATAAGTGTTGATTTCCGTGGATAACACTGCCCACACTCGGGACAGGAATACGGCCTCTCCCCCGTGTGGGATCTCTGATGGATGACCAGTTCTGATTTCCACTGAAAACATTTCCCACACTCAGAGCAGGAATACAGCTTCTCACCGGCATGATCTCTATGATGACTTAATAAAGAGCTAGAACTTTCCTCACATTCAGGAGAGGAAGGTTTCTCCTCCCCCTGAATTCCGGCACCATCCCTCACAGTACGAGGTTGCTCAGAGTCAGAGGGATTCCATGGTCCATCCACACTGTGATGTCCACCATCCATAGTGGAGATCATTGCCTTTTCTCCGGCACAATCTCCTGTGATGTCCTCATCTTCTATTTTACAACCTGGAGATAAAGTGAGAAGATCCTTTGAGGGTTTCTCCATGGCGTGTCCTGGAAAAATATAAAAACACCATCAATAGATATGAGAGGGTTAGTTCACTTTCATCAAGATTCCATCTGGATCAGGTAGATATGAGTGAGCAGATGTTCTCTGTGGAGGTCCCAACCAGCTGGGATTCTCCCCCCTCTTCAGTCAAAGGGCCTTTGGTCCTCCTCCCAGATCACTTCTACATTTACACAGCCTTGTCAGAAGAGCAGGAACCAATGGGGACTGGGAGGTCCATGCTCTTTACACAACCACAAGCCTAGGCACTGGGTCATGTGATCTCTGATGAACAAGAGGGTCAAAGTTCCGACCCTTTACCGTAGAACAAGTGACCATAGGCCTAGGCTTCTAGTGATATGCAGCCCTGGAGGGACCTTCCAGCAGTATTTTCCTCCTGGAAAGATAAGTGTTTCTCCCTACTTTTCATCCCACAAGACTGTTAATATAGTTTTAGGTTAACACTTAGCTCTAGGTCTGCTCATAGAAGAGGAACCAACCTATTATAGCTCACCTGTGCTGATCTCTGTAGGAGTGTCCTCCTCTATGAATGTCCTCCACATTCCAGCCTCCTCAGTATATTGCTGATCACCCCTTAAATACATCTCTTGTAATTCACTTCCAACGTTCAAGTTAATAATACCTTCATCCGAAACCAGCAGAATGACAGAAGATAACATCTGTAACATAGAAGTATTTATGATGTGAGATCACATAGAAAATATCATCTTGTAGAGTCCAAACATCGTCTCCACATGTCAGAGTGTTCAATCACTTTATGTTCCCCGACCCTCAACTCCACCTACCTGATGATGGTGAGGGATGGTGAGATCCTTGTGACTTTCAGAAAACTCCTTTATCATCCTACACTGTTCATCCCCCTCTTTATACTCTTCTATAACATCAATAGTATAATGCCTGAGGTTTCCACTTTGAATCCATAATAAAACATTCATTGTAACAAAGTTGCTTGTGAATACATCTTAATTGCTAAGAATTGTCAATCATCTACCTGATCTGATTTTGCATAGTTGTGATCTTCCTGTGTGGAATCCCCGGAATACAGAGGACGGGGACATCTCTCTGGTGGTTCCATTGTTACTTCCATGTGTCCTCCTGAAAGGTCCTTCATCACTCCATACTCCTCATCCCTTTCTGTAAACTCTTCTTTAACAACAATATTATAATCCCCGAGGTTTTCACTCTGAATAAATATTAAAACATTCATTGTAACAAACATGCTTGTGTATGAATCATAACTATAAATAATTGTCAGTTATCTACCTGATGATGGTGAGGGATGATGTGACCTTCCTGTGTGGAATCCCAGGAATACAGAGGACGGGGACATCTCTCTGGTGGGTTTCTGTTACTTGATGGTTCCATCTTGATGTCCTTGTATCCTTCCAAAAGCTCCTTCATCACACCATACTCCTCATCCTCCTCTTTAACCTCAACTTTAGAATCTCTCAGGTTTCCACTCTGAATATATAATAAAAATGACATCAATGGTAACAATGCAGATAATGTACAGAGCCTAATGATACTACCAATAATTGTTCCTCATCTACCTGATGATGGTGAGGGATGGTGTGACCTTCCTGTGTGGAATCCCGGGAATACAGAGGACGGGGACATCTCTCTGGTGGGTTCCCATTACTGGATCCATCTGTAGGAAACACACACACTGACTGAATACATTGTTTCTATGTGTTTATCAGATGATGGGGGATCTAGGTGGAGCCTCCGTACTGCTCTCTCCTTTACAATAAAGTCTCCTCTTACCCGGTAATGTGAGGGGCGGCTGATTGTCCATCATGACGTCCTTGTAGAGATCCTTGCTTCCTTCTAAATACTCCTACATAGTGGAAATAGACAGTAACACTACTTAGGAACCTGATACTTATCATGATATAGTCACCATCCAGACACATCCCTTGTCTGTTACTGGATAATGTCCCAAAATTTCTCGGCACCGCTCACCTCTCCTGTCAGCAGCTCCATCATCTTCTTGATGACTTCTAGAATCTTCTCCATGTTGTGTCTCTCAGGTTTTAGGGAGTCACATGGAGGCACTGTGATGGTCATATGATCACCTGACTTCACAAGAGGAAATCTCTGTATTGAGGAACCAATAGGAATATCATGTTAGACTCCCAGAATCCTCCTCACCTCTCCGGTCAGGTCTGTGTTTTATTAATAGAGATAAGAGTGATGTCATGTGACCTCCCAGAATCCTCCTCACCTCTCCGGTCAGGTCTGTGTTTTATTAATAGAGATAAGAGTGATGTCATGTGACCTCCCAGAATCCTCCTCACCTCTCCGGTCAGGTCTGTGTTTTATTAATAGAGATAAGAGTGATGTCATGTGACCTCCCAGTATCCTCCTCACCTCTCCGGTCAGGTCTGTATTTTATTAATAGAGATAAGAGTGATGTCATGTGACCTCCCAGAATCCTCCTCACCTCTCCGGTCAGCAGGTAGATGATCTCCAGGGTGAGGTTTAGTATCTTTTCGGTTATGTGACTCAAGTCCTCCTTCATCTTCATTAGTCATGTGATCTATATCCCTGTAGAACAGTAATTGATAAGAGGGAATTATCTGGACTGCACTGGTTGTACAATATTAGGATGGGGATATAAGGGGTTAATAGTCAGACTGCCAGCAGTGAAAATGTGTACATGTAGATATCTACACATCAGACTAAATGGTGGGATGTTGTATGCCTCACCCCACAGCTCCTCGTGTTGTCATCAGCTATATAATAGAAGGGGGCGGGGATTGTGGTGACATCATTGGCCAGCAGCCATATTTAGGCAGCGATGTCACTGCTATCCTTGATTCTTTGCTTAAGTGTTGGGGATTCCACGTGACGTCAATGCTTCCTAGTGACACAACGGGTGGAAGCAACCACAGCTTCCTTAGCAACCAGCGACAGAGGGCAGCTGGTATATATAGAAGCAAAAGAAACACCACTTCTATATGATGCTCGTCTCCCAGTGAAGAGGGTCTAAAGGCAGTAGTTCTTCCAAACCCCGGAACAGCCTAGGTTTGGACCAAACCAACCACTCATCCCTACTGCTGACCAGGGTCAAAACCGTGCAGGGCATTAGGGGGAGCACCAAAAATGAGTCAACCACAGATTTTACCAAAATTTATATTCCGTATATTGGGGTTAAATTTCAGTAGAACCCTCTGACTAGGGTGCTGGAATGGTGCTGCCATCGGCCTCTCAAACAGTGGGTGCAAGTGGAACAGACCCCTTTTTAGGGAACCCGTTGAACTCTGTGCCACGGTGCCAGATGGATTTGCCTACCTCGGTTCTCTCCCACCCGACGGTGGGGGAGACCTGGCGTGTCTATTCCAATTTGTTCCGTGACTCCTCCACTGCTCCAAACCCTTCCCTGCTTACTCCCATAGTTGGCAATCCTGCCTTCAGCTCCCGGCCTACATAAGTCTAGATTCTAGAACTTGAAAGCTGCTGGCCTTTTTCAGGCACGGCATTTTATAGTGAACGGATGCTGGATTACCAACAAGCAAATTGTAGATGACCCAGCATATGCGGGCTTATCTTTCTGGCAAAAACCACAGTTGGCTCACTTCCTTGGCTCTCTATTCTCCCCTCCCCGTGTTCGAGCTCTTATATCTAGAGAAAGCTCCACTACGCCACGTGGTCTCTCAGATATATCATCTGTTAGTGTCCCCGCCGTCAACTTTTCGACTTCCCTATAATTCCAAATGGGAATGAGACCTAGGGTTGAGGATAAACAAGTGGAGAGAATTCTCCTACAAAAAAATCTATCTGTGGGAAACACCAGGGATCTGGTTTCAAAATTTGGTTGGTATCATACACCTGCAAAGATGCATAAGGTATTCCTGCATGCAAAGCCTGGACATTTTCTGGAGGTGTGGAGAGAAGACTGGTTCTCTTCTCCATATTTTCTGGTCCTACCATTTACTGCAGCCATATTGGACAGAGGTTCACATTATAACCCCAAAATTTACTGACTATGAGTTAGCGAAGGACCCTGCGCTTTTTCCTTCTGCATCACCACCGGTTTTCCAGTAAGGCTTACAGGCGCTCCATTTTACCATTGCTGCTCACTGCGACGAAGGGGTGTGCATCTTTTTGAAAGCAGGCACATGGTTGAAAAAGGTTGCTGAGATCAATGAGATGGAAGACCTGGTTGCCACAGAGAAGGGCTTTCGAGAACAATTTCTCAAAAAAAAAAAAAAAAGGTTCTACAGGCACAAATTTGTCTACTCTGAGGAATTCAAGGCCTTGCTGAGTTAAAGCCCCCGACCGGTGGGCCTCCTGGTCCTTAAAGTTGCGTTCCACTAATTTTTGTGTTTATTAAAAGTTAGCAGCTACGAATAAGTGTATCTGCTGACTTTTAATAAACACTCACCTGTCCAATGGTTCGCCCGAACCCTCGGCTCTCTCCGGCACCGGAATTGCAACGGGCAATCTTCTGGGACCTGTGGTGTGTCCCACAAGATTGAAAGAAGGGAGGGGGAGAGGAGAACTTCCGCTGTCAAAGGTAGGTATCTGCCCCCCCCAAAAGTTAACATGCCAAATGTGGCATATTTGGGGGGCGTTGGAGTGCTTAAAGTGGAACTTCCCCTTTTGGGTGGAGCTCCGCTTTAAGGAATGGCCGAATGACTAGATGTCTTCCCTTTACCTCTCTTCTGCCCTCTTCCACTCCCCCTTCCAACTTCTCTAACTCCCCCACCCCCCCTTTTTTTTCTCCCCTTCTCTTCTCACCTTTTACTCTTCTCCCTCACCGTCATTGTTCTTTGTGTTTGACGGTGTTTTACCAACAAAAATGCCACAAGGGGTACAGAGACTCTCTAGTGTCTGGTTTCCCGGGACACCTTCTCATGTATACATCTGCGTCTCATGCCTACAATTGTCTTCTTTAAGTTCTTTATGATAATGTATTATTTTTGCCATGCATTTGATTTGGTTCCTGTAGCTACAGAGTGGTGCCTTAAAATAAAGTATTGGAAAATAAACATTTTCTTTAGTACAACCCGAATCCGAATCTCATCCCTCATTACAAGAGACTGCTAAGGTGAGAAGGTGACACATCTCCAATATGAAGAGAATATTCTGACCCCGTAAGTGGGGGAAATGTTCTGACTCTATAGGCGTTAATCTAGGTTTCCACACTATATATGTGTGTATCATCATCTGCTGGAGATAAAAGACGTCACAGTGACTATGGAGGAAGAGGACGGACATGACGGGGGGTTACTGGGTGTAAATAGAAAATAAGATCTTATTACCTCCTCTGTTGCCACTTACAGCAATGTCTCCTCACTACCTCCCCCCAACTCACCTCTCGCCCCGAACTTCCTATTTATACTTGACATCACTTCCTGTCTGCATCTGACATCACTTCCTGTCTTCCATAGAGACGTCCTGTCTGGGCAGAAGTGAGAAGATCACCACCTTGTGGAGCTCAGAGGAACTGCAGCTTTGAGAAACCTCTTGTAGTGTGAATACGGCCTTGTGCTGTGTGTGTATGTACTATATTACCAAAACTATTGGGACGCCTACCTTTACACACACATGAACTTTAATGTCATCCCGGTCTTAGTTCCGTAGGGTTCAATATGGAGTTGGCCCACCCTTTGCAGCTATAACAGCTTCAACTCTTCTGGGAAGGCTGTCCACAAGGTTTAGGAGTGTGTCTATGGGAATGTTTGACCATTCTTCCAGAAGCGCATTTGTGAGGTCAGGCACATGTTGGATGAGAAGGCCTGGATCGCAGTCTCTGTTCCAATTCATCGCAAAGGTGTTCTATCGGGTTGAGGTCAGGACTCTGTGCAGGCCAGTCAAGTTCCTCCACCCCAAACACGCTCATCCATGTCTTTATGGACCTTGCTTTGTGCACTGGTCCAAATCATTTGGTGGAGGGGGGGATTATGGTGTGGGGGTTGTTTTTCAGGGGTTGGACTTGGCCCCTTAGTTCCAGTGAAGGGAACTCTTAAGGCGTCAGCATACCAAGACAATTTGGACAATTTCATTGTCCCAACTTTGTGGGAACAGTTTGGGGATGGCCCCTTCCAGTCCCAACATGACTGCGCACCAGTGTACAAAGCAAGGTCCATAGAGACATTGATGAGCGAATTTGGGCCCAAATATGCAAAACCAAGAGAAGATAGTTCTCTTAAGAGGGTCAACACAGAACACTAGGATCAATACAAACAGGCTTTATTAATACAAAAAAATTCCACTACAAATCGAACAAAAGAAAGGGAGGGGAGGCAATGGATAGACGGCTGCCACCGATCTATTAAAACTAAGACAACGTTGTCAAAGGGTTAAAAACAGAGGGAGCCGCGGCTACACATCCCACACCTACACTCCAGATATTCACCCTTAGCCCAATCTAAAGGACTAAATAAATGTTGGTAAGTCCAAAGCAGAAGTGGGAAATTCTTGATGAATAAGTTTACATATGGAGAGACTCCCAAAAGTGAAATTGAACAAACATAAACCAACTGTGTGGTATACTGGGATGTGGGTGGACGATCTGATTTAGCTATTATCAATGCAGCGGGGTCATTCCAATGGAAATACAGACCATAAGCATATATAGATGATCAGATATTGCAGCATATGAAACAAGCAGCATAGCAAGAAAGTTCCGTTGTCAGCAAAAGAGGCAACGGATGTATATTCATGCAAATGGCAACAGGGGGATGCTGTAATCAGTATGGACGTGTACTACAAGTGCTAAATGGGGCATGGAAACTCTCACCAATTGCACCATGTCCGTCATCAATCGATAACATAACTTTACCCCTGAGATGCTGTGGCCACGAGTGCCGCTCCACACTGGCCAGCAGATAGGATCCTCTGGAGAGAAGTCCCTTGCTGTATAATCGCTGCCTCCGTGACGTTCGTAGCATAGAAGGAAAATAGCCGTCAGCTGTTAGTTCCGTGTTGACAAACACCCAGATCGTAAAGCGCGCAGTTCCCAGTGACGTGCTGACGTCACGCTGCTGACGCGTTTCACCAGCCAATGGACGCTGGTTTCTTCAGATCGCTTTACGATCTGGGTGTTTGTCAACTTTGACAACATTGTCTTCGTTTTAATAGATCTGTGGCAGCCGTCTATCCATTGCCTCCCCTCCCTTTCTTTTGTTCGATATGTAGTGGAATTTTTTTGTATTAATAAAGCCTGTTTGTATTGATCCTAGTGTTCTGTGATGACCCTCTTAAGAGAACTATCTTCTCTTGGTTTTTCTTATATGCATTTAGGGCAATCAGTCTGTCTTTCGGCTATTGTTACTGTTGGGATCAGCCGTGTGCACTGGGTCATTGTTATTGGTTTCTCTATAAGTTAACAGTTGGCAGGCATCGTGGAAAGATGGATGAATTTACAAGGTACATTTTTTTGGGGATTTGTCAAAGTTTGGGTATTTTTATTTCTAAGTTACAATTTTTTGTGTGTGTGAATGAGCATGGGTATTATGTACTCCTACTCATTCACATGGGGTGTGGTATCTGAGGGCCCCCTAATTGGTAAAGAGGGCTTTCAGATCCCGATAAGACCCCCCCCTTGCTTCCAAACCCCCACAACCACAGGGCAAGGGTTGTGGGGAAGAGGCCCTTCTCCTCATTGACATGGCACCCCCCTATTTTGAGGGAATGTGGCATGGAAGGGCACAGGAGGGGGTTCACACACCCCTTTCCTAGCATGCCAGGTTGCATGCTCAGATTTAGGGCCTGGTATGGCATTTTTTTTTTTGCCATGAGGTACCCTATTAAAATTCATACCAGACTCAAAAGTTCAGCATCTGAACTTCTTAGTTGAATCCTGCTGGAACTGGACACGGTATAGCTCGGTCATTCTCTGCTTCATGGTACTCAAGGCTAAATGCTGATCTGACGGACCAGACTGGAGAAAAGCCAGAACTTGTCCCACTGAGACCTTCATGGTCAAGCACAATATTTATTATGCTTTGCAAGTTGGATGGTTGGCTGTGTAAGAAGTCAATCTTCTGGCTTTCAGGAGTGAATAGATGACCAAATCTGATAAGCCCCTGTCCCTCAGAACCTAGGCTTCATCTGTTGAAGCCAGTGAGCAAGAAGCAGAGTGGTGATCCAGACCTGGGACAGAAAATCTGGATGATCTGAGAGCACCCACGGGGAGTCTAACAAGTTTTGAGTATCATGGCCTCCTGGGCCAGTTCAGATCGATGAGAATCATCGGAATCTCCTCCATCTTGATTAGACCTGGCCTAAAGTGCAGCCTTGGGGCCACATCCAGCCCTTTGGCTGTCCCTGTCCGGCCCTCAATGCCTCCACTGTCAGCTTCTTCAGTGACATAAGGACCAGGAGAGAGTACCCAGCTAAGAGTGAGCTTTACACAATGGTTCCTTGGCTCCCAACAGCTGAATGGAAGGAGGCTTGCAGACAGCAGATGCAGTTGAGGAGCTGAATTACAAGTAGATTACATCTACCTGTGTCATGTACTTACCGTCTGGTGAGGAAATGAGGGCAGGTCTGCATGCTTCATTCTTGAACTATCCTTAAGATAACCAGAACTACTGAAATATGCCTACATTTGGTGTTCTATACCTTTAATAACATGAATAGTTTCTGGGAACAATCGTTTTTATTGCACTAATACAGTATATAGAGAATCTGCATACAAACAATGGAAGGTATAACTGTTTTGTGCCAAGTTATGTTACGAGAATTGAAATTGAAGTGCTACACCGCTGCTAAGAGGTAAAGATATAACTTTATTCCATTAAAATTCAGGGGTACAACCTAAAGAAGTAGCCAACATGTTTCAGGGGTCCAAGTGCCCCGTTCATCAGGGCTAGGAAGCTATGTGGAGTGGTTATTGTACTGATATCAGATGACTATGGAAATCCTCTTATGTTCTTTCTTGCCCTTGGACCTTTGAAATGCGTTGGGTACTTTTTCAAATTGCACCCCTGACTTTTACTGGAATAAAATTGTTTCTGGACCTCTTAGCAGTTGTTCATTCGCCTATCCTCATATTGATTATGCAGCAATATGGACTATAACAACAAACAGCTATTCCCTGCGATATCTGTAAACCATATTATCCCTCTACTGCCCTGCGTTATCAAACTGACATCATATTTGTGAGCCCAACCAAAGGGATTGTGGGATTGGTAGTTCCAACAGACGGCTGTTCCCCTACCTGACTAGGCATCTGGACTACATATCCCAGGTATCTTTGCTACCACCAGAGAGATTGCTGATAAAAACTATAAAAGAAACCAGAGACCTGCCTCACTCTCTCTTCCTCCTGGGCCTCGTTTGTGAAGGACCTCTCCACGCAGGGAGAGTGAGGTCACGGCCTACAGCATTCCTACCTGACCGAGAAGGGATCCAGTGCTGCCTGCTGTTTAGCGGATATCTGATCAGCACCAATCCCGACAGTGCAGCAACCCACGCTCCGTAACGGGTGATCATCACAAGTGGATCTGCAGCCGGAACGTCCATTCGGGAGTCGCTAACTGGAAGGCGTTGAATCGGCCTGGTCGTTGGTGAGAGGGCCATCGCACATCTTTGGAAACCTTTCCTTTGTTTCACTGGGACACTGTGCGCAGACAGCTTTACCTTGGGGACACTTCACTACACTTTCATTTGAACACTGTACATAATTCTCTTTAGCTACAGTCATCACAAGATATACCATCACTCTGTTACTACACCCTATCGGATACAATTAATGAGCTCCGACTGCCGGTGAAGACCATTAGATCTGCAACGGGGACATTCTGTCATTGCTACTTGAAGGGCCCTTACACCGTCCATGTTTAGCTGCATCTCTCATTAGCATCAGAGGTTAAACAGGCCGACCAGGGTTTCTCTTTCTAGATGTATTGTCAGTATTGCTGCTTAACTTGTTTAACCTTTCAGGTTATGTCCAAGTGGTACTGTACATAGGTGTATATATTATTCTGTCGTTGCCTTCTGTCTCAACTGACATTTCTTAAGTAGTCATTCGGTTGAGTTTGTGCTGCTATTCCAAACTCAGCTGAACCATTACGTCTTTGTACAACCATACCTTGACTGAAGTAGTCCAGTAAACGTTAATAGAATATAAACGCATTGAGTGTTGTATTATTGGGTTGGAAGGTTCACAGGGTCATGGCGATGCAGATGAGCAGATAAATCCAAGCAGTCCCCTAAGTGGCTGTGCTACAATTCGTTGTTCCAAATTAATAATAACTACTGCTGTAGGGAACAGACACGAAAGATACACTCCGCATCTTTCCAACTAACTGTTTTATTTTGATGCAATTGAAGGGTTTTTATACACATGATTACATAGGTATCAAATTAATATTACAATTGGAAAAAGAAGATCCCCCTAAGGAAATGGGACTTTGAAGGCCTTCAAAGTCCCATTTCCTTAGCGAGGGGGGGGGGGGGGGGTCTTCTTTTTCCATTGACTTTGGGATGGTGGCAACCAACACCATGTTTGACAATAGTGGAAATATTTAATTATTAATATCACAATTGTACCCCACTTAAACTGTTTGCTCTTGGACTCCGCCCAGACCCATTGTCTGCGAGATGCAAGGGAGCTAATGGGGACCTGATACATCTCCTTTGGCGGTGCCCAAAGTTGCACCGCTTTTGGACTGGTATAGTAAACACCATCAACAATGCTTTTCAAGTAACTGTCTCTCTTGACCCTAAACCGTGCTTATTGGGTATACCGAATGAGGTTATAACGGACAAATATGTCAGACAAGTGGTGTCCAGAGTACTCTTCCAAGCTTGAAAGCTGATCTTGCACCATTGGATCTCCCAAACCTCTCCAACTTTAGTGATGTGGTTAGCCACTATGGGAATAACTTTGAGATATGAGTGCTTGATATATCAGCATAGAGGGATGCTGGCTAGCTACCCCCGGCTTGGCTCCATTAGACCTAATTCTTGATAGGCTATGAATTTAACATGGGAACTCAACCGCTCAGTGTGTCCTCACCCTTGGAGTGAGTTTAATTTAAAATACTGGGGAAGAGATATGATGAGAATGTCTTCCTAAACCATATCTGGGAATCATACACTGTGAGATATAAAAGGACTAATGACATCTTATTTTCAATCAGTTTTAATAAACCTGCTTTGGCTATGTACAAGAACATTATTCTACTTTGTATTCTGTGAAGGTATTGTATAAATGTAATACTTCTGAATATGCATTGTGTATTGTATTGTTAAAAGTTGTTAATAAACTTTATTTTGATGTTAAAAAAAATATCACAAGTGTACTTTTATGGTAACAAAGGGCGTAACATAGGCAGGCTAATTCTAATCGAAAGAATGCAAACGTACTGAAAACCTTATTATTTTCATGTGCAATACATACAAAAATGAATACAGTTATATACAGAACTTTCAAATTTCCTTTACTATTAGACTACAAGGCAAGGAGACTTTGGGGATCCTCTGGGGCTGTAGAAGCCTCCTGCGCCGAAACCAGATCATTTACATCAACATCATATTAAAAATACTACTAAGGTAAACCTACGAGTCCATCTTTCCACACTCCTCAATTGTGTCAAGTTATGGCATCAGGAGTAAAGGCGATGTTGTTGGAAGAACAAAGTTTTTGTGTTGTGTTGGAGAACTTGACAGGTCTGGAAGGTGGGTACACAGAGGAATCTTTAAGCTACATGCTTGGACATGGCATAGGTTCATAGCACTAACAGGGTCATCAATCACATATGACCTGTTATCAAAGAGATTGCAAGATTATACACACATTTTCCATGAGAAGAATGAGGCCTGGATGGTGGGTTGCCCGGGGATTCCACCCAACTGAAAGAAAGCTTGGACAATCCAAACTAAAACCAAGAGCATCTACTGTATTTATAAAAAAAGGGGGGTGTAAGGAAAAAAACTAGGACAAAACTAGTAAGGGTGACTAGAACAAAAACCAAATGCACACTACAACGGCAATTTATAAAGAAGAAACCTGGAATTGGAGACTGTACTCCTGGCTAAATCGAAGTATAGAGATAAAATACTTTACTCACTGATGAATGAGCTGTGATTTCTGAGCCCAGTAAAGTAATTTCCTAGAGGGTGCACCATAAAAAGGAAAATGTTTCAGTGAAATAAAGTTTTGTAACTCTGTGTCAAGTTTCTCCCAGTACATTAATATATTCAGCTCCTTTTTTTTATAAATAAGAGATAGTTGTAGCCTTGGGGGATGTCCATTTCTTAAGTATAGCTCTGTGGGCCACCGGCTGACAAAGGTAGGTCCATTGCGGGCTATTGGGAAGGTCCCCCAGATTGAACGAAGGTAGGGTGCAAAGCTGGTGTGCCATTGCTGAAAAATAGTACAAAGGGTCCTCAGGGACAAGATCTGGCCACTTGGTCCAAGAAAATTGGTGATGAGGCGGGCATGACCAGAAACGATGTCTGAGAGAAGGCCTACAGAATCTGCGCAGAGGACAAGAACGACTTTTTTTAATTTGGGATGCCAACTACAGCTTGTACAGGGTTTGAGTGGGATTTTTGATGGCTGGAAAGATGGGCCTTGTCTGTAGAACATCACTCAGGGTAAGATTATGTCTTCTTACCTATGTGAATCCTCTGATGTCTCTAAAAACAGGCCTTCTGTGAGAACATTTCCCACACTCTGGGCAGGAATGGGTCTTCTGCTTTTGTGAATCCTCTGATGTATACAACAACGGGGCTTCCCATTTTTCACACTCAGGGTAGGATTAAGTCTTCTAACCCAGGTGAATCCTCTGATGTTTGTAAAGACAGGCCTTCTGTGAGAACATTTCTCACTCTCTGGGCAGGAATAGGTCTTCTCGTATGTGTAAGTCCTCCGATGTCCATGAAGAGCCGACTTCTCTGAAAGACCTTGAGGGTTTGCGTAGGGTTTTCATGGGTGGAACGATGGGCCTTGTTTGAAAGCCATTACTCAAGATAAGAATATGTCTTCTTGCCCATGTGAATTGTCTGAAGTCTGTAAAGACAGGCCTACTGTGAGAACATTTCTCACTCTCTGGGCAGGAATAGGTTTTCTCGCATGTTTGAGATCTCTGATGTTTGTGAAGAGTGGACTTCTGTAAAAAAACATTTGCCACACTCAGGACAGGAATACTGCTCCTTCATTGTTTAAAACCATTGATGTAGAAGAAGCTCAGATTTCCTACAATTTTTTTTTTATTTCACCAAATACACCTTGAGGGTTTGTGTAGGGTTTTCATGGCTGGAATGATGGGCCTTGTGTGAAAGCCATTACTCAGGAGATAAGAATATGTCTTCTTGCCCTTGTGAATCGTCTGAAGTCTGTAAAGACAGGCCTACTGTGAGAAAATTTCTCACTCTCTGGGCAGGAATAGGTCTTCTCAAAAGTGTAAGTCCTCCGATGTCCATGAAGAGCAGACTTCTCTGAAAGACCTTGAGGGTTTGCGTAGGGTTTTCATAGGTGGAACGATGGGCCTTGTTTGAAAGCCATTACTCAAGATAAGAATATGTCTTCTTGCCCTTGTGAATCGTCTGAAGTCTGTAAAGACAGGCCTTCTGTGAGAACATTTCTCACTCTCTGGGCAGGAATAGGTCTTCTCGCATGTGTAAGACCTCCGATGTCCATGAAGAGTGGACTTCTCTGAAAGACATTTCCCACACCTGTGTAAAACCTTTCATGTAGAAGAAGCTCAGATTTAGTACAAACTTATCCAAGTTCACTAAATATATGTCTTCTTGCCCTTGTGAATCGTCTGAAGTCTGTAAAGACGGGACTTCTGTGAGAGCATTACCTGAACTCTGGGCAGGAATAGGTCTTCTCACATGTGAAAGACCTCCGATGTCCATGAAGAGCAGACTTCTCTGAAAGATCTTGAGGGTTTGTGTAGGGTTTTCATGGCCGGAACGATGGGCCTTGTGCGAAAGCCATTACTCAAGATAAGAATATGTCTTCTTGCCCTTTGGAAATCGTCTGAAGTCTGTAAAGACAGGCCTACTGTGAGAACATTTCTCACTCTCTGGGCAGGAATAGGTCTTCTCGCATGTGTAATGCCACGTACACATGAGCGGACTTTAAGTCAGACTTTGCCCGGCGGACTTTTCAACGGACTTTACGACGAACTTTCTGAATGAACGGACTTGCCTACACACAATCCACCAAAGTCCGTCGAATTCGTAAGTGATGAAAAACATTTCCCATACTCAGGACAAGAATACGGCTTCTCGCCCCTGTGAGGCCTTTAATGTATTAGAAGCTCTGATTTCTAATCAAGAGCATTTCCCACGCTCCGTATAAGAAAATGGCTCCCCCCCCCCCGTGTGATTTCTGCAATGTCTGCAAAAAGATGGGACTTCTCTAAAAACTTTTCCCACGCTCAGGACAGGAATATGGCTTCTCACCCGTGTGGGATTTTTGATGTCTGACAAAGTGTTTATTTCAGCCAGAAAACACTGCCCACACCCGGGACAGGAATATGGCCACTCCCCATGTGAAATCTTTGGTGTACGTCAAGTATGTCTAATTTCAGTGAAACATTTCCCACACACAAAGAAGAATTAATGCTTCTCCCCTCTGTGATTTCTGCGATGAACGTAAAGATGGGATTTCCTTGCAAAACATTGACCACACTCAGAACAGGAATACGGCTTCTCCCCTGTGTGGGTTTTTAGATGTTTGACAAGTGTAGATTTCAGCGGATAAGACTTCCCGCACTCAGGACAGGAATACGGCCTCTCCCCTGTGTGAGAAGTTTGATGTCTGTCAAGTTTGGCTTTCAGTAGAAAACATTTCCCGCACTCAGAGCAGGGATACCGCTTCTCCCCTGTGTGAGCTCTATGATGAACGTAAAGATAGGATTTCTCTGCAAAACATTTCCCGCACTCAGAACAGGAATACGGCTTCTCCCCGGTGTGAGTTTTTAGATGTCTGACGAGTGTTGTTTTGAGCGGATACGACTTCCCGCACTCAGGACAGGAATACGGTCTCTCCCCTGTGTGAGATGTTTGATGTCTGTCAAGTTCTCCTTTCCGTGGATAACATTTCCCACACTCCGAGCAGGTATACGGCTTCTCCCCTGTGTGAGATCTAAGATGAACATAAAGATGGGACTTCTCTGCAAAACACTTCTCGCACTCAGAACAGGAATATGGCTTCTCACCGGTGTGGGATTTTAGATGTCGGACAAGTGTTGATTTCATAGGATAACATTTTCCGCACTCAGGACAGCAATACGATCTCTCCCCTGTGTGAGAAGTTTGATGTCTGTCGAGTTCTGATTTCCATTTAAAACATTTCCCGCACACGGAGCAGGAATACACCTCCCCCCCTGTGTGAGTTCTATGATGGACGTAAAGACTGGACTTTTCTGAAAAACTTTTTCCACACTCAGAACAGGAATACGGCCCTTCCCCTGTGTGAGATTTTTGATGCTTGGAAAGTTCTGATTTCCGTTTAAAACCTTTCCCACACTCAGCGCAGGAATACAGCTTCTCTCCTACATGAGTTCTATGATGTTTAAAAGGGTCTAAGTCTGAGCTAGAACTTTCCTCACATTCAGGAGAGGAAGGTTTCCCCTCCCCCTGAATCCCGGCACCTTCCCTCACAGTACGAGGTTCCTCAGAGTCAGAGGGATTCCATGGTCTATCCACACTGTGAAGTCCACCATCCATAGTGGAGCTCATTGTCTTTTCTCCTCCACAATCTCTTGTGATGTCCTTATCTTCTATTCTCCACAAAATGGGACGATGCTTTGAGGGTTTCTCCATGGCGTGTCCTGGAAAAATATAAAAACATCATCAATAGATATGAGAGGGTTAGTTCACTTCCATCAAGATTCCATCTGGATCAGGTAGATATGAGTGAGCAGATGTTCTCTGTGGATGTCCCAACCAGCTGGGACTCTCCCCCCTCTTCAGTGAAAGGGCCTTTGGTCCTCCTCCCAGATCACTTCTACATTTACACAGCCTTGTCAAAAGAGCAGGAACCAATGGGGACTGGGAGGTCCATGCTCTTTACACAACCACAAGCCTAGGCACTGGGTCATGTGATCTCTGATAGACAAGAGGGTCAAAGTTCAGACTTGTAGACCCTTTACCATAGAACAAGTGACCAAAGGCCTAGGCTTCTGGTGATATGCAGCACTGGAGGGAGCTTGCAGTAGGATTTATACCTGGAAAGATATAAGCATTTGAGTCTTCATGTTACTTCTTACTTTTCATCCCAACAAGACTGTTAACAGAGTTTTATGGTAACATCTATCTATAAGTCTGCTGGAAGAAGAGGGACCAACCTAAGAAAGGCTCAGTCTGTGTTATCATATCTGTGCTACTGTAACTAGGAGTGACACACAGCCTAATACTGCCAGCTACCACCGGGTGGCCCTACCCTTGCCTATATAACAGCTGTCAAACCGAAGACGAAGAGGGTGTGTTTTTCTTCTTTCTTTTTTCAGTCCGTCTGATGGATGTACATCGTGGGACACTTTTTTTTTTTTTCCTTTATTATTAATAAAGAAATTGTCCAAAACTGTGTCATTTTTACTTTTTTGGTAAATGGGTAGGAGTACAATGTACCCCTACCCATTCACATAGGGGGGGGGGGCTGGATCTGGGGGCCCCCCTTGTTAAAGAGGGCTTCCAGATTCCGTTAAGCCCCCTGTCCACAGACCCCGACAACCAATGGCCAGAGTTGTCGGGATGAGGACCTTGTCCCCATCAACATGGGGACAAGGTGCTTTGGGGTCCCTCCCCATGTTGAGGGCATGTGGCCTGGTATGGGGATGGCCATTTTTAAAAAAAATTGGCACAGGGTTCCCCTTAAAATCCATATCAGACCTGAAGGGCCTGGAATAGATTTTAGGGGGGCAGTACGCCTTTTTTTGGGCGCTGGGTTCCTCTTAACCACTTCAATACACTGTGTTATATATACTACACTGACTGTACTATATGTTCTCCACTGTATTATATATAAACTACAATGACTGCACTATATACTCTGAACTGCATTATATATACTATGCGGACTGCACTATATACTCTGAACTGTATTATATATACACTACGGGGACAGGACTATATAAAATTGTAATTAAATGCCCCAGTCAAACAGGTGCAGAAAAATTGGGCCTTGGATGTTGGTGGTGCCAGAACCCTAAAACACAGTTACTCTTGTTGGGTGCAGGAATGGGCCCTGCTGTTAAATATTATTTCAAAAAGTGTAATCACATGCCCATTCAGAAAGCACGGTGGATGCAGGACAGGCCAGTAGCTCAATTGCATATTAAGCAAGTTCTGGCCAATTGTCCATCCTCAAGACCCAGTTACCCAGTGGATGCTCTGTTGGAAAGGTCTCCAAGTCTGCTCTTGCCCCTAGATATTCCTGCACCAAATAATGCAGACGCTGGCGATGGTTGCTTGAACCTATGAGCCCTTGGCGCTGAGGACTGAAAAATTGTTTAAAGACATCGGTCAGCCGGCCACCTTCTCCACCGCTCTTCCTCTGACCGAATGAAGCCTCAGAAACACGTTGTCCAGCACCAGGAAATTGTAACCTCCCAGGGTCTGGAAAGGTGTTACACAAACTTTTCTTCAAGGCCTCCTGAAGATGTTTCATCCTCTGCTCCCTCTGTGAAGGCAGGATGAGTTCTGCAACTTTACCCTTGTAACGTGGATCAAGGAGGGTTGCCAGCCAGTAATAACCCCTCTCCTTGATATCACGAATCCTAGGGTTCTTTCGCAGGCTTTGCAGAATCAGGGAGGCAATGCAGCCTAAGTTTGCAGAGGCATTCAATTCTGAGTCCTCTGGGTCACTAAGGATCACATTATCCGTAATTACTTCCTCCCAGCCACATACAACTCCTTGGGTTTCTGGGGACTGAAAACCATCCCTTGAAGACTGCTGAGTGTTATCCTCTACATCCATGCTGACACAATCCTCCTCTTCTTCCTGTGTGATTGGGAGGGCTGCAGGAATACTAGTACCTGGATAAAGGGGGCTTTGAGGAGAGGTAAGGAAGTCCTCCTCTTCTGCCTCAAGTGCCCTGTCCATTATTCCACGCAGCATGTGCTCCAACAGGAAGACAAGAGGGACAATATCACTGATGCATGCATTGTCACTGCTCACCATCCTTGTGGCCTCCTCAAATGGTGACAGGACAGTGCATGCATCCTTGATCAGTAGTAGTAACAAAAAGATAAAAACCTCTGAAATCCACTTGTGTTTAAGTGGCAAAAATTATAATAATAATGATTGATCAGCCAATACGTCTATATGGACGGGGTATCTCCCTAGTAGCAGAGTAATAATCTAGTAAGAAAAAAAAAAAAAGGGGGGGGGGGTTGGGACCAGAGCAGTCCCAGGACTGCAATCAATGGGAGAATCACAACGGTATTGATAAATGAAAAATACAACTTTATTGATTTTTGCACAGTACTATAAAAATATATAAATCTTACTGATGTGGCACCAAGGCCGTATGTGTGAAATGGGTTCCCTCACAAAAAACACCAAACACTAACATGTATAGCACACTGTAGAAAAAAAAAGGAATTCTGGAGACTTACTGATCGATTTATACATTGTTACTGGACCATATCCCGCACTGGCCTGGCTTTCAGTGTTAGCCACATGCTTGTTATTATCACATACAATCCACGGTTCCACTGCCTATTGTGTACGCCTACTGACTCCTTCACCTTTCATTCATCAAGCCCGTGCCAGGGCATTAGTGTACAAGGTTATATGAAGTCAGTTTTTTGGGGGCCTATTGATACCACTTTGCCAAACAAGGGACTCTTATCCTCATGGTCTTTATCATATCTTTTCAGGGAGACCACCACTCAGAGCCAATCTACATATATGGGGGAGGGTGTGCCAGCATGCATTTTTAATGTGTTTATTATCACCCCTTTTTTCTACACTGTGCTATACATGTTAGTGTTTTTTGTGAGGGAACCCATCTCAATCATACGGCCTTGGTGCCATCCTTGATCAGTAGCCACTGGCGTGGCAAAAAGAAGCCAAGCTCCCCTGACCTGGTGCCATACTCACACAGGTACTCATTGATGGCCCTCTGCTGCGTGTGCAGCCGCTGCAGCATAGCCGATGTTGAGTTCCACCTGGTGGGCATGTCACAAATGAGGCTGTTGGTGAGCAGATTGAATTCCTATTGAATGTCAGCCAGCCGAGCACTGGCATTGTATGACCGCCGGAAATTACCACAGATTTTCTGGCCTGCCTCAGGAGATCTTGTAAGCCTGGGTACCTTGTCAAGAAACGCTGCACCACCAAATTTAGGATGTGTACCAAACATGGAACATGGGCCAAGTGTCCCTGTCAGAGAGCGGAGAGAAGACTGGTGCCGTTGTCGCATACAACCATTCCTGGCTCAAGCTGCCATGGCGTCAACTACCTCTGAGCCTGCCCCTGCAGAACTGACAGAATCTCTGCCCTAGTGTGGCTCCTGTACCCTAGGCAGACTAACTGAAGCCCCACATGGCATCTTTTAGCCTGACTGCTTGCGTAACCCCTTGAATGCTTACGGAGCACCACTGGTTCAGAGGACAATTCTGCAGAAAAGGCCATAGATGAAGAAAAAGAGGGAGCGGAGTATACAGATGTTGTGGCAGAATCACCACCAGCTTTTTGTAGGCATGGTGGCAGAACAAGCTCCAACACTGAACCCTGTCCTGCATCCTTCCCAGCTGCCAGCAGTTACCCAGTGCGCCGTGAAGGAAAGGTAACGACCCTGCCCATGCCTGGCTGGACCATGAGTCAGCGGTAATACGAACCCTGCTGCTGACCGCCCTGTCCAACGAGGGCAAAACATTGTCTTCCACATGACAGTAGAGAGCTAGAATGGGCTTACGTGAAAAGAAATGTTGTTTTGGAACCTGCCACTGTGGTACAGCACATTCCACAAATTCACGAAAGGGGCAGAGACTACCAGCTAAAAAGAAGGCAGCAGTTGCAGTGCTAGCAATTTGGCCAAGCTAGCATTCAGACACTGAGCATGTGGATGGCTGGGACTGAATTTTTTTTTATGGTTCAGCAACTGGGGTAGCAAAATTTGCCTGTTGAAATCAACTGGTGGTGTACTGATAGCAGTTAGACTGCAAGTACTTGTGGCACCTACTGCTATACTTTCATTCCTCTCAGTGCAGGTTTTTGAGAGGACTGGTGGTATAGTGGGGTTGAGATCCCAGATGAGGAGCAAGGAGAAGTCTGCCTTTTTCCATGATGTCGGGCTTTCAGGTGCTGTTGCCAACGAACTGCATGGCAGGTCATCACATGTCTTGTCAAGCATGTGGTGCCCAAGTGGCTGCTGTTCTGGGCACGCTTGATTCTCTTTAGATATATATATATATATATATATATATACACACACACACACACACACACACACACACATATATACACACACTGCCTGCACTGACTGTATATAGAGTCTACAGTGAATATATAGTCTACACTGAATGCAGAGAATGAATAATATATATATATATATATATATATATATATATATATACACATATACATATATACATATATATATATATATATATATACACACACATATACATATACATATACATATACATACACACACACACACACACACACACACACACACATATATACACACACATATATATACACATATATATATATATATATATATATATATATATATATATATATATACACACATATATACACACACATACATACACACACATACATATACACACACACACATATATACACACATACATATACACTGCCTGCATGCCACTAACTAACCTGCCTAGTCTAACTCTCTATCTCCTCCGTCCCCTCTAACACACTACACACGGCCGCTGTTGGAAGCAGCCATATATAGTGTGGGGTGTGGACTTAGCCCCATGAGCACCCTGCCTTTGGCCAATTATTGCTCTCACAGCAGAGCATGCTGGCCAAACGATGCAGGTCAGGTGCATGCTTTGGCCAATCATCAGACGTCCATGCACTGTGATCTCACAGTGCATTATAAGGTGTACCACGGCGCTCGAACCCCAGAACGGGTATCAGTACAGGGAGGGGACCATTATCAACCTGTTATTGGCTGAAATCACTCAGCTCCTGCCCTACTCTGGACCAATCAGTGTGCAGTAACAGAGCAGAGATAAGAGAAGAATATATTATGGGTCACCTGTGCTGGTCTCTGTAGGAGTGTCCTCTTCTATGAATGTCCCCGTTATTTCATCCTTCTCCATAGACTGCTGATCATCCCTCACATACTCCTCTTCTTCTTCACCCTCAACTTTTATGATAATCAGATCTTCACTCTAAACCAACAGAATGGCAGAACATAACATCTGTAACACAGAAGTATTTATGATGTGAGATCACATAGAAAATATCATCTTGTAGAGTCCAAACATCGTCTTCACATGTCAGAGTGTTCAATTACTTTATGTTCCCGACCCTCAACTCCACCTACCTGATGATGGTGAGGGATGATGTGATCTTCCTGTGTGGAATCCCGGGAATACAGAGGACGGGGACATCTCTCTGGTGGGTTTCTGTAGTTGGATGTCTCCACCATTGTGTCCTGGTACAAATCTTTGTGTATTTCGTCCATCACTACATCCTCATCATCCTCCTCTTTTATCTCTTCTTTAACCTTAAATTTAGGATCTTTCAGGTTTCCACTCTGAATATATAATACAAATGACATCAATTGTAACAATGGTAGATAATGTACAGATACTAATAATACTATTAGTGATTGTTCCTCATCTACCTGATGATGGTGAGGGATGGTGTGACCTTCCTGTGTGAAATCCCGGGAATACAGAGGACGGGGACATCTCTCTGGTGGGTTTCTGTAGCTGGATGACTCCACCATGGTGTCTATCACCCCATCCTCTTCATTCTCCTCTTTAACCTCTTCTTTGACCTCAACTCTAGGAACATCCAGGTTTCCACTCTGAATATATAATAAAAATGACATCAATTGTAACAATGCAGATAATGTACAGATCCTAATGATACTATCAGTGATTGTTCCTCGTCTATCTGATGATGGTGAGGGATGGTGTGACCTTCCTGTGTGGAATCCTGGGAATACAGAGGACGGGGACATCTCTCTGGTGGGTTTCTGTAGCTGGAGAACTCCACCATGGTGTCTATCACCCTATACTCCTTATTCTCCTCTTTAAATCGCTTCTTTGACCTCAACTGTGGACAGTGACATCCTGACACCTTATAGGAACCTGACACACACAATGATACAGTCACTATCCAGATACATCCCTTCTCTGTTTCTGCATAATACAACCCCCCTACTTGAATTTGTAAGGGGCACATAGTACTCATTTAAAAAAAATGTAACCTATAAATATAGGCACCCAAACATTTTACAAGTCCTCTAAAAAAAATGTCCCTTATTGTAAATCCATGGTCCTTCACGATGCTCGCTGATTAGCAGGAAAACAAAAATGACCCAGCGTACGCGACTGATCCTGCCGGTACTCATAGCCAAGTGACTGATCCCTGAGCTCTATAAAAGAAGGGGCTGGGTTGTTGGTGACATCATTGACCATATTGGTCCATGACCTTATTTGGTCAATGTCACTGCTCAAATATGGCCAGGGGCCATATTTGGGCAATGATGTCACTGCTATTCCTGACCGTTTATGTGGCGGGATTTCCAGTGACATCAGTTGTTTCTAGGGGCACAGCGGGTGCAAGCATCCACGGCTTCCTTAGGAACCAGTGACAGAGGGGAGTTATCATATGTGGAAGCAAAATAAATACTTCTTCTATATGATGCTCGTCTCCCGCTGAATAGGGGCTGAATAGGCGACAGTTCAGTCATTCCTCCAAACCCCCGGCCAGCCTAGGTTTGGACCAAACCAACGGCTCATCCCTACTGCTGACCAGGGTCAAGGCTGTGCAGGACATTATGGGTGAGCACCAAAATTAATCAACCACAAATTCCACCAAAATTTATATTCTAAAATAAAATTCAGTACAACCCGAATCTCATCCCTCGTTACAAGGAGACTGCTAAGGTGACACATCTCCAAAATGAAGAGAATGTTTGTGGAGAAATGTTCTGACCCTGAAGGGGTTAATCTACTACTATATATGTGTGTATCATCATCTGCTGGAGATAAAAGACGTCACAGTGACTATGGAGGAAGAGGATGGACCTCACAGGGCGGGGGAGTTACTGGGTGTAAATAGAAAATAAGATCTTATTACCTCTTCTGTTGCCATTTCCAGCTTTGTCTTCTGTCTACTTCCTCCCGACTCACATCTCACCCGGGACTTCTTTATTTATACTTTACATCACTTCCTGTCTTCCATAGAGACTTCCTGTCTGGGAAGAAGTGAGATCGCCACCTTGTGGAGCTCAGAGGAACTGCAGCCCCGAGATATGTCTTGTAGTGTGAACACGGCCTTGTGCTGTGTGTGTATGGACTGTACACTCACCGACCACTTTATTGGGCCCACCTTGCTAGTACCAGGTTGGACCCTCTTTTGCCTTCATTCTTCGTGACATAGATACAACAAGGTGTTGGAAATAATCCTCAGAGTGACATGATAGCATCACGTAGTTGCTGCAGATTTGTCGGCTGCACATCCATGATGCCAATCTCCCATTCCACCTAGAGTTGCCACCTCATCCCTTTAAACCCGAACACCTTTGAATTACATGGGTTCTGAGGCTGATTAAATGCAGATTAGGCACCAAGTGAGTTTAATTACCACCTTAATCAGCCACAGAACCTGTGTAATTCATATGTGTTCGGGTTTAAAGGGATGAGGTGGCAACCATAATTCCACCACATCCCAAAGGTGCTCTATAGCAGTGGTCATCAACCCTGTTCTCAGGCCAGGTTTTATGTATTACCTTGGGGGAGATGCAGACTAGAATACTGCAATCACTAAGCAGCAAATGATATCATCTGTGATGTATTTCAGCTATATTTCAGGTTTTATGTATTACCTTGGGGGGAGATGCAGACTAGAATACTGCAATCACTGAGCAGCAAATGATATCATCTGTGATGTATTTCAGCTATCTTGCAAACCTGGCCTGTTGGTGGGCCCTGAGGACAGGGTTGATGACCACTGCTCTATTATATGAGATGTGGTGAGTGTGGAGGCCATTGGAGTACAGTGACCTCATTGTCCAGTGGTGAGATGATTGGAGCTTTGTGACATGGTGCATTATCCTGCTGAAAGGAGCCATCAGAAGATGGGGACACTGTAGTCATAAATGGATGGATCCATGCGCCAAATTCTGACCCCACCATCTGAATGTTTCAGCTGAAATCCAGACTCATCAGACCAGGCAACGTGTTTCCAATCTTCTATTGTCCAATTTTGGTGATCCCGTGCCAACTGTAGCGTCTGTTTCCTGTTCTTAGCTGACAGGAGTGGCACCCGGTGTGGTCTTCTGCTGCTGTAGCTCATCTGCTTCAAGGTTGGATGTGTTGTGTGTTCAGAGATGGTATTCTGCATACCTTGGGTGTAACGAGTTGTCATTTGAGTTACTCTTGCTTTCTATCATCTGGAACCAGTTTGTCCATTCACCTCTGACATCAACAAGGCATTTTCCTCCAAACAACTGCCGCTCACTGGATATTTTCTCTTTTCCCACCATTCTCTGTAATCCCGAGAGATGGTTGTGCATGAAAATCCCAGAAATGCTCAGACCAGCCCGTCTGCCACCAACAACCATACCACATTCCAAGTCACATAAATCCCCTTTCTTCCCCGTTCTGGTGCTCCATTTGAACTTCAGCAAATCATCTTCACCACATCTAGATGTCTAAATGCATTGAGTTGCTGCCATGTGATTGGCAGACTAGCAATTTGTGTTACCAAGCAATTAAACAGGTTTACCTAATAAAGTGGCCATGGGGGTGTCTATCCTTTTTAGGGTTGCCACCTTTTCTTCACGCTAAACCAGAAAATTTTCTGGCACACAACATTTTTTTTTTGTAGTATAAACAATAGGATTGTAAAAGACCGTGGCGCGTGCCACAGCTAACAGTGGGTGTGGCCAAACATGTTAACAGCGGTGGGGGGGGCTTGAAGTAGCTCCCAAATCCCCAAATCAGTCCATCAGACCCAAGGCACCCCAAAGCGGACCATCCTAACCACAGCACCTCAAAGAATTAAATCCTACTCACAGCACCCGAAAGCAGACCCACACTTCTCCTGGCACCCCAAAGTAGTCCACCCCACCTAGGACACCCCAAACTTCCCCTTTTGTACCCCACCCTACTCCTGCCAGTACACAGCTAATAACCCCACAGGAAGCAGTGCTGTGTCCCCCATCATACCTCTGTAATACACCCCGAGTACAGGTCCAGCAATCCCCTACTGTACAGGGAACACCCACAGCCCACGTCAGTCCACCTCCCCCACTCTCCAGACACATGTGCTGTATATAGAGCTGTGAGAAGCAGATGGGGATGACTCTTGGTCTCCAAGGAGGAGAAGAAGCGCCGGGCTCCCCGCTTTCTCTACTCTGCCAGTGACGTTATTAACCTTAACTTCTGTAAATGTGAAGCCTCCTGTCACCTCCACTAATGAGGATTTGTGGCCGGGTTTCTGGTGTACTAAAACCCAGACACAAGATTCAAAACCCAGATTGCTGGCAACCCTAGGTGTAGTCAGGTGCACCGACGGGGAGCAGTAGGTTGGACACAGGGGCAGTGGGGTGGGCAAGGGAGAAGTGGAGTGGACTGGGGGAGGGCAGCGAAATGGAGGGGGGGGGCAGCGGAATGGACTGGAGGGCAGTGGGTGGACTGGAGGGCACCAGAGTAGACAGGAGGGCAGGGGAGTGGAAAAGGGGGGCAGCGGGATGGACTGGTTGGCAGGGGGGAGTGGACAGGAGGGCAGCAAGATGAACTGGAGACAGCGGAGTGGACTGGAGGCCAGTGAGAGTAGACTGGAGGGCAGCGGAGTGGACAGGGGCAGCGGGATGGACTGGAGGGCAGCAGAGTGGACAGGAGGGCAGCAGAGTGGGCAGGGGGCAGCAGGATGGACTGGAGGCAGCAGAGTGGACTAGAGGGCAACGGGATGGACTGGAGGGCAGTGAGATGGACTGGAGGGCAGCGGAGTAGACAGGAGGGCAGCAAAGTGGACAGGGGCAGTGCGGCAGACAGGAGGGCAGCAGAGTGGGCAGGAGGGGGGCAGTGGAATAGACAGGAGGGGAAGTGGACTGGGGGAGCAGTGGAGGGAGTGGAGTGGAGTGGACAGGGGAGGCAGCAGGACAGACTGGAGGGCAGTGGAGTGGACTGGGGGGGCATTGGGATGGACTGGAGGGTAGCGAAGTGGACAGGAGGGCAGCAGAGTGGACTGGAGGAGCAGTGGGATGGACTGGAGGGTAGCGGAGTAAACGGGGGGGGGGGCAGTGGGATGGACCGGAGGGTAGTGGAGTGGACAGGAGGGCAGCGGAGTGGACTGGAGGGGCAGTGGGATGGACTGGAGGGTAGCGGAGTGGACAGGAGGGCAGTGGGATGGACTGAAGGGCAGCGGTGTGGACAGGAGGGCAGCGGAGTAGACAGTGGGAAGGACTGGAAGGCAGCAGAGTGAACAAGGGGAGTAGTGAAGTGGACAGGAAAGCAGCAGAGTGGGCAAGGGGGCAGTGTGATGGACAGGGGAGCAGTGGAGTGGACTGGGGGCAGTGGAGTGGACAGGGGGGGCAGTGGGATGGACTGGAGGGCAGCGGAGTGGACAGAAGGGCAGTGGAGTGGACAAGGGGGCAGTGGGATGGACTGGAGGGCAGCGGAGTGGACAGGGGGAAATGGACTAGACAGGGGGAGCAGTGAAGTGGACAGTGGGGCAGTGGGATAGACTGGAGGGCAGCGGAGTGGACAAGGAGGCAGTGGGATGGACAGGGGAAAATTGAGTTGAAGGGGGGCATTGTGATAGACAGGGGGGCAGTGGAGTGGACAGGGGAAAATGGAGTGGAAGGGGGGCATTGTGATGGACAGGGGGGCAGTGGAGTGGACAGGGGGTCAGCAGGGTGGACTGGGGGTAAATGGAGTGAACAGGGGGAGCAATGAAGTGGACAGGAGGGCAGCGGAGTAGACAGGGAGGCAGTGTGATGGACAGGGGGGAAGTGGAATGGACAATGGGGGCAGTGGAGTGGACAGGGGGGCAGTGTGATGGACAGAGGGGCAGTGGAGTGGACTGGGGGGCAGCGGAGTGGGCAGGGGGGGCACAGTTCCTCCCAATGACACCCACAATGGGGTCCAATGACACCAACAGTGGGGCACAATTTCTCCCAATGACACCAAAGATGGGGCATTGCTTATTCCAACTAACGTTGGGACCTTTTCTACTCCTAATGCTCATAATCCAGGTCGAAAGTTTGGAGACCTCTGATCTAATACATTCTCTATGCCAGTGGTCTCCAAACTGTGGCCCGGGGGACTGGATGCAGCCCTTTGCATGTTTTTATCCAGCCCTTGGGGCATTATTTCATTCACAGACACCAACGAAGGGGCACAATTCCTCCCATTGACACCAACGAAGAGGCACAATTCTTACCAATGATGGGGCACAATTCCTACCAATGATGGGGCACAGTTCCTCCCAACAACATCAACAATGGGGCACTATTCCTCCCACTGACACCAAAGATGGGGTATTCTTTATTCCACATGACGTCGGGTTTTCTACCTCCAATGCCCACAATCCAGCCCCTCTTAAGTCTGAAGGATGGTAAACTGGCCCTTTTTTTAGAAAGTTTGGAGACCCTTGCTCTAGTGGGTGTTTTGGAGGTGTCATGGTTACTAAATCTGCCAGGGTGGTGCCATGTGCCTCCACTGTGTGGTTCTTTTCTCCTGTCCAGCAGACTGGCCATATATGGACAATGACATTGACCAAAGATGGGCCATGGCAAACTTTGGTCAATGATGTTGCCACTATTCCAGCCCCTCCTCGTATACAACTGATGACAACTCGGGGAGCTGTCATTTGGCTAGTGTTACCATTAGGATCGGCCGAGTGCATGTAACTTGTCAAATGTCTGTCACGAACAACCCAGAACCCTCCAGTACATTTACCAGTCTGCAAAAAATCCTCCACCCCAAACGTGCTCATCCATGTCTTTATGGACCTTGCTTTGTGCACTGGTCCAAATCATTTGGTGGAGGGGGGGATTATGGTGTGGGGGTTGTTTTTCAGGGGTTGGGCTTGGCCCCTTAGTTCCAGTGAACTCTTAAGGCGTCAGCATACCAAGACATTTTGGACAATTTCATGCTCCCAACTTTGTGGGAGCAGTTTGGGGATGTCCCCTTCCTGCAGTGCACAAAGCAAAGGTCCATGAAGACACGGATGAGCGAGATTGGTGTGGAGGAACTTGACTGGCCTGCATAGTCATGATCCCCATGATTAAGCACCGGGGGTGGGGTGAAACATGTTGGCGTTGTGGTCTGGATGAATCGAGCTGAGGCTGCTTTTACTTACTTGCTAATCACACGGGTCCAGGTGAGGTGTGCAGCAGTCGGGATATCTTTTTTTGCAGTATGCTTTGGGTCTGGACGGACCTTTCCTCAGCCTGCACCCTCACTGGTCAGCGGCATCCAACTAACCAGACTTTGACAGCCTAAGTGGGGACCCTCAAGCATTTATCATTGGCCTGCACAGGGGGTTGAGGTCAGACGTGACCTCTTTTTGGCATGAAATTGTCCAAAATGTCTTGGTATACTGAAGCCTTAAGAGATCCCTTCACTGGAACTAAGGGGCCAACCCCAAGCCCTGAAAAACAATCCCACACCATAATCCCCCCTCCACCAAATGATTTGGGCCAGTGCACAAAGCAAGGTCCATAAAGACACAGATGAGCGAGATTGGAGTGGAGGAACTTGACTGGCCTGCGCAAAGTCCTGATCTCAACCCGAAAGAACACATTTGGGATGAATTAGAGCAGAGACTGTGAGCCAGGCCCTCTTGTCCAACATCAGTGCCTGACCTCACAAATGCTCTTCTGGAAGAATGGTCCAACATTCCCATAGACACCCTCCTAAACCTTGTGGACGGCCTTCCCAGAAGAGTTGAAGCTGTTATAGCCGCAAAGGGCGGAGCCAACTCAATATTGAACCCTACGGACTAAGACTGGAATGCCATTAAAGTTCATGTGTGTGTAAAAGGCAGGCGTCCCAACACTTTTGGTAATATAGTGTATGTCGGACCGCTCATTGCCGACTTGTGAATTTTGGAGGAATAGGGGTGGCACCGGGTTCAGGATGACCTCCTCATTCTCTCAGCACATTTTGGGGCTCGTCAGACCTCACTATGTCCAGATGTCAGGAGTCCGAGATGGCCAGATCTGTGTAGCTACACAAGTACACAATGTATAAGGAAGTAACTGATGTAAACTTCCTCAGTAACAGAAACCCAACAAACTAACCATATAAGATATATACAAAATAGAAACAAGACGGGGAACGGGGGAATACCCGAGATACAAGAAAAAGGGGGAAGTCGGGTGGGGTTGTCACCTTTCCTTCAAGTCAAACCCGAACACTTTAGCGGCGCACAGCAATTCTTTTAATTGTATAAACTATACATATATTTTGCAATTAAATAACATTTCTAATCATTTGAAGTTAATCACAAGAATCCCCCTTTACATCAGAGTCCACAGAGTTCCCCTTTACATCTGAATCTGCAGAGCTCCCCTTTACATCTGAATCCACAGAGTTCCCCTTTACATCTGAATCCACAGAGTTCCCCTTTACATCTGAATCCACAGAGCTCCCCTTTACATCTGAATCCACAGAGTTCCCCTTTTACATCTGAATCCACAGAGTTCCCCTTTTACATCTGAATCCACAGAGTTCCCCTTTACATCTGAATCCACAGAGTTCCCCTTTTACATCTGAATCCTCAGAGTTCTCCTTTTACATCTGAATCCGCAGAGTTCCCCTTTACATCAGAATCTGCAGAGTTCCCCTTTACATCTGAATCCGCAGAGTTCCCCTTTACATCAGAATCTGCAGAGTTCCCTTTTACATCTGAATCCACAGAGTTCCCCTTTACATCAGAATCTGCAGAGTTCCCCTTTTACATCTGAATCCGCAGAGTTCCCCTTTTACATCTGAATCCAAAGAGTTCCCTTACACTGTAAAGGGGGACTCTGAAGACTTTGATGTAAGGGGAGAACTCTGGGGATACTGACATAAGGGATGTTTTGGGAACCCTGATTTAAGAAGAACTCTGATGTACAGAGAGAACTCTGATGTAATGTGGGAACACTGCGGCCTCTGGTGTAAGGGGGAACTCTGATGTAAGGGTGTCCCTGTTAACCAGAGTCCCAATGACATCAGAGTTCCCTGCATTCCCCATTAATAAGGGTTCCTAGAGCCCCCTTTACATCAGAGTCCACAGAGTCCCCCTTTACATCTAAAGTCGCAGAGTTTCCTCTTACATATGAACTGGCAGAGTTCTCTTACACTGTAAGGGGGGACTCTGATGTAAGGGAGAACTCTGACATATGGGATGCTCTGGGAACCCTGATTTAGGGGGGAACAATGAGAACTCTGATGCACGGAGAGGACTCTGATGTAAGGGTGTCCCTGTTAACCAGAGTCCCAATTACATCAGAGTTCCCTGCATTCCCCTTTAATTAGGGTTCCTAGAGCCCCCTTTACAGCAGAGTCCAGAGTCCCCCTTTACATCTGAACTCGCAGAGTTCCCCCTTTTACATCTGAACTTGCTGTAAGGGGGGGACTCTGCAGACTCTGATGTAAGGGAGAACTCTGGGGACTCTGACATAAGGGATGCTCTGGGAACCCTGATTTCCCTGCTGGGAAGTCACAGTCCGGTCTGAATAATGTGTCCGGGTTTCAGAAACCTGGACGCATGATTCAAAACCCAAACTGTCCGGACAGGTGGCAACCATAGAATCAGGGGCTGGGTACAGGAAGAGCAGGAGGCAGCAGGGCACAGGGGTGAGGGTGCAAGGCTAGCTCAAGAGTGGGATCGGGTCTTCTGCCTGTGTGAATCCTCTGATGTCGGTAAAGAGTGGACTTCTTAGCAGAACATTTCCCGCACTCAGGACAGGGATAGCACTTCTCACCTCTGTGAAGTCTTTCATGTAGAAGAATCTCTGATCTCCATTGACAATATTTCCCGCACTCAGGACAGGAATATGGCTTCTCCCAAGTGTGATTCCGACAATGTCTTCAAGAGACGGGACTTCTCTGAGAAACACTTCCCGCACTCAGGACAGGAATATGGCTTCTCCCAAGTGTGATTCTGACAATGTCTTCAAGAGACGGGACTTCTCTGAGAAACACTTCCCGCACTCAGGACAGGAATATGGCTTCTCCCAAGTGTGATTCCGACAATGTCTTCAAGAGACGGGACTTCTCTGAGAAACACTTCCCGCACTCAGGACAGGAATATGGCTTCTCCCAAGTGTGATTCTGACAATGTCTTCAAGAGACGGGACTTCTCTGAGAAACACTTCCCGCACTCAGGACAGGAATATGGCTTCTCCCAAGTGTGATTCCTACAATGTCTTCAAGAGACGGGACTTCTCTGAGAAACACTTCCCGCACTCAGGACAGGAATATGGCTTCTCCCAAGTGTGATTCCGACAATGTCTTCAAGAGACAGGACTTCTTTGAGAAACACTTCCCGCACTCAGGACAGGAATATGGCTTCTCACAAGTGTGATTCCGACAATGTCTTCAAGAGACGGGACTTCTCTGAGAAACACTTCCCGCACTCAGGACAGGAATATGGCTTCTCCCAAGTGCGATTCCGACAATGTCTTCAAGAGACGGGACTTCTCTGAGAAACACTTCCCGCACTCAGGACAGGAATATGGCTTCTCCCAAGTGTGATTCCTACAATGTCTTCAAGAGACGGGACTTCTCTGAGAAACACTTCCCGCACTCAGGACAGGAATATGGCTTCTCCCAAGTGTGATGCTGACAATGTCTTCAAGAGACGGGACTTCTCTGAGAAACACTTCCCGCACTCAGGACAGGAATATGGCTTCTCCCAAGTGTGATTCCGACAATGTCTTCAAGAGACGGGACTTCTCTGAGAAACACTTCCCGCACTCAGGACAGGAATATGGCTTCTCCCAAGTGTGATTCCGACAATGTCTTCAAGAGACAGGACTTCTCTGAGAAACACTTCCCGCACTCAGGACAGGAATATGGCTTCTCCCAAGTGTGATTCCAACAATGTCTTCAAGAGACGGGACTTCTCTGAGAAACACTTCCCGCACTCAGGACAGGAATATGGCTTCTCCCAAGTGTGATTCCGACAATGTCTTCAAGAGAAGGGACTTCTCTGAGAAACACTTCCCGCACTCAGGACAGGAATACGGCTTCTCCCAAGTGTGATTCCGACAATGTCTTCAAGAGACGGGACTTCTCTGAGAAACACTTCCCGCACTCAGGACAGGAATATGGCTTCTCCCAAGTGTGATTCTGACAATGTCTTCAAGAGACGGGACTTCTCTGAGAAACACTTCCCGCACTCAGGACAGGAATATGGCTTCTCCCAAGTGTGATTCCGACAATGTCTTCAAGAGACGGGACTTCTCTGAGAAACACTTCCCGCACTCAGGACAGGAATATGGCTTCTCCCAAGTGTGATTCTGACAATGTCTTCAAGAGACGGGACTTCTCTGAGAAACACTTCCCGCACTCAGGACAGGAATATGGCTTCTCCCAAGTGTGATTCCTACAATGTCTTCAAGAGACGGGACTTCTCTGAGAAACACTTCCCGCACTCAGGACAGGAATATGGCTTCTCCCAAGTGTGATTCCGACAATGTCTTCAAGAGACAGGACTTCTTTGAGAAACACTTCCCGCACTCAGGACAGGAATATGGCTTCTCACAAGTGTGATTCCGACAATGTCTTCAAGAGACGGGACTTCTCTGAGAAACACTTCCCGCACTCAGGACAGGAATATGGCTTCTCCCAAGTGCGATTCCGACAATGTCTTCAAGAGACGGGACTTCTCTGAGAAACACTTCCCGCACTCAGGACAGGAATATGGCTTCTCCCAAGTGTGATTCCTACAATGTCTTCAAGAGACGGGACTTCTCTGAGAAACACTTCCCGCACTCAGGACAGGAATATGGCTTCTCCCAAGTGTGATTCCGACAATGTCTTCAAGAGACGGGACTTCTCTGAGAAACACTTCCCGCACTCAGGACAGGAATATGGCTTCTCCCAAGTGTGATTCTGACAATGTCTTCAAGAGACGGGACTTCTCTGAGAAACACTTCCCGCACTCAGGACAGGAATATGGCTTCTCCCAAGTGTGATTCCTACAATGTCTTCAAGAGACGGGACTTCTCTGAGAAACACTTCCCGCACTCAGGACAGGAATATGGCTTCTCCCAAGTGTGATTCCGACAATGTCTTCAAGAGACAGGACTTCTTTGAGAAACACTTCCCGCACTCAGGACAGGAATATGGCTTCTCACAAGTGTGATTCCGACAATGTCTTCAAGAGACGGGACTTCTCTGAGAAACACTTCCCGCACTCAGGACAGGAATATGGCTTCTCCCAAGTGCGATTCCGACAATGTCTTCAAGAGACGGGACTTCTCTGAGAAACACTTCCCGCACTCAGGACAGGAATATGGCTTCTCCCAAGTGTGATTCCTACAATGTCTTCAAGAGACGGGACTTCTCTGAGAAACACTTCCCGCACTCAGGACAGGAATATGGCTTCTCCCAAGTGTGATGCTGACAATGTCTTCAAGAGACGGGACTTCTCTGAGAAACACTTCCCGCACTCAGGACAGGAATATGGCTTCTCCCAAGTGTGATTCCGACAATGTCTTCAAGAGACGGGACTTCTCTGAGAAACACTTCCCGCACTCAGGACAGGAATATGGCTTCTCCCAAGTGTGATTCCGACAATGTCTTCAAGAGACAGGACTTCTCTGAGAAACACTTCCCGCACTCAGGACAGGAATATGGCTTCTCCCAAGTGTGATTCCAACAATGTCTTCAAGAGACGGGACTTCTCTGAGAAACACTTCCCGCACTCAGGACAGGAATATGGCTTCTCCCAAGTGTGATTCCGACAATGTCTTCAAGAGAAGGGACTTCTCTGAGAAACACTTCCCGCACTCAGGACAGGAATACGGCTTCTCCCAAGTGTGATTCCGACAATGTCTTCAAGAGACGGGACTTCTCTGAGAAACACTTCCCGCACTCAGGACAGGAATATGGCTTCTCCCAAGTGTGATTCTGACAATGTCTTCAAGAGACGGGACTTCTCTGAGAAACACTTCCCGCACTCAGGACAGGAATATGGCTTCTCCCAAGTGTGATTCCGACAATGTCTTCAAGAGACGGGACTTCTCTGAGAAACACTTCCCGCACTCAGGACAGGAATATGGCTTCTCCCAAGTGTGATTCTGACAATGTCTTCAAGAGACGGGACTTCTCTGAGAAACACTTCCCGCACTCAGGACAGGAATATGGCTTCTCCCAAGTGTGATTCCTACAATGTCTTCAAGAGACGGGACTTCTCTGAGAAACACTTCCCGCACTCAGGACAGGAATATGGCTTCTCCCAAGTGTGATTCCGACAATGTCTTCAAGAGACAGGACTTCTTTGAGAAACACTTCCCGCACTCAGGACAGGAATATGGCTTCTCACAAGTGTGATTCCGACAATGTCTTCAAGAGACGGGACTTCTCTGAGAAACACTTCCCGCACTCAGGACAGGAATATGGCTTCTCCCAAGTGCGATTCCGACAATGTCTTCAAGAGACGGGACTTCTCTGAGAAACACTTCCCGCACTCAGGACAGGAATATGGCTTCTCCCAAGTGTGATTCCTACAATGTCTTCAAGAGACGGGACTTCTCTGAGAAACACTTCCCACACTCAGGACAGGAATATGGCTTCTCCCAAGTGTGATGCTGACAATGTCTTCAAGAGACGGGACTTCTCTGAGAAACACTTCCCGCACTCAGGACAGGAATATGGCTTCTCCCAAGTGTGATTCCGACAATGTCTTCAAGAGACGGGACTTCTCTGAGAAACACTTCCCGCACTCAGGACAGGAATATGGCTTCTCCCAAGTGTGATTCCGACAATGTCTTCAAGAGACAGGACTTCTCTGAGAAACACTTCCCGCACTCAGGACAGGAATATGGCTTCTCCCAAGTGTGATTCCAACAATGTCTTCAAGAGACGGGACTTCTCTGAGAAACACTTCCCGCACTCAGGACAGGAATATGGCTTCTCCCAAGTGTGATTCCGACAATGTCTTCAAGAGAAGGGACTTCTCTGAGAAACACTTCCCGCACTCAGGACAGGAATACGGCTTCTCCCAAGTGTGATTCCGACAATGTCTTCAAGAGACGGGACTTCTCTGAGAAACACTTCCCGCACTCAGGACAGGAATATGGCTTCTCCCAAGTGCGATTCCGACAATGTCTTCAAGAGACGGGACTTCTCTGAGAAACACTTCCCGCACTCAGGACAGGAATATGGCTTCTCCCAAGTGTGATTCCGACAAGGTCTTCAAGAGACAGGACTTCTCTGAGAAACACTTCCCGCACTCAGGACAGGAATATGGCTTCTCCCAAGTGCGATTCCGACAATGTCTTCAAGAGACGGGACTTCTCTGAGAAACACTTCCCGCACTCAGGACAGGAATATGGCTTCTCCCAAGTGTGATGCTGACAATGTCTTCAAGAGACGGGACTTCTCTGAGAAACACTTCCCGCACTCAGGACAGGAATATGGCTTCTCCCAAGTGTGATTCCGACAATGTCTTCAAGAGACGGGACTTCTCTGAGAAACACTTCCCGCACTCAGGACAGGAATATGGCTTCTCCCAAGTGCGATTCCGACAATGTCTTCAAGAGACAGGACTTCTCTGAGAAACACTTCCCGCACTCAGGACAGGAATATGGCTTCTCCCAAGTGTGATTCCAACAATGTCTTCAAGAGACGGGACTTCTCTGAGAAACACTTCCCGCACTCAGGACAGGAATATGGCTTCTCCCAAGTGTGATTCCTACAATGTCTTCAAGAGACGGGACTTCTCTGAGAAACACTTCCCGCACTCAGGACAGGAATATGGCTTCTCCCAAGTGTGATTCCGACAATGTCTTCAAGAGAAGGGACTTCTCTGAGAAACACTTCCCGCACTCAGGACAGGAATACGGCTTCTCCCAAGTGTGATTCCGACAATGTCTTCAAGAGAAGGGACTTCTCTGAGAAACACTTCCCGCACTCAGGACAGGAATACGGCTTCTCCCAAGTGTGATTCCGACAATGTCTTCAAGAGACGGGACTTCTCTGAGAAACACTTCCCGCACTCAGGACAGGAATATGGCTTCTCCCAAGTGCGATTCCGACAATGTCTTCAAGAGACGGGACTTCTCTGAGAAACACTTCCCGCACTCAGGACAGGAATATGGCTTCTCCCAAGTGTGATTCCGACAAGGTCTTCAAGAGACGGGACTTCTCTGAGAAACACTTCCCGCACTCAGGACAGGAATATGGCTTCTCACCCGTGTAAAATCTTTGATGTGTGACAGGTTCTGATTTCAGTGGAACATTTCCCGCACACAAGGAAGAATTACTTATTTAATTTCTATTTTATTATGATTTATTTTTCTCCTGTGTGAGATTTTTGATGTCTGTAAAGACGGGACTTCTCTGGGAAACCTTTCCCGCACTCAGAACAGGAATACGGCTTCTCCCCTGTGTGGGATTTTACATGTCTGACAAGTGTCGATTTCAGCGGAAAACATTTCCCGCACTCAGGACAGGAATACGGTTTCTCCCCAGTGTGAGAAGTTTGATGTCTGCCAAGTTCTAATTTCCGTTGATAACATTTCCCGCACTCAGAGCAGGTATACGGCTTCTCCCCTGTGTGAGATTTTTGATGTATGACAAGCTCTGATTTCCATTGAAAACATTTCCCGCACTCAGAGCAGGAATACAACTTCTCCTGTGTGTGAGTTCTACGATGGTCGTAAAAAAGGGATTTCGATGCAAAACTTTTCCCGCAATCAGTACAGAAATATGGTTTCTCACCTGTGTGGATTCTTTGATGTCTGACCAGTGTTGATTTCAGCGGATAACATTTCCCGCACTCAGAACAGGAATATGGTCCCTCCCCTGTGTGAGAGTTTTGATGTCTGACAAGCGCTGATTTCTGCTGAAAACATTTCCCGCACTCAGGACAGCAATATGGTCTCACCCCTGTGTGAGAAGTTTGATGACTGTCAAGCGTTGATTTCCGTAGAAAACATTTCCCGCACTCAGAGCAGGAATACGGCTTCTCACCTGTGTGGGATTTTAGATGTCGGACAAGTGTTGATTTCAGCGGATAACATTTCCCGCACTCAGGACAGGAATACGGTCTCTCCCCTGTGTGGGAAGTTTGATGCCTCTCAAGTTCTGATTTCCATTTAAAGCATTTCCCGCACTCAGAGCAGGAATACACCTCCCCCCCTGTGTGATTTCTATGATGTTTAAAAGGACTAAATTCTGAGATAGAACTTTCCTCACATTCAGGAGAGGAAGGTTTCTCCTCCCCCTGAATCCCGGCACCATCCCTCACAGTACGAGGTTGCTCAGAGTCAGAGGGATTCCATGGTCTATCCACACTGTGAAGTCCACCATCCACAGTGGAGATCATTGTCTTTTCTCCTCCACAATCTCCTGTGATGTCCTCGTCTTCCGTTTTACAACCTGGAGATAAAGTGAGACGATCCTTTGAGGGTTTCTCCATGGTGTGTCCTGGAAAAATATAAAAACATCATCAATAGATATGAGAGGGTTAGTTCACTTCCATCAAGATTCCATCTGGATCAGGTAGATATGAGTGAGCAGATGTTCTCTGTGGATGTCCCAACCAGCTGGGACTCTCCCCCCTCTTCAGTCAAAGAGACTTTGGTCCTCCTCCCAGATCACTTCTACATTTACACAGCCTTGTCAGAAGAGCAGGAACCAATGGGGACTGGGAGGTCCATGCTCTTCACAAACCACATGCCTAGGCACTGGGTCATGTGATCTCTGATAAACAAGAGGGTCAAAGTCTTGACTTGTAGACTCTTTACCATAGAACAAGTGACCATAGGCCTAGGCTTCTGGTGATATGTTACTCAGTGTGAAGTAACAGAGCAGAGATAAGAGAAGAATATATTATGGGTCACCTGTGCTGATCTCTGTAGGAGTGTCCTCCTCTATGAATGTCCTCGTCATTCCAGCCTCCTCCGTATATTGCTGATCATCCCTCACATACGTCTCTTCTACTTCACCCTCAACTTTCATGTTCATCAGATCTTCACCCTAAACCAACAGAATGGCAGAAAATAACATCTGTAACATAGGAGTATTTATGATGTGAGATCACATAGAAAATATCATCTTGTAGAGTCCAAACATCGTCTCCACATGTCAGAGTGTTCAATCACTTTATGTTCCCGACCCTCAACTCCACCTACCTGATGATGGTGGGGGATGGGGTGACCTTCCTGTGTGGAATCCAGAGGACGGGGACATCTCTCTGGTGGGTTCCTGGTATTAGGCGGCTCCATCATATCCTTGTATCCTTCTGAAAACTCCTCCATCACTCCATACTCCTCATCCTCCTCTTTAAATTCTTCTTTAACAATAATATTATTATCCCCGAGGATTTCACTCTAAATATAAAATAGAATCTTTATTGTAAAAAACGTGCTTGTGTATAAATTATAACTACCAATAACTGTTCCTCATCTACCTGATGATGGTGAGCGATGGTGTGATCTTCCTGTGTGGAATCCCGGGAATACAGAGGACGGGGACATCTCTCTGGTGGGTTTCTGTAGTTGGATGTCTCCACCATGGTGTCCTGGTACAGAGCTTTGTGTTCTTTTAGAAACGCTGACTTCCTCATCACCCCATCCTCATCATCCTCCTCTTTTATCTCTTCTTTAACCTCAACTTTAGGATCTCTCAGGTTTCCACTCTGAATATATAATAAAAATGACATAAATGGTAACAATGCAGATAATGTACAGATCCTAATGATACTATCAGTGATTGTTCCTCATCTACCTGATGATGGTGAGGGATGGTGTGACCTTCCTGTTTGGCATCCCGGGAATACAGAGGATGGGGACATCTCTCTGGTGGGTTCCTGGTATTAGGTGGCTCCATCATATCCTTGTGTCCTTCTGAAAACTCCTCCATCACTCCATACTCCTCATCCTCCTCTTTATACTCTTCTTTAACATCAATATTATCATCCCCATGACATCTATCTGGTGGGTTCCCATTACTGGATCCATCTGTAGGAAACACACACACTGACTGAATACATTGTTTCTATGTGTTTATCAGATGATGGGGGATCTAGGTGGACCCTCCGTACTGCTTTCTCCTTTACAATAAAGTCTCCTCTTACCCGGTGATGTGAGGGGCGGCTGATTGTCGATCATGACGTCCTTGTAGAGATCCTTGTGTCCTTCTAAATACTCCCACTCCTCCATGGAGAAATAGACAGTGACATCCTGACACACACAATGATACAGTCACCATCCAGACACATCCCTTGTCTGTTACTGGATAATACAACCCCCTACGTGAATTAGAATACATTGTAGCCCAAGAAATAAAAGCACCCAAACATATTACAAGTCTTTTAATTAAAGAAATAGAAATGCCAAGAACATGTTCCTTGTTGTAAATACATTGTCAATCATGATGCTCGCTGATTAGCAAGAAAACAAAAATGACCCAGCGTACACGACTGATCCTGCCGACACTCATAGCCAAGTGACAGCTCACTGGTGACATCTTTGACCAAATATGGACATCTTTGACCAAATATGGCCATGACCTTATTTGGTCAATGTCACTGCTATTCCTGCCCCTTTGTTTAAGTGACAGGGATTCCCAGTGACATCCACAGCTTCCTTAGGAACCAGTGAGAGAGGGAAGTTATCATATATAGAAGCGAAAGAAACTCCACTTCTATATGATGCTCGTCTCCCGCTGAACATGGGCCGAATAGGTAGCAGTTCTGTCATACCTCCAAAAAGCCTAGGTTTGGACCGAACCAACCGCTCATCCCTACTGCTGACTAGGGTCAAGGCTGTGCAGGACATTATGGATGAGCACCAAAATGAATCAACTACAAATTCTACCAAAATTTATATTCTAAATAAAATTTCAGTACAACCCGAATCTTATCCCTCGTTACATGGAGACTGCTAAGGTGGGAAGGTGATTGGAGGGAAAGGTGACACATCTCCAAAATGAGGACAATGTTCCAGCCCCGTAAGTGGGGGGGAATGTTCTGACCCTGAAGGGGTTAATCTAGGTTTACACATTAGATATGTGTGTATTATCATCTGCTGGAGATAAAAGACATCACAGTGACTATGGAGGAAGAGGACGGACATGACGGGGGGTTACTGGATGTAAATAGAAAATAAGATCTTATTACCTCCTCTGCAGTGACTTCAGCAACGTCTCCTCTACTTCCTCCTGATTCACCGTTCACCCGGAACTTCCTATTTATACCTGACATCACTTCCTGTCTTCCATAGAGACTTCCTGTCTGGGTAGAAGTGAGGAGAGCACCACCTTGTGGAGCTCAGAGGAACTGCAGCCCCGAGAAACGTCGCGTAGTGTGAACACGGCCTCGTGCTGTGTGTGTATTTACTGTATATCCTTATAGATGGGGTCATCTCCACTCCCACCAAGGGGGAGATAAATATTATACTGGCCTGGATATGAGGAGGGATTTTGCTTAAATTGATTTTGAATTGAGATAACTAATTTTGCTAAATGCTCTAATTGGCAACGTAGAGATGTTTAGGTAAAAGTAGCTTGAAATGATCTACCTTGATAAAAACGTTCTCAGGTTGCTTTGCAATCCGCGTGATACTCTCCCAAGGCACTTTTTGTATTAATCAGTGACGGTCGGGCAACCTCTAGACACTCAGATGGGTGTACCAAGTATTAGAGGTGCCATGACTACTTTGCAGTAAGGTGCACATGGAAGGGCAATGCATTGTCAAATGTTTAGGTGTCGTTTTTTCTATGTTATTACTTTTTTTCATGAATGAGCAGGTCTACTATGTACCCATTACTCATTCACATGAAGGGGGCAGTATCTGTGGTCCCCCTTAGTATTAAAGGGGGCGTACAGATTCCGATAAGCCACCTACCCACAGACCTCCATAGTCCCCGGGCTAAAATTGTGGGGAAGAAGCCCTTGTCCTCAATAATATAGGGACAAGGTGCTTTGCCAAGGAGGGTCCCCAGTGTTAAGGACCATGTATGGTTCAGGTGAGGGTGGGGGCGCACATTGGCTCCCCTTTAAATGGTAAGCCAGGCTGCATGCTTGGATTATGGGTCTGGTATGGATTTACACCCTCTTGCCTATTGGCTGCCTATTGGGCATTTTTAATTTGATAGATTTGGCTCCCATTGAAATCAGTGGTCATCTCTGCTGCTAAGCTAGAGCCTGGACCCTTGATGGTGCTCAAGGCTAAACACTGATCTGACTGACCAGACTGGGGAAAAGACAGAATCTATCCCATTGAGACCATCCAGGACAGATAGAATTTCCTGGTCTCACACAAAAGTAAATATGCTTTAAAAGTGCGATGGTAGACTTTGTAAAAAGTTGATTTCCCAGCTTTCAGGAGTAGAGAAATTATCAAATCCTATAGGCCCCTGTCCCTCAGAATCTAGGGTTCAATAGGCCACTGTCAGGGCTGGGCTCAGCCCTTCTTTCTCTGAGCTGACTGCTCAGCTGTCGGCTAATTGCCAGCTCCTATCTCTCCACAGTTACGCACCTGTTGATGATATCCTGCTAGTCAGTCCTGCCTACTTAAGTTGTTCAGCCCAGAGGATCTCTCCCTTTACCTTGGTCAACATCACTGAGACTATCTCCTGCGTTCCCATTTTAAAGACTTGCTTGGCTGACATCCCTTCTGGCTCCAGATCCTGCTTGCTGTTCCGCTACACTGATCCCTGACTTTCTGGCTTGGCTGACTATCCGTTCCAGTTACCGAACTTTGGCTATGTTTTGACTATGTTTGTTCTATTTACTTTTATTATTGAACAAGTGTGATTTAACTGTACTTTGGTCTGATTTCATGGTTTCTGACAGCCACTGCACTGCACTGCAAAGGCATGAGGATCCCGGGATCTGGAGACAAACTGCTCAAATTGTTGTCAAACCTGGAAGCCAGGAGGTCCACGTCTAGTATCTTCCACCTACTTCAGAGGGTTTGAAACAGCTCAGAGACCATTCTATGGATTCCAGACATTAATGACTGATTGAAACTGGACAGCACTCCATTCTCAAACGAGGTCTGTGATCATAGAAGCTGGGGGCTCTGGTTAACCCCTGCAGGCATGAGATCATAACAATGTAAAAGCACACATCAGTCTCACCCTAGGGCAGGGGGTCTCCAAACTATGGCCCTCCAGTTGTTCAGGAACTACAATTCCCATCATGCCTAGTCATGTCTGTGAATGTCAGAGTTTTACAATGCTTCATGGGATGTGTAGTTCAACAACAGCTAGAGGGCTGTAATTTGGAGATCCCTGCTCTAGGGTAATGCCCTGACTTACTGCAGTGGTTGTCTGGAATGTGCCCTGTGGTCCTCACAGTATATACAGGTTGTAAAGTGCCAGGCAGGATCCAGCAAAATATGACCCCTCTAGACAGTCATCGCCTCTTCAGTGGGCACACCCCCCATTAAGTCTTTGAATGAGACCCAAGAGCATTCCACCAGATGCATGGACCATGGCTGTGGACCTGTAGAGCAGGGGTCCCCCACCCCCGGGCCGGTGCCGGCCGTTCCCTGTTTGCAGCCAGGCCGCACTGCAAGAGCTGAGGTGGCTAAGCAGGAAGATTACATCATCTCCTCTCACTGCCTGCATCACCACTGCTGGGTCCTCCTTCTCTCATCTCAGAACCTTGTTGATATTAACTGTGCATGTGTCGGTTTCCCTGTTTCTGAATACCGGACTCCGTAGGGCTGAAGAGAGGCTTCAACTGTAAGTTTCACTGCTGTCAGAAAACCCATTCAAATTGGCTCTAAATTCTTAAAAATTGGCAAGCTGCATCTGCTGGTGGCAGGCTACAGTGGGAAGCTGCATCACGTCCCAGGCAATGGTGGCAAGTGACAAGCTGCATCTGGTGGCAGGCAACAGTGCCAAGTGACAAGCTCAGAGCTCCCCCTGATTCTGCGTTATGGTGAGTTGAACTATTTCATTACATATTACAATGTAATAATAGAAATAATGCGCTGCAAACATCCTGACACCATAACAACCATGGCGTTGGGATGATTGAAGCGCTAACACCACACCTGTCCCACCAAACCAGTTTCCATCTCTGAAACAATATTCTAAGCCATGATGCAGTTAACCCTTTATACACACACATATGGAAGCCGCCGCCTCGTATTTTATTGGGAACCCGCACCATTGACACCATCTGCCGTTGCAATCCTGACCTTTAAAGAAAATGTCTGTATTGCTGGCTGCCACATCCGGACAGGAATATATCAGAGTTTACAATGGAGTAGCGTCTTACCAGAAGCAAAAAGTTCTTTCATCTCTATTTAGAGCCTTCAGAGATTCAGCTTAACGATTTTTAATGAAACAAAAAAATGTTGCAGAAAATATTTACAGAAAAGATTTTAAGAAACAGTAAAGAGTAAAGAGTGGACTTCTGTGAAGAACATTTCCTGCACTTTCTACAGGAATAGGTCTTCTGCTTGTGTGAATCCTCTGATATCAGTACACAGTGGACTTCTTAGCAGAACATTTTCCACACTCGGGACACACATACGGCAGCCGCCTCCTCATACTTTATTGGGAACCCGCACCATTGACACCATCTACCGCTGCAATCCTGACCTGTAAAGAAAATGTTTGTATTGCTCGCTGCCACATCCAGACAGGAATATATCAGAGTTTACAATGGAGTGGCGTCTTACCAGAAGCAAAAAGTTCTTTCATCTCTATTTAGAGCCTTCAGAGATTCAGCTTAACGACTTTTTAATGAAACAAAAAATGTTGCAGGAAATATTTACAGAAAAGATTTTACCAAATAGTAAAATAATAGGAATTCACAGTGGGAAATGATAAAAAAAATATATTGCATTCGGTGCAAAAAAACCGAAAACATATAATGTCTAAAGCTGCACCTCTGATGTCAGTAAAGAGTGGACTTCTTTGAAGAACATTTCCCGCAATCGGGACACACATACGGTAGCCGCCGCCTCATATTTTATTGGGAACCCGCACCATTGACACCATCTGCAAAGAAAGTGTCTATATTACTCGCTGCCACGTCCAAACAGGAATATATCAGAGTTTACAATGGAGTAGCGTCTTACCAGTGGCAAAAAGTTCTTTCATCTCTATTTAGAGCCTTCAGAGATTCAGCTTAACGATTTTTAATGAAACAAAAAAATGTTGCAGAAAATATTTACAGAAAAGATTTTAAGAAACAGTAAAACAATAGGAATTCACAGCGGGAATGTCTAGAGATGCAACTCTGATGTCAGTAAAGAGTGGACTTCTGTGAAGAACATTTCCTGCACTTTCTACAGGAATAGGTCTTCTGCTTGTGTGAATCCTCTGATGTCAGTAAAGAGTGGACTTCTTAGCAGAACATTTCCCACACTCGGGACACACATACGGTAGCCGCCGCCTCGTACTTTATTGGGAACCCGCACCATTGACACCATCTACCGCTGCAATCCTGACCTTTGAATAAAATGTCTGTAATACTCGCTGCCACGTCCAGACAGGAATATATCAGAGTTTACAATGGAGTAGCGTCTTACCAGAAGCAAAAAGTTCTTTCATCTCTATTTAGAGCCTTCAGAGATTCAGCTTAATGATTTTTAATAAAACAAAAAATGTTGCAGAAAATATTTACAGAAAAGATTTTACCAAACAGTAAAATAATAGGAATTCACAGCGGGAAATGATAAAAAATATATATTGCATTTGGTGCAAAAAAAAAGAAAACATATAATGTCTAAAGCTGCACCTCTGATGTCAGTAAAAAGTGGACTTCTTTGAAGAACATTTCCCGCAATCGGGACACACATACGGTAGCGGCCGCCTCATATTTTATTGGGAACCCGCACCATTGACACCATCTGCAAAGAAAGTGTCTGTATTACTCGCTGCCACATCCAGACAGGAATATATCAGAGTTTACAATGGAGTAGCGTCTTACCAGAGGCAAAAAGTTCTTTAATTTCTATTTAGAGCCTTCAGAGATTCAGCTTAACGACTTTTTCATGAAACGAAAAATTTTGCAGAAAATATTTACATTAAAGATTTTATCAAACAGTAAAACAATAGGAATTCACAGCGGGAATGTCTAGAGATGCAACTCTGATGACAGTAAAGAGTGGACTTCTGTGAAGAACTTTTCCTGCACTTTCTACAGGAATAGGTCTTCTGATTGTGTGAATCCTCTGATGTCAGTAAAGAGTGGACGTCTTTGAAGAACATTTCCCACACTCAGGACAGGGATACCATTATTCACCTGTGTGAAGTCTTTCATGTAGAAGAATCTCTGATCTCTAATAACAATATTTCCCGCACTCAGTACAGGAATATGGCTTCTCACAAGTGTGATTCCGACAATGTCTTCTAGAGACGGGACTTCTCTGAGAAATACTTCCCACACTCAGGACAGGAATATGGCTTCTCACCCATATGGGATCATTAATGTCTGACAAGCACTGATTTCTGTGGATAACACTTCCCACACCTGGGACAGGAATACGGCTTCTCACCCCTGTAAAATCTTTGATGTGTGACAGGTTCTGATTTCAGTGGAACATTTCCCGCACACAAGGAAGAATTACTTATTTAATTTCTATTTTATTATTATTTATTTTTCTCCTGTGTGAGATTTTTGATGTCTGTAAAGATGGGACTTCTCTGGGAAACCTTTCCCGCACTCAGAACAGGAATACGGCTTCTCCCCTGTGTGGGTTTTTAGATGCCTGACAAGTGTTGATTTCAGCGGATAAGACTTCCCGCACTCAGGACAGGGATACGGCCTCTCCCCTGTGTGAGACGTTTGATGTCTGTTAAGTTCTGATTTCCGTTGATAACATTTCCCGCAATCAGAGCAGGTGTAAGGCTTCTCCCCTGTGTGAGTTCTATGATGGTCGTAAAGTTCGGACTTCTCTGCAAAACATTTCCCGCACTCAGAACAGGAATAGGAATTCACACGTGTGTGGATTGTTTGATGTTGGAGAAGTGTTGATTTCCGCTGATAACATTTCCCGCACTCAGGACAGGAATACGGCCTCTCAACTGTGTGAGATTTTTGATGTGTGACAAGCGCTGATTCCTGTGTAAAAAATTTCCCGCACTCAGGACAGGAATATGCCTTTTCACCCATGTGGGTTTTTTGATGTATGACAAGTGTTGCTTTATGCTGAAAACATTTCCCGCACTCAGGACAGCAATATGGTCTCTCCCCTGTGTGAGAAGTTTGATGTCTGTCAAGCTGTGCCTTCCGTAGAAAACATTTCCCGCACTCAGAGCAGTTATACTGCTTCTCCCCAAAGTGAGTTCTATGATGAACATAAAGATTGGACTTCTCTGAAAAACATTTCCCGCACTCAGAACAGGAATACGGCTTCACACCCGTGTGGGATTTTAGATGTCGGACAAGTGTGGATTTCATTGGATAACATTTCCCGCACACAGGACAGGAATACGGCCTCGCCCCTGTGTGCGAGTTTTGATGTATAACAAGTTCTGATTTCCATTTGAAACATTTCCCGCACTCAGAGCAGCAATACACCTCCCCCCCTGTGTGAGTTCTATGATGGACGTAAAGATCGGACTTCTCTGAAAAACATTTCCCGCACTCAGAACAGTAATATGGTCCCGCCCCTGCATGAGATTTTTGATGTCTGACAAGTGTTGATTTCCGCGGAAAACATTTCCCGCACTCAGAACAGGAATACGGTCTCTCCTCTGTGTGAGAAGTTTGATGTATGACAAGTTCTGATTTATTTTTAAAGCATTTCACCCACTCAGGACGGGAATACGGCTTCTCTCCTGCATGAGATATCAGATGTTTAAAAGAACGTAATTCAGAGCTAGAACTTTCCTCACATTCAGGAGAGGAAGGTTTCCCCTCCCTCTGAACTCCGGCACCATCACTAACAGTACGAGGTTGCTCAGAGTCAGTGGGATTCCATGGTCTATCCACACTGTGAAGTCCACCATCCATAGTGGAGATCATTGTCTTTTCTCCTCCACAATCTCCTGTGATGTCCTGATCTCGTATTCTCCACAAAATGGGACGATCCTTTGAGGGTTTCTCCATGGCGTGTCCTGGAAAAATATAAAAATCATCAATAGATATGAGAGGGTTAGTTCACTTCCATCAACATTCCATCTGGATCAGGTAGATATGAGTGAGGAGATGTTCTCTGTGGAGGTCCCAACCAGCTGGGACTCTCCCCCCTCTTCAGTCAAAGGGCCTTTGGTCCTCCTCCCAGATCACTTCTACATTTACACAGCCTTGCCAGAAGAGCAGGAACCAATGGGGGCTGGGAGGTCCATGCTCTTCACACAACCACAAGCCTAGGCACTGGGTCATGTGATCTCTGATAGACAAGAGGGTCAAAGTTCAGACTTGTAGACCATTTACTATAGAACAAGTGACCACAGGCCTAGGCTTCTGGTGATATGCAGCACTCGAGGGAGCTTGGAGCAGGATTTTCTCTTGGAAAGATAAATGTTTCAGTCTTTATGTTACTACTTACTTGTCATCCCAAGACTGGTAATAAAGTTTTATGGTAACATTTATCTAGTCTGCTGGAAGAAGAAGGACCAACCTAAGAAAGGCTCAATCTGTGTTATCATATTATCTGTGCTACTGTAACTAGGAGTGACACACAACCTAATACTGCCAGCTGAACCCCAGGACGGGTATCAGTTCAGGGAGGGGACCATTATCAACCTGTTATTGGCTGATATCACTCAGCTCCTGCCCTACTCTGGACCAATCAGTGAGCAGCAACAGAGCAGAGATAAGAGAAGAATATATTATGGGTCACCTGTGCTGATCTCTGTAGGAGTGTCCTCCTCTATGAATGTCCTCCTCATTCCAGCCTCCTCCGTATATTGCTGATCATCCCTCACATACGTCTCTTCTTCTTCACCCTCAACTTTTATGATAATCAGATCTTCACCCTAAACAAACAGAATGGCAGAAAATAACATCTGTAACATGGAAGTATTTATGATGTGAGATCACATAGAAAATATCATCTTGTAGAGTCCACACATCATCTCCACATGTCAGAGTGTTCAATCACTTTATGTTCCCGACCCTCAACTCCACCTACCTGATGATGGTGGGGGATGGTGTGACCTTCCTGTGTGGAATCCTGGGAATACAGAGGATGGGGACATCTCTCTGGTGGGTTTTTGTAGTTGGATGTCTCCACCATGGTGTCCTGGTACAGATCTTTGTGTTCTTTTAGAAACTCTGACTCCTCCATCTCCCCATCCTCATCATCCTCCTCTTTTATCTCTTCTTTAACCTCAACTTTAGGATCTCTCAGATTTCCACTCTGAATATATAATAAAAATGACATCAATGGTAACAATGCAGATAATGTACAGATCCTAATGATACTATCAGTGATTGTTCCTCATCTACCTGATGATGGTGAGGGATGGTGTGATCTTCCTGTGTGGAATCCCGGGAATACAGAGGACGGAGACATCTCTCTGGTGGGTTCCCATTACTGGATCCATCTGTAGGAAACACACACACTGACTGAATACATTGTTTCTATGTGTTTATCAGATGATGGGGGATCTAGGTGGACCCTCCGTACTGCTCTCTGAATATATTACGGCTCACCTGTGCTGATCTCTGTAGGAGTGTCCTCCTCTATGAATGTCCTCATCATTCCAGCCTCCTCCGTATATTGCTGATCATCCCTCACATACGTCTCTTCTACTTCACCCTCAACCTTCATGTTCATTAGATCTTCACCCTAAACCAAGAAAATATTTTGTAGGATCCATACACCATCTCCACAAGTCATTTTCATGTTCTAGACGCTTCATCCCACCAACCTGATCTTCCTGTATGGAATCCCAGGAATACAGAGGACGGGGACATCTCTCTGGTGGGTTCCCATTACTGGATTGGCAGGAAAACAAAAATGACCCAGAGTACACAACTGATCCTGCCGGTACTCATAGCCAGGTGAGAGCTCCCTGAGCTCGATAAAAGAAGGGGCTGGGATGGGGGTGGCCATGGTCTTATTTGGTCAATGTCAATGCCCAAATATGGCCAGTGGCATATTTGGGCAATGATGTCACTGTTAGGGATGCACCGAATGGGTTTTTTGGGGTCGAAACCGATACAGAAAATAAATCTTCCTTGATCCCGAAAACCGAAACTGATACCGAAACAGCACCAATACTGAAAGTGACCGTTTTTAAAAATATTTTTATACAGGAGATGGTCAGAGGCCAGGGACATGATACAGGAGATGGTCAGAGACTGCAGAGATGGTACAGGAGATGGTCAGAGACAGGGGACATGGTACAGGAGATGGTCAGAGACTGGGGACATGGTACAGGAGATGATCAGAGACTGCAGACATGATACAAGAGATGATCAGAGACTGCAGACATAGTACAGGAGATGATCAGAGACTGCAGACATAATACAGGAGATGATCAGAGACTGCAGACATAGTACAGGAGATGATCAGAGACTGCAGACATGGTACAGGAGATGATCAGAGACTGCAGACATAGTACAGGAGATGATCAGAGACTGCAGACATAGTACAGGAGATGATCAGAGACTGCAGACATAGTACCGGAGATGGTCAGAGACTGCAGACATGGTACAGGAGATGATCAGAGACTGCAGACATAGTACAGGAGATGATCAGAGACTGCAGACATAGTACAGGAGATGATCAGAGACTGCAGACATAGTACAGGAGATGGTCAGAGACTGCAGACATGGTACAGGAGATGATCAGAGACTGCAGACATGGTACAGGAGATGATCAGAGACTGCAGACATAGTACAGGAGATGATCAGAGACTGCAGACATAGTACAGGAGATGATCAGAGACTGCAGACATAGTACAGGAGATGGTCAGAGACTGCAGACATGATACAAGAGATGATCAGAGACTGCAGACATAGTACAGGAGATGATCAGAGACTGCGGACATAGTACAGGAGATTATCAGAGACTGCAGACATAATACAGGAGATGATCAGAGACTGCAGACATAGTACAGGAGATGGTCAGAGACTGCAGATATTGTACAGGAGATGGTCAGAGACTGCAGATATTGTACAGGAGATGGTCAGAGACTGGGGACATGGTCAGAGAGTTAGAGACTGCGGACATGATACAAGAGATCAAGGCAGCCTCGCCAGTGCCTGTCAGATGCAGCCAGCCAGTGTCCCCGGTAGTGCAGCCTGTGTCCCCAGTAGTGCAGCCTGTGTCCCCAGTAGTGCAGCCTCTGTCCCCACTGCAGCCAATGTCCCCAGTAGTGCAGCCTGTGTCCCCAGTAGTGCAGCCTGTGTCCCCAGTAGTGCAGCCTGTGTCCCCAGTAGTGCAGCCTGTGTCCCCAGTAGTGCAGCCTCTGTCCCCACTGCAGCCAATGTCCCCAGTAGTGCAGCCTGTGTCCCCAGTAGTGCAGCCTGTGTCCCCACTGCAGCCAATGTCCCCAGTAGTGCAGCCTGTGTCCCCAGTAGTGCAGCCAATGTCCCCAATAGTGCAGCCAATGTCCCCACTGCAGCCAATGTCCCCAATAGTGCAGCCTGTGTTCTCATTGCAGCCTGTGTCCCCCTTGCAGCCAATGTCCCCAGTAGTGCAGCGTGTGTCCCCAGTAGTGCAGCCTGTGTCCCTATTGCAGCCAATGTCCCCAGTAGTGCAGCCAGTGTCCCCATTGCAGCCAGTGTCCCCGGTAGTGCAGCCTATGTCTCTATTGTAGCCAGTGAAGGGAGAGGAGAGCTGCCACTGCCTGTTTGATTACAGCGCTGGGAACATCACAGCTTTCATTTCAATAGCTGTGTGTTCCCCGCTGCGCGCCGTCACATACAGCCCCTCCTCCTTGTCTGGGCACTTTGATAGACAGATCACCCGTCCCATTGGATACTCAGAAGGAGAGATAGCCCACCCGGCCGTTTATGTGCAGTGGCTGGAGAGGAATCGCCTTCATTTTTTCCCCTTGATTTATTATTTATATTGCCGGGAGCCGACAATACATTACAGCCGCAAGCAATTTTAAATGACATTTTTTCCTTTAGTGATGTCATTTTGCTGTGGTATTGTTCTAAACACGGGAAAGATGCGCTACTTTACAGGCAGACTAAGGGGACCCCCGCCCCCAGGCACGATATTTAAAGGAATATTACACTTTTATTGTTTCACTTTAAGCATTATTCAGAAGGGAAGCCGACTCACTCAGGGAGAGATTACTTTTACGCAGCTACTCTAAATCTTGCCTCAAGAAGGCCTATAAGAGAGCCTTACTAAAAACAAGAAATGATCTGTTGTATAATCCCTCATCAAAAAATACCAAAACCAAATTGATCTCTATTATAACGAAGTTCTCTAACCAACACGGAACTCTTAAAAAAATTATCAGCAAAAATATGCGCATTTCCTATCTATGGACCCAACCATAGGCAGATTCATAACCAAAAATCCATCATTTACCTTTAAAAGGGCAAGATCCCTCAAAGATCATTTGGTTTCTAGTGAGTTTAACAACATGGGCCGACGAGATCCCTGCAAACACCCAGGTACTTTTACCTGTGGGGGCTGCAACTATTGCCGGTATATGAACACTGCACGTAATGTCATACTCCCCGACGGAGAACGCTATCGCCCCAAACATTACGCCAATTGTCAGACAACAGATGTTGTGTATCTCCTTCTCTGTGACGGCTTTTGCTTTTACGTAGCCAAGACTATCCAACCCTTTTGGCGACGTGCCTATAGACAGATCATGGCAATGCAGACCAGCTAATCCCAGCCTCCCATTGGGGAGACATGTTAGGGACTTGCATGATGGGGTCACCCCCAAGATATCCTTCCTTATACTGGATAGGATGCATTCTGGAATACGGGGTGGTGATGCCAATAAGTTACGGGGGGGCACCCACCCAGCTCATGCACGGATCTCTTCTCCCCGCACCTTTCCACTTGGACTAGCTGACCAATCATAGGTCCGCGCCATTGAAGGATAGGAGCACTTAAAGGGCTGCATTCCCGCTACCCATATCTGCCTGCAGCACACCCCAGACTACCTGTAGACCAGAAAGCAAGCGTGGTAAGTCCCCCTCCTCTGCTGACAACATGTCTTTACTACCTTTTATAGCTGGGTTCACTATTGGAGCAGGGTACTAATAAATTCCTTCTGCCCTTCTAATGCTTCACTCCTTTAGATCACCTCAGTTTGATGTGTTGGAGGGGGGTCGGACCATTAGCCGCAATATACCCCCTAACTGACCTCACTGATTTGTTCTTTTCTCTCCTAACTCATGGGTCTCTAAGTCTGTGGTATACACACTGCAAGCCAGGATTTGGGGTATGTCTTTTGATTTTACTCCTAATTGGGGTCTGCGGGATGTGTGCAGCTCCCTGCCTATACCTATAAAACTCCAATTAACTGACAATTTATACAGGCTTCTTTCCCATATGATAATTGCCTTACCCTGATTTATTTCATTTGTTTTTCTAGTGCTTGGGAGAGGTGACCAACCAGCTCTTTGGAACTGGCCTGGGCTTACCCCCCCTCTGTGGAGGGAGGACGTGCCCTGTTGGGGGTGCCCTTTTGTGGAGCTGCTGTGCCTACCGTGATCTACTGTCCACTCTGGAGACCTAATATCCATCTTAAGGGCCCTTCCTGCCCCCTGGTCCCCTCCCCCCCTTTTTCTCTTTTCATTCCTCCTTCCCCGCCCCCTCTCTCCTTGGCCTCTGTGGAGCTGTGGCTGATCGTTTCTTGGATGCTGGTGATGTCCTGGAGAGTCCACATAGAACATACGTGGTTAGTATCTGTATATATATATATATATATGCTACTGTAACAACTGTACCATTATGCATTTTATCAATTAGGCCATGTCTGTAGAAAACAACATTTTACTGTTTATGTATGGGCCCATCTATGATGTTCTCTCTCTATTTTACCTTTATTTTGCTCTGAAATTCTCAGATCTAAAATTCATCGTGACCAAACTTGCCACCCCTGAAGAAGAGGTTCACCCTTAAATACCTCGAAACGTTGGGTTATTTCTATTGTTGTATTTTTCAATAGAATTGGTTATTGTCCTATGTTTACATCCAACAACTGCCTATGTGCATCCATTTTAGATATGTATGATTGCCATAGTGACCTGTATTTTTTTATACTATTCCTAATAAATACAATATATTTTAATACTTCTTTCTACTTTTGTATCTACATCAAGTTGTTAGTAACCCAATCTAAACTCCCATTAGAGGATCCACACTCCTTGTGAGTGATTTTTTTTTGCCTTTTAGGGCATAATGGGTGAGCACCAAAATTAATCAACCACAAATTCCACCAAAATGTATATTCTAAATTCAATTTCAGTACTACCCGAATCTCATCCCTCGTTCCTATATTTTTTATACTATTCCTAAAAAATACAATATATTTTAATACTTCTTTCTACTTTTGTATCTACATCAAGTTGTTAGTAACCCAATCTAAAGTCCCATTAGAGGATCCACACTCCTTGTGAGTGTTTTTTTTTTTGCTATTTGGGGCATAATGGGTGAGCACCAAAATGAATCAACCATAAATTCCACCAAAATGTATATTCTAAATTCAATTTCAGTACAACCCGAATCTCATCCCTCGTTACAAGGAGACCGCTAAGGTGGGAAGGTGATTGGAGGGAAAAGTGACACATCTCCAAAATGAGGACAATGTTCCGGCCCTGTAAGTGGGGGGAATGTTCTGCCCCTGAAAAGGTTAATCTAGGTTTCCTCACTATATATGTGTGTAATATCAAATATTGGAGATAAAAGACGTCACGGTGACTATGGAGGAAGAGGACGGACATGACGGGGGGTTACTGGGTGTAAATAATATCTTTATTACCTCCTCTGCAGTGACCTTACCAACGTCTCCTCTACTTCCAGCTGACTCACCTTTCACCCGGAACTTTCTATTTATACCTGACATCACTTCCTGTCTGTACCTGACATCACTTCCTGCCTTCCATAGAGACTTCCTGTCTGGGTAGAAGTGATAAGATCACCATCTTGTGGAGCGCAGAGGAACTGCAGCCTCGTAATGTGAACATGTCCTTGTGCTGTGTGTGTATGTACTGTAAATCCTTATAGATGGGGTCATCTCCTCTCCCATCAAGGGGGAGAGAAATATTTTACTGGCCTGGATAAGTGGAGGGATTTTACTTAAAATTGATTTTTAATTGAGATGACTAATTTTGCTAAATGCTCTAATTGGCAACGTAGAGATGTTTATGCAAAAGTAGCTTGAAATGATCCACCTTGATAAAAAAGTGTTCTTAGGTTGCTTTGCTATCCTTGTGATACCCTCCCAAGCCACATTTTGTATTAATCAGTGGCGGTCTGCCCCCCTCCGTTTATAATCCAGGCAAACTCTAGTCACTATTGGAGTTGTCATGACTACTTTGCAGTAAGGTGCACATGGAAGGGCAATGCTTTGTCAAATGTTTAGGTGTCTTTATTTCTAGGTTATTACTTTTTATTCAATGAATGAACAGGTGTCCTATGTACCCACTACTCATTTACACGAGGGGCAGTATCTTTGGTCCTCCTTATTATTAAAGGGGGCATCCAGATTCCGATAAGCCACCTACCCATAGACCTCCATAGTCCCCAGGCTAAAATTGTGGGGAAGAAGCCCTTGTTCTCATTAATATAGGGACAAGGTGCTTTGCCAGGGGGGGGTCCCCCATGTTGAGGACATGTACTGTCTGGTTCAGGAGGGTCGGGCACACATTGGCTCCCATTTTCCTGGTAAGCCAGGCTGCATGCTTGGATTATGGGTCTGGTATATATTACCTGGGGGGACCTTAGGCATTTTTCTTTGCATTAGGTACCCCCTTAAAATCCATACTAGGCTCCAAGTGTCTGGTAAGTATTTTGGGAAGACTCACGCAATTTTTTTTCTGCACTGAAACATTTTCCCAAGAGCTGTTCGTTCTCCCCATTCTATATATTTATACCATCTTGCCTATTAGCTCAGAAAATGGGCATTTTTAATTTGATAGATTTGGCTCCCATTGATATCAGTAGGGTTGGGGTTCAGCATCTGATCCTCTTTGAAGTGCGCCAAGCCCTGCTCTAACCAAACCCAGTGCAGTTTGACTCATCTCTGCTACAATGGAGACTTGACCTTTGATGGTACTCAAGGCTAAAAACTGATCTGACTGACCAGACTGCGGAAAAGACAAAATTAATCCCATTGAGACCATCCTGGATAGAATTTCCTGGTCTCACACAAAAGTAAATATGCTTTATAAGTGTGATGGTAGACTTTGTAAAAGGTTGATTTTCTAGCTTTCAGGAGTGGGGAAATTATCAAACCCGATAGTCCCATGTCCCTCAGGACCTTGGCTTCCATAAACAAGCTGTTGAGGCCAACAACCTAGAAGCAGAGTGGTGAACCAGACCCTGGGATCTGAGAGGAGCCACAGAGTATCTGCCAAGCACCTGACAAGTTTCCAGTACCATGGCTTCTTGGACCAATTTAAAGCAATGAGAATCATTGGATGTCCTCCTTTGGGGTAGGTAAGGAAGGAGCTTCTGATGGGGAAGCATAGATCAAGTTGAACTGATTCCAAGGGGTCACCAAAACATGCACTACAAAGGCTAGAATATCCCGGGATCTGGAGACAAACTACTAAAATTGTTGTCAAGTATCTAGTATCTACCACCTACTACAGAAGGTGTGAAACATCTCAGAGTAAAGAGACCATCCTATGGATTCTAGACATTATTAATGGGCCACATGGGTTGCACTGAAGGAGGTGTGGTGGCTGAACAGGGAGATGACATCATTACCTCTCACTGCCCGCCCTGCATCACTGCTGCTGGGTCCACCTTCTTACATCTCATAGACCAGAAACCTGTTGATATTAACTGTGTGTAGCACTGCTCCTGCAGGAACTGCTTGAATACTGATACCCGGACTTCCCACTGATTATCCTAAAGCCAGCTACACAGTATTTTCATACAGCCAGTTGCAAACACTCATCTGCTCGTTGTCTCCAATGACCAATCTAGGGGATTTGTTCTTATGTTTTATTTGAAGAACTTGGTTAGGAGAAGGGATTTAGTAGGATACTCCTAATTAACTATGCACAAGCGAGGACAACTCTCTCTGTAGAACTGTGGAAGCAGATTATCTACTAAACCATACAGCATCTGTATGGAAGAACAAGTCCCCCTGTAGCAGAAGAGACTCAGTGGACTTAAGTCTTCAAGACACTAGCCAGTGTCTCCTTTAGCTCACACACCCAGTATGCTGACTTCTAGGACCAGAGGGGGGGGATTCCAGCAACACACTCAGTCTCAGGGATCCCTTCGGGGTCTGTACACACAAAATGTCCTGGGGACAGCTGGTAGCCTCCTTCCAAGTACCAGTGACATAAGACCAGATCCATAGACTTCCTCCCTCAGTCATCTTGCACAGGAACCCTGAGTTGTAGCTTTCAGGCTTCAGGTCAGGCACCTGAGGCCGCATGGCAGCCTTTGTTGGGGATAGGCAGCAGCCTCCTCCCCACCTGAACCTCTCTCCCTAGAGGTGGGCTGGAACTGGAGCCCTGAGCCCATGTGCTCCTCAGACTTAAATACAGGCACCCAGCATTCCATGGGGAACATCCCCTTCCAATTGGCTAGTACTGTATTTGCATCCATGCTCTCACCTGGTAGGTTTCCTCCCACTGTCCAATATGCTTTCTTGCTATTGGATCCGTGTGAAACATCAAGACAGCATGAGCTGCACCTAGAGCACACTGAGCAGACCTCACTAATCAATCACTGCTCTCTGTTAAGCAGACAGCACCTAAATTTGCCTGTCTGCTTCCCTATTAAGCAAAAAAGCCAAAAACGATATACACTCTCCAGCACCTACCTAGGAGGGTGCTACATGTGCTGGTTTTCCCGCTCCTCAATACCGGACTCCATAACGCTGTGGAGAGGCTTTAACTGTAAGTTTCACTGCTATCAGAAAACCCATTCAAATTGCCCTTACATTATTAAAAAGTGGCAAGCTGCATCTGCTGATGGCTGTGGTGGCAGGCAATAGTGGCAACCAGATACAGGAAACTGCATCTGGTGGCAGGCAATGGTGGCAAGTGACATGCTACATCTGGTGGCAGGAAATTGTGGCAAGTGACAAGTTGTATCTGGTGGCAGGCAATGGTGGCAAGTGACAGGCTGCATCTGGTGGCAGGCAATGGTGGCAAGTGACAATTTGTTACTGGTGGAAAGTGACATGCTACATGTGGTGGCAAGCGACAAGTTGTATCTGGTGGCAGGCAATGGTGGCAGGCGACAAGTTGTATCTGGTGGCAGGCAATGGTGGCAAGTGACAAGTTGTATCTGGTGGCAGGCAATGGTGGCAACTGACAAGTTGTATCTGGTGGCAGGCAATGGTGGCAACTGACAAGTTGTATCTGGTGGCAGGCAATGGTGGCAAGTGACAAGTTGTATCTGGTGGCAGGCAATGGTGGCGAAGGACAAGTTGCATCTGGTGGCAGGCAATGGTGGCAGGTGACAAGTTGTATCTGGTGGCAGGCAATGGTGGCAGGTGACAAGTTGTATCTGGTGGCAGGCAATGGTGGCAAGTGACAAGTTGTATCTGGTGGCAGGCAATGGTGGCAAGTGACAAGTTGTATCTGGTGGCAGGCAATGGTGGCAAGTGACAAGTTGTATCTGGTGGCAGGCAATGGTGGCAACTGACAAGTTGTATCTGGTGGCAGGCAATGGTGGCAAGTGACAAGTTGTATCTGGTGGCAGCCAATGGTGGCAACTGACAAGTTGTATCTGGTGGCAGGCAATGGTGGCAAGTGACAGGCTGCATCTGGTGGCAGGCAATGGTGGAAAGTGACAAGTTGTATCTGGTGGCAGGCAATGGTGGCAAGTGACAAGTTGTATCTGGTGGCAGGCAATGGTGGCAAGTGACAGGCTCAGGGCCGTTTTTAATATGGATTGGACCATGGGCAAACATTTTCTTGGGCCCCCCTTCCATGCTATTTCGTTCTCCATCTGCTCTGACTCTAAAACATACAAAAAAATAGCAGTTTACTGGATCAGATCAGGCAGTGATTGCGATTGGTTGCCAGAGATTACGGTGTATCATTACTGCTCACTAACTGGCTGCTAGAGGCAGGGCTGGACTGGGACAAAAATTTGGCTGGCCCTGGACTTCATCCACACAGGCCTACTTTAATCTTGCAAACACGTGCAAAAACAGTATATAAACTATACGCAATTGCGCAAAAAAAAAAGTAAAAACATTACACTGTAAGTATAAACAGCCTTTTTTTTAAAAACTCTTTAATTAGAGAAAAAGATGCATTCCAACATTACAGACGCCTTTAGAATGACATGATTTGAATGAATGACTTACATCGGGGTCCCTAGAGAGCCCCCCTTGCATTAGGGTCCGCAGAGAGCCCCTCTTTATATCAGGGTCCCCAAAAAGCCTCCCCTTACATCAGGGTCCCCAGAGAGCCTCCCCCTTACATCAGGGTCCCCAGATGGCCTTCCCCTTACATCAGGGTCTGCAGAGAGCCCCTCTTTACATCAGGATCCCCAAAGAGCCTCCCCCTTACATCAGGGTCCGCAGACAGCCTCTCCCTTACATCAGGGTACCCAGACAGCCCCTCCTTACATCAGGGTCCCCAGAGAGCCCCCTTTACATCAGAGTCACCAGAGAGCCCCCCCTTACATCAGAAGGCCCTGCTTTGGATCAGGGTCCCCAGAGAGCACCCTTACATCAGGGTCCCCAGAGAGCCCCCCTTACATCAGGGTCCCCAGAAAGCCTCCTCCCTACATCAGGGTCCCCAGAGAGCCCCCGTTACATCAGTGCCCCCCCTTACATCAGGGTCCCCAGAGAGCCCCCCCACTTACATCAGGGTCCCCAGAGAGCTGCTCCTTACATCAGGGTCACCAGAGAGAGGGCGGGCAGTGAGAGATGATGTAATCTCTCTGCTGCCCGCGGCTGCACAGTGAGGGTGGAACAGCGATGATGCGGTTGGGGGCCCCTTGGACTTGGGGCTATGGGCCCCAGATTCAGGGCTATAGCCCCAAAAGCTACCCCCTAGCGACGCCACTGGCTGTCACTGAACTGGCCCACTGAGCCAGCGGCCCACCGGAAAACTCCTGGTAGTCCCGATGGCCAGTACATGCCTGGCTATAAGTTAAAGCTCACATTATGGCTCACTGATTATTTGATTAGAGGTTACAGCACATAACTTCTGCTTGTTGATTGGTTGCTTGAGATTACTGTGCATCAATACTGCTCACTGATTGGTTGCTAGAGGTTACCAGACATCCTTACCACTCACTATATGGTTGCTAGAGGTTACTGCGCATTATTACTGCTCACTAATTGGTTGCTAGCAGTTACTGCATATCCTTACCGCTCAATGATTGGTTGCAGTAGTGCACATCATTACTGCTCACTGATTGGTTGCTAAATATTACAGCACACTATCTCCTCACTGCCTGCACACCATGGACTGGGAGGTTGGGGGGACCCATCAATAGACAGAAAATTCCTAGGGAATGCTGGGGGGTATGATCAGTGGCAATGCTGGGGGGTTGATTGGATTAGTGGCAGTGGTGGGATTAGTTAGGAGGCAATACACTGTGGCAAATTCTGATTAATGTAGAGTATATAGTGGTGGATGCTACACTGACCACCAATGTAATGGCTAATTTACAATGACCACCAGTGCGAGGGGGGGATTTACACTGACCACCAATGTGAGGGGAAATTTGCATTGACCACCATTTAACGGGGGATTTTACGCCACCCTCCAACATAAAGAGGAATTTCTACACTGACACCAATGTAATAGGAGCATTTACACTAACCACCGGTGTAATCTATTGTCGAGGAGATTTGTACTGACCACCAATGTAAGGTGACACTTCTACACTGCTCACCAATGTTAGGGGGGATTTACCCTGACCACCAATGTAAGGGCAATTCAGCATTTACCACCAATGTAAAGGAAGATGTACACTGATTACCAATGTAATGAAGAATTTACACTGACGACCAACATAATGGGGGATTTTACATCAACAACCAATAGAGGGGGATTTCTACAATGGCCACCAATGTAAGGGGTATTTTACACTCAACACCAATTTAAAGGGGACTTCTACATGGACCACCAATGTAAGGGAGTATTTGAAACTGACCACAAATGCAAGTTTAGTTTTTTATTAACGATTACCAATATAAAGAGGAGTTTCTACACTGGCCTCCAATGTGAAGGGGATTTACACTGACCACCAATGTAATAAAAGCATTCACAGTAACCACCAATGTAAGGAGGGATTTACACTGACCACCAATGTAATAAAAGCATTCACAGTAACCACCAATGTAAGGAGGGATTTACACTGACCACCAATGTAAGGGGGACCTTCACACTGGCCACTAGTGTGAATGAAAGGATTCTACACCAAACCCCAATGTAATGAGAAGATTTACACTGACCACCAATGTAACTGAGACATTTAGCCTGCGTTCACATTTGTGTGTGGTGGGAACACATGTAAAATCGTTTTCCTGACACCACAGAACAATGCTGCCCTTTAGCAGATACACAGCAGTGCCAATTAATTGTTAATGACACCCTCACACATCTGCTGAGATGTGCGCATTCACTTGCACCAAAATTCACCGCGCTGTGGCACCATGTTATTTTGAAGAAGGGTTCCGCCTCCAATTTCCTTACCTTTGCAGAACAGGCTGATGTTTGGCTTAATGACCACAGATGTAGGCAGGACTTTCAAGCATGCTCCTTTACCTCCCCAGTGGGCAGCAGAAGTGATGGTGCATATGATCTCAGGGGGGCATGATGTAGGTGAGTCATCTGTACACGGCAGTAGGGCAAAGCTTGGCAGCATTAGTAACAGAACTTCACACTGAGATATCGGGACACAGCACGGGGCTAAAACGTCAAGGGAATATAAACTGGGATAGTTGGCATGTATGAGGCAACTGCTTTGGGCCCCACAACAATGATGGGGCCCAGGGCAGCTGCCCCTTTTGCCCTGTCTTAAAGACGGCTCTGGACAGGCTGCATCTGGTGGCAGGCAATGGTGGCAAGTGAAAGGCTGCATCTGGTGGCAGGCAATGGTGGCAAGTTACAGGCTGCATTTGGGGCAGGCAGTGGTGGCAAATGACAGGCTGCATCTGGTGGCAAGCAAAGGTGGCAAGTAATAGGCTACATCTGGTGGCAAGTGACAGGCTACACCTAGTGGCAAGCAGTGGTGGCAAGTGACATGCTATATCTGGTGGCAAGCAATGGTGGCAAGTGACAGGCTACATCTAGTGGCAAGTGACAAGCTACATCTGGTGGTAGGCACTGGTGGCAAGCGACAGGCTGCATTTGGGGCAAGCAATGGTGGCAAGTGACAGGCTGCATCTGGTGGCAAGTAATAGGCTACATCTAGTGGCAAGCAATGGTGGCAAGCTACATCTAGTGGCAAGTGACAAGCTACATCTGGTGGCAGGCACTGGTGGCAAGTGACAGGCTGCATTTGGGGCAGGCAATGGTGGCAGGTGACAGGCTGCATCTAGTGGCAAGCAATGGTGGCAAGTAATAGGCTACATCTAGTGGCAAGCAATGGTGGCAAGCTACATCTGGTGGCAAGTGACAGGCTACATCTGGTGGCAATCAATGGTGGCAAGTAATAGGCTACATCTAGTGGCAAGTGACAAGCTACATCTGGTGGCAGGCACTGGTGGCAAGTGGCAGGCTGCATTTGGGGCAGGCAATGGTGGCAAGTAATAGGCTACATTTAGTGGCAAGCAATGGTGGCAAGTGACAAGCTACATCTGGTGGCGGGCAATGGTGGCAAGTGACATGCTACATCTGGTGGCGAGCAATGGTGGCAAGTGACATGCTACATCTGGTGGCAATCAATGGTGGCAAGTAATAGGCTACATCTAGTGGCAAGTGACAAGCTACATCTGGTGGCAGGCACTGGTGGCAAGTGGCAGGCTGCATTGGGGGCAGGCAATGGTGGCAAGTAATAGGCTACATTTAGTGGCGAGCAATGGTGGCAAGTGACAAGCTACATCTGGTGGCGAGCAATGGTGGCAAGTGACATGCTACATCTGGTGGCAATCAATGGTGGCAAGTAATAGGCTACATCTAGTGGCAAGTGACAAGCTACATCTGGTGGCAGGCACTGGTGGCAAGTGGCAGGCTGCATTTGGGGCAGGCAATGGTGGCAAGTAATAGGCTACATTTAGTGGCAAGCAATGGTGGCAAGTGACAAGCTACATCTGGTGGAGAGCAATGGTGGCAAGTGACAAGCTACATCTGGTGGCGAGCAATGGTGGCAAGTGACAAGCTACATCTGGTGGAGAGCAATGGTGGCAAGTGACAAGCTACATCTGGTGGAGAGCAATGGTGGCAAGTGACAAGCTACATCTGGTGGCAAGCAATGGTGGCAAGTGACAAGCTACATCTGGTGGCAAGCAATGGTGGCAAGTGACAAGCTACATCTGGTGGCAGGCAATAGTTGGGATGATTGAAGCGCTAACACCACACCTGTCCCACCAAACCAGTTTCCATCTCTGAAACAATATTCTAAGCCATGACACAGTTAACCCTTTATACACACACATATGGAAGCCGCCGCCTCGTATTTTATTGGGAACCCGCACCATTGACACCATCTGCCGTTGCAATCCCGACCTTTAAAGAAAATGTTTGTATTGCTCGCTGCCACGTCCAGACAGGAATATATCAGAGTTTACAATGGAGTAGCGTCTTACCAGAGGCAAAAAGTTCTTTCATCTCTATTTAGAGCCTTCAGAGATTCAGCTTAACGATTTTTAATGAAACAAAAAAATTTTGCAGTAAATATTTACATTAAAGATTTTATCAAACAGTAAAACAATAGGAATTCACAGCGGGGATGTCTAGAGATGCAACTCTGATGTCAGTAAAGAGTGGACTTCTGTGAAGAACATTTCCTGCACTTTCTACGGGAATAGGTCTTCTGCTTGTGTGAATCCTCTGATGTCAGTAAAGAGTGGACTTCTTAGCAGAACATTTCCCACACTCGGGACACACATACGGCAGCCGCCTCCTCATACTTTATTGGGAACCCGCACCATTGACACCATCTACCGCTGCAATCCTGACCTTTAAAGAAAGTGTCTGTATTGCTCGCTGCCACGTCCAGACAGGAATATATCAGAGTTTACAATGGAGTAGCGTCTTACCAGAAGCAAAAAGTTCTTTCATCTCTATTTAGAGCCTTCAGAGATTCAGCTTAACGACTTTTTAATGAAACAAAAAAATTTTGCAGTAAATATTTACATTAAAGATTTTAAGAAACAGTAAAACAATAGGAATTCACAGCGGGGATGTCTAGAGATGCAACTCTGATGTCAGTAAAGAGTGGACTTCTGTGAAGAACATTTCCTGCACTTTCTACAGGAAGAGGGCTTCTGATTGTGTGAATCCTCTGATCTCAGTAAAGAGTGGACTTCTTAGCAGAACATTTCCCGCACTCAGGACAGGAATACCACTTCTCACCTCTGTGAAGTCTTTCGTGTAGAAGAATCTCTGATCTCCAATGACAATATTTCCCGCACTCAGGACAGGAATATGGCTTCTCCCAAGTGCGATTCCGACAATGTCTGAAAGAGATTGGACTTGTCCAAAAAAACATTTCCCGCACTCAGGACAGGAATACGGCTTCTCACCCGTGTGGGATTAATAATGTCTGACAAGCGTTGGTTTCTGCGGATAACACTTCCCACACCCGGGACAGAACAACGGCTTCTCACCCACGAAAAATCTTTGACGTGCGACAAGTTCTGATTTCCCGCACACAAAGGAAGAATTACTTTTTTCCATTGTTATTATTATTTATTTTTCCCCTGTGTGAGATTTATAATGGTTGAAAAGATGGGACTTCTCTGGGAAACATTTCCCGCACTCAGAACAGCAATACGGCTTCTCCCCGGTGTGGGTTTTTAGATGTCTGATGAGTGTCGACTTCAGCGGATAAGACTTCCCGCACTCAGGACAGCAAAACGGTCTCTCCCCTGTGTGAGAAGTTAGATGTCTGTCAAGTTCTCCTTTCTGTAGATAACATTTCCCGCACTCAGAGCAGGTGTACTGCTTCTCCCCTGTGTGAATTCTACAATGGACGTAAAGATGGGATTTTTCTGCAAAACGTTTCCCGCACTCAGAACAGGAATACGGCTTCTCACCGGTGTGGGTTTTTAGATGTCTGACAAGTGTTGATTTCAGCGGAAAACATTTCCCGCACTCGGGACAGGGATACGGTCTCACCCCTGTGTGAGAAGTTTGATGTCTCTCAAGTTCTGCTTTCCGTTCATAACATTTCCCGCACTCAGAGCAGGAATGCGGCTTCTCCCCTGTGTGCGTTCTTTGATGTCTGACAAGTTCTGATTTCCACGGATAACATTTCCCGCACTCTGGACAGGAAAATGGACTCTGCCCTGTGTGAGATTTTTGATGTCTGTCAAGTTCCGATTTCCATTTAAAACCTTTCCCGCACTCGGAGCAGGAATACGACTTCTCCTCTGTGTGAGTTCTACGATGGTCGTGAAAACAGGACTTCTCTGCAAAACCTTTCCCGCACTCAGAACAGGAATAAGGATTCACACGCGTGTGGATTTTTTGATGTCGGACAAGTGTTGATTTCTGCGGAAAACATTTCCCGCACTCAGGACAGGAATACGGCCTCTCACCTGTGTGAGTTTTTTTATGTATGGCAAGTTCAGATTTCCATTGAAAACATTTCCCGCACACAGGGCAGGAAATCGGCTTCTCGCCTGTGTGGGATTTCTGATGTATGACAAGTGTTGATTTCTGCGTAAAACATTTCCCGCACTCAGGACAGGAATATGGTCTCACCCCTGTGTGAGAAGTTTGATGTCTGTCAAGCTCTGATTTCCGCAGAAAACATTTCCCGCACTCACAGCAGGTATACGGCTTCTCCCCTGTGTGAGTTTTGTGATGAATGTAAAGATTGGACTTCTCTGCAAAACATTTCCCGCACTCAGAACAGGAATACGGCTTCTCACCGGTGTGGGATTTTAGATGTCTGACAAGTGTGGATTTCAGTGGATAACATTTCCCGCACTCAGGACAGGAATATGTCCTCTCCCCTGTGTGGGATTTTTCATGTATGACAAGTTCTGATTTCCATTTAAAACATTTCCCGCACTCAGGGCAGGAATACACCTCCCCCCCTGTGTGAGTTCTATGATGGATGTAAAGGTCGGACTTCTCTGAAAAACACATCCCGCACTCAGAACAGAAATATGGTCCCTCCCCTGTGTGAGATTTTTGATGTCTGACGAGTGTTGATTTCCGCGGAAAACATTTCCCGCACTGAAGACAGGAATATGGTCTCTCCCCTGTGTGAGATCTCTGATGTTTAAAAGGACTTAATTCTGAGCTAGAACTTTCCTCCTCCCCCTGAATCCCGGCACCACCCCTCACAGTACGAGGTCCCTCAGAGTCAGAGGGACTCCATGGTCTATCCACACTGTGAAGTCCACCATCCATAGTGGAGATCATTGTCTTTTCTCCTCCACAATCTCCTGTGATGTCCTCATCTTCTATTTTACAACCTGGAGATAAAGTGAGACGATCCTTTGAGGGTTTCTCCATGGCGTGTCCTGGAAAAATATAAAAACATCATCAATAGATATGAGAGGGTTAGTTCACTTCCATCAAGATTCCATCTGGATCAGGTAGATATGAGTGAGCAGATGTTCTCTGTGGAGGTCCCAACCAGCTGGGACTCTCCCCCCTCTTCAGTCAAAGAGACTTTGGTCCTCCAACCAGATCACTTCTACATTTACACAGCCTTGTCAGAAGAGCAGGAACCAATGGGGGCTGGGAGGTCCATGCTCTTTACACAACAACAAGGCTAGGCACTGGGTCATGTGATCTCTGATAAATAAGAGGGTCAAAGTTCAGACTTGAAGACCCTTTACCATAGAACAAGTGACCATAGGCCTAGGTTTCTGGTGATATGTAGCACTGGAGGGAGCTTGGAGCAGGATTTCCTCTTGGAAAGATAAGTGTTTCAGTCCTTATGTTAGTCCTTACTTTTCATCCCAACAAGACCGGTAATAGAGTTTTAAGGTAACATTTAGCTAGAAGTCGAGGAACCAACCTAAGAAAGGCTCAATCTGTATTATCAGATCTGTGCTACTGTAACTAGGAGTGACACACAACCTAATACTGTGCTGATCTCTTTAAGGGTGTCCTCCTCTATGAATGTCCTCATCATTCCAGCCTCCTCTGTAAATTGCTGATCATCCCTCACATACCTCTCTTCTACTTCACCCTCAACTTTCATGTTCCTCAGATCTTCAACCTCAACTTTCATGTTCACCAGGTCCTTACCCTCAGCTGTGATGTTCATTAGATCTTCACCCTCAACTTTCAGGTTCATCAGATCTTCACCCTAAACCAACAGAATGGCAGAAAATAACATCTGTAACATAGAAGTATTTATGATGTGAGATCACATAGAAAATATCATCTTGTAGAGTCCACACATCGTCTCCACATGTCAGAGTGTTCAATCACTTTATGTTCCCGACCCTCAACTCCACCTACCTGATGATGGTGAGGGATGATGTGACCTTCCTGCGTGGAATCCCAAAAATACAGAGGACGGGGACATCTCTCTGGTGGGTTTCTGTAATTGGATGTCTCCACCATGGTATCCTCGTACAGATCTTTGTGTTCTTTTAGAAACTCTGACTCCTCCATCACCCCATCCTCATCATCCTTCTCTGTTATCTCTTCTTTAACCTCAACTTTAGAATCTCTCAGGTTTCCACACTGAATATATAATAAAAAATTACATCAATGGTAACAATGCAGATAATGTACAGATCCTAATGATACTATCAGCGATTGTTCCTCATCTACCTGATGATGGTGAGGGATGGTGTGACCTTCCTGTGTGAAATCCCGGGAATACAGAGGACGAGGACATCTCTCTGGTGAGTTCCCATTACTGGATCCATCTGTAGGAAACACACACACTGACTGAATACATTGTTTCTATGTGTTTATCAGATGATGGGGGATCTAGGTGGACCCGCCGTACTGCTCTCTGAATATATTACGGCTCACCTGTGCTATTATCTGTAGGAGTGTCCTCCTCTATGAATGCCCTCATCATTCCAGCCTCCTCCGTATAGTGCTGATCATCCCTCACATACGTCTCTTCTACTTCACCCTCAACTTTCACGTTCATCAGATCTTCACCCTAAACCAAAAGAATGGCAGAAAATAAAATCTGTAACATAGAAGTATTTATGATGTGAGATCACATAGAAAATATCATTTTGTAGAGTCCACACATCGTCTCCACATGTCAGAGTGTTCAATCACTTTATGTTCTCGAACCCTCAACTCCACCTACCTGATGATGGTGAGGGATGGTGTGACCTTCCTGTGTGGAATCCCGGGAATACAGAGGACGGGGACATCTCTCTGGTGCATTTCTGTAGTTGGATGTCTCCACCATGGTGTCTTGGTACAGATCTTTGTGTTCTTTAAGAAACTCCTCCATCACCCCATCCTCAACCTCCTCTTTTATCTCTTCTTTAACTTCAACTTTAGAATCTCTCAGGTTTCCACTCTGAATATATAATAAAAATTACATCAATTCTAACAATGCAGATAATGTACAGATCCTAATGATACTATCAGTGATTGTTCCTCATCTACCTGATGATGGTGAGGGATGGTGTGACCTTCCTGTGTGGAATCCCGGGAATACAGAGGACGGGGATATCTCTCTGGTGGGTTCCCATTACTGGATCCATCTGTAGGAAACACACACACACTGACTGAATACATTGTTTCTATCTGTTTATCAGATGATGGGGGATCTAGGTGGACCCTCCGTACTGCTCTCTGAATACATTATGGCTCACCTGTGCTGATCTCTGTAGGAGTGTCCTCCTCTATGAATGTCCTCGTCATTCCAGCCTCCTCCGTATAGTGCTGATCATACCTCACATACGTCTCTTCTACTTCACCCTCAACTTTTATGCCTATCAAATCCTCGCCCTAAACACCCAAGAAAATGTTAATTAAAATATCTTTTAGGATCCTTACATCATCTCCACAAGTCATTTTCATGTTCTGGATGCTCCATCCCACCAACCTGATTTTCCTGTGTGGAATCCCGGGAATACAGAGGACGGGGACATCTCTCTGGTGGGTTCCCATTACTGGATCCATCTGTAGGAAACACACACACTGACTGAATACATTGTTTCTATGTGTTTATCAGATGATGGGGGATCTAGGTGGACCCGCCGTACTGCTCTCTCCTTTACAATAAAGTCTCCTCTTACCCGGTGATGTGAGGGGCGGCTGATTGTCCATCATGACGTCCTTGTAGAGATCCTTGTGTCCTTCTAAATACTCCCACTCCTCCATGGAGAAATAGACAGTGACATCCTGACACCTTATAGGAACCTGACACACACAATGATACAGTCACCATCCAGACACATCCCTTGTCTGTTACTGGATAATACATGAATTAGTGTTGGGTACATATGTCCCTTGTTGTAAATACATTGTTAATCACGATGCTCGCTAATTAGCAGCAAAACAAAAATGACCCAGCGTACACGACTGATCCTGCTTGCACTCATAGCCAAATGACAAATCCCTGAGCTATATAAAAGAAGGGGCTGGGTTGGTCAGATCAGTCATTCCTTCAAACCCCCGAACAGCCTAGGTTTGGACCGAACCAACGGCTCATCTCTATTGCCGACCGGGGTCAATGCTGTGCAGGGCATTATGGGTGAGCACCAAAATTAATCAACCACAAATTCCACCGATATTTATATTCTAATTTACATTTCAGTACAACCCGAATCTGAGTCTCATCCCTCGTTATAAGAGGTTTGGAAGGTGATACATCTCCAAAATGAGGACAAATTAGGTCCGGTGTTCCATCAGAAAACTTGCTACCCTTCAGAAAATGCGATGGAATTGCTTACTGTGCATGCGCTTTGCGTTCCAACATGGCCGCTATGCATTCCAATAGGTCTCCTAATCCGACAGAACACGAAGGTGGCAGCGGACATCTTGTTACACCCAGCCGAGTCTTGAATTTCACACTTAACTCACCTTATATACTAAAATAGATTATTTCCCCCCCACGACCGAGTGAGGATGTCGAAAGAGGTCCCTCGGCGCCTTATGACTATCTCAGTGCGGGGTGTACCAAGATGGCCGTCGCCACCTTCTCACTGCAGGCTTGTCACTGCTTTTCAAATCCAACATCAAAACAGTGTCACACATTTTAAAAAATACTGTATTTCAGTATATAACGGTGAGTTTACAGCTAAAATAAGTGTGAAATTCAAGACTTGGCTGGGTGTAACAAGATGTCTGCTGCCGGCTTCGTGTTCTGTCAGATTAGGAAACCTATTGGAACGCATAGCGGCCATGTTGGAACGCATGGTGCATGAGCAGTAAGCAGTTTTGGTCGGAACGTCACTTCCATTACATTTTCTGATAGGTATCATTTTTCTGATAGAACACCGGCAATGTAAGAGGGGGAATGTTCTGACCTTGAAGGGGGTTAATCTAGGTTTCCACGCTATATATATATATGTGTTTCGTCATCTGCTGGAGATAAAAGACGTCACAGTGACTATGGAGGAACATGACGGGGGGGTTACTGAGTGAATATAGAAAATAAGATCTCATTACCTCCTCTGCAGCGACTTCAGCAACGTCTCCTCTCTACTTCCTCCTGACTCACCTTTCACCTGGAACTTCCTATTTATACCTGAAATCACTTCCTGTCTTTAGAGACATCACTTCCTGTCTTCCATAGAGACTTCCTGTCTGGGAAGAAGTGAGATCACCACCTTGTGGAGCTCAGAGGAACTGAAGCCCCGAGAAAGGTCTCGTAGTGTGAACACGGCCTTGTGCTGGCAACCCTTTGTATGAGGGACAGAGCAATTTGGTTCCCAGTAAGGGATCGCAATGGGAGCTATGACAAAATAAGATCTTATCACCTCCTCTGCTGCCACTTCCAACAATGTCTCCTCTCTACTTCCTCCCGACTCACCTCTCACCCGGAACTTCTTATTTATACCTGACATCACTTCCTGTCTCTATGGTAGAAGTGAGATCACCACCTTGTGGAGTTTAGAGGAACTGCAGTCCTGAGAAATGTCTCGTAGTGTGAACACGGCCTTGTGCTGTGTGTATGTACTGTATATCCTTATAGATGGGGTCATCTCCACTCCCACCAAGGGAGAGAGAAATATATTACTCACCTAGATAAGTGGAGGGAATTTACTTAAAGCAGACTTCTAGTCATACAAAAACCGTAGCTGCTGACTTTTAATAAACACACACTCACCTGTCCTACGATCCAGCGGTTGCGCTCACCCCTGCCATTTTCACTCTCTCCCCGCCCTCAGCAGCACCAGCATCTCTACTATGGGCAAGCTGTCACAGCCGGGTGGCCCCCCCCAAAGTAGATCCATCGTAAATCACGATGCCCATCACTACCACCAACCCGAAAACAAAAAACGCTCCACTCCCGATGAAGGATCCCGCTGTCTGCCCACTCAGCCATCTGTCAGTTCTTCAAAAACGAAGTAGTGGGGCCACCACATTACATAACCTGGGTGACCCCATCTGCCCTGCCAGGTTTTTGTAAATTTTCGTGTGGGGTTCCGCCTAAAATTCATACCGAATCCAAAGGGCCTGGTATGGATTAGGGGGGGTAACCGCACTCGGTTGTTTTTCTGCATTTTTCATTGCCAACAGATGAGTCATCTGCGGTGGCCCGCTCCTTAACAACCTACCTATTCTTTAAACAGAATTCAAATTGGTCGATCATTTTTCGACCGTTTCGAATGGTTCCTAAATTTTGGAATTCATTAGAAATTGAATATACGATAAGTTCGGATACATCCCAATCTCCGTGTAGCACCTTGATGTTTAGGCAGGGTTGCTCCTAAATTTACCTATTTACCTGCCAGGTATAGTTGCCTTGGCCAATTGTGAGGGATCAATTGATTTTACCCTAAGTCTGGAATTTCTGCACTTCTCTCTTCTGTCGCTGGGTGGCCGGGTACCTGGTGTCACCTGGATGGCTGTCTGGGTGGACGTGTGTTGAGCTGTCTGGGCTGCTAGGCCAGAGTTTGGGCCTATCCCGGGTACATCTGGCTGCTAGGCTGTCTGAGGGCCTATCCAGAAGCAAGAGAGCAGCGCTGGGTTGGGATTGCGTCTTGCAGTCCAACCAGAAGTGACGGTTCTGCCGGCCGTAGGTGGAAGGGAAGCTGTAGGTGGAAGGGAAACTAAGGGACCATCCGCCTTATTACCGGGGACCACAGTGAGTAGCTGAAGCAAGTACTGGAGCAGTATTCTCACCAACTGGGGATGGTGAAGAATTGGGAAACTTCAGTGGGTATCAAGCCAGGGACCCAGCCAGTGGAGGTGACACTTGCAGAGCAGCCTTGTGAGTCAAGCCAGGGATCCAGCAGGCCAGTGGGGTGAAGCTTGAGAAGTATCTGGAGTGCCAAGCCAGGGACCCAGCAGGGAAGCGGGGGTGACGCTTGAGGAAGATACTGAGTCTAAAGACTGGAAGAGCTCAAGGGATCCAGTGGCAGTGGGTCAGCAAGCCTAGTGAGAGAGACTGGGAGCTCAGTTGAGTGAAGATCTACAAGAAGTGATTGAGAGGAAGTAACGGAGCTTGTTACGATTAGCGCTGGAAACTGTTCTAAGTCTGTTGCCATAGGAGACAGCAAACCTACACATGCAGATGTGGTGTCTTGCTGGATGCCTTTCCCTGTGTGGCTGTCTACCTGTAGAAGTCTCGGAGTCTGCCTATTAACATTGCAACCACTTAAGGGTGTCCATGCCCTAACCCTCTCTCCCACAGTTCTGTTCAAGAGAAAATAAATCTCTTTGCATTCAAGAAGCGTCTGGCACCCATGAATCTATCTTGCACTACACCCACCATGCCTTGTAAACCACTCTATACAGAAGGATTTCAGCTGTCCCTAACTCTGGAGGTTCTCATTAGGCTAAAGGAGTCCTGGGACCTCGCTACATCCAGATAACCAAAAATTTGTCCGCATATATATTTGGACCAAAACAAATTGTAGATGTCTACTATTTGTTGTTACTTGCTGTATCTGCTTTTACCTCTGTAAGTCTATGCTACTTCTTGTGCTATTTAGTTTTCATAGGCTTTTACATTGTATAAGACTAAATTGTTCTAACCTGTTCATATGCTGCTTATAGTACAGGAGGCCCAGGTCTTGAAAACCGCCGTACTCTGTGGTATGCTCTTGCAGCATGGTGGCGTAGCTGATTTTAATGAAGCTGACCTTACACTGAAATAGTGCTTTGCTAACGCTTAACTGCCTTTCTTCCCAGTTGCAAACACTCTTTACATTCCCTGCCACTTGGGCTAGCATCTTTATCAAAGAAGAATACCTGGTCATAGAGATTATGGGTGTGACGGGCCGTCCAGCATCCACCTTGGGTGCCTTTGTCAAGATATAGCTTCCTCCAGTCTGGAACCAGGTATTATAGCTGAATATATCACCCAAGATCTAGACCAGTGGTTCTCGATCCTGTTCTCAAGTACCCCCAACAGGCCATGTTTTGGGAATTTCTCTTAGATAAAATAGCTGTCCAAAATACCAAGCCATTGACTCTGATTTAACTGCTTAAGGACCGTGCCTATTTTTCAAACTTGTTGCTTACAAGTTAAAATCAGTTTTTCCTGACAGACTCCATGGCAGCCTACGTGTGGGTTAACCCCGCCTCCTCTTCAATGCTATAGGACCCGATACCCATAAATTTGAACTCACCGCTAGGGACTGAGTTCCTTTTTTGTCCTCTACGGACCTACATATCGTTTGTTCCAGTTTGGCGTCCAGTCCGGATAACTCCGGATTCCGGCATACCATCTTGCGGTGCAAGCTCAGGGCCCAGCCATGGGCGGGCGAGTAGCTGTTCAGGCACATAATACTCCAAGTGGTGGAGGGAAGGTTGGCTCGGTATGCTCAGGATGGATGTCTGGCAAGCGACTCGGCTGGCAAGGTCTGTTGTTTCTATATTTTTCTCTTCCATGGCAGCTGTTTGTGTTTCTTTGTTTGTTTATATCTCATTCCTGCCCATGTTAGCTTTCCTTAAGCCTCTTATGGCGTCTGGAGCGCTTCTGCGTTCCAGGACGCCACAGCACCTCTGGGTTGCGGCCGCCGCCAGCTTCTGTTCATGTGCATGGCCTCCGTGACACCGAGGCTTGGCTCGCACATGTGCGGAGGAGCGCCCGGCGATCGCACAGGTGCTGGTCAGCGGCTCTCCACGACACAGGCGCGAAGTGGAGAAGGTGTTGGCGTCACTCAGGCGGGGTATTTAAAAGGCTGTCGACCCCTGCCAAGTCGGGAATCCCTGCAGTGAGCAGCAGCCTCCCCGAGCCTGGGATCGAGTGGGACAAGGTAAGCCCTTGTGGAGGAATTGCAGTGTCTTAAAGGGGAAGTAAGGCCCTCAGGCGTGAGCAGTTCAGAGCCAGTGAAATTCTTTCCCGAATAACTGGGATCTTCTCCACAGGAAGAGAGGTGGTGGTTTCTACTGTGTCGAACTAGGCCCCCAAGTATATCAGGCGCTGGACTGGAGCTAAATGGCTTTTCTACAGGTTTAGGAGCCACCCGAAGTCGACCAATGTGGAAATAACCTGCTCCTTGTGGATCAACAATTGCTCCTTGTCCTAGGACAGCAACAGGAGGTCATCAAGGTAATGGTACAAGCGTATACCTCTTCTTCTGAATTCTCTTTATTGTAAACTCACACAGATTATATAGCACACAAGATCGCATAAAGACCTGATCACGTTATCCTAAGCAATTAGCACATCTATGCTAATCCACATCTAGCGACTAATGTCTGACAGTGATCTAATTAATAGACCTGTGCAATTTGTTTTCGTTTCAAATTTCTTTTTGGATGAAATGCAGCATATTCGCTCATTCCGGAACATCCAAATGAATGAAAGAATCTTTTGAGGAATGCATACGAAAAGGAATTGTCAGAGAGAACGAAAATCTGAAAGAACGAAAATCCGAAAGAACGAAAACCCGAAAGAACAAAAATCCGAAAGAACAAAAATACAAAAATCTGAAAGAACGAAAAATGATTCAACCTATGACTTTAAAGAAGCGATTACATTTGGATAATTTCCCTTTTTGTATTTTTTCCGACTATTTGTTATTGCTGAATATAAATAATTGATGAATGCATTCGTATTTCTCATTACTAAAATCATGTATATAGTCCCTTATCATCCCCTCCAAGAGTTTACATACTATTGATGTTAGGCTAACTGGTCTACCACTAAATACTGGTGCTACATTGGCTTTTCTCCAATCAGCTGGTACCATTCCAGTCAGTAGACTGTCAGTAAAAATTAGGAACAATGGTCTGGCAATTACTTGACTGAGTTTCCTAAGTACCCTCGGGTGCAAGCCATCCGGTCCCGGTGATTTATTAATGTTAAGTTTCCAAATTCTAATTCTAATTCTGTCCTCTGTTAACCATGGAGGTGCTTCCTGTGATGTGTCATGAGGATAAACACTGCAGTTTTGGTTACTGAAGACCCCGATTCCCTCGTGAAGACTGAGGAGAAGAATAAATTCAATACCTTTGCCATCTCCCCATCCTTTGTAACCAGATGTCCTTCCTCATTCTTTATGGGGCCAATATTGTCTGTCCTCTCTTTTTTACTGTTTACATACTTAAAGAATTTCTTGGGATTTTTTTTGCTCTCCTCCGCTATGTATCTTTCATGTTCTATCTTAGCCGTCCTTATTGCAACCTTACATTTCTTGTTGCATTCTTTATAAAGTCTGAATGCTGATGATGATCTCTCAACCTTGTATTTTTTGAAGGCCTTCTCCTTTGCTTTTATATGCATTTTTATATTGGAGTTAAGCCATCCAGGACTTTTGTACGCTCTTTTAAATTTATTACCCAATGGGATGCATTGGCTAATGCCCTTATTTAATATGCTCTTAAAGCAAACCCATCTCTCCTCCGTGTTCTTTGTTCCTAAGATTTTATCCCAATTTATGCCTTCTAGCAAGGTTTGTAGTTTAGGGAATTTGGCTCTTTTGAAATTCAGTGCCATTGTATTCCCCTTATTTTTCCTATTTATGTGATTTATACTGAAGCCAATCGACCTGTGATCGCTGTTACCTAAATTGCCCCGTATTTCCACATCTGTGATCAGGTCTGTATTGTTGGTAATCAGTAGATCTAGTAACGCTTTATTTCTAGTTGGTGCGTCTACCATCTGACCCATAAAATTTTCCTGCAAGACATTAAGGAACTGGCGAGCCTTAGATGAATGCGCGGTTCCCTCCGCCCAGTCTATGTCTGGATAATTAAAATCCCCCATTATGATAATACTTCTCATCCTTGCTGCTAATCCAAATTGTGATAGGAGATCTGTCTCCCCCTCCTCCCTCAGGTTAGGGGGCCTATAGCATACTCCCAGTATTATTTTCCCCTTAGCTTCATCCCTTTGGAGCTCTACCCATAAGGATTCCACCTCCTCCCTAGCTCCCTCAGTGATGTCATCTTTCACATTCACTTGTACATTATTCTTGATATATATAGGCATACCCTCCCCAAGAGGCTACCTAGCAGTCCCCTCCAAAAGCTCCTGTCCTGGTTTGCGTCTGTTACAATGGGAAGCACATGGCTCACAACCCTTCCTGCCATGACACTGATGCTTGGTGGTTGGCCACCTAAATAGCCAACATTGTAACATAGAGGTCAGGCGTGAGTACTTACCTAAGAGCGAGCCCTACACAATGGTTCCCTGGCTCCCTAATGGAAGGTGACTTGCAGACGGTAGATGCAGTTGGAATGTTGGAGCAGACTTACGAGCAGATTACATCTATCTATGTCATGTACTTACCGTCTAGTGATAGGGGAAATGGAAGCAGGTTTGCCAGTCTCATTCTTGAACTATCTTAAGATATAATGCACAACTGCAAGATAATTGGGGTTGTGTACCTTTAATAACATGAATATTTTCTGAGAACAAACATTTCTATGCCCTTGTTTGCAGATTCTCTATATACTGTATTTGTGTTATAAAAACAATGGAAGGTAAACAGTTTTGTGTTAACTTGTTGTATCAGGAATGTAGCGAAACACCCCGAGAGGGCCGCTGGATTTTTTGGACCCCCTATTGCTGCACAACCAAGACAATATGCGTTTTCCAACTTTCACACAGAGTCAGTAACCAGTCCGCGGGCTTGTTTTTGTTGTTTTATTGAGGGAAAATAACTTGGATAGGGATGAGGAGTCATGGGATGCCCAATTTGACTTGGTAGAACAACTTGAGGACAAACGTCCTTCACTATGTACACAAAAATGCAGATCCTGGATTGTACTCCCTCCGGAGTGATATCAATTTCTGTGAATCAATAACAAGGTTCCTCTTTCAGGAGCTCGATGTCCTTTTGGTTGAAATATAGCAAAGTATCAACTGCATGCAGGAGCACTGTGTCCCCTTGGTAGAAATAGAACAAAGTCCCGAACTATGGGGTGTCTCCTGGATAAGACTGAAGGGTAGTGAAGATCCCTCTCTTAGGCTTCCTTCCTCAGCTCCAGCCCCCGGGGTCCCCTCTCAGGCTCCACGATGCAGCTTCCTCACTCCATCTTCCACCTGACTCTTCTGCTGGCAAGGCTTCACAAAATTTATGGGCTGACCCAGGTCTCCTGCCAGGTCTCCTGCCTGGGGATTGGCCGGATTCCCATAACTATGCAGATGAGGACCTTCAGGCCTCCACCCACTAGCTTTTAGAAACTTCTCCAAGCTTCTAGAACCAGGGGGAGGTATGAGAGGCCTGATCTGTAGAGCCCTCCAGCTTGACCTACAGTAGCCCCAGACTAATTACCCAGACTACAGTGAGTCAGAATAAATTTTCCTACTCTAAACTTCACGCTAGAGGGTGCTACAGGAGTAAAGGCAATGAAGAACATCATTTTTGTGTAGTGTTGGAAAATTTGACAGGCCTGAAAGGCCTATGGTGGGCCCATAAAATGGAACTTTCTATGGTGGGCCCATAAAATGGAACTTTCTATGGTGGGCCCCAGTCTGAGCTTTTTTTTTTATATAGAGGACCATTTTTGAGTTTGGGAGGCTAAATACATCTTGAGGGCTAGTGTGGGATTTTTGATGGCTGGAAAGATGGGTCCTATGTGGAAAAACATCACTCGGAACAAGATGTCTTCTCGCCCTTGTGAATCCTCTGATGTCTGTAAAGACAGGACTTCTTTAAGAACATCTTCCGCACTTTGTTCAGGAATAGGTCTTCTGCCTGTGTGAGTCCTCTGATGTCAGTAAAGACAAGACTTCTATGAAAAATATTTCCCGCACTCAGGACAGGAATACGGCCTCTCGCCCATGTGGGATTTATGATGTCTGACAAGTCTGGATTTCAGCATAGAACACTGCCCATACCCGGGACGGGAACATGGACTCTGCCCATATAAAACCTTTGATGTGCGGCAAGTTCTGATTTCAGTGGAACATTTCCCGCACACAAGGAAGAATTATTTCTTCTGTCCTGTGTGAGTTTTATGATGTCTGTAAAGACGGGACCTCTCTGGGAAACACTTTCCGCACTCAGAACAGGTATACGGCCTGACACCTGTGTGGGATTTCACATGTCTGATAAGTGTTGATTTCAGAGGAAAAGACTTCCCGCACTCAGGACAGGAATACGGCCTCTCTCCTGTATGAGAAGTTTGATGTCTGTCAAATTCAGCTTTCCGCGGATAACATTTCCCGCACTCAGAGCAGGTGTACACCTTCTTCCCAGTGTGAGTTCGATGATGGGCGTAAAGATCGGACTTTTCTGCAAAACATTTCCCCCACTCAGAACCGGAATGCGGCCTCTCCCCTGTGTGAGATTTTTGATGATTCACGAGATCTGCTAGTTGTGGATAACATTTCCCGCACTCAGAGCAAGAATACACCTCCCCCCCCATGTGAGTTCCACGATGTATATGTAGACTTGGCTCAGAGCTAAAACTTTGCCCACATTCAGGACAGGGAAATGTCTTCTCCCCCTGAACTCCGGCACCATCCCTCACAGTACGAGGTGTCTCAGAGTCAGAGGGATTCCATGGTCTATCCACACTGTGAAGTCCACCATCCATAGTGGAGCTCATTGTCTTTTCTCCTCCACAATCTCCTGTGATGTCCTCATCTTCCATTTTACAACCTGGAGATAAAGTGAGACGATCCTTTGAGGGTTTCTCCATGGCGTGTCCTGGAAAAATATAAAAACATCATCAATATATATGAGAGGGTTAGTTCACTTCCATCAAGATTCCATCTGGATCAGGTAGATATGAGTGAGGAGATGTTCTCTGTGGATGTCGCAACCAGCTGGGACTCTCCCACCTCTTCAGTCAAAGGTCCTTTGGTCCTCCTCCCAGATCACTTCTACATTTACACAGCCTTGTCAGAAGAGCAGGAACCAATGGAGACTGGGAGGTCCATGCTCTTTACACAACCACAAGCCTAGGCACTGGGTCATGTGATCTCGGATAAACAAGAGGGTCAAAGTTCAGACTTGTAGACTCTTTACCATAGAACAAGTGGCCATAGGCCTAGGCTTCTGGTGATATGCAGCACTGGAGGGAGCTTCCAGCAGTATTTTCCTATTGAAAAGATAAGTGTTTCTCCCTACTTTTCATCCCAACAAGATTGTTAATATAGTTTTAGGTTAACACTTAGCTCTAGGTCTGCTCATAGAAGAGGAACCAACCTATTATAGCTCACCTGTGCTGATCTCTGTAGGAGTGTCCTCCTCTATGAATGTCCTCTTCATTCCAGCCTCCTCCGTATATTGCTGATCATCCCTTAAATACATCTCTTGTAATTCACTTCCAACATTCAAGTTAATAATACCTTCATCCGAAACCAGCAGAATGACAGAAGATAACATCTGTAACATAGAAGTATTTATGATGTGAGATCACATAGAAAATATCATCTTGTAGAGTCCAAACATCGTCTCCACATGTCAGAGTGTTCAATCACTTTATGTTCCCGACCCTCAACTCCACCTACCTGATGATGGTGAGGGATGGTGTGACCTTCCTGTGTGGAATACAGAGGAGGGGGACATCTCTCTGGGAGGTTTATGTTACCAGGTGGCTCCATCATAACATCCTTGTAGCTATCTGAAAACCCTTCCATCACTCCATACTTTTCGACCTCCTCTTTGGACTCTTCTTTAACAATATTATAATCCCCGAGGTTTCCAGTCTGAGTCTATAATAAAACCATTATTGAAACAAACAAGCTTGGGTATAAATCATAACTACCAATGATGGTTTCTTTTATACCTGAACATGGTGAGAGTAGTTGTGAACTTCCTGTGTGGAATCCTGGGAATGCAGACTATGAGGACAACTCCCTGGTGGGATCCTATTATTAGGTGGCTCCATCATGATATCCTTATAGAGATCATTGTGTCCTTCAGGAAACGCCTTCATAATTCCATACTCCTCATCTGCCTTTGTAAACTCCTTTTTAACCACAACTTTGGACTCTCTCAGGATTCCACTCTGAATATATAATAAAATTGACATCAGTTGTAACAATGCAGATAATGTACAGATCCTAATGATACTATCAGTGATTGTTCCTCATCTACCTGATGATGGTGAGGGATGGTGTGATCTTCCTGTGTGGAATCCCGGGAATACAGAGGACGGGGACATCTCTCTGGTGGGTTCCCATTACTGGATCCATCTGTAGGAAACACACACACTGACTGAATACATTGTTTCTATGCGTTTGGCACTATTCCCATAGGAGCCACAGCATTATTGTCCAAGTCTTCCCCACAACCAGGCACACAGGTTCATTCACATGTTTCTTTAAGAACCAGTCTAGGGGGATGTTGCTTTGTGGTTTTTATTTTTGGAGAACTTAGATAGGGTAGTGGTGGGATACCCCACAAACAAGAGCTATGTACAACCGAGGACATAGGTCTTCTTCACAACAAGCTATATTGAAGTCCGGGCTTAAAACAAACAGAAAACTTCAGCGTAGTAGTAGTAGTTAGAGGCACAAGCTTAGAGTCCATTTAAGTAGGAGATTAGGAGGACAACGCTCTTAAGGAGACCAGCCCTTGTTAACTTTAAATAGACCCACAGGTGACTATATAGTACCAGAGGGGTAGCAAAAGCACAAGGTCCCCAAGATCTCTCAAGCGTCTGTACTCACAAGGCCCAAGGACAGCTGGTAGCCTCCATCCAACTTCCAAGCTAAACCTTCCTATGACACTTGACTAGATCTTCAGTAGATAGCCCCACACCTATCGTCCAACTTCTCGAGCTCACTGGATAAAGAGGAACCTATAGACCAGACTGGCAGCAGCTGAACAAACTGAGCAGACCTGACTAGCAGATCGCAGCTTCACTGAATACAGCGAGCAGAATATCTTTTTACACTAACTAGAGTGTGGCAACTCAACCCATTAAAAACCCACTAATTCTAAGTTATCTAATCCCCCAATATCTATCTAGGAGGGTGCTACATGTGTTTATCAGATGATGGGGGATCTAGGTGGACCCTCCGTACTGCTCTCTCCTTTACAATAAAGTCTCCTCTTACCCGGTGATGTGAGGGGCGGCTGATTGTCCATCATGACGTCCTTGTAGAGATCCTTGTGTCCTTCTAAATACTCCCACTCCTCCATGGAGAAATAGACAGTGACATCCTGACACCTTATAGGAACCTGACACACACAATGATACAGTCACCATCCAGACACATCCCTTGTCTGTTACTGGATAATGTCCCAGAATTCCCAGAATCCTCCTCACCTCTCCTGTCAGCAGCTCCATCATCTTCTTGGTGACTTCTAGAATCTTCTCCATGTTGTGTCTCTCAGGTTTTAGGGAGTCACATGGAGGCACTGTGATGGTCATATGATCACCTGACTTCACAAGTGGAAATCTCTGTATTGGAGAACCAATAGGAATATCATGTTAGAATCCCAGAATCCTCCTCACCTCTCCGGTCAGGTCTGTGTTTTATTAATAGAGATAAGAGTGATGTCATGTGACCTCCCAGAATCCTCCTCACCTCTCCGGTCAGCAGGTAGATGATCTCCAGGGTGAGGTTCAGTATCCTCTCAGTCATGTGATTTTGGTTCACCTCCATCCTCATTGGTCACGTGATCTATACAGGTTTCCTGTAGAGCAATAATTGGTACCAGAAAATGATCTGCACAGTACTGGTTGGACAATATTAGGATGGGGATGTACGAAGGATTGAATTCAGGCTGCCTCCTGTGGAAATTTGCTCATGTAGAGGTCTATATATCAGACTAAAAGGAGGGACAACTGAGGAGAGAAGAGAGCGAGGGATTTGGTTACAAAAGGACATTCCTCCACATGCTTCACACTATCACCCTGCTTTCCTCTAACGTGTCTTCTCTACTGGAGGTAGCAAAGAACTAGCCTCTTCCTTCCGCCTCTAGAATGTTCGGGTTTGGCTTGAAGAAAAAGTGGCAACCCTAATGGCAACAAAGGGGTGGGGATGCTCAATATCATTAACCTTATATGGAAACATAGCTGCTAACTAGAGATAAGCACAGTGACATCACAGTGACTATGGAGGAAGAGGATGGAACATGACGGGGGGTTTCTGGGTGTAAATAGAAAATAAGATCTTATTACCTCCTTTACTGCCACTTCCAACAACGTCTCCTCGCTACTTCCTCCTGAATCACTACTCGCCCGAACTTCTTATTTATACCTGACATCACTTCCTGTGTATACCTGACATCACTTCCTGTCTTCCATAGAGACTTCCTGTCTGGGTAGAAGTGAGATCGCCATCTTGTGGAGTTCAGAGGAACTGCAGCCCCGAGAAACGTCTCGTAGTGTGAACACCCTTTGTCATTGTTGCCAAGTGTCTCGAATGCTGCAGGACAGTCCCGGGATTCAGTCTACTGTCCAACCCTATCCCGATACAGCAGGTTCCAGGACTCTGTACAGAGTGGCAGTGAGGTGAGGAGGACTGGAACACTGTCTGGGTTCCATCACCAGGCGCTGCAATTATAGCAGACTGTTGGGTGGAGCGATCTCCTTTCTAACAGTGAAAGTAGAACTCCGACCTCAACAGTGAGGCAGCGGTAGGGTCACCACTTTTTCTTCAAGCCAAAACCTGAACACTTTAGCGGCGCAGAGCAATTGTTTCAATACTTGATAGGATTATAACAGACCTAGGAGATCTTAGGGCACTCCAAAGAGAATAGTAATGTGGCACACATATTGCCCCTTCACCCTTCTATCAGCCCCTGTTTTCCGAGCCACATTCCTGTCTGAATTTTGTGTCCAGGTTTCAGGCGGACAGAAACCCGGACACAGATTCAAAACCCAAACTGTCCGGGTGAATGCCGGACAGGTGGCAACCCTAGGCAGCGGGAGCGTGTGATCAGGTAAGTATCAGCACCGACCATCAATGATGGCCTGGGGTTAGACTTTCCTCTCACTGACACCAACAATGCGGCTTATTTTATCCCACTGACACCACCTATGGGGTTTATTTTATCTCACTGACACCAATGATGGGGCTTATTTTATCTCACTGACACCAATGATGGGGCTTATTTTATCCCACTGACACCGACTATGGGGCTTATTTTATCCCACCGACACCAACTAAGGGGCTTATTTTATCCCACTGACACCAATGATGGGACTTATTTTATCCCACTGACACCAGCTATGGGGCTTATTTTATCTCACTGACACCAATGATGGGGCTTATTTTATCCCAATGAAACCAACAATGGGGCTTATTTTATCCCACTGACACCAACAGTCAAGCATAAGAGTCACAGTGTCCTGAAGACCTGGTAACACGAGCAGGTCCCAAAACGCAGGAAGACCATCAAAATGGCAGACGCGTTTCGAGGGGAGACCCCCGCTTCCTCAGAGTCTTGTCAGTGCTCACATTCTGGACGTTGCACATTGGCGGAGGGTCAGAAAAAGGGCGGAGAACCCCAGTGGCTGATTAAGACACAAATGTCCTCTGTGGAGCACAAGTCCAACTACTCGCTCAGCTTCTGGCTCAGCCTGTGTGCAAAAGAATGTCACTTATTAGTGGCAAAAAAAGTCTTCAGTTTTTCTGGCCCGTCAACCAGCCCCACTCAACCGTAAGGCTCGGGTTCTGCCCCACTTCCATGTGTTTTTTTTAATGTTTTGTATTGAACTGCATAGGAATATCCGTTTTCTGTAGTATGCTGACATCTAATGGCAGTTTTGGTCCACTACAACCTGTCTACTAATGTGATTATGGTATCTTCCTCTGTGCTCCCCTTCTGTTTGGAAAAAACTCCTTCTCTCTCCTAGAGGGACCCAACCAGCAGTGACACCCCCTCCTTCTCTCTCCTAGAGGGACCCAACCAGCAGTGACACCCCCTCCTTCTCTCTCCTAGAGGGACCCAACCAGCAGTGACACCCCCTCCTTCTCTCTCCTAGAGGGACCCAACCAGCAGTGACACCCCCTCCTTCTCTCTCCTAGAGGGACCCAACCAGCAGTGACACCCCCTCCTTCTCTCTCCTAGAGGGACCCAACCAGCAGTGACACCCCCTCCTTCTCTCTCCTAGAGGGACCCAACCAGCAGTGACACCCCCTCCTCCTCTCTCCTAGAGGGACCCAACCAGCAGTGACACCCCCTCCTTCTCTCTCCTAGAGGGACCCAACCAACAGTGACACCCCCTCCTTCTCTCTCCTAGAGGGACCCAACCAGCAGTGACACCCCCTCCTTCTCTCTCCTAGAGGGACCCAACCAGCAGTGACACCCCCTCCTTCTCTCTCCTAGAGGGACCCAACCAGCAGTGACACCCCCTCCTTCTCTCTCCTAGAGGGACCCAACCAGCAGTGACACCCCCTCCTTCTCTCTCCTAGAGGGACCCAACCAGCAGTGACACACTATACTGTCTATCCCCACCAACCTGTCTGTATTGTTTGTTTGTTTGTTTTATCCCCCACCATCTACTGCCCCCTTCTGTACTGCCTGTCCCCACCACCCCCTCTGTAATGCATGTTCCCACCATCAACTGCCTTCATCTGTATAGCCTGCCCTTACTATAAACCCCCCTCAATTGTACTTGTAGCACCCTCTACTTTAGGTAGGTGCTAGAAGTAGGATTTTGTGAGTGCAGGTAAATTTAGCTGCAAGCTAGGCCTGTTTGTTTTGATCTGTGTGGGCTGGGAGTGGCTCAGTGTAGGCTGGTGACTCAAAGATGGCATCATCTTTCAGTTGCCTCCCTTCTGCTTCTAGTGGATAATAGAAGGAAGGAGGGGAAACTGAGGTGGAGCTGTCTGGGGTGTCTCAGGGAGCCTTGACCAATCCCCAAGTAGGATTGGCACGGGGCAGGCCTCCTTGATATACCCAGGGTCAGCCCAGCTGGGGAGGAGTTGTCGGGTGGAAGAAGCTGGAGATGGAGAACTAGGTTGTCGGGGCCTTTGAGGCACTCCCCAGTCTGGGTGGGGGGGAGGGTGACCTTGGGTCTGTGGGGTTCAGGTGCAAGTCAATGCCTTTCTGAGAAACAAAGAAGGATCTGGACAGGAGGCACAGAGAAAGACAAAGGGAGCTAGTGTTTCCGGGCAAGTCTCCAGCAGAGATCCACCGGAGTGCAGCCAGGAGGGCTGGTGAGTGACCGGCACAGTTGGGAGAGCTGGGGAGGTGTGCCGGAGCAGACTGGGGGAGTGCAGTCTGAGATGGATGTAGAGCCAGCAGGAGAGACTGTGATGTCATGGGCAGTGGAGTCTGGGGCAGCTGCAGTCAGGAGGGCTGGCAGGGCCTGAAGAGGACTGACTGGGAGCAGTAGTCCACCATAGGACAGCTAGTACTAAAAGACGTTTCTTCCACCATATTGTGGCTACACTAAAGGGGCTCCCTGCCTGCAAATGGCAGTTGCTAAGGCCTGACAGAGTCAGAGTTGGGCCCGCCATGTGCTAGCTGTGCCTGGAACTAAGTATTGTACAGGAGAGAGAATCAGTCTAATAAGCGTTGTGCTGGAGGAGACTGGAGCTCTAGAAGAGTAAATTGAGGTTCTAACTGATCATCTTATTGATTCCATTATTGATTCTGGGCAGTGGCGGCTAGTGCTCAAAATTTTTAGGGGGGCACAAACAAACTGAAAAAAAAAAACCCATCAATTGCAGCCTCACTGTGCCCATCAATTGCCTCCACTGTGCCCATCAAACGCAGACACTGTGCCCATCAAACGCAGACACTGTGCCCATCAAACGCAGACACTGTGCCCATCAAACGCAGACACTGTGCCATCAAACGCAGACACTGTGCCCATCAAACGCAGACACTGTGCCCATCAAACGCAGACACTGTGCCATCAAACGCAGACACTGTGCCCATCAAACGCAGACACTGTGCCCATCAAACGCAGACACTGTGCCATTCAAACGCAGACACTGTGCCCATCAAAAGCAGACACTGTGCCGTTCAAACGCAGACACTGTGCCATCAAACGCAGACACTGTGCCATCAAACGCAGACACTGTGCCTATCAAACGCAGACACTGTGCCATCAAACGCAGACACTGTGGCCATCAAACGCAGACACTGTGCCATCAAACGCAGACACTGTGCCATCAAACGCAAACACTGTGCCCATCGAGTGCAGACGCTGTGCCATCAAACGTGGACACTGTGCCAACAAACGCAGCCACTGTGCCATCAAACGCAGACACCGTGCCCATCAAACGCAGACACTGTGCCCATCAAACGCAGACACTGTGCCCATCAAACGCAGACACTGTGCCCATCGAGTGCAGACACTGTGCCATCAAACGCAGACACTGTGCCCATCAAACGCAGACACTGTGCCGTTCAAATGCAGACACTGTGCCCATCAAACGCAGACACTGTGCCCATCAAACGCAGACACTGTGCCATCAAACGCAGACACTGTGCCCATCGAGTGCAGACACTGTGCCTTCAAACTAAGCCACTGTGCCATCAAACGCAGACACTGTGCCGTTCAAACGCAGACACTGTGCCCATCAAACGCAGACACTGTGCCCATCAAACGCAGACACTGTGCCATCAAACGCAGACACTGTGCCATCAAACGCGGACACTGTGCCAACAAACGCAGCCACTGTGCCATCAAACGCAGACACTGTGCCTATCGAGTGCAGACACTGTGCCATCAAACGCAGACACTGTGCCCATCGAGTGCAGACACTGTGCCATCAAACGCAGACACTGTGCCGTTCAAACGCAGACACTGTGCCCATCAAACGCAGACACTGTGCCATCAAACCCAGACACTGTGCCCATCAAACGCAGACACTGTGCCCATCGAGTGCAGACACTGTGCCCATCAAACGCAGACACTGTGCCCATCGAATGCAGACACTGTGCCTTCAAACTAAGCCACTGTGCCATCAAACGCAGACACTGTGCTCTTCAAGTGCAGACACTGTGCCATCAAACGCTGCCACTGCACCCATAAATTGCCGCCACTGTGCCATCAAATGCAGCTGCTGTAACCATCAATTGCTGCCAGTGTGCCCCATCAATTGCTGCCAGTATGCCCCATCAATTGCCGCCAGTTTGCCCCATCAATTGCCGCCAGTTTGCCCCATCAATTGCCGCCAGTTTGCACCATCAATTGCCGCCAGTTTGCCCCATCTAATGCCACCAGTTTGCCCCATCAATTGCCGCCAGTTTGCCCCATCAATTGCCGCCAGTTTGCACCATCAATTGCCGCCAGTTTGCCCCATCAATTGCCGCCAGTTTGCCCCATCTAATGCCACCAGTTTGCCCCATCAATTGCCGCCAGTTTGCCCCATCAATTGCCGCCAGTTTGCCCCATCTAATGCCACCAGTTTGCCCCATCAATTGCCGCCAGTTTGCCCCATCTAATGCCACCAGTTTGCCCCATCAATTGCCACCAGTTTGCCCCATCTAATGCCACCAGTTTGCCCCATCAATTGCCACCAGTTTGCCCCATCAATTGCCGCCAGTTTGCCCCATCAATTGCCGCCAGTTTGCCCCATCTAATGCCACCAGTTTGCCCCATCAATTGCCGCCAGTTTGCCCCATCAATTGCCGCCAGTTTGCCCCATCTAATGCCACCAGTTTGCCCCATCAATTGCCACCAGTTTGCCCCATCAATTGCCGCCAGTTTGCTCCATCTAATGCCACCAGTTTGCCCCATCAATTGCCGCCAGTTTGCCCCATCAATTGCCGCCAGTTTGCCCCATTAATTGCCGCCAGTTTGCCCCATCTAATGCCACCAGTTTGCCCCATCAATTGCCGCCAGTTTGCCCCATCAATTGCCGCCAGTTTGCACCATCAATTGCCGCCAGTTTGCCCCATCTAATGCCACCAGTTTGCCCCATCAATTGCCGCCAGTTTGCCCCATTAATTGCCGCCAGTTTGCACCATCAATTGCCGCCAGTTTGCCCCATCAATTGCCACCAGTTTGCCCCATCAATTGCCACCAGTTTGCCCCATCAATTGCCGCCAGTTTGCCCCATCAATTGCCGCCAGTTTGCCCCATCAATTGCCGCCAGTTTGCCCCATCAATTGCCACCAGTTTGCCCCATCAATTGCCACCAGTTTGCCCCATCAATTGCCACCAGTTTGCCCATCTAATGCCACCAGTTTGCACCATCAATTGATGCCAGTTTGCCCCCCCGCCCGGGACTTACCTGTCTCGGGTCATGGCGCTGTCCTCCACGCTCCCTCTGAGTCCTCGATGTCTTCTCCCTTCCTCTTATGCTATGATTGGACGCCTGGCGTCCAATCACAGCGCCTGTCGCTTCAGCCAATCAGGTGACAGGTAACCAGACCCAGTGCACCTGATTGGAGAGGCGGGTCAGTGTTAAGGAAGCAATTTATTTGATTCTCTAACACAGCACTACGTAAGCAGCGAACGCACAGCAGTGTGCCCGCTGTTTACCAATTTGGAAGCCTATTAGAGCCCACGGCTCTAATCAGGAAGCCTATTAGAGCCGACGGCTCTAATCAGGCACTTCCAAAACACCCCCGCCGCTGTAATTCAGATGCCCGGCGCCCAACAAGGGGTCGGGCACCTGAATAGGGGGCGGCAGCGGCGACAATAGATAGATTCATGCAATGCATGAATCTGTCTATTGAAGATTGACGGGTGCAGGAGAGAGGGGGCGGCACTCCTGCGCCCTCTATGGACGCACCGCCACTGATTCTGGGCATCCCATAATTTCACCTTACCCTATCTAATTTCGAAATCCCTCAATAAAAATACAAAACAAACACATACGGACAAAGTGGATGGGCAGTGAACGCCGGGCTGGGCAGGGTGACAGGTGGACCACAATATCCAGCAGCCCCTTCGGGGGGTACCGCTACATACTGTTTTTGTACTTGTGAGATGTTTTTTCCTCCCGCTGACACCAGCACAACTGCAATTTTGCCTTCCAGTGACACCACCAACGCAGAGATATATTTTCCTTCCAGTGACACCACAGACGAAGGGACATTATTTTCCATTTCTTCCTCCATCACTCTTAGCATTTGGTGTCAGGACTGTGTGCAGTGTATACAACGAAGAGTCTGTTCAATCGCCCCCCTTTAACCCCTTGCTTACTGGGCACATACACCCCCCATTCCTGACCAGGCCAATTTTCTCAAGGCATCTTCCAGGACAGCCCATGATACCTAGGGCTCCTCCTGACAGCACAGTAAACACGGTAACCCCACCAGATAAAAGGCGGTCCTCAAGCCCCCCCCCCCCCCCCAGAGTATTAGTGATTCCTCCAGACAGGGGGGTTAACATGTTCCAGGAACCTGGTTCCCTGGGTCTCATGGAGCTGTCCAGTGGGTTCTCAGGAGACAAAAAGCTCCAATAACCTTCTCTTTAAAGTCCTGAGCGATACCTCATCCTGAAGCAGTGGAGGCGGCTGCTGATCCTCTGCCCTCAGTTCCTGGGAAGGGCCATGACCACTGAAAATTTTGGGAGGGAGCAGGATGAAGCCCCAGACCGGCTAGGGCTGGAGGCCTTACATAGCCCGGATGGTGCCACCACCAACCGGCAGCGTAGCTGGCCGCGCCAGAGCAACGAAGGCTGATTCCCGAGCATGGAAGGCAGAAGGGGCGGGGCTCCTGAATTCCATGCTGGCCCAGAGGAAAATGGCAGAGAGTCATTTCTGGCCTGCGGTGGCATAATCAGCGGGCGCCGGAGACGCTGGTTCCAGTCTACTTAAAGGCGCGAACAGGGGATGCTTCAGAATCCATGAAATCAGGCTGAGACAGAAGTACTGTTAAATCACACTTGTGTAATAATAAAAGTAAAAAGAACAAGCGTAGTCAAAACATAGCCAAAGTTTAGTAACCGGAACAGATAGTCAGCCAAGCTAGAAGTCAGGGATCAATGTAGTGAACAGCTAGCAGGATCTGGAGCCAGAATGGATGTCAGCAAAGCCAGTCTTTAAACAGGAACGCAGGAGATAGTTTCTTGTAATGTGACCAAGGCGAAGGCAGAGCTCCTCTGGACTGGACGGCTTAAGTAGGCAGGACTGACGAGCAGGATCATCAACAGCTGGGTAAGGCTCCTTTCACACTGAGGTGCTTTGCAGGCGCTAAAGTGCTAAAAATAACGCCTGCAAAGTGCCCCGAAAAAACAGCTCAATGCACTCCAGTGTGAAAGCCCCCAGGGCGGCCAGCTCAGAGAAGGAAGGGCTGAGCCCAGCCCTGACACATGCAGGGCGGCTGGTGTGATTGGTGGGACACAGCAGAGGCTGTGGAAGCACTGGAAGAGCAGGATGGACTCCTCTGCAGCTCCTGCCCTGGCAGTGGACACAGGCTCTGAAACCAGCACCTCACAGGTAAGTCTGCGGATGATACCCTCTTGCAAATCCTGTGAGGGTTTTTCTTCCTCTGACACCATAGGCTTAAGGGGCTTGGTGAAGGGGGCACCCTTCCTCTCTCTCCTGCACTGTGTGTGTTTTGGAGAAATTGGGGTGACCGACTTTCTACCTGGTGGTCGTTCGATTTCCAGTTGCAGGCCAAGGATTCAGGACAAGGCCCAGGCGCAACCACCCAAGAGGAAATGTGCAGTCTGCATGGACAAACTGAGCTCCTCCTGGAGTAAAGCAGTCTGCTGTACATGCATAGATAACTTGGTTAAGGATGACCCCCCCCCCAGTATCTTGTCAGAAGATGCTTACGTCTGTAAGGGATGAGCTAATGTCAACGTTTAGCTCTCAAATCCCTAACTGACAAAATACAAGCCCCCTATCAGGGTCCATCATCGGATAGGACTACAGCCTGGTGGAGCCCCCGAGTGTGGAAAGTGCTGATCCAGAGGAGGAGATTGGATCTCCAGTTCTTCTGAGGAAGATTCAGGGTCAGGAGAAGGGCCTAAGGATAGGGAATCCATCAGGGGCTCTAGGTACAAGCCTTCACTAGAAGATGTCGATGACTTGTTAAAAGCTATCTATGCGACACTCTAAATTGAAGAGAAGGTGCAAATGTCCAAGCGCGATCTTAGGTATGAAGGAATGCATAAGAAGAAGGCCAGGTTTTTTCCTGTACACAGCTCCCTTCTAGATACAATTAAATTAGAATGGGAGAATCCAGAGAGATACCCTTTTTTTCCCAGTAACCTGAAAAGAAGGTTTCCTTTTGAGGAAGACGCATCGCTAGCCTTGGTACAAATACCCCAAGTTGGACGCACCTCTTTCAAAAATTTCCAAAAATACTGACCTAGCGTTTGACAACATGGGCATGCTTAGGGATCCCATGGACAAGAGGGGTGATATACTTTTACGCAGGGCTTGGGGCTCATCGATTGTCAGTCTTAAGTCGGCATTGTGTAGCCAGAAACCTCAAGTTATGGTTAACACAGATACAAAATGCACCTTTCTGCAGGACCTGCAAGGGATCAGATCCATACGTTCTTCCCACTACTCTTTCGGGCAGTAGGCTTTCTGGCTAATTCCTCTGCAGAGTCGGTTAAGTTGGCAGCTGGGACCTTTGCCAGAAGTCTCTGGCTCAAAACATGGTCGGGGGGACTCCTCTTCTAAGCTGCGCCTGTGTGGTCTTCCTCTATCAGGTGACCATTTGTTTGGCCCTGGATTGCAGGAAGCACTAGAGCGCACGGCTGACAGGAAAAAGTATTTTACGGAAAGTAAAAAGAAGCCAACTGCCAGAATTTTTTTTCGAGGCCAAGGCAGACAGCAGGGTCCGCGAGAAAAAGAAAGCAGGCCCAAGAAGCATTGGAAAGTGCACAAAGGCAGAGGTAAGGGGAGGTGTCTTGTTTAATCCTCCTCAACAACCCGCCAAGCCACAATGACTCCTGCCACGCCAGTGGGGGAATGATTAAGAGCCTTCCTCCCACAGTGGGCAGAAGTCACCTTAAGCCTGTTCATTCTAAATCTAGTGACCAATGGGCACAGGCTGGAATTCGATTACCATCCACCAGAAAGGTTGTTGGTCAACACATGTTGGTAAAAGGCGACGGCCCTATGTCTCCAGATTGGAGATTTGGTAGATCAGAAAGTCCTGATCCCGGTCCCTCGGTCAGATCAGGGCAAAGGCTTTTATTCCCATGTCTTTGTGATAAAGAAGCCTTCGGGGTAGTATCGCCTGATCTTGAACCTTCGCTCTCTAAATCGTAATACCGCGTACACACGGTCTGATTTTCTGACGAGAAATGTTCGATGGGAGCTTGTTGTCGGAAATTCCGACCGTGTGTAGGCTCCATCGGACATTTTCCATCGGAATTTCCGACACACAAAATTTGAGATTCGGATCTCAAATTTTCCAACAACAAAATCCGTTGTCGGAAATTCCGATCGTGTGTACACAATTCCGACGCACAAAGTTCCACACATGCTCTGAATCAAGCAGAAGAGCCGAACTGGCTATGGAACTTAAATTTTCTCGGCTCGTCGTACGTCACCGCATTCTTGACGTTCGGAATTTCCGACAACATTGTGTGACCGTGTCTATGCAAGACAAGTTTGAGCCAACATCCGTCAGATATAATCCCATGGATTTTGTTGTCGGAATGTGCGATCGTGTGTACACGGCATTAGATGAAATAGAAAAACTTTTGCGTGGAGTCAGTGTTCTCGATCAAGAATCTGCTTTACCCAAAGTGCTTTATGGCAACACTGATTTAAGGGATGCCTACTTGCACATTCCTGTTCATCCAGCATACCAAAAAATTCCTGAGACTAGCCGGGAAGATGGGATCGGAGATCCGGAATTTTCAGTTCCAGGCGCTGCCCTTCGGGGTTGTCATCGGCGCCACTGATCTTTACAAAAAGTCCTAGGAGAAGCGTTGGCACCATTAAGTCTAAAATCGATTACAGTCATCCCTTACCTGGACGACCTCCTAATAGTGGCAGAGTCACACCAGAAACTAGAGAAGGATCTCCAGACTGTGCAGGAGTTTCTTCAGTCGCTAGGCTGGCTAATCAACAGGGAGAAATCTTCCCCGATTTCGGCCCAGAGAGTAACATATCTCGGGTACGAGATTTGTTCAATAGAGCAAAAGATTTTCCTTCCTCTGGAAAAGGTGGGGATGGTGATTCAGATGATTGTATACTTGCAAACCAGCCAGTGGGTTTCAGTCAGAGATGTCTCAAGGGCAGTAGGCCTGATGACCTCTTGCTTACTGGCTGTAGCGTGAGCGAGGTTTCACCAGGGGCCACCGCAACTGTTCCTGCTAAGTAGCTGGGATGGAGCCACAGGCTCTTTGGATCTGAAGGTTCGCATACCCTCCAGGGTAAAGAGAACCCTGTGGCGGCGGAGGTCGCCACTTCACCTGACGAGAGGATTGGAATGGTTCGTTCCAGTATCTCAAAGGATCATGACGGATCCAAGTTCCTGTGGGTAGGGAGCCCATCTAAACAAAGCAGTGGCACAAGGAAGATGGTCCCCCAGGGAAGCAGGAGCGTTATTCAAATTAGAGGGAGCTTCTGGCAGTACTGAGGGCCTTAGAAGCTTTTCAGGCGGAGGTCAGGGCTCACCATCTGCAAACTCCATCCAACATTACTACTGTAGCGTACCTCAACAAGCAAGGGGTTACGAGAAGTTGGACTCTTTAACTCATAGCCCAGAAAATCTTTTTCATGGGCAGAAGTGAATCTGGCCTCCATTGCAACAATTCACCTAAAAAGGGACTCAAAACTGTCTGGCAGATTACCCCAGCCGCTACCAGGTGTGTCGTGGTCCCTCTAATATATGTGTCCGGGTTTCAAACCACCTGAAACCCGGTGTCAGGGCTTGGCTCAGCCCTTCCACCTCTGAGCTGGCTGCTCAGCCAGTTACCAGCTCTTTTCTCTCCACAGCGACTCAGCTGTTGATGATATCATGCTCGTCAGTCCTGCCTCCAGTCCAGAGGATCTGTGCCTTCGCCTTGGTCACATCTCTAGAGACGCTCTCCTGTGTTCCTTTTAAAGACTTGCTTGGCTGACATACCTTCTGGCTTCAGATCCTGCTTGCTGCTCTACTACGCTCATCTCTGGCTCCCTGATGTTTTGGCTTGTCTGACTATCCATTCCGATTCCTGAACTCTGGCTATGTTTTGACTACGTCTACTTTGTTTACCTTTTTTATTATTATTAAACACCCTGTGCACGCCCTAATCATTCTGCATGGTGCAGATTTACCCTGCTGCCTGCCGATGTAAGGGGGGCTTTGGGAACCCTGATTGAAAGAGGAATACTGGAAACTCTGAAGTAAGTGGGGGGCTTTGGTGAGCAAAAACCCCCTTACATCAGCATCCCCCTTTACACCAGCGTTCCCCCTTGAAAAAAAAAAAATCCAGTGTGCCGCTAAAGTGTTGGGGATTGTCTTGAAGAGAAGGTGGCAACCCTATGTATGAGGGACATTAGGGGGGACAGAGCAATTTGGTTCCCAGTAAGGGTCGGTTCACACTGGGGCGACTTGGGATCCTACTTGTACGCCCTCAAGTCGCCCCAGAAAAAGATTCAATGGGAGTGAACGCTAGCGTCTTAATAGACACTACTGAAGTCGCTCCGACTTCAGAGCGTACTCCCTGTACTACTTTGATCCGACTTGGTAGGCGACCTGTACCATAGAAATCAATGGAAGTCGCCTCCAAGTCGGATCTCTCTGTAACGTCAAGCGACTTTGCAGGGAAAACCCCTCCCTCCCCCCCTTCCTCCCAGAGAGCTGATTGCCCTGTGATTGGCCACAGCCGAAGTCTCCTGTCATGGAGGCGACTTCCAGTCGGGTTGTAATTTGCTGAAATTGCGCCGAAGCCGCGTTGAAGTTGCGGTACAAAGTCGCGCTGAAGTCGTGTTGCCCCAGTGTGAACCGACCCTAAGGGATCACTATGGGAGCTATGACAAAATAATATCTTATTATCTCCTCTATTGCCACTTCCAGCGATGTCTCCTCTCTACTTCCTCCTGACTCACTTCTCACCCGGAACTTCCTATTTATACCTGACATCACTTCCTGTCTTCCATAGAGACTTCCTGTCAGCTATCTGCTACCATAACCCCATATTCTACGTAAAACGACGGCGGGCGGTCTGCAAGTTGCTAACGGTGTAAATTGTGTGGTGCCATCAAAATCCATTCTTTCTTTTCCAAATACATTCTAAATGTTAGAAAAGTAATAAAAGACAATAAAAAAAACCTCTAATAGTACAAATCTGAAGGCAGACATTTATTAATCAAATCACAAAGAATGAGATTTGTTTAGTATGTACAGTATGTCATAATTTGTTAATAAAAAATAAATGTTTTTTTTTTTTCAATAGATCGTTATTATTATTATTATTATAAGGCAAATATTAAGTATTGTACAACAAAAATCCCTACTTTCCAATTTCATCCAGCAGGTGGCACTCTCCAAGCTGCCTGAGATAGCTGATAACACAACTACTGCACTCAGACTTTCGTGTGGACTGATCTGCCCAGCTTTTCATCCATAAGCAACATCTAGCTCCTCTTCTCATCGTAGTTCTTTCCTTTGGATTCTTTACTGAAGAGCAGGGGAGATCAGACTACACTGCAGGAGGGACTCAACCAGCTGCATCACAGTCCCCATCCCTCTCTCTCTCTACTAGCAGAACCATGTGAATTTTGATGTCTTTGGTGAACTTGGATTCCCTTATGAAGTGCAGATTACAAAAAGATCAGAGGAGCGCTCAGCCCTTGTTTTCTGAAGTGTATGAGGTGGTATCAAAAAGTTTAGGGACTAGCAACTTTATTGATCTACATTTACACACTATGACCTTCAAAATAGCCCCCTTGCACAGCAATACAGCGCTCACAGCGTTCCCTCCACTTCTGGAATGTATTCTGGAAGTCTTCTTTTCAAAGCGTGTCAAGCACAAGTTGCTGAATGGTTTAGACATTTTTGGAGGTTTGAGCTCGTTGTAGGTCCTCCTCATCTCTCGTCGTCTTCCAGTGATGTCCCCTTGCACAGCAATACAGCGCTCTTAGCATTCCTGCCACTTCTGGAATGTGCCCTGAAAGTCTTCGTTTCGAAGTGTGTCAAGCACAAGTTGCTGAATGCTTTGGATATTTTCGGGGGTTGAGCTTGTTGAAGGTCTTCCTGATCTCTTGTCGTCTTCCAGTAATGTCCCATTGCACAGCAATACACAACTCCCAGCATTCCTGCTGCTTCTGGAATGTGCCCTGTAAGTCTTCTTTTCGAAGCGTTTCAAGCACAGGTTGCCGAATGGCTTAGACATTTTTGGAGGTTTAAGCTCGTTGAAGGTCTTCCTGATCTCTCGTCGTCTTCCAGTGATGTCCCCTTGCACAGCAATACAGCGCTCTTAGCATTCCTGCTGCTTCTGGAATGTGCCCTGGAAGTCTTCTTTTCGAAGCGTGTCAAGCACAAGTTGCAAATGCTTTGGACATTTTTGGGGGTTGAGCTCGTTGAAGGTCTTCCTGATCTCCGGTCATTTTCCAGTGATGTCCCCTTGCACAACAATACAGCGCTCTTAGCGTTCCTGCCACTTCTGGAATGTGTCCTGAAAGTCTTCTTTTCGAAGCGTGTCAAGCACAGGTTGCCCAATGGTTTAGACCAGGGGTAGGCAACCTGGGGCCCTCCAGCTGTTTTGGAACTGCATTTCCCATGAGGCATTGCAAGGCCGGCAGTTACAATTCCTCCCAGAGGCATGATGGGACTTGTAGTTCTGCAACAGCTGGAGGGCCCCAGGTGGCCTACCCCTGGTTTAGACATGTTTGGAGGTTGAGCTGGTTGAAGGTCTTCCTGATCTCTAGTTGGCTTCCAGTGATGTCCCCGTGCACAGCAATACAGTGCTCTTAGCGTTCCTGCCACTTCTGGAATGTGTCCTGGAAGTCTTCTTTTCGAAGCGCGTTAAGCGCAAGTTACCGAATGCTTTGGACATTTTTGGAGGTTTGAGCTCGTTGAAGGTCTTCCTGATCTCTCGTCGTCTTCCAGTGATGTCCCCTTGCACAGCAATACACCACTCCCAGCGTTCCTGCCGCTTCTGGAATGTGTCCTGGAAGTCTTCTTTTCGACGCGTGTCAAGCACAAGTTGCCAAATGCTTTAAACATTTTTGGAGGTTGAGCTCCTTGAAGGTCTTCCTGATCTCTCGTTGGCTTCCAGTGATGTCCCCTTGCACAGCAATACATCGCTCTTAGTGTTCCTGCCACTTCTGGAATGTGTCCTGGAAGTCTTCTTTTCGAAGCGTGTCAAGCACAGGTTGCCCAATGGTTTAGACCAGGGGTAGGCAACCTGGGGCCCTCCAGCTGTTTTGGAACTGCATTTCCCATGAGGCATTGCTAGGCTGGCAGTTACAATTCCTCCCAGAGACATGATGGGACTTTTAGTTCTGCAACAGCTTCTTGCAAGGCTGGCAGTTACAATTCTTCCTAGAGGCATGATGGGACTTTTAGTTCTGCAACAGCTTCCCCAGGTTGCCTACCCCCGGTTTAGACATTTTTGGAGGTTGAGCTTGTTGAAGGTCTTCCTGATCTCTCGTAGGCTTCCAGTGATGTTCTTCCACTCTTGAAGTGCACGTGCCACTCATAACACCTCAAACGACTCACTGCAGCATCGCCGTAAACTTGGTGAATCAGGTCAAACTTCTCTGTGGCAGATTTGCCCAGTTTCACGCAGAATTTCACGTTTTCCCTTTGTTCTAACTTGCTGTCCATGATGGAATCGCAGACGTGGTAACGCACGTGGTCAGAATAGCACCCGTTGCACAGCTCCCCGATGTACACAGGATGATGTCTTTCGGCACACTGACTTACTGTATGAAGTTCGGTGCTCATTATGCATGCAGCCTTGTGCTGCCATCTGTTGGCGTGTTGCCAAAGTAGTCTCGAAATGTTTTGATACCACCTCGTCTATCATGAAGCACCTCTTCTCTTTATGAGATCTAATTTCGAAATAAGATTCATACAGAAGACATTTCCTGCATTTGGGACTCTAACACACCTCGAGGGTTGTGTGGGTTCTCCGATGTTTGGTACGACAAAACGCCTGCTATAAAACATTTCCCGCACTCAGAGCAGGAATATGGCTGCTCCCCTGTCTGAGATCTTCGATGTTTGACAAGTTCGGATCTCTGTGGACATTTCCCGCACTCAGGGCAGGAAAACCGCTTTTCCCGCATGTGACATATCTGATGTTCAGCAAGAGTGAACTTTCGCGAAAAACATTTTCCACACACAGGACAGGGAAACGGCTTCTCACCCGTGTGAGACCTCTGATGTGTGTTAAGATTGTACTTCTGTGAAAAACATTTCCCGCACTCAGGACAGGCATACGGCTTCTCCCCCGTGTGAGATCTCTGATGTATAACAAGGTCTGATTTCCGTGGAAAACCTTTCCCACACTCACGACAAGAATATGGCTTCTCGCCAGTGTGCAATCTCTGATGTCTGGATAGGCAGGACTTTTGTGAAAAACATTTCCCGCACTCAGGACAGGAATACGGCTTTTCACCTGTGTGAGATCTGTAATGTATGAGAAGTTCTGATTTATAGAAAAAATATTTCCCGCACTCAGAACAAGAATGAATCTCCTCCCCCGTGTGAGATCTCTGATGTGCAGAAAGACTTAATTCACAACTGAAACTTTCCCCACAATCTGGACAGGAAAAATTATTCTTCCCCTGAATCCCGGCACCGTCCCTCACAGTACGAGGTTCCTCAGAGTCAGAGGGATTCCATGGTCTATCCACACTGTGAAGTCCACCATCCATAGTGGAGCTCATTGTCTTTTCTCCTCCACAATCTCCTGTGATGTCCTCATCTTCTATTCTCCAATCTGGAGATAAAGTGAGACGATCCTTTGAGGGTTTCTCCATGGCGTGTCCTGGAAAAATATAAAAACATCATCAATAGATATGAGAGGGTTAGTTCACTTCCATCAAGATTCCATCTGGATCAGGGAGATATGAGTGAGCAGATATTCTCTGTGGAGGTCCCGACCACATCAGAATATATGATGGGTCACCTGTGCTGATCTCTGTAGGAGTGTCCTCCTCTATGAACGTCCTCGTCATTCCAGCCTCCTCCGTATATTGCTGATCATCCCTCACATACGTCTCTTCTACTTCACCCTCAACTTTCGGGTTCATAAGATCTTCACCCTAAACCAACAGAATTGCAGAAAATAGCATAGAAGTATTTATGATGTGAGATCACATAGAAAATATCATCGTCTCCACATGTCAGAGTGTTCAATCACTTTATGTTCCCGATCCCTCAACTCCACCTACCTGATGATGATGAGGGATGGTGTGACCTTCCTGTGTGGAATTCTGGGAATACAGAGGACGGGGACATCTCTCTGGTGGGTTCCTGGTATTAGGTGGCTCCATCATATCCTTGTGTCCTTCTGAAAACTCCTCCATAACGCCATAATCCTCATCTTTAAACTCTTCTTTAACATCAATAATAATATAATCTCTGAGGTTTCCACTCTAAGTAAATAAAAAACATTCATTGTAACAAACAGTCTTGTGTATAAATCATAACTACCAATAAATGTTCCTCATCTACCTGATGATGGTGGGGGATGGTGTGACCTTCCTGTGTGGAATCCCGGGAATACAGAGGACGGAGACATCTCTCTGGTGGGTTCCCATTACTGGATCCATCTGTAGGAAACACACACACTGACTGAATACATTGTTTCTATGTGTTTATCAGATGATGGGGGATCTAGGTGGAGCCTCCGTACTGCTCTCTCCTTTACAATAAAGTCTCCTCTTACCCGGTGATGTGAGGGGCGGCTGATTGTCCATCATGACGTCCTTGTAGAGATCCTTGTGTCCTTCTAAATACTCCCACTCCTCCATGGAGAAATAGACAGTGACATCCTGACACCTTATAGGAACCTGACACACACAATGATACAGTCACCATCCAAACACATCCCTTGTCTGTTACTGGATAATGTCCCAGAATTCCCAGAATCCTCCTCACCTCTCCTGTCAGCAGCTCCATCATCTTCTTGGTGACTTCTAGAATCTTCTCCATGTTGTGTCTCTCAGGTTTTAGGGAGTCACATGGAGGCACTGTGATGGTCATATGATCACCTGACTTCACAAGAGGAAATCTCTGTATCGAGGAACCAATAGGAATATCATGTTAGAATCCCAGAATTCTCCTCACCTCTCCGGTCAGGTCTGTGTTTTATTAATAGAGATAAGAGTGATGTCATGTGACCTCCCAGAATCCTCCTCACCTCTCCGGTCAGGTCTGTGTTTTATTAATAAATATAAGAGTGATGTCATGTGACCTCCCAGAATCCTCCTCACCTCTCCGGTCAGGTCTGTGTTTTATTAATAGAGATAAGAGTGATGTCATGTGACCTCCCAGAATCCTCCTCACCTCTCCGGTCAGGTCTGTGTTTTATTAATAGAGATAAGAGTGAAGTCATGTGACCTCCCAGAATCCTCCTCACCTCTCCGGTCAGGTCTGTGTTTTATTAATAGAGATAAGAGTGATGTCATGTGACCTCCCAGAATCCTCCTCACCTCTCCGGTCAGGTCTGTGTTTTATTAATAGAGATAAGAGTGATGTCATGTGACCTCCCAGAATCCTCCTCACCTCTCCAGTCAGGTCTGTGTTTTATTAATAGAGATAAGAGTGATGTCATGTGACCTCCCAGAATCCTCCTCACCTCTCCGGTCAGGTCTGTGTTTTATTAATAGAGATAAGAGTGATGTCATGTGACCTCCCAGAATCCTCCTCACCTCTCCGGTCAGCAGGTAGATGATCTCCAGGGTGAGGTTTAGTATCTTCTCAGTCATGTGACTCCGGTCCTCCTCCATCCTCATTGGTCATGTGATCTATACAGGTTTCCTGTAGACCAATAATTGATAACAGAGAATGATCTGGACTGTACTGGTTGTACAATATTTGGATGGGGATGTATGGGGGGATAATATGAGGGTTTCTATCATGGAAGAACGGTCCCCAGTGGGATTACACACAGAGGAACATTACGTTTAGGGTTTGCTATTGTTTTTCAATCTGAGAAGCTCTTACCCTTTGGCCTGGTGGATCAGAATTTTTGTTTTCTGTGTAGAGTCTGTTTTATTTTTTTATTTGCTTTTGATCCACCAGCAAATAAAGTTGAATAAGTTTCCCCTTATATATATATATATCCCCCATCCTCCCTAGTAATAAAAGTCATATAATCCGTTAGTATAGACTGATGAGGTGAGAAGGTGATTGGTGGGAAAGGTGACACGTCCCTGAAATGAAGAGAAGGTTCCGGCCCCGTAAGTCGGGGAAATGTTCTGCCCCTGAAGGGGTTAATCTAGGTTTCCACACTATATACGTGTGTATCATCATCTGCTGGAGATAGAAGACATCACAGTGACTATGGAGGAAGAGGACGGACATGATGGGGGGGGTTACTGGGTGTAAATAGAAAATAAGATCTTATTACCTCCTCTGCTGCCAGTTCCAACAATGTCTTCTCTCTGCTTCCTCTTTCCTGTCTGTAACTGACATAATTTCCTGTTTGTACCTGACATCACTTCCTGTCTTCCATAGAGACTTCCTGTCGGGGAAAAAGTGAGATCACCACCTTGTGGAGCTCATAGGAACTGCAGCCCCGAGAAACGTCTCGTAGTGTGAACACGGCCTTGTGCTGTGTGTTTATGTACTGTATATCCTTATAGATGGGGGTCATCTCCACTCCCACCAAGGGGGATAGAAATATATTACTGATCAGGATGAGCGGAGGGATTTAGGCAACAAAACGGAGTATGAATTTAGTCAAAATTAGGTCTGAATATTTCTATGAGGCACTTCTTAGGAGAAATTTGCTTGATGAAGACCTTCCCATGTGGTCTTGCAAGCCCTGTGATGCCCCCATTCTTCCAGAGGAGACTCAGGCAGTGGTGAAATGGGTGATCTTGGTCACCTCTCACTATCGTTATCAGACGTACCCAGCAGCAAGAAGTCTACCTTTGGCCCAATACCCCAGTACATCCTTTTTTTCTTTCAGTATGTCCCACCTCTTGCACATGGATGAAGAAAGAACCCCAGCAGAGAAGGAAGGGTAGATATAGCACCTGATCCCCAGGATTTGGTGGTGGGATATTAGCCAGGTATGAGAGGAAAGAACCTTCACCAGGGGAGGATAAAGCAGAGACAAAACACCCCAACTTGGAAACAAAAGATTGCCAGGGTCTAGGTTGCATGTGATAATATAAAGATGGAATGTTAAAGTGACACTGTAATCTATTTTTCACAAAATAATTTCTTACTGTGTTTTTCTGCCTCTTAGTAACCACCTCCATGAGCGCCTGCATCTCTCCCTTTCCCCTTTAGTATCATTTGTTTGGAATGAGCAGCATGCATTATTTGCTGTTTTGCACATTACAAATCACATGCATCGTCCCTAGTCTATCCCAGAAGCGAGCAAGAGAGGGTGGCTATGTTCCTACATACAGTAGGACCATAGAAAACCTACATAGCCACCCTCTGTCAAAGCCATTCTAAATCAGAGTTCCATGGAACGCTAGGGTTCATCCAGGGGTTCCTAGGGTTTCCTTGAGCTATGGCTGATTGTTCTCCTTTCTAATAATGCCTGCATAGTTTCAACACCAACTCCAAATTTGCAGGGGTTGAGCTTTAGTTTCTTCTTGGTCATGTAACTCCAGTCCTCCTCCATCCTTACTGGACCTCCAAAGGTTGCTAGAGGTTCCTTGAGCTATGGCTGGTTGACTTCCTATCTGATAGTGCCTGAATAATTTCAGGACCAACTTTACTTGGCAGGGTTTGAGGTTTAGTATCTTCTCAGTCATGTGACTCTGTTCCTCCTCCATCCTCACTGGACCTACAGAGGTTGCTTGGGGTTCCCTGAACTGTGGCTTTTTGACCTCCTATCTGATAATGCCTGTATATTTCAGGACCAACTCTACTTGGAAGGAGTGGAGGATTAGTATCTTCTCAGTCATGTGACTCCGGTCCTTCTCCATCCTCATTGGTCATGTGATCTATACAGGTTTCCTATAGACCAATAAGTGATAAAAATTGATTCCTTAAACTATGGCTGATTGACCTCCTTTCTGATAATGTCTGTATAGTTTCAAGACCAACTCCACATGGCAGGGGTTGAGGCTTAGTTTCTTCTTAGTCATGTGACTCATGGTCCTACTCCATCCTTACTGGACCTCCAGAGGTTGCTAAGGGTTACTTGAGCTATGGCTGATTGACCTCTTATGCCTGTATATTTCAGGACAAATTCTACTTGGAAAGGTTTGAGGTTTAGTATCTTATCAGTCATGCGACTCAGGTCCTTCTCCATCCTCATTGGTCATGTGATCAGGTTTTCTATTAACCAATAATTGATAACAATAGATTCCTTGAGCTGTGGTTGATTGACCTCCTATCTGATAATACCTGTATAGTTTCAGGACCAACCTCATTTGGCAGGGGTTCAGGTTTAGTATCCTCACAGTCATATGACTCCAGTCCTTCTCCATCCTCATTGCTCATGTGATCAGGTTTCCTTTAGACCAATAATTGATAACAATGAATTTCTTGAAATATGGTTGATTGACCTCCTATCTGACAATGCCTGTATAGTTCAGGACCAAGCCCACTTGGCAAAACCAATAGCATTACACTAATAATTGTTTAGCTGTCTGTAAGGGTGGCAGTCTTTCTATTTACCACAGATGTAAGAGGCATTTTTCCTATTGACCCCCGCAATGCATTGGTTTTAGCAAGGGTTTCTTAAGTGAAAATTATTTTAGGGGTTCTTCTGTGTAGACAGTTGGAGAAGGCTGCAAAAACAGGAATGAGGTCACATCAACAAAAAAAGGGAATTTGAAGGAGGTTGAGAGCAACAGAAGGAACTTTTTTGAGTTCAGAATACATACTTGAATTTTAAACCAGACTTTAGTCTCACCTTTAAGCCTTCTGGGAGTCCCATGGTCTTATCAGCAATTCTAGCTATGGCTGCCCACATTGACCTGACATCTGATTCTGGACACAGAGTGTATGAGCAAAAAATCTGCAGTACTCCAACATCATCATCTAAACAGCTCAGATGGAAGGACTTTGTCAGGACCTGGATCGCCTGCTGGTGACATTATTCCCTGGGCGGCGGGTTGTAGTTCCAATGTCTAGTGTCCACCAGCAGTTTCCACCTGATGCTGGCTGCTGGTAGGGTTTTTATGTCCTCCCTCTTGGTTCTCTTTTTTTTTCTCCAGTGTTTTGCTTTTTTGCTACCAGTAGCTGTTGCTATTTATCCTCATTATGCTTCTGCCCTGTACCCTGCTGCCTTGTACCTGCTCTCCCTTGTTCCCAGTGGCGGCCGGATTTATTTATTTATTTTTTTTGGAGGAGGGGGGGCGGTGCTTCTCCCGGGTTTCACCGGCGGCTTCCCTTGCTTGGCGGCGATGGCTTTCACTTCCCCTGATGCTTAAAAGAAAAAAACACCCCCACCGCTGTAATTCACATGCCTGGCGTCCTAAAAGGGGGGCGGACGCATGAATAGGGGTGGCCATGGATAGATTCATTCATAGCATGTGCTCTATCTAGGGGGTGATGTAGATAGAGGGGGCGGCAACCGGCCACCCTTAATGAAGGGGCCACCACTGCTTGTTCCTGATCTCAGTTTTGCTTCTCCCTTCCCATCTGCTCCCTGCAGTTGGTGTTCCAGAAACACGACTTGGCACCTCACAAGACTGGGCTGTTTGTATTCATGCTGATCCTCTTGCTTAGAGGGACATGGGAGATAGAAATGATGGAGGGGGGTTTCTCTATGTTAGATGTGATGTGAAAGTGAGGAAGAAAGATGATCTTATGGTTGGTGTTCCAGAAACACGACTTGGCTCCTCACAAGACTGGGCTGTTTGTATTCATGCTGATCCTCTTGTTTAGAGGGACACAGGACATAGAAAAGATGGAGGGGGGTTTCTCTATGTTAGATGTGATGTGAAAGTGAGGAAGAAAGATGATCTTGTGGTTGGAGATGTGGTTGGTGTTCCAGAAACACAGCTTGGCTCCTCACAAGACTGGGCTGTTTGTATTCATGCTGATCCTCTTATTTAGAGGGACACGGGACATAGAAAATATGGAGGGGGGTTTCTCTATGTTAGATGTGATGTGAAAGTAAGGAAGAAAGATGATCTTGTGGTTGGAGATGTGGTTGGTGTTCCAGAAACACGGCTTGGCTCCTCACAAGACTGGGCTGTTTGTATTCATGCCGATCCTCTTGTTTAGAGGGACATGGGACATAGAAAATATGGAGGGGGGTTTCTCTATGTTAGATACGGTGGGAAAGTGGGGAAGAAAGATGATCTTGTAGTTGGAGGTTTGTTATGGTGCAGAGGAGGAATTATGGGTGGAATGATAAATGGATCTATGAACTGATGCACTTATAATTGGAGTCTACTACAGACATCCAGAGATTTATGAGAAGGGGGAAAGTCAGCTCCTTTAAAAAACTACATGGCCAAAAGACAAAAGTAGAGCCGACAGGACTTGATGTTTCAATCCCTGTGATAAGTCGTGTGCAAGTGGGCTTGTGTAGAGTTATGCTTTGGAGACTCCATCTTGTATCAGTTATATACATAGAATCCCCTTTTAAAGCAGTTTTTGTCATCTATTGTGAAAAAAAAAAAGCAGTTTTTGTCCAGTCGCTTTTCCATGGGAATACATAAGACAATTTATACGTTTTTCCAGGCACACAGCCAGCAATGACCTTGCTGCTTGGGACAGGGATGCATTGTTTTAACTAGTTGTAACGTGATTTAACCTTATCACTTAAAGTGGTGTTCTGGCCTAAATTATACTTTTTAAATAAAAATACCCCTATAATATACAAGCTTAATGTATTCTAGCAAAGTTAGTCTGTAAACTAAGGTCTGTTTTGTTAGTTTATAGCAGTAGTTTGTTATTTTATAAACTTACAGCAGGCTGTGGCCATCTTTTTTTTTTTTTTTATAATAGATTTTATTGAAAGAAATTGCAATACAGGGTATCACATTAGTTGGTATACAACATTTTTTGAACATTTTTTTCATATATAATTTGGAACATTTTACATATATATATTTACCCATATATACATATATATATATATACATATATATATATATATATATATATATATATATATATATATATATAAATACCAGCAGTCTATGCACATTTATATATAGGTGTAGAACCACAATAACCAGGGTGGGATATATGGTGCGAGTGTTAGGTGGATATATCATGACGATATAACTGGATGGATCAACAGGGTGGGTCCTGCAGGGGCTACTGGTATCAAAAACAGAAAGAGAAAAAAAAAAAGAAAAAAAAAAAAAAAAAAAAAAGGGGGGGGGGGGGGGGGAGATGGATAGAATGGGGGGGGGGGGGGGGTGGAAGCATACATCAGTCGGTTGAAGTATTAAGTAGCTATAGAGTTACAGGAAGAAGAGAGAACGGGAGTGTTTTCCTCCTCAGGAGTGGTAATGGGAGTGTCATAGTAAGCGAAAGAAGTATTTTCGAAGTTTTGTAGTTCCTCTTGGGACAGAGTTGATTGCATGAAGGCCCACCATCTTGAGTAAAAACGTGTGTGGGGGAGTTCTTTTTTGAAGTCGGTATTGAGTTTGTCCCTGTGAAGCAAGGTTAGAAGCTCCCTTTTAAGTTGCGAGATCTGTGGGCAAAGAGAGGAGGTCCAGTTTTGTAGAATTAGTCTTCTAGCCAGTAAGAGACTGATCAAGGCCCAGTCCTTATATATATGGTGGGTGATTGGGGACCACGGGAGCAGTTGGTCATCCCAGTATCCAAAGATGAGGAGTAGGGGGTCTTTAGGTATTTTTAGCAGCGTAATTTTAAAGATATAGGAGATGATTTGGTCCCAGAAAGCGGAGATAAAGGGGCATGACCAGAAACGGTGGGAAAGTAATGGTTTTGGCTGTCGACACATGGGGCAATTTGTTGCACCTTGGACAGTCTTGTCTGAGAGGAAGGGTATGTAGGCGCGGTGCATAATCTTTAATTGAGTTTCTCTCCATACCTCATTGGGGGTCAGCTGAAGTGTTTTCTGGTACCCCTGAAGAACCTTTTCCACTATGTCTGGGTCAGGGAAGTCCTTTCCCCAGTTTGCTACCGATGAGGAGGCAAGTGGGGGAGTGGTCCTTATCAAGAAAGGTTTATAGATATCCGAGATTTTATAAGAGTCACTGTGGAGTAGTAAGTATGTGATGGATGTCTGAAATCTCTTACTTTCCTCTCTGCATGAGTCTTTTATAAAGCTGACGCATTGTGCGTAGTGTATAGTATGAGATGTGGGGAGAGAGAAAGTTTCTGCGATGACAGAGAAGTTATGAGGGCGTCCTGTTTCCAAATCACATAGGGTGGAAAAATGTGTGAGGCCTTTTTGTTGCCAAATAGTGAAGGGTTTGTATTCCAAACCCGGTGGGAAGCTGGGGTTTCCTTGTATCGGGAGATGTCTGGACATAAAGGGTGAAAGTTTCAGTGCTTTCCGTATTTCCCTCCAAGCTATGGCTGTGTCTCTAAGGAGAAGATTGTGTTGTATAGGTGGGGGAGTTGATTTCCACCTGCAATGAAGTAGTGCCACCAGGGAGTACGGTTGGGCCATTGAAGCTTCCATGGAGTAATTAGAGCAGCGAGAAAGTTGCGATATCCAGTCTAGGCTTATCCTGAGTAGGCAAGAGAGGTTATATGTTCTGATATTTGGGAGACTAATCCCTCCTTCGCGTCTGGGAAGATACAGTTTAGCAAGGGCTATACGTGGTCTTTTGTTCCGCCAGAGAAATTTGGAGATGGCTTTGTTTAAGTTTTTGATATCCGCATGCTTAAGAAGTAATGGTATCGTTTGGAGAGGGTAAAGTAATCGAGCGAAACTGACCATTTTTATTAGGTGACATCTTCCCAGGAGCGAAAGGGGCAGATCCATCCAGTTATCCAATTCTTGAGAAATTTTTTTCAACAGTGGGGGATAGTTTAGATGGTATATAGAATGGGGCAGTCTTCCTATTTTAATGCCTAGATATGTTATGTGTGACTTGGCTACTGGAAAAGGTGAGTTTTGTGCCCAGCGAGGGACAGATAAAGTGCCTATGGGGAGAATTTCGCTTTTGCTGTAATTTATGCGGAGACCCGAGCAGAGTTTAAATTCATCAAAGATTGTTTTGATGGTGGACATGTCAGAGGAGGGGTTGGATGAGAAAATTAAGACGTCATCGGCGAAGAGTGACGTGCGGAGTTCCTGGGATCCTATTTTGATGCCGTGTAGTGGGGCCTCTAGAGTAAGGTATCTAGAGAGGGGTTCTAAGGCGATGTTAAAGAGGAGTGGGGATAGGGGGCAACCTTGTCTCGTGCCCTTGTAAAGGCGGAATTCATCTGAGAGAAGGCCTGCCGCCACCAATCTGGCCGCGGGGGAGGCATACATGGCCTGTACAAGGTGTTGGAAAGGGCCCGTAAAACCCATTTTTGATAGGGCCAGCGATAGCCATTCGAAGCTAACGTTATCGAAGGCTTTTTCCGCGTCCAGAGTGATGATGGCATGGTCCCCCCCTGGACTGATTTTGGCTTGTTCCAGAGCCATCATTACCTTACGAATGTTCATAGTGGCTGTTCTCCCCTTCACAAAACCTGATTGGGCTGGGTGAATCAGAGAGGGAATGATGGTGGCAAGTCTGGAAGCTACTATTTTTGAGAGAATTTTTACGTCTAAATTTAGGAGTGAGATGGGTCGGTACGAACCCGGTTCTTGGGGGTCTTTGCCTTTTTTTGAAAGTAGTTTGACTATGGCCTGATTCCCAGTCGGTAAGTAGGGTCCGCCAGTCCATATACCATTATAGACGGCGAAGAGAGCGGGTTCGGTAATAGTTTGTAGGGTCTTATAGAATTCTCCTGTAAACCCATCTGGGCCTGGGGCTTTAGAGGGAGCTAGGTTCCGGATGACATTAGATATTTCTTGTAAGGATATAGGTGCGTTAAGGGCTTCAAGTTGGGAGGGAGAGATCGTGGGTAGAGACAGCCTATCTAGGAAGTGTTTGGCTGTGTTCGTGTCGATAGGGTCGGTGGCATATAGCGAGGAGTAGTATTGTAACATTATTTTGTTAATGTCCTGTTGTGAGGTTTTTATGTCACCTGTGGTGTCCCGAAGGGAGGTGATGTGTGTCGGGCGGAAAGGGCCTTTGCAGAGTCTTGCTAACAGTTTGCCAGCTTTGTTGCCAAATTTATGAAGGGTGGCTGTCATATGTGCCCTGTATGTCCGCTCAAGGGTATCTGCCCAGGTATCAAAATCCCTTTTTGCTACCTGCCAGTGTAGCCTGTTATCAGGGGAGTCCCTAGTATAGAGAGAACGTTGTGCCGAGCGCAGGTTGGCACTGGCCCTTTTATAGTTTGCCAAAGTGTTTCTCTTGTGAGAGGCAGCGTATGATATGATTCGGCCTCTGAGAAAGGCCTTACCAGCTTCCCAGAAAAGGTTTGGGTTGTCCGCATGTGGAGAATTAGTCTCGGAGAATTCAGACCAAGCTTTCTCCATGTAGTGTTGAAAGTCTGAGTTATTTTGGAGATAAGCGGGGAAGCGCCAAAGTTTAGGAGTAGGATGTAAGTCAGGTGTATCCAGCGAGATTGAGATGGGGGCGTGGTCTGATATGGCTATATCATGGATATCAGAATTCGAGATCATGGAGATAAGACTGTCAGTGCAGAAAAGGTAATCGATTCTAGTGAAAATGTTGTGAGGATTAGAGTAAAATGTGTATTCTCTATCTGCCGGGTGGAAAAGTCGCCAGATGTCATGAAGGTGGAGAGATTCCATAGTGGATGCGAAGTGTGTGAGATCAGACTGAGTGGCAGTTGGACGCGTTCGTTTGGAAGAGGATCTGTCGTCGATTGGGTGTATGATGGAGTTAAAATCTCCCCCAACTATATGTGGGAGGTGCGGAGAGCGTAGAATCCAGGAGGACATTTCATTAAGAAATTTTTTGCCGGGATTATTTGGGGCATATATGTTAGAGATCACTAGAGTGCTGTTACCCAGTTTTATGTGTGCGGAGAGGAAACGACCCTGGTTGTCTGTTTCCACGGACAGTATCTCGCAGGGAAGGTTTTTGTGGATTAATATGATAACCCCTGCTTTGCGGTTGATTGCACTTGAGCTTAGGACAGTACCCACCCAAAGTTTTTTCATTCGGTGGAGGTCAGAGGAGGTTAGGTGGGTTTCCTGAAGCAGGGCGATATCTGTTTTTAGTCTCTTGAGGTGGCGAAGGATTTTAAGTCTCTTAACGGGGGACCTAAGCCCTTTCACGTTCCAAGAGGTGACTTTCATGTGGGTAAGATCGAAGGTAGGTTATGTGCCGGTAAATTGTTAACAATATATGTAGACCTGAGGAGAGGTATTGAACTGGTAGTGTTAGCTAGGGTGAACTGGCTATGAGGACGGAGTTGTGGCTGAGAGTCTAGTAGCAGATGGATGTTGCTGGGGACCAATAATGAGGAGGGATAAGAAGGGGTAGGAGCAAGAAATAATAACATCACATAACAATAGAAGAACTTCTCTTTTTTCCGCATAGAGTCACTGTGCAGGCCAGCTCCCCAAACGATCCAGTCGCTGTAATGGGTGCCCGCCCTGAATGGTTCAGTGTCAGTGGCTGCGACGGAGGACCTCTCATGGGTGCAGGATCAGGAGGAGGCCATACAAAGTGAGGCTATAAGAGGTGAAGTAGTATAAAAGGAAAGGAAAACTGTGCCATAATAAAGAAGAGAACAGTCAAACTTAAACAAGCCATATACCTGAGTGTCCAGACATTGAAGTCTTTAAAACCGAGGAGCAGGCAGAACATAAGTTCCTAAAGAAAATATGGTGGGGTAGCAAATCTTCTCGTCAGCGGGGGGTGTTACGATGGGTAGGTCCGGAGGGTCTGAAGCGTTTTGGGGAATCTTTCCTTGGGCTTCGCTGGTCCAGAGGGCGATTGTTTGGAGAGGCCCTGAGCGGGGAATCGGAGTGAGATTCAGTGCGCAGTGAACGCAAGAAGGCTTCCGCTTCAGAGGTGTCCTGAAAGGAAAGCTGGTCTCCGTTAGGAGCTTTGATGCGGAGAGTTGCGGGGAAGGCCAGGGTGAATTTCATCTGTCGCTGGTGTAGCTCTGTGCAGATGTGTTGGAATGCTTTCCTCTTTTTTGAAACTTCTATGGAATAGTCCGCGAAGATCAGGATTTTGATCCCATCAATTTCCAGAGATCTGTTTTGCCGAAACTTTTGTAGGATGACAGTCTTGTCGTTGTAGTTTAGGTACTTCGCTATGATTGGGCGAGGGGACTTGCGATCAGGGGCGAATGTTCCCACTCGGTGGGCCCGTTCTACCATAAAAGGGCCGGGGAGGCCTAATGCCTCCGGGACGCGTCTGGCGCAGAAATCTGCAATAGCTGAGGACTGTAGCGATTCCGGTACCCCCACGAAACGCAGATTGCTCCTTCTAGATCTGTTTTCTAGATCGTCCAGCTTTTGTAGTATGTACTGATTGGTTTTTTCTTGTGCTTGTTCGGAAGCTTGTGTCTGATAGACTTCTTTTTCCAGGCTTGAGAGGTGGTGTTCCACCTCGTGAAGTCTAGTTGAATGTTCTCCTAGTTGTGCCTTGACTTGCCTCATTCCCGCATCCACCGCCTTTTCCACTGAGGCGGTTATCATAGGGGATAGGAGGGCTGCGACGGCTTGAGCTATACGATCTGTGTCATTATCCCCCTGGTATGGGGATGGGGAGGCAGGGTGCAGGGAGAGAGGAGGGTGGAGTGAGGAGGGGGGTGCTGTGGGATCGTTCACCTCCATGCCTGGGTCGTCGGGCGCGGAATTCGGGAGGACCGGGGTCTCGGGTTGCGTCCGGGCCGGTTGCATCGTTGCGGCCGCGTAAGAGCGTGCGCCAGTTTTCTCCACGAATCGGTCCATATGGTGACTTGTGTGGGCTTTGGCGTGACTTCTGGCAGCAGGAGGGGGGGTGTGCACTCGATATTGAAGGCCTAGACCGGGGCTTCAATTTGCAGCTGGGCCAGGTGAGTGTGGGTAGTTCTTTTGAGTGCCAGCAGTCGGTCCTTAAGGGAGTGTGGGGACCCCTATGAGGTGTCAGGCGACAGGGGGGAGGTCAGGCGGCTGTATGTGAATCTTTCTTGTCCTGCTAAGGCCGCGTAGGCCGAGGTTGGGGCCTCAAATTAGGGCTGAGCTGGGCGAATCTGGCTTGGATCCGAGCCGTTCCTTTGATTAGTGGATGAGGGGTCCCTGGTGAGGATGCAGGCGGCAGGAGGGGGGGTCGGGCAGTTGTTTCAGGGCCCAGATTTGTGACGTGAAGGCAGTGTAGGCCGAGACCGGGACCTCGATTTGCGGCCGGGCCGGGTGAGATCGTCGCGGCCTAGTAGGATGCCGGTACCTTGGTGTTCTGGAGATCGTAGGGGAGTGAGGGGTCCCCGAGTAGGTTGCAGGCGGCAAGAGGGGGGGTCAGGCGGTTGTTTTGTAGCCCTAGATCGTAGCGTGAAGGCCGCGTAGGCCGAGACCGGGGCCTCGATTTGCGGCCGGGCCGGGTGAAGTCGTCGCGGCCTTGTAGGAGGCCGGTACCTGGCGGTTTGGAGAGCTTAGGGGAGTAGGGGGTCCCCGATTAGGTTGCAGGCGGCAGGAGGGGGGGTCGGGCGGTTGTTTTATGTCCCTTGTTCGTGGCGTGGATGCCGCGTAGGCCGAGACCGGGGCCTCGATTTTCGGCCGGGCCGGGAGAGGTCGTCAAGGCCTATTAGGAAGCCGGTTCCTGGATCTCTGGCGGTCGGCAAGAGAGCGGGGAGCACCCGCGGAGATGTGCCGGCGTCAAGGTGGGATTGGGCTAGTATTTATATGCTGATTCTTGGATCGTGGTGTGGGAGCTGTGAGGAGGCTCAGCTACTCCATACGGCGCCGGAACCGGAAGTCGTGGCCATCTTAAGTGTGGGCATCTGAAGCCAGAGTGTATTTCTTCCTGGATCTCATCCTTGCAGATCTCGCACATGCTCAGTGCAGCACAAGCAGTGTCATAGGTTTCAGGTCAGGTTTCCATAGCAACGGCAGTTTCAGAGGAAGTTGCCGCCCCTTCCCAGAAGGCATTGCAAACAGGAAATGATGCGATGGGCCGCGGCCAGGGAGGAGGAAGTGAAAAATGAATACAGCAGATATACAGTAGGTGCTGAGAAAAAAAATTTAAAAATATCCAATTCATTTACAGTGCACAGTTTAATGAGGGATGCTGAAGAGTTGTAAAAGTGGGTGGAACTCCACTTTAATGTGAAAAAGCCTTTGCCGATCTTAGAGTAAATGAAGAACACTTTCAACCACCATTGTAGATGTCTGGCTTTTAATTTGCACAAAGTTTTGGTCATATTTTTTATTTTATGGTGTACAGCAGACAGACTGCCAAGTGAAGCAGGTCTGGAAGATAGTGATGTGCTTAAATCTTCCCTAACCTTGCCCTGGGAGATCTCAAGTCAGTCGGGTAGACTGGTGAAGAGAGTCGATCGGATAGACTTGTGAAGAGTCAGTCGGGTAGACTGGTGAAGAGTCAGTCGGGTAGACTGGTGAAGAGTCAGTCGGGTAGACTGGTGAAGAGTCAGTCGGGTAGACTGGTGAAGTGTCAGTCCGGTAGACTGGTGAAGTGTCAGTCCGGTAGACTGGTGAAGTGTCAGTCCGGTAGACTGGTGAAGAGTCAGTCCGGTAGACTGGTGAAGAGTCAGTCCGGTAGACTGGTGAAGAGTCAGTCCGGTAGACTGGTGAAGAGTCAGTCCAGTAGACTGGTGAAGAGTCAGTCCAGTAGACTGGTGAAGAGTCAGTCCGGTAGACTGGTGAAGAGTTGGTTGGGTAGACTGGTGAAGTCAGTCCGGTAGACTGGTGAAGAGTCGGTCAGGTAGACTGGTAATAAGTCAGTCGGGTAGACTGGTGAAGAGTCAATCCGGTAGACTGGTGAAGAGTCGGTCGGGTAGACTGGGGAAGAGTCGGTCCGGTAGACTGGTAAAGACTTGGTCGGGTAGACTGGTGAAGAGTCAGCCCAGTAGACTGGTGAAGAGTCAGTCCAGTAGACTGGTGAAGAGTCAGTCTGGTAGACTGGTGAAGAGTCAGTCCGGTAGACTGGTGAAGAGTCAGTCCAGTAGACTGGTGAAGAGTCAGTCCAGTAGACTGGTGAAGAGTCAGTCCGGTAGACTGGTGAAGAGTTAGTCGGGTAGGCTGGTGAAAAAGCAGCCGGATGGGCTAGCATTTCCTACAGATGGTAGAGCTGGGATCAGTGTCTACAAGGGAGTTGGAGGTTCTCCAGGATGCAGATTACAACACTTTGTGCTACTTCCTGAAGGGACGGAAAGTTCCTAGTCCTTAAGGGGCTGTTGCATTTTCTCACTTAGAGACTGTCAGACAGTCAGGAGTTTAAGAGTATAAATATTTATTGTCCACTTGTTTCATAATTTTTGCATTATATTTGCATGTTTAGCAGGTAAATATACAATGTTACATCAGAAAATTACATATTTTCCCCTTTCAGACAGCAGGTGGCACTCTCCAAGCAAATTAACCAGTGCAGGTTGGTGACTACTGTGTTTAAATTATCAGTCCTGTCGTGTAGTCTGATCTCCCCTTTTTTTCGTCCACAAGCTCCTCTCTCACCTAAAAGCCTCTGCTGAAGATCAGGGGAGATCAGACTATGCTGCTAGAGGGACCCAACCAGCAGTGACACCCCCTCCTTCTCTCTTCTAGAGGGACCCAACCAGCAGTGACACCCCCTCCTTCTCTCTCCTAGACGGACCCAACCGGCAGTGACACCCCCTCCTTCTCTCTCCTAGAGGGACCCAACCGGCAGTGACACCCCCTCCTTCTCTCTCCTAGAGGGACCCAACCAGCAGTGACACCCCCTCCTTCTCTCTTCTAGAGGGACCCAACCAGCAGTGACACCCCCTCCTTCTCTCTCCTAGACGGACCCAACCGGCAGTGACACCCCCTCCTTCTCTCTCCTAGAGGGACCCAACCAGCAGTGACACCCCCTCCTTCTCTCTCCTAGAGGGACCCAACCAGCAGTGACACCCCCTCCTTCTCTCTCCTAGAGGGACCCAACCAGCAGTGACACCCCCTCCTTCTCTCTCCTAAAGGGACCCAACCAGCCGTGACACCCCCTCCTTCTCTCACCTAGAGGGACCCAATCAGGAGTGACACCCCCTCCTCCTCTCTCCTAGAGGGACCCAACCAGCAGTGACACCCCCTCCTTCCCTCTCCTAGAGGGACCCAACCAGCAGTGACACCCCCTCCTTCTCTCTCCTAGAGGGACCCAACCAGCAGTGACACCCCCTCCTTCTCTCTCCTAGAGGGACCCAACCAGCAGTGACACCCCCTCCTTCTCTCTCCTAGAGGGACCCAACCAGCAGTGACGCCCTCTCCTTCTCTCTCCTAGAGGGACCCAACCAGCAGTGACGCCCCCTCCTTCTCTCTCCTAGAGGGACCCAACCAGCAGTGACGCCCCCTCCTTCTCTCTCCTAGAGGGACCCAACCAGCAGTGACGCCCCCTCCTTCTCTCTCCTAGAGGGACACAACCAGCAGTGACACCCCCTCCTTCTCTCTCCTAGAGGGACCCAACCAGCAGTGACACCCCCTCCTTCTCTCTCCTAGAGGGACCCAACCAGCAGTGACACCCCCTCCTTCTCTCTCCTAGAGGGACCCAACCAGCAGTGACACCCCCTCCTTCTCTCTCCTAGAGGGACCCAACCAGCAGTGACACCCCCTCCTTCTCTCTCCTAGAGGGACTCAACCAGCAGTGACACCCCCTCCTTCTCTCTCCTAGAGGGACCCAACCAGCAGTGACACCCCCTCCTTCTCTCTCCTAGAGGGACCCAACCAGCAGTGACACCCCCTCCTTCCCTCTCCTAGAGGGACCCAACCAGCAGTGACACCCCCTCCTTCTCTCTCCTAGAGGGACCCAACCAGTGGTGACACCCCCTCCTTCTCTCTCATAGAGGGACCCAACCAGCAGTGACACCCCCTCCTTCTCTCTCCTAGAGGGACCCAACCAGCAGTGACACCCCCTCCTTCTCTCTCCTAGAGGGACCCAACCAGCAGTGACACCCCCTCCTTCTCTCTCATAGAGGGACCCAACCAGCAGTGACACCCCCTCCTTCTCTCTCCTAGAGGGACCCAACCAGCAGTGACACCCCCTCCTTCTCTCTCCTAGAGGGACCCAACCAGCAGTGACACCCCCTCCTTCTCTCTCCTAGAGGGACCCAACCAGCAGTGACAACCCCTCCTTCTCTCTCCTAGAGGGACCCAACCAGCAGTGACACCCCCTCCTTCTCTCTCCTAGAGGGACCCAACCAGCAGTGACACCCCCTCCTTCTCTCTCCTAGAGGGACCCAACCAGCAGTGACGCCCCCTCCTTCTCTCTCCTAGAGGGACCCAACCAGCAGTGACAACCCCTCCTTCTCTCTCCTAAAGGGACCCAACCAGCAGTGACACCCCCTCCTTCTCTCTCATAGAGGGACCCAACCAGCAGTGACACCCCCTCCTTCTCTCTCCTAGAGGGACCCAACCAGCAGTGACACCCCTCCTTCTCTCTCCTAGAGGGACCCAACCAGCAGTGACACCCCCTCCTTCTCTCTCCTAGAGGGACCCAACCAGCAGTGACACCCCCTCCTTCTCTCTCCTAGAGGGACCCAACCAGCAGTGACACCCCCTCCTTCTCTCTCTTAGCAGGGGAGGTCAGACAGAACTTTTAAGTCTTTAGTGAACTCGGATTTCCTTATAAAGTGTTTCTTCCATGATAAAGATCAGAGGAGCGCTCAGCCACGTCTTTTCTGAGGTGTATATCAAGGTGAGCTTCTTCCCAGTGTGAGATCTCTAATGTACGGCAAAATATGATCCATATAGAAGACATTTCCCGCACTCAGGACTCGAATGCAGCTTCTTTTATGTGAGATTTTTGATGTTTGACAAGCTTTGATTTCCGTGGATAACATTTCCCGCACTCACTACAGGAAAACCGCTTTTCCCGCGTGTGGCATATCTGATGTTCAGTAAGATTGGACTTCCTTGAAAAACATTTCCCGCACTCAAGACAGGAATACGGCTTCTCGCCCGTGTGAGACTTCTGATGCGTGTTAAGATTGGACTTCTGCGAAAAACTTTTCCCGCACTCAGGGCAGGAATACGGCCTCTCCCCCGTGTGGGATCTTTGATGTATAACAAGTTCTGATTTCCGTGTATAACATTTTCCGCACTCGGGGCAGGAATACGGCTTCTCACCCGTGTGCAACCTCTGATGTCTGGAAAGACTGGCCCTATCTGAAAAACGTTTCCAGCACTCAGGGCAGGAATACGGCTTCTCCCCCGTGTGACACCTTTGATGTATAACGAGTTCTGATTTTTGTGGGAAGCATTTCCCGCACTCATTACAGGGATACGGCTTCTCTCCCGTGTGAGATCGCCGATGTCTGACCAGTTCTGATTTATGAAGAAAATATTTCCCGCACTCAGAACAGGAATGAAGCTTCTCCCCCGTATGATATCTCTGATGTACAATAAGACTTAGTTCAGAGCTAAAACTTTCCCCACATTCAGGACAGGAAAATGTCTTCTCGCCCTGAACTCCGGGACCTTCCCTCACAGTACGAGGTTGCTCAGAGTCAGAGGGATTCCATGGTCTATCCACACTGTGAAGTCCACCATCCATAGTGGAGATCATTGTCTTTTCTCCTCCACAATCTCCTGTGATGTCCTCATCTTCCATTTTACAACCTGGAGATAAAGTGAGACGATCCTTTGAGGGTTTCTCCATGGCGTGTCCTGGAAAAATATAAAAACATCATCAATAGATATGAGAGGGTTAGTTCACTTCCATCAAGATTCCATCTGGATCAGGTAGATATGAGTGAGCAGATGTTCTCTGTGGAGGTCCCAACCAGCTGGGACTCTTCCCCTCTTCAGTCAAAGGGCCTTTGGTCCTCCTCCCAGATCACTTCTACATTTACACAGCCTTGTCAGAGGAGCAGGAACCAATGGGGACTGGGAGGTCCATGCTCTTCACACAACTACAAGCCTAGGCACTGGGTCATGTGACCTCAGAGGGTCAAGGTTCAGACTTGAAGACCCTTTACCATAGAACAAGTGACCATGGGCCTAGGCTTCTGGTGATGTGCAGCACTGGAGGGAGCTTGCGGCAACATTTTTTCCAGAAATGGTAAGCGATTCAGTTTTCGCGTTACTCTTTATTTTCTATCCCAACAAGACTGTTAATAGAGTTTCATGTCATGACTCACCTGTGCTGATCTCTGTAGGAGTGTCCTCCTCTTTGAATGTCCTCATCATTCCATCCTCCTCTTTATATTGCTGATCATCCCTCACATACGTCTCTTCTACTTCGCTCTCTATTTTTATTTTAATAATATCTTCACCCTAAAGAAACAGAATGGCAGAAAATAACATCTGTAACATAGAAGTATTTATGATGTGAGATCACATAGAAAATATCATCTTGTAGAGTCCAAACATCGTCTCCACATGTCAGAGTGTTCAATCACTTTATGTTCCCGACCCTCAACTCCACCTACCTGATGATGGTGAGGGATGGTGTGACCTTCCTGTGTGGAATCCCGGGAATACAGAGGACGGGGACATCTCTCTGGTGGGTTCCCATTACTGGATCCATCTGTAGGAAACACACACACTGACTGAATACATTGTTTCTATGTGTTTATCAGATGATGGGGGATCTAGGTGGACCCTCCGTACTGCTCTCTCCTTTACAATAAAGTCTCCTCTTACCCGGTGATGTGAGGGGCGGCTGATTGTCCATCATGACGTCCTTGTAGAGATCCTTGTGTCCTTCTAAATACTCCCACTCCTCCATGGAGAAATAGACAGTGACATCCTGACACCTTATAGGAACCTGACACACACAATGATACAGTCACCATCCAGACACATCCCTTGTCTGTTACTGGATAATGTCCCAGAATTCCCAGCACCGCTCACCTCTCCTGTCAGCAGCTCCATCATCTTCTTGGTGACTTCTAGAATCTTCTCCATGTTGTGTCTCTCAGGTTTTAGGGAGTCACATGGAGGCACTGTGATGGTCAAATGATCACCTGACTTCAGAAGAGGAAATCTCTGTATTGGGGAACCAATAGGAATATCATGTTAGATCCCAGAATCCTCCTCACCTCTGCGGTCAGGTCTGTGTTTTATTAATAGAGATAAGAGTGATGTCATGTGACCTCCCAGAATCCTCCTCACCTCTCCGGTCAGGTCTGTGTTTTATTAATAGAGATAAGAGTGATGTCATGTGACCTCCCAGAATCCTCCTCACCTCTCCGGTCAGGTCTGTGTTTTATTAATAGAGATAAGAGTGATGTCATGTGACCTCCCAGAATCCTCCTCACCTCTCCGGTCAGCAGGTAGATGATCTCCAGGGTGAAGTTTAGTATCTTCTCAGTCATGTGACTCCGGTCCTCCTCCATCCTCATTGGTCATGTGATCTATACAGATTTCCTGTAGACCAACAATTGATAACAGAGAATTATCTGGACTGTACTAGTTGTACAATATTAGGATGAGGGTGTATGGGGGATAATATGAGGGTTTCTATCATGTGAGATTGGTCCCCAGTGGGATTACACACAGAAGAACACTCAGTTTAGTGTTTGCTATGGTTTTGGGGTCCAACTTACTGAGCTGGAAAAGAAAGATATCCTTTAGCACTAAATATTAACTTAGAGTCCACACTCCTTAGACACCTCCATTTATAAAAAACATGAAGACTTAAAGACTAAATCCCAGAGTTCAGAGTAAGATAAATTCTGATCTCTCTTCTACAACCCACCAACAAACACTTCTGATGCAGACAAAATGACAAAGTGTTCTTCAGAAACCAATTCTTCCCAGAGTGTCCATCTCCTGGTTCCTTGTGGCGTTTTTCCTGCAGATTTTCATGTCACTACTGTGTCCCTGTACCATGATCTGTAGTGATGAGGAGCTCAGCAGGAATCACAGGGCTATGTGGAGGAATGAGGAGATCATCATTCTGTGGTCATGTTGGCTCCTGAAGACTTGAGATGGGTTTAAAACTCTGTTCAGAGTGGTAAGAATTTACCTTTACATGTCAAACTGAACCTTGGGGTACACCAATAATAATGCTGAACCTTGGGGTACACCAGTAAATTACACTGAACCTTGGAGAACACCACTAATAATATAATAACACTGAAGCTTGGGGTCTACAACCAACACTGAATCTTGGGATCTATCACTAATAACACTGAACCTTGGGGTACACCAGTAAATTACACTGAACCTTGGAGAACACCACTAATAATATAATAACACTGAAGCTTGGGGTCTACAACCAACACTGAATCTTGGGATCTATCACTAATAACACTGAACCTTGGGGTACACCACTAATAACACTGAACCTTGGGGTACACCACTAATAACACTGAACCTTGGGATCCACCACTAAAAACACTGAACCTTGGGATCCACCACCAACACTGAATCTTGGGATCCACCACTAAAAACACTGAACCTTGGGGTCCACCACCAACACTGAACCTTGGCGTACACCACTAATAACACTGAACCTTGGGGCACACCACTAATAACACTGAACCTTGGAGTACACCACTAATAACACTGAACCTTGGGGTACACCAATAATAACACTCAACCTTGGAGTACACCACTTATAACAGTGAGCCTTGGAGTACACCACTAATAACACTGAACCTTGGGGTACACCAATAATAACACTCAACCTTGGAGTACACCACTTATAACAGTGAGCCTTGGGGCACACCACTAATAACACTGAACCTTGGGGTACACCACTAATAACACTGAACCTTGGAGTACACCACTAATAACATAATAACACTGAAGCTTGGGGTACACCACTAAAAACACTGAACCTTGGGGTCCACCACCAACACTGAACCTTGGGGTACACCAATAATAACACTGAACCTTAGGAAACACCGCTAATAACACTGAACCTTGGGAGTACACCACTAATAACACTGAATCTTGGGAGTACACCACTAATAACAGTGAATCTTGGGAGTACACCACTAATAACACTGAACCTTGGGGTACACCACTAATAACACTGAACCTTGGGGTACACCACTAATAACACTGAACCTTGGAGTACACCACTAATAACACTGAACCTTGGGGTACACCACTAATAACACTGAACCTTGGAGTACACCACTAATAACACTGAACCTTGGGGCAAACCACTAATAACACTGAACCTTGGAGTACACCACTAATAACACTGAACCTTGGGGTACACCACTAATAACACTGAACCTTGGGGTACACCACTAATAACACTGAACCTTGGAGTACACCACTAATAACACTGAACCTTGGGGTACACCACTAATAACACTGAACCTTGGAGTACACCACTAATAACACTGAACCTTGGGGCAAACCACTAATAACACTGAACCTTGGAGTACACCACTAATAACACTGAACCTTGGGGTACACCACCAATAACACTGAACCTTGGGGTACACCACTAATAACAGTGAGCCTTGGGGTACACCACCAATAACACTGAACCTTGAGGTACACCACTAATAACACTGAACCTTGGAGTACACCACTAATAACACTGAACCTTGGGGTACACCACTAATAACACTGAACCTTGGGGTACACCAATAATAACACTGAACCTTGGGGTACACCACTAATAACACTGAACCTTGGAGTACACCACTAATAACACTGAACCTTGGGGTACACCAATAATAACACTGAACCTTGGGGTACACCACTAATAACACTGAACCTTGGGGTACACCAATAATAACACTGAACCTTGGGGTACACCACTAATAACACTGAACCTTAGGAAAAACCACTAATAACACTGAACCTTGGGAGCACACCACTAATAACACTGAATCTTGGGATCCACCACTAAAAACACTGAACCTTGGGGTCCACCACCAACACTGAACCTTGGGGTCCACCACCAACACTGAACCTTGGGGTACACCACCAATAACACTGAATCTTGGGGTACACCACTAATAACAGTGAGCCTTGGGGTACACCACCAATAACACTGAACCTTGAGGTACACCACTAATAACACTGAACCTTGGAGTACACCACTAATAACACTGAACCTTGGGGTACACCACTAATAACACTGAACCTTGGGGTACACCACTAATAACACTGAACCTTGGGGTACACCACCAACACTGAACCTTGGAGTACACCACTAATAACACTGAACCTTGGGGTACACCACTAATAACACTGAACCTTGGGGTACACCACTAATTACGTTAGAGCATTGGGAGTATGAATCACCAATCACTAATTTCAATATGGGGTCATCAATATGTGAAATAATCTGAAGAAAAACTGAGAGCCATATAAACACTTTGGGACGTTAAATAATATATTTTTTGGTCTGTGTGTACAGCAGACTAGAAGGAGGGACATTTGAAGGTCAACGAGGGACAGAGCAATTTCATTCCCCATAAAGGACGGTGATCTACCATAGGATAAAAGCTCATTACCTTCTCTGCTGCCAGTTCCAGCAATATCTATTCTTTAGAAAAATAGACCCTCCCACATGGATCTTCTTCTCTGTAACTGACATCACTTCCTGTCTTCCATAGAGACTTCCTGTCTGGGTGGAAGTGAGATCACCACCTTGTGGAGCTCAGAGAAACCGCAGCCCGAGAAATGTCTTGTAGTGTGAACATGTACGGTATATCCTTATAGATATGGGGGGGGGGGGGGTTCATTTTTTCCTACTGACCTTGCCTGAGCTTCCTTGCAGCTCCTTCCCTTTTTGCAGCCAATGAGAACACCTCCGGGTATAGGAGGAATGTGATCAGCTCCTATATAACGCTTCATATCCCGTGTCCTTCAACTCCTGTCTGAGAGTGCTGAATAAAACCAGAAACCATGCCTTCTATCTTAGCAGAGTTAGGTGGCAGCCCCCGCTTTCGGCTATAAAAAAATGGAAGACCTTCACAGACGTTCGTCGCAGACTATGAGACCACAACATTAAATATGGAATGCTCTATCCTAGTCGCCTGCGAGTTCAACATGAGGGCGCTATCAAATTTTTTGACACACCGGCTGAGGCGGATGCCTGGCTTACTGGACTGCGTTGAAGACACGTGTACTACTCTACCGTGTGAGCCTCAGGGGCAGCGGCAAGGCCTATTTCTCTTAAACCAAGAAGATATTTTATACCCTACATGGGTCTTTTTTTTTTTTTTGGCCCGGGGCTGTGCTGCCCTACTCCCTTTAACTTATTCAAAATGCTGCGGCTAGGCTGCTTATGGATGTCCCGTTGAGGGATCACATCACCCCTGTCCTCCACGCCTTGCATTGGCTGCCGGTCCACTATCGCATCTTATTTAAGGTAGGGTGTATTATGTTTAAGATTATGAGAGGCCTGGCCCCAAGCTATCTCTGCTCTCGTTTTCATAAACGAGCTCTTGTCAGATCACTCAGATCTACCGGCAGAGATCTCCTCTACATCTCGGTGCCCAAGAAGATCCAGAGTGGTGGTCAGGCCTTCTCCCACCAGGGTGCCGTACCATGGAATAGACCTCCCTGCCAAGCTCCAGGAGGCCCCCACTATTTCGGTCTTCCGTGGGTTACTGAAGACTTGGCTTTTCATGCAGACGTTTCCTGCGTAGTCTCTCTCTCTTCTACCCTTCTACCGTTCTGTGCTGCTTCTGGTCCCTGGGCCCTCTCTTTCCAGGAACTTTGCTATGCGCGTCGGGACCCTTTGGAGTAAGACCGCAATATATTAAGATTCCTCTCAACTCAACTCAACTTTTATCTTTATCCTCTATGGGTTTGAGGCTGGTCCCTGATCTTTGAATAGGCCGGATTATGGCTTACTCTCCAACGACCAGTACCTTAAAAATATGTGAGGGATTCGTGGGATTTCTGACAACTGGGGTTTCTATCCTTTAAACAAAGAAAAGAAAAAAAAAAACTCCCATGTTATTCCATGCCTAAGTATTGGGCTATCATCCTTTCATGTCTAAGAGATCCTCCGTTAAGCGAGCTATTCACAAGGTTCTCTACAAGATAAGTTTGTTGCTCCCTCCCGTTGGCTTATCTCAGTGACGATTGAAGTTGTGCCTGGGATGTAACTCTTCATCCCGGCTGGAATACACCGTTGAAGCTATTGGAACTTTGTTTTTTTACCAAGTTTTTATTTGTTTTTGTTCAAAGGAATCACTCCGAGGAACTTGGTATAGCACGGAGTGTTGTTACTAACTTGCACCTCCTTGTCCCCCCCCCCCCTGCCCAGAGAACCTCCACAAGTTCTTACACACAGCATTGAACTGTTGCCGAGAGGGATAAATTGTTATTTTCTGGGTATAGGCCCAATCTGATCGCTCCTAAGTTCCCAGGGATGCCATCAGCTAAGGGCAGGGTTGACACCTTCCTGTCAACAAGGGTACTTTTGTTTTTTGTTAACATATGTGTTTTTGTTTGTATGGTTAATGCTTGGTCATGACTCTTCCTACAATGGGCTCTCTGGATCCATGTAGCTCTTGTTACACGCTATTAATGTTATTATGCGTCTCCTTGATATCATAATGGAACCATCTGATGGCCACACGTGACATGTCCACTTTTAATATCTTATCCTGGAATGTCCGGGGGCTCAATTCCAAATTTAAAAGAGCACTAATATTTAAGTATCTCAAATTACCCTCCCCCCACATGATACTGCTTCAGGAGACGCACCTTATGGGCAGCAAACTATTGGCACTAAAGAAGCCGTCTATCCAGAGAGCCTTTCATGCCTCCTACTCCACCTGTGCCAGGGGGGGTCTCGGTGCTGGTCAGCAAATCCTTTCCATGCGTAGTGGGACAGATTCACATCGACCCCCAGGGCAAATACGCGATAGTGGTTTTCACAGTTTGGGGAATGAGATATATTGTGGTAAATATTTTCATCCCTCCTCCCTTCTCCACATCCACCTTATATACTATTCTAGAACGGGTTACCCCATACTGCCCCGCCAGCTATGGGCGATTTTAACGCCATCCCAGCTCCGGACTTAGACAGACCAGTCCCCCCTAAACAATGACTTATCCGCTTGGGCACAAGCAATGGGAGTGACCGAGGTCTGGAGGTAGAAACACCTCTCGACTAGGGCCTACTCCTGCTTTTCCGCCACCTACAAAACGTCTTCACGCATTGACTTAGCTTTTACCAATCCGGCCATGATGTCGGACATGCTAGACGCCACATACCTACCTAGTGGGCTGTCAGACCACTGCCCCCTCCTTCTTAACATCCGCTCCCGAACCTCTGCCCTTTGATGCCTGGGAACCCATTGGCTCTCCCACACCGACTTGACCAACACTATCCCACCTTGCCTTACCGAATACTGGGAACTTAATGCAGGGTCCTCCTCCCCAGAGGTCACTTGGGACACCTTCAAGGCCTTCACTAGGGGTCAGTACATCTCCTCAATAGCTTGGATCCATAGAGAACAAGCCACTACCACAACCGAGCTACAGAACAAGGTAGATACCCAGACTGAGGCCTACACGGCCGACCCCACTGACTCTGGCTTTGATGTCCTTAACGCAGCGAAACGGGAACTACACCTCCATCTAACAGAACTTACCGGACTAGATCTCTACCGTAAAAAGCAAAGATTTTTCGAACAGGGGGACCGAAACGGTCGCCTCCTGGCAATGTTAGCACAACATGACCGGCCCCTGACGGTGATACCCAGCATAGTGTCTCCTTCGGGTGAATCGGTCTCTTCTCTCCCGGACATATTAGACGTATTGCGGCAATACTATAGCTCCCTTTACACCTCTGTGTTGCCCTCGGATTTCAGGCCACAGGACCTGGTGCCTTGGCTGGACCCCCTGGCACTCGGCTGGCTTTCGCATGCCGAGAGAGAAAATTTGGTGATGCCCATTACCCCGGAGGAGGTTTTGAAGGCCATCATATACTTTCCCAACGGAAAATCCCCAGGCCCAGATGGTCTCCCTATAGAGTTCTACAAAACCCATGGGGACCTGCTTGCCCCCAAACTGGCCCAGCTCTATTCTTCCTGTCTGACGGAGGGCGCCCTTCCCACCTCCATGAGTCATGCACATATAATACTATTCCACAAAGCCCCTAAGGACCCCACATCCTGCGCCTCATATAGGCCTATCACCCTACTTAACACAGACTTCAAAATTCTTACCAAATTGCTCACTATGAGACTACAACCCCTACTGCCGTCTGTGATAGAGATTAACCAAACTGGTTTTATGGCTAACAGAGCCACAGAGCTAACAGAGCCACTGATGTCAACCTACGACGCTTATTTACCAACGTACATGCACAATGAGGGTTCCCGGGTGGTGGCCTCCTTAGAGAAGGCCTTTAACACTGTGGAATGACCTTTTCTGTGGGAGGTCTTCCATAGAATGGGGTTCCCCATGATATTTATTATGTGGTTACAGACACTCTACAAGCACTCCACGTCAGCTATTAAGTTGGGGGGGGGTCTGTCACAGATCTTCCCTCTGTCCAGAGGCACACGACAGGGCTGCCCTCTCTCTCCGGCCCATTTCGCTATTTTGAACCTCTGGCGGAGGCCCTGCGCACCTCCCTGCACATCAAGGGTCTGCGCATTGGCTGGCTGAAGGAGAGGGTCGCCCTATATGCGGACGACCTCCTTCTTTCCTCAAAGATGCAGACTCCTCCCTCAAAGGGGCACTGCAGATTCTGAACTCTTTCTCCACTCTCACAGGCCTCAAGGTTAACTGGTCAAAGTCTCTTTTGTTCCCTATAGACCCTGCAGCTCGTACCACCGCCTCCTCCGATATACCCCTACAATGGGTTGAGAGCTTCAGGTACCTTGGGATGGTAGTCTCAAGGCAGGCTTCAGATTTCTTGCCCCTGAATCTATCCCCAGTGGTTCAGGAGACACGGCTGAGACTGAAGGCATGGGAGTCACTACCCTTATCATTGCTAGGTCAGATAAATCTGATAAAAAATGAAAATCCTACCCAAATTTACCTACCTACTTCGCCAATCTGCGCAATGGATTCCCAAATCCTTTTTCACCCGTCTACATAGCCTCTTCGCCTCCTTTATCTGGGGAACCCAGTCCCCCAGATACGGATGATCAACACTTGTATGCCCGTCCTCCCAGGGAGGACTGGCGTGCCCTGACCTATATAAATATTTTCTGGCCACCCAGCTAGTTACAGCGGCTTGGTGGCTCACTTCCGATACGACAACCGCCGCCACCTTGGTTGAGGCGGCGGTGGTGAAATCGTTGGAAGCGCTGAAATTTTTACTTTTCCGTGGCCCAAAGGCCCCATACCCGCTGACCCCCTCCATGCGCACCACGCTGCGTGCATGGGGGAGCGGGACTTAAAATTGAAAGATACCCTAAAAATGCATTTTCTCCAGCTGCCCCCTTGCGGTTGAACCCCACCCTGGAGCATATTTACAAATTGCCCGAACCCCACGCTTGGACTAAATTCAACATTCAAACAGTGGACCAAGTAATCTCCAATCAATCTCTGGCCCCACTCCCCAAATTGATCTCTGATTTCAAAATCCCGCAGAGCTATTTTTTTTAGATATTTACAACTCTCCCATGCCTTCAGTTGCCAATTCTCCAGTTCTCTCCTCCAGATCGTCCAATCCACATTAGAGGACCTCCTCAGGTGCAAATAAGCCCACCTCGCGACTTTACTCTCATTTGATAATGACCTCCCCCCTACTCTGGAACAACTCAGAAACAAATGGCTACATGACATTCCCGACTTTGACAATGATAATTGGAATGACATATGGGAGTTCCCTTTCAGATCCCTGGTCTCCCTGAGAGTCCGACTAATGCAGTTCAAGATGGTCCATTGCGCATATTTTACCCCACACAGATTACACAAAATGAACCCCCCCCAAGGATGCTGGCTTTGTGGAACAATACCTGTTGACTTTAATCATATTTTTTGGACCTGCCCAGCCATTGTCGAATCCTGGAAGGAGATATTAAAAGTCATAACACAGGTCACCACCATATCGCTCCAACCCTCCATAGCAATATGTATATTGGGCCTGATAGAACAAATCCCACGGTGGCAAACCACACTCCAATCGGGCTACTTCTCTTTTACACCCGCAAAGCCATAGCCCTCAGCTGGCGTAAGCCTACTCCTCCTCCTCTCTCCCTGTGGAAACAATTGGTCAACAACAGCCTGCCTCTTTACAAAGATTGTTATGCTAATAGGGGTTGCCCTCAAAAATATGTTTGGTCCAAATGGCTGGCGGATTCCTCCACAGCCTCAGACTCACACCCTACTTAACCCATTATCTTCTGCTAATGAATAGGAATCTGCAATTGTGAATGTAACATATATTTCTGAGATTCAGGTTTTAGCTCCGCGCTGTCCTCCTACCCATGGAGCCAGCCTGCTGCGACCATCGTGATGCCTTACGTTCCCTGCCGTGTTTCATGTAACTGTTTTCCTTATATCATAATTCTGTACGTACCAAAGTTAACACTCGTCATGACCAGTGTATGTTGTTTTTCTGTTAGATGTTTTAAAACTCAATAAACAGATTTGCAAAAAAAAAAAAACAAGTTCCTCCACCCCAAACTCGCTCATCCATGTCTTTATGGACCTTGCTTTGTGCACTGGTGAGCAGTCATGTTGGAACATGAGGGGGCCATCCCCAAACTGTTCCCACAAAGTTGGGAGCCTGAAATTGTCCAAAATGTCTTGGTATGCTGACGCCTTAAGAGTTCCCTTCACTGAAACTAAGAAGCCAAGCCCAACCCCTGAAAAACAACCCCCACACCATAATCCCCCCTCCACCATTTGATTTGGACCAGTGCACAAAGCAAGGTCCATAAAGACATGGATGAGTGAATTTGGGGTGGAGGAACTTGTCTGGTCTGCACAGAGTCCTAACCTCAACCCGATAGAACACCTTTGGGATGAATTAGAGTAGAGACTGCGAGCCAGGCCTTCTCAGGCTGTACTCCCTACTGTTCTGTGATCCCTGTGCCTCAGTGCTGAAAGCTGCTCTTAGTTCCCAGTAGCTATCTGCTCGGGTCAGTTTGAAAACTGCAAACTGGCAAATCGTCTGCACCACAACCTATCTCCACCTTCAGGAGCTCTTGAGAAGATCAGGAAGTTCCTTATACTCTGTGCCTTGGCCCTTCCAAGGGCCCTCACCTTTGGTGTACATGTGGGCAGTCTGGGTCCTCTCCAGACAGTACCGATAGGTATCCTTCCTGTCCTAGACTCCTTGTGGACCTCACCTGGATCCTGTGTACCTGCATTTCCCGGGGCCCCTGTGCACCTCAGTGTTCCTCATACATATTGTTACCCCTTTGTTCCTGTAAGCTCAGGATCCCACTGCTACTAAGATACTCCTGTCTCCCTGTTAGTGCAGTAAGTATTAGTATTCCATGTCCTGACTGCCTGTAAGACCAGCACCCCAGTGCTGCACTATACTCCTGCCATTCCGTACTTTCCAAGATCCTCATCCCTGTGCTTCCCTGAACCAGGTCAGCTGTAACCTGCACATGTCTGCTCTCCGAGCTCACCGCCATCCGGCATGCAGGATACACGAAGGGTCCACCACTCCGACCATAAGTGACAGTTCCCCATTCCTGACAAGTTCAAAGGTCAGGAAATGCATTATTTGTAATAAATTGCCCCGTCTCTAATGCCCTGTACACACGATCAGACATTCTGACAACAAAATCCATGTTTTTTTTCCGAAGGATATTGGCTCAAACTTGTCTTGCATACACACAGTCAAACAAAGTTGGTTGGAAATTCCAAACGTCGAGAACGCAGTGACATACAACTAGGGTTGCCACCTGTTCGGGATTCACCCGGACAGACCGGGTTTTGAATCATGTGTCCGGGTTTCAGTCGACCTGAAACCCGGACACATGATTCAAAACCCAGACTGTACAGCATTATTCAGACAGGCATGTGGCTCGGAACAAGGCCAGACAGGAGGGGGAGGGGCACTATGCACGCCACATTACTATTCTCTTTGGAGTGCCCAAAGGTGTCCCAGGTCTGTTACAATCCTATAGTGTATACTACAAAAAAAAGAAAAATTGTTGTCCTAAAGTGTTCGGGTTTGGCTTGAAGAAAAAGTGGCAACCTTACATACAACACCTACGACGAGCCGAGAAAAATGAAGTTCAATAGCCAGTGCGGCTCTTCTGCTTGATTCCAAGCATGCGTGGAACTTTGTGCTTCGGAATTGTGTGCACACGATCGGAATTTCCGACAACGGATTTTGTTGTCGGAAAATTTGAGATCCAGATCTCAAATTTTGTGTGACGGAAATTCCTATGGGAAATGTGTGATGGAGCCTACACACGGTCGGAATTTCCGACAAAAAGCTCCCATCGAACATTTTCCATCAGAAAATCCGACCGCGTGTACGGGGCATTAAGGATATACAGTACATACACACACAGCACACTAAGAGACGTTTCTCGGGGGCTGCAGTTCCTCTGATCTCCACAAGGTGGGGATCTCACTATTACCCAGACAGGAAGTCTCTATGGAAGACAGGAAGTGATGTCAGATACAGACAGGAAGTGATGTCAGGTATAAATAGGAAGTTCCAGGTGAGAGGTGAGTCGGGGAGAAGTAGAGAGGAGACATCGCTGGAAGTGGCAGTAGAGGAGGTAATAAGATCTTATTTTGTCGTAGCTCCCATTATGATCCCTTACTGGGAACCAAATCGCTCTGTCCTCCCCGAATGTCCCTCGTAAAGCTGTTTCTGGGTATTTGGCCCTCTTCAGGGCAGTGTATGGAAACCATGGCTTCTATGGAGGAGGGCTTGCGACTGATCTATACGATATAATCGTACAGCTTGGAATAAATTACTCTATAATAGTCGGCTATATTTGCGCCACACAACAATGATTCTGAATGTGCAAGAAGGGTGAAAAGCAATGATTTGTATGGCTCCGCCCACTGACCTGAAATTGGGAATGGTCCTAGAGTCGCCACCTCATCCCTTTAAACCTGAACACCTTTGAATTACACGGGTTCTGAGGCTAATTGAATGCAGATAAGGCAACGAGTGAGTTTAATTACCACCTTAATCAGCCTCAGAACCTGTGTAATTCATATGTGTTCGGGTTTAAAGGGATGAGGTGGCAACTCTAAATGGTCCTCCAGATTTTCGGGATGTGTGATGGAGTGAGACTTGGAGTGAAAACCTTCAGTTCTAGGAAGGCTTTACTGTGCTACGCAAAGACTCGGTCAGAAGGTTTTCTGATTGCTTTGGTCCCTTCTCACCATACCATGTATGCTTGTACTGACTTATTTCACCCCTTCAATACCAGGCACTTTCACCCCCTTCCTGCCCCCCCAATACCGGGCACTTTCACCCCCTTCCTGCCCCCCCAATACCGGGCACTTTCACTCCCTTCCTGCCCCCCCAATACCGGGCACTTTCATCCCCTTCCTGCCCCCCCCAATACCGGGCACTTTCACCCCCAATACCGGGCACTTTCACCCCCTTCCTGCCCCCCCAATACCGGGCACTTTCACCCCCTTCCTGCCCCCCCAATACCAGGCACTTTCACCCCCTTCCTGCCCCCCCAATACCAGGCACTTTCACCCCCTTCCTGCCCCCCAATACCGGGCACTTTCACTCCCTTCCTGCCCCCCCAATACCGGGCACTTTCACCCCCTTCCTGCCCCCCCAATACCGGGCACTTTCACCCCCTTCCTGCCCCCCCCAATACCGGGCACTTTCACCCCCTTTCTGCCCCCCCAATACCCGGCACTTTCACCCCCTTCCTGCCCCCCCAATACCGGGCACTTTCACCCCCTTCCTGCCCCCCCAATACCGGGCACTTTCACCCCCTTCCTGCCCCCCCAATACCGGGCACTTTCACCCCCTTCCTGCCCCCCCAATACCGGGCACTTTCACCCCCTTCCTGCCCCCCCAATACCGGGCACTTTCACCCCCTTTCTGCCCCCCCAATACCGGGCACTTTCACCCCCTTTCTGCCCCCCAATACCGGGCACTTTCACCCCCTTCCTGCCCAGGCCAAATTTCAGCGCTGTCACACTTTGAATGCCAATTCCGCGGTCATTCAACATATGACCCATATGACATTTTTATCAATTTTTTTTTTTTTCGAGACAAATAGAGCCTTCCTTTGGTGTTATTAACAACTTACGAACCGCCCGCCCGCCGTCGTTATACGTCGGTACTTTGAAGGGGGATATTGTTGTTATGGCAGCAGCTAGCTACCCTCTTCTTCGGCCGGAGGTCCGGTTTCCGATAATAGTGGTCACTGCGGCGGATTCGCCGCAAGATCACTTTTATCGGCGGGTCCACCCCTCCCGCCGCGCTCCGGTGCCCCCCGCCGCTTACCGGAGCTGTCGGTAGCAGTGGAGGCGATTGGATCCTTCTTGGTGTTAGGTATGGAGACGAGTGAGGGGAAGATGGCCCCCACCCGTCTCTATATCATAGCAGGACGGAAGCGACATCAAAATGTCAGCTCCGCCCATAGCTCTTAAAGAGACTTGTTTTTATTGTTTTTTTTTATTGCATTTTAGTGTAAATATGAGCTGTGAGGTCTTTTATTAAAGAGGTCCTGTCATGCTTTTTTCTATTACAAAGGGTGTTTACATTCCTTGTAAAAGGAATAAAAGTGACCCAATTAAAAAAAAAAAAGAACAGTGTAAAAATAAAGAGTAAAATAAATAAGAAAAAAACATTTTTTTTTTTAAACGTGCCCCATCCCGCCGAGCTTGCGTGCAGAAATGAACGCATACGTGAAAACGGTGTTCAAACCACACATGTGAGGTTTCGCCACGATCGGTAGAGCGAGAGCAATAATTCTATCCCTAGACCTCCTCTGTAACTCAAAACATGCAACCTGTAGAATTTTTTAAACATCGCCTATGGAGATTTTTAAGGGTAAAAGTTTGTCGCCATTACACGAGCGGGCGTAACTTTGAAGCATGAGCCGGATATATATATATATATATATATTTTTTATTTATTTTTTTTTTCTAAGCAAACTTCTAGAAAAAAAAAAGATTTTAACCTGTAAACAAGTCTGAAAAATAGCCCAAGTCTTAAAGTGGTTAAATCACCACTGGGTTTTTTTTCAAAAAAATGTAAAAAGACTGAAAATTAAAAAAAAAAAAAAAAGGTTTTCTTAGTTTAGTAATTTGACTCCTTCACTGATTTGCACTTATGAGGCGCCACTAATATGCGGCACTGATGGGCAGCACTGATGGGCAGCACTGATAGGTGGCACTGATGGGCAGGACTAATGGGTGGCACTGATGGGCGGCACTGATGGGCAGAATGATGGACGGCACTGATGGGCAGGACTGATGGGCAGGACTGATGGGCAGGACTGATGGGCAGGACTGATGGGCAGGACTGATGGGCGGCACTGATGGGCAGGACTGATAGGTGGCACTGATGGGCAGGACTGATAGGTGGCACCGATGGGCAGGACTGATAGGTGGCACCGATGGGCAGGACTGATAGGTGGCACTGATGGGCAGGACTGATAGGTGGCACTGATGGGCAGGACTGATAGGTGGCACTGATGGGCAGGACTGATAGGTGGCACCGATGGGCAGGACTGATGGGCAGGACTGATAGGTGGCACTGATGGGCAGGACTGATAGGTGGGACTGATAGGTGGCACTGATGGGCACTGAAAGGCAGCACTGACTGGCATCACTGGTGGGCACTGTTGGGGGGCTGCACTGATAATCAGTGCCTGATTTTCTGTACAGGTCTCCCCTGTGAGGAAATGCTGATTGGCTCTCCTCTGCTCACACGCTGTCAGTGTGAGGAGAGGAGAGCCGATATCCAGCATTTCCTTGTTTACATGTGATCAGATGTGATTAGACACAGCTGATCACTAGGGTAAAGAGCTGCGTGATTGGCTCTTTACCTAAGATCGGAGATGCGCCATGTCCCAGTGACACATTAGCATTTAGTCTTCATCAGAGTGGTGAAGGAGAGGTAACAGTTTACCTTACAGGGAATACTTTATTTGGGAGGCCAAAGGGTAGGAGGCCCCGAACACAAAGAAAACACTAAACTGAATGTTCCTCTGTGTGTAATACCACTGGGGATCGTTCTTCCATGATAGAAACCCTCATATTATCCCCCCCCCATACATCCCCATCCTAATATTGTACAACCAGTACAGTCCAGATCATTCTCTCTTATCAATTATTGGTCTACAGGAAACCTGTATAGATCACATGAACAAATGAGGATGGAGGAGGACCGGAGTCACATGACTGAGAAGATACTAAACCTCACCCTGGAGATCATCTACCTGCTGACCGGAGAGGTGAGGAGGATTCTGGGAGGTCACATGACATCACTCTTATCTCTATTAATAAAACACAGACCTGACCGGAGAGGTGAGGAGGATTCTGGGAGGTCACATGACATCACTCTTATCTCTATTAATAAAACAGACCTGACCGGAGAGGTGAGGAGGATTCTGGGATTCTAACATGATGTTCCTATTGGTTCTCCAATACAGAGATTTCCTCTTGTGAAGTCAGGTGATCATATGACCATCACAGTGCCTCCATGTGACTCCCTAAAACCTGAGAGACACAACATGCAGAAGATTCTAGAAGTCACCAAGAAGATGATGGAGCTGCTGACAGGAGAGGTGAGGAGGATTCTGGGAATTCTGGGACATTATCCAGTAACAGACAAGGGATGTGTCTGGATGGTGACTGTATCATTATAAATATCAGGTTCCTAAGTAGTGTCACTGTCTATTTCCACTATGTAGGAGTATTTAGAAGAACACAAGGATCTTATTATTGTTAAAGAAGAGGATGAGGAGTATGGAGTGATGGAGGAGCTTTCCAAAGGACACAAGGATATGATGAAGCCACCTAATACCAGCAATCCACCAGAGAGATGTCCCCGTCCTCTGTGTTCCCGGGATTCCACACAGGAAGGTCACACCATCCCTCACCATCATCAGGTAGATGAGGAACAATTATTGGTAGTTATGATTTATACACAAGCATGTTTATTACAATGTATGTTTTATTATATATTCAGGGTGGAAACCTCGGGGATTATAATATTGTTGTTAATGAAGAGTATAAAGAGGAGAATGAAGAGTATGAAGTGATGGAGGAACTTTCAGATGGACACAAGGGAATAATGAAGCCATCTGGTAACTGGAACCCACCACAGAGATCTCCCCATCCTCTGTATTCCCGGGGTTCCACACAGGAAGATCACACCATCCCTCACCATCATCAGGTAGGTGCAGTTGAGGGTCGGGAACATAAAGTGATTGAACACTCTGACATGTGGAGATGATGTGTGGACTCTACAAGATGATATTTTCTATGTGATCTCACATCATAAACACTTCTATGTTACAGATGTTATTTTCTGCCATTGTGTTGGTTTAGGGTGAAGATCTGATGAACATGAAAGTTGAGGGTGAAGTAGAAGAGACGTATGTGAGGGATGATCAGCAATATACGGAGGAGGCTGGAACGACGAGGACATTCATAGAGGAGGACATTCCTACAGAGATCAGCACAGGTGACCCATAATATATTCTTCTCTTATCTCTGCTCTGTTACTGCTCACTGATTGGTCCAGAGTAGGGCGGGAGCTGAGTGATATCAGCAAATAATAGGTTGATAATGGTCCCCTCCCTGTACTGATACCCGTCCTGGGGTTCAGCTGGCAGTATTAGGTTGTGTGTCACTCCTAGTCACATTAGCTCAGTTATGATAACACAGATTGAGCCTTTCTTAGGTTGGTTCCTCTTCTTCCAGCAGACTTCTAGCTAAATGTTACCATAAAACTCTATTACCAGTCTTGTTGGGATGAAAAGTAAGGAGTAACATGAAAACACTTATCTTTCCAGGAGTAAATCCTGCTGTAAGTTCCCTCCAGTGCTGCATATGACCAGAAGCCTAGGCCTATGGTCACTTGTTCTATAGTAAAGGGTCTTTAAGTCAGGACTTTGACCCTCTTGTCTATCAGAGATCACATGACCCAGTGTCTAGGCTTGTGGTTGTGTGAAGAGCATGGACCTCCCAGCCCCCATTGGTTCCTGCTCTTCTGACAAGGCTGTGTAAATGTAGAAGTGATCTGGGAGGAGGACCAAAGGCCCTTTGACTGAAGAGGGGGGAGAGTCCCAGCTGGTTGGGACCTCCACAGAGAACATCTCCTCACTCATATCTCCCTGATCCAGATGGAATCTTGATGGAAGTGAACTAACCCTCTCATATCTATTGATGATGTTTTTATATTTTTCCAGGACACGCCATGGAGAAACCCTCAAAGGATCGTCTCACTTTATCTCCAGGTTGTAAAATGGAAGATGAGGACATCACAGGAGATTGTGGAGGAGAAAAGACAATGATCTCCACTATGGATGGTGGACTTCACAGTGTGGATAGACCATGGAATCCCTCTGACTCTGAGCAACCTCCTACTGTGAGGGATGGTGCCAGGATTGAGGGGGAGGGGAAGTTTTCCTGTGCTGAGTGCGGGAAATGTTTTTCAGAGAAGTTCTATCTTACCAGACATAAAATAACTCACACAAGCGAGAAGCCGTACGTCTGCCCCAAGTGCGGAAAACGTTATAAACGGAAGTCGGACCTCGTGATACATCAGAGGTTTCACACGGGGGAGAAGCTGCATTCCTGCCCCGAGTGCGAGAAATGTTTTTCACGGAGATCAGAACTTGCTGAACACCAAAGATCTCACAAAGGGGAAATCCCATATTCCTGCTCCGAGTGCGGGAAAATATTTTCCCGTAGAAACGGTCTTTTCAGACATCAGAGGTTGCACACCGGTGAGAAGTTACATTTCTGCCCAGACTGCGGGAAATGTTTTCCATCAAAATCAGACCTTGTTACACACCAAAGATCCCACACAGGTGAGAAGCCGTATTCCTGTCCTGAGTGCGGGAAATGTTTTTCACAGAAGTCCCATCTTTCCATACATCAGAGATCTCACACGGGAGAGAAGCCGTACTCCTGCCCTGAGTGCGGGAAACGTTTCTCACAGAATTCCAATCTTACCGCACATCAGAAATGCCACGCGCGGGAAAAACTTTCTGATCTCGAAAATGGGAAATGTAACCCACAGAAATCAGAACTGGCTCAACCAGTGGAGAAGCCGTATGGTTGCTCAGAGTGCGGAAAGTGTTATACGCGGAAATCGGACCTTGATCGCCATCAAAGATCTCACACAGGAGTGAAACCGTATTCCTGCCCCGAGTGCGGGAAATGCTTTTCAGAGAAGTCCAGTCTTACTGCACACCAGACATGCCACACGCAGGAAATGCCGTATTCCTGCCCTAAGTGCGGGAAATGTTTTTCACAGAAGTCCCACCTTACCAAACATCAGAGAACACATATGGAGAAGACGCATGCTTGCTCTGAGTGTGGGAAGTGTTTTTCCAGAAAGTTTTTGCTGACCGTGCATCAGAGAACTCACACGGGGGAGAAGCCGTATCCCTGCCCTGAGTGCGGCAAATGTTATACAAGAAAATTTGACCTTGTTGTACATCAAAGATCTCACACGGGAGAAAAGCCGTATCCCTGCCCTGAATGCGGGAAATGTTTTTCGCGGAAGCCCAGTCTTGCTGAGCATCAGATCTGCCACACGCAGGAAAAGCTTTATTCCTGCTCTGAGTGCGGGAAGTGTTTTAGACAGAAGTCTTGTCTTGCCAAGCATCAGAGAATCCACATCGGGGGGAGAAGTGGCATGCCTGCCCCGAGTGCGGGAAATGTTAAACACGGAAGTTAGACCTTGTCACACATCGGGGGTCTCACACGGGGGAGAAGCCATATTCCTGCTCCGAGCGTGGCAAATGTTAAAGACGGAAGTTAGACCTTGTCACACGTCAGGGGTCTTACATGGGGGAGAAGTGTTTTAGACAGAAGTCTTGTCTTGCCAAGCATCAGAGAATCCACATCGGGGGGAAAAGCCGCATGCCTGCCCCGAGTGCGGGAAATGTTATACACGGAAGTTAGGCCTTGTCACACATCAGGGGCCTCACCAGGGGGAGAAGCCATATTCCTGCTCCGAGCATGGGAAATGTTATAGACGGAAGTTAGACCTTGTCACACATCAGGGGTCTCACACGGGGGAGAAGCCATACTCCTGCTCCGAGTGTGAGAAATGTTATACACAGAAGTTAGACCTTGTCACACATCAGAGGTCTCACACGGGGGAGAAGCCATACTCCTGCTCCGAGTGTGAGAAATGTTATACACAGAAGTTAGACCTTGTCACACATCAGAGGTCTCACACGGGGGAGAAGCCATACTCCTGCTCCGAGTGTGGGAAATGTTAGACCTTGTCACACATCAGAGGTCTCACATGAGGGACAGTACAGACAACAGTAAATTTAGCCCAATTTTTTTTATATTGTGAAAGATGATGATATTAAACAAAATTAATACATAAATAATTTGATTTTTTTTTATTTAACAAGTATAGTTACACAATGTTTTACAGAACTGCAATTTCTGGTGATTGATATTTCTCACACACATAATCAAAACATCTACATGGCAATGGAACAATATTTCTTCATAAATTACAAATAACTCAGGGGAGCCCAAATTGTTCTGTTAGAAAAATATGTGCGGTAATCGCGCTTTACTGCCAAGAACACGATATCCCTTGTCCCTCGGGGAAACAGTCCTCTGAATTTCTCCGGCCGGAAGGAATCCAAAGTATGTCTCACGGAGTCACCAGAAAAATATTGCCAATTTGAAAGAAATAATCAACCAAGAGAGCTTACTAAAATTGAATGGGACAATAAACACTCTCCCCGGGACCACAGAAATTTAAAGAGGTTTGTGTCTGAATTTCCCCAAACACGGCTTCAATAATACACACACTGTATATGATAATATCAACACATAAACTATACAATATAACCTCTACAATTATGAGAGAAAAAGATAATTGATATTTGTATGGTCTGTATCTCATCAACAGTTTAAAAGAAGGAGATGTCCGCCAACATCTAAGTACATTGAGTGGGTTCCAATCACAAGGTCCAGCAAGATGGGGAGCGGTCAAATATCAGCAGACTTCTTGATCGTCTAGGGGGGTGTATCCGGCGTGTGGGTCTGTGTTCCTCTCTCTATGGCCCTCACATCCTTTATACCATCTGGGACAATAAGCTCATAAAGTTATCATAAGCTCAGCCCAGAAGGTTTGGCTTATTCTCCATTGGTTGGAGAACTTGGTAAGCTCAGGTAATATCATCTTCAGCCACTAGGTGTGTCTGAGGACAGAAAATGTGTTCTAAGCTATTTATTAAAAGAAAAAATATGTTTTCTTTTATAATGGTTATTTATCTATATATTGGGGCTTATCAATATATATGTATATTATTCAGGGACCCTGGAAATTGGTACAAAATACAATACATTTAGTATACATTTGATTGATTACTATCACACACAATGGATGTTTATATGGATAAATGCATGACTCCTGCATATCCTATGAAAACCTATTTGTCTTGGCACAACACGTTATATGGATATTTTCATTTCAGTCACGGTTTCTTATGTCTTTACAACAATGATGGGTATCTAAACACAGTTCTTCATTTGTTCTACCTCAAAATTTATATTCCTATCTATGGCAGATTACTCATGGGGTCAGTGGATATTAAAATTATGGTCGTATCTGTGACCTGGAGTCTGATATTGCATTTGCATACCTTATGATCACATATATAACAAAAAAAAAAAAACATACAGGAATTTAATGTCTTCCTTGAGCATATGAAATGGACTTTGGACGGGCTTTACTGAGGGTTTAGAGAAAGGTTTAGCTGTACAAACAATTTCTCCTTATAGGCACTTTTAGTCAATATCATTATAGTCTGTTCATATATGTGGGACTGTTGACGTTGTGGTGTAACATTAACCTCTCATCTCAGTCATTGTCTGAGGGAAAGCTTGAGTCAACATTGGGGTTGACTAAGGAGGCAACTTCACCCTTTGAAACAATGGGGTTATTTAACCACTTTTTTTTTTTTAATCGAAGGCTTTGTATCTTGTATCTGAAAACACCAATTTTGACCATTGTCCGCTGGTTTCGTGTAAGATGGCATTATGGTTCATGTTTACTTGGCTTCAACATAGGTTTTGCCTCTTTACTTCAGCAATCAGCCTATTCTGTTGGGAGGGGTGAACGCTCACCTGGAGGGATAACTCCTGATCTGAAAAGCTCCACGAAAAAAAAATATAATATTTTGATGTATTTCAGCCATGACAAAATCTTCCGGGAAGGCCGTTCACAAGGTTTAGGAGTGTGACTATGGGAATAAAAGTGTGTGGTGCTGCGCTGTAGTGAAATAGGTAGTAGAAATACAATAAACAGTAGAAAATGTCATAAATGAATAAAAAAAAAGAATATATACCACTCTCCTAGTAAGTGCAAAATAATAATAATCTGGAACGATATCCAAGAAAAAAATCAAACCGGTATATAGGTGATAAATCATCAAATAATAAATGTCACAAAGTGGATGACAGAAATATTAATGTAAACCAACCCACTCATCAAAATGAGTGTATTTGCTACTCATAAATAGGGATGAGCCGAACTAATAACTGTATAAATATGAATGGTGCCAAAATAGTGTCATAAGTGTCCGATCTGTCCGCCGCAAAGTCGCAGTCACGATAAAAATCGCCGCCATTACTACTAAACATAAAATAATAAAAATGCCAAAAATCTATTCCCTATTTTGTAGATGCTATAACTTTTAGTTTGTTTTGTTTGTTTATATATAGAAATTAGTTTTTTTATATATTTTTTGGGGGATATTTATATATTTATTATATATTGTCGTTATTTTTTTGTTTATAGTGCAAAAAATAAAAATTACAGAGGTGATCAAATACCACCAAAAGAAAGCTCTATTTGTGGGAAAAAAAGGACATAAATTTTGTTTGGGTACAGCATCGCACAACCGCACAATTGACAGTTAACGCGACGCAGAATCGCAAAAAATGCTCTGGTCAGGAAGGGGGTAAAATTTTCCGGGGCTGAAGTGGTTGAAGTGAAGCAATAAAAATGAAATATTTTAAATATCATGCCTGGGGGGTCCCCTTAGTCTGCCTGTAAAGTAGTGCATTTGTGTGATGTGTCGAACCTGCTGCAGGAAAATGACATTTCTAAAGGAAAAAATTTCATCCAAAATGGCTCGCGGCTGTAATGTATTGCAGGATCCCAGCAATATAGATGAAAAATCAATGAAAGAAATGGCGTGGGGTCCCCCCCTAGTCCATTACTAGGTCCGTAGGGTCTGGTATGGATATTAAGGGGACCTGCATGCAAAAATGTAAAAAAAAATTGGCGTGGAGGTTCCCCCCCACAATCTATACCAGACCCTTATCCGAGCATGCAGCCTGGCAAGTTGTAAAAAACTGTCTTTTGTAGTTTTTGCATTTGATACTTTTTTGGTGAATGGGTAGGGGTACAATGTACCCGATACCCATTCACATAATTGTTGGGGGAATCTGGGGTCCCCTTGTTAAAGGGGGATTCCAGATACCAATAAGCCCCCCCCCCGCCCGCAGAATCCAACAACCAATGGCCGGGGTTGTCGGAAAGAGGCTCTTGTCCCCAAAGCACCCTCCCCATGTTGAGGGCAAGCGGTCTGGTATGGTTCAGAAGGGGGGGGGGGCGCTCGCTCATCCCCCCCCCCCTTTTTTCCTTGCCCATGCCATTTAAAAAAAAATTTTTTGCGATAGAGTTCCCAGTATGCCAGACCCGATGGGTCTATATGCTGAACTGTATTATATACAGTATACTATATGGACTGCACTATATACTCTGAACTTGAACTATATTATATATACTGCACTATATACTCTGAACTGCATTATATATACTATACGGAGTGCACTATATACTCTGAACTGTATTATATATACTGCACTGTCTGCACTATATACTCTGAACTGTATTATATATACTACACTATATACTCTGAACTGCATTATATATATACTATACGGAGTGCACTATATACTCTGAACTGTATTATATATACTACACTATATACTCTGAAGTGCATTATATATATACTATACGGACTGCACTATATACTCTGAACTGTATTATATATACTACACTGTCTGCACTATATACTCTGAACTGTATTATATATACTACACTGTCTGCACTATATACTCTGAACTGTATTATATATACTACACTGTCTGCACTATATACTCTGAACTGTATTATATATACTACACTATATACTCTGAACTGCATTATATATACTATACGGAGTGCACTATATACTCTGAACTGTATTATGTATACTACACTAACTGCACTATATACTCTGAACTGTATTATTTATACTCCATTGTCTGCACTATATACTCTGAACTGTATTATACATAGTATACGGACTGCACTATATACTCTGAACTGTATTATATATACTATACGGACTGCACTATATACTCTGAACTGCATTATATATACTACACTAACTGCACTATATACTCTGAACTGTATATATATACTACTACACTGACTGACTGCACACTTCACTACCTGCCTAATCTCCATTCATTCACTATATACAGCCACTGTGTAAGCAGCAGCCTTATATAGTCCGGTGCGTGTACTTAGCCCCTGAGCCATGATTGGCCAAAGGCACCTTGCCTTTGGCCAATCATGGCTCTCACAGCACACTGCGCTATGATTGGCCAAAGCATACAGGCCAGGTGCAAGCTTTGGCCAATCAGCAGCCGTCAATGCACTGCGCTCATGCAGTGCATTATGGGACACTCCGCGGCGCTAGAATTTGCAGCGGATGCCCCATATGTTCGTTTGTTCTATGAAACACAACGAACACTCGATGTTCAACTCGAACTTACATTCCACTCGAACATCGGGACCATCCCTAATGACCATGCGCCCCTCTTTCTGAACCATAACAGGCCATGTACAGGTAAATGAAAGGAGCCAGCAACTCTGAACATCCTTATTGAGATTTTTATTAGCTACAAGGTGGTGACAGTTAAAAACGGCATACGCGTTTCGCCCAATGGCCTTAGCCGTACCAGGCCCCGTACAGGAAAATGTAAGGAGCCGGAAACTCTGAACATCCATGTTCAGATCTTTATCAGCTACATGGTGGTGACCAATAAGAATGCCATACCAGGCCACGGACAGGTAAATGTAAGGAGTCGGCAACTCTGAACATCTGTATTCAGATCTTTATTAGCTACAAAGTGATGACCAATAAAAATACCCTACATGATTCGGCCAATGGCCTTAGTCATACCAGGCCACGGACAGGTAAATGTAAGGAGCCGGCAACTCGGAACATCCGTATTCAGATCTTTATTAGCTACAAGGTGGTGACAGATAAAAACATCATATGGGTTTCAGCCAATGGCCTTAGCCATACCAGGCCACGTACAGGTAAATGTAAGGAGCTGGCAACACGGAACATCTGTATTCAGATTTTTATTAGCTACAAAGTGGTGACAGATAAAAACAGCATAGGTGTTTCGGCCAATGGCCTTAGTTATACCAGGCCATGTGCCTTTAACATGCGGAGGATACCTTGCTACTGGGAACCTTTTTAGCAAAGCATCTTGACCCCATGTTGATGAGGACTAGGGTCTCTTGGCTCCCTATGTAAATGAGTAAAAGTTAGAGCAGTCATCGGGATTAGACAAGTAGCTCCATAGCTGCACAAAAATATTGACCCCTTACTTATTCAGGTGGGTTGGCTATATTGATGGCAGGTGGCCTGGCATGGTTGAGGAGGGGGCCACATGCTGTCTCCCTTTCCTGGTCTAAATGGCTGCATGCTTGGATGATGGTCTGGTATGGAATTTGGAGAGAAGATAATTCTGCTTTTTTGTGGAGGTCTTAAGTTCGGCTCATCAATATTCGTAGATACCTGCTCTATATACAGCTCCTTGATCACCAGGGAAATGCTGACGACCTATTGGCATCCCATAGAGACTTCTTGCACCCAAGTGAGATCCAGAGAGAGGGATGGGGGGGGGGGGGGGCAATAAACTAGGATATGGAGAGATAAAAGTGAAAGAAAGAACAAAAAAGAAGTGGTATATCCTAAAATGTACCATAAGGGATTTTAATACTGTACGAGTGGAAGGGACTTAGGGAGCGCTAAATATACAGGGGTTAGGGGCGCAAATTACTAGTCTTGCCTTGGGTGCTGACAACCCACGCTACGAAAATAATTTTACTGTTAGGAGTCCTCACAACTTGGGAAATTTTATCAAGGGGCCACGGCACTCGGGGGTTTAGAATCACTGCTCTACAGGCAGAATTAAAGAATGCCATGGATGGATCCCCTGGCTGGAGAAAAAGGCCCTCAGGGTGGAAATGCATGAAACCATCCTGACTGCTTTAGTGAGCGTGAGACCTTCCCTAGCTAGCTGCATGGTTCCTGCTCCTCAGTGCTGCTGTCTGCCTTTGCAGATAATGCCTTTTTATTGATGCTCCATCGGCTATCTTTGGTGCTGCTTCACATCTCAAACCCTGTCAACTGTACTGCTCAGATACTGGAGTTTCAGCACTCAGGATTTTTTTTCCCCATAGGTCAATGTGGGTAGGCATAGCTGGAATTGCTGCCGCCATCATGAGGCCCCTGAAGTTGGACTATCACATCTTTCCCTGCACCCTGGACTCTGGCTATACCATTTTCCTTTTCAGGGATCCTCTGTTATATCCTCCCATCCTTCAACATGGCTAATCCTCCATCACCACGTCCCGGGGAGCAGGAGCTATTTCCACCCTTTCCTCTCTGCTAGAGTTCTTTGTATCCATGTACCAGAGGTGGGACAGGGGAGGGGTGACCCCTGTCCCATCTGTACTGGGGTATGGGGCTGTTCCTGCCTGTACTTCTGCATTAGAGGTGGACTACTTGCTGCTAGGTACATCTGGTGAGGAGGTGACCCACATTATCCATTCCACCACTGAGTTTTCTTTGGATGAAGGCAAGCATCAAAGGGCTTGTAAAACCACATGGGAAGGTTTTCATCAAGGATGATAGGTTTTATCAAGCAAATTTCTCCTAAGCAGTGCCACAAGTGAAAATGTGAGGTCAGTTATGACTTAATACCAAAGATGCCAAATTCCCTTCACTCATCCCAAACAGTAGGGATGAGCTTCGAGTTCGAGTCGAACTCATGTTCGACTCAAACATTGGCTGTTCGCAAGTTCGCCGTTTGGGGTGTTCGCGGCAAATTTGAATGCCGCGGAACACCCTTTAAAAATCTATGGGAGAAATCAAAAGTGCTAATTTTAAAGGCTTATATGCAAGTTATTGTCATAAAAAGTGTTTGGGGACCTGGGTCCTGCCCCAAGGGACATGGATCAATGCAAAAAAAAGTTTTAAAAACGGCCGTTTTTTTAGGAGCAGTGATTTTAATAATGCTTAAAGTCAAATAATAAAAGTGTAATATCCCTTTAAATTTCGTAGCTGGGGGGGTGTCTATAGTATGCCTGTAAAGCATGTTTCCCGTGTTTAGAACAGTCTGACAGCAAAATGACATTTCGAAGGAAAAAAGCCATTTAAAACTACTCGCGGCTATTGCATTGCCGGTCCGACAATACACATAGAAGTTCATTGGTAAAAACGGCATGGGAATTCCCCACAGGGGAACCCCGAACCAAAATTAAAAAAAAAAAATGACGTGGGGGTCCCCCTAAATTCCATACCAGGCCCTTCAGGTCTGGTATGGATATTAAGGGGAACCCCGGCAAAAATTTTTTTAAAAAATGACGTGGGGGTCCCCCTAAATTCCATACCAGGCCCTTCAGGTCTGGTATGGATTTTAAGGGGAACCCCGCGCCAAAAAAAAACAAAACGGCGTGGGGTCCCCCCAAAAATCCATACCAGACCCTTATCCGAGCACGCAACCTGGCAGGCCAAAGGAAAAGAGGGGGGGACGAGAGTGCGCCCCCCTCCTGAACCGTACCAGGCCACATGCCCTCAACATTGGGAGGGTGCTTTGGGGTAGCCCCCCAAAACACCTTGTCCCCATGTTGATGAGGACAAGGGCCTCATCCCCACAACCCTGGCCGGTGGTTGTGGGGGTCTGCGGGCGGGGGGCTTATCGGAATCTGGAAGCCCCCTTTAACAAGGGGACCCCCAGATCCCGGCCCCCCCCTGTGTGAAATGGTAAGGGGGTACAAAAGTACCCCTACCATTTCACTAAAAAACTGTCAAAAATGTTAAAAATGACAAGAGACAGTTTTTGACGATTCCTTTATTTAAATGCTTCTTCTTTCTTCTATCTTCCTTCATCTTCTTCTGGTTCTTCTGGCTCCTCTGGTTCTTCCCCTGGCGTTCTCGTCCAGCATCTCCTCCACGGCGTCTTCTATCTTCTTCTCCTCGGGCCGCTCCGCACCCATGGCATGGGGGGAGGCTCCCACTCTTCTCTTCATCTTCTTCTCTTCTTCATCTTCTTTTCATCTTCTTCATCTTCTTCTTTTCTTCTCTTCTTCATTTTCTTCTCCGGGCCGCTCCCCATCCATGCTGGCATGGAGGGAGGCTCCCGCTGTGTAACGGCGTCTCCTCGTCTGACGGTTCTTAAATAACGGAGGGCGGGGCCACCTGGTGACCCCGCCCCCCTCTGACGCATGGGACATGATGGGACTTCCCTGTGGCATTCCCCATGACGTCACAGGGAAGTCCCGTCAAGTCACCGTGCGTCAGAGGGGGGCGGGGTCAACGGGTGGCCCCGCCCCCCGTTATTTAAGAACCGTCAGACGAGTAGACGCCGTCACACAGCGGGAGCCTCCCTCCATGCCAGCATTGATGCGGAGCGGCCCGGAGAAGAAATTGAAGAAAAGAAGAAGATGAAGAAGAGAAGAAGATAAAGAAGAGAAGAAGATGAAGAGAAGAGCGGGAGCCTCCCCCCATGCCATGGGTGCAGAGCGGCCCGAGGAGAAGAAGATAGAAGATGCCGCAGGGGAGATGCTGGACGAGAACGCCGGAGGAAGAACCAGAAGAGCCAGAAGAACCAGAAGAAGAAGATGAAGGAAGATAGAAGAAAGAAGAAGCATTTAAATAAAGGAATTGTCAAAAACTGTCTCTTGTCATTTTTAACATTTTTGACAGTTTTTTAGTGAAATGGTAGGGGTACAAGTAACCCCTTACCATTTCACACAGGGGGGCTGGGATCTGGGGGTCCCCTTGTTAAAGGGGGCTTCCAGATTCCAAAAAGCCCCCCGCCCGCAGACCCCCACAACCACTGGCCAGGGTTGTGGGGATGAGGCCCTTGTCCTCATCAACATGGGGACAAGGTGTTTTGGGGGGCTACCCCAAAGCACCCTCCCAATGTTGAGGGCATGTGGCCTGGTACGGTTCAGGAGGGGGGGCGCTCTCTCATCCCCCCCTCTTTTCCTGCGGCCTGCCAGGTTGCGTGCTCGGATAAGGGTCTGGTATGGATTTTTGGGGGGACCCCACGCCGTTTTTTTTTTGTTGTTTTTTTTGGCGCGGGGTTCCCCTTAAAATCCGTACCAGACCTGAAGGGTCTGGTACGGAATTTAGGGGGACCCCCACGTCATTTTTTAAAAAAATTTTTGCTGGGGTTCCCCTTAATATCCATACCAGACCTGAAGGGCCTGGTATGGAATTTAGGGGGACCCCCACGTCATTTTTTTAAAAAATTTTGGTTCGGGGTTCCCCTGTGGGGAATTCCCATGCCGTTTTTATCAATGAACTTCTATGTGTATTGTTGGACCGGCAATGCAATAGCCGCGAGTAGTTTTAAATGGCTTTTTTCCTTTGAAATGTAATTTTGCTGTTAGACTGTTCTAAGCAGGGGAAACATGCGCCCCTTTACAGGCATACTATAGACACCCCACAGCTACGAAATTTAAAGGGATATTACACTTTTATTGTTTGACTTTAAGCATTATTAAAATCACTGCTCCTGAAAAAACGGCCGTTTTTAAAACTTTTTTTTGCATTGATCCATGTCCCCTGGGGCAGGACCCAGGTCCCCAAACACTTTTTATGACAATAACTTGCATATAAGCCTTTAAAATTAGCACTTTTGATTATTCATGTTCGTGTCCCATAGACATTAACGGTGTTCGAACAAACTTTTTTCCTGTTCGCATGTTCTGGTGCGAACCGAACAGGGGGGTGTTCGGCTCATCCCTACCGATCAGTAATATATTTCTGTCTACCATGGTGGGAGTGGAGTAGGGTTGCCACCTTTTCTTCGAGCCAAACCCGAACACTTCAGCGGGGCTTGGCATTTTTTTTGTAGCATACACAATGAGATTGTAAAATACCTGGGACACCTCTGTGTGCCCTAGGGGAGTATTAATGTGGCACGCGCAGCGGGGAACAGTGGGTGTAGCCAATTGCATATAGTGCAGGTGTGTAATGTGCAATATAGTGTATTTAGTGCAGGCGTGTGTAATGTACAATATAGTGTGTATATAGTGCAGGCGTGTGTAATGTACAATATAGTGTATATAGTGCAGGTGTGTAATGTACAATATAGTGTTTATATAGTGCAGGTGTGTAATGTACAATATAGTGTGTATATAGTGCAGGCGTGTGTAATGTACAATATAGTGTGTATATAGTGCAGGTGTGTAATGTACAATATAGTGTGTATATAGTGCAGGTGTGTAATGTACAATATAATGTGTATATAGTGCAGGTGTGTAATGTACAATATAGTGTGTATATAGTGCAGGTGTGTAATGTACAATATAGTGTGTATATAGTGCAGGCGTGTGTAATGTACAATATAGTGTGTATATAGTGCAGGCGTGTGTAATGTACAATATAGTGTATATAGTGCAGGTGTGTAATGTACAATATAGTGTGTATATAGTGCAGAGTGTGTAATGTACAATATAGTGTGTATATAGTGCAGAGTGTGTAATGTACAATATAGTGTGTATATAGTGCAGGCGTGTGTAATGTGCAATATAGTGTGTATATAGTGCAGGCGTGTGTAATGTACAATATAGTGTATATAGTGCAGGTGTGTAATGTACAATATAGTGTTTATATAGTGCAGGTGTGTAATGTACAATATAGTGTGTATATAGTGCAGGCGTGTGTAATGTACAATATAGTGTGTATATAGTGCAGGTGTGTAATGTACAATATAGTGTGTATATAGTGCAGGTGTGTAATGTACAATATAGTGTGTATATAGTGCAGGTGTGTAATGTACAATATAGTGTGTATATAGTGCAGGTGTGTAATGTACAATATAGTGTGTATATAGTGCAGGCGTGTGTAATGTACAATATAGTGTGTATATAGTGCAGGCGTGTGTAATGTACAATATAGTGTATATAGTGCAGGTGTGTAATGTACAATATAGTGTGTATATAGTGCAGAGTGTGTAATGTACAATATAGTGTGTATATAGTGCAGAGTGTGTAATGTACAATATAGTGTGTATATAGTGCAGGCGTGTGTAATGTGCAATATAGTGTGTATATAGTGCAGGTGTGTAATGTACAATATAGTGTATATAGTGCAGAGTGTGTAATATACAATATAGTGTATATAGTGCAGGCGTGTGTAATGTACAATATAGTGTATATAGTGCAGGCGTGTGTAATGTACAATATAGTGTAGGTGTGTGTAAAGTACAATATAGTGTATATAGTGCAGGTGTGTAATGTACAATATAGTGTGTATATAGTGCAGGTGTGTGTAATGTACAATATAGTGTATATAGTGCAGAGTGTGTAATGTACAATATAGTGTATATAGTGCAGGCGTGTGTAATGTACAATATAGTGTGTATATAGTGCAGGTGTGTGTAATGTACAATATAGTGTATATAGTGCAGAGTGTGTAATGTACAATATAGTGTGTATATAGTGCAGGCGTGTGTAATGTACAATATAGTGTGTATATAGTGCAGGCGTGTGTAATGTACAATATAGTGTATATAGTGCAGGTGTGTAATGTACAATATAGTGTGTATATAGTGCAGAGTGTGTAATGTACAATATAGTGTGTATATAGTGCAGAGTGTGTAATGTACAATATAGTGTGTATATAGTGCAGGCGTGTGTAATGTGCAATATAGTGTGTATATAGTGCAGGTGTGTAATGTACAATATAGTGTATATAGTGCAGAGTGTGTAATATACAATATAGTGTATATAGTGCAGGCGTGTGTAATGTACAATATAGTGTATATAGTGCAGGCGTGTGTAATGTACAATATAGTGTAGGTGTGTGTAAAGTACAATATAGTGTATATAGTGCAGGTGTGTAATGTACAATATAGTGTGTATATAGTGCAGGTGTGTGTAATGTACAATATAGTGTATATAGTGCAGAGTGTGTAATGTACAATATAGTGTATATAGTGCAGGCGTGTGTAATGTACAATATAGTGTGTATATAGTGCAGGTGTGTGTAATGTACAATATAGTGTATATAGTGCAGAGTGTGTAATGTACAATATAGTGTATATAGTGCAGGCGTGTGTAATGTACAATATAGTGTATATGTAGTGTGTAATGTTTGGTGGGGAGCCTCCCAGTGTAATTTTGGGGGGTGGGGGAGGTCTCCTGGTGTAGTATGGGGGGACAGGGGAGAGGAGGAGGGGGGCTGACAGAGGGGAAGGGGGGGCTGACAGAGGGGAAGGGGGGGCTGACAGAGGGGAAGGGGGGCTGACAGAGAGGAAGAGGGGGCTGACAGAGAGGAAGAGGGGGCTGACAGAGAGGAAGAGGGGGCTGACAGAGAGGAAGGGGGGGCTGACAGAGGGGAAGGGGGGGCTGACAGAGAGGAAGGGGGGGCTGACAGAGAGGAAGGGGGGGCTGACAGAGAGGAGAGGGGGGCTGACAGAGAGGAGAGGGGGGCTGACAGAGGGAAAGAGGGGGGCTGACAGAGAGGAAGAGGGGGCTAACAGAGAGAAGAGGGGGCTGACAGAGAGGAAGAGGGGGCTGACAGAGAGGAAGCGGGGCTGACAGAGAGGAAGGGGGGCTGACAGAGAGGAAGGGGGGCTAACAGAGAGAAGAGGGGACTGACAGAGAGAAGAGGGGGCTGACAGAGAGGAGAGGGGGGCTGACAGAGAGGAGAGGGGGGCTGACAGAGAGGAGAGGGGGGCTGACAGAGAGGAGAGGGTGGCTGACCGAGAGGAAAGGGGGTCTGACAGAGATGAAAGGGGGTCTGACAGAGAGGAAAGGGGGTCTGACAGAGAGGAAAGGGGGCTGACAGAGAGGAAAGGGGGTCTGACAGAGAGGAAGAGGGGGCTGACAGAGAGGAGAGGGGGGCTGACAGAGAGGAGAGGGGGGCTGACAGGGAGGAGGGGGGGGGCTGACAGAGAGGAGAGAGGGGCTGACAGAGAGGAGAGAGGGGCTGACAGAGAGGAGGGAGGATGACAGAGAGGACAGGGGGGCTGACAGAGAGGACAGGGGGGCTGACAGAGAGGACAGGGGGGCTGACAGAGAGGACAGGGGGGCTGACAGAGAGGAGAGGGGGGCTGACAGAGAGGAGAGGGGGGCTGACAGAGAGGAGAGAGGGGCTGACAGAGAGGAGGGAGGATGACAGAGAGGAGGGGGGCTGACAGAGAGGAGAAGGGGGCTGACAGAGAGGAGAGGGGGGCTGACAGGGAGGAGGGGGGCTGACAGAGAGGAGGGAGGATGACAGAGAGGAGGGGGGCTGACAGAGAGGAGAAGGGGGCTGACAGAGAGGAGAGGGGGGCTGACAGGGAGGAGGGGGGCTGACAGAGAGGAAAGGGGGGCTGACAGGGAGGAGGGGGGCTGACAGAGAGGAGAGGGGGGCTGACAGGGAGGAGGGGGGCTGACAGAGAGGAGGGGGGGCTGACAGAGAGGAAGGGGGGCTGACAGGGAGGAGGGGGGGCTGACAGGGAGGAGGGGGGGCTGACAGGGAGGAGGGGGGGCTGACAGAGAGGAGAGGGGGGCTGACAGAGAGGAGGGGGCTGACAGAGAGGAGGGGGGCTGACAGGGAGGAGGGGGGGCTGACAGAGAGGAGAGGGGGGGCTGACAGAGAGGAGGGGGGCTGACAGAGAGGAGGGGGTCTGACAGGGAGGAGGGGGGGCTGACAGAGAGGAGAGGGGGGGCTGACAGAGAGGAGGGGGGCTGACAGGGAGGAGGGGGGGGCTGACAGAGAGGAGGGGGGGCTGACAGAGAGGAGGGGGCTGCCGCTGCGATCATACCTTTGGGTTCCCGCATCCCGCTGTGCTGACAAGGTCTCGGGCTCCCCTGTCACCTCTCGTCTCCCACGGTCCCCAGCTGTGGTGGAGCAGGAAGAGGGCGAGGCCGAGGCTCCATGAGATGAGGACCGTGAGGTCGGTCGGAGCTCACGGCTGCTCGCCTCTTACACAGACAGGCTACACCGGCGGTCTGTGATATGGAGCAGAGAGGCACGCGCCGCACAGCCGCCCCGGCCACATAATAAATACAGAGCTATGGGGCGGAGGACGGGACACAGACAGAGGCACTGGATATTAGTTGTGCCTGGGTTTCCAGGGGACAGAAACCCGGGCACAAGTTGCCAAACCCGTACTGTCCGGGTCAATCCCGTACGGGTGGCAACCCTAGAGTGGAGTTGACTCCATCTATAAGGATATACAGTACATACACACACAGCACAAGGCCGTGTTCACACTACGAGATGTTTCTCGGGGCTGCAGTTCCTCTGAGCTCCACAAGATGGCGATCTCACTTCTATCAACATAAAAAGTCTCTATGGAAGACAGGAAGTGATGTCACATACAGACAGGAAGTGATGTCAGGTATAAATAGGAAGCTTCGGGCGAGAGGTGAGTCGGGAGGAAGTAGAGAGGAGACGTTGCTGGAGGTGGCAGCGAGGAGGTAATAAGATCTTATTTTCTATTTACGCCCAGTAACCCCCCGTCATGTCCGTCCTCTTCCTCCATAGTCACTGTGGCGTCTTTTATCTCCAGCAGATGATGATACACACATATATAGTGTGGAAATGTTATTTTCTCCTAAGTTTATAAAACAAAGACATATATATTCAAATCCACATCTAGATAAATTAGCCAACTTCTCAACCCAAAAAAAGTGGTATAATCCGATAGTATAGACGGATGAGGTGAGAAGGTGATTGGTGGGAAAGGTGACACATCTCCAAAATAAAGAGAATGTCTCGGCCCCGTAAATAGGGGAATGTTCTTACCCTGAAGGGGTTAATCTAGGTTTCCACACTATAACATTCCATAATGATCCCAGTCTCAGATATTCATCCAAAAATGTGATCAGTAGAGTCTCCGGAGAACATGGAGATCATAGGAATGTGATTTTTGTATCGGAGTAAAGTTCAAAGTTTACTATTCAAATTGTGAAAGGTGGGATGTGCCTAGGAGCAATGATTCAGTTCACAACAAAGTCTCATACACGACACCTCACAGCTCCTCCCCCCAATGTTCCTCTATCCAAAGTCAGAGAATCCTATGACATCACACTGACCTCACAGCTCCTCCCCCAATGTTCCTCTATCCAGAGTGAGAGAATCCTATGACATCACACTGACCTCACAGCTCCTCCTCCCAATGTTCCTCCATCCAGAGTCAGAGAATCCTATGACATCACACTGACCTCACAGCTCCTCCTCCCAATGTTCCTCTATCCAGAGAATCCTATGACATCACACTGACCTCACAGCTCCTCCTCCCAATGTTCCTCTATCCAGAGAATCCTATGACATCACACTGACCTCACAGCTCCTCCTCCCAATGTTCCTCTATCCAGAGAATCCTATGACATCACACTGACCTCACAAATCCTCCCATTGTCCCTCCATCCAGAGTCAGAGAATCCTTGTACACAGATCCTCAGGAATCGTAGCAAATACTCAACAGTCCAGAATAAATATATTCCCACTGGTGGTCATACTTCTATAATTCATACTGACCTTCATATTACCTCCTGATATCCTCATCATAGTATTCTACAACCAATACCAATCCAGATAATTCTCTGTTATCAATGTTGTCTGTTTACAGGGGAAGCTTCATAGATGAATGCAGGAATGAGGATGGAGGAGGACCGGAGTCACATGACTGAGAAGATACTAAACCTCACCCTGGAGATCATCTACCTGCTGACCGGAGAGGTGAGGAGGATTCTGGGAGGTCACATGACATCACTCTTATCTCTATTCATAAAACACAGACCTGACCGGAGAGGTGAGGAGGATTCTGGGAGGTCACATGACATCACTCTTATCTCTATTAATAAAACACAGACCTGACCGGAGAGGTGAGGAGGATTCTGGGAGATCACATGACATCACTCTTATCTCTATTAATAAAACACAGACCTGACCGGAGAGGTGAGGAGGATTCTGGGAGGTCACATGACATCACTCTTATCTCTATTAATAAAACACAGACCTGACCGGAGAGGTGAGGAGGATTCTGGGAGGTCACATGACATCACTCTTATCTCTATTAATAAAACACAGACCTGACCGGAGAGGTGAGGAGGATTCTGGGATTCTAACATGATATTCCTATTGGTTCTCCAATACAGAGATTTCCTCTTGTGAAGTCAGGTGATCATATGACCATCACAGTGCCTCCATGTGACTCCCTAAAACCTGAGAGACACAACATGGAGAAGATTCTAGAAGTCACCAAGAAGATGATGGAGCTGCTGACAGGAGAGGTGAGGAGGATTCTGGGAATTCTGGGACATTATCCAGTAACAGACAAGGGATGTGTCTGGATGGTGACTGTATCATTGTGTGTGTCAGGTTCCTATAAGATGTCAGGATGTCACTGTCTATTTCTCCATGGAGGAGTGGGAGTATTTAGAAGGACACAAGGATCTCTACAAGGACGTCATGATGGACAATCAGCCGCCCCTCACATCACCGGGTAAGAGGAGACTTTATTGTAAAGGAGAGAGCAGTACGGAGGCTCCACCTAGATCCCCCATCATCTGATAAACACATAGAAACAATGTATTCAGTCAGTGTGTGTGTTTCCTACAGATGGATCCAGTAATGGGAACCCACCAGAGAGATGTCCCCGTCCTCTGTATTCCCAGGATTCCACACAGGAAGATCACATCATCCCTCACCATCATCAGGTAGATGAGGAACAATCACTGATAGTATCATTAGGATCTGTACATTATCTGCATTGTTACAATTGATGTCATTTTTATTATATATTCAGAGTGGAAACCTGAGAGATTCTAAAGTTGAAGGTAAAGAAGGGATAAAAGAGGATGATGAGGATGGGGTGATGGAGGAAGAACACAAAGATCTGTACCAGGACACCATGGCGGAGTCATCCAGCTACAGGAACCCACCAGAGAGATGTCCCCGTCCTCTGTATTCCCAGGATTCCACACAGGAAGATCACAACTACACAAAACATGATCAGGTAGACGAAGAACAATCACTGATAGTTATGATTTATACACAAGCATGTTGGTTACAATGAATGTTTTATTATATATTTAGAATGGAAACCTTGAGGACTATAATATTGTTGTTAAAGAAGAGTATAATGAGGAGGATGAGGAGTATGGTATGATGGAGATAGTTTCTGAAGGACACAAGGATCTCTACATTGACACTATGATGGAGTCACCTAATACCAGTAACCCACCAGAGAGATGTCCTCGTCCTCTGTATTCCCGGGATTCCACACAGGAAGGTCACACCATCCCCCACCATCATCAGGTAGGTGGAGTTGAGGGTCGGGAACATAAAGTGATTGAACACTCTGACATGTGGAGATGATGTTTGGACTCTACAAGATGATATTTCCTATGTGACCTCACATCGTAAATACTTCTAATACTTCTCCCTCATCCATTGAGGGACATAGGGTTCAGAAATAGGTCGGGTTATATTTCCGCCTTCAAGAATTTAGGACACCAGCAAAACAGAAAAATGTTAGGCCAACCCCTGTGTAACTCAAAGGTGTTCAGATGCCGAACCCCTTTGAAATCAATAGGAGCTGAATTTGTCAAATCAAAAATTGACAATTTTCTAGCCTAATAAGCAAAGGGTATTCCAAATAATAGCATGGGGTAGTGTGGATGTACTTCCGGGGGGGGGGGGGGGGGAAGCAGAGGCCACGAAAAGGCACCCCAGTATTATCTACAGTCCTAAATCTATAAATTTTAAGAGCCTCCATAGTAGGAGCACTTATATAATAATGGATAGATTGAGAGAAGGTTTGCCTGGAGACCCCAAAAATCTACATAGCTGACTCTTAAGGGTAGGTGTAGTAAATACTATCTTGAATCTTTGTCAACTTTCCTTTAGAATATACTTTAGTCTGGTCTCCACTTCTCTCATTGATTATCATTCCTTTTCAGCCCATCCTCCCTTGCTGGAGGCCTGGGCTGAAACATCTAAATGGTCTTTATGGACAAGGAAGTCCTAGGGGCGTCCCTTCAGTTTCTTTGAGAGAATGGGGTGGTCTCTTCCCTCTGTGCCGGGGGGACCCCACTTGCCTAGATGCACTCATGCCCTGGGTATTAAGCTGGTTGCCCAGACGAGACTGTCCCCTCCTCGTCAGAGGATCTTGGTGTGTTTGGGTTTCCTGAGTTGGACTACTCTTGGGCATCACTGATGTGCTAAAAAAATCAATCACCTGGGTCTTGCAAGACCTTCACCTCCCAGGAAAGTTTGGGAACAACTCAGAAAGCACACAAAAGCCTGCGGCATCAGCAGTCTGGAGCTCTCTTTTACCATCAAAACCAAAAACGTCCACTAATGCCGCGTAGACACCCGATCAGACATTGATCGGACATTCCGACAACAAAATCCATGGATTTTTTTTCCGAAGGATGTTGGCTCAAACTTGTCTTGCATACACACGGTCACACAAATCTTGTCGGAAATTCCGAAGGTCAAGAACGCGGTGGCGTACGACGAGCCGAGAAAAATTAAGTTCAGTAGCCGGTGCGGCTTTTCTGTTTGATTCCGAGCATGCGTGGAACTTTGTGCGTCGGAATTGTGTACACACGATCGGAATTTACGACAACAGATTTTGTTGTCGGAAAATTTGAGATCCGGATCTCAAATTTTGTGTGACGGGAATTCCGATGGAAAATGTCCGATGGAGCCTACACACGGTCGGAATTTCCGACAACAAGCTCCCATCGAACTTTTTCCATCGGAAAATCTGACCCGTGTGTAGGGGGCATAAGAGTCTCATATCTCGAGAACACAAAGACTCGGTAATCTCAGCACCCAAAGACCAGAGACTTGTTAAGAACATTTTCTTTTTTATTAAACAATAGTTTAACCACTTCCCACCCGGCCACTGCACATAAACGGCCGGGTGGGCTATCTCTCCTTCTGAGTGGACGTTCAGGAACGTCCCTCAGAAGGAGCGGGATCGCGCGCGCGCGTGCCCGCGCAGCGGTGTGATCCCGATGCGCTCGTGTCACCCGGACACGGCGCATCTCCGATCGGTAGGAGGGCTCTGTGATTGGCCCTCCTGATCACATGACGGCCGTGTCGAATCACAGCCGTCATGTGATGTATACACAGAGCCGGTTGCTAGGCAATCTGCTCTCCTCTCCTCACACGGAAGTTGTCAGTGAGGAGAGGAGAGCGGATCGCTGCAGCCGGCTGGTGATCAGTGAGTATGAGCTGTTTTTTACAGCTTTTTACTCACTGATCGCCAGTCTAGTGTCCCCACAATGTAAAAAACACAAAGTAAACACACAATGTCCCCAACACACGTCCCCAAAACACACGTCCCCAAAACACATGTCCCCAAAATACATGTCCCCAAAACACATGTCCCCAAAACACATGTCCCCACATAGTAAAAACACCTGTCCCCCACATATGTCCCAGTAAAATCACATGTCCCAATGATTATCTGCACACATATGTCCGTGATCACCTGTGCACATCTGTACATTATCATTTGCGCACATGTGTCCGTGATCACACGAACCAATTATTATACACTTAACGGGATTTTTTTTAACAAAAACATGTAGCAGAATACATTTTGGCTTAAATTTATGACAAAATTCGATTTTATTGGATTTTTATTAAAATAGAAAGAAGTAAATATTGTTTTTTTTCCAAATTTCCGCTCTTTTTTTCGCTTATATCGCAAAAAATAAAAAACGGAGTAATGAATAAACACCACCAAAAGAAAGCTCTATTTGTGTGAACAAAATGATAAAAATTTCATTTGGGTACAACATTGTATGACTGCGCAATTGTCATTGAAATTGTGAGAGCGCTGAAAGCTGAAAATTGGTCTGGGAAGGAGGGGGGCGAAAGTGCCCAGTATTGAAGTGGTTAAATTGATTAAGCCTTATCTCTAAATGCTCTAAATAGTAACTAAAGAATTACTACTCTTTTTACGAAACGCTACCGTATCGTCAATTTCTGAAATTTCCGGGTAGACGAGAGGCTTTACTGTGGCTGGCCTACAATTTGTCTGCTTGCCAGTGTCCCAACCCACTAAAACCCAACTGTTTCTGGTTTCTGTGTCCCACAATGGATTCTACGGTAAGTACAAACATCTTACTGATGCCGCCATTCTGTTGGTTTAGGGTGAAGATCTAGTCATCATAAAAGTTGAGTGTGAAGAAGAAGAGAGGTATGTGAGGGATGATCAGCAATATACGGAGGAGGCTGGAATGACGAGGACATTCATAGAGGAGGACACTCCTACAGATATCAGCACAGGTGACCCATAATATATTCTTCTCTTATCTCTGCTCTGTTACTGCACACTGATTGGCCTACACTTGTGGTTGTGTAAAGAGCATGGACCTCCCAGTCCCCATTGGTTCCTGCTCTTCTGACAAGGCTGTGTAAATGTAGAAGTGATCTGGGAGGAGGACCAAAGGCCATTTTGACTGAAGAGGGGGGAGAGTCCCAGCTGGTTGGGACCTCCACAGAGAACATCTCCTCACTTATATCTACCTGATCCAGATGGAATCTTGATGGAAGTGAACTAACCCTCTCATATCTATTGATGATGTTTTTATATTTTTCCAGGACACGCCATGGAGAAACCCTCAAAGGATCGTCTCACTTTATCTCCAGGTTGTAAAATGGAAGATGAGGACATCACAGGAGATTGTGGAGGAGAAAAGACAATGATCTCCACTATGGATGGTGGACTTCACAGTGTGGATAGACCATGGAGTCCCTCTGACTCTGAGCAACCTCGTACTGTGGGGGATGGTGCCGGGATTCAGGGGAAGAAGACATTTTCCTGTCCTGAGTGTGCGGAAAGTTTTAGCTCTGAATTAAGTTTTACTGTACATCAGAGATCCCACATGGGTGCGAAGCTTCATTCCTGCCCCGAGTGCGGGAAATCTTTTCTTCACAAATCAAAACTCGTCATGCATTACAGAACTCACACGGGGGAGAAGCCGTATACTTGTCTTGAGTGCGGGAAATGTTTTGCGAAGAAGTCCAATCTTGACACGCATCAGAGATCTCACACAGGGGAGAGGCCGTATGCCTGCCCTGAGTGCGAAAAATGTTATACGCGGAAATCGGAACTTGTTATACATCAAAGAACTCACACGGGGGAGAAGCCTTATTCCTGCCCTGAGTGCGAGAAAAGTTTTTCACAGAAATCGGAGCTTGTTATACATCAAAGATCCCACACAGGAGAGAGGCCGTATTCTTGCACTGAGTGCAGGAAAAGTTTTCCACGGAAATACGAGCTTGTCAGACATCAGAGGTCTCACACAGAGCAGCTACATTTTTGTCCCGAGTGCGGGAAATGCTTTTCACAGAAGATAGAACTTGTTATCCATCAGACATCTCACACAGGGGAAAGCATTTATTCCTGCTCTGAGTGCGGGAAGTATTTTTTAAACAAAGACAGTCTTTGCAGGCATCAAAGGTTGCACACGGGCGAGAATTTGTTTTCCTGCTCCGAGTGCGGGAAGTATTTTCACGGGAAATCAGACCTTGTTACACATCAAAGATCTCACACGGGGGAGAAGCCGTATTCCTGCCCCGAGTGCAAGAAACATTTTTCATATAAGTCCAGTCTTAACAGGCATAAGAGGTCCCACAGGGGTGAGAAACCGTATATCTGTCCTGAGTGCGGGGAATGTTATTCATGGAAATCAGAACTTGTTACGCACCAGAGATCTCACACAGGAGAGAAGCAGCATGCCTAATCTAAGTGCGGAAAATGCTATATACGGAAGTCCTATCTTTCGGATAAACCAAATGTGGTAAAGCTGTATTCCTGTACTGAGTGCGGGAAATGTTTTTTTTACAGAAGTCTTGTCTTACCAGACATCAGAGAACCCACACAACTCTCAGGATGTAGGTGTCCCGAGCACAGGAAATGGCCCAATGCCAGCTTGGCAAAACTGCTGACTTTACAACTTCTGCCAGTCCAGCTTGGGGAGTCTGCTCTCCATTTCATGATTTTCGGCTTGTGCGGTATCTCAGTGGTAGGTTCCTGGCTGCCTTTTTTTTTTTTTTCCCTTAAGGCCCTTCCTCCCCTCCAACCTGTGGAAGGTAATGTTTCCATGTCACTGTACAACGGGGTCAGCTGCATGGTCCACATGATCCCAGACTAGGGTGACCAGGTGTCCCGGGACAGTCCCGCATTTTGCAGGTCTGTCCCGGGACAGTCCCGCATTTTGCAGGTCTGTCCCGGGACAGTCCCGCATTTTGCAGGTCTGCCCCAGGCATCTTCATACCGGGACAATACAGTGTCCCGGAATGAAACTGACACTGTTACTCCTTTCTCTTTTTCCCTTTCCTTCCCCAGGGCATTCTGTGCCCTGACTGGGCAAAGCTTTGCCCAATCAGGGCGCATTAAAAGCTGGTTGTTAAGGAGCAGGGTCGGGAGTCATCAGCCGTCAATGGGCTTCCCTGACAAATTAATAATATATAAAAAAAATTGCCGGTTAAAAAAAAAAAACAGCGTGGGGTTCCCCCCCCCCCCCCCCAAGTTCGTACCAGGCCCTTCGGGTCTAGTATGGATTTTAAGGGGAGCTCCATGCCAAAATAAAAAAACAGCATGTGCCCCCCCTAAAATCCATACCAGACCCTTTTCCGAGCATGGAGCCCGGCAGGTCAGGAAAGGGAGGGGATGAGCAAGCGCCCCCCTCCTGAACCATACCAGGCCACATGCCCTCAACATGGAGGGGTGGGTGCTTTGTGTCCCCATGTTGATGGGGACAAGGGCCTCATCCCCACAATCCTGGCTGATGGTTGTGGGGATCTGCAGGCAGGGGGCTCCCGGCCACCCCCGTGTGAATGAGTATAGGGTACATATTACCCCTACCCATTCACCAAAAAAGTGTCAATAGGTAATTAAAAAAAACAGTGCCCCTTATGTAAACTCATTGTCATTCACTCCGCACCACCAGACCCACTGTCTGACAGGTCTTATATAGGGCCCCCTTGTGGCATCACGGACCGGAGCATGCTGGGTCGGTGATGTCACAAAGAGGAGGGGGTGTGCCTGAATTTCAGTTTGACAATGTGGTCACCCTATCACACACACATGGTTCAGCTAGTACGAGCAGGAAAGCTATATATTGTTTATGGCCCACTGGATCCTTTTGCTGGCTGCAGGAAAAGATTCAGGATGGGGCATATGGCTAGACCTGGTTGCGCCATTTCGTGTCCTCACACCTGGTGGTGGTGACAGATCAGTCACCTCCTCCTCAATTTCCCCTTCTGGTGAGTTGTCCTCAGAATCATCAGTCCTCCCAAGCATTCAAGAGGTTATGCCATGGCTCAGGCACAATGCCTCCATGCAATTTTGCAGCTGATATGTCTACAGCAGGGGTGCCCAACCTTTTAGAGGTTTAGAGCTACCTGGACAACAAAGAGGAAATCAAAGATCCTGGGGGGAGTGGGGTCTACTACGCGGCACCCTTTAAAAAAAAACTATCAAGCTCCAAAAAAAGACAGCATTACGGTAGTGTCCTCTTCACATCACCCTCCCACTGTAGTGGGAGGGTGATGTGAAGTATTCACATCAACACAGTATTCCCTTCCCCCTTCACATCACCCCCCCCCCCCGATTGTAGTGTCCTCTGCCCTCTCCCACAGAAGGGTTCTTTAACCACCCCCAACGCAGTGTCCTCTGCCCCCTTTACATCACCCTCCCATAGTAGTGTCCTCTGGCTCCCCCCCCACAATAGTATACTATAACCCTCTCAACGCAGTGCCCTCTGCCCCTTCACATCACCCCCCACCCCGTAGTGTCTTTTGCCCCCCACAGTATTGTCCTGTACCCCCCCAATGCTGTGCCCTTTGCCCCCTTTACATCACCCCTCCCCCCACTGTAGTGTCTTATACTCCCCAATGCTGTGACCTCTGCCCCATACACATCACCCCCCCCCCCACACACACACTGTAGTGTCCTCTGCCCCTTTCCTTCCCCCAGTAGTGTCCTGTGCCCACCCAAAACATTGTTGTCTGACCCCCTTAACTTCAAGCCCCTCCTGTCCCTGTGTCCTCTGTCCCCCCTCCATCAGTGTATCCCCCCCACATACACATAGTGCTGTGTAGGTAGCACTTAACTTACCTGCCAGCATGTGTTCATCAGAGCAGAGATCTGGAGACAGCATAGTGCTGAGTGGAGGGCAGGAGCTGTCGGAGTTCTTAATAGCAAGCTGGTTATTGATTGCTAGGACCGCCTAGCAACCAATCACTGAGCAGCTCCGAGGAGGAGAACGTGGGGCGGGCTTCCATGGATGGGTTTCGTCCTTCATTAACCTTGGCACATGTTCGTGGTTGATAGCTGGGGAAAATCCTGTCCCCAGTGACCTTGAGAATTCCTCTGCCTTCAGAATTGGCCACCAATTAAAAAGGAAGATATTCTATTCAGCAAATCTGTAGGTTTTTTTTTTTATCTGTGTCTAATAAAATACAGTTTCATGTAATATTTTTTATCTGAAATAGGCCTACTCTCTGCCTTCAAATTTACCCCCCTATTAATGATAATGAGATTCTGGGCAGCAAATCTGTCTAACCTTTATATTCTCTGTGCAAAAATACAATCTAGTTTCATATTTATTGATGAAACCTGCTTGTTCTCTCCCTCAGAAATAGTAACCTAAAAGCAGGAAATGTTATTCTGTAAAATGAATTTGTCTACAATAAAGGAAAAATATGTCCAGGTGCAATTTGCCTGCTCAATCCCTCAGAAATTGCTGACTATGCAAAAAGGCTTAAATGGTGTGCTGTAAACTGCAAAAAAATTCTGTATTCAATTTATAATAAAAATGTAATAATTTTTTTTTATTCAACGTGTAAGCTGTTGTGAAATTGCACAAAAGACATATATTTCTATGGCAATGGTGAACACAATCATTCACGAACATTTGCATTTTCAAAAAGTTAGCGCTGGCTAGGAATGGGCCGAACACCCAGATCCCCCCCCCCCCCCCGGTTTGGTCCGCACCAGAACATGCGAACAGGCAAAAATTTGTGCAAACATGCAAACCCTATTAAAGTCTATGGGACACGAACATGAAAAATCAAAAGTGCTAATTTTAAAGGCTTACAGTATATGCAAGTTATTGCCATAAAAATTGTATGGGGACCTGGGTCCTGCCCCAGGAGACATGGATCAATGCAAAAAAAAAAAAGATTTTTAAAACAACCGTTGTTTTCAGGAGCAGTGAAACAATAAAAATGAAATATTTCTTTAAATATCGTGCCTGAGGGGTCCCCTTAGTCTGCTTGTAAAGTGGTGCTTCTGTGCGATGTGTAGAACTGTGCCGAAGCAAAATGACATTTCTAAAGGAAAAAATGTATTCAAACTTGCTCGTGGCTGTAATGTATTGCCGACTCCCGGCAATATAGATAAAAATCAAGGAAAAAATCAGCGTGGGTTCCCCCCCAGTCCACAACAGACAGTTTTTGACAATTCCATTATTTAAAAAAAAAAGTGTCCTCCGATATCCATCTATTTTCAATCACGCCGCCCAACGGACCCGAAGAATATTAAAAAAAAAAAAACAGAAAAAGCGCCACCTTGATGGGAGCCTCCCGGTGACCGCTGTCTTTTTCCCTTTGACAGCTCTTATATCGGCAAGGGCGGGGCACCCCGCTGACTTAACCAGATGATCCTGCCCTGTCTGACGTCACATGATATTAGAAGGGGGCGGGGTCACTCGATAACGTCACCGGTATGAGAGCAGCAAAATTACATTTCTAAAGGAAAAAATGTAATTTAAAACTGATAGCGGCTGTAATGAATTGTTGGATCCCGGCAATATAGATAAAAATAATTGAAAAAAACGGCATGGGTTCTCCCCCCAGTCCATTACCAGGCCCTTTTGGTCTAGAATGGATATTAAGGGGAACCCCTCACCAAAATTGAAAAAAAAATTACGTGGGGGTCCTCCCAAAATCTATACCAGGCCCTTCAGGTCTGTATAATTTTAAGGGGAACCCTGTGCCAAAATTTTAAAATAAAATGGCGTAGGGGTCCCCCCCAAAATCTATACCAGGCTCTTCAGGTTTGGTATGGATATTAAGGGGAACCCTGAGCCAAAATAAAAAAAATGACGTAGGGGTCCCCCACAAAATCCATACCAGACCTTATCCGAGCACGCAACCTGGCAGGCCGCAGGAAAAGGGGGGGCAAGAGAGCGCCCCCCTCCTGAACCGTACCAGGCCACATGCCCTCAACATGGGGAGGGTGCTTTGGGGTCCCCCACAAAACACCTCGTGTCCATGTTGATGGGGACAAGGGCCTCATCCCCACAACCCTTGCCCGGTGGTTGTGGGGGTCTGTGGGTGGGGGACTTATCGGAATCCGGAAGCCCCCTTTAACAAGGGGACCCCCAGGTTCCAGCCGCCTCCTCTATGTGAATGGGTATCGTTGTACCCCTACACATTCACCAAAAAAAATTGTCGAAATTCTAAAAATGACAGGAGACATTGTAGTGGTCTGGGGGGGGGGGGACCCATGCCGTTTTTTTCAATGATTTTTATCTATATTGCTGGGATCTGACAATACATTACAGCCGCAAGCAGTTTTAAATTACATTTTTTCCTTTAGAAATGTCATTTTGCTGTGGCACTGTTATAAACATAGGAAAGATGCGCCACTTTACAGGTAGACTAAGGACACCCCCCAGTCCCATAGACTTTAATGGTGTTCGCACAAATTTTTTGCCTGTCCGCAAGTTCTGGTGTGAACCGAACCAGGGGGTGTTCAGCTCATCCCTGTCCATAAGTAGATGCATGTTTCTGCTGTCCAGTGCTGCTGCCTGCCTTTGCAGGTGGGCCCCCTTGTTAAGGCTCTTTAGTGGTCATGCACTCCCCATTCTCGCTGTCTCTCCTGCTGCACAACAGGCAACTGCCATCCTATCTGCTCAAATACTGTAGTTGCAGCACACATGATTTCTCCCTATCCTTACCATCCCCAGAATAAAATTTCAGGTCAGCGTTGGCAACAATGTCTGTGATTGCTACCACCATAATGGGGCTCCCAGCAGGACCTTGGAATTTAATATCCATATATTTGCCCTGCACCCTGGACGCTGGTTGCCCCATGCTGCCATGCTGGGATCCTCTGCTGTGTCCTCCCTCTTTTACGTGGCTAATCTCCCCACCATCACATCCTGGGGAACGGGAGCCATTACCACCCTTTCCTCTCTGCTGGTGTTCTTTGTATCCATGTGCCAGAGCCTGGTGAGACATTCTGAAAGAGTAGGGGGTGATTTCCCATCCCAGGTGTACTGGGGTATGGGGTCCCATCCTGATCTGCCTGGCTGCTCTACTGCAGTAGAGGTGGACTGCTTGCTGCTGGGTACATCCGATGAGGACAGTGACCATTCCACTACTGCCTAAGTCTTGTTTGAATGAATGGAGCCATCTCAGGGCTTGCAAAGGCACATTAGAAGGTTTTTTAGATTATGGTAAATTTCTTTTAGGGTTTTTCAAGCAAGTTTCTCCTAAGCATCAATGTCAAAGGGAAGGATCCATGAGCTGCACACCAAAAAGCAGACCCGTGTGTGTGAGGTAAAGTAAATGGCAGCCTCAGCCCTGACTCCTGCCAGGCCACACCCCCAATGTGTTTTTCTCCACCCCTTGGAGCTTTATCATGGGGAATCCCATGTTCCTGAGGGCACTCACAGCGGTCTAGTTTAGCGGACTTTACCTCCTCACCTTTAGCGAGACCTAAACTTTGTCTTCTCCTAAGCAGTGACACATAATTATGACACTGTAATTATTTTTTCTGTAATATGAAAGGTGCCAAAATCCTTCCACTCATCTCAAGAAATGTACCATATATACTCGAGTATAAGTCGTTCCGAGTATAAGTCGAGGCCCTAATTTACCACAAAAAAATGGGAAAAACTTAGTGACCCGAGTATAAGACGAGGGTGAGAAATGCACAGCTACTGTAAGTGGAAAAGAGGGTCAACAATGCCAATTTGCAGCATCACTGTGCCCATTTGCAGCCATAGGTCCCCTGAACTTCAAACTCGGTAGTTAAGGGTTCCTAGATGCCCCCTAGCTGCAGCCAAAATTTGGGGTCTCTGAACCCAAAGGGTCCCGAAATGACATTGCTGCAGATGGACACAGTTGACCGAATTTGGGGCCCCGTATCTCGGGGCCACTTAGTGCTAAGAACCCCAAATTTGGTGTGCAAACCCAGTGGAACTAGCACCATAAAATTTCCAAAGCTGGGGTTTGTAGCACCAAGTGGCCTCGAGATACAGGGCCCCAAAAATCAGTTCAGAAAATGTGAAGCATTTTTTTGCAGCAGAGAATGACATTTTCCGAACCGAGTTTGGGGCCCCGTATCTCAGGGCCACTTGGTGCTAGGAACTTCAGCTTTGGATATGGTATGGTATCAGTTCCATTGGGTTTGCACACCAAAGTTGGAGTTTCTAGCACCAAGTGGCCCTGAGATATGGGGCCCCAAAGTCGGTTCAGAAAATGTCAAGCACTTCTGCAGCAGAGAATGACATTTTCCGAACCGAATTTGGGGCCCCGTATCTCGGGGCCACTTAGTGCTAAGAACCCCAAATTTGGTGTGCAAACCCAGTGGAACTAGCACCATAAAATTTCCAAAGCTGGGGTTTGTAGCACCAAGTGGCCTCGAGATACAGGGCCCCAAAAATCAGTTCAGAAAATGTGAAGCATTTTTTTGCAGCAGAGAATGACATTTTCCGAACCGAGTTTGGGGCCCTGTATCTCAGGGCCACTTGGTGCTAGGAACTTCAGCTTTGGATATGTTATGGAACCAGTTCCACTGGGTTTGCACACCAAATTTGGGGTTCCTAGCACTAAGTGGCCCTGAGATACGGGGCCCCAAAGTCGGTTCGGAAAATGAAATTTTTTGCTGCATAAAAGTGCTTGACTCGAGTATAAGTCGAGGGGGGCACTTTCAGCACAAAAAAATGTGCTGAAAAATTCGACTTATACTCGAGTATATACGGTAATAGTATATATTTCTCCTAAGTAGTACCACATAATGAAAAAAGGGTGATTATGACTCTGCCTTTTTTGCTGCAAAACCAAAGGTGCCAAAATCCCTCCACCCATCCCAATCAGTAATATATTTCTGCCCCCCTTGGTGGGAGTGGAGATGACCACCATCTATAAGGATATACAGTACATACACACACAGCACAAGGCCGTGTTCACACTATGGGACGTCTCTTGGGGGGGGGGGGCTGCAGTTCCTCTGACTTACACAAGGTGGTGATCTCACTTCTACCCAGACAGGAAGTCTCTATGGAAGACAGGAAGTGATGTCAGGTACAGACAGGAAGTGAGTTGGGAGGAAGTAGAGAAGAGACATTACTGGAAGTGGCAGTAGAGGAGGTAATAAGATCTTATTTTCTATTTACACCCAGTAACCCCCCGTCATGTTCCGTCCTCTTCCTGCATAGTCACTATGATGTCTTTTATCTCCGGCAGATGATGATACACACATACCGTATATACTCGAGTATAAGTCGAATTTTTCAGCACATTTTTTTTGTGCTGAAAGTGCCCCCCTCGACTTATACTCGAGTCAAGCACTTTTATGCAGCAAAAAAATTCATTTTCCGAACCGACTTTGGGGCCCCGTATCTCAGGGCCACTTAGTGCTAGGAACCCCAAATTTGGCGTGCAAACCCATTGGAACTGGTTCCATAACATATCCAAAGCTGAAGTTCCTAGCACCAAGTGGCCCTGAGATACAGGGCCCCAAACTCGGTTCGGAAAATGTCATTCTCTGCTGCAAAAAAATGCTTCACATTTTCTGAACTGATTTTTGGGGCCCTGTATCTCGAGGCCACTTGGTGCTACAAACCCCAGCTTTGGAAATTTTATGGTGCTAGTTCCACTGGGTTTGCACACCAAATTTGGGGTTCTTAGCACTAAGTGGCCCCGAGATACGGGGCCCCAAATTCGGTCAACTGTGTCCATCTGCAGCAATGTCATTTCGGGACCCTTTGGGTTCAGAGACCCCAAATTTTGGCTGCAGCTAGGGGGCATCTAGGAACCCTTAACTACCGAGTTTGAAGTTCAGGGGACCTATGGCTGCAAATGGGCACAGTGAGGCTGCAAATGGGAACAGTGATGCTGCAAATTGGCATTGTTGACCCTCTTTTCCACTTACAGTAGCTGTGCATTTCTCACCCTCGTCTTATACTCGGGTCACTAAGTTTTTCCCATTTTTTTGTGGTAAATTAGGGCCTCGACTTATACTCGGAACGACTTATACTCGAGTATATACGGTATATAGTGTTTTTCCTTTTTTCTTGTTAGTTGAAGCTCATAAAACAAAGACAAATCCACATCGGAGTGAATCCCCCCACAGGTAATGAAAGTTGAAGATGACGTCCAAGTTGCGGCGCTCTTACTCACCCAAGCATGCAGATACTAGAAAACGAGAGAAGGTGTGCCGGAGATAGTTCTTAGTCCTTGGCAATGCTAGGGTGCAGAACTCACTGGTCAATGGGTAACACTGGAAGTAGGTGGATCACAATTTTTTGCACGTTGCGGAAGTGCCACACTTTTGTGCATGTTTACAGAACGCACCGGTGTGAATGGAGCTTCAAGCAGGATGTGGATAGATGGTGTTGGCAGCAAGTGGCTGGCTGGCAGATGTGGAAGGGGTCTTAGGAGTAGGATATAAGCTGAAAAACATGAAGATCACAGCAGCAGGCTTAATATCTGATCCTGCACTGGTCAGCGCATCCTATGACATCACACTGGCTCTAATACTGACCTCACAGCAGCATCATTTTCTGTTTTAACTGTTATTTGTCTAAACAAAAAACTTCATAGGTGATTGGGTATGAAGGAGGACCAGAGTCAGATGGTCAAGAGGCTACTAAACCTCACCCTGGAGATCATCTATCTGCTGACCGGAGAGGTGAGGAGGATTCTGGGAGGTCACATGACATCACTCTTATCTCTATTAATAAAACACAGACCTGACCGGAGAGGTGAGGAGGATTCTGGGAGGTCACATGACATCACTCTTATCTCTATTAATAAAACACAGACCTGACCGGAGAGGTGAGGAGGATTCTGGGAGGTCACATGACATCACTCTTATCTCTATTAATAAAACACAGACCTGACCGGAGAGGTGAGGAGGATTCTGGGATCTAACATGATATTCCTATTGGTTCCCCAATACAGAGATTTCCTCTTGTGAAGTCAGGTGATCATATGACCATCACAGTGCCTCCATGTGACTCCCTAAAACCTGAGAGACACAACATGGAGAAGATTCTAGAAGTCACCAAGAAGATGATGGAGCTGCTGACAGGAGAGGTGAGCAGTGCTGGGGTTACAGCAACCCACCAGAGAGATGCCTCCGTCCTCTGTAGTTCCCACTATCCCTCACCATCATTGCTTGGATGAATTATTATTGGTAGTTGTGATTTATAGTGGCAAAAACAAAAAATTAAAAGCTGCGCTCAAGGTTAAAAAATAAAATGGAAAGTGTAGTGAAATCAAAGCAGCCTGCACCAAGATCTAGTCTCCAAATCCCATCATAGAAAATAATGCAAAAAAGATGCGGCGCTAAAACATAATTAAACAAGCTATTAAAATGAATTAATATGAAATAACCATAAAAGTATATATAAAATAATAATGACAGTGCGAGATGGGTATAAACAATATCATACACTAATATCCAAAAAATTGTTGTGAATGAATTAAAAAATAAGAATACATATACGTGGATAAGTAAATTAATAAAGTCCAAAACCAAAAAAGAAAATCCGTGATAAAATAGGAAAAAGTGCCAGAAAGAAGATGAGGATGCAGTTGGGGAAATCTTCTATGGTTCCTCACACCCAAGGTGGAATTTCAGATGTGTTTCTATATGGATCATATTTTGCCGTACATCAGAGATCTCACACTGGGAAGAAGCACACCTTGATATACACCTCAGAAAACACTTGGTATACATAAAAGATCTCACACGGGGGAGAAGCCGTACTCCTGCTCCGAGTGCGGGAAATGTTATCCTGATAAGACCAGTTTTACCAATCATCAGAGGTTGCACACACGGGAGAAGTCGTATTGCTGCCCCGAGTGCGGGAAATGTTACCCACAGAAATCAAAACTTGTTATACATCTAAGATCTCACACGGGGGAGAAGCCATATTCGTGCCCCGAGTGTGGGAAATGTTTTTCAGAAAGGGGCAGTCTTTCCAAACATCAGAGATTGCACACAGGGGAGAAGCTGTATTCCTGCCTTGAGTGCGAGAAACGTTTCATAGGGAAATCAGAACTTGATAAACACAAAAGATCTCACACAGGGGAGAGGCCGTATTCCTGCCCTGAGTGCGGGAAATGTTTTTCACAGAAGTCCCATCTTAACACACATCAGAGAACACACATGAGCTGAAAAACATATTCCTGTCCTGAGTGCGGGAAATCTTTTCCACAGAAGTCTTATCTCACCAAGCATCAAAGATTGCACACGGGGGAGAAGCCGTATTCCTGACGTGAGTGCGAGAAAAGTTTCATAGGGAAATCAGAACTTGATAAACATCAGGGATTTCATACAGGGGAGAGATGTATTCCTGCCCTGAGTGCGGGAAATGTTTTTCACATGGAGGCCCCATGTTTACACACATCAGGGGTCATACACAGTTGATAAGCCGTATTCCTGATCTGAGTGTGGGAAATATTTTCTCCTTAAATGAGAACTGGTCAGGCATGGGAGATCTCACACTGGGGGGGGGGGGGGGGGGGTAGAAGCCGTATTCCTGCCCTGAGTGCAGGAAATGTTTCCCACAGAATTCTTATCTTACAGAACATCAGAGAACCCACATAACCCTTTAGGTGAATTCATGTCCTGAGTGCGAGAAATGTCTTCTATATGGATCATATGTTGCCGTACATCAGAGATCTCACACTGGGAAGAAGCTCACCTTGATATACACCTCAGAAAACATGTGGCTGAGCGCTCCTCTGATCTTTATCATGGAAGAAACTCTTTATAAGGAAATCAGAGATCACTAAAGACTTGAAAGTTCTGTCTTCCTCTGCTAGGAGAGAGAAGGAGGGGGTGTCACTGTTGGTTGGGTTCCTCTAGGAGAGAGAAGGAGGGGGTGTCACTGCTGGTTGGGTCCCTCTAGGAGAGAGAAGGAGGGGGTGTCACTGCCGGTTGGGTCCCTCTAGGAGAGAGAAGGAGGGGGTGTCACTGCTGGTTGGGTCCCTCTAGGAGAGAGAAGGAGGGGGTGTCACTGCTGGTTGGGTGCCTCTAGGAGAGAGAAAGAGGGGGTGTCACTGCTGGTTGGGTCCCTCTAGGAGAGAGAAGGAGGGGGTGTCACTGCTGGTTGGGTCCCTCTAGGAGAGAGAAGGAGGGGGTGTCACTGCTGGTTGGGTCCCTCTAGGAGAGGGAAGGAGGGGGTGTCACTGCTGGTTGAGTCCCTCTAGGAGAGAGAAGGAGGGGGTGTCACTGCTGGTTGGGTCCCTCTAGGAGAGAGAAGGAGGGGGTGTCACTGCTGGTTGGGTCCCTCTAGGAGAGAGAAGGAGGGGGTGTCACTGCTGGTTGGGTCCCTCTAGGAGAGAGAAGGAGGGGGTGTCACTGCCGGTTGGGTCCCTCTAGGAGAGAGAAGGAGGGGGTGTCACTGTTGGTTGGGTTCCTCTAGGAGAGAGAAGGAGGGGGTGTCACTGCCGGTTGGGTCCCTCTAGGAGAGAGAAGGAGGGGGTGTCACTGCCGGTTGGGTCCCTCTAGGAGAGAGAAGGAGGGGGTGTCACTGCTGGTTGGGTGCCTCTAGGAGAGAGAAAGAGGGGGTGTCACTGCTGGTTGGGTCCCTCTAGGAGAGAGAAGGAGGGGGTGTCACTGCTGGTTGGGTCCCTCTAGGAGAGAGAAGGAGGGGGTGTCACTGCTGGTTGGGTCCCTCTAGGAGAGGGAAGGAGGGGGTGTCACTGCTGGTTGAGTCCCTCTAGGAGAGAGAAGGAGGGGGTGTCACTGCTGGTTGGGTCCCTCTAGGAGAGAGAAGGAGGGGGTGTCACTGCTGGTTGGGTCCCTCTAGTAGAGAGAAGGAGGGGGTGTCACTGCTGGTTGCGCCCCTCTAGGAGAGAGAAGGAGGGGGTGTCACTGCTGGTTGGGTGCCTCTAGGAGAGAGAAAGAGGGGGTGTCACTGCTGGTTGGGTGCCTCTAAGAGAGAGAAAGAGGGGGTGTCACTGCTGGTTGGGTGCCTCTAGGAGAGAGAAAGAGGGGGTGTCACTGCTGGTTGGGTGCCTCTAGGAGAGAGAAAGAGGGGGTGTCACTGCTGGTTGGGTGCCTCTAGGAGAGAGAAGGAGGGGGTGTCACTGCTGGTTGGGTGCCTCTAGGAGAGAGAAAGAGGGGGTGTCACTGCTGGTTGGGTGCCTCTAGGAGAGAGAAGGAGGGGGTGTCACTGCTGGTTGGGTGCCTCTAGGAGAGAGAAAGAGGGGGTGTCACTGCTGGTTGGGTGCCTCTAGGAGAGAGAAAGAGGGGGTGTCACTGCTGGTTGGGTGCCTCTAGGAGAGAGAAGGAGGGGGTGTCACTGCTGGTTGGGTGCCTCTAGGAGAGAGAAGGAGGGGGTGTCACTGCTGGTTGGGTGCCTCTAGGAGAGAGAAAGAGGGGGTGTCACTGCTGGTTGGGTGCCTCTAGGAGAGAGAAAGAGGGGGTGTCACTGCTGGTTGGGTCCCTCTAGGAGAGAGAAGGAGGGGGTGTCACTGCTGGTTGAGTCCCTCTAGGAGAGAGAAGGAGGGGGTGTCACTGCTGGTTGGGTCCCTCTAGGAGAGAGAAGGAGGGGGTGTCACTGCTGGTTGGGTCCCTCTAGTAGAGAGAAGGAGGGGGTGTCACTGCTGGTTGCGCCCCTCTAGGAGAGAGAAGGAGGGGGTGTCACTGCTGGTTGGGTCCCTCTAGGAGAGAGAAGGGGGAGGTGTCACTGCTGGTTGGGTCCCTCTAGGAGAGAGAAGGAGGGGGTGTCACTGCTGGTTGGGTCCCTCTAGGAGAGAGAAGGAGGGGGTGTCACTGCTGGTTGGGTCCCTCTAGGAGAGAGAAGGAAGGGGTGTCACTGCCGGTTGGGTCCCTCTTGGAGAGAGAAGGAGGGGGTGTCACTGCCGGCTGGGTCCCTCTAGGAGAGAGAAGGAAGGGGTGTCACTGCCGGTTGGGTCTCTCTAGGAGAGAGAAGGAGGAGGTGTCACTGCTGGTTGGGTCCCTCTAGAAGAGAGGAGGAGGAGGTGTCACTGCTGGTTGGGTCCCTCTAGGAGAGAGAAGGAGGGGGTGTCACTGCTGGTTGGGTCCCTCTAGGAGAGAGAGGAAGGGGGTGTCACTGCTGGTTGGGTCCCTCTAGGAGAGAGAAGGAGGTGGTGTCACTGCTGGTTGGGTCCCTCTAGTAGAGAGAAGGAGGGGGTGTCACTGCTGGTTGCGCCCCTCTAGGAGAGAGAAGGAGGGGGTGTCACTGCTGGTTGGGTCCCTCTAGGAGAGAGAAGGAGGAGGTGTCACTGCTGGTTGGGTCCCTCTAGGAGAGAGAAGGAGGGGGTGTCACTGCTGGTTGGGTCCCTCTAGGAGAGAGAAGGAGGGGGTGTCACTGCTGGTTGGGTCCCTCTAGGAGAGAGAAGGAAGGGGTGTCACTGCCGGTTGGGTCCCTCTAGGAGAGAGAAGGAGGGGGTGTCACTGCCGGCTGGGTCCCTCTAGGAGAGAGAAGGAAGGGGTGTCACTGCCGGTTGGGTCTCTCTAGGAGAGAGAAGGAGGAGGTGTCACTGCTGGTTGGGTCCCTCTAGGAGAGAGGAGGAGGTGTCACTGCTGGTTGGGTCCCTATAGGAGAGAGAAGGAGGGGGTGTCACTGCTGGTTGGGTCCCTCTAGGAGAAAGAAGGAGGGGGTGTCACTGCTGGTTGGGTCCCTCTAGGAGAGAGAAGGAGGGGGTGTCACTGCTGGTTGGGTCCCTCTAGGAGAGAGAAGGAGGGGGTGTCACTGCTGGTTGCTTCCCTCTAGGAGAGAGAAGGAGGGGGTGTCACTGCTGCTTGGGTCCCTCTAGGAGAGAGAAGGAGAGGTGTCACTGCCGGTTGGGTCTCTCTAGGAGAGAGAAGGAGGAGGTGTCACTGCTGGTTGGGTCCCTCTAGGAGAGAGGAGGAGGGGGTGTCACTGCTGGTTGCGCCCCTCTAGGAGAGAGGAGGGGGTGTCACTGCTGGTTGGGTCCCTCTAGTAGAGAGAAGGAGGGGGTGTCACTGCTGGTTGCGCCCCTCTAGGAGAGAGGAGGGGGTGTCACTGCTGGTTGGGTCCCTCTAGGAGAGAGAAGGAGGGGGTGTCACTGCTGGTTGGGTCCCTCTAGGAGAGAAAAGGAGAGGGTGTCACTGCTGGTTGGATCCCTCTAGGAGAGAGAAGGAGGGGGTGTCACTGCTGGTTGGGTCCCTCTAGGAGAGAGAAGGAGGGGGTGTCACTGCTGGTTGGGTCCCTCTAGCAGAGAGAAGGAGAGGGGTCACTGCTGGTTGGGTCCCTCTAGGAGAGAGAAGGAGGGGGTGTCACTGCTGGTTGGGTCCCTCTAGGAGAGAGAAGGAGGGGGTGTCACTGCTGGTTGGGTCCCTCTAGGAGAGAAAAGGAGAGGGTGTCACTGCTGGTTGGATCCCTCTAGGAGAGAGAAGGAGGGGGTGTCACTGCTGGTTGGGTCCCTCTAGCAGAGAGAAGGAGAGGGGTCACTGCTGGTTGGGTCCCTCTAGCAGAGAGAAGGAGGGGGTGTCACTGCTGGTTGGGTCCCTCTAGTAGAGAGAAGGAGGGGGTGTCACTGCTGGTTGCGCCCCTCTAGGAGAGAGAAGGGGGTGTCACTGCTGGTTGGGTCCCTCTAGGAGAGAGAAGGAGGGGGTGTCACTGCTGGTTGGGTCCCTCTAGGAGAGAGAAGGAGGGGGTGTCACTGCTGGTTGGGCCCCTCTAGGAGAGAGGAGGGGGTGTCACTGCTGGTTGGGTCCCTCTAGGAGAGAGAAGGAGGGGATGTTAAAAAAATGCAAATTTATTAACAACTTTTTTAAGTATAAATTTAATGATGATAAAGTATCAGTATTCTTAAACTTATGATGTTCTTTGTACAGTGGTTAATAGAGGACTTCTTTCAGATTTGTATTATGAAATTTTCTTTTTTTTTCTTTCTGTGGGATTGTCAAACAATTGGCATGGGGGAAATGTGCCAAAGCAGAAAAATTCCATTTGGCGTGGGCAGCTATTTTTTAATAAAGCTTAAACATTAAAAATGAACAACGTGTACAACCTACTACAGCAAAACAAATATTTACTAAGTAAAAAGTGTGTGTAAGTTGCTGACAAAATTACGATTCCTGGCTGCTTTGTTCTGTTTGTAATCAAACTGTTAGAGATTCCCTTCTTCTATACCAAACCCTTATCCTAGATGAGAGTCTGTGTAGATGTTAATCTATGCTCACACACAAAAAAATGACATAAGGTTCCCCCTAAAAACAATCACCAGACCTTTATCTGATCCTCCAGACCCCCACAACCACCAGGCCAGGGTTGTGGGGAAGAGGCCCTTGTAGTCATCAACATGATATCAGGTTTCGGTCAAAACTTTGCATGTTCAGGCATTCATCTGAACTCTGGACTGCTTGCTTGTTCGGCAGAATTAATACAGCTACTATATGAAAGCTTTCGGTCAATAGTTGCTAAGGAAGCAGCAGGTGACAGTACCCGCCGCATACTTAGCAACCAGTGACATCACCAGGCTCCATAGTCATTCATGTGGGAGGGCAGTATTTGGGGGCCCCTTAATGTTAAAAGGGGCTTCCAGAATCAGGGTTCGTTCTATAGATATGTAGATGTTCAGGCGTTTCTTTTGAACTCTGGACTGCTTGTTTGTTTGTCAGGATTACTACCGCTACTATATGAAAGCTTTCTGTCAATAGTTGCTAAGGATGCAGCAGGTGACGGCAACCACCGCATACCTAGCAACCAGTGACATCACCAGCCCTTATAGTCATTCATGTGTAGGGGCAGTATCTGAGTGGCCCTTATTTTTTAAAGGGAGTTTCCAGATTGCAATAAGCACCCCACCATCAGACCCCCACAACCACCAGACCAGGATTGTGGAAGGAGGCCCTTGTTCTCATTAACATGAAATGGGGGTTCGGTCCATAGCTTGCATGTTCAGGCGTTCATCTAAAGTCTGGACTGCTTGCTTGTTTGTCAGGATTACTACTGCTACTATATGAAGCTTTCTGTCAATAGTTGCTAGGGAAGCAGCAGGTGATGGCAACCACCACATCCTTAGCAACCAGTGACATCACCGGCTCCATAGTCATTCATGTGGGAGGGGCAGTATCTGGGGGCCCCCCTATTGTTAAAAGGGGCTTACAGATTCCAATAAGACCCCACCCACAGACTCACACAACCACCGGGCCAGGGTTGTGGGGAAGAGGCCCTTGTCCTTACCAACATCAGATCAGGGTTTGGTCTATGGTTTAGATGTTCATACGTTCATCTGAACTCTGGACGTCTTGCTTGTTTGTCAGGATTACTACCGCTACTATATGAAGCTTTCTGTCAATAGTTGCTAGGGAAGCAGCAGGTGATGGCAACCACCACATCCTTAGCAACCAGTGGCATCACCAGACCCCATAGTCATTCATGTGGGAGGGTATCTGAGGGGCCCTTATTTTTAAAAGGGAGCTTCCAGATTTTAATAAGCCCCCCCATCCACAGTTCCCCACAACCACTGGGCCAAGGTTGTGGGGAAGAGGCCCTTGTCCTCATCAACATACGATTAGGGTTCGGTCTATAGCTTGTATGTTCAGGCATTCATCTGAACCCTGGACTGCTTGCTTGTCTGTCAGGATTACTACCGCTACTATATGAAAACTTTCTGTCAATGGTTGCTAAGGAAGCAGCAGGTGACAGTACCCGCCGCATACTTAGCAACCAGTGACATCACCAGGCTCCATAGTCATTCATGTGGGGGGGCAGTATTTGGGGGCCCCTTAATGTTAAAAGGGGCTTCCAGAATCCAATAAGCCCCCTACCCTCAGACCCCCACAACCACTGGGCCAGGGTTGTGAAGAATAGGCCCTTGTCCTCATAAACTCATGGAGAAAAGGTGCTTTGCCAGGGGATCCCATGTTGAGGGCATGTGGCCTAGTATGGTTCGTTAGTGGGACCACATGCCCTCGTACCTCTCTTTCATTGAGATAAAGGTCTGGTGTGTATTTTTGAGGGACCCTTGATTTGTATGTGGAGAACCTGGTATGAATTATGGGGGGGAACCCCACTTTTTCTATTTCAAGTATCCCTGACTTCTTTGTTTATATGATCGTGGATTCACAGCCAAGTAATGAGTGAGGCCAGTTGACATCACCCTTAACAACCATACAGTGGAAGAAGAAAGCTGTCAGATATTGTAATATGGAAAACCAGCTACTATATATCAAGGTCATGTCCTGTAGAACATGCAGGCCTGCATTCAGATGATCGCCCAAACATGCAAGATTTGGTGGGAACTTGTCATTTCTAGTCATGAAGACAACAAAGATTTTTAGCATGCCCAACAGCCCCTTTTGAGATCAGGGTTTGGTCTATAGTTTGCATGCTCGGGTCAGGTGTTAATCCAAACACCGGACTGTTTGCTTGTTCATCAGGACTACTGCTACTATTTGAAAGTTTTATGTCAATAGTTGCTAAAGAAGCAGCAGGTGATGGCAACGGCTGCAACCTTGGCAACCAGTGACATCACCAGACCCCATAGGCATTCATATGGGAGAGGCAGTATCTGGGGGCCTCTTATTGTTAAAGGGGGCTTCCAGATTCTGATAAACCCCCCCATCCTCAAAAACCGACAACAACTGGGCCAGGGTTGTGGGGAAGAGGCCTTTATCCTCATTCATTTGTGGGACAAGGTGTTTCTTTTAGGGAGTCCCCCCTCAGTCTTTACAGAGATAGATGGGCTTTTAAGAAGCTTTGGGAAGTACTGAAATCTACTAACAGCATGTTTATAGATAGAGGTGGCGCTCCCACTAAGAACTGTATTAAGCACTACTAGACTGAAGCTGAAGGTTCTGAGGGGCTTCAAGGAGGGTGTTTGAAGTTTGTTTAATGCTCTGTAAATACCTGCCTTGTACACAGCTCACAGATCACCAGGGAAGTGCTGATGACCACTTGACCTCCAAGGGAAACGGCTTGCTCACAAGTGAGATCCAGACTTCCCTCTATGTGACTTCTTCAGAAAAAGGTTGGCAAACCACAGATGCATCCGCTGGCTGGAGAAAAAGACCCTCAGGGTGGAGGTGCATAGAACCACCCTGACTGCTTTGGTGGACATGAGTGAGACCTCCCATAACTAGGTACATGCTTCCTGTTTAAAGAATGATGCTGCTTGCTTCCATTCCACCACTGCCTGCGTCTTTTTTGGATAAATGGGGGCATCAAAGGGCTTTCAAAGCCACATGGGAAGCTTTTATTCAACGTAGAAAGTTTTTTCAAGCAAATGTCACTTAGTACCACATAGTGAAAAAATTTGAGGGTAATTTTGCCGCAAAACCAAAGGTGCCAAAATCCCTCCACCCATCCCAATCAGTAATATATTTCTCTCCCTCTTGGTGGGAGTGGAGATGACCCCATCTATAAGTATATACAGTACATACACACACAGCACAAGGCCGTGTTCACACTACGAGATGGTTCTTGGGGCTGCAGGTCCTCTGAGCTCCACAAGGTGGTGATCTCACTTCTACCCAGACAGGAAGTCTCTATGGAAGACAGGAAGTGATGTCAGGTACAGACAGGAAATTCCGGGTGAGAGGTGAGTTGGGAGAAGGTAGAGAGGAGACGTTGCTGGAAGTGGCAGCAGAGGAGGTAATAAGATCTTATTTTCTATTTACACCCAGTAACCCCCCCAACATGTTCCGTCCTCTTCCTCCATAGTCACTGTGACGTCTTTTATCTCCAGCAGATGGAGAATATAGCACAGTGGATTGTTTTTTATTTTCCTTTTTGTTCTCATCCAAAGCTCATATAATAAAGAAACCTGTATCGCAGTGGTTCTCAACCTGGGGGTCGGGACCCCCTCAGGGGTCGAATGACGATTTGCCAGGGGTCACCGAATCCTGGGCTGTTCCTGAAGCCCGCGCTGCCCTCCCAGACTTTTCGCAGGCGCCCAGCTGGGCTGCTCCTAGAGCCCGCAGCCGCCCACTCAGCCTCTTCGCAGCTACCTATTCAGTTCATGGCATGGCTGGGGGTAGAGACTAGATGTCAGCTGACTGGTGAGGACGGAGTCGGACAAAGTCGGAGACACAGTCAATAACTCTACCTGTGATTATAGTTGCCATTAAAAGTCCCCACTACAGTTCTCAGATCAGCAGATGACCTTGATCAAGAGCACCTAAGTTGGCTGATCAGAACTCCCCCCTAGCACTGCCACTCATCCCATTCCCCCCACCAAGGAGTAAGAGAAGGAATAAAAACAGAGAATACATGGAAGGGAGAGGAAAAGAGGGGCAGGAACAAAGAAAAAGGGAGAGAAAGAATAAGAAAAAGAACAAGAAAGACGGCTAGAGGGATGGGGAAAAAAAACTAAATTAGCATAGCAAGAGATAAAAGGAAAAAAAAAAAAGCAGAACAAAGAGAATGGTACATACTAAAATGTACCATAAGGGGTTTTAATACTGTACGAGTGGAAGGGACTCAGGGAGCACTAAATGTCTGTGGGTTAGGGGTGCAAATTACTTGCCTTGCTTGCTGACAACCCACACTACGAAAATAATTTTACTTTTAGGGGCCCCCACAACTTGGGAAATTTTATCAAGGGGTCACGGCACTAGAGGGTTGAGAACCACTGCTGTATCGTAATCCACATCTAGGAATCCATCATCCGCTCTACCCAACCCTCCACCAGCACGTCCTACAACACCACCTCTATACCCTATACTGAACTCACAGCTCCTCTGAACTAGGGATCGGAAGAACGTTCATGATTTTCCTCTGCAAGAATTAAAATAATTGGGATCCAAATCTTTAAAATCCATTGTGGCAGTTTTCATAGGCCTTTTTTATGTTTTAAATACACTGACCAAAGTGTCAGAGGCTCCCAAACCTCAAGAATCATAGTAAACACAGAATATATATATATTCCCTCTGGGGGCCGTAGTTCTATAATACATACTGGCCTTCATACTACCTCCTGATATCCTCATCATAGTATTCTACAGTACAGCCAATACCAAACCAGATAATTCTCTGTTATCAATCTTATCTGTCCACAGGGAAACCTTCATAGATGACGGTGCAAATGGGGATGGAGGAGGACCGAAGTCACATGACTGAGAAGATACTAAACCTCACCCTGGAGATCATCTACCTGCTGACCGGAGAGGTGAGGAGGATTCTGGGAGGTCACATGACATCACTCTTATCTCTATTAATAAAACACAGACCTGACCGGAGAGGTGAGGAGGATTCTGGGAGGTCACATGACATCACTCTTATCTCTATTAATAAAACACAGACCTGACCGGAGAGGTGAGGAGGATTCTGGGAGGTCACATGACATCACTCTTATCTCTATTAATAAAACACAGACCTGACCGGAGAGGTGAGGAGGATTCTGGGAGGTCACATGACATCACTCTTATCTCTATTATTAAAACACAGACCTGACCGGAGAGGTGAGGAGGATTCTGGGAGGTCACATGACATCACTCTTATCTCTATTAATAAAACACAGACCTGACCGGAGAGGTGAGGAGGATTCTGGGATTCTAACATGATATTCCTATTGGTTCTCCAATACAGAGATTTCCTCTTGTGAAGTCAGATGATCATATGACCATCACAGTGCCTCCATGTGACTCCCTAAAACCTGAGAGACACAACATGGAGAAGATTCTAGAAGTCACCAAGAAGATGATGGAGCTGCTGACAGGAGAGGTGAGGAGGATTCTGGGAATTCTGGGACATTATCCAGTAACAGACAAGGGATGTGTCTGGATGGTGACTGTATCATTGTGTGTGTCAGGTTCCTATAAGGTGTCAGGATGTCACTGTCTATTTCTCCATGGAGGAGTGGGAGTATTTAGAAGGACACAAGGATCTCTACAAGGACGTCATGATGGACAATCAGCCGCCCCTCACATCACCGGGTAAGAGGAGACTTTATTGTAAAGGAGAGAGCAGTACGGAGGCTCCACCTAGATCCCCCATCATCTGATAAACACATAGAAACAATGTATTCAGTCAGTGTGTGTGTTTCCTACAGATGGATCCAGTAATGGGAACCCACCAGAGAGATGTCCCCATCCTCTGTATTCCCGGGATTCCACACAGGAAGGTCACACCATCCCTCACCATCATCAGGTAGATGATTGACAGTTATGGGTAGTTATTATTTATACACAAGCATGTTTGTTACAATAAATGTTTTATTATATATTCAGAGCGGAAACGTCGGGGATGATAATATTGAAGTTGAAGAAGATTATAAAGAGGAGGATGAGGAGTATGGAGTCATGGAAGAGCTTTCTGAGGATCTCGAAGATCTCTACGAGGACAAGGACATCATGATGGAATTACCTAGTAACAGAAACCCACCAGAGAGATGTCCTTCCCGGGATTCCACACAGGAAGGTCACACCATCCCTCACCATCATCAGGTAGGTGGAGTTGAGGATCTGGAACATAAAGTGATTGAAGACTCTGACATGTGGAGATGATGTTTTCATTTTCAAGTATAAATACTTATATTTTACAGATGTTTTCTTTCTCATTCACTGAGGGACGCTGACATTGTAAAGCAGCTGGATTGTACTGCCACATATAGAAGGTTAGGACATTGGCAAACAGATTTTAAGCCGGCCTCCATATAACCCCTCCTCTACCCAGCACGCCTGATTGTCAGAAACCATGAATCAGACTGAGACAGAAGTACAAGTAAATCACACTTGTTTAATAATAATAAAAAAAGGTAAACAGAGTAAACGTAGTCAAAACATAGCCAGAGTTCAGGAACCGAAATGGATAGTCAGACAAGCCAAAACGTCAGGGAGCCAGAGATGAGAGTAGTATAACAGCAAGCAGGATCTGGAGCCAGAAGGAATGTCAGCCAAGCAAGTCTTTAACAGGAACACAGGAGAGCGTCTCTAGAGATGTGACCAAGGCGAAGGCAGAGATCATCTGGACTGGACGGTTTAAGTAGGCAAGACTGACAAGCAGGATGTCATCAACAGGTGAGTCACTGTGGAGAGATAGGAGCTGGCAATTAGCCGACAGTTGAGCGGCCAGCTCAGAGAAAGAAGAGCTGAGCCCAGCCCTGACACTCATCTTTTTTCCTGTGTCTTTGGGCACCTTTTTTGTAAAACATCTAACCAATGTCATTTCTGTTAGTCTTTTTCGCTTAGTGGAACTGTTCAGTGACTTCAATCAAAATTCTGCACTGATATCACTGGCTCAATGGAGGGGACATCAAGATGGCCAAAGGGGACCCTACGTGACAGGATGTCCTCTTCTCGTTGGAGGATCTTGCTGTGGGGTGGACTCGGGACCTTCACCTACGTGAAGGTTCGAGAACCCTGCTCTGCCGGCAAGTCCATATGCTACTGGACATTATCAATACTATCTATATTGTCTTCTTTGACAATGACATCTGACTTTTTTCAACCGGTGGTCTCTGCACTGAAGGGAGAGGTTTGAGCACCTTGAGTGCTCCTCATATCCTTTGTGGCAAGCGTAAATCATCATTGGAGGGCTCTGTGTTCACAAGGATGACCAACAAGTAGAACATGGTCTCAGCTGAAGGTACACCTTGTTAGGGAGGGAGTATGTCTGGGGGCCTTGGTGGGACCTGGTGACCTGAACATGGGTCCTCCTTCTGTGGCTGATCTGCAGCTTTTTGAGGAGGTTTCACAAGATCCCTTCCTCAAGTCTTAATCACATGTTCTTAGCAGTGTGGCCAAGGTTCCTGTCCTTCACCTCATGGCTAGGGATGGTTCAATGGACTGGGGCAGGTCTGGAGATTTTTTAGAATCATGTTCTTTACTTATGAAGCGGGTCCCGCAGGCTTCATCTGTCAGCCTCCAGAGACACCTCGGGGAGTAAGTGGTTTTGACCATCCTTGTTCCTCTGCTGCTCCTTCTCACCAGTCTGGGGATACGCTATATCCTTTCATCCCTGTCTACCATTGTAGAGGTACTTCTTGTGCACTCCACCACCTTTTTCTGTAAGGCTGACTTTGTACCCTTGGACTCTCTACCAGTCCCAGTGGTCACCTAGCTATATTTTATGGCATAATATGTTTCTCACATCCTTAGATATTCCTTTGCACCAATGGCGTCCCTAGGGAGGGGCCAGAGGGGGCCCTGACCCCCCCAACATTATGCTGTGCCCCCCCCCAATAAAATTTTTTTTTTTTTACAAAAAATCAATGTCTAAGAGGGAGAGAGTCCCCAGTCAGCTCCTGCGGGTGATTCCTCCCCCCTCCCTCTGCTCGCTGACACTGCATAATGCGAGTGCTCACATAACCACGGCCGCCCAATCTGCTTCTTCCCCTGCATTCTCATTGGCAGGGAGAAGAGCGAGTTGCAGGAAGGACTCCACCAGGACTCTCAGTTACTGAAAAAACAGACTGATTTCTCCCGTCTATAGGACAGGAGAACCAGCCTGTAAATTCCAAGAGATGCCAATAGCAGGGGCAGGACAGCAAGAGGAGGCTGGGGAACCCCACAGTGGCAGAACACCAGGGCCCGGAGGCAAGACAACGTTTGCAACCCTGATAGTTCTCCCACTGATTTGGATCCTTATATTTTCTTGGTATGCTGGTGACATATATCTCTTGTTTTCTGCCACCCTGGGGGGGACCCCAATACAGTAGGAAGGGAGCTCACTGCAGAACATGTGAAAGGGCCGTTGTGGGGTCGTAGTAAAGGGCCCCAGTATATATTTATATATATCTATATATATAGATATATATATATATATATATATATATATATATATATATCTATATATATATCTATATCTATATATATATATCTATAGATATATATATATATATATATATATATATATATATATATATATAGATATATATATATACATTTTATAGTTGCCCCCCCACTTTTGTCCCTGTCCCCCCATGTGCCCCCCCTAAATATGAAAGCTGGAGACGCCACTGCTTTGCACACATTTGTAAGTTTAGAATCTCATTTTGTGAGATAGGTTGTCCAGCCAGGCGAACCTAGGGGTTGGGTGTGTGAGATTTAGACCTTCACATGTAGACCAGCCGATCTTTTCTTATAGACCTGTTTTTGGCCAAGGTTTCTTCTGGGGATCTGCTTACTTGGGGACTTATCCCAGTGTGTTGTTTCTGTTGACCACATCATGTTATTGGTCTATTTCTTCTTGTGGGTAGATGTGTGCTTCCACCTGTTTTGGTGGGTTTTTTGGTTTTAAAGCCTCTCAGTTGTTCATCCTTTCGTTGTTTCTTTCGGTGGAGTCGGAGTCATTCCGCCTTGGTGGTGAGGAGAGACATGACTTCTTGTGTTTTTGTGGATCTTGTCATTGGTGCTGCTTTTTTAAGACTGAGGCATGCTGGGTAAAAGATGGGAAACGCTGATTCTGATTAACAATTTTTCTGTTTGCCAGTGTGCCGTCCTCCTGTAGGTGGCAGTATACCCCAACTGTTTCTGAACTTCTGTGTCCCTCAATGGACTCCAAGAAAATACATTTTACGGTAAACACAAAGAAAATGTTTCTTTCTGCCATTCCTTTGGTTTAGGATGAAGATCTGATTAATATAAAATTTGAGGATGAGGAAGAGGAGGAGTATATATGGGATGATCAGCAATATACGGAGGAGGCTGGAATGACGAGGACATTCATAGAGGAGGACACTCCTACAGAGATCAGCACAGGTGACCCATAATATATTCTTCTCTTATCTCTTCTCTGTTACTGCACACTGATTGGCCTAGGCTTGTGGTTGTGTGAAGAGCATGGACCTCCCAGTCCCCATTGGTTCCTGCTCTTCTGACAAGGCTGTGTAAATGTAGAAGTGATCTGGGAGGAGGACCAATCCTCTGATTGGTCCAGAGGAGCTGAGTGATATCAGCCAATAATAGGTTGATAATGGTCCCCTCCCTGTACTGATACCCGTCCTGGGGTTCAGCTGGCAGTATTAGGTTGTGTGTCACTCCTAGTTACAGTAGCACAGATATGATAACACAGATTGAGCCTTTCTTAGGTTGGTCCCTCTTCTTCCAGCAGTTACACTATATTACCAAAAGTATTGGGACGCCTGCCTTTACACACACATGAACTTTAACGACATCCCAGTCTTAGTCCGTAGGGTTCAATATTGAGTTGGCCCACCCTTTGCAGCTATAACAGCTTCAACTCTTCTGGGAAGGCTGTCCAAAAGGTTTAGGAGTGTGTCTATGGGAATGTTTGAGCGTTCTTCCAGAAGAGCATTTGTGAGGTCAGGCACTGATGTTGGACGAGAAGGCCTTGCTCGCAGTCTCCCAAAGGTGTTCTATGGGTTTGAAGTCAGGACTCTGTGCAGGCCAGTCAAGTTCCTCCACCCCAAACTCGCTCATCCATGTCTTTATGGACCTTGCTTCGTGCACTGGTCCAAATCATTTGGTGGAGGGGGAATTATGGTGGGGGGGATTATGGGGAGGGGGTTGTTTTTCAGGGGTTGGGCCCCTTAGTTCCAGTGAAGGGAACTCTTAAGGCGTCAGCATATCAAAGACATTTTGGACAATTTTATGCTCCCAACTTTGTGGGAACAGTTTGGGGACGGCTCCTTCCTGTTCCAACATGACTGCGCACCAGTGGACAAAGCAAGGTCCATAAAGACATGGATGAGCACGAACATGGCTCAGAGCACTACCCCCTACTGTCCATGGGTGGATAGCTGCAATTAATAACGCGCTACACTACAAGAAAGAGCTTTATGCTCATAGAGGTTGTCCAGCTAAATATGATAAAATTTGGGATGCCTGGTTGGAGGAGGCCTTCACATGTACTGAGCTGGAAGAAGACCGTGCCTGAACCTGGGAGATTGCAGGGTTGGCAGCTTCTCCTTCTTTCAAACTAGTGGATTTAGGACACGTCATGTCATTGTCAGCATTCATTTGTGTCTAAATTATTATTCTTTTTGCTTTTTATTTCATTTTATTTTCTCTCTTATGCTGACGCCTTAAGAGTTCCCTTCACTGGAACTAAGGGGGACAAGCCCAACCCCTGAAAAACAACCCCACACCATAATCCCCCCTCAAATGATTTGGACCAGTACACAATGCAAAGTCCATATAGACATGGATGAGCAAGTTTGGGGTGGAGGAACTTGACTGGCCTTCACCTAAACCCAATAGAACACCTTTGGGATGAATTAGAGCGGAGACTGCAGGCCAGGCCTTCTCATCCAACATCAGTGCCTGACCTCACAAATGCTCTTCTGGAAGAATGGTCCAACATCCCCATAGACACCCTCCTAAACCTTGTGGACGGCCTTCCCAGAAGAGGTGAAGCTGTTATAGCTGCAAAGGGCGGAGCCAACTCAATTTTGAACCCTACGGACTAAGGCTGGGATGTCATTAAAGTTCATGTGCGTATAAAGGCAGGCGTCCCAATACTTTTGGTGATATAGTGTATAGCCAAAACAGTAAAAGTAAATAATCACTAAGCAGCAAGCATCCACTTTCCCTCAGCGCTCATCAATCTGTTAACAGGTCACAGACCCTTCAGCTGCTGCTATTAAGTGACTCGGGAAGTAATAAATATGTCTACACACCCTAAGGAGATATAGGCATTAGCAGCGCTGAACTCTTGTATCGATCCCAGAAAGCCCATGTCTCCTTAGGGTGTGTAGACATATTTATTACTTTAATATAGTGTATAGCTAAATGTTACCATAAAACTTTATTAACAGTCTTGTTGGGATGACAAAGGAGGAGTAACATAAAGACAAACACTTATCTTTCCAAGAGTAAATCCTCCCGGAAGCTCCCTCCAGTGTTGCATACCCTGTTTCCCCGAAAATAAGACCTAGTGTGATTGTCGGTAATGGCTGCAATATAAGCCCTACCCCCCCAAATAAGCCCTACCCTGTATCCCCGAAAATAAGCCCTACCCTGAAAATAAGACCTACAAGGACTTTAACTAGGGCTTATTTGGGGGGGGTAGGGCTTATATTGCAGCCATCACCGACAATCACGCTAGGTCTTATTTTCGGGGAAACAGGGTATCAGCAGAAGCCTAGGTCTATGGTGACTTATTCTTTAGTAAAGGGTCTGCAAGTCTGAACCTTGACCCTCAGAGATCACATGACCCAGTGCCTAGGCTTGTGGTTGTGTAAAAAACATGGACCTCCCAGCCCCCATTGGTTCCTGCTCTTCTGACAAGGCTGTGTAAATGTAGAAGTGATCTGGGAGGAGGACCAAAGGCCCTTTGACTGAAGAGGGGGGAGAGTCCCAGCTGGTTGGGACATCCACAGAGAACATCTGCTCACTCATATCTACCTGATCCAGATGGGATCTTGATAATTCAGCTGTCAATATTTGGTTGTGCTTCACTTTTAGTTACCATAGCACAAATATGATACAGGTATCTTCCAGGAGAAAATACTGGTGTAAGCTCCTTTTGAATGCTACATTTTACCAGAAGCCTAGGCCCATGGTCACTTGTTCTATGGTAAAAGGTCTGCAGATCTGAAATTTGACCCTCTTGTCTATCCGAGATCACATGACCCAGTGCCTATGCTTGTGGTTGTGTAAAGAGCATGGACCTCCCAGCCCCCATTGGTTCCTGCTCTTCTGACATGGCTGTGTAAATGTAGAAGTGATCTGGGAGGACCAAAGGACCTTTGACTGAAGAGGGGGGAGAGTCCCAGCTGGTTGGGACCTCCACAGAGAACATCTGCTCACTCATATCTACCTGATCCAGATGGAATCTTGATGGAAGTGAACTAACCCTCTCATATCTATTGATGATGTTTTTATATTTTTCCAGGACACGCCATGGAGAAACCCTCAAAGGATCGTCTCACTTTATCTCCAGGTTGGAAAATGGAAGATGAGGACATCACGCTAGATTGCATGGAAGAGAATACGAGCTCCACTATGGATGGTGGACCTCACAGTGTGGATAGACCATGGAGTCCCTCTGACTCTGAGCAACCTCGTACTGTGAGGGATGGGGCCGGGATTCAGGAGGAGAAGACATTCTCCTGTCTTCAATGTGGGAACGTTTTTAGCTCAGAATTGGGTCTTTCTGTACATAAGAGATCTCACAAAGGGGAGAAGCTTCATTCCTGTTTCGAGTGCGGGAAACGTTTCCTTTATAAATCAGAACTCATCATGCATTACCGATCTCACACCGGAAAGAAACTGAACTCCTGTCCCGAGTGCGGGAAACGGTTCCTTTGTAAATCCAAACTGGCCATACATTATAGATCCCACACGGGGGAGAAGCCGTACTCCTGTTCTGAGTGCGGGAGATGTTTTTCAGAGAAGTCTGGCCTTTCCCGACATCGGCGGTTGCACACGGGCGAGAAGCCGTATTCCTGCCCGGAGTGCGGAAAATGCTATTCGCAAAAATCAGACCTTCTTATACATCAGAGGACCCACACGGGGGAGAAGCCGTATTTCTGTTCCGAGTGCGGGAAGTGTTTTTCGCAGAAATCAGAACTGGTTATACATCAAAGATCTCACACGGGGGAAAGCCCGTATTCCTGCTCTGAGTGCGGGAAGGTTTTTTCAGAAAGGGGCAGCCTCTCCCGACATCAGCGACTGCACACGGGTGAAAATTTGTATTCCTGTCCCGAGTGCGGGAAGTGCTTCCTAGGTAAATCCGACCTCGTTACGCATCAGAGATCTCACTCGGGGGAGAAGCCGTATTCCTGCTCTGAGTGCGGGAAAGGTTTTTCGCAGAAGTCCCACGTCCTGACGCATAAGAGGTCCCACACGGGGGAGAAGCCGTATTCCTGCGATCTGTGCGGGAAATGCTTCTCGCAGAAGTCGAATCTGACCGCCCACCAGATATGCCACACGCAGGAGAAGCTGTTTTGCTGCCCCGAGTGCGGGAAGTGTTACCCGCGGAAGTCGTCGCTTCTCACGCATCAGCTCGCCCACACGGGGGAGAAGCCGTTCTCCTGCGAGTGCGGAAGGAGGTATACGCGGAAATCGGACCTCGCGAAACATCAAAGATCTCACAGGGTAGAGGTGCCGTACTCCCGCCCTTAGTGCGGGAAATGCTTTCTATTTATTTATTTTCATTTTATTTCTATTGGTCAAACTCGGCGGACTTGTGTCTTTTTCAACCTCACTAGCTACCGTATTTCCCCGAAAATAAGCCCGGGTCTTATATTAATTTTGGTTACAAAAGACACAGTAGGGCTTACCGTATATACTGGAGTATAAGCCGACCCGAATATAAGCCGAGGCACCTAATTTTACCAGAAAAAAACTGGGAAACAGTATTGACTCGAGTATAAGCCTAGGGTGAGAAATACACAGCTACTGTAAGTGGAAAGGAGGGTCAACAATGCCCATTTGCAGCCTCACTGTGCCCATTTGCAGCCTCACTGTGCCCATTTGCAGCCATAGGTCCCCCGAACTTCAAACTCGGTAGTTAAGGGTTCCTAGATGCCCCCTAGCTGCACCCAAAGGGTCCCGAAATGACATTGCTGCAGATGGACACAGTTGACCGACTTTGGGGCTCCATATCTCGGGGCCACTTAGTGCTAAGAACCCCAGCTTAGGGTATGTTGTAGTGTGATTTGCTCTGGGTTTGCACACCAAATGTGGGGTTTCTAGCACCAAGTGGCCCTGAGATACAGGTCCCCAAAATCAGTTCGGAAAATGTCAAGCACTTTTCTGCAGCAGAGAATGACATTTTCTGAACCGAAATTTGGGGCCCCATATCTCTGGACCACTTGGTGCTAGGAACCCCAGCTTTGGATATGCTGTAGTGCTAGTTCCACTGGGTTTGCACACCAAACGTGGGGTTTCTAGCACCAAGTGGCCCCAAGATACGGGGCCCCAAATTTGGTTCGGAAAATGTTAAGCACTTTTCTGCAGCAGAGGATGACATTTTCTGAACCGAATTTGGGGCCCCGTATCTCGGAGCCACTTGGTGCTATGAACCCCAAATTGTGTGGTGTGCAAACCCAGTGGAACTAGAACTACAACATGTCCAAAGCTAGGGTTCCTAGCACCAAATGGCCCCTAGAAAACTTATTGACTCGAGTATAAGCCTAGGGTGGGAAATGCTACTGTAAGTGGAAAAGAGGGTCAACAATGCCCATTTGCAGCCTCACTGTGCCCATTTGCAGCCTCACTTCGCCCATTTGCAGCCTCACTGTGCTCATTTGCAGCCATAGGTCCCCCGAACTTCAAACTTGGTAGTTAAGGGCTCATAGATGCCCCCCTAGCTGCAGCCAAAATTTGGGGTCTCTGAACCCAAAGGGTCCCGAAAAGACATTTCTGCAGATGGACACAGTTGACTGACTTTGGGGCCCCCGTATCTCGGGGCCACTTGGTGCTAGGAACCCCAAATTTGGTGTGCAAACCAAATTCGTTTTGAAAAATGTCAAGCACTTTTCTGCAGCAGAGAACGACATTTTCTGAACCGACTTTGGGGCCCCATATCTTGGGGCCAGTTGATGATAGGAACCCCATATTTGGTGTTTAAACCCAGTGGAACTGACACTACAACATATCCAAAGCTGGGGTTACTAGCAGCAAGTGGCCCTGAGATACGGGGCCCCAAATAGGTTCGGAAAATGTCAAGCACTTTTCTGCAGCAGAGAATGACATTTTCGGAACCGAATTTGGGGCCCAATATCTCGGGGGCCACTTGGTGCTAGGGACCCCAGCTTTGGATATGTTGTAGTGCTATTTCCACTGGGTGTGCACTCCATATGTGGGGTTTCTAGCACCAAGTGGTCCCAAGATACGGGGCCCCAAATAGGTTCGGAAAATGTCAAGCACTTTTTTGCAGCAGAGAATGGCAATTTCTGAACCGAATTTGGGGCCCCGTATCTCGGGGCCACTTGGTGCTAGGAACTCCAGCCTTGGATATGTTGTAGTGCTACTTCCACTGGGTTTTCATTCCAATGGTGGGGTTCGTAGCACCAAGTGACCCCGAGATACAGGGCCCCAAATTCAGTTTAGAAAATGTCAAGCACTTTTCTGCAGCAGAGAATGAGATTTTCGGAACCGAATTTGGGGCCCCGTATCTCAGGGCCACTTGGTGCTAGGAACCCCAGCTTTGGATATGTTGTAGTGCTATTTCCACTGGGTTCGCACACCAAATGTGGGGCTCCTAGCACCAAGTGGCCCCAAGATACGGGGCCCCAAATCTGTTTGGAAAATGTCACGCACTTTTCTGCAGCAGAGAATGACATTTTCTGAACCAAAGTTGGGGCCCCATATCTCGGGACCACTTGGTGCTAGGAACCCCAGCCTTGGATATGTTGTAGTGCTATCTCCACTGGGTTTGCACACCAAATATGGGGTTCCTAACACCAAGTTGCCCCGTGATACGGTGCCCCAAATTCAGTTCAGAAAATGTCAAGCAATTTTCTGCAGCAGAGAATGACATTTTCTGAACCAATTTTGGGGCCCCATACCTTGGGGCCACTTAGTGCTAGGAACCCCAGCTTTGGATATGTTGTAGTGCTATTTCCACTGGGTTTGCACACCAAATGTGGGGTTCCTAGCACTAAGTGGCCCCGAGATACAGGGCCCCAAATTAGGTTCGGAAAATGTCAAGCACTTTTCTGCAGCAGAGAATGGCATTTTCTGAACCGAATTTGGGGCCCCGTATCTCGGGGCCACTTGGTGCTAGGAACCCCAGCCTTGGATATGTTGTAGTGCTATTTCGACTGGCTTTGCACGCCAAAGGTGGGGTTCCGAGCACCAAGTGGCCCCGAGATACAGGGCCCCAAATTCAGTTCAGAAAATGTCAAGCACTTTTCTGCAGCAGAGAATGACATTTTCTGAACCAAATTTGGGGCCCGATATCTCGGGGCCACTTGGTTCTAGGAACTCGAGTAAAGGCCGAGGGGGGCATTTCCAGCACAAAAAAATGTGCTGAAAAACTCGGCTTATACTCGAGTATATACGGTATTTTCGGGGTAGGTCTTACCATGTAATGTGTTGTCCTCTCTCCCCCTCTCCCTCCCTGCCTGTCAGGAACCCCCAGTGTTAACTGAGTTAAAATGCTTGTAAAATCCTATAATTTACTCTATTACAGTATTCTATAATGTACAATGTGTGTGTTTCTGTAATATAATTGTGCCAAATATCTTTGTTATGGCGCCGCTCTGCGCTTCTGTGACCCGCCGGAGCTCTCCCCCCCCCCCCCCCCCCCGCAATTATATTACAGAAACACACACATTATATACTACTGTAAAAAAGTGGATTATAGGATTTTACAAGCATTTTAAACTAGGGCTTATTTTCGGGGTAGGGCTTAAATGGAAAATAACGCTAGGTCTTATTTTTGGGGTAGGTCTTATTTTCGGGGAAACACGGTATATTCTCACAGATGATCAGCGATACGGTGCCAACCCTAATAGCCTGACATGGGGACTCCTGAATCACATTCCTAATTCTCAGGACTTTGCTCTGCCCTCTAGTGTTAGATTAGTGCCATAGCAACTTGTTTAATGTAGCATTTGGTGTGTTCCTTCAGGCTCCCTCTCCAGTTTAGTGCTATATGGTACCTTCTTAGTTGGCCCCCTTCCCTGTCTTGTTCTGTGTTCCCTCAGAAGGGATTCTACTTTTTTAAAGCAGACGCTCTCCTGGGTAGAATTTTGAGGAAGGAAGGAAAGTCCAATGAGCCGCACATCTAGGATGCAATGCCAAGCTGCTGCTAACAAAGCAAACAGAATATCGGCATTAAAAAGGGGATCAACTCCAGAGATAAAACGATAATTCTCCCACTCTACAAGACTCTGGTCCGGCCGCACCTGGAGTATGCTGTCCAGTTCTGGGTACCAGTCCTCAGGAAGGATGTACTGGAAATGGAGCGACTACAAAGAAGGGCAACAAAGATAATAAAGGGTCTGGAGGATCTTAGTTATGAGGAAAGGTTGTGAGCGCTGAACTTATTCTCTCTGGAGAAGAGACGCTTGAGAGGGGATATGATTTCAATATATAAATACCGGACTGGTGACCCCACAAGAGGGAGAAAACGTTTTCACGGAAGGGAGTTCAATAAGACTCGTGGCCACTTATTAAAATTAGAAGAAAAGAGGTTTACCCTTAAACTACGTAGAGGGTTCTTTACTGTAAGAGCGGCAAGGATGTGGAATTCCCTTCCACAGACGGTGGTCTCAATTTCAAAAGACTACTAGATAAGCACCTGAACGGCCGCAACATACAGGGATATACAATGTAATACTGACATATAATCACACACATAGGTTGGACTTGATGGACTTGTGTCTTTTTTCTACCTTATCTACTATGTAACATCACAAAAAAAACCCTCATGTAAAAAAGTGGAAACAGCCCTGACATGTTATGCCCCTCACCCATGGGGCTAAGAATCAGGGGGTCTCCAAACTATGGCCCTCCCAGTTGTTCAGGAACTACCATTCCCCTCATGCCCAGTCTTGTCCGCGAATGTCAGAGTTTTACAATGCCTCACGGGACTTGTAGTTCTGCAACACCTGGAGGGCCGGAGTTTGGAGAACCCTGGATGGGAGGCACAGTGGCAGGAGGAAGATGAGGACTTCCTGGTACCTCGGGGGCCCACTTTAACGGCCAATTCTGACATTTCTCTCATATATGTCAAAATCTGTGTTTTTTTTTTCCTAGAAAATTACTTAGAACCCCAAAACATTTATTTATATATATATATATATATATATATATATATATATATATGTATATATATATATATGTATGTATATATATATATATGTATGTATATATATATATATATATATGTATGTATATATATATATATATATATATATATATATATATATATATTAGCAGAGACCCTAGAGAATAAAATGGCAGTAATTGAAAAAAATTTTACGTCACACTGTATTTGCGCAACAATTTTTCAAATGCGTTTAAAAAAAAACTTTCATCCATTAAAAAAACCCAACAAAACACAATGTTTATATAAAGTCATTGCAGCGCTAATAAAATAACAACATGACAATTTTTTCAAATTTGCAAGTAAAAAAACACGTAAAGGCGAAAACTAAAGCAGAGTCCCAGTGAAAAATTCAGTCCATTGGGGCTATCTCCAGACGACGTCCGATAGTGACAAAACGTGTAGGGTGGAGCCTGTGGCGGTGACGTCATCACGTTTTTTTTCTCAAGATTTTGATGGGCAAACGGAAAAGGAAGCGAACGGAAACCCGAGGAGACGCCGCGGACCTCATTGATGAGACACGTTGCTGTATTGCCTCTGATACCTCATATATCTTGTAAGCGCAACCCACTTATTGTATTAAATTGGATTTTAAAACGTACTGCACTATGGAAGCACTTTACATTTTCTGAGTGGCATCGTCCAGACATCTTTAAGGTTCCTGGGGAGACCGATTTCCCTGTGCTGGGTGGGACTGCTTGGGTGTGGAGATGGATGCGCATTCTTTGGAGGATCTTTCACGATTTTTTACAATTTGTCACTGTTATTTCACACGGATGGATGTTTGTTTTTTCCTTATTCATGGACTGAATTTTTCACTGGGACTCTGCCTTAGTTTTCTCTTTTACATGTTTTTTCACTTGCAAATTTGAAAAATGTGTCATGTTGTTATTTTATTAGCGCTGCACTCACTTTATATATATATATAATCTACTTGGAGTTCTTGTATTAGACTTTTTAGTGCTGGCAGCTTGTTGTCACATTCACTATATTTCACATATAGTATAAATTCGTGCTTTTCTCGCGCAGCGTTAGCCCACCTGGGCTTCCCCTTTTTTTCACAAAACACAATATTTGCCCCAATTTTTTGGTATAATGTGAAAGATGAAGCTACGCCCAGTAAATAGATACCTAACACGACATGCTTAAAAATTGCTCAAAATTGCGCACACTCGTGAAATGGCGACAAACTATGATACTTAAAAATCTCCACAGGCGACACTTTAAACATTTTTTTTACAGGTTACCAGTTTAGAGTTACAGAGCAGATCTAGTGCTGGAATTATTGCTTTCGCTCCGACGATCGCGGCGATACCTCACATGTGTGGTTTGAATGCCAATTACATATGCGGGGGGGTGCGACTTACGTATGCGTTCACTTCCGCGTGCAAGCACGGCGGAATGGGGGCGCTATACGGTTTTTTTTTTATCGTTGATTTTATTTTTATTTTTACACTTTCCCTTTTATTTATTTTATTTTTTGATCGCTTTTATTCCTATTACAAGGAATATAAACATCCCTTGTAATATGAATAGGGCATGACAGGTCCTCTTTATGGAGAGATCTGGGGTCCATCCTCCTAGGCTGGAAAGCTGAGATCAAAAAAAAAATCCAGCAAAAAAAAAAAAAAAAGTCAGTGTTTACATCTGCCAGTGCCGGGATTGATGTCATAACGTCGCTTTAGGCCTCCGAGGGTCATAGAGATGGCTGGGGTCCATCTGGTCCCCGGCCAGTCAGTGTTTACATCTGCCAGTGCCGGGATTGATATCATGACGTCACTTTTGGCCTCCGAGGGTCATAGAGATGGCTGGGGTCCATCTGGTCCCCGGCCAGTCAGTGTTTACATCTGCCAGTGCCGGGATTGATATCATGACGTCACTTTTGGCCTCCGAGGGTCATAGAGATGGCTGGGGTCCATCTGGTCCCCGGCCAGTCAGTGATTACATCTGCCAGTGCCGGGATTGATGTCATGACGTCCCTTTCGGCCTCCAAGGGTCATAGAGATGGCTGGGGTCCATCTGGTCCCCGGCCAGTCAGTGATTACATCTGCCAGTGCCGGGATTGATGTCATAACGTCGCTTTCGGCCTCCGAGGGTCATAGAGATGGCTGGGGTCCATCTGGTCCCCGGCCAGTCAGTGTTTACATCTGCCAGTGCCGGGATTGATATCATGACGTCACTTTTGGCCTCCGAGGGTCATAGAGATGGCTGGGGTCCATCTGGTCCCCGGCCAGTCAGTGTTTACATCTGCCAGTGCCGGGATTGATATCATGACGTCACTTTTGGCCTCTGAGGGTCATAGAGATGGCTGGGGTCCATCTGGTCCCCGGCCAGTCAGTGATTACATCTGCCAGCGCCGGAATTGATGTCATGACGTCACTTTCGGCCTTTCGAGAGTCATAGAGATGGCTTGGGTCCATCTGGTCCCCGGCCAGTCAGTGATTACATCTGCCAGCGCCGGAATTGATGTCATGACGTCACTTTCGGCCTCCGAGAGTCATAGAGATGGCTGGGGTCCATCTGGTCCCCGGCCAGTCAGTGATTACATCTGCCAGTGCCGGGATTGATGTCATGACGTCCCTTTCGGCCTCCGAGGGTCATAGAGACGGCAGGGGACCATCTGGTTCACGGTCAGCTCTATGGTAAACTGCTGGAAGATACATTCTTCGTCTCCCCGATCGCACGGGAGAGACCAGAGAGGGCGGCGAGGGGGGGAACGTCCCCTACTGCCACCTCTAAACGCAATAATGGCTTTTACATGTGAGGGAATTGCCGGCTGAAAAAAAGATATCTGGATGATGCCTGTAGCTGCACCCATCATCCAGATAGCTCCACTCAAAGTCCAGGATGTCAAATTACGGCCTTGTGGCGGGAATTGGTTAACCAGACTTGTTCCTGTGAGGGCACAGCAGGAACAGGAGGAGCATGAGGAAGAGGAGGAGTATGGTTGCCGAGGAGGAGAACGCGGGGCAGGCTTCCATGGATGGATTTTATCCCTCACAAACCTTGGCACTTGTTCGTGAGGAAAATGTCTTCTATGATCCTGAGGACTCCAGTTCCTCTACCTTCAGTCATTTGTGGCAGATGAGCTCCTTCATTCTCCAGTGCCTGCAAAAGGGCCCAAGGATTTGTGGCATCATGGAGAGGGTCATCCTGGCCTCACAAAGAAGGCTCTCTGCCTTCATCTTGGCCTCCAGTTAAAATGGATGATATTCTATTCTGCAAATCTGTAGACATTTTATAATGTGTGTCTGATGGTTTTCCATGACTGATCCCCATGGGTGGAAGAAAACATGTCGGGGGTTTGGCCTGAACAGAGTCTACACTGAGGCTGCCTCCACTTTTTACATGAGAGTTTTGTGTGATGTACGGCTCCTGGGACTTCTTTTCCTAACTCGTTGACTTCAATGGAGTTGAGACAAGCTCTTTACCTGCCTGCACTGCCAGCGGTTGTCAGGACCTACCAAAACCGTGAAGTGGTACCCTTAATTTCTTTGTATGGGTTCACAATGGGTAGTTCGTTGTCTTACTTATGTCAAGAGACTGGAAAAAAAACGTGTTTCGTACTGTACTGTGAGAAGTAGGTTCGACTTGGACTTTTCAACCTCACCTACTATGTAACTATGTAAGTAAAATTGTGATGGTTTCAACTCCTGTGTTCTATTGGAAAGTTAAGCTGTCTGTGGATTGTACTGAATCAGCAGGTGACTATACTGTCAGGGCAGATCGAGATTCATGGAGGTATGTCAGTCCACAAAGTAGCATTTGAAATAGAACAGGGGGCTACATGCTTGCCCATTGCCAAGAGGGATATCAGTCTACCTGACTGGTGTGGTGAGCTGGTAGCACCACGAAGAGGTGGGTATATACCCACTTTTCTGTATTTTCTCAAATAAAATGATTACCCCTTTATATCTTGCTCCTATATAAACACAATGGACAGAAAATCTCCAAAAGGATTTGCTGGACCTCAACTTTGAAGTGCTGTTTACTGACTAATATGATGGACACCTTCTCCCTGAAAGGTCCTACAGAAGATAACTCCAGACAATCTTATGGCTACACCACATCCCGTGGGTGCTAGGTCTCACCGGTGTCAGCTCCCCCCAATCTTTATAGCAAGAAGTGTAAACCGTATTGCTAGTGAATCCTCTTTTTTCAAAGAACTTTATTGTTTGTTGAGCGTGACACAAGCCACCAAACCATACTCCTCCTCTCAAACCCCAGTTGGGGCTTAGTCATAATCTCCTTAGACCAGTGGTCCCCAACCTCCCCAGCACCAGGGACCGGCCTCTGCAACCAGAATCCCTCCATGGACCTGGGTGTGAAGGTGCAAGGTTGGGTTGTGGGGGGCTGGGGTGGTGTGTGTGCCGCCTGTCCCCTCCCTTGTGTGAGTGCCACCTCCTGGTGGTGTACAGCTTGTCACCTATCTTGTGTGTGCACTCTGTCAACTAGGGGGGTGTTGCTGAAAACCTGTCACTTCTGAGGGAGGGTAATAGTTCCCCGGCCCTCCTCCCTACCTTTCTCCCCCTTCCTCCCCTTCCTCTCCATAGAAAAGGTGACCACAGAGAGGGAAGGGAGTAGTAGAGCTGGGACAAAGCGAGTGTGTGCCATCTGGTGGTGGGAGGGTGGCAGTGCAGGTTATGTTGGCTAGCTCACCTGCTGCCCACCCATCTGCGCATGCCCCAAACAAGCCACGTATCGGCGCCGGTCCACGGCCCGGTGGTTGGGGACCCCTGCCTTAGACTAAGCCATGGTTGGGGAGAAAAACATGCATGTATTGGTGGCTTGTGTCATGCTCAACCAACAAGAAAACTATTCGACGGTGCGGCTTATCCTTCCTTCTAAACCCCTTCTCCTGCTGAATATCAGATGCTGGTGAATGCCATTCATTGTTGATCGATCTGGTATATGTAGACCAGACATCCATACAGTATGTATGCTCCTTATATTTCAATCTATGAAATTGATACTATCCATATTAATCATATATGGGGTAAAACGTTTAAAGGAAGGTTTGTACAATTCCTCAGGATTGTTCTTCACATCTACCAGGCTGTAATCTATTCATATGCCCTTTGGTGGGAGTGAAAATTACACCATCTACAGCACATGTGTCAAACACAAGGCCTGGGGGGGCCAAATCCAGCTTGTCAGGCGATTTCATGTGGCCCTCGCACCTCTCCTGCAGCTGTAGCACCCCCCCTTGTTTGCATCCCCACCATGTCTCAGCAGAGAGGGGGACAGAATTCCTCTGCTAGATCCTGCACTTCTCCATGCAGCTGACGAGAGGCTCATCTGTACCTTCCCCTGTCTCAGCAGCATAGGCGTGCTCAGGGGGTGTTCTGGACACTTTAATCACTCCATGCGTATTAGCATTATCGCTCTGTTTGCTGGCAGGGAGATGAGAAAGATCTCCCTCTGACTGGCTCTGCCACAAGAGAAATGCTTCTGTGTCAGGAACCATAAACCAGACAGAGACAGAAAATGCAGTCAAAATCACACCTTTAATGTAATAGCGAAAAAAAAAGGACAGGAACGTAGTCAAAAACAGAAGCCAGGGTTTGGATGAGCCTGGATCAGGAAGCCAGAAGTCAGTGTTGTCAGGAGCAGGAATCAAAAGAGAAGTCAACCAGGCCAAGTCATACACAGGAACACAGGCAGGAATGCACTGGAGATCATAGACCACACAAGGGCAAGGGGGAAATGAGCTAAGCAGCTTAAATAGCCAAAAGGTGTTGGTTGTAGGCTGGACTAATGAGGCAGGAAATGGTAACCAGGTGAGTCACTGAGGAAACGAGTGGCTGATAATTAACCAACAGCTGAGCAGCCTCTGAGCACCGGAAGAAAAGAGCTGCTTGTAAATTAGAAGGAGCACATCCCTGACATTCTACGCTTTTCTTTCACCGTGCCAACAAGAAGATGCTAAAGATCTCCCACTGACCGGCTCTGCCATAAGAGAGTGTGTGTATGTACTGTATATATACATACACAAACATGCTCCCGCACACCTGCCCACAAGTGTGTTTGATCTCTGGGATGCACACCCTAATGCAATAGGCTGCGCACATCTATGCTCAGCAGTCAGCAGCAGAGAGGAGGACAGAACTCCTCCTACAGATCCTGCGCCTCTCTGTGCAGCTGCAGCACCCTCTTGTCTCCGCCTCCCCTGGAATCAGCAGACCATGCCCAGTTGAGGACTCCAGCCCTCCTTCAGACCCTGCACTTTCTGCTTACCAGCTCCAGCCCCCCACTCTTCCAGTTCCCGACAGCAGCACAAGGTAAGGGGATGTACTGTGATGTAAGGGAGGGTGGGGAGTTCTTGACTTCTGATGGTGGGGAGGGGCTCTTGACATCTAATGTATTGGGGGAAGGTGGGGTATTCTAATCCTACAGATACAACTGGCCATTTGAGGGCAACCATAATGCTGATGTGGCCCCCCGATGAAATTGAGTTTGACACCCCTGATCTACAGAGATGTCAACATTGGTAAAATATCAATAAGGTGTTATGGAAGCAGCACACGTAGGGTTATTTATTAAAAAATTAGTTGGATAAATTCGAGGGGCATTTGCCCACCCTTGATGTATTCTGGCTGTATTTTCAGCTCCATCTAGTGGCCACAATGCAGTATTTTTTCTGGTTGAGGTATTTCATGAAAAATACCACATTACCGCCACTAGATGGAGCCGACCATCATAGGAAATCACCGTATGAAATAAAACACAGCCGGAATTCACCAAGGATGAGAGAATGCTTGTCACATTTGTCCAACAATTATTTTTTATTATAAGACCTCTTAGTGGATGTGGCAGATTAAATACAGGGGTGTGGCTTATTGCAAATGTATATGTAAAAAAAAAGGAGACAGGAGCATTAATCATAATGCAATGTATGCGTGTTCTGTCAGTACTGCACGTCACCCTGTGGCTTGTGTGCAGCTCGGCATGCAGTTGAACTCTCCTATCCTCCAATATACCAGATTATATATACAAATCTTGAAGTTTTATTAAGAGAACAGGATGGGTGAAGTTGAGCACAAAGTAGAAAGAATGTTACCACTGCAGAATGGGATGTTTCCTCCACACTTAACATGTGCCCAAGATGGTGTCTGGCTTCCTCCACGTCCTTCTTCCTCCTCTGAGTGAGGAATCATGGGAGCTAAGAAGGGTCAAAACACTACGACACATGCTTATGCACGTTGGCCACTAGATGAGGCCAAAGCCAAATGAAACGAAACTAAAATAACTTTATAAAACCACTATGATGGAGGCAGGATGATGTGTTTTATGGGAGACAATAGTTTCATTGACATCTAGTTATGATCCAGCTTGTGAAAGTTTTCATTAACAGGAATTTTCTATAAAACACAAATATGAAGCTCACCTTGCCTTTGAAGATTTGGATTGAGTGAGCTAGCTGTGCCTGGGCATGACAGGTGGGTGGGCTAGCTAGACCTAGGCTTGACAGCTGGGTGGGCTTCTGGGCCTGGGCTTGAAATGTGGCTGGGCCGGCTGGATCTGGGCTTGATATCTGGGTGTGCAAGCTGGGACTGGGCTTGATTGGTAAGTGGGCAATCTGAGCTAAAAAGTTGGGTGGGCTGACTGGGCCTGGGCTTGACAGTAGGGTGGTCTAACTGGGCCTGGGTTTAAAAGTTGGGTGGGCTGGCTGGATCTATGCTTGGTATCTGGGTGGGCAAACTCGACCTGGGCTAAATTGGGTGAGTGGGCTAGCTGGGCCTGGGCTTAAAAGCTGGATGGACTAGCTGGGCCTGGGCTCGATGGGTGAGTTGTCTAGCTTGGGCCTGGGTTTGAAAGTGGGGTGAGTTGGCTGGATCTAGGCTTGGTATCTGGGAGGGCAAACTGGGCCTGGGCTCGATGGATGAGTAGGCTAACTGGGCCTGGGCTTAAAAGCTGGATGGTCTTGATGGGTGACTGGTAGGGTCGCCACCTCATCCCTTTAAAACCGAACACATATTATTTACACAGGTACTGGGGCTAATTTGATGCAGGTGAGGCACTAAGTGAATTTAATTACCACCTTAATCAGCCACAGAACCGGTGTAATTAATATGTGTTCGGTTTTAAAGGGATGAGGTGGCAACCCTAGTGGGTGGGCTGGCTGGGCTTAAAAGCTGCAAAGGCTAGCTGGGCCTGGGCTTAAAAGCCGGATGGGCTAGCTCAGCCTGGGCTTGATGGGTGAGTTGCCTAACTGGGCCTGGGCTTAGAAGCAGGGTGGTCTAGCTGGCCCAGGACCTAAAAGCTGGGTGGTTTAGCTAGGTCAGGACCCAAAAAACGGATGGGCTAGCTGGGCCTGGGCTCGATAGGTGAGTGGTCTAACTGGGCCTGGGCTTAAAAGCAGGGTGGTCCAGCTGGGCCAGGACCTAAAAGATGAGTGGTCTAGCTGGGCCAGGACCTAAAAGCTGGGTGGTCTATATGGGCCAGGACCTTAAAGCTGGGTGGGCTGGGCACTCTACTGCAGGATTTTTGTCTCTCTCTGACACTGGCTTCCTCTGCTCTTCTCCTGGCCCACCACCGATGTGCAGTTGCCCACTGAAAAGGTCCAGGCTGAAACTGCAGAGGTACTACCAAGGCCGTTCTCTTCACTCAGGCGGGGGATCAGTCTAGAGGCAGACCCATAAAAGTCCATTAAGGAGCCTTCTCTGGGCACAAATCATCATCAGATTGACATGACTATATGGGGAGGTTGCCGTTTTTTTTAATGTGGTAAAGACTTATACTGAGCAGGAGGTAATTTTACTTGAGAGTCTCTGGGAGATTTGGCCTCAACTGCCGGGATACCCAGGAGAGAATCCTCAAAACTGAGTGTCTCCCTTGGTGACCTTTATTTATCTATAAGGATATACAGTACATATACACACGTCACAAGTTCACGCTATTGTGTGTCTGGGCTGCAGTTCCTCTGAGCTCCACAAGGTGGTGATCTCACTTCTACCCAGACAGGAAGTCTCTATGGATGACAGGAAGTGATGTCAGGTGCAGACAGGAAGTGATGTTAGGTGCAGACAGGAAGTGATGTCAGGCGCAGACAGGAAATTCCGGGTGAGAGGTTGAGAGGAAGTAGATGGGGAGACATTGTTGGAAGTGGCAGCAGAGGAGGTAATAAGATCTTATTTTCTATTTACACCCAGTAACCCCCCCGTCATGTCCGTCCTCTTCCTCCATAGTCACTGTGACGTCTTTTATCTCCAGCAGATGAAGATACGCACATATATAGTGTGGAAACCTAGATTAACCCCTTCAGGGTCAGAACATTCCCCCACTTACGGGGACGGAACATTTCCTTCGTTTGGAGATGTGTCACCTTTCCCCATCAATGACCTTACTTTATCAGTCTTCGGCGAAGTTCTGATTGAATATGAGTTTCACTCAAAAGATGCCTGTTTGCAGCTCAGAGAACGGACAAACAAACTGGCCATAATCTGGCTGCTTGTAGACAAACACCAGCCAGAAGTCTGTCGATCGGTGGTGGTAACGCTACTCTACTAAATGATATGACAGATCCCTCCCACCTTCTGTATATAAACAAACCAGCAAGGATCTTAGGTGATGACATTGGCCATGTACACTATATGACCAGAAGTATTGGGACACCTGCCTTTACACGAACTTTAATGGCATCCCAGTCTTAGTCCGTAGGGTTCAATATTGAGTTGGCCCACCCTTTGCCGCTATAACAGCTTCAACTCTTCTGGGAAGGCCGTCCACAAGGTTTAGGAGTGTGTCTATGGGAATGATTGACCATTCTTCCAGAAGCGCATTTGTGAGGTCAGGCACTGATGTTGGATGAGAAGGCCTGGCTCGCAGTCTCCGCTCTAATTCATCCCAAAGGTGTTCTATCAGGTTGAGGTCAGGACTCTGTAACAGGCCAATCTACTTCCTCCACCCCAAACTCGCTCATCCATGTCTTTATGGACCTTGCTTTGTACACTGGTGCGCAGTCATGTTGGAACAGGAAGGGGCCGTCCCCAAACTGTTCCCACAAAGTTGGGAGCATGAAATTGTCCAAAATGTCTTGGTGTGCTGACGCCTTAAGAATATGATGTTGTGTATCTGGGTAGATTCAGTATTGTGCTGTGTATATATATATATATATATATATATGATATGCCATCTTAGATTGACTGATCATGATATGCACATATATCTTTGTTTATGTTTCCGTTTTCCTTGATAGAAGGTTTGTACCCCAAAACTGGACGGCATCCCCTGAAGAAGCCCGATATATGGGCGAAACGTGTTGGGAAGTTTACATCATATGCTGTCTTGCTAACATTGTGCTGTATTGTACTTGCTTTTTGCTATATTCTCCAATCTAATTACTTTTATTTTGAGTTTCAAAGTAAAAACTTTTAAACATTTTATTTGATATTTTTGCGAATTATTCTGCACCTAAAAAAATCCCACTTGCCCTCCTTGCTCGTTGACTAAATTTCGGGATGTGGTGCTTAAATTAAAATTGATAGCTCCATGACCAAAAATCCTTTTCTGACGCCTTAAGAGTTCCCTTCACTGGAACTAAGGGGCCAAGCCCAACCCTTGAAAAACAACCCCCCACACCATAATCCCCCCTCCACCAAATGATTTGGACCAGTGCGCAAAGCAAGGTCCATAAAGACATGGATGAGTGAGTTTGGGGTGGAGGAACTTAATTGGCCTGCACAAAGTCCTGACCTCAACCCGATAGAACACCTTTGGGATGAATTTGAGCGGAGACCACGAGCCAGGCCTTCTCATCTAACTTCACAAATGGGCTTCTGGAAGAATGGTCAAACATTCCCATAGACACCCTCCTAAACCTTGTGGACGGCCTTCCCAGAAGAGTTGAAGCTGTTATAGCAGCAAAGGGTGGGCCAACTCAATATTGAACCCTACGGACTAAGACTGGGATGCCATTAAAGTTCATGTGCGTGTAAAGGCAGGCGTCCCAATACTTTTGGTAATATAGTGTATATTCATGACCAGATTTGGTTAGTGACTTCACCCACGATCCCCACTAGTTATGAAGCCAACCTGTTATTTGTGGCAGGAGTAATGGCAGGGCGGCACCGTCCCTTCCTGACCAGCCAGGCTGTATACCTGTAGAGGCCCACCTTTTGAACCATACCATGCCGCATTATTTCAAAATCAGAAGCCTACTTTGCAGGGAAGAAGGTGGCAAAGCTCCCCCCCCTCCCCTTGCAGGGCACCCTGTCTCCCATGTTAACGGGGACAAGGGCCTCATCCCCACATCCTATCACACAAAATGGATGTGGGGGGGGGGACCGATTGGAATTTGAAATCCGCCTTTAGAATAAGTGGGTCCCCAGATATCAACCCACCCAGTTGAATGAGTACCGGTTGTATACTTCCCCTCGTTCATTTACCGAAAATAGAAAATAAGAACATCCAAACCGTAAAAAAAGTCAGTTATTGTCACGGAAAAGTGAGGAGGATTCTGGGACTCTCACTATATTCACCATATTATTATTTTCTCCCCAGTGAGGTGATCATATGACCATCACAGTGCCTACACGCAACACCTGAGAAAAACAGCATCAAGAAGATTCTAGAAGCCACCAGAGAGATCATCGAGGAGAGGTGAGCGGTGCCGGGAATTCTGGGACATTATCCAGTAACAGACAAGGGATGTGTCTGGATGGTGACTGTATCATTGTGTGTGTCAGGTTCCTATAAGGTGTCAGGATGTCACTGTCTATTTCTCCATGGAGGAGTGGGAGTATTTAGAAGGACACAAGGATCTCTACAAGGACGTCATGATGGACAATCAGCCACCCCTCACATCACCGGGTAAGAGGAGACTTTATTGTAAAGGAGAGAGCAGTACGGAGGCTCCACCTAGATCCCCCATCATCTGATAAACACATAGAAACAATGTATTCAGTCAGTGTGTGTGTTTCCTACAGATGGATCCAGTAATGGGAACCCACCAGAGAGATGTCCCCATCCTCTGTATTCCATGGATTTTAACCAGGAAGGTCACACCATCCCTCACCATCATCAGGTAGATGAGGAACAATCACTGATAGATATAATTTATACATGAATGCAATTGTTATAATAAATGTCTTGTTATTTATTAAGAATGGAAACCTCGGAGATTATAATATTGTTATTAAAGAAGAGCATAAAAAGGAGAATGAGGAATATGGTGAGGTGGAGATGAAGGAGTCTTCAAAAGAACCCAAGCATTTGATGGAGCTACCTTGTAACAGGAACCCACCAGAGAGATGTCCCCGTCCTCTGTATTCCCGGGATTCCACACAGGAAGGTCACACCATCCCTCACCATCATCAGGTAGGTGGAGTTGAGGGTCGGGAACATAAAGTGATTGAACACTCTGACATGTGGAGATGATGTTTGGACTCTACAAGATTAAATTTTCTATGTGATCTCACATCATAAATACTTCTATGTTACAGATGTTATTTTCTGCCATTTTGTTGGTTTAGGGCGAAGATCTGATTATCGTAAAAGTTGAGGGTCAAGTAGAAGAGATGTATGTGAGGGTTGATCAGCAATATACGGAGGAGGCTGGAATGACGAGGACATTCATAGAGGAGGACACTCCTACAGAGATCAGCACAGGTGACCCATAATATATTCTTCTCTTATCTCTGCTCTGTTACTGTACCCTGAGTAACATATCACCAGGCCTATAGTCACTTGTTCTATGGTGAAGGAATTTCAAGTCTGAACTTTGACCCTCTTGTTTATCAGAGGTCACATCACCCAGTGCCTAGGCTTGTGGTTGTGTAAAGAGCATGGACCTCCCAGTCCCCATTGGTTCCCCCTCTTCTGACAAGGCTGTGTAAATGTAGAAGTGATCTGGGAGGAGGACCAAAGGCCCTTTGACTGAAGAGGGGGGAGAGTCCCAGCTGGTTGGGACATCCACAGAGAACATCTGCTCACTCATATCTACCTGATCCAGATGGAATCTTGATGGAAGTGAACTAACCCTCTCATATCTATTGATGATGTTTTTATTATTTTTCCAGGACACGCCATGGAGAAACCCTCAAAGCATCGTCTCACTTTATCTCCAGGTTGTAAAATGGAAGATGAGGACATCACAGGAGATTATGCAGAAGAAAAGACAATGATCTCCACTATGGATGGTGGACTTCACAGTGTGGATAGACCATGGAATCCCTCTGACTCTGAGCAACCTCGTACTGTGAGGGATGGGGCCGGAATTCTGAGGGAAGAGAAACTTACCTGTTTACAATGTGGGGAAAGTTTTAGCTCTAAATCAAGCCTTAGTAAACATCAGAGATCTCACATAGGGGAGAAGCCATATTTCTGTCCTGAGTGCGGCACATTTTTTTCACGAAAGTCTGATCTTTCCATGCACCAGAGATCACACACGGGTGACTATAGCCCTTTGGAATCTGCTGATGTTCCACAAGCAGATAATACTAGTCATTCTCCACTGCTGTATGCACCACAAGAGTCACCTGTGGTACCGGCCTCCCCAGTTGCAGTAGTTGAATCTCCCACAATGTTATTTAGTGCTGCCGCCAACAGTGATGATATGCCACAAATTTCCTCAATCACCACGGTCCCGCCTATGTTGTGGCCTCCTCTTGTCACAGGCCAGGATATTAGAATGCAGGCTGAAGAAACCACTTCAACCATGGAGTCCTCAGCGCCCAGTGGCAGAACCACCCGCCGTTCTAAAGTATGGGATTACTTTGTTTCACTTGGCGATGGGCGGATAGCCAAGTGCAAATTATGTAGCAGGAGGGTCAGCCGTGGCAAAGTGATGGGCCATCTGACCAACGCTGGCATGAACCAACACATGCGCAGCCACCACAAGCCAGTGCTGCTAATGGAGGAACATGGTGTGGCTCCTCCACTTAGCACTACCAGGGAAATTACTAATGCCACTACGACCACCACCACCACCACCACCACTAGGCAAGCCAAGAGACAGAGCGATCATGGCACTTCTGTCCCAGCTGCCAGTGAAATTATAGCTCCCAGCCATTTCACACAGGCCTCCCTGGAACATATGAGTGGCTTTCTTGCCAGGGAGATGTCCCGGGAGCAGTCCAGAAATATTACCCGCCTTATTGCACAGCTGATAGCAGTTGGAGGGGCTCCTTTTAGTTTGGTGGAAGGGGAGCCCTTTAGGCAACTCCTGGAGGCTCTTGCACCTCATTACCAAATACCTCCCCGCACCACCTTCGCTCGCAGTATAGTGCCTTCACTTTATAGATCATGTGTTGGGGTGTTGAAGGAGGAGCTGAGGAAGGCTGCTGGCCAGTCAGTCCACTTTACCGCTGAATTATGGAGCGCCCCGAGCGACCAGCATGCCTTCTTGTCCTTGATGGCACATTGGTGGCAGCCCAACGTACCCAATGATATACCACCAAGCTCAGGCATAGTAGGCAAGCAGGGGCACCGCTGCTTCCTCCTTCATGCCGAGGTTATGGATGAACAGCACACCTCAGAAAACGTATTGCAGGCACTGAAGAAGATGGCGGCCCAGTGGTTAGGAGAGCAGGCAGGCACCAGGGCAGAAATGGGGTTTATGGTCACCGATGGTGGTGCCAACATGATTAAGGCCGTACGGGATGGTAGATATGTGGGTGTGCGCTGCTCAGCTCATATGCTACATCTTGTAGTAAAAGACGCCCTTGATGAGAAACGTAGGAATGGAAGGCTGGCGACGCTTCTTGACACGTGTCGGAAGATTGCGGGCCACTTCCACCGAAGTCTTAGAGACGGTCATCTCCTCAGAGAGGAGCAAAGAAAGGCAGGCCTAACTGAGCACCGTCTAAAAGTAGATGTTGGGACCAGGTGGAATTCCACCTTGGATATGCTGGAACGTATCCTTGAACAGAAAAAGGCCATTCTTGCCGTGACACTCAAGCATTTTATCGGCATTAGGAGATCGTTAGGTAGGGACGATTGGACCATGATTGGCCAGCTTGTGGAAGTCCTCCAACCTTTCCGTGCTGTGGCGGAAAATCTCACCCAAGAAACGGCTAGCATAGCTCAAGTGCTACCCCTCTTCACACATCTCAGTTGCAAACTAGATGGCTTCATGTCCAATCAGGAACATCTACCTGATGTGGTGGCTCTGCTCAGAAGGTTGAAGGATCAGCTGGGTCGGCGTATAAAAGAGCTTACTGACACCTGCCCTGAATTGATGCTTGCCACCATGTGCGATCCTAGAATCAAGGGCAGGATGGCCCTTCAAACAAATTCCCTGACCCACTGGAGGAACGTATTGATTGAGAAAGTCCGAGACAGGCAAAAAAAAAGTTTAAGGCTGATAGAGGAGGGAGACGAAGAAGAGAAGCTTGAGGAACCTCAGTCTGATCCTGCGTCACCCAGCTCTAGCACACCTCAGTCCACCAGAGCGGCTTGTTTTTGGGCTGAGGCCTTGGACAGCTTGGTGGGACCCACTAGACCGCCCCCCGGGAAACAAAGCGCCGCTCAGGATATTGTCAGAGCTTACCTTTCCGAGCCTATCGTGCCCCCCGGTACAAGCCCTTTGCAATTCTGGGACGACAAGAGAGATGTGTGGCCTGCTCTGTCCCGGGTAGCCCAGGAGCTCCTATCTTGTCCCCCGACCGCTCTACAGAGTAAGCGCGTGTTTTCAACCCCAGGAACTACACCGTGCCCCCAACGCCCTCAGATGGCCCCCCAGCTCATGGAACAAATGGCCTTTTTGAAAGTAAATTTGCCAAAGCTGGGATACCCGGCGCTCAGCTTTGACACAGAATAAAAGAATATACTGTGTATGTATGTACAGTATATATACTGTGTATTGTCCAGTATATATGTTCAATATTGTTCTTACATAGTTTGGTTGAAAAAAAGTTCATCCAGTTCAAACCACAGAAAAAACAAAAGTTATTTTTGTATATGTTTTGAGTTTGTTCATGCTGTATACCCCGAGCTTATTCATGTCGCTCTTTAGATTTAATAAAGATTTGTGAAGTGACTCACGTTTTTCGTAGGAATTGTATGCTATGCTACCTGTAAATGGAGGACCTACAGGACTACTCAGCAGTGGTGGGTGGTGCTGCCAATATAATATTATTATTATAACCGCTTCAATACTGGGCACTTTCACCCCTCCCTGCCCCCCCAATACCAGGCACTTTCACCCCCTCCCTGCCCTCCCCCCCAATACTGGGCACTTTCACCCCCTCCCCTCCAATACCGGGCACTTTCACCCCCTCCCTGCCTTCCCCTCCAATACCGGGCACTTTCACCCCCTCCCTGCCTTCCCCTCCAATACCGGGCACTTTCACCCCCTCCCTGTCCTCCCCTCCAATACTGGGCACTTTCACCCTCTCCCTGTCCTCCCCTCCAATACTGGGCACTTTCACCCTCTCCCTGTCCTACCCTCCAATACCGGACACTTTCACCCCTCCCCTCCAATACTGGGCACTTTCACCCCCTCCCTGTCCTACCCTCCAATACCGGACACTTTCACCCCTCCCCGCCAATACCAGACACTTTCACCCCTCCCCTCCAATACCGGGCACTTTCTTCCCCTCCAATACCGGGCACTTTCACCCCCTCCCTGCCTTCCCCTCCAATACCGGGCACTTTCACCCCCTCCCTGTCCTCCCCTCCAATACTGGGCACTTTCACCCTCTCTCTGTCCTCCCCTCCAATACTGGGCACTTTCACCCTCTCCCTGTCCTACCCTCCAATACCGGACACTTTCACCCCTCCCCTCCAATACTGGGCACTTTCACCCCCTCCCTGTCCTACCCTCCAATACCGGACACTTTCACCCCTCCCCGCCAATACCAGACACTTTCACCCCTCCCCTCCAATACCGGGCACTTTCACCCCTCCAATACCGGGCACTTTCACCCCCTCCCTGCCCTCCCTTCAAATACTGGGCATTTTAACTCCCTCAAAGAACATATGAAAAATATAAAAGTGCTGCGCAAAATAAATTGTCCGTTCAATAATTGTAGGTAGGAGATGAGATCACCAGTGGATAGTCAAACGCCTAGGATAGATCAGAGGTGACTGAAATCCCTTCACCATATAAGGATGGCCCCTCACCTGCAATCTTCGACCTGAAACAGGTCACACAGCATGTAAACAATGTAAGCTGGAACAGGCGATAATGACTTCCCATCAAGAACTCCCACTCTCATCAAATGGCATAGGTGAGATCTTAGTAGCAGAGTTTGGCTGTTCCTCACCCAGTTGTAGGCTTCTAGTTGTTTTTGGTTCAGTTAATTACTGTGTTTCAACCAGGCAGAAGCAGAAATCGGTCTCTGGCCACGAGTTGTATTCCAGGTTGATAGGTAGCCAGCGTCTTTCATCCTATGTCCTGTGAACCAAAGCCGTCAGGGATTTTTCCCCTTGGGGCTTCATCGACTCAACAGCCTAGGCTCAGGCACTTTTTGCTGCTCGTGTCTCATCCATATTGTTTGTTTATATACTTGATAGGTGTTACAGGTTCACTTTAAGCATCTATTATGACTGTCAAGGTCTCTGGTTGTGAGAACTATGCTTCAGTTTCCAAGCCTGCGCACCTGCTGTGGCCTTCACGAGGAGCCCTTCAGTTACAGAAGTACGTTATTCTTCAAGGTAAATTCTTAGCTCTTCCTGTCGGGTACTGCACTGTAGGGGGAGACAAAAACAACTGGAAGCCTACAACTGGGTGAGGAACAGCCAAACTCTGCTACTAAGATCTCACCTATGCCATTTGATGAGAGTGGGAGTTCTTGATGGGAAGTCATTATCGCCTGTTCCAGCTTACATTGTTTACATGCTGTGTGACCTGTTTCAGGTCGAAGATTGCAGGTGAGGGGCCATCCTTATATGGTGAAGGGATTTCAGTCACCTCTGATCTATCCTAGGCGTTTGACTATCCACTGGTGATCTCATCTCCTACCTACAATTATTGAACGGACAATTTATTTTGCGCAGCACTTTTATATTTTTCATATGTTCTTTGAGGTTTTTTTGTTGAATTTGCCTTTGTGCTTGCTTGCATTTATTCTATATTGTTCATTTGTTAGCGCTGAGTTGTTTTCTATTATTTTTATCATTTTAACTCCCTCCCTGCCCTCCCCTCCCATACCGGGCACTTTCACCCCTCCAATACTGGGCACTATCACCCCCTCCCTGCCATCCCCTCCAATACTCGGCACTATCACCCTCTCCCTGCCCCCCCTCTAATACCGGCACTTTGACCCCCTCCCTGCCCTCCCCTCCAATACTGGGCACTTTCACCCTCTCCCTGCCCTCTCCTCCAATACTGGGCACTTTCACCCCCTCCCTGCCCTCCCCTCCAATACCGGGCACTTTCACCCCCCCTCCCTCCCCTCCACTATTGGGCACTTTCACCCTCTCCCTGCCCTCCCCTCCAATACCAGGACCTTTACCCCCTCCCTGCCCTCCCCTTCAATACTGGGCATTTTTACCCCCTCCCTGCCCTCCAATACCAGGCACTTTCACCCCTTCCCTGCCCTCCCCCCCAATACTGGGCACTTTGACCCCCTCCCTGCCCCCCCTTTGCAGATCCTCTCCAAGTCATTAAGGTTTTCGAGGCTGACATTTGGCAACTCAAACCTTCAGCTCCCTCCACATATTTTCTATGGGATTAAGGTCTGGAGACTGGCTAGGCCACTTCAGGACCTTAATGTGCTTCTTCTTAAGCCACTCCTTTGTTGCCTTGGCCATGTGTTTTGGGTCATTGTCATGCTGGAAGACCCATCCACGACCGATTTTCAATACCCTGGCCGAGGGAAGGAGGTTCTCACTCAAGATTTTATGGTCCATGGCCCCGTCCATCGTTACTTTGATGCGATGAAGTTGTCATGTCCCCCTTAGCAGAAAAACACCCCTAAAGCATAATGTTTCCACCTCCATGTATGACGGTGGGGGATGGTGTTCTTGGGGTCATAGGACCTCCATGTATGACGGTGGGGGATGGTGTTCTTGGGGGTCATAGGCAGCATTCCTCCTCCTCCAAACACGGCGAGTTGTGTTGATGCCAAAGAGCTTGATTTTGGTCTCATCTGACCACAACACTTTCACCCAGTTCTCCTCTGAATTATTCGATGTTCATTAGTAATCTTCAGACGGACCTGTACATGTGATTTCCTGAGCAGGGGGACCTTGCGGGGGCTGCAGGATTTCAGTCCTTCACGGTGTAGTGTGTTACCGATTGTTTTCTTGGTGACTGTGGTCCCAGCTGAGATGATGGACAAGATTCTCCTGTGTAGTTCTGGGCTGATTCCTCACCGTTCTCATCATCATTGAAACTCCACGAGGTGAGATCTTCCATGGAGCCCCAGACCGAGGGAGAGTGACCGTTATTTTGTGTTTCTTCCATTTGCGAATAATCGCACCAACTGTTGTCACCCTCTCACCAAGCTGCTTGGCGATGGTCTTGTAGCCCATTCCAGCCTTGTGTAGGTCTACAATCTTGTCCCCGACATCCTTGGACAGCTCTTTGGTCTTGGCCATGGTGGAGAGATTGGAACCTGACTGATTGATTGCTTCTGGCTCCCAGGTGTCTTTTTTTTACAGGTAACAAGCTGAGATTAGGAGCACTCCCTTTAAGAGAGTGCTCCTAATCTCAGCTTGTTACCTATATAGAAGACACCTTGGAGCAAGAAATCTTGCTGATTGATAGGAGATCAAATACTTATTTCATTCAAAATGTAAATCAATTTATAACTCTTTTGAAATGCGTTTTTCTGGATATTTGTTGTTATTCTGTCTCTCTCACTGTTATAATAAACCGATCATTAAAATTATAGACTGATCGTTTCTTTGTCAGTGGGAAAACGTACAAAATCAGAAGGGGTTCAAATACTTTTTTCTCTTACTGTAGGTGGCACTGATAGGTGGCATGTATGGGCAATGATAGGTGGCACAGATTGGCCTCACTGATGGTCACTGTTGGGGCTGTAGGTAACCCCTGTGAGAAGCTGCCACTGATCGAAGACGATCACCAACATTTCCTTTCTTTTTCATGTTATCAGCTGTAATTGGAAACAGCTGATCACATGGGTAAAGAGCTGTACCATCGGCTCTTTACCGAGATCGGGGTTGCGCCATGTCCCAGTGATGCAGCACGCCCGTGATCGCCGCGCTGCGCGGTGAGACTGGGGCGACGTCATCCCGGAACAACGGAGCATCTATACAACAGGCGGGAGGTAAATTGTTTCTCGCCTCTTACTGCACCTACGGCATGGCAATGACCACCTGCTGCCACCATCCGCTGAAGACAGGAGGATTATTACCAGGCCACAGTGTTGGCACTCTGGAAGACCACTCACCATGCAAAGGAAGGAAATGTTTCCACTGATAATGTCAATGCAGCACCCTCTACCTTAGGTAGGTGCTAGAGATCTTTTTTTTTTTTTGAGTGCAGGTAAATTTAGGCAGGCTTAGCTAAAAGCTAGGCCTTTCTGTTTTGATCTGTGGAGCTGGGAGTGGCTTAGAGTAGGCTGGTGACTCACAGCTAGCCTCATCTTTCGGGTTACCTCCCCTCTGCTTCTAGAGGCTTCTAGAAGGAAGGAGTGGATGAAAGGTGGAGCTGTCTGTGGTGTTCTAAGAAACCCTGACCAATCCCCAATCTGGATTGGCAGGGGATAGGCCTCCTTAAATACTCAGAGTCAGCCCAGCTGGGGAGGAGTTGTTCAAGTGGAAGAACTGGAGATGAAGTATTAGGCTGTTGGGGCCTTTGAGGAAACCCCCCCAGTCTGGGGGGGGCTGAAATTGGGCCAAGGGCTTGGAGCCGAACAGGAACCCCACACAACCCAAGGGGTGTCCTGAACAAGAGCAGGAGAGGACATTGGGGAATACTGTCGGGCAAGTCTCCAGGAGGGATCCACCAGGTGTCATTGAGTGGCAAGCACAGTCGGGAGAGCTAGGAGAGGCATGCCAGAGCGGACTAGGAGTGTGCAGTCAGAGATGGATGTAGAGCCAGCTGGAGAGACTGTGGTGTTACTGGCGTTGAAGTCGGGCTGCTGCAGTCAGGAGGGCTGGCAGGGTCTGCTGAGGGCTGACTGGGATCAGTAGTCCACCAAAGAGGGCAGCTAGCACTAGAACTTTCTTTTGCTACACCACAGGGGCCCACGGTCACTGTCTGTAATAAGGAACTTTGCTAAGGCCTAGCTGAGACCAGTGTCAGGCCTAACCCTGTGATAACCCAGGGATGTTCTGAATAAAAGAATTTTGATTGGGTACAGAGTACGGCCATTTCTTCTTTTGATGATATGCGAAGGTGAGCCGAGACGGGCACCTGTCCAGATCATCAGGCTTTCAAAACCTCACCTGGAGCAGCGAGTCTTCTTGTTTGGAGGCCAAACCCTGTGCCTTCCGCACCCGGGGTCCCTTCCGGGACTGGGCTCAGGGGCGGAAGGGACCCCTCTTCATGACACACAGAAGGATTCTGACCAGGAGGCATGGAGCCAGGAGAGGACATCAGGAGAACGCAAATCTCCAGGGGGCAAGACAGCCAGGTGGGCTGGTGAGTGTTGCAGTCAGAGGACTGAGAGGCATGTCTGAAGGGACTGGGTGCAAGCAGTCTAGGATGGATGCAGAGTCAGTCCGGGAGGACTGTGTAGAAGTAGCCAGGAGCGCTAGAAAAAGGGTCAGCTGCAGCCAGGTGGGCTAGTAGTGCCTGAAGAGGTGGTACTGCGGGCAGTAGCCACAGAAAAGGACAGCTAGCACCAAAGACCTCTCTATTTTTGCTACACCAAAAGGGGCCTGCAGTCCCTGTCGGCAAAGGGCAATTGCAAGGATCTGACTGAGTCAGTATTGGATCAAACCCAAAGTGCTAGCTGGTCCTGGGAATTGTAGTTCTACAAGAAAGTGTGTGCTGGAGGTAGAAGAAAGGAGTGTGTGTATAGGGTTGGGGTTAAGGGTTAGGGTTTCCTCTTGAAGAACAAGGTTGGGACTCAGAGATGGGAATAGGGACCTCCTCCAAAGGTCAAAGATCAGCAGACAGGTCCCCAGAGGTCAATGGTCAAGAGTCGTGGCTGACCCACCCTCACCAAAGTGTTCCGCCTACCCCAACAAGTGTGAACAAGTCGGGGAAAGCGCTTAGGTATATAGGTTGAGTCCCTGAAGAGTTCTTCTGATCAAGTGGGCATCCCATGTTAAACTGAGTTCCACCAAGTTCCAGTTGAAAAAAGCCCCGCTCATCACACGCTTTCCCTTGAGGTACGAACAAGCGAGTGGCTCCTCAATCGCCCACCTATTCACTCTTCCATCATTGATTTCCACTTACTGTATGTATCCAACTCTCCAACTCTCTCGAATTTCCACTTTCTTACTCTCTCTTTTTTTCTTTCCACCATTTCCTTTTATGTATCTAACTTTCTCTCGGATTATATGCACATTCACATTAAAAAAATAATACATTATTTTCGAAATTAAAGTTAACATTCCTTGTATGTGCAATTTTACCCAAGAGTCTCTGGTAGATTTGCCTCAACTGCTGGGATACCTGGGAGAGAATCCTCAAAAGCAAGTGTTTACTGTTGGAGTGGAGATGACCTAGGGTTGTCACCTGTTCTTCAAGTCAAAAACCCGAACTCTGGTGGAAGAAGGTTTCTGCTCACCAAACTTCCCAATTACATCAGAGTTTTATGCATTCCCCCTTAAATTAGGGTTCCCAAAGCCCCCCTTACATCAGAGTCCACAGGGCACCCCTTACATCTGAGTCCCTCTTACCTTTGTCTACTCACTCGCTCGGAGGCAGGAGAGAGAAGGGAAGGAGGGGGGGAGACTTCAGTCACAGTCACTGGATAGTGAGCTCACCCACCCGAGGATGGAGGCTCAGGTATCGTCGACACCTTTCATCCACGATGTATCTGCCGGTTCCTGAGCTTCGAATTTCCAACCCACACATCCCTTTTCTGAGGCACAGAACGCAGAGGATTGGAGCGTGGATGGGCAGGCAGAGGAGTAGGGGTGGGAGGGGGCCCGTGAGCAGACCAAGCCCTTTCTTCTCTCCTATCCGTGTATAAAGATGGGGCCCGTGTGCACACCTCTGTACCCGGCGGTTGTGGTTACTTGGGGGAGCCACAGTCAATTATGAATATTGTGTCCGGGTTTCCAGGCAGTCTGAAACCCAGACACACGATTTGAAACCCGGACTATCCGGGTGAATCTCGGAAAGGCAGCAACCCTAAGATGACCCCATCTATAAGGATATACAGTACATACACACAAAGCACCCGAGGATGGAGGCTCAGGTATCGGCACCTTTCATCCACAATGTATCTGACGGTTCCTGAGCTTCAAATGTCCAACCCACACATCCCTTTTCTGAGGCACAGAACGCAGAGGATTGGAGTGTGGGTTGGTGGGCAGACAGAGGGGTAGGAGTGGGAGGAGGAGGAGCAGACCAAGCCCTTTTTTCTCTCCTGTCCGTATATGGAGATGGGGCCCGTGAGCACCCCCCTGTACTTGGTGGTTGTGGTTACTTGGGGGGAGACACAGTCCCCCTTGTACTCGGTGGTTGTGGTTACTTGGGGGAGCCACAGTCCCTCTTGTACTCGGTGGTTGTGGTTACTTGGGGGAGCCACAGTCCCTCTTGTACTCGGCGGTTGTAGTTACTTGGGGAGCCACAGTCCCTCTTGTACTCGGCGTTTGTAGTTACTTGGGGAGCCACAGTCCCCCTTGTATTTGGCGGTTGTGGTTACTTGGGGAGCCACAGTTCCTCTTGTACTCGGCGGTTGTGGTTACTTGGGGGAGCCTCAGTCCCCCTTGTACTCAGCGGTTGTGGTTACTTGGGGGAGGCACAGTCCCTCTTGTACTCGGCGGTTGTGGTTACTTGGGGGAGACACAGTCCCCCTTGTACTCGGTGGTTGTGATTACTTGGGGAGCCTCAGTCCCCCTTGTACTCGGCGGTTGTGGTTACTTGGGGGGAGACACAGTCCCTCTTGTACTCGGCGGTTGTGGTTACTTGGGGAGCCACAGTCCCTCTTGTACTCGGCGGTTGTGGTTACTTGGGGGAGCCACAGTCCCTCTTGTACTCGGCGGTTGTGGTTACTTGGGGGAGCCACAGTCTCTCTTGTACTCGGCGGTTGTGGTTACTTGGGGAGCCACAGTCCCTCTTGTACTCGGCGGTTGTGGTTACTTGGGGAGCCACAGTCCCTCTTGTACTCGGCGGTTGTGGTTACTTGGGGAGCCACAGTTCCTCTTGTACTCGGCGGTTGTGGTTACTTGGGGGGAGACACAGTCCCCCTTGTACTCGGCGGTTGTGGTTACTTGGGGGAGCCACAGTCCCTCTTGTACTCGGCGGTTGTAGTTACTTGGGGAGCCACAGTCCCTCTTGTACTCGGCGGTTGTAGTTACTTGGGGAGCCACAGTCCCCCTTGTACTCGGCGGCTGTGGTTACTTGGGGAGCCACAGTTCCTCTTGTACTCGGCGGTTGTGGTTACTTGGGGGAGCCTCAGTCCCCCTTGTACTCAGCGGTTGTGGTTACTTGGGGGAGGCACAGTCCCTCTTGTACTCGGCGGTTGTGGTTACTTGGGGGAGACACAGTCCCTCTTGTACTCGGCGGTTGTAGTTACTTGGGGAGCCACTGTCCCTCTTGTACTCGGCGGTTGTAGTTACTTGGGGAGCCACAGTCCCCCTTGTACTCGGCGGTTGTGGTTACTTGGGGAGCCACAGTTCCTCTTGTACTCGGCGGTTGTGGTTACTTGGGGGAGCCTCAGTCCCCCTTGTACTCAGCGGTTGTGGTTACTTGGGGGAGGCACAGTCCCTCTTGTACTCGGCGGTTGTGGTTACTTGGGGGAGACACAGTCCCTCTTGTACGCGGCTATTGTGGTTAATTGGGGAGCCACAGTCCCTCTTGTCAGCGGCGGTTGTGGTTACTTGGGGGAGCCACAGTCCCTCTTGTACGCGGCGATTGTGGTTATTTGGGGGAGCCACAGTCTATTATGAATATTGTATCCGGGTTTCCAGGCAGTCTGAAACCCAGACACACGATTTGAAACTCGGACTGTCCGGGTGACAGGTGGCAACCCTAAGATGACCCCATCTACAAGGATATACAGTACATACACACTAGAGTTGCCACCTCATCCCTTTAAAACCGAACACATATTGATTACACAGGTTCTGTGGCTGATTAAGGTGGTAATTAAACTCACTTGGTGCCTTATCTGCACTAAATTAGTCTCAGAACCTGTGTAATTTATATGTGTTCGGGTTTAAAGGGATGAGGTGGCAACCCTAATACACACGCAGCATAAGGCCGTGTTCACACTTCGAGACGTTTTTCGGGGCTGCAGTTCCTCTGAGCTCCACAGGATGGTGATCTCACTTCTACCCAGACAGGAAGTCTCTATGGAAAACAGGAAGTGATGTCAGGTATAAATAAGAAGTTTCAAGTGAGAGGTGAGTCGGGAGGAAGTAGTGAGGAGACATTGCTGGAAGTGGAGCAGATGAGGTAATAAGATCTTATTCTCTATTTACACCCAGTAACCCCCCATCATGTCCGTCCTCTTCCTCCATAGTCACTGTGATGTCTTTTATCTCCAGCAGATGATGATACCACATGCCTTCAACATCAGACAGCTAACTTGCAAAGGGGAAGAAGGCAAAGCCCTTTTAGAATAGGCGGTCCGCAATATTTCCGCCTCCCAGTTTAACGAGTACGGGTTGTATAGTTTTCCTCGTTCATTCATAAAAATTGTAGATAGAAAATATGAGCACCCACACCAAAGAAAAGTCCTTTATTGCAAAAGAAAAAAATTGTAACTCCAATGTCAATAACCATCATCCAGGAACATAGATCCATGTTAGTCTAACAATACTTATAGATAACTGGAGAAACTTCCAGGTTTTCATGACCGGAGAGGTGAGGAGGATTCTGGGAGGTCACATGACATCACTCTTATCTCTATTAATAAAACACAGACCTGACCGGAGAGGTGAGGAGGATTCTGGGAGGTCACATGACATCACTCTTATCTCTATTAATAAAACACAGACCTGACCGGAGAGGTGAGGAGGATTCTGGGAGGTCACATGACATCACTCTCATCTCTATTAATAAAACACAGACCTGACCAGAGAGGTGAGGAGGATTCTGGGAGGTCACATGACATTACTCTTATCTCTATTAATAAAACACAGACCTGACCGGAGAGGTGAGGGGGATTCTGGGAGGTCACATGACATCACTCTTATCTCTATTAACAGACAAGGGATGTGTCTGGATGGTGACTGTATCATTGTGTGTGTCAGGTTCCCATAAGGTGTCAGGATGTCACTGTCTATTTCTCCATGGAGGAGTGGGAGTATTTAGAAGGACACAAGGATCTCTACAAGGACGTCATGATGGACAATCAGCCGCCCCTCACATCACCGGGTAAGAGGAGACTTTATTGTAAAGGAGAGAGCAGTACGGAGGGTCCACCTAGATCCCCCATCATCTGGTAAACACATAGAAACAATGTATTCAGTCAGTGTGTGTGTTTCCTACAGATGGATCCAGTAATGGGAACCCACCAGAGAGATGTCCCCGTCCTCTGTATTCCCGGGATTCCACACAGGAAGACCACACCGTCCTTCACCATCATAAGGTAGATGAGGAACAATCACTGGTAGTTATATTTTATAAACAAGCACAATTGCTATAATACATGTGTTATTATTTCATCAGAATAGAAACCTTGGGAATTATAATATTGTTGTTAAAGAAGAGTATAAAGAGGAGGATGAGGAGTATGGTGTGATGGAGGAATTTCCACAAGAACACAAGGATATGATGGAGCCACCTAATACCAGGAACCCACCAGAGAGATGTCCCCGTCCTCTGTATTCCCGAAATTCCACACAGGAAGGTCACACCATCCCTCACCATCATCAGGTAGGTGGAGTTGAGGGTCGGGAACATAAAGTGATTGAACACTCTGACATGTGGAGATGATGTGTGGACTCTACAAGATGATATTTTCTATGTGATCTCACATCATAAATACTTCTATGTTACAGATGTTATTTTCTGCCATTCTGTTGGTTTAGGGTGAAGATCTGATGAACATAAAAGTTGAGGGTGAAGTAGAAGAGACGTATGTGAGGGATGATCAGCAATATACGGAGGAGGCTGGAATGACGAGGACATTCATAGAGGAGGACACCCCTACAGAGATCAGCACAGGTGACCCATAATATATTCTCTTATCTCTGCTCTGTTACTGCTCACTGATTGGTCCAGAGTAGGCTGAGAACTAAGCAATAGAAGCCTAGGCCTATGGTCACTTGTTCTTTGCTAAAAGGGTCTTCAAATCTGAACTTTGACCCTCTTGTCTTTCAGAGATCACATGACCCAGTGCCTAGGCTTGTGGTTGTGTGAAGAGCATGGACCTCCCAGTCCCCATTGGTTCCTGCTCTCCTGACAAGGCTGTGTAAATGTAGAAGTGATCTGGGAGGAGGACCAAAGGCCCTTTGACTGAAGAGGGGGGAGAGTCCCGGCTGGTTGGGACATCCACAGAGAACATCTGCTCACTCATATCTACCTGATCCAGATGGAATCTTGATGGAAGTGAACTAACCCTCTCATATCTATTGATGATGTATTTATATTTTTCCAGGACACGCCATGGAGAAACCCTCAAAGGATCTTCTCACTTTATCTCCAGGTTGTAAAATGGAAGACGAGGACATCACAGGAGATTGTGGAGGAGAAAAGACAATGAGCTCCACTATGGATGGTGGACTTCACAGTGTGGATAGACCATGGAATCCCTCTGACTCTGAGCAACCTCCTACTGTGAGGGATGAAGCCGGAGTTCAGGGGGAGAAGACATTTTTGTGTCCTGAATGTGGGGAAGGTTTTAGGTCTAAATTAAGCTTTAGTAAACATCAGAGATCTCACATGGGGAAGGAGCTTCATTCCTGCTCTGAGTGCGGGAAATGTTTTCTTCATAAATCAGAACTTGCAGTGCATCAGAGATATCACACGGGGGAGAAGCCGTATTTCTGTCCTGAGTGCGGTAAATGTTTTTCACGAAAGTCCGATCTTTCCCGGCATCAGAGATCACACACCGGTGAGAAGTTGTATTCCTGCCCCGAGTGCGGAAAACTTTTTTCGCAGAGGATACATCTTTCCACACATCAGCGATCGCACACGGGCGAGAAGCCATTTGCCTGTCCCGAGTGCGGGAAATGTTTTGCACGGAAATCAGACCTGGTTATACATCAAAGATCTCACACGGGGGAGAAGCCGTATTTCTGCCAGGAGTGCGGGAAATGTTTTTCACGGAAGTCTCATCTTACTGAACATCAAGTAAGCCACACGGGAGAGAAAATGTTTTCCTGCCTTGAGTGCGGCAAATGTTATTCGCGGAAATCAGACCTTGTTATACATCAAAGATTTCATACTGAGGAGAGACCGTATTCCTGCCCTGAGTGCGGGAGATGTTTTGCACAGAAGTCCCATTTAAAAACACATCAGATGTCGCACACGGGTGAGAAGCCGTATTCCTGTCCTGAGTGTGGAAAGTGTTTTCCGAGGAAGTACAGTCTTACTGTACATCAGGTATGCCACACTCGGGAAAAGCCTTTTTCCTGCCTTGAGTGCGGGAAATGTTATCCACGGAAATCAAACCTTTTCAAACATCAAAAGTCTCACACGGGGGAGAAGCCGTATTCCTGTTCTGAGTGCGGGAAATGTTTCTCACAGAAGTCCTATCTGCTCAAACATCAAAGAACCCACACAACCCTTGAGGTGTGTTAGTGCCCCAAGTGCGGGAAATGACTTTATTGTGCCGTACATCAGGGATCTCACACCGGGAAGAAGCACACCTTGATAGACACCTCAGAAAACACATGGCTGAGCACTCCTCTGATCTTTATCATGGAAGAAACACTTTATAAGAAAAACAGAGATCACTAAAGACTTCAAAGTTCTGTCTTCCTCTGTTAGGAGAGAGAAGGAGGGGGTGTCACTGCTGGTTGGGTCCCTCTAGGAGAGAGAAGGAGGCGGTGTCACTGCTGGTTGGGTCCCTCTAGGGGAGAGAAGGAGGGGGTGTCACTGCTGGTTGGGTCCCTCTAGGAGAGAGAGGGAGGAGGTGTCACTGCTGGTTGGGTCCCTCTAGGAGAGAGAAGGAGGGGGTGTCACTGCTGGTTGGGTCCCTCTAGGAGAGAGAAGGAGGGGGTGTCACTTCTGGTTGGGTCCCTCTAGGAGAGAGAAGGAGGGGGTGTCACTGCTGGTTGGGTCCCTCTAGGAGAGAGAAGGAGGAGGTGTCACTGCTGGTTGGGTCCCTCTAGGAGAGAGAAGGAGGAGGTGTCGCTGCTGGTTGAGTCCCTCTAGGAGAGAGAAGGAGGGGGTGTCACTTCTGGTTGGGTCCCTCTAGGAGAGAGAAGGAGGGGGTGTCACTGCTGGTTGGGTCCCTCTAGGAGAGAGAAGGAGGGGGTGTCACGGCTGGTTGGGTCCCTCTAGGAGAGAGAAGGAGGGGGTGTCACTGCTGGTTGGGTCCCTCTAGGAGAGAGAAGGAGGGGGTGTCACTGTTGGTTGGGTCCCTCTAGGAGAGAGAAGGAGGGGGTGTCACTGCAGGTTGGGTCCCTCTAGGAGAGAGAAGGAGGGGCGTCACTGCTGGTTGAGTCTCTCTAGGAGAGAGAAGGAGGGGGTGTCACTGCTGGTTGGGTCCCTCTAGGAGAGAGAAGGAGGGGGTGTCACGGCTGGTTGGGTCCCTCTAGGAGAGAGAAGGATGGGATGTCACTGCTGGTTGGGTCCCCCTAGGAGAGAAAAGGAGGGGGTGTCGCTGCTGATTGAGTCCCTCTAGGAGAGAGAAGGATGGGGTGTCACTGCTGGTTGGGTCCCTCTAGGAGAGAGAAGGAGGAGGTGTCACTGCTGGTTGGGTCCCTCTAGGAGAGAGAAGGAGGGGGTGTCACTGCTGGTTGGGTTCCTCTAGGAGAGAGAAGGAGGGGGTGTCACTGCTGGTTGGGTCCCTCTAAAAGAGAGAAGGAGGGGGTGTCACTGCTGGTTGGGTCCCTCTAGGAGAGAGAAGGAGGGGGTGTCACTGTTGGTTGGGTCCCTCTAGGAGAGAGAAGGAGGGGGTGTCACTGCTGGTTGGGTTCCTCTAGGAGAGAGAAGGAGGGGGTGTCACTGCTGGTTGGGTTCCTCTAGGAGAGAGAAGGAGGGGTGTCACTGCTGGTTGGGTAACTCCTATCAGTGTAGTCTGATCTTCAGCAGAAGCTTCAAAGGAAGACATCATGGTGAGAGAGGAGCTAGATATTGCTTGTGGATGAAGACTACATGACATCATAGTAGTAATCAATTGGCATTGGCAGCTTTATTTGCTTGGAGAGAGCCACCTGCTGGCCAAAAGTGGAAAATGCGATTTTCAGATGTGACATTTCATAAAGAAAAAACAATGATTATGCTTTACTGTGTTATTAATGGTGCTTATATGCTAATGTTAAGGTCCACTTGCTAGAATGACTTTGCAGATACTTTATGTTATTAGTACAGTTCCTTATTTCCTGCAGTCTTTAGACAGACAGTCTCTTTAAATTCTCCAGCAAGAGTCTATCTCAGCCTTTCTCAACCTTGTCAAAACAGAGGAACCCTTGAAATAACTTTCAGGTCTCAGGGAACCCCTGCTAAAAATGAGTATATCTACAACTCATGATACATTAGTGTGATAGTCAGTGGGAAGAATGTTCCTTACATTGGTGATCATTGGGAAGAATTACCCCCTTACAGATACCAAAAATGATCAATGGTGTCAGTGGGGTCTTATCTGAGAGGCAGAAATTGCCCAAGGAACCCCCCTAGAAACTTCTGGAGGAACCCTAGTTGAGGAAAAATGTTCCTTACACTTGTGGCCATTGAGAAAAATTGCCCCCTTACAGCTAGCTAAGAGAGGCAGAAATGACTCATTGCTCAAGGAACCCCTAGCAACCTCTGGAGGAACCCCTAGCAACCTCTGGTGGAACCTTAGTGTTCTTTGGAAACCTGGTCGATGAAGAATGTTCTTTACACTTGTGGTCATTGGGAAGAATGACCCCCTTACAGTTAAAAAGATCAGTGGTGTCAGTGGGAACTTATCTGAAAGGCAGAAGTTGCTCATTTTCCAAGGAACCTCTAGTAACCTCTGGAGGAACCCTAGTTGAGGAAGAATCCTCCTTACACTGGTGGTCATTGGGAAGAATTGCCTCTTACAGATAGCTAAAAAGATCAATGGTGTCAGTGGGAACTTACCTGAGAGGCAGAAGTTGCTCATTGCTCAAGGAAACCCTAGCAACCTCTGGAGGAACCCTAGTGTTCCATGGAAACTGGTTAACGGAGAATGCTCCTTATATCCATGGTTATTGTGAAGAATTGCCCCCTTACAGACAGCTAAATAGATCCCTGGTGTCAGTGGGAACTTATCTGAGAGGCAGAAGTTGCTAATTTCTCAAGGAACCCATAGAAACCTCTGGTGGAACCCCTAGCCACCTCTAGAGAAACCCTGGGAATTTCATGGAAACCTGGATGAGGTAGAATGCTAAATATACTTGTGGTTATTGGGAACAATTGCCCTCTTACAGATAGCTAAAAAGATCCTTGGTGTCTGTGGGAACTTACTTGAGAGGCAAGAATTGTTCATTGCTCAAGGAACCCTCTCGCAACCTCTGGAGGAACCATAGAGTTCCATTGAAACCTGGTTGAGGAAGAACGTTCCTTTCATTTGTGGTCATTGGGGAAGAATTACCCCTTTACAGATAGCTAGAAAGATCCTTGGTGTCAGTGGGAACTGCTTTGAGAAGCAGAAGTTGCCCAAGGAACCCCTAGCAACCTCTGGAGGAACCCATAGATTCCATGGAGCCCTGGTTGAGCAAGAATACTCCTTACACTGGTGGTCATTGGGAAGAATCCACACTTTACAAAGCGCTAAATAGATCAATGGTGTCAGTGGGAACTTATCTAAGAGGCCGAAGTTGCTCATTGCTCAAGGAACCCCTAGCAACCTCTGAAGGAACCCTAGTTGAGAAACTGTGGTTTAGGTCACGCTAAACGAATAAGGTGTTCCAAAATATCAGAAATTAATGTTTCTTGTAATTGCAGATGTGGGGTCTATGCAAGTTCCTAATATGCTATCATGTAAGATTTTTTTTTTTTTTGGGGGGGTCCTACAAGATCTTAGCTTGACACTTGACTTGTTTATGGACTTCTAAACATTATGTTCTGTGCTAACCTTAACTTTTGTAACTTTTCTCTTCTAAATAAACTTTTAAAGACTAAATAAAAACAAAAGGGGGCGCGCCAGCCTCAACTGCATCAAATGAAGGCTGAATCACCATTACTTTACCTTTTTTGAGTGTGTACTATAGACAGATTTGAGGCACCGCTATGGGAGCAAGACTCACCCCAGTCTACGCCAACCTGTTCATGGGTTATTGGGAACAATTATATGTGTGGAACAACAATCCCTTTGGGGCTCTATGCCCGATATATTGATGACATGACCACTATCAGAACATATAGACTTTGCGTATGTGATCATAGAAGAACGTCTAGTATTTTGGGATCTAGAGTTGAGGTCAAATACTACTTCCAGCCTGGCCTATTATCAAATTATGGCTGGGTGGGACGTTCGTTGTTCGAGTTGAACGTCATATGGTGTCCTCCTGGAATGTGCCTCGCCTGCGCCTCACGGGCTGGGCTGCCATGAGATCTATCACCTGCTGTGTCCATGGGACACAGCCGATGACTGATCAGTGTACCGGGTCGCTGCTGGTACCATGTGGTTGCTGTGACCAATCACAGCAGATCACATGACAAAAAGAAAATATAAAAAAGTGAATTTCTTCAATTTAAACCAATATGTATATTGCTACATATTTTTGGTAAAAAAAAATCCCAATAAGCGTATATTGATTGGTTTGCGCAAAAGTTATCGCGTCTACAAACTATGGGACAGGTTTATGGAATTTTTATTTATTCATTTCTATTTTTTTACTAGTAATGCCGGTGGTCAGCGTTTTTTTTAGTGGGACTGCGACACTGCGGTGGACAAATCGGACACTGACACTTTTTGGGGACTAGTGACACCAATACAGTGATCAGTGCAAAAAAATATGCACTGTCACTGTACTAATGACACTGGCAGGGAAGGGGTTAACATCAAGGGGGCGATCAAAGGGTTAAATGTTTTCCTAGGGAGTGCTTGCTAACTGTGTGGGGGAGGTGCTTTGACTGGGGAAAGACAGAGATCCGTGTTCCTGCTTAGCAGAAATACAGGATGCATGCCATTGCCTCTGACAGAATGACAATCTGTCTTGTTCACATAGGCAGACCGCCGTTCTGCTTGTGTCCTGAACAATCGGTGGGTCCTGGTGGACATCGAGTACCCCAGACCCACTGATTGGCTCCTGCTGTGTCCAATCACAGTGGGAGCGGATCAGCGGCGACACGTGCACCCCATGGATCCCCCACCATGGACTCCTCACCATAGATTCCCCACCATTGACTTCCCACCATGGATTCCCCAACATGGACTCCCCACCATGGACCCCCCCACAATGGACCCCCCCACAATGGACTCCCCATTATGGAAACCCCACAATGGACGCCCCACCATGGACTTCCCACCATGGATTCCCCACCATGGACTCCTCACCATAGATTCCCCACCATGGACTCCTCACCATAGATTCCCCACCATTGACTTCCCACCAATGATTCCCCACCATGGACCCCCCCCACCATGGACCCCCCCCACCATGGACCCCCACAATGGACTCCCCATTATGGAAACCTCACCATGAACTCCCCACCATGGACCACCCCATCTTGGACTCCCCACCATGGACTTCCCAACTATAGACCTTCTTACCATGGACTCCCCACCATGGACTCCACTAAACCCGTGAATGAAGGTACGCTGTGGTATCTGGCACCAAACCGTCACTAGCAGATCCTATAAGTCCTGTAAGATGTGAGATGAGGTCTCCATGGATCGAACTTGTTTTTGCAGCACTCCCCACCATGGACACCCCACCATTGATTCCCCACCATGGATTCCCCACCATAGACCCCTATTATGGACACCCCACCATGGACTCCCCACCAGGGTCTCCCCACTATGGACCCCCCACAATGGACTCCCCACCATAGATTGCCCACCATGGACTTCCCACCATAGATTTCCCACTATGGACTCCAGTAGACCCGTGAAGGCACGCTGTGGTATCTTTCACCAAACCGTCACTAGCAGATCCTATAGGTTCTGTAAGATGTGAGGTGAGGTCTCCGTGGATCAGACATTTTTCCAGCACTCCCCACCATGGACCCCCCATTATGGACACCCCACCATGAACTCCCTATCATGGACTTCCCACTATGGACACCCCACCATGGACTCCCTATGATGGATTCCCCACCATGGACCCCCATTATGGACACCCCACCATGTATTCCCCTCCATGGACTTCACTAGACCAGTGAAGGTACGCTGTGGTATCTGGCACCAAACCGTCACTAGCAGATACTATAAGTCCTGTAAGATGTGAGGTGAGGTCTCCGTGGATCGGACTTGTTTTTCCAGCACTCGCCACCATGGACCCCCCATTATGGACACCCCACCATGGACTCCCCACCATAGATTTCCCACTATGAACTCCACTAGACCTGTGAAGGTACGCTGTGGTATCTGACACCAAACCCTCACTAGCAGATCCTAGAATTCCTGTAAGATATGAGGTGAGGTCTCCATGGATCGGACTTGTTTTTCCAGCACATCCCACAGATGCTCGATTGGACTGAGATCTGGAGAATTTGGAGGGCAAGTTAACACCTCAAACTCGTTGTTGTGTTCCTCAAACCATTCCTGAATTCATCAGACCAGACCACCTTCCTCCATTGCTCCGTGCCCCAGTTCTGAGGCTCAAATACAAAGCGTAGGCTCTTATGGCTGTGGACACCGGTCAGCATGGTCACCCTGACCAGTCTGCACCCACACAGCCCCCATACACAACAAACTGCCATGTGTTATGACACCCATCACAACCAGCCAATCACAGCTCCAGCAGCTCTTCTATAAAACAAGCCCCGCCTAGGAAGGCCTCGCCCAACTCACAGGATCTGCTACTGACAGCTCAGTGCCAGACACAAGGGATCTACTTAGAAAATAGAAATGGATGCTAATAGGCTGTAGGAGATCTGCTTAAAAAAGGAGAGAAAAAACTAAGAAATGGGTGCTAATAGGTTGCATAAAATCTGCTAAAAAAAACAACATTTTCTTCTAACAACCTGCAGGAGACCTGCGGACTATTAACACCCATTTCTTTATTTCTTTCTTTTAATAGCTGCTAATAGCCTGCAAGAGATCTATTTCTTCAGGCTATTTGTGTCTATTTCTTCTTTTTTTTTATATAACAGATCTCCTGAAGACTATTAGCATCTATTTAATAGGATGTAGGAGATCTGCTATTAAAAAAAAAACTGCTAAAAGGATGTAGGAGGTTTTCTAAAGGAAAAAGAAAAAAAAAAAAAAATAGAAACTAAAAGTCTGCAGGAGATTTATTAAGAAAAATAAAATATGCTAATAGTCTGCAGGAGATCTTCTATTAAAAAAAAAAAACAAAACAAGAAAAAAAAAAAAAGAAAATATCATATCTCCTGTATCCTATTAGCAGCTATTTCCCTTTTTTTCCCCCCCAAAAAAAAAAAAAAATAATATATATATATTTTTTTTTTATATATATTTATTTTATAAATAGCTGCTAATAGTGATACAGTGATAATAGTGATATATATATATATATATTTTTTAGCAGATCTCCTGTATCACTATTAGGAGCTATTTATAAAATAAATATATATTAAAAAAAAATAATTAAAAAAAATATTAAAAAATAAATAGCATATATTTCCATATATATATATATATATTTTTTTATAGCATATCTCCTATATTAGCAGCTATTTCCATATCACTATTAGCAGCTATTTCCTATATATATATATATTTTTTTTTATAGCAGATCTCCTGTATCACTATGAGCAGCTATTTATAAAATAAATATATTATATATATATATATATATTTATTTACTAGCAGCTATTTCTTTTTTTTTTAATATATATATTTTTTTTTATATAGCAGATCTCCCGTAAAAGAAGAACTTTGAAGCAAAAAAAAAAAAAAAGGGTAGCTCAGAACTTTTTTTTAATTAATTTTTATACCACTTAGAAAAAAGGTAACTATTGAAATAATATGAAAGTAAAAGCAACTGTTTAACAAAGAAATTTGGATATTCCGGTAGACGTTTTTTTTTTTTACAAAAGTAAAAAAATAAAAAATAAAAATAAATCAGAAATCTGTGCTATGTGGGAAACCAAGGAGCTCCTCATCTTCAGCGCCATCTTGGAAGTGAACACTGCTGCCTTGACTGCTGCTGTCTTCATAGATCAGCTCGTCTTCTTGACCATCCAAGGCGTTGCTTATGCCACATTGCTTAAAAGCTTCGATAACGAGATCTTCTCTGACCGCGTCCCACGAGGTCTTTATCCACTGGCACACTTTGGACAGGCCGGGCCTCGTCAATCGCCCGCGTTGGTTTCCATCGCACGTGTATTTTTTCCATTCTTCGCGCATGAAGGCTTTGAAGGGCTTGCTGATGGAAACATCCGATGGCTGCAACTGTGAGGCGAGCCCTCCTGGAATGAGCGCCATTTCCGTTTGGCACATTCGAAATTCTCTCTTGGTTGGTTCTGTGAGATGAGATCTAAGGGAGTCCAGCACCAACAAGGACGGCTTCTTCAAGGAAGCCCCCGGGCGCTTCTCCCACACGTTTCTAATCCAAAGCCTCATGCCTTCTTCGTCCAACCGACCTTTAGGGTGAACGTGGACCTTTATGCCACTCGGAATCTTCTCCTTCGGGAAAGTCTTCCTTTTAAAAATGACCAACGGCGGCAGCTTGTTTCCATCCGCGGTGCAGGCGAGGACCACAGTGGAATGATTTTTTTCAGGCCCTGAGGTTTTGATGGTTCCTGTCTCGGGACCTTCTGCTTCCACCGTTTTTGAAGGCACGTCGAAAGCGAGGGACACCTCGTCCATGTTGCCGATTTGGCCGATTTCGAAATGTTGTCTTTTCCTTTCCTTGATAACAAACCTATGAAAACTGATGATCTTCTCTTCATAATCCTCCGGCAATACTGGTCGCGTCCCAAGCCCATGCCTCTTCATAAATCGCTGGCACCACGACGTGGTCCCTTTGAAATCACGGATTTGCAACTCTTTGCTGGTCTCCACTGCTTGAATGATGATCATTTTCGTTGATAGCGCAATGCCGGCTTTTCGATGGTGCAGTACAAATTCCTTCACCCGTTCTTCTAAGGCCGGCCATTTCACAATCCCGCTGCGAAAATTGCATTTGGCCTTCGATAAGGTCTTCAGCTTTTCTTCCATTTTTCGCCACTCTCGGATGGTGCATTCTGTTGGCGGCTCTCCGAATTGCCTGGCCGCCGCCCTGTTTCCGTGTTGCTTGGCGTATTCCACAACCTTTAACTTGAAACCAGCCGTGTAGGCTCCGCGCTTTTGTTGTCTCGGTTCCTCTGGGGATGCCGGTAGTAGTGAAATACCGTAAGTATGGCAGTGAATGCCGGTGGTTAACTCAGGGCACTCTTCACGTATGATAGGGCAGACTCCATTGTCGGAAGGTTGGGATGGTTTTCTTTTTGCCTAAGTTTAAAAAAAATAAAGTAAGGTAGTATCAGTGGTGTGTAAATTTACCAATACTCTGTACTATCTGTGTGCTGTATGGTAATAATACTGGTGTTATTATCATACTGTAGTCTACAGTGCCTGGAAAAAGTATTCACACCCCTTGACATTTCCCACATTTTGTCATGTTACAACCAAAAACGTAAATGTATTTTATTGGGATTTTATGTGATAGACCAACACAAAGTGGCTCATAATTGTGAAGTGGAAGGAAAATGATACAAATAAATATGTGAAAAGTGTGGGGGGGCATTTGTATTCAGCCCCCTTTACTCTGATACCCCGAACTAAAATCTAGTGGAACCAATTGCCTTCAGAAGTCACCTAATTAGTTAACAGAGTCCACCTGTGTGTCATTTAATCTCAGTATAAATACAGCTGTTCTGTGAAGCCCCCAAAAGGTTTGTTAGAGAACCTTAGTGAACAAACAGCATCATGAAGGCCAAGGAACACACCAGACAGGTCAGGGATAAAGTTGTGGAGAAGTATAAAGCAGGGTTAGGTTATATAAAAAAATCCCCCAAGCTTTGAACATCTCACGGAGCTCTGTTCAATCCATCATCGGAAAATGGAAAGAGTATGGCACAACTGCAAACCTACCAAGACATGGCCGTCCACCTAAACTGACCGGCCGGGCAAGGAGAGCATTCATCAGAGAAGAGCCAAGAGGTCCATGGTAACTCTGGAGGAGCTGCAGAGATCCACAGCTCAGGTGGGAGAATCTGTCCACAGGACAACTATTAGTCGTGTTCTCCACAAATCTGCCCTTTATGGAAGAGTGACAAGAAGAAAGACATTGGTGAAAGAAAGTCATAAGAAGTCCTGTTTGTAGTTTGTGAGAAGCCATGTGGAGGACACAGCAAACATGTGGAAGAAGGTGATCTGGTCAGATGAGACCAACATTCAACTTTATGGCCTAAAAGTAAAACGCTATGTGTGGGGGAAAACTAACACTGCACATCACCCTGAACACACCATCCCCACCGTGAAACATGGTGGTGGCGGCATCATGTGGTGGGGATGCTTTTCTTCAGCAGGGACAGGGAAGCTGGTCAGAGTTGATGGGAGGATGGATAGAGGCAAATACAGGACAATCTTAGAAGAAAACCTGTTAGAGTCTGAAAAAGACTTGAGACTGGGGCGGAGGTTCACCTTCCAGCAGGACAACGACCCGAAACATCCAGCCAGAGCTACAAGGGAAAGGTTAAGATCAAAGCATATTCATGTGTTAGAATGGCCCAGTCACAGTCCAGACCTAAATCACATTGAGAATCTGTGGCCAGACTTGAAAATTGCTGTTCACAGACGCTCTCCATCCAATCTGACAGAGCTTGAGATATTCTACAAAGAAGAATGGGCAGAAATGTCCTCTCTAGATGTGCAAAGCTGGTAGAGACATCCCCACAAAGACTTGTAGAGAAAGGGGGTTCTACAAAGTCTTGACTCCAGGGGGCGCCATACAAATACCCCCCCCCCCACACACACTTTTCACATATTTATTTGTATCATTTTCCTTCCACTTCACAATTATGTGACACTTTGTGTTGGTCTATCACATAAAATCCCAATAAAATACATTTACAGTTTTTGGTTGTAACATGACAAAATGTGGGAAATTTCAAGGGGTATGAATACTTTTTCAAGGCATTATAATTCATTGCTCTCCCCCCTGTGCAGACTCTTTTTTTCACTCTGCTTTTTCAAACAATTTGCACCTGCCAGGTACAAGCTCTGTCATCCATGCGTCAGATTCCGGTCAGCCTCAACTCTGGCGAGCAGTGCCGAGCGTTACCATGGTTACGCTCTGATGGGCCACGAGAGTTAGACCACGGCTTCAATGTGCAGTGCAGCAGGAGGATGGCTGCCCAGAGGCCTGCGATACCAGGTCTGAGTGTCCCGGGACTCCCTGGTCCCCCCGGGCTTGTCTCTGATGGTGTCCGCTCGCCTGAGATCGCACCCAGCCCCCAAGTCGCTATGGGGTATGTACCATGGCGTTTTTGAAATATATTGGCGTATAACGCGCACACGCTATTTTCAGGCTGGAAAAGTGCGTGTTTAATACGCCGATAAATACGGTATTTATGATTTTAGATCTCTCGGAAAATATATCATCTTGTAGAGGCCGCACATCGTCTCCACATGTCAGAGTGTTCAATCACTTTATGTTCCCGACCCTCAACTCCACCTACCTGATGATGGTGAGGGATGGTGTGATCTTCCTGTGTGGAATCCATCATATCCTTGTGTCCTTCAGAAAGCTCCTCCATCACTCCATACTCCTCATCCTCTTCTCCAACAATATTACAATCCCTGGGGCTTCCGCTCTAAATATATACATGAATTTATTATAACAAACATGCTTAGGTATAAAATTTAAGTATCAGTGATTGTTCCTCATCTACCTGATGATGGTGAGGGATGGTGTGACCTTCCTGTGTGGAATCCCGGGAATACCGAGGACGGGGACATCTCTCTGGGGAGTTTCTGTAGCTGGATGACCCCACCATGGTGTCCTGGTACAGATCTTTGTGTTCTTTTGGAAACGCTGACTCCTCCATCACACCATCTTCCTCTTTTATCTCTTCTTTAACCTCAACTTTAGAATCTCTCAGGTTTCCACTCTGAATATATAATAAAAATGACATCAATTGTAACAATGCAAATAATGTACAGATCCTAATGATACTATCAGTGATTGTTCCTCATCTACCTGATGATGGTGAGGGATGGTGTGACCTTCCTGTGTGGAATCCTGGGAATACAGAGGACCGGGACATCTCTCTGGTGGGTTCCTGGTATTAGGTGACTCCATTAAAACGTCCTTGTGTCCTTCAGAAAGTTCTTTCATCACACCATATGCCTCATCCTTCTCTTTATACTCTTCTTTACCAATAATATTATCATCCCCGAGGTTTCCACTCTGAATATATAATAAAACATTCATTGTAACAAACATGCTTGTGTAAGAAATCATAACTACCATTAAGTCTTGATCGCCTACTTGATCACTTTGTGCATAGTTGTGATCTTCCTGTGTGGAATCCCGGGAATACAGAGGACGGGGACTTCTCTCTGGTGGGTTTCTGTAGCTGGATGACTCCACCATGGTGTCCTGGTACAGATCTTTGTGTCTTTTTGGAAACTCTGACTCCTCCATCACCTCATCCTCATCCTCCTCCTCTTTAATCTCTTCTTTAACCTCAACTTTGGAATCTCTCAGGTTTCCACCCTGAATATATAATAAATTTAAATCAATGGTAACAATGCAGACAATGTACAGATCCTAATGATACGATCAGTGATTGTTCCTCATCTACCTGATGATGGTGAGGGATGGTGTGATCTTCCTGTGTGGAGTCCCGGGAATACAGAGGACGGGGACATCTCTCTGGTGGGTTCCTGGTATTAGGTGGCTCCATCATATCCTTGTGTACTTCTGAAAACTCCTCCATCACTCCATACTCCTCATCCGCCTCTTTATACTCTTCTTTAACATCAATATTATCATCCCCGAGGTTTCCACTCTGAATATATAATAAAATATTCATTGTAACAAACATGCTTGTGTATAAATCATAACTACCAATAATTGTTCCTCATCTACCTGATGATAGTGAGGGATGGTGTGACCTTCCTGTGTGGAATCCCGGGAATACAGAGGACGGGGACATCTCTCTGGTGGGTTCCCATTACTGGATCCATCTGTAGGAAACACACACACTGACTGAATACATTGTTTCTATGTGTTTATCAGATGATGGGGGATCTAGGTGGACCCTCCGTACTGCTCTCTCCTTTACAATAAAATCTCCTCTTACCCGGTGATGTGAGGGGCGGCTGATTGTCCATCATGACGTCCTTGTAGAGATCCTTGTGTCCTTCTAAATACTCCCACTCCTCCATGGAGAAATAGACAGTGACATCCTGACACCTTATAGGAACCTGACACACACAATGATACAGTCACCATCCAGACACATCCCTTGTCTGTTACTGGATAATGTCCCAGAATCCTCCTCACCTCTCCTGTCAGCAACTCCATCATCTTCTTGGTGACTTCTAGAATCTTCTCCATGTTGTGTCTCTCAGGTTTTAGGGAGTCACATGGAGGCACTGTGATGGTCATATGATCACCTGACTTCACAAGAGGAAATCTCTGTATTGGAGAACCAATAGGAATATCATGTTAGAATCCCAGAATCCTCCTCACCTCTCCGGTCAGGTCTGTGTTTTATTAATGGAGATAAGAGTGATGTCATGTGACCTCCCAGAATCCCCCTCACCTCTCCGGTCAGGTCTGTTTTTTATTAATAGAGATAAGAGTGATGTCATGTGACCTCCCAGAATCCTCCTCACCTCTCCGGTCAGGTCTGTGTTTTATTAATAGAGATAAGAGTGATGTCATGTGACCTCCCAGAATCCTCCTCACCTGTCCGGTCAGGTCTGTGTTTTATTAATGGAGATAAGAGTGATGTCATGTGACCTCCCAGAATCCTCCTCACCTCTCCGGTCAGGTCTGTGTTTTATTAATAGAGATAAGAGTGATGTCATGTGACCTCCCAGAATCCTCCTCACCTCTCCGGTCAGCAGGTAGATGATCTCCAGGGTGAGGTTTAGTATCTTCTCAGTCATGTGACTCCGGTCCTCCTCCACCCTCATTTCCACCATCATCTATGAAGGTTTCCCTGCGGACAGATAACATTAATAACAGAATTATCTGGATTTGTAGTACAATAATAGGATGAGTAGATCAGGAGGAAATGTGTAGGTCAGTATGTGTTTCAGTACTATGGCCCCCAGTGGGAATACATTTAATATGGACTGTTTAGTGTTTGCTAACATTCTTGGGGTCTGGGGATCTTCTCTGATTTGGCATCCTGGATTGCGAATTCTAATATCTATGTTGGGTGTGCTGTGTTGGCTTTGTTTGGTTTAGTTTTAGAACTTCAGACAAGGAATGATGAATCGGGTCTTCTGCTTTCTTGAATGGTTTTGCTCTGAGACACTGTAGCAGGGTCAGTATGGAAAGGATTTGTTGATTCTGGATGGAGGGATATTAGGAGAAGTTGTCAGGTCAGTGTGATGTCAAAGGTTTTGCTGACTCTGTATGGAGAGCCGTTGGGAGGAGGAGCTGTGAGGTCAGTATGATGTCATAGGAAGTGATCACTAAAGTAGTAGAACAATGGGAGGAAGAGCTGTGAGGTCAGTGTGATGTCATAGGATTTTCTGACTCTGGATGGAGGGACATTGGGGGGAGGAGCTGTGAGGTCAGTGTGATGTCATAGGATTTTCTGACTCTGGATGGAGGGACATTGGGGGGGAGGAGCTGTGAGGTCAGTGTGATGTCATAGGATTCTCTGACACTGGATGGAGGGACATTGGGGGAGGAGCTGTGAGCTCACTGTGATCTGTGTGCTGTGTTGGCTTTGTTTGGTTTAGTTTTAGAACTTCAGACAAGGAATGATGAATCGGGTCTTCTGCTTTCTTGAATGGTTTTGCTCTGAGACACTGTAGCAGGGTCAGTATGGAAAGGATTTGTTGATTCTGGATGGAGGGATATTAGGAGAAGTTGTCAGGTCAGTGTGATGTCAAAGGTTTTGCTGACTCTGTATGGAGAGCCGTTGGGAGGAGGAGCTGTGAGGTCAGTATGATGTCATAGGAAGTGATCACTAAAGTAGTAGAACAATGGGAGGAAGAGCTGTGAGGTCAGTGTGATGTCATAGGATTTTCTGACTCTGGATGGAGGGACATTGGGGGGAGGAGCTGTGAGGTCAGTGTGATGTCATAGGATTTTCTGACTCTGGATGGAGGGACATTGGGGGGGAGGAGCTGTGAGGTCAGTGTGATGTCATAGGATTCTCTGACACTGGATGGAGGGACATTGGGGGAGGAGCTGTGAGCTCACTGTGATCTCATCGGATTTATTGACACAGGATGGGGGGACATTCGGAGAAGGAACTTTGAGGGTCTCTGTATGCAGCTCCTATGTAAACCAAATCATTGTTCTTGGGTGCGCCCCACCTATCCTAAGCTGAATAGTGAACTTTGAGCTTTACCATACAATTTTTTTTCAAAAATCTGTGGAAGGAAGCTACCGTGTGAGCAGGTGACTTCGGGAGGAGCGTAGTGTAAGTACCAGCTGGTTTTCTAGAGCTATTGACGGTGGAGATGGATTTCGCTGCGTGCTGGTGCCAAGTTTGACCCTACAGGTTAACTGTGGTGCACCTCATCTCTCCGCCATGGAAGAGGACATGGAGGAAGAGATGAGGAGGAGATCCAGGAATCAGGATAAAGGTCAGGGCAGGCAAACGATGAGCGCATCCAAGAGACGAAGCCGGGGTCACTACACGGAAAATCGATCCAAGAAAATAACAGGCAAGACGAGAAATAGCAAGAAGGAGCTCAGAGACAAATGAGAATGTTAATAGGGCAATGGGAGCCAATCTATTATATATGTGTTTATCATCATCTGCTGGAGATAAAAGACATCACAGTGACTATGGAGGAAGAGGACAGACATGACGGGGGAGTTACTGGGTGTAAATAGAAAATAAGATCTTATTACCTCCTCCACTGCCACTTCCAGCAATGTGTCCTCTCTACTTCCTCCCGACTCACCTCTCACTTGAAACTTCCTCTTTATATCTGACGTCACTTCCTGTTTGTCCCTGACATCACTTCCTGTCTTCCATAGAGACTTCCTGTCTGGGTAGAAGTGAGATCACCATCTTGTGGAGCTCAGAGGAACTACAGCCCCGAGTAACGTCTCGTAGTGTGAACACGGTCTTGTGCTGTGTGTGTATGTACTGTATATCCTTATAGATGAGGTCATCTCCACTCCCACCAAGGGGGGTAGAGTTAAAAAAAAAACTGCTCAGGATGAGCAATTTTGGCACCTTTGATTTTGCAGCATAATTGATTAGTTTTTTAGTCATACTTAGCCTGCATAGAAGAAATATCCCTGCAAAAACTTATCTACCTTCATGAAAACCTTCCCATGTGGCTTTGCAATCCCTGAGATGCCCCCATTCCTCATCAGATGTACCCAACAGCAAACAGTCTATCTCTACTGCAACAGATCAGCCAAGCAGATGAGGACGGGACTCCACACCCCATTACAGATGGGATTGGAAATCACCCCGTCTCTTTTAGCATATCCCACCTTTGGCACAAGGATATAAAGAGAGAAAGTGGAAGTAAGTGGCTCCTCACCCTCACGTTTGGGCAATTCCCATCTATTCTATTTTTTTCTATGCTATTCTTTTCTATTTCCTTATTTTCTATTTTATTTCTTTTCTGTTCTTTTCTGTTTTATCCTTTTCTATTATTTTCTATTCTATTCCTTTATTTTCATTTTTTTTCTATTCTTTTCTATTCTCTTATTTTCTACTCTATTCTTTTATTTTCTATTTGATTCTGTTTTACTTTATTCTTTTCTATTCTATTCCTTTATTTTCTATTCTATTTCACTGTATTATTTTCTGTTCTGTTTTATTCTATTCTATTCTATTCTTTTCAAAATTCGAATATCGGAAGACGGATATATTCTAACACTAATGCACACAGTCTTCGAAGGAAATCAGCAATATGTTTATATTTCATATTTGTTTTTGAATTCGATTCAAGATCGAATTTCTGACAGAATTTAATTTAGTTATTTCGGATTTGCTTAAATTCACTACTATTGTAATTCAGGTGTATCCGAATTTCCGAATAACAAAAAATGTATCCAAATTTCGAATTGGAACGAAACTGACCACACATGCCTAATATGGATTTGGTCTTCATCTAGGAGCATGTTCTGAACACAAAGTCTACAAGTCTTTCTCTGTGAGCTTCCCACCAGCACTGCTTACACATGTAAGAGTTTATTTCTGTATTTTCATTGCCAAGTCTGATTATGAAAGCTGCACAAACATGGACTCTTCTCAGCAATGTCTCTGTGACTCGGCCAGGGTGACATGCGGCTGCATAGCATAGTCTCCAAAAGTAATGTTAAGGGAAAAGATCCATAAGCCACTCATCATGAAGGAGACTCGTGTGCATGAAGTTAGATGAATGGCAGCTTTAGCCCGGACCCCAGACAGGCCACACCCCCAATGCATTTCGCTCCGCCCCTTGGAGCTAGCTGAGAATCACTGCTTCAGCAAAACAGTTCAACACACAGCCACTTGCATCTATCCCCATAAGCAGAGTCACTCACAGTGAAGTCCAGCGTAGCTCTAGTTACACAGGTGAATGGTTGGAGGGAACCAGGGACAAAGGGCCATGGAACTGAGTACCCCAGCAGCAATCAGGGATGGTTTCCTCTTCTAAAGGAAGCTGCATGCCATTAGGCTGGGGCTTAGCTGCCTGCACCCTGGTTCTGACAGAAGAGGTGCTTTCACCTGCCTGCAGATCGTTTCACCAGCAAACTCATTCAGTGTGTTTCTCTATGTTAGCTCTGATGTGAAAGTGAGGAAGAAAGATGATCTTGTGGTTGGAGGTGGTGATGGTGCAAAGGAGGAATTACGGGTGGAATGATAGATGGGATATTGAATGTAGTTGGTGTTCCGGAAACACGGCTTGACTCCTCACAAGACTGGGCTGTTTGTATTCATGCCGATCCTCTTGTTTAGAGGGACATGGAACATAGGAAAGATAAGTGTGATGTGAAAGTGAGGAAGAAAGATGATCTTTTGGTTGGAGATGTGGTTGGTGTTCCAGAAACACGACTTGGCTCCTCACAAGACTGGACTGCTTGTATTCCAGTAGAAGGACGATGCTCCGAAACATGTCGGGTTGCTCCTGCCTTTAAATGCCCTGTTACCACGCGATGATATTTTATTTCTTGTGATCACGTTTTACCCATTGAGGTGCACTGTTTGGCACCTTTTCAGATTTTAATAAAGCTTTTTTTTAACTGATTCATGCCCTTTGTGGAGGATTTTTTTCTTATCTCCCCTCATGAACGGGACCTTGCTGAGCCCCAACCATTTCCACTTTCAAACCCCTTCCATGTGAGAGAGAGATCCTGAGAGACCGGGAATTTCCATACCATCGTACGGCGATCCTGATCCTGGATGCGACTTCCCGTCAGGACTCCCCCAGCCAGATACCCTTGGGATCGGTGTATCCCTCAAGCCTGTATGACACTCCACTATATGGTGACTGTGTCTACCTTTTCCGGTAAGGATATTCATTTCTACCGATTACAGTTCCCATTGTGAAATTAGAAGACTCATGTGCAGAGTGTCTCCTTATACAGAGCCCTCTCCAGTCCCCACTTTACGTGGAGGCAAGACACCATCTACGCCCATGAACCCCCATGTGCGTTTGGGACCAACAGATGATTCACTATACACCTATGGACTTTTTTTCTTAATATGGTTACATATTAGATTTTTACCTATCACCTTACTTAATGGGTATAGTTTTTCTTTTTAGCACTTCCCCACAGATATAAACTGTTCATTTATATGCACTTTTTGAGCGCTGCATGTTTTTTACTTCATTTTCCCTGTACATTGTCTACCACTTTGTTACATGCCAGCAGCCACTATCTATATTATTTTCTGTAATAGCGCAATTATTGTTTGGTTTTATTGTTTTCATGCCGATCCTCTTGTGCGACTCCAGCCAGGCCACACCCCCAATGCATTTCGCTCTGCCCCTTGGAGCTTAATCACAGGGAACATAAGACTCTATAACAACAAAACCTAGCTGAGAATCACTGCTTCAGTGAAACAGTTCAACACACAGCCACTTGCAATTATCCCCATAAGGAGAGTCCCTGACAGTGAAGCCCAGCATAGCTCTGGTAACACAGGTGAAAGGTGGGAGGGAACCAGGGAGAAAGGGCCATGGCACTGTAAAGGGAGTACCCCAGCAGCAATCAGGAATGGGTTCCTCTTCTAAAGGAAGCTGCATCCTATTAGGCTGGGGCTCAGGTGCCTGCACCCTGGTTCTGACAGAAGAGGGGCTTGCACCTGGCTGCAGATCTTTTCACCAGCAAACTCATCAAGTGCGTTTCTCTATGTTAGATGTGAAAGTGAGGAAGAAAGATGATCTTATGATTGGTGTTCTGGAAACACGGCTTAACTCCTCATAAATCTGGGCTGTTTGTAGTCATGCTGATCCTCTTGTTTAGAGGGACACGGGACGAAGAAAAGATGGAGGGGGGTACTACTAAGACGCAAATTAAGACTAAAACTAAAACCTACAGGATGGACCTTACTTGTCGTGTTAGAAAAAGGAATAAAGGAAAAGAAAAGAACATTTCATCATATAAATCTGAAGGACGACTTTTATCAATCAACTTACAAAGAATATCTAAAGTTTAAGAGTTTAAATATTTAATCCTCATCTGTTTTATGCTAATAGAACAAGTTAATATATTTACATTTCTATAAGGGTTAATACGAAATGGTACAACTGAAAATGTCATATTTTTCACTTTCATCCAGCAGGGGGCACACTCCAAGCAAATGAAGCTGCCTTTGCAGGCTGAAAACTACTGCACTGAAATTAGCAGTCCTGTCATGTAGTCTGATCTCCCCTTCTCTTCATCCTCAAGCAATATCTAGTTTCTCTCTCACCATGATGTCTTCCATTGAAGCTTCTGCTGAAGATCAGACTACACTGCTAGAGAGACCCAACCAGCAGTGACACTCCCTCCTTCTCTCTCCTAGAGGGACCCAACCAGCAGTGACACCCCCTCCTTCTCTCTCCTAGAGGGATCCAACCAGCAGTGACACCCCTCCTTCTCTCTCCTAGAGGGACCCAACCAGCAGTGACACCCCCTCCTTCTCTCTCCTAGAGGGACCCAACCGGCAGTGACACCCCCTCCTTCTCTCTCCTAAAGGGACCCAACCAACAGTGACACCCCCTCCTCTCTCCTAGAGGGACCCAACCAGCAGTGACACCCCCTCCTTCTCTCTCCTAGAGGGACCCAACCAGCAGTGACACCCCGTCCTTCTCTCTCCTAGAGGGACCCAACCGGCAGTGACAACCCCTCCTTCTCTCTCCTAGAGGGACCCAACCAGCAGTGACACCCCCTCCTTCTCTCTCCTAGAGGGACCCAACCAGCAGTGACACCCCCTCCTTCTCTCTCCTAGAGGGACCCAACCAGCAGTGACACCCCCTCCTTCTCTCTCCTAGAGGGACCCAACCAGCAGTGACACCCCCTCCTTCTCTCTCCTAGAGGGACCCAACCAGCAGTGACACCCCCTCCTTCTCTCTCCTAGAGGGACCCAACCAGCAGGGACACCTCCTCCTCTCTCCTAGAGGGACCCAACCAGCAGTGACACCCCCTCCTTCTCTCCTAGAGAGACCCAACCAGCAGTGACACCCCCTCCTTCTCTCTCCTAGAGGGACCCAACCAGCAGTGACACCCCCTCCTTCTCTCCTAGAGAGACCCAACCAGCAGTGACACCCCCTCCTTCTCTCCTAGAGAGACCCAACCAGCAGTGACACCCCCTCCTTCTCTCTCCTAGAGGGACCCAACCAGCAGTGACACCCCCTCCTTCTCTCTCCTAGAGGGACCCAACCAGCAGTGACACCCCCTCCTTCTCTCTCCTAGAGGGACCCAACCAGCAGTGACACCCCCTCCTTCTCTCTCCTAGAGGGACCCAACCAGCAGTGACACCCCCTCCTTCTCTCTCCTAGAGGGACCCAACCAGCAGTGACACCTCCTCCTTCTCTCTCCTAGAGGGACCCAACCAGCAGTGACACCCCCTCCTTCTCTCTCCTAGAGGGACCCAACCAGCAGTGACACCCCCTCCTTCTCTCTCCTAGAGGGACCCAACCAGCAGTGACACCCCCTCCTTCTCTCTCCTAGAGGGACCCAACCAGCAGTGACACCCCCTCATTCTCTCTCCTAGAGGGACCCAACCAGCAGTGACACCCCCTCCTTCTCTCTCCTAGAGGGACCCAACCAGCAGTGACACCCCCTCCTTCTCTCTCCTAGAGGGACCCAACCAGCAGTGACACCCCCTCCTTCTCTCTTCTAGAGGGACCCAACCAGCAGTGACACCCCCTCCTTCTCTCTCCTAGATGGACCCAACCAGCAGTGACAACCCTCCTCCTCTCTCCTAGAGGGACCCAACCAGCAGTGACACCCCCTCCTTCTCTCTCCTAGAGGGACCCAACCAGCAGTGACACCCCCTCCTTCTCTCTCCTAGAGGGACCCAACCAGCAGTGACACCCCCTCCTTCTCTCTCCTAGAGGGACCCAACCAGCAGTGACACCCCTTCCTTCTCTCTCCTAGAGGGACCCAACCAGCAGTGACACCCCCTCCTTCTCTCTCCTAGAGGGACCCAACCAGAAGTCACACCCCCTCCTTCTCTCTCCTAGAGGGACTCAACCAGCAGTGACACCCCCTCCTTCTCTCTCCTACCAGAGGAAGACAGAACTTTGAACTCTTTAGTGATCTCTGATTTTCTTATAAAGTGTTTCTTCCATGATAAAGATCAGAGGAGCGCTCAGCCACATGTTTTCTGAGGTGTATATCAAGGTGTGCTTCTTCCCAGTGTGAGATCTCTGATGTACGGCAAAATATGATCCATATAGAAGACATTTCCCGCACTCAGGACACTAATACACCTCGAAGGTTGTGTGGGTTCTCTTGGTAAGACAAAAAACATTTCCCGCACTCAGAGCAAGAATACGGTTTTCCCACTGTGTGAGATTTTTAGATGTTTGACAAGTGCTGATTTCCGTAGATAACATTTTCCGCACACAGGGCAGGAAAACAACTTCTGCCTCGTGTGGCATATCTGATGTACAGTAAGATTAGACTTCTGTGAAAAACATTTCCCGCACTCGGGACAGGAATACGGCTTCTCACCTGAGTGAGATCTCTCATGTGCATTAAGATGGGACCTCTGTGAAAAAGTTTTCCCGCACTCAGGGCAGGAATACGGCCTCTCCCCAGTGTGAGATCTTTGATGTATAACAAGGTCTGTTTTCCGTGTATAACATTTTCCGCACTCGGAGCAGGAATACGGCTTCTCGCCCGTGTGTAATTTCTGATGTCTGTAAAGATTGGTCCTCTGTGAAAAAAACTGCCCGCACACTGGGCAGGAAAACGGCCTCTCCCCCGTATGGGATCTTTGATGTATAACAAGTTCTGAATTCTTTGAGAAACATTTCCCGCACTCAGCACAGGAATACGGCTTCTCACCTGTGTGAGATCTCTGATGTATAGTAAGATTCAAGTCAGAGTAATATCTTTTCCCGCACTCGGCACAGGAAACTGTTTCCTCCCCTTGAGCTCTGGCACCATCCCTCACAGTACGAGGTTGCTCAGAGTCAGAGGGATTCCATGGTCTATCCACACTGTGAAGTCCACCATCCATAGTGGAGATCATTGTCTTTTCTCCCCCACAATCTCCTGTGATGTCCTCATCTTCCATTTTACAACCTGGAGATAAAGTGAGAAGATCCTTTGAGGGTTTCTCCATGGCGTGTCCTGGAAAAATATAAAAACATCATCAATAGATATGAGAGGGTTAGTTCACTTCCATCAAGATTCCATCTGGATCAGGCAGATATGAGTGAGGAGATGTTCTCTGTGGAGGTCCCAACCAGCTGGGACTCTCCCCCCTCTTCAGTCAAAGGGCCTTTGGTCCTCCTCCCAGATCACTTCTACATTTACACAGCCTTGTCAGAAGAGCAGGAACCAATGGGGACTGGGAGGTCCATGCTCTTTACACAACCACAAGCCTAGGCACTGGGTCATGTGACCTCTGATAAACAAGAGGGTCAAAGTTCAGACTTGAAGACCTTTTTAGCATAGAACAAGTGACCATAGGCCTAGGCTTCTATTGCTTAATTCTCAACCTACTCTGGACCAATCAGTGAGCAGTAACAGAGGAGAGATAAGAGAAGAATATATTATTGGTCACCTGTGTTGATCTCTGTAGGAGTGTCCTCCTCTATGAATGTCCTCGTCATTCCAGCCTCCGCCGTACATTGCTGATCATCCCTCACATACGTCTCTTCTACTTCATCCTCAACTTTTATGTTCATCAGATCTTCACCCTAAACCAAGAGAAAAAAAATAATAAAGTGTTTGTACTTATGGCAAAATCTATTTCTTGGAGTCCATTGAAGGACACAGAAAACGGTTGGGTTCTACTGCCATCTACAGGATGTTGGGGCATTGACAAACCTAAAAGTTCTAAGACAGCGGCCATATAACCCCCCCCCTCCTCCGCAGCTAACTAACCAGTACCCTCAGGTCTGGAAAGAGCCGAGAAGCAGAAGGTCACAATCCAGACTAGTCCTGCATATCTAGTCTGGCCTGGTCCTGGTTGCAAAGATTGCTGTGAAAACACAAATAACGATACCTACCCCACAGGGACCAGCTCAAGTTTCTATGTCAATAAAGAATCTCGATTAAAGTCACTGGGAAAAAAAAATTCAAAAAAGAAAGAAAGGCTAACAAATAAAGACTTTTTTTCCAGCAGAGCTGAAAAAGGTGTCTATCCTCCTAGTACAAAAAGCAAAAAAAAAAAAAACGAAGGCATTCTGTGTAAAGGAAGGCTTATACATTGGCTGGTGTACTATTTTTCTGTTTGCCAGTGTCCTAACCTCCTATAGGCAGCAGTTTAACCCAACTGTTTCTGAATTCCTGCGTCCCTCAATGGACAAGAAAGAGAACTAAACAGAAGTATTTATGATGTGAGATCACATAGAAAATATCATCTTGTAGAGTCCACACCTCGTCTCCACATGTCAGAGTGTTCAATCACTTTATGTTCCCGACCCTCAACTCCACCTACCTGATGATGGTGAGGGATGGTGTGACCTTCCTGTGTGGAATCCCGGGAATACAGAGGACGGGGACATCTCTCTGGTGGGTTCCTGTTACTGGATGACTCCACCATGGTGTCCTCGTAGAGATCTTTGTGTACTTCCTTCACCCTACCATCCTCTTCTTTTATTTCTTCTTTAACCTCAACTTTAGAATCTCTCAGGTTCCCACTCTGAATATATAATAAAAATGACATCAATTGTAACAATGCAGATAATGTACAGATCCTAATGATACTATCAGTGATTGTTCCTCATCTACCTGATGATGGTGAGGGATGGTGTGATCTTCCTGTGTGGAATCCCGGGAATACAGGGGACGGGGACATCTCTCTGGTGGGTTTCTGCTACTAGGTGGCTCCATCATATCCTTGTGTCCTTCTGAAAATTCCTTCATCTCACCATACTCCTCATCCTCCTCTTTATACTCTTCTTTTACAACAATATTATAATTCCCGAGGTTTCCACTCTGAATATATAATAAAACATTCATTGTAACAAACATTATTGTGTATAAATCATAACTACCAATAATTGTCAATCATCTACCTGATGATGGTGAGGGATGGTGTGATCTTCCTGTGTGGAATCCCAGGAATACAGAGGACGGGGGCATCTCTCTAGTGGGGTTCTGTAGCTGGATGACTCCCCCATGGTGTCCTGGTACAGATCTTTGTGTTCTTCCTCCATCACCCCATCCTCATCATCCTCCTCTTTTATTTCTTCTTTAACCTCAACTTTAGAATCTCTCAGGTTCCCACTCTGAATATATAATAAAAATGACATCAATTGTAACAATGCAGATAATGTACAGATCCTAATGATACTATCAGTGATTGTTCCTCATCTACCTGATGATGGTGAGGGATGGTGTGACCTTCCTGTGTGGAATCCCGGGAATACAGAGGACGGGGACATCTCCCTGGTGGGTTCCCATTACTGGATCCATCTGTAGGAAACACACACACTGACTGAATACATTGTTTCTATGTGTTTATTAGATGATGGGGGATCTAGGTGGACCCTCCGTACTGCTCTCTCCTTTACAATAAAGTCTCCTCTTACCCGGTGATGTGAGGGGCGGCTGATTGTCCATCATGACGTCCTTGTAGAGATCCTTGTGTCCTTCCAAATACTCCCACTCCTCCATGGAGAAATAGACAGTGACATCCTGACACCTTATAGGAACCTGACACACACAATGATACAGTCACCATCCAGACACATCCCTTGTCTGTTACTGGATAATGTCCCAGAATTCCCAGAATCCTCCTCACCTCTCCTGTCAGCAGCTCCATCATCTTCTTGGTGACTTCTAGAATCTTCTCCATGTTGTGTCTCTCAGGTTTTAGGGAGTCACATGGAGGCACTGTGATGGTCATATGATCACCTGACTTCACAAGAGGAAATCTCTGTATTGGAGAACCAATAGGAATATCATGTTAGAATCCCAGAATCCTCCTCACCTCTCCGGTCAGGTCTGTGTTATATTAATAGAGATAAGAGTGATGTCATGTGACCTCCCAGAATCCTCCTCACCTCTCCGGTCAGGTCTGTGTTTTATTAATAGAGATAAGAGTGATGTCATGTGACCTCCCAGAATCCTCCTCACCTCTCCGGTCAGCAGGTAGATGATCTCCAGGGTGAGGTTTAGTAACTTCTCAGTCATGTGACTCCGGTCCTCCTCTATCCTCATTAGTGCCGTCATCTGTGAAGGTTTCCCTGTAGACGGATAACATTGATAACAGAGAATCATCTGGATTGGTTGTAGAATACTATAGGGATATCAGGAGGTAATATGAAGGACAGTATGAATTATAGAACTATGGCCCCCAGTGGGAATATATTTAATCCGGACTGTTTAGTGTTTGCTATGTTTTTCTACTTGGTCACAAATCACATTTTTTAATGTTGGGTTTGTTTTGTTTCTGGCCTCGTTTAGTTTTGCTATGACGGGGTTTACTGGGTGTAAATAGAAAATAAGATCTTATTACCTCCTCTGCTGCCACTTCCAGCAATGTCTCCTCTCTACTTCCTCCCGACTCACCCGGAATTTCCTGTCTTTATCTGACATCACTTCCTGTCTTACATAGAGACTTCCTTTCTTTATGGTATAAGCGAGATCCCCACCTTGTGGAGATCAGAGGAACTGCAGATCCAAGAAACGTCTCGTAATGTGAACACGGCCTTGTGCTGTGTGTGCATGTACTGTATATCCTTATAGATGGGCTCATCTCCACTCCCACCAAAGGGGGAGAGAAATATATTACTGGTCGGGATGAATGGAGGGATTTTGGCACCTTTGATTTTTCAGCAAAATTGATTTAGGATTTGGTCATAATTAGAGTTGCCACCTCATCCCTTTAAAACCAAACACATATTAATTATACAGGTTCTGTGGCTGATTAAGGTGGTAATTAAACTCACTTGGTGCCTTATCTGCATTAAATTAGCCTCAGAACCTGTGTAATTCATATGTGTTTGGGTTTAAAGGGATGAGGTGGCAACCCTAGTCATAATCAAACTCTAGTTTTTCACTATGTGGCACTGCTTGGGAGAAATTGGCTTGAGAAAAAAATGTTTATATTGATGAAAATCTTCCCATGTGGCTTTGCAAGCCCTGTGATGGCCCCAGTCATCCAAAGAATGGATCAGGTGGTGGAATATGGATGACGTGGGTCACCCCCTCACTGTTCTCATCTCATCAGATGTGCCCAGCAGAAAGCAGTCCACCTCTACTGCAGCAGAGCAACCAGACAGATCAGGGGGTGTGGGCCATACCCCAGTACAGATGGGATGGGGAATCACCCCTCCTATTTATGTATGTCCCACCTCTGGTATATGAATGGAACCCAACAGAGAGTAAAGGATGGAAATGGCCCCTGCTCCCCGGGATGCGGTGGTGGAAGATTAGCTATGTAAAATGGGGAGGATGCAGCATAGGATCCCAGTATGGCAGCATGGGGGAGTGGGCAACCAGGGCAAATATGTGATATGTGGTATCTAAAAGTCCTGCTAGGAATCCCATGATGGCAACAGCCAGTATATGAAAGGATGCCACTTGGAAAAACCAGGGGGGAGGGGGGTTCTGGGTTTCCAGGCAGAGGGGCCAGTGGTTCATGAATGGGACACAATAATGTGCACAATATCTAGTCCCATGTTTTCGGTAACAAGGTCACAAGAAAAGGAAAGACTGGTAGGTTGACTGATGTGTTGGTTGGACTCATGGAGGAGACGTAGGTGGAATAGGTGTAGTACGTTGCTCTATGGAAACCAGCAGTTTGGCATAGGCATGGAAAAAAAATCAGTCCGTGACACAACTACACTGCCCTGACATCCTGTTCTGGGGACAGTGATCATTTTGACCCTCCTGGATTGAATGGAATTTGTTGGAAGGCAACATGATTTAATATCATATTTCTGGAGTTTCTTTCTCGTTGATACAACCAAGCATTTGCTTTCTTGGGGGCGGTCTGGAATGTCTTTGTAGCATATCTGAAAGAAGAGATCGGGCCTCCATCAAAGCTGAACAGCTCTTGGCTCCGGACCGTCTGTTGCTATAACGCAAACTTGAAAGGGACCATAGCTGACAAGATGATTGATGAATGTCCTGCTACAGAAGATCAAAGGCATTGAAGATTGACCAGGATACATAGACATGGACAATGCTGCCCCTAGAGGCCAATACAGCAGGACGGACAGTAATATAATATATTGAGGAGGACTGCCCCATAAATATGTGATTTGTCAAAAGTCTAGATGGGAGGGTAATGGGGTTGGGTCTGGATAGTGTATGATTGAAGTATAAAGGACTGAACAAGTTAGAGAGCTATCTCTTTTTACCATCTGAGCCTAGCCGACGATACAAAACCTCGAAGAAAGCAGAGTGATAAGTATCTTTGATATTCTTGTATTATATGTTCTGTTGGTATATGTTTTGTAATATCTTTCTTTATTATTTTCATGTTAGCATTTCCTATTTTCTTGGGAAATAAATAAGACTTTGTTTTATTAAGCAGCGTGCTTGGTTTCATAGATAACCTTGTATTATTGTGATATCAACAGTAACATGTGATCAGAGTTTTAAAAGATTAGCTAACTAGGGGGATAGACAAGGTATTACATAGGTGCAATAAATATAGGGAATCCGTAACCACCCTCAAATAATATTTATTGTACCAATTACTTCAGAGTTCATCATCATTCAAACCACTTCATGTGATCCAATTACATCATAGACCCTCCCCAGTGGGGACAAGCCATGTCATTTCTATGCAGCATTCATGACCACCCACTGTTGACATAGAGATAAGAGGACCCAGGACATTGTGTGATGGACAGGAAAGAATGTTTACTCAATATGGAGCTGGACTTTAATTGCTTCAGCATTTATATATGGCCCGGAGGTCAGAGGATGGCAGATTCCTTCAGTGGCTTTACACAGGTCTTCTGCTGCTCTTCAGTTTCCTTTTAAATGGGAACCTCAAGCTGTGGACCTTCACCTGGCATATCTATGTATGTAAGAAGGATGAGAGTGGCACACGGCTTTTATAAGTCCTGTAAAGATTTATGGATCTCAAAGCAAGGAAGTCAAACAGGTAAACACTCACGTGTTTCTGGGGCTCCATCAAAGCTGAACAGCTCTTGGCTCAGGACCGTCTGTTGCTATAACGCAAACTTGAAAGGGACCATAGCTGACAAGATGATTGATGAATCTCCTGCTACAGAAGATCAAAGGATTAAAGGCACTGAAGATTGACCAAGATACATAGACATGGACAATGCTGCCCCTAGATGCCAATACAGCAGGACGGACAGTAATATAATATATTGAGGAGGACTGCCCCATAAATATGTGATTTGTCAAAAGTCTAGATGGGAGGGTAATGGGGTTGGGTCTGGATGGTGTATGATTGAAGTATAAAGGACTGAACAAGTTAGAGAGCTATCTCTTTTTACCATCTGAGATAACTCCCTACATCAGGGCTAAGAAAGCAAAGTAACATAATGGTAGAAGATTAATCTACCCAGAACTAGAATAATCGTATTCACTTTGCTTTGTTTTTAGCCCTGATTAAGGAGGCATTAACAAACCCCCAAATTCTGTTGACTTTTTACTTGTTTGACTTCTCACTTTGCAGTTCATAAATCTCTACAGGACTTTTCATAAAGTCGTGTGACACTCTCAACCCTTCCTTTGTACTAAAGGACTTATATATTATTATTATTATTGTTTTTATACAGGATTTATATAGTGCCGACAGTTTACACAGCGCTTGACAACATTAAGGGCAGACAGTACAATTACAATACAATATAATAGAGGAGGAATCAGAGGGCCCTGCTCCTTAGAGCTTACAATCTTAAAGGGAGGGTCAAGTGATTCAGTAATAGTAATAACTGTGGGGGATGGGCTGATGAAGAAAAATACATTTACAGTTGTTAGGTGGGGCAGGATAGGCCTCTCTGAAGAGATGAGTTTTCAGAACAGAGGAGTAGATAATTGGACAGATTGGGGTAAGGAGTTCCAGAGCATGGGAGAGGCTCAGGAGAAGTCCAGGAGGCGAGCATGGGAGGAGGTGACAAGGGAGTTAGAGAGCAGGAGGTCTTTAGAGGAATGAAGAGAACGATTAGGTTGGTATTTTGAAGACTAGGTTAGTGATGTAGCTAGAGGCAGAGTTGTGGATAACTTTGTAAGTTGTTGTTAGTATCTTTAATTTGTATTGGTTGGGTGAACGGAAACCAGTGATGGGATTGGCAGAGAGGGGTGGAGGACACTAAATGGAGGTCAGTGGTGGGATTGGCAGAGAGGGGTGGAGGACACTGAATGGAAGCCAGTGGAGGGACTGGAAGAGAGGGGTGGAGGACACTGAATAGAAGCCAGTGAGGGGATTGGCAGAGAGGGGTGGAGGACACTGAATAGAAGCCAGTGAGGGGATTGGCAGAGAGGGGTGGAGGACACTGAATGGAAGCCAGTGGAGGGATTGGCAGAGAGTGGTGGAAGACATTGAATGGAAGCCAGTGGAGGGATTGGCAGAGAGAGATGGACACTGAATGGGAGCCAGTGGTGGGATCAGCAGAGTGGAGTGGAGGAATTCTCACCCACTCCTGTGTGTGCAGTGTGCTGATCCCTACATGGATCTCTTACCAGTGCTGGCAGTGTACTGATCCCCCCATGGATCTCCTACCAGTGCTGGCAGTGTGCTGTTCCCCCAATGGATCTCTTACCAGTGCTGGCAGTGTGCTGATCCCCCATGGATCTCTTACCAGTGCTGGCAGTGTGCTGATCCCCCATGGATCATTTACCAGTGCTGGCAGTGTGCTGATCCCCCCCATGGATCTCTTACCAATGCTGGCAGTGTGCTGATGCCCCCGTGATTCTCTTACCAGTGCTGGCAGTGTGCTGATGCCCCCGTGATTCTCTTACCAGTGCTGGCAGTGTGCTGATGCCCCCGTGATTCTCTTACCAGTGCTGGCAGTGTGCTGATCCCCCCATAGATCTCTTACCAGTGCTGGCAGTGTGCTGATCTACCATGGATCTCCTACCAATGCTGGCAGTGTGCTGATCCCCCCATTGATCTCTTACCAGTGCTGGCAGTGTGCTGATCCCCCATGGATCTCTTACCAATGCTGGCAGTGTGCTGATCCCCCCGTGATTCTCTTACCAGTGCTGGCAGTGTGCTGATCCCCCATGGATCTCTTACCAGTGCTGGTAGTGTGCTGATTCTCCCATGGATCTCTTACCAGTGCTGGCAGTGTGCGGATCCTCCCATGGATTTCTTACCAGTACTGGCAGTGTGCTGATCCTCCCATGGATCTCTTACCAGTCTGCTAGTGTGCTGATTCTCCCCCACTTCTCTCTTCTTTGTGTGCAGCATGTTGATCCTTTCCTCTCCTGGGTATGTGCCAGTCTTTTTCCTGGTTACATTGTACGGTATATTGGCCTCACGATCAGTCCAAGATGTGGGATGAGCGATCTCCAGAATCTCACAACTTCAATGAATTTCTGTGCCTTCTTTTTGGTAGTAGGGGGTGACCCTCCCTGGGTAGTTTATGTAACTGTCTCTGGAATTTTTCTCTCTGTCTATAGCCCATCCCCTGTTCTCCATGTATTGTATCAGAAAGTGCAGTGCTTCAGTTAGATCCTTCTTTGTCCAGAGATCATAATGTCATTGATATAGTGGAACACACAGATTTTTAAATCCAGGGTGCTCAAAGAAAGAATCCTGCCAAATTAGAGGAGTTGATGATTTCAGTGATGAGAATGGGGTTGGTGTTTCAGAAACACGGCTTGACTCCTCACAAGACTGGGCTGTTTGTATTCATGCTGATCCTCTTGTTTTGAGGGACACAGGACATAGAAAAGATGGAGGAGGGGTTCTTTATGTTATGTGTGATGTGAAAGTGAGGAAGAAAGATGATCTTGTAGTTGGAGAGGTGGTTGGTGTTCCAGAAACACTGCTTGACTCCTCACAAGACTGGGCTGTTTATATTCATGCTGATCCTCTTGTTTAGAGGGACACAGGACATAGAAAAGAGTGAGGGGGTTTCTCTATGTTAGATGTGAAAGTGAGGAAGAAAGATGATCTTATGGTTGGAGATGTGGTTGGTGTTCCAGAAACACGGCTTGGCTCTTCACAAGACTGGGCTGTTTATATTTATGCTGATCCTCTTTTTTAGAGGGACACGGGACATGGAAAAGTTCGAGGGGGTTTCTCTATATTAGATGTGATGTGAAAGTGAGGAAGAAAGACGATCTTGTGGTTGGAGATGGAGTTGGTGTTCCAGAAACACGGCTTGACTCCTCAGAAGACTGGGCCGTTGTATGCATGCTGATTCTCTTGTTTAGAGGGACATGGGGCATAGAATGGATGGAGGGGGGGTTTCTTAATGCTATATGTGAAGTGAAAGTGAGGAAGAAAGATGATCTTGTGGTTTTTGTTCCAGAAGCAAGGCTTGACACCTCACAAGACTGGGCTGTTTTTTATTTATGCCGATCCTCTTGTTTAGAGGGACACGGGACATAGAAACGATGGAGGGGGGTTTCTCTATGTTAGATGTGATGTAAAAGTGAGGAAGAAAGATGATCTTGTGGTTTTAGGTGGTGATGGTGCGAAGGAGGAACTACGGGTGGAATGATAGATGGGTCTATAAACTGATGGACTTATCATTGGAGTCTACCACAGACGTCCTGAGATTTATGAGAAGGGGGAGAGTCATTTGTTCCAACAAGTACAAGCCGGTAAAACCAAACTACTGAGACACAAGATGAAGACTAAAACGAAAACCTACAGGATGGGCCTTACTTGTCATGTTAGGAAAAGGAACAAAGGAAAAAAAAAGAACATTCCATCATATGAATCTGAAGGAAGACTTTTATCAATCACGTTACACAGAATATCATGGTTTTAAGAATGTAACCATATAATTATCCTTTGTTCATACTTTATAAAGTACATGTTAATACTTTTGTTTTTCGATCAGGTACTTATGAAATCTTACATCTGAAAATGGCATATTTCAAGCAAATGAAGCTGTTTGTGAAGGCTGATAACTATTGCAATGCAATTATCAGTCCTGGCATGTAGTCTGATCTCCCCTTCTCTTCATCCACAAGCAATATCTAGCTCCTCTCTCACCATGTCTTCCTTTGAAGCTTCTGCTGAAGATCAGGGGAGATCAGACTACACTGCTAGAGGGACCCAACCAGCAGTGACACCCCCTCCTTCTCTCTCCTAGAGGGACCCAACCAGCAGTGACCCCCCCCTCCTCCTCTCTCCTAGAGGGACCCAACCAGCAGTGACACCCCCTCCTTCTCTCTCCTAGAGGGACCCAACCAGCCGTGACACCCCCTCCTCCTCTCTCCTAGAGTTACCCAACCAGCAGTGACACCCCCTCCTCCTCTCTCCTAGAGGGACCCAACCAGCAGTGACACCTCCTCCTCTCTCCTAGAGGGACCCAACCAGCAGTGACACCCCCTCCTCCTCTCTCCTGGAGGGACCCAACCAGCAGTGACACCCCCTCCTTCTCTCTCCTAGAGGGACCCAACCAGCAGTGACACCCCCTCCTCCTCTCTCCTAGAGGGACCCAACCAGCAGTGACACCCCCTCCTCCTCTCTCCTAGAGGGACCCAACCAGCAGTGACACCGCCTCCTTCTCTCTCCTAGAGGGACCCAACCAGCAGTGACACCGCCTCCTTCTCTCTCCTAGAGGGACCCAACCAGCAGTGACACCCCCTCCTCCTCTCTCCTAGAGGGACCCAACCAGCAGTGACACCCCCTCCTTCTCTCTCCTAGAGGGACCCAACCAGCAGTGACACCCCCTCCTCCTCTTTCCTAAAGGGACCCAACCAGCAGTGACACCCCCTCCTCCTCTCTCCTAGAGGGAGCCAACCAGCAGTGACACCCCCTCCTTCTCTCTCCTAGAGGGACCCAACCAGCAGTGACACCCCCTCCTTCTCTCTCCTAGAGGGACCCAACCAGCAGTGACACCCCCTTTTTCTCTCTCCTAGCAGAGAACTTTGAAGTCTTTAGTGATCTCTGATTTCCTTATAAAGTGTTTCTTCCACGATAAAGATCAGAGGAGCGCTCAGCCACGTCTTTTCTGAGGTGTATATCAAGGTGGGCTTCTTCCCAGTGTGAGATCTCTGATGTACGGCAAAGTATGACTCAAATAGAAGACATTTCCTGCACTTGGGACACTAATAGACCTCAAGGGTGGTGTGGGTTCTCTGAAGTTCGGTAAGACAAGACTTCCCTGAAAAAACATTTTCTACACTCAGGGTAGAAATATGGCTTCTCACCTGTGGGGGATCTTTGATGTATAACAAGGTCTGATTTACATGCATAACATTTTCCGCACTCAGGAAAGGAAAGCAGCTTTACCCATGGTTGGCATATCTAATGTATATAGTAAGATTGGACATGAATATGATTTTCCACATTCTGGGCAATAATACGGCTTCTCATCTGTGTGAGATCTTTAATGTTTATCGAGGTCTAATTTCCATGGAAAACATTTCCCGCACCCAGGACAAAAATAAAACTTATCCCTTGTGTGAGAACTCTGATGTCTGGAAAGATTGGCCTGTAAAACTCACAACAGGAATATGGACTTTACTGGGCGTGAGATCTTTGATGTAAAACAAGATCTGATTTCTGTGAAAATCCAGTCCCACACTCAGCACAGGAAAAAGGCTTCTCCCCCGTATGGATGGTTCTTTGATGTATAACAAGGTCATAATTTCGTGTATAACTTTTTCCGCACTCAGAGCAGGAATACGGCTTCTCGCCCGTGTGAGATCTTTCATGTCTAAAGAGGTCATATCTCTGTGAAAAACATTTCCCGCACTCAGGACAGGGATACGGCTTTTCCCCGGTGTGAGATCTTTGATGTCTAGAAAGGTATGATTTCCGGGAAAAGCATTTTCCGCACTCTGGGCAGGAATACGGCTTCTCGCCCGTGTGCAATCTCTGATGTATGGAAAGATAGGCCTTATCGGAAAAGCATTTCCCACACTCAGGACAGGAATACGGCTTCTCCCTCGCGTGAGATCTGTAATGTATGATGAGTTCTGATACAGGAAGAAAACAATTATCACACTCAGAACAGGCATAGAGCTTCTCCCCCGTGTAAGATCTCTGATGTACAGTAACGTTTAAGTCAGAGCTAACATTTTCCCCACTTTCAGGATGGGAAAGTGTCTGCTCCCCCTGAATTCCAGCACCATCCCTCACAGATGATCTATCCACACTGTGAAGTCCACCATCCATAGTGGAGCTCATTGTCTTTTCTCCTCCACAATCTCCTGTGATGTCCTCATCTTCCATTTTACAACCTGGAGATAAAGTGAGAAGATCCTTTGAGGGTTTCTCCATGGCGTGTCCTGGAAAAATATAAAAACATCATCAATAGATATGAGAGGGTTAGTTCACTTCCATCAAGATTCCATCTGGATCAGGTAGATATGAGTGAGCAGATGTTCTCTGTGGAGGCCCCAACCAGCTGGGACTCTCCCCCCTCTTCAGTCAAAGGGCCTTTGGTCCTCCTCCCAGATCACTTCTACATTTACACAACCTTGTCAGAAGAGCAGGAACCAATGGGGACTGGGAGGTCCATGCTCTTTACACAACCACACAACATAACAGAGCAGAGATAAGAGAAGAATAAATTACGGCTCACCTGTGCTGATCTCTGTAGGAGTGTCCTCCTCTTTGATGGTCCTCATCATTCCAGCCTCCTCCGTATATTGCTGATGATCCCTCACATACTTCTCTTCTATTTCATGCTCAACTTTTATGTTCATCAGATCTTCACCCTAAACCAACAGAACGACAGAAAATAACATCTGTAACATAGAAGTATTTATGATGTGAGATTACAAGATGATATTTTCTATGTGGAGTCCACACATCATCTCCACATGTCAGAGTGTTCAATCACTTTATGTTCCCGACCCTCAACTCCACCTACCTGATGATGGTGAGGGATGGTGTGACCTTCCTGTGTGGAATCCCGGGAATACAGAGGACGGGGACATCTCTCTGGTGGGTTTCTGCTACTAGGTGGCTCCATCATATCCTTGAGTTCTTCTGAAACCTCCTCTATCACATCATACTCCTCTTTGTACTCTTCTTTGATACCAATATTAAAATTCCAGGGGTTTACACTCTGAAAATATAACAACACATTCATTGTAGCAACAAAGCTTGTGTGCAAATCATAACTACCAAAAATTTTTGCTCATCTACCTGATGATGGTGAGGGATGGTGTGACCTTCCTGTGTGGAATTCTGGGAATACAGAGGACGAGGACATCTCTCTGGTCGGTTCCTGTAGCTGGATGACTCCACTATGTTGTCATGGTACAGATCTTTGTGTTCTTTTAGAAACTCTGACTCCTCCATCACCCCATCCTCATCATCCTCCTCTTTTATCTCTTCTTTAACCTCTAATTTAGAATCTCTCAGGTCTCCACTCTGAATATATAATAAAAATGACATCAATGGTAACAATGCAGATAATGTACAGATCCTAATGATACTATCAGTGATTGTTCCTCATCTACCTGATGATGGTGGGGGATGGTGTGACCTTCCTGTGTGGAATCCCGGGAATACAGAGGACGGGGACATCTCTCTGGTGGGTTCCTGGTATTTGGTGGCTCCATCATATCCTTGTGTCCTTCTGAAAACTCCATCATCACTCCATACTCCTCATCCTCCTCTTTATACTCTTCTTTAACATCAATATTATTATCAACAAGGTTTCCACTCTGAATATATAATAAAACATTAATTATAACAAATACACTTCTGTATTAATCATAACAAACAATAATTGTTCCTCATCTACCTGATGATGGTGAGGGATGGTGTGACCTTCCTGTGTGGAATCCCGGGAATACAGAGGACAGGGACATCTCTCTGGTGGGTTCCCATTACTGGATCCATCTGTAGGAAACACACACACTGACTGAATACATTGTTTCTATGTGTTTATCAGATGATGGGGATCTAGGTGGAGCCTCCGTACTGCTCTCTCCTTTACAATAAAGTCTCCTCTTACCCGGTGATGTGAGGGGCGGCTGATTGTCCATCATAACGTCCTTGTAGAGATCCTTGTGTCCTTCTAAATACTCCCACTCCTCCATGGAGAAATAGACAGTGACATCCTGACACCTTATAGGAACCTGACACACACAATGATACAGTCACCATCCAGACACATCCCTTGTCTGTTACTGGATAATGTCCCAGAATTCCCAGAATCCTCCTCACCTCTCCTGTCAGCAGCTCCATCATCTTCTTGGTGACTTCTAGAATCTTCTCCATGTTGTGTCTCTCAGGTTTTAGGGAGTCACATGGAGGCACTGTGATGGTCATATGATCACCTGACTTCACAAGAGGAAATCTCTGTATTGGAGAACCAATAGGAATATCATGTTAGAATCCCAGAATCCTCCTCACCTCTCCGGTCAGGTCTGTGTTTTATTAATAGAGATAAGAGTGATGTCATGTGACCTCCCAGAATCCTCCTCACATCTCCGGTCAGGTCTGTGTTTTTATTAATAGAGATAAGAGTGATGTCATGTGACCTCCCAGAATCCTCCTCACCTCTCCGGTCAGGTCTGTGTTTTATTAATAGAGATAAGAGTGATGTCATGTGACCTCCCAGAATCCTCCTCACCTCTCCGGTCAGGTCTGTGTTTTATTAATAGAGATAAGAGTGATGTCATGTGACCTCCCAGAATCCTCCTCACCTCTCCGGTCAGGTCTGTGTTTTATTAATAGAGATAAGAGTGATGTCATGTGACCTCCCAGAATCCTCCTCACCTCTCCGGTCAGCAGGTAGATGATCTCCAGGGTGAAGTTTAGTATCCTCTCAGTCATGTGACCCCAGTCTTCTTCCATCCTCATTCCTGCAGTCATTTATGAAGCTTCCACTGTAAACAGATAACAGAGAATTATCTGGATTGGTATTGGTTGTAGAATACTATGATGAGGATATCAGGAGGTAATATGAAGGTGAGTATTTACAGTATTTTAGAACTATGGCCCCCAGTGGGAACATATTTAATCTGGACTGTTTAATGTTTGCTTTGATTTTTGGGGTTCCGGAGCCTTCTACCCTTTGGCCTGCTGGATCACAAATTCCATTATCTATGTTAGGTGTGCTTTGTTTCTGGCCTCATTTCGTTTAGGAACGCCAGACAAGGAATAATAAATAGGATCTTCTGCCTTCTTTAATGGCTCTGGGATACTACTGTGGGACAGTAAGCCCGGGTTCACACCTATGCGAATTAGATGTGCGTTTCCCCACATCTAATTCGCATAGTAGGAGAATGTGACTGGCTCCCTATGAAGCCGGTTCACATATCTCTGGGGCGGCTGCAGGGCGCACTGCACAAAAACGGTGTGCGTCTTTGGCTCCGTTTCAGGGCCGAATTCAGGCATAGAATCGGCCCTGATTCGTCCCTGAAACGGGGAACAGGGACGCACAGCGCTCCTGTGCGATCCGCAGCCCGGTATAGTGTGAACCCGGGCTAAAAGATCAGCGTGATGTCAAAGGTTTTGCTGATTATGGATTGAGAGACATTTGATGGAGGAGCTGTGAGGACAATGTAATAACGTAGGATGTACTGACTGTGGATGAAGTGATATTGTGAGGAGGAGCTGTAGGGTTGGTGTAGGGTCAATGAGATACCATAGAAGGCACTGACTCTGGACGTAGAGACATTAGGAAGAGGAGCTGTGAGGTCAGTGTGATGTCATAGGACTCTATGACTCTGGATGTAGAGACATTAGGAAGAGGTGCTGTGAGGTCAGTGTGATGTCATAGGACTCTCTGACTTTGGATGGAGGGACATTGGGAGAAGGAGCTGTGAGGGACCCTCTATGCAGCTCCTGTGCAAACCAAATCATTTCTCCTAAACTGAAGATTGAACTTTAAGGTAGAGGAATCTCTCGTGTGAGTAGGTGACTTCAGGAGGAGCGTAGTGTAAGTACCAGCTAGTTTTCACCAGAGTTCCTGCGTGCTGAAGCCTAGTTTCTAGACTAGACATGTGCAGAACGGAAACATTCATTTTGTTTCGGATAAATTCGTTATGTTAACAAGTTTGTTTTGTTGATTCGTTTAGTTTAGTTTCGTTAAATTGTATCTCGTTTATTCATTTTCTAACGAATTCTAACTTTTCGGAAAACAATTCGAATCCGGATCGGCCGAAAAATGATTAGAATTCTGTGTGAAGAACAGCTGGTTGTTAAGGAGCTGGGCTGGGAAGCCGGCCTCCGCATTCTTAACAACCGAGGATTTATCAGCTGTCAGCGGCAATAAAAAAATTCATAGAAAAGAAAAACCAGAACAGTGTGCCCCCCCCCCCCCCCCAATCCATACCAGGCTCTTCAGGTCTGGTATGGATTTTCTTTTTAACACTTTTGATTAACGAATGTGCATTACAGTAACGAATTTGACAAAATGCTCAACATGAGCACCATAGCAGATAAAGTACAAGAACCAACATGTATCAGGTTATTTGAAAATGTATATACAGCTTGCTTGGATCAGAAAATAAAAGATACATACAGTGCCTTGAAAAAGTATCCATTACCCCTTGAAATTTTCCACATTTTTTCATGTTACAACCAAAAACATAAATGTATTTTATTGGGATTTTATTTGATAGACCAACACAAAGTGGCACATAATTGTGACGTGGAAGGAAAATTGGGCCGTGGCAGAAAAATTGGGCCTTAGGCATTGTTGGTGGTGCCCTAAACCACAAATATTGTTGGAAACTAGCATCATCAAGATTGAGGAGGAATAGGATAGTCACTCAGCATAGGCAGTCTTCAAGGGATCCCACATCCATAGAAAAATCAATCAGTTACATCAGCACCAGGTGCTTGATAGCTGCTGCTGATCCCAGACTGATTTATTTTTATGAATGTGAGCCTATCAACGGTATCTGTGGACAGGTGCACTTTATGATCCGTTACAAACCCTCCAGCAGCACTGAATCTGCGTTCAGAAAGAAAGCTGGATGCAGGACAGGCCAGTAGCTCAATTGCACATTGAGCAAGTTCTGGCCAGTGGTCCATCCTCAAGACCCAGTAACCCAGTGGATGGTCTGTTGGAAAGGTCTCCAAGTCTTCTCTTGCCCCAAGATATTCCTGCACCATGTAATGCAGACGCTGGCGATGGTTGCTTGAACCGATGAGACCTTGGCGCTCAGGACTGAAAAATTGTCTAAAGGCATCGGTCAGCTGGCCATCTCCACCACTCTTCCTCTGACTGAATGAAGCCTCAGCAACACGTTGTCCGGCACCAGGAAATTGTAACCTCCCAGGGTCTGGAAATGCATTGCACAAACCTTTTTTTAAGGCCTCCTGAAGATGTTTCATCCTCTGCTCCCTCTGCGAAGGCAGGATGAGTTCTGCAACCTTACCCTTGTAACGTGGATCAAGAAGGGTTGCCAGCCAGTAATGATACCTCTCCTTGATACCACAAATCCTAGGGTCCTTTCGCAGGCTTTGCAGAATCAGGGAGGCCATGCAGCGTAAGTTTGCAGAGGCATTCGATCCTGAGTCCTCTGGGTCACTAAGGATCACATGATCCTTAACCACCTCCTCCCAGCCATGTACAACTCTTTGGAGAAAACCATCCCTTGAAGACTGCTGCTGAGTGTTATCCTCCACGTCCATGCTGACACAATCCTCCTCCTCCTCTTCCTGTGTGTTTGGCAGGCCCGCAGGAAAACTATCTGGATAAAGGGGGCCTTGAGAGGTAAGGAAGTCCTCCTCTTCCTCCCGCTGTTCTGTCTCAATTGTCCTGCCCATTATTTCGCGAAGCGTGTGCTCCAAAAGGAATACAAGAGGGACAGTATCACTGATGCATGCATTGTCGCTGCTCTCCATCCTCATGGCCTTCTCAAATGGTGACAGGACAGTGCATGCATCCTTGATCAGTAGCCACTGGCGTGGCGAAAAGAAGCCAAGCTCCCCTGACCCTGTCCTGCTGCCATACTCACAGGGACTCATTGATGGCCCTCTGCTGCGTGTGCAGCCACTGCAGCATTGCCAACATTGAGTTCCACCTGGTGGGCATGTCACAAATGAGGCGGTTGGTGGGCAGGTTGCATTCCCTTTAAATGTCAGCCAGCCGAAAACTGGCTTTATATGACTGGCGAAAATGACCACAGACTTTTCTGGCCTGCCTCGGGAGATCCTGTAAACCTGGGTACCTGCTCAAGAACAGCTGCACCACCAAATTCAGGATGTGTGCCAAACATGAAACATGGGTCAAGTGTCCTTGTCGGAGGACGGAGAGAAGGTTGGTGCCATTGTCGCATACAACTATTCCTGGCTGAAGCTGGCGTGGAGTCAACCACCTCTGAGCCTGCCCCTGCAGAGCTGACAGAATCTCTGCCCAGTGTGGCTCCTGTCCCCTAAGCAGACCAACTCAAGCACTGCATGGCATCTTTTTGCCTGAGTGCTTGCGCAGGCCCTTGAACGCTTACGAAGCACCCCTGGTTCAGAGGACAAATCTGCAGAAGAGGCCATAGAGGAAGAAGAAGAGGAGGGGTGGAGGAGAGAGCTGTGGCAGAATCACCACTAGCATTTTGGAGGCATGGTAGTGGAACAAGCGCCAACAATACTGAACCCTGTCCTGCATCCTTCCCAGCTGCCATCAGAGTTACCCAGTGCGCCGTGAAGGAAAGGTATTGTCCCTGCTCATGCCTGCTAGACCATGAGTCAGCGGTAATATGCATTCTACTGCTGAACGCCCTGTCCAACGAGGCCAAAACATTGCCTTCCACATGCCGGTAAAGAGCTGGAATGGCCTTCTGTGAAAAGAAATGGCGTTTTGGAACCTGCCACTGAGGTACAGCACATTCCACAAATTCACGAAAGGGGGCAGAGTCTACCAGCTGAAAAGGCAACAGTTGCAGTGCTAGCAATTTGGCCAAGCTAGCGTTCAGATGCTGAGCATGTGGATGGCTGGGACCGAATTTCTTTTTACGGTTTAGCAACTGGGGTAGGGAAATTTGCCTGCTAAAATCAGATGGAGGCGTACTGATAGCAGATTGGCTGCGAGTACATGGGACACCTATTGCTATAACTTCATTCCTCTCAGTGCAGGTTTTTGAGAGGACTGGAGGTATAGTAGGGTTGGAGATCCCAGATCAGGAGCAAGGAGAAGTCCGCCTTTTTCTTTGATGTGGGTCTTTCAAGTGCTCTTGCCAACGGACTACATGGGAGGTCGTCATATGTCTGGTCAAGCATGTGGTGCCCAAGCGGCTGCTGTTCTGGCCACGCTTGATCCGCTTCAGACATAGGTTGCAAACAGCAACGGTGCGATCTACTGCACATGTGTCTACAAATGCCCACACCAAGGAACTTTTCAAAATCAGCGGGGAGTCAGCAGCGCCCTGCACCTGCGGAGCTCTTCGGTATGATGCAGTTGGGTGGCTGCTCTTAAGCTGCCCCCTAGAGGACATCCTGCCTCGTTGGAGTTGTGCCGCCTCCTCCTCCTCTCTTCTATCAGGGCACCCAAGTAGAGTCAGTGACCTCATCATCCCCTCTATCCTCGTCACTGGAGCAAACTTGGCAGTATGCTGCAGCTGGGGGAACATGACTGCCAATTTCTTGTCCTTCTTGGGCACCCCTCTCTCTAGGCTCATGTTACTCCCTCCCTCAACCTGTGAACCAACATCGGAACCTTCCAATCGCTCCAGCAGCATGTACCCGACACTGTGGTCGAATAGTTCGGGGGACTCCTCCATGCATGATGGTGGGGCTACAGAAGGAGTGACTGTGGACAAGCAGCCAGTGGTATAGGCCGCTTTGGCAGCCGCATTGGAAGGCAAACTACTCTGAGCCTGGGTGACAGAGGATGAGGACGGCTTTGTTATCCATTCCACCAACTCTTCTTCATGTTCTGGCTCAATAGCACAGCCAGCAGCAGAAAAAAAGGACAAGCGTGCCCCACGGCCACCTGCAGAGGATGCACCATGTCCACAACCAGCACCGTTGACTGTAGACACAGAGCCTGCTTGCCCTCTTTTAGTGGCCTGTGAGTTTCTGCCTCTCCTTGGTGGCCTTCCGGACATGATGAATATTTTGTTTTGCAACACCACACTACACTGTATTGTGTACTGTGTACACCACCAGAAAAGTAGTAGAAATAGTACACCATGGAATGCACTGTAGAAATAGGCTACACTGGATGCAGAGTGTAATATATATACAGTGGGGCAAAAAAGTATTTAGTCAGCCACCAATTGTGCGAGTTCTCCCACTTAAAAAGATGAGAGAGGCCTGTAATTGTCATCATAGGTATACCTCAACTATGAGAGACAAAATGTGGAAACAAATCCAGACAATCACATTGTCTGATTTTTTAAAGAATTTATTTGCAAATTATGGTGGAAAATAAGTATTTTGTCAAAATAAAAAGTTCATCTCAATACTTTGTTATATATCATTTGTTGGCAATGACAGAGGTCAAACATTTTCTGTAAGTCTTCACAAGGTTGCCACACACACTGTTGCTGGTATGTTGGCCCATTCCTCCATGCAGATCTCCTTTAGAGCAGTGATGTTTTGGGGCTGTCGCTGGGCAACACGAAGTTTCAACTCCCTCCAAAGTTTTTCTATGGGGTTGAGATCTGGAGACTGGCTAGGCCACTCCAGGACCTTGAAATGCTTCTTACAAAGCCACTCCTTTGTTTCCCGGATGGTGTGTTTGAGATCATTGTCATGCTGAAAGACCCAGCCACGTTTCATCTTCAATACCCTTGCTGATGGGAAGAGGTTTGCACTCAAAATCTCTCGATACATGGCCCCATTCATTCTTTCATGTACACGGATCAGTCGTCCTGTTCCCTTTGCAGAGAAACAGCCCCAAAGCATGATGTTGCCACCCCCATGCTTCACAGTAGGTATGGTGTTCTTTGGTTGCAACTCAGCATTCTCTCTCCTTCAAACACGACGAGTTGTGTTTCTACCAAACAGTTCTACTTTGGTTTCATCTGACCATATGACATTCTCCCAATCCTCTTCTGGATCATCCAAATGCTCTCTAGCAAACCTCAGACGGGCCCGGACATGTACTGGCTTTAGCAGGGGGACACGTCTGGCACTGCAGGATCTGAGTCCCTGGCAGCGTAGTGTGTTACTGATGGTAGCCTTTGTTAAGTTGGTCCCAGCTCTCTGCAGGTCATTCACTAGGTCCCCCCCATGTGGTTCTGAGATTTTTGCTCACCGTTCTTGTGATCATTTTGACCCCACAGGGTGAGATCTTGCATGAAGCCCCAGATCGAAGGAGATTATCAGTGGTCTTGTATGTCTTCCATTTTCTAATTATTGCTCCCACAGTTGATTTCTTCACACCAAGCTGCTTGCCTATTGCAGATTCAGTCTTCCCAGCCCGGTGCAGGTTTATATTGTTTCTGGTGTCCTTCGACAGCTCTTTGGTCTTCACCATAGTGGAGTTTGGAGTGTGACATTTGAGGTTGTGGACAGGTGTCTTTTATACTGTAAGTTATGTTTTGTACTATAAGTTCAAACAGGTTATATTAATACAGGTAATGAGTGGAGGACAGAGGAGCCTCTTAAAGAAGAAGATACAGGTCTGTGAGAGCCAGAAATCTTGCTTGTTTGTAGGTGACCAAATACTTATTTTCCACCATAATTTGCAAATAAATTCTTTCAAAAATCAGACAATGTGATTATCTGGATTTGTTTCCACATTTTGTCTCTCATAGTTGAGGTATACCTATGATGACAATTACAGGCCTCTCTCATCTTTTTAAGTGGGAGAACTTGCACAATTGGTGGCTGACTAAATACTTTTTTGCCCCACTGTGTGTATATATATATATATAAACAAATACACTGCCGCTAACTGAATAACCTGCCTGCTTAATCTAAATTTAGCTATGTCTCCATCCACACCAACAACACTACACAGGGCCATATAGTGTGGGGCGTGGACTTAGTTCCCCTGAGCCATGATTGGCAATTATGGCTCTCTTAGCAGAGGGCGCTTGGATTGGCCAAAGCATGCAGATCAGGTGCGATCTCGCAGTGCATTATGGGGTGTTCCGCGGGCGCTCGAATTTCCCGCGAACGCCCCATAATGTTCGTTCTTCGGGGAACGGGCGAACACCTGATGTTCGAGTCGAACTTATGTTCGACCCGAACATCGAGCTCATCCCTACTCAGAGGCACTAGAGAGAATGGGGGAGGGGGGGGAGACTTCAGTCACAGACAGGGATGGATGGGGAGCTCACTCATCCCTTGGCAGTCAGCACCTCTCATCCAGATGCATCTGTGCCTGCTGGGTTTCAAATTTCTGGCTCTCACTTTCCTTTTGTGAGGCACAGCCGCAGTGATTGGAGTGTGGGCAGATACAGAGGGGTAGGGGGGAGGAAGAGGAGCAGATCGAGCCCTCCATCTGTGTGTGTGTGGGTGGAGGGAACTGTTACTGTTGGCTTTGGGCAGTGTGAGAGAGATTGTAACAGACACTTCCGGCTTAGACAACTGCAGCCAGCAACCCTGCTGGGAAGTCATAGTCCAGTGTGAATAATGTGTCTGGGTTTCAGACGCATGATTTCAAACCCAAACTGCCTGGGTGAATCCCAGACAGTTGGCAACCCTACTCTCTCCACACCGCTCTAGCCAAATTCAGAATTGGCAAACGCACTTTTTCTAGGGCTGTCTTTTTGATGCCTCCAAATCTATCGACAAGTTATTAGATTTAAGGACATATGCTGAATGTGAACCCACCACTGTAGGTGAAACGGGGGACAGCAAATTAGTTAAATGCCATAGTTGTACTACTATAAAATAGTCGTACATATTCGGAAGTGCCATACCAGCTTCTGCTTTAGGCCTTTGCAGGGTGAAGAATTTAAGCTTCCTTCTATTCTGTGCCCATATGAAGGAGCTAAACAAGGTGTCCAGGGTTCTAAAATAGGACCTGGGCACCGGCAATGGCATGTGGAAAGATACATTGAAAAGAGGACCGTTTTATTGAGGCTGGTATGGATTTTAAGGGGAACCCCACACCAAAATGAAAAAGGAAACGCCATATTAGACCCTTATCTGAGCATGCAACCCGAGAGGTCAGGAAAGGGGGGGCGAGGCCCCCCGCTCCTGAACCATCCCAGGCCACATGCCCTCAACATGGGGGTGGATTGCTTTGGGGTGGAGGCTCTGTCCCCCACACCCCAAATTACCTTGTCCCCATGCTGAGGGGGACAAAGGCCTCTTCCCCACAACCCTGGCTGGTAGTTGTGGGGGTTTGTGGATGGAGGGGGCTTATCGGAATCAGGAAGCCCCCATTGACAACCCATTCACTCCTGTGAATGAGTTCGGAGTACAACCAAAAATGTGTTTGAATTTATATTTGGACCGAAACAAATTGCACGTGTCTAGTTCCATCTCCCCTGGGTTACTGAAGATGTGAAGACAAGTCGAGGAAGAGGATATAGAGGAGAGATGAGCGGGAGATCCGGGAAACAAACTAAAGGTCAGGGTGGGCAACAGACACCTCTACAGTCTATACTAACTGATTATACCACTTTTTTTTAGTGGCGATGGAAGGGGGGGGTTCATTTGGGGGGGGATTTATCTACCTATGTTTTCATTATACAAGCTTTAAACAGGAAGTTAAAAAAACAAAAACATTCCATTCGATTCTATACAGTCTTTTATCTCCAGTGCGTATAACCACCTGCTGGAGATAAAAGACGTCACAGTGACTATGGAGGAAGAGGACGGACATGACGGGAGGGGTTATTAAATGGAAAATAAGATCTTATTACCTCCTCTGCTGCCAATTCCAGTAACGTCTCCTCTCTACTTCCTCCTGATTCACCTCTCACCTGGAACTTCCTTTTTATACCTGACATCACTTCCTGTCTGTACCTGACATCACTTCCTGTCTTCCATAGAGACTTCCTGTCTGGCAAAAAGTGAGAAGATCACCACCTTGTGGAAGGCAGAGGAACTGCAGCCCGATAAACGTCTCTATTTTATATATCAGTGGTCTCAAAACTGCAGCCCGGGGGCCGGATGTGGCCCTTTGTTTGCTCTTATCCGACCCTTGAGGTAATGTTCTATCCACTGACACCAACAATAAAGCATAATTCCTCCCACTGATAGCAACATTGGGGCACAATTCCTTCCATTTACACCAACTATGAAGCATAATTGCTTCTATTGATACCAATAATGAGCCACTATTCCTCCCACAGACACCAACAATGGGGCACTATTCCTTCCGCTGACATCAATGATGGGGTACAATTCCTTCCATTGACACCAACAATAGGGCACAATTCCTCCCACTGACACCAACAATGGAGCACTATTCCTCCCACTGACACCAACAATGGAGCACTATTCCTTCCACTGACACCAACGATGGGGCAATATTACTTCCACTGACACCAATGATGGGGCACAATTCCTTTCATTGACACCAACAATGGGGCACCATTCCTCCCACAGACACCAACAATTGAGCACTATTTCTCCCACTGACACCAACAATGGGGCACAATTCCTTCCATTGACACCAACGATGGGGCACTATTCCTTCCATTGACACCAAAGATAGGGCATTGTTTACTCCCACTGGACACCAGGATATTTTCCACTCCCACTGGCCATACTCAAGCCACCTAAAGTCTGAAGGACAGTAAACTGGTGTCAGTAACCATGAAATCAGGCCGAGACAGAAGTACAGTTAAATCACACTTGTTTAATAATAAAAGTAAAAACTTTTGTAGTCATAACATAGACAAAGTTCAGTAACCGGAACAGATAGTCAGCCAAGCCAGAAGTCAGGGATCAATGTAGTGGAACAGTAAGCAGGATCTGGAGCCAGGAGGGATGTCAGCAAAGCAAGTCTTGAACAGGATAGCAGGGGATAGTTTCTGTGATGTTGACCAAGGCGAAGGCAGAGCTCCTCTGAACTGGATGGTTTAAGTAGGCAGGACTGACGAGCAGGTTATCATCAACAGCTGAGTAACTGTGGAGATAAAGGAGCTGGCAATTAGCCGACAGCTGAGCAGCCAGCTCGGAAAAGGAAGGGCTAAGCACAGCCCTGACAACTGGCCCTTTGTTTAGAAAGTTTGGAGACCCCTGCTATATATCATTAGAGAAGGGGCATCTCCACCCCTACCGAGGAGGACATAAATATATTACTGATGTACCAGATGTTCCTCAATACACATTCAAGAGTTTATCTTCAGCTGAACGATCCTTTTGTTGTGATCAGAGGTCAGCCTAGGACCACATCAAGGTCCACATACACTATGCCAGTGGTTCTCAACTCCTGTCCTCGGGACCCACTAACAGGCCAGGTTTGCAGGATAACTGAAATACATCACAGGTGATATCATTTGCTGCTCTGTGATTGCAGTTTTCTAGTCTGCATCTCCCCCAAGGTAATACTTAAATTCTGGCCTGTTAGTGGGTCCTGAGGACCAGAGTTGAGAACCACTGCACTATGCCTTCATCCTCATACTATTCACCTTCATTACAACTGAAAGGATAACGCACCCCATTGTACGTCCAACCTTCACTTTTATCAGTCCAGTGCTATCACACACATCAGAAAAGGAAGCAAGGGAATATAGGAATATTTTTTGAGGGTGCATTGCTGTTTATCTTGAAATGGTTTGATGTTACGGAGTAGACATTGTGCAGAACGTAAAAATTTGTTTCATTTCAGATTCGATTAGTTAATGTTATTAATTTTGTTTCAATGCATTTGTAATGAAATTAATTTCATTTTGTTTATTCGTTTTTCGACCGGATTCAATTTCTTTTAGAAATTTGAAGTATTTGATTAAAAAATATTGAATCAATCGAAATTCGATCTAAAGAATAGCTGGTTGTTAAGGACCGGGCGGCTGGCCATTAGCCACTGGATGGCTTTTACAGAAGGCCTTCGGTGCCTCTCCAGGCTCTCCTGTCCCTGCTGGTGGGTTCCACCAGCTTACCATGGAGGTGATCGGGCCCCAAAGGGCCTGGTATGGATTGTGAATCCCCCCCATCCGGTTTAACATTTTTTATAATGCCGGCATTCCAAAGGTGGAGCCTCATGAATTCAGAAATGGCTGCAGTACAGGAATTTCTTCTTCTGGCTGCGTGCTGGTAAAAGAGATATTCACTGAAGCTACCACTTCCCTTCATCACCACATAAAGATTTTTAAATCCAGGATGCTCAAAGAGAGAAAATTTCAGAGCAGAATGGGAGATGTTGATGGTTTCAGTGATGAGAATGGAGTTGGTGTTTCAGAAACAGGGCTTGACTCCTCACAAGACTGGGCTGTTTGTATTCATGCTGAATCTCTTGTTTAGAGGGACACGGGACATAGAAAAGATGGAGGGGGGTTTCTCCATGTTAGATGAGATCTGAAAGTGAGGAAAAAAGATGATCGTGTGGTTGGTGTTCTAGAAACACGACTTGACTCCTCACAAGACTGGGCTGTTCGTATTCATGCTGATCCTCTTGTTTAGAAGGGCACAAGACATAGAAAAGATGGAGGGGGCGGGGCCACCCGCTGACCCCGCCCCACTCTGACGCACGGTGACTTGACGAGACTTCCCTGTGACGCCACGGGGAATGCCACAGGGAAGTCCCGTCATGTCCCCGTGCGTCAGAGGGGGCGGGGTCACCGGGTGGCCCCGCCCCCGTTAGTTAAGAACCGTCAGAAGAGGAGAAGCATCACACAGCGGGAGCCTCCCTCCATGCCACCATGGATGCGGAGCGGCCCGGAGAAGAAGATGAAGAATAGAAGAAGATGAAGAAGAGAAGAAGATGAAGAGAAGAGCGGGAGCCTCCCTCCATGGCATGGATGCGGAGCGGCCCGAGGAGAAGAAGGGAAGAAGACGCCACGGAGGAGATGCTGGACGAGAACACCGGAGGAAGAAACAGAAGAAGAAGAAGATGGAGGAAGAAACCAAAAGAAGATAGAAGAAAGAAGAAGCATTTAAATAAAGGAATTGTCAAAAACCGTCTCCTGTCATTTTTAACAGTTTTTTTAGTGAAATGGTAGGTACCCCCTTACCATTTCACAAAGGGGGGAGGGCCAGGATCTGGGGGTCCCCTTGTTAAAGGGGGCTTCCAGATTTCGATAAGCCCCCCCACCCGCAGACCCCCACAACCACCGGCCAGGGTTGTGGGGATGAGGCCCTTGTCCTCATAAACATGGGGACAAGGTGTTTTGGGGGTCTACCCCAAAGCACCCTCCCAATGTGGAGGGCATGTGGCCGGGTGCGGTTCAGGGGGGGGCGCTCTCTCGTCCCCCCCCTCTTTTCCTGCAGCTTGCCAGTTTGTGTGCTCAGATAAGGGTCTGGTATGGATTTTTGGGGGGACCCCAAGCGTTTTTTCTAATTTTGGCGCGGGGGTTCCCCTTAATATTCATACCAGACCTGAAGGGCCTGGTATGGAATTAAGGGGAAACCCCCATGTCATTTTTTTTTTTAATTTTGGCCGGGGTTCCCCTTAATATCCATACCAGACCTGAAGGGCCTGGTATGGAATTTAGGGGGACCCCCCACGTTATTTTTTTTTTTTTTGGTTCGGGGTTCCCCTGTGGGGAATTCCCATGCCATTTTTATCAATGAACTTTTATGTGTATTGTCGGACCGGCAATGCATTAATAGCCGCGAGTAGTTTTAAATGACTTTTTTTCCTTTGAAATGTCATTTTGCTGTCAGATTGTTCTAAACAGGGGAAACATGCGCCCCTTTACAGGCATACTATAGACACCCCCCCAGGTATGAAATTTAAAGGGATATTACACTTTTATTGTTTCACTTTAAGCATTATTAAAATCACTGCTCCTGAAAAAACGGCCATTTTTAAAACTTTTTTTTGCATTGATCCATGTCCCCTGGGACAGGACCCGGGTCCCCAAACACTTTTTATGACAATAGCTTGCATATAAGCCTTTAAAATTAGCACTTTTGATTTCTCCCATTAGACTTTTAAAGGGTGTTCCGCGGCTTTCGAATTTGCCGCGAACACCCCAAATTGTTCGCTGTTCGGCGAACTTGCGAACAGCCGATGTTCGAGTCAAACATGAGTTCGACTCGAACTCAAAGCTCATCCCTAGTGGTGGGATACTCCAAGAAAAAGAACTATGTACAACTGAGGACTTAATCTTCCTGTAGCTTAAGTAGTATTGGTAGAACCAGTACAACAAAGTCCCTTTTCTTTAGTGGACAAATATCTGGACAGAGCTCTTCAGGACTCCAGCCAGTGTTCCTTTTAATAGATCCACAGCTGACTATAACTAGGCACCAGTGGGGTAGCTAGAACACAAGATCCCCAAAATCTTTCCAATGTCTGTACTTACAAGACCCAAGGACAGATGGATGGGATGCCCTCCAGTGATACCAGACAGATCTGTGGCAGACAGCTCCCCTCAGTCAGCTTCTTCTACAGACCAGAGTCTCTGCATTACTCCTTCTGGTCGTCCACCTGAGGCCTCCTCATGGTAGTCTGTGCCTGAGAGGACAGCTTGCCCCCCTCAGGCTGGACTAATAAACTCCGGGACAAGACCCAGAGCTCTGTGTGCTCTATGAATAAATACAGTCTCCCAGCCAGCCTTCAAAGCCTGCCTCTCTACAATAGGCTGGGGCTGTACCAATATTCATGCTGCTATCTACATAACTCCACACCTATCATCCAGAAACTTCTCAAGTCGCCTGAATATAGAGGGAACTATCATGCAAACTGGCAGCAGCAGAGCACACAGATCAGGCATGACTAATCAACTGCAGCTCACTGAGTACAGGGAGCCAAACTATGCTTTGACTTAAATCAACATTACAGCCACACCGACTACAGTTTGGCAACTAAATTTACCTATCATACACTAACAATTGCCTAACTATCCTAGCACCTACCTAGGAGGGTGCTACATCCACCTCCTCCAAAAATGGCCATGTTCTTACTGGCCTGGGCCATTAGGCCCTAATTTTAAAAAAAAATAATGGGTGGCATATTCCACAAGTTGGAGAGGAGAAAGGGAGTCAACAAATGAACGAGGCATTCACTAACACTTACCTATCTGTCCTAGCACCTACCTAGGAGGGTGCTACATATTGGTGAATGAACTGATGGATGTACCATTGGAGTATACTACAGACATCCTGTGATTTATGAGAAGGGGGAGAGTCGGCTGTTCCAACAAGTACAAGCCGGTAAAACCAAACTACTAAGACACAAGATTCAGATTAAAATCTACAGGATGGGCCTTACTTGTAGTGTTAGAAAAAGAAGTAAACAAGAGAAGAAGAGGGAGGAGGAGAAGAGAGAGGAGAAGAAGAGGGAGGAGAAGAAAGGGGAGGAGAAGAAGGGGGAGGTGAAAAAGGAGGAGGAGAAGAAGGAGGAGAAGAAGAAGGAGGAGGAGAAGAAGTAGGAGAAGGAGGAGGAGGAGGAGAAGGAGAAGAAGAAGAAGGAGAAGAAAAAGAGTGAGAAGAAGAAGGAGGAGGAGAAGAAGGAGAAGTAGAAGAAGGAGGAAAAGAAGAAGAAGGGAGGAGAAGAAGAAGAAAGAGGAGAAGAAGAAGGAGGAGAAAAAGAAGGAGGAGGAGGAGAAGGAGGCGGGGAAGAAGAAGAGGAGAAGAAGCAGAAGTGGAGAAGCAGAAAAAGCAGAGAAGAGGCAAAGAAGAAGTAGAGAAGAAGAAGAAGAAGAAGAAGAAGAAGAAGAAGAAGAAGAAGAAGAAGAAGAAGAAGAAGAAGAAGAAGTAGAGGAGAAGAAGAAGAAGAAGAGGGAGAAGAAGAGAAGCAGTGTTAGAAAAAGGAATAAAAGAAAAGAACATTCCATCATACAAATCTGAAGTCAGACATTTATCAATCACGTTACACAGAATATCATAATTTTAAGAATGTAAACATATTATCATCCTTTGTTCATACTTTAAAAAGTATGTGTTCGTATTTTTCTTTTTTTTTTTGATCTGGTACGTGTGAAATGTTACATCCGAAAATGGCATATTACAAGGAAATTAATGTTTGTGAAGGCTGATAACTACTGCACTGAAATTGTTGGTTCTATCATGTAGTCTGATCTCCCCTTCTCTTCATCCACAAGCAATACCTAGCTCCTCTCTCACCATGATGTCTTCCTTTGAAGCTTCTGCTGAAGATCAGCTTACACTGCTAGAGGGACCCAACCAGCAGTAACACCCCCTCCTTCTCTCTCCTAGAGGGACCCAACCAGCAGTGACACCCCCTCCTTCTCTCTTCTAGAGGGACCCAACCAGCCGTGACACCCCCCCCCCCCTTCTCTCTCCTAGAGGGACCCAACCAGCAGTGACACCCCCTCCTTCTCTCTCCTAGAGGGAACCAACCAGCAGTGACACCCCCTCCTCCTCTCTCCTAGAGGGACCCAACCAGCAGTGACACCCCCTCCTCCTCTCTCCTAGAGGGACCCAACCAGCAGTGACACCCCCTCCTCCTCTCTCCTAGAGGGACACAACCAGCAGCGACACCCCTCCTTCTCTCTCCTAGAGGGACCCAACCAGCCGTGACACCCCCTCCTTCTCTCTCCTAGAGGGACCCAACCAGCAGTGACACCCCCTCCTTCTCTCTTCTAGAGGGACCCAACCAGCCGTGACACCCCCCCCCCCCCTTCTCTCTCCTAGAGGGACCCAACCAGCAGTGACACCCCCTCCTTCTCTCTCCTAGAGGGACCCAACCAGCAGTGACACCCCCTCCTTCTCTCTCCTAGAGGGAATCAACCAGCAGTGACACCCCCTCCTTCTCTCTCCTAGAGGGACCCAACCAGCAGTGACACCCCCTCCTGCTCTCTCCTAGAGGGACCCAACCAGCAGTGACACCCCCTCCTTCTCTCTCCTAGAGGGACCCAACCAGCAGTGACCCCCCCTCCTTCTCTCCTAGAGGGACCCAACCAGCAGTGACACCCCTCCTTCTCTCTCCTAGAGGGACCCAACCAGCAGTGACACCCCCTCCTCCTCTCTCCTAGAGGGACCCAACCAGCAGTGACACCCCCTCCTGCTCTCTCCTAGAGGGACCCAACCAGCAGTGACACCCCCTCCTTCTCTCTCCTAGAGGGGCCCAACCAGCAGTGACACCCCTTCCTTCTCTCTCCTAGAGGGACCCAACCAGCAGTGACACCCCCTCCTTCTCTCTCCTAGAGGGACCCAACCAGCAGTGACACCCCTTCCTTCTCTCTCCTAGAGGGACCCAACCAGCAGTGACACCCCCTCCTTCTCTCTCCTAGAGGGATCCAACCAGAAGTGACACCCCCTCCTTCTCTCTCCTAGAGGGACCCAACCATCAGTGACACCTCCTCCTTCTCTCTCCTAGAGGGACCCAACCAGCAGCGACACCCCCTCCTTCTCTCTCCTAGAGGGACCCAACCAGCAGTGACACACCCTCCTTCTCTCTCCTAGAGGGACCCAACCAGCAGTGACACCCCCCTCCTTCTCTCTCCTAGCAGAGGAAGCCAGACAGAACTTTAGTGGATCTGGACTTCCTTATAAAGTGTTTCTTTCATGATAAAGATCAGAGGAGCGCTCAGCCACGTGTTTTCTGAGGAGTATATCAAGGTGTGCTTCTTCCCAGTGTGAGATCTCTGATGTACGGCAAAATATGATCCATATTGAAGGCATTTACCACACTTGGAACACTTATATACTTCGATATAAGATATACTTCGAGGGTTGTGTGGATTCTCTAATGTTCGGTAAGACAAGACTTCTGTGAAAAAAAATGTCTACACTCAGGGCAGGAATACGGCTTCTCACCTGTGGGGGATCCCGGTTGTATAACAAGGTCTGATTTACATGCATAACATTTTCTGCACTCGGGCCAGGAAAACAGCTTTACCCATGGTTGACATATCTAATATACAGTAAGAGTGGAGTTCCATGAATAAGATTTTCCACATTCCGGGAAAGAATACAGCTTCTGACCCGTGTGAGATCTTTAACGTGTAACAAGGTCTAATTTCCAAAGAAAACATTTCCCGAAATCAGGACGGGAATTAAACTTCTCTCTTGTGTGAGATCTCTGATGCCTGGAAACTGATTAGCCCCGTGTAAAATAAATAATTCCCAAACGTCACAACAGGAATATGGACTTTACTGGGCGTGACATCTTTGATGTAAAACAAGATCTGATATCTGCAAAAATCCAGTCCCACACTCAGCACAGGAGAAGGGCTTCTCCCCCGTATGGGTTCTTTGATGTATAACGAGGTCTGAATTCCGTGTATAACTTTTTCCACACTCAGAGCAGGAATACGGCTTCTCGCCCGTGTGAGATCTTTCATGTCTAAAGAGGTCGTATCTCTGTGAAAAACATTTCCCGCACTCAGGACAGGGATACGGCTTTTCCCCCGTGTGAGATCTCTGATGTCTAGAAAGGTCTGATTTTCGCGAAAAGCATTTTCCGCACTCGAGGCAGGAATACGGCTTCTCGCCCGTGTGCAATCTCTGATGTCTGGAAAGATAGGCCTTATCTGAAAAAGATTTCCCGCACTCACGGCAGGAATACGGCTTCGCTCTCGTGTGAGATCTGTAATGTATGACGAGTTCTGATATAGGAAGAAAACAATTATCACACTCAGAACAGGCATAGAGCTTCTCCCCCGTGTGAGATCTCTGATGAGCAGTAAGATTTAAGTCAGGGTTAAAACTTTCCCCACTTTCAGGAAAGGAGGATGTCTGCTCCGCCTGAATCCAGGCACCATCCCTCACAGTATGAGGTTGCTCAGAGTCAGAGGGACTCCGTGGTCTATCCACACTGTGAAGTCCACCATCCATAGTGGAGATCATCATCTTTTCTCCTCCACAATCTCCTGTGATGTCCTCATCTTCCATTTTACAACCTGGAGATAAAGTGAGACGATCCTTTGAGGGTTTCTCCATGGCGTGTCCTGGAAAAATATAAAAATATCATCAATAGATATGAGAGGGTTAGTTCACTTCCATCAAGATTCCATCTGGATCAGGTAGATATGAGTGAGGAGATGTTCTCTGTGGAGGTCCCAACCAGCTGGGACTCTTCCAGTCTTCAGTCAAAGGGCCTTTGGTCCTCCTCCCAGATCACTTCTACATTTACACAGCCTTGTCAGAAGAGCAGGAACCAATGGGGACTGGGAGGTCCATGCTCTTTACACAACCACAAGCCTAGGCACTGAGTCATGTGATCTCTGATAAACAAGAGGGTCAAAGTTCAGACTTGAAGACTCTCTACCATAGAACAAGTGACTAGGCTTCTGGTGATATGCAGCACTGGGGGGAGCTTGCAGTGGTATTTCAGCTTTTAAGTTATTTCTTGATTTTCATCCCAGCTAGACTGTTAATAGAGTTTTATTATTAGCTGATATCACTCAGCTCCTGCCCTACTCTGGACCAATCAGTGAGCAGTAACAGAGCAGAGATAAGAGAAGAATATATTATGGGTCACCTGTGCTGATCTCTGTAGGAGTGTCCTCCTCTATGAATGTCCTCATCATTCCAGCCTCCTCCATATATTGCTGATCATCCCTCACATACGTCTCTTCTACTTCACCCTCAACTTTCACGTTCATCAGATCTTCACCCTAAACCAACAGAATTGCAGAAAATAACATCTGTAACATAGAAGTATTTATGATGTGAGATCACATAGAAAATATCATCTTGTAGAGTCCAAACATCATCTCCACATGTCAGAGTGTTCAATCACTTTATGTTCCCGAACCCTCAACTCCACCTACCTGATGATGGTGAGGGATTGTGTGACCTTCCTGTGTGGAATCCCGGGAATACAGAGGACAGGGACATCTCTCTGGTGGGTTTCTGCTACTAGGTAGCTCCATCTTAATGTGCTTGTAGAGATCCTTGTGTCCTTCAGAAAACTGCTCCATCGCACCAAATTCCTCATCCTCCTCTTTTATCTCTTCTTCAACCTCAACTTTAGAATCTCTCAGGTTTCCACTCTGAATATATAATAAAAATGACATCAATGGTAACAATGCAGATAATGTACAGATCCTAATGACACTATCAGTGATTGTTCCTCATCTACCTGATGATGGTGAGGGATGGTGTGACCTTCCTGTGTAGGGTTTCTGGTATTAGGTGGCTCCATCATTTCCTTGTGTTCCTCTGAAAACTCCTTCATCACACTATGCACCATACATACCATATCATACTCATCCTCCTCTTTAATCTCTTCTTTAACATCAATATTATCAACCCCGAGGTTTCCACTCTGAATATATAATAAAACATTCATTATAACAAACATGCTTGTGTACAGATTACAACTATCAGTGATTTTTCCTCATCTACCTGATCATCATGAGGGATGGTGTAACCTTCTTGTGTGGAATCCTGGGAATACAGAGAACGGGGACATCTCTCTGGTGGGTTCCTGGTATTAGGTGGCTCCACCAAATCCTTGAGTTCTTCTGAAAACTCCTCCATCACTCCATATTCCTCATCCTCCTCTTTATACTCTTCTTTTACAACAATATTATAATTCCTGAGGGTTCCACTCTGAATATATAATAAAAAATTCATTGTAACAAACATTATTGTGTATAAATCATAACTACCAATAGTTGTCAATCATCTACCTGATGATGGTGAGGGATGGTGTGACCTTCCTGTGTGGAATCCCGGGAATACAGAGGACGGGGACATCTCTCTGGTGGGTTCCCATTACTGGATCCATCTGTAGGAAACACACACACTGACTGAATACATTGTTTCTATGTGTTTATCAGATGATGGGGGATCTAGGTGGAGCCTCCGTACTGCTCTCTCCTTTACAATAAAGTCTCCTCTTACCCGGTGATGTGAGGGGCGGCTGATTGTCCATCATGACGTCCTTGTAGAGATCCTTGTGTCCTTCTAAATACTCCCACTCCTCCATGGAGAAATAGACAGTGACATCCTGACACCTTATAGGAACCTGACACACACAATGATACAGTCACCATCCAGACACATCCCTTGTCTGTTACTGGATAATGTCCCAGAATTCCCAGAATCCTCCTCACCTCTCCTGTCAGCAGCTCCATCATCTTCTTGGTGACTTCTAGAATCTTCTGCATGTTGTGTCTCTCAGGTTTTAGGGAGTCACATGGAGGCACTGTGATGGTCATATGATCACCTGACTTCACAAGAGGAAATCTCTGTATTGGAGAACCAATAGGAATATCATGTTAGAATCCCAGAATCCTCCTCACCTCTCCGGTCAGGTCTGTGTTTTATTAATAGAGATAAGAGTGATGTCATGTGACCTCCCAGAATCCTCCTCACCTCTCCGGTCAGGTCTGTGTTTTATTAATAGAGATAAGAGTGATGTCATGTGACCTCCCAGAATCCTCCTCACCTCTCTGGTCAGCAGGTAGATGATCTCCAGGGTGAGGTTTAGTATCTCCTCAGTCATGTGACTCCGGTCCTCCTCCATCCTCAGTGATATGGTCATGTGATCTCTGCGGACAGATAGAGACTTATCTGAACTGTATAAGGTCTACAATATTAGGATGAGGATTTAGAGGGGTTTTTATGTACATTTGTTTTGTGTGAATTGAGGTAACATGAATGTTCTTTATAATATTTTTTCTTCGGATTCTTTCCTAGATACACAGAAGATAACTGGATACTAATATTTATAGATAAAGTTGATCCAGGGAATATCTGATGGCCTCTAGTTTGGGTCAGGAAGGAATTTTTTTCCCCTTCTGGAGAAAATTGACTCAAGCTTTATTGTTTGGTTTTTTTTTTTACCTCCCTCTGGATCAGCTGTGAGTATAGGATTGTGTATATAAGATTGAATTTTTTTTTTTTTTTAACCAGACTAACTATGTAACTACGAACGAATGTTCTATTATTATAGGCAGTAGTAAAATCTGTCATCGTGGTCACTACATGGAGCTGAGGAGCACAGAAAATTCATATCTCTTCTTACAAGACATACGGTGTAACAGTTCTAGAGAACGCTAGAGGGAATTAGCAGATGAATGTAACTGAGGCGAGTAACTGAAGCTCTCTGAGAACTGAGACGCTGTGAGTACACTGAGCTGGCACTGAGTACAGGAACTTTGTGTAAACTGAGGCACTGTGAGCAGGAGGAGAGGACACAGGAGGCTGTGTGATCAGTGAGTGGGAGCAGGAGGAGAGAATTAGGAGATAGTAGGGGAGAGCAGTTTCTGCACTAGAAGATAGTAGTGGCAACTAGCTTCTGCAGAATGAGATAGTAGGGAGGGAGCAGTTTCTGCGCAGAGAGATAGAAGAAGAGAGAAGTTGCTGCATGGGGAGATAGTAGGGGGAGAGCAGTTGCTGCACAGGGAGATAGTAGGGGGAGAGCAGTTGTTGCATGTGGAGATAGTAGGGGGAGGGCAGTTGCTGCACGGGGAGATAGTAGAGTGAGAGCAATTGCTGCACAGGGAGATAGTAGAGGAAAGTAGTTGCTGCACGAGGAGATAGTAGAGGAGAGCAGTTGTTGCACAGGGAGATAGTAGAGGAAAGTAGTTGCTGCACAAGGAGATAGTAGAGGAGAGCAGTTGCTGCACGGGGAGATAGTAGAGAAGAACAGTTGCTGCATGGGGAGATAGTAGAGGAGAACAGTTGCTGCACGGGGAGATAGTAGAGGAGAACAGTTGCTGCACGGGGAGATAGTAGAGGAGAACAGTTGCTGCACGAGGAGATAATAGAGGAGAGCACTTACTGCACAAGGAGATAGTAGAGGAGAGCAGTTGCTGCACGGGGAGATAGTAGAGGAGAACAGTTGCTGCACGGGGAGATAGTAGAGGAGAACAGTTGCTGCACGGGGAGATAGTAGAGGAGAACAGTTGCTGCACGAGGAGATAATAGAGGAGAGCACTTACTGCACGGGGAGATAGTAGAGGAGAGCACTTACTGCACGAGGAGATAGTAGAGAAGAGCAGTTGCTGCACGGGGAGATAGTAGAGGGAGAGCAGTTGCTGCTCGGGGAGATAGTAGGGAGGAGCAGTTGCTGCACGGGGAGATAGTAGGGGAGAGCAGTTGCTGCACGGGGAGATAGTAGAGGACAGTAGTTGCTGCACGGGGAGATAGTAGAGGGAGAGCTGTTGCTGCACAGGGAGATAGTAGGGGGGAGCAGTTGCTGCAGAGGGAGACAGTAGGAGGTGAGCAGTTGCTGCACAGGGAGATAGTAAGGGGGGGAACAGTTGCTGCACGGGGAGATAGTAGGCGGAGAGCAGTTGCTGCACGGGGAAATAGTAGGGGGAGAGCAGTTGCTGCACGGGGAAATAGTAGGGGGAGAGCAGTTGCTGCATGGGGAGATAGTAGGGGGAGAGCAGTTGCTGCATGGGGAAATAGTAGGGGGAGAGCAGTTGCTGCATGGGGAGATAGTAGGGGGAGAGCAGTTGCTGCACAGGGAGATGGTAGAGAAGAGCAGTTGCTGCACAGTGAGATAGTAGAGGGGAGAAGTTGCTGCACAGGGAGATAGTAGAGGGAGAGCAGTTATTGCAGGACATAACAGTGGTAGGACGGTACAAATTAGAGGCAAGGTACATCTGCCGACCAATACAGCCACCGCAAACACAGGAGGCCGATGACTGGCTGAATAAGTGACCAATCATCTCCAACTCCTTCAATAGCGTCTTGGGTCTGAAGGTTCAAAAATGATGGAGAAAGTGAAATCACAAGGTGTCTAGATAGACGACTACGAACAACATCCATACGGTGATATCTGCTGATATTATAAATGTTCACACAGGACCCGCATCCTTCTCATCATTTATTAATGTTCACAGTAAAGCACCGTCATCACCACCGCACCCCAATAATATCCAAACACCCCCCTAAAGGTCTACAGACTCCCCATTCCCCTCCCCCAGAAACATCTGTATGTAGGCCTTCATGACAATAGCCACCTATGACTCAATATAACGTAACCCTCCCACACACAATTATGTCAACCCTAAAAAATTGGCTGTCCCCATGAAAAGGCGACCAACTTCACTACCCAACATGGTGCAAAGACAACGCTGTAAAAGCTCCTACAGGACGGACATGACGGGGGGGTTACGGGGTGTAAATAGAAAATAAGATCTTATTACCTCCTCTGCTGCCACTTCCAGTGACGTCTCCTCTCTACTTCCTCCCGACTCCATCACTTCCTGTCTGTCCCTGACATCACTTCCTGTCTGCCCCTGACATCACTTCCTGTCTTCCATAGAAACCTTCCCTCTCTATGATAGAATTGAGATCACCACCTTGTGGAGCTCAGAAGAACTGCAGCCCCTGAGAAACGGCTCGTCTCGTAGTGTGAACACGGCCTTGTGCTGTGTGTGTATGTACTATATATCCTTATAGATGGGGTCGTCTCCACTCCCACCAAGGGGGGTAGAAATATATTACTCCCTAGTCCAGCCTTTCTCAGCCAGGGTTCCTCCAAAGGTTTCTAAGGGTTCCTTGAGCAATTAATAATTTCTGTCTCTCAGTAATAACTGGCATCAATGATCTGTAGGGGGACAGTCTTTCCACTCATGACAATATAAAAATGTCCTTTTCCCACTGACAGCTGATATAAGGGGATCTTCTCCAATTGGTCACCAATGTAAGGGACCTCTACACTGACCACTGATATAAGGTGGTCCTTCTCCCATTGGTCACCAATGTAAGGGACCACTACACTGACCACTGATATAAGGGGTCCTTCTCCCATTGGTTACCAACCTAAGGGATCACTACACTGACCACTGATATAAGAGGTTCTTCTCCCATTGGTCACCAGGTTAAGGGACCACTACCCTGACCACTGAAAGAAGGGGGTCCTTCTCCCATTGGTCACCAATATAAGGGACCACTACACTGACCATTGAAAGAAGGGGGTCCTTCTCCCATTGGTCACCAATATAAGGGACCACCACACTGACCACTGATATAAGAGGGTCCTTCTCCCGTTGGTCACCAATATAAGGGACCACTACACTGACCACTGATATAAGATGTCCTTCTCCCATTGGTCACCAATGTAAGGGATCTCTACACTGACATAAGACATGGTCCTTCTCCCATTGGTGACCAACGTAAGGGACCACTACACTGACAACTAGGAGTAATCTCTAGGGTTGTTAGAGAGTAGAGATGAGCCTTCAGTTAGAACTGAACTTTGGCTGTTCCAGTCTCCTGTTTGGTGGGAGCCAAGTATCATATATAAAAGTGATATATCTACTGCTTCTATAAATGTCACCTTCTCACTGTCGCTGGTTCCTATGGAATCACTGGGTGCTCACAGCTACCCCCTCCCTAAGAACCACAAAAATCACCAGGAATCCACTCCGAAGCAAAGTGGTCGGGACACCAGTGACATCACTGCCCAAATATTACATTTTGGCAATGATGTCACCACTATCCCCACCCCTACCTTTATATAACTGAAGACAGCTCATTCAGGTAGTGGTACCATTAATGTGGAGGGAGCAGTATCTGGGGGCCCCCTTATTGTTAAAGGGGGCTCCCTGGTTTTTAAAAAGCCTCCTGCTCTAGACAACCACAACCAGAGATGTGAAGAGGCCCTTGTCCTCAAAAACATGGTGCCCCCTTATGTTGGAAGCATGTGGCCTGGTATGGTTCAGCCATTTTCTGGCCAGCCAGGTTGTGTGCTTGGATTCAGGATCTGATGTATCTTCTGGATGACCTCAAGAATTTTGTTTTTTCAAAGAGGGGTATTGGAGGGTAATGAAGGGACAGTCTGACAGCTCTGAGCTCCAAGATGTTGATGGGGAGTTTGGCCTCTTCTCTTGACATTATTGTGGAGGGAGCAGTATCTGGGGGCCCCCTTATTGTTAAAGGGGGCTCCCTGGTTTTTAAAAAGCCTCCTGCTCTAGACAACCACAACCAGAGATGTGAAGAGGCCCTTGTCCTCAAAAACATGGTGCCCCCTTATGTTGGAAGCATGTGGCCTGGTATGGTTCAGCCATTTTCTGGCCAGCCAGGTTGTGTGCTTGGATTCAGGATCTGATGTATCTTCTGGATGACCTCAAGAATTTTGTTTTTTCAAAGAGGGGTATTGGAGGGTAATGAAGGGACAGTCTGACAGCTCTGAGCTCCAAGATGTTGATGGGGAGTTTGGCCTCTTCTCTTGACCACGTTCCCCAAGTTGTCAAGGATTGAAAGGCTCCTCCATGACCTTATAATATCCAGTGGTAAAGGGAACTGGGGAGCAGCTTGATTAGGAGAACTGGCAAATCATGACTATTGCACTTTCGAAATCCTAAAAAACGTTATCATATTAGAAAAAGCCTACAAAGTTTTATACAGATGGTATTATAGACTGGTCTGTTTTATCTCAACTTATTCCCCACTTTGTTTCAGAGGATGTACACAAGGGGGCACACATATGGTGGTCATGTCCAAGGGTTTGCAGGTTATGGGTCAGAATTTGTATTCTTCTTCTCAATATATTCCATCTTAATCTCAAGAGCGATCCTTACGAAGCACTTCTTGGCAAACCAATTACTGAACTGCTTCGCCCGGAGCGCCAACTGACTCAGCATCTTTTTACTGCAACCAAGTTAACCATTGCGAGGGCATGGAAGACTCCTGTACTAAGTTTTGAAGCGACTAAGAATCACATGAATGACATCATGGTGAGCGAGAAGTTGACAGCTATGGTCTCGGACATCGATGGTAAATCCCTTCGGGTCTGGCAACCGTGGGTTATTTATACCCAACCTTCTAGATTTGATATTGACCTTCTCTCAATTTAAGGATTTTCTGGTGCTGGCCCCGTTGACTCCTCCCTTCTTTTTTTTCCCTTATCTCCTCATTCTCACGTTTTCTTTCTTCGACACCTTATCGGATCTGTTTTATGTATCCACTCCAACAGCTTACTAGTCCGCCAAGCTTTGCCCTGGTAATAACTTGGTTATGTTATTCATTTTCATGTTTTTTTGTTGTTGTTTTTATTAAATTTTTATTTACTCCTAAAAACATTTTCATATGATAAATGCTTTAAACCTGGTCAAGCCTAGTCCTGGGTTGGGATTCTTTCCTTCCCTTGTCTTCTGCAATGAACAATGGATCTCCTGGATTTTTTGAATGACCTTTCCCTATATACAGTGCCTTGCAAAAGTATTCACCCCCCTTGGCATTTTTTGTGTTTTGTTGCCTCACAACCTGGAATTAACATGGATTGTTTGAGGATTTGTATCATTTAATTTACAGAACATGCCCACAACGTTGAAGATTTTTTTTTATTGTGAAGCAAACAACAAATAGGACAAAATAACAGAAAAAGTAAATGTGCATAACTATTCGCCCCCCTAAAGTCAATACTTTGTAGAGCCACCTTTTGCGGCTATCACAGCTCCAAGTCGCTTTGGATAAGTCTCTATGAGCTTCCCACATCTTACCACTGGGATTTTTGTCCATTCCTCCTTGCAAAACTTCTCCAGCTCCTTCAAGTTGGGTGGTTTGCGCTTGTGAACAGGCAATCTTTAAGTCTGACCACAGGTTTTCTATTGGATTGAGGTCTGGGCTTTGACTAGGCCATTCCAACACATTTGCATGTTTCCCCCTAAACCACTCAAGTGTTGCTTTAGCAGTGTGTTTGGGGTCATTGTCCTGCTGGAAGGTGAACCTCCGTCCTAGCCTCAAATCACACACAAAGTGGTACGGGTTTTGCTCCAGAATATCCCTGTATTTAGCACCATCCATCTTTCCCTCAACTCTGACCAGTTTACCAGTCCCCACTGCTGAAAAACATCCCAACGGCATGATGCTGCCACCACCATGTTTCACAGTGGGGATGGTGTTCTTTGGGTGATGTGATGTGTGGGGTTTGCGCCAGACATAGCGTTTTCTTTGATGGCCAAAAAGTTCAATCTTAGTCCCATCAGACCAGAGCACCTTCCTCCATACATTTTGGGAGTCTCCCACATGCCTTTTCGCAAACTCAAAACGTGCTTTCTTCTGGCCACTCTGCCATAAAGCCCAACTCTATGGAGCATATGGCTTATTGTCGTCCTATGTACAGATACTCCAGTCTCTGCTGTGGAACTCTGCAGCTCCTCCAGGGGTTAGAGAAAGGTCCCACCACTCAGGTAGGCACAAACCGGTGGAGATGAAAGCCAGTGTAGCTTTTTCCTTCAAGGGGAAGAGTCCCAGGTGCTGGCTGATGCAGGATGAGGTAGAAGAACCAAGAGGAACTGGAAGCCGCACACCGGTGTACTGATGAATGCTTTTATTGGTAAAAAGCTAAATCATAAATGAACACAAGACGCCACAGCAGAAGCGTACAGAAAACATCTGACGCGTTTCACACTCACCATGAGTGCTTACTCATAGCACTCGTGGTGTGAAACGCGTCAGCTGTTTTCTGTACGCTTCTGCTGTGGCGTCTTGTGTTCCTTTATGATTTAGCATATTACCAATAAAAGCATTCATCAGTACACCGGTGTGCGGCTTCCAGTTCCTCTTGGTTCTTCTTCCTCCAGGGGTTACCTTAGGTCTCTGTGCTGCCTCTCTGATTAATGCCCTCCTTGCCCGCTCCGTGAGTTTTGGTGAGCGGCCGTCTCTTGGCAATTTTCTATTGCCGGCATTCACGCTTTTGTTTACATTTCAGCTGTCAGTGGGGAAGCCCGCTGGCAGCTGATGAGTCATCGGTTGTTAAGGACGCGGCGGACGGCTTCCGGGCCCGCTGCTTAACAACCAGCTATTCTTCACACAGAATTCGAATTGTTCTGAAAATTTGGAATTCGTTAGAAGATTTATAAACAAAACAAAATTAAATGAAGCGAAACTAAATGGATTCAGAAACGAGCTAACTAACTAACTAATCTATCCAAAACAAAACAAATCTCCTGCTAGTTCTCACAGACCGCACATTCTTTCTGTTCATGGACAGGGAAGGTTTCGTAAGTCTTTGCAGGTCTCTTTGTGCCCAAAGGGTGATGGGGAATTGGAGAAGTCAAGTAGTATTTTCATTAACACAGCAATTTCCTATGAGCGTCATCTCAATTATGGGGCAATAATGCGGTATTAATACTGCAGTGCCACATTAATGCCACTAGATGGAGCCAATGACCATAGCAAATCACTGAAATAAAATATGACCAAAACTGGTCACGGCTGGGGGAATGTGCGTCACATTCGTTCAGCAAAGTTTTTAGAAACAGACCTGTAAGCGTTTGTGAAATCTTCCACCACAAAATGTACTCAGCCAATGAGAGGTAATGACTCCATTTTTATTTTAAAAGGCCTAGAGGACTGCCTTTTAAGTGGTGGGGTTAACGTGTTTCGTCCTGGAAGACGACTTGAGAAAACAGACCTCTTGCAAGAGTTTACACCACAAAATGTACTCAGCCAATGAGAGGTAATGACTCCATTTTTATTTTTCTCCTGCTATCAATGGCCAACACGGTACAGCACTTCATCCATGTCTTTGGTGATCTCTGATCCCCTTATCAACTGCTTCTTACATGATGAAGATCAGCCATGGAGTATATCTGAGGTGTATATCAGGGTGTGCTTCTTCCCCACATGTCCAGCAACATTCATATACAAGACATTTCCTGCACTCACTAATACACCTCGAGGGTTGTGTGGGACCCCCTGATGTACAGGAAGACAGGACTTCACCGAGGAACAATTCCCTCACTCAGGACAGGAATACGGCTTCTCCCCCGTGTGAGATCTCCGATGTTTGTAAAGACTGGATGCCCTTGAAAAATATTTCCCGCACTCAGGACAGGAATATGGCTTTTCCCCTGTGTGAGACCTTTGATGTACAGAAAGACTGGACTTCTGTGAAAAACTTTTCCCGCACTCAGGACAGGAATACGGCTTCTCCCTTGCGTGGGATCTCTGATGTCTGTAAAGGCCGGACTTCTGTGAAAAACATTTCCCGCACTCAGCACAGGAATATGGCTTCTCTCCCATGTGCAATCTCTGGTGTCTGTAAAAATTGGACTTCTGTGAAAAACATTTCCCACACACGGGACAGGAATACGGCTTCTCCCCCGTGTGCAATCTCTGGTGTCTGTAAAGAGCGGACGTCAATGCAAAACATTTCCCGCACTCAGGACAGGAATACGGCTTCTCCCCCGTGTGCAATCTCTGATGTTTGTAAAGACTGTACTTATCTGAAAAACATTTCCCGCACTCAGGACAACAATATGGCTTTTCCCCCGTGTGATACCTTTCATGAGTGACAAGTTCTGATTTTGTTACAAAACATTTCCCGCACGTAGAACAAGAATACGGCTTCTCTCCTGTGTGCAATGTCTGATGTTTGGAAAGACTGGACTTCCCTGAAAAACATTTCCCACACTCAGAACAGGAAAATGGTTTCTCCCCCGTGTGAGACCTCTGATGTGAGACAAGTTCTGTTTTTTGTACAAAGCATTTCCCGCACTCAGAACAGGAATGTGGCTTCTCACCCGTGTGAGACCTCTGATGTCTGCAAAGATGGTACTTCTGTGAAAAAGATTTCCCGCACTCAGGGCAGGAATACGGCTTCTCACCTGTGTGAGATCTTTTATGCACATTAAGATTGGATTTGAAATGGAAACACTTTCCGCACTCAGTACAGGGAAACCTCTTATTTGTTGGAAGGAGGGCACCGTCCCTCACAGTCTGAGGTTCCTCAGGATAAGAGGAATACGATGGTCCGGCACCGTCCCGCACAGTCTGAGGTTCCTCAGGATAAGAGGAATACGATGGTCCGGCACCGTCCCGCACAGTCTGAGGTTCCTCAGGATAAGAGGAATACGATGGTCCGGCACCGTCCCGCACAGTCTGAGGTTCCTCAGGATAAGAGGAATACGATGGTCCGGCACCGTCCCGCACAGTCTGAGGCTCCTCAGGATAAGAGGAATACGATGGTCCATCTACACTGTGTGGTGCCGGATGGACATTTGAGGTAGTCGGGTTTTCTCCTGGACTATACTGTGTGATGTCCTCATCTTCTACTTTACAGTCTGGAGACAAAGTGAGACAATCCTCTGAGGTTTTCCTCATCTCCCGTCCATCTACTAAAATAGAAATAAAAAGATTATTACTAGACATGAGCTGATTGGTTCCCCTAAACCAGGACTCCGCCCACATCAGGCAGCTTTGTCTCTGAGGATCTTACAATTCCCCCCTCAAGGTAACTAGTAAATGGGTCCTCTGATCTCCTACCAGTTCATTTCTTTATTCATGGACCTTAGTCAGAGAGTGAGGAAACAACGAGAACTGTCTTTTATAGGAGTGACAGTGATGAGGGGATTATAGGACGAGTGTCCCCTCCCCCTCTATCACTCATTGCCATCTTCCCAACACAAGAAGTCCTGCACTTCCTTATTTAGTCCATGATTTAGTCATGAATAACAGCGGGGCTGAGCCCCACCAGAGGTCAGAGAGTGAGGATGGGGGGAGAACAACCAAGATGAAGACTGGACTGATCCTGAAGACCACCATCATTGGGTTATTGACTCCTCCCTCATTATCACTTTCTGTTTAAGGCTCCAAAGTTGGAGGATGTTATCACATTATTATCAACATGGAAAAGTCTGTGCTCCAATCAAATCATCAGATATAAAATATCTGGTAGGAAATGGGTGTAACAAAAGAGAATACATATTATGTGTATATATAGCAGTGGGTAGAGGAGAGAGAGCAGAAGTCAGGACTATGTAATGTACAACATAGAGTATATGGTAGAACAATTAGGACTACAAATTGCAGAAGATAATGTTAATAACCCACCTGTGCTGATCTCTGTAGGAGTGTCCTCCTCTATAAATGTCCCCGTTATTTCATCCTCCTCCATAGACTGCTGATCATCCCTCACATACCTCTCTTCTTCTTCTGCTTTAACCTCAAATTCTATATCGATTGGATCTCCACTCTAAACCAAGAGAAGGATCAACAATAACATCTGTACAAAATAAGGTTTAATATTGTGGCATCATATAAAAGAAAAACACATCATCTTCACCAGTTCATGTTCTAGATACTCCGTCCCACCAACCTTGTAACAGTGAGGGATGGTGTGACCTTCCTGTGTGGAATCCCGGGAATACAGAGGACGGGGACATCTCTCTGGTGGGTTCCTGGTATTAGGTGGCTCCATCATATCCTTGTGTCCTTCTGAACACTCCTTCATCACTCCATACTCCTCATCCTCCTCTTTATACTCTTCTTTAACATCAATATTATCATGCCCGATGATTCCAATCTGAATATATAATAAAAAATTAATTATAACAAACATGCTTGTTTATAAATCATAACTATCAGTGATTGTTCCTCATCTACCTGATAATGGTAATGGATGGTGTGACCTTCCCGTGTGGAATCCCAGGAATACAGAGGACGGGGACATCTCTCTGGTTGGTTTCTGTAGCTGGATGACTCCACCATGGTGTCCTGGTACAGATCTTTCTGAAACTCTGACTCCTCCATCACTCCATCCTCCTCTTTTATCTCTTCTTTAACTTCAACTTTAGGATCTCTCAGGTTTCCACTCTGAATATATAATAAAAATGAAAATCAATTGTAACAATGCAGATAATGTTCAGATCCTAATGATACCATCAGTGATTGTTCCACATCTACCTGATGATGGTGAGGGATGGTGTGATCTTCCTGTGTGGAATCCCGGGAATACAGAGGACGGGGACATCTCTCTGGTGGGTTCCCATTACTGGACCCATCTGTAGGAAACACACACACTGACTGAATACATTGTTTCTATGTGTTTATCAGATGATGGGGGATCTAGGTGGACCCTCCGTACTGCTCTCTCCTTTACAATAAAGTCTCCTCTTACCCGGTGATGTGAGGGGCGGCTGATTGTCCATCATGACGTCCTTGTAGAGATCCTTGTGTCCTTCTAAATACTCCTACATAGGGAAATAGACAGTGACATCCTGACACCTTAGAGGAACCTGACACACACAATGATACAGTCACCATCCAGACACATCCCTTGTCTGTTACTGGATAATGTCCCAGAATTCCCAGAATCCTCCTCACCTCTCCTGTCAGCAGCTCGATGATCTCTCTGGTGACTTCTAGAATCTTCTTTTTATTTATCTATTCTATCAGAGACATCATCTTGCAGCAATGTCTCCTCCCTAGTTCCTCCGAACTCACCTCTCACCCGGAACTTCCTGCCTGTACCTGACATCACTTCCTGTCTTCCATAGAGACTTCCTGTCTGGGTAGAAGTGAGATCACCACCTTGTGGAGCTCAGAGGAACTGCAGCCCCCCAGAAACGTCTCGTAGTGTGAACACGGCCTTGTGCTGTGTGTGTATGTACCGTATATCCTTATAGATGGAGTCATCTCCACTCCCACCGAGCGGATTAGAAATATATTACTGCCTAGTCCAGCCTTTCTCAGCCAGGGTTCCTCCAAAAGGTTTCTAGGCAATGAGCTTTTCAACGCTAGCAAGCATGTTGTGTGAAGCTCCTCCCAAGGGGGACATGTCCTCAAAAGTTTGTCTAATCACCTGAGGGTGCGTGCCGATAACCCCATGGTGTATGAATATGTTGCCTGTGCCCTGTACTGTGTGATTAGGATTTTAATTTTACTTCAAAGCACTTAACCCCCCACCCCAGGTATTTTGGAAGATTTGATGTTTTAGAGTCTAATTTTCCACTCTTGCTTATTAACCAGTCAGGGTCCCAGCCACTGTCCTGAACCTCACCTGCCAATGCAAATATAAACTTCAAACCTTCCCTCTTATTCCTAGATAGGCTTCAGTTTGAGACATGCCGCTTTTTGTCTCTATGTCATGGGAAGGCGTAACCTGGTACCTGCCAAGCCCTCTGCACTCCAGCTGTGGAATCTTTTGTCCAGCCACCACGATCCTCTCATATGGTGTGCTTTTGGCTATTGGCCTAGAATTTAACAACAGAACTGCCTGTATGAGGTTCGATCCCACCCCCCTGAGTATCTGGTCCTTTGTATCTTTCAATCAAACAAGCTGCCTGTGGATGGTATGGGATGTGGCACAGCCAATACACTCCAGAATCTTTGGCCCATTGCTGTACTGTTGATCCGGTGAAGTGTGACCCATTATCGCTTTGGACAGCCATAAACAGTGGCAAGTTTCTGGAGAAGCTGAAGCGTTGCAGCTTGATCTGCACCTTTCCAAGGATGAACAAGCAAAGGTCCTGAATAGGTGTCCACTGCGGTGCAACAATACCTCAATCCACTGCTTCACCAGGTCAGAAGGCCGATGAAGTCAATCTCTACAGTTCTCTCACCCTTTTAATTTACCCAGTGAAGTACTTTTGCAATGGCCATTGTTGCACTTCTCCACACATTTTACAGTTCCCTATTGCAGTCTTTATCATGTCCATGGATATAGGCAATCCTCTCTGCTGTGCCCATTCATACGTCTCTTTCTGCCCCATATGTCCAGTTGGCCAAGTTCATCAAGACAGAATATATTGACAAAACTGCATTCACTTTGGCGTTTTCATCTGCCACTCTGTTATAGTTCTTGATGTCTGGGACTAGGGGCACATGTACGTCAACATGCCCCACTTGTATGGTGCGAGAGTGAGCTCTTTCCAGATGAGCTTCCTTGTGGACATCCAAGTTCTCAGTCCTGTAAAGACTGCCCAGCTGTCAGTTTAGAAGGATCCTCACCAACGGTCATTACATTTGCTGGGGTGCACATTGCAGGGGCTTCTATTCTTAAGTCTTCTTCCTCTAAGTGTTTCTTTCTACAAGTGTTATGCACTTCATTCTCTGCACTAAGTTCTGCCTCACCTGATCATTCCTTCTGTCTCTTTACAGGTATGTGTCAGCTCATCCACATCTTCCACCGTTAACTGCAATTGGGATCTGCTTGCTGTCTCTGTGTGTGTGTGTCTCTCTGGTATGTGTCAGCTCATCCACATCTTCCACCGTTAACTGCAATTGGGATCTGCTTGCTGTCTCTGTGTGTGTGTGTCTCTCTGGTATGTGTCAGCTCATCCACATCTTCCACCGTTAACTGCAATTGGGATCTGCTTGCTGTCTCTGTGTGTGTGTGTCTCTCTGGTATGTGTCAGCTCATCCACATCTTCCACCGTTAACTGCAATTGGGATCTGCTTGCTGTCTCTGTGTGTGTGTGTCTCTCTGGTATGTGTCAGCTCATCCACATCTTCCACCGTTAACTGCAATTGGGATCTGCTTGCTGTCTCTGTGTGTCTCTCTGGTATGTGTCAGCTCATCCACATCTTCCACCGTTAACTGCAATTGGGATCTGCTTGCTGTCACTGTGTGTGTGTGTCTCTCTGGTATGTGTCAGCTCATCCACATCTTCCACCGTTAACTGCAATTGGGATCTGCTTGCTGTCACTGTGTGTGTGTGTCTCTCTGGTATGTGTCAGCTCATCCACATCTTCCACCGTTAACTGCAATTGGGATCTGCTTGCTGTCACTGTGTGTGTGTGTCTCTCTGGTATGTGTCAGCTCATCCACATCTTCCACCGTTAACTGCAATTGGGATCTGCTTGCTGTCACTGTGTGTGTGTGTCTCTCTGGTATGTGTCAGCTCATCCACATCTTCCACCGTTAACTGCAATTGGGATCTGCTTGCTGTCACTGTGTGTGTGTGTCTCTCTGGTATGTGTCAGCTCATCCACATCTTCCACCGTTAACTGCAATTGGGATCTGCTTGCTGTCTCTGTGTGTGTGTGTCTCTCTCTGGTATGTGGCCTTCTCTATCTGTTGCCCTGTGCGAACAACCATGACATTATTTGTTTTTCTGAACTGTCTTACCTAAGTTTTATGTGTTGATCTTGTCTTGGCCTCTTGCTATTCTGACTTTTGAAGCAAAAAGTTCACTTTGATTGCTAGGCACTCTTATAGTCACTCATGATTAATTAACGAACTTCAACCCCACCCTTATAACAGTATATATTTGAGCATCCTTAAGGGGGTAGCACATTGCTGGGGTGCACATTGCAGGGGCTTCTATTCTTAAGGCTTCTTCCTCTAAGTGTTTCTTTCTACAAGTGTTATGCACTTCATTCTCTGCACTTCAGCGATTGCACGAAGCAAACAAATACAGCAATCTGCACTGGAAAGCAGCTAACAGACTGCAGGTGACCTGTCTCTCTATTAAGCTCTCCTTCCGCTCTGTAACATGCACTCTCTACCACTGCTTCTGACACTCCTGTCCTCTCTCCTCAAACTCTCTTACCTTCACCCCCCCTCTCCACCCACCTGCTTATACATATCACCCTGCCTTCTGTCTTCCCCCTACTACTGCTCTTACCAACTCTCGCTCATTCTACATCCATACACTGATAAAACCTCCAGTACTTTGAGACATGCCCCTTCACATAAATCACAGTCCCACATTACCTCCCTCACCCTCCTGCTTCTCCTAATCTCTGGTGACATATCCCCAAACCCTGGGCCACCATCATCTGTCTTTGCCCAACGCTCCCATCCCCCTACACCCTCTGGCAGGAGCCGCAACCCACAGAACTTGGTCCATATTCCTCTTTCCAATACCAGCCCCCCCTTTTCCTGTGCCCTGTGGAATGCACGTTCTGTCTGCAACAAACTCACCGCCCTCCACGACCTCTTCATCACAAATTCCTTTAACCTTCTTGCCATTACTGAAACCTGGCTTCATGAATCGGACACTATTTCTCCTGCTTCCATCTCCCATGGGGGCCTTCTCTGGACTCACTCCCCCAGACCAAGTGGACGGAAGGGAGGTGGAGTGGGAATCCTTCTAGCCCCATGCAGCACCTATCAGGTTCTTCACCCACCTCCCTCTCTGACACTCTCCTCTTTTGAGGCACATTGCATTCGTCTTTTCTCTCCCATTTCTCTAAGAATTGCTGTCATCTACCGGCCCCCTGGACCGGTATCAGCCTTTCTTGATGACTTCTCTGCCTGGCTACCCTACTTTCTCTCTTCTGAAATCCCCACAATTATTCTTGGGGACTTCAACATCCCTGTCAACACTAACACTACTATTACTTCTAAACTTCTCAGTCTAACCTCATCGCTTGACCTGAAGCAATGGATACAGGCTCCTACCCACTCCAACGGCAACACCCTTGACCTTGCCTTCTCCTATCTGTGCACTCCGTGCAACCTTTCCAACAATCCACTCCCACTCTCTGATCACCACCTTATTAGTTTTGCTCTCTTCTTGTCTTCCACCTCTTCTCCCTCCAACCGCCCAACAGTTACACGCAGAAACCTTCGCCACCTCAACCCTTCTCTTCTCTACTCTGCTACTGATCACCTCTATGACAAAATCTCCCCCCTGTCCTGCCCCAACCTAGCTACTTTCATTTACAACAGCTCACTGTCCTCCTCCCTAGACAAGCTGGCCCCCCTCACTACACGCAGAATTAGGCCCCGACTGCTACAACCCTGGCAAACAGATGACACCAGAAGTCTCAGAAAACATAGCCGCGCTCTTGAGCGCCTGTGGCATAAGACTAAGACCCAGGAAGACTTCACACAATATAAATCTGCCCTCCTAAAATACTACTCCTGCCTTCACACTGCCAAACAGACCTACTTTATCACACTCATCAACACCTTCTCATCCAGTCCACGTCAACTCTTCTCTACCTTCAACACTCTACTCTGTCCTCCACTGCCTCCACCCACCAACTCAATCACCGCCCAGGAGATTGCCAATCACTTCAAAACTAAGATTGATACAATTCATGAGGAGATCGCCAATGCGCAAAAACCTCCCCCATGCAACACCCCATGTCCACAGATACAGTCATTACTTCCCTCATTCAACCCTGCTACTACTACTGAGGTTGCTAAACTTTTATCTAGCATTCATCTAACCACTTGCCCCCTGGATCCTGTTCCCTCACAAATGCTACGCTCACCCTCTGACTCGATTCTACGCTCTCTAACTCACATTTTCAACCTCTCCCTCTCTTGTGGCATCTTCCCAAACTCTCTAAAACATGCGCTAGTCACCCCCATACTAAAAAAGCCCTCACTGGATCCCACCAATCTCAACAACTTACGTCCCATCTCCTTACTCTCCTTCTCCTCCAAACTTCTTGAAAGACTGGTCTACAACCGATTAAGTGACCATCTGACCATGAATAAACTTCTTGATCCCCTTCAGTCCGGTTTTCGCCCTCAACACTCCACGGAAACTGCTCTCCTTAAACTCTCAAATGACCTACTAATGGCTAAAGCCAACGGACACTATTCTGTACTACTTCTCCTGGATCTCTCTGCTGCCTTTGACACAGTGGACCACCCCCTCCTCCTCGAAAAACTCCACTCCTTTGGTCTCCGTGACTGTACTCTTCGCTGGTTCTCATCCTACCTATCCCACCGCTCCTTCAGTGTCACTTACAACTCTACTTCCTCCTCTCCTCTTCCTTTTTCCGTTGGGGTCCCCCAAGGTTCTGTTCTCGGACCTCTCCTTTTCTCAATCTACACCACCTCCTTGGGTCAGTTGATTGCCTCCCACGGCTTTAAATATCATCTCTACGCTGATGACACCCAAATCTATCTCTCCACCCCCCAGCTCTCTCCACCTGTCTCCTCACGCATTACCAACTTATTAGCAGACATATCAGCCTGGATGTCACATCACTTTCTCAAACTCAACCTATCCAAAACCGAGCTCATGATATTTCCTCCCTCAGGTGCCACTTCCCCTGATCTCCCTGTCAAGATCAACGGCTCAACTATCAACCCATCTCCCCACGCCAAGGTTCTAGGTGTAATCCTGGACTCTGAACTAACCTTTCGACCCCACATTCTATCACTATCCAAAGCTTGCCGCCTCTGTCTTCGCAACATCTCCAAGATACGCCCCTTCCTAACCATCGACACCACAAAGCTTCTAATCCACTCCCTGGTCATCTCCCGCCTTGAATACTGCAACTCCCTCCTCATTGGTTTACCTCTAAATAGGCTATCCCCACTTCAGTCCATCATGAACGCTGCGGCCAGGCTCATCCACCACACAAACCGCTCAGCGTCTGCTACACCCCTCTGCCAATCCCTCCATTGGCTGCCACTCAGTCACCGAATTAAATTCAAGATACTAACTATAACTTACAAAGCCATCCACAACTTGGCCCCTAGCTACATCTCTAACCTAGTCACAAAATACCAACCTAATCGTTCTCTTCGCTCCTCCCAAGACCTCCTGCTCTCAAACTCCCTTGTCACCTCATCCCATGCTCGCCTTCAGGACTTCTCCAGAGCCTCCCCCATCCTCTGGAATGCTCTACCCCAATCCGTCCGATTTTCTCCTACTTTATCCACTTTCAGACGATCCCTGAAAACTCATCTCTTCAGAGAAGCCTATCTGGCCCCCACCTAACAACTGTACATTTATCTTCTCAATCAGCACATCACCCACAGTTATTACCTCTTGTATCTCTTGACCTCCCCTCTTAGATTGTAAGCTCTAAGGAGCAGGGCCCTCTGATTCCTATTGTATTGTATTTGTACTGTCTACCCTCAAGTTGTAAAGCGCTGCGTAAACTGTTGGCGCTATATAAATACTGTATAATAATAATAATAATAATAATTACTACAGCTTTCAGCTCTGCATACTGACTAGACCCTCCAATTCCGGTCTCCTGCAGGACTATAACTGTACTTGGGTTGTAGGATGCCGCTGTCCACTGACTCCCAAATTATGTTGTGACTATGGCTGAACCATAAGTAAACCTTGCTGACTCTTTTGTGTCTTCTGACAGTGACCCAAAGGGTGGAGCCTCTTGAATGGGTGATGACTGCAGCACAGGAGATTTATCTTCTGGCTGGGTGCTGACATCTTCAGTTGCAGTACCCCCCTCTATCTTGAAGGTACAACTTCCATCTCATCAGTGTCTGGTTCTGAGCTACAGTTACCCTAGTGGTTGCCAAGTTCATTATCTCTCACCCATCCTGTTGTTGGCAATGCAATATGGATGGTGACTAGGTCCTGTCCTGTAATGGTCCCTACATGATGAAGTGCGGTGTTGGCCCCAAACAGGTACTTCTCTAGGGGCATATATCTCTCCTGTGCCCCTGTCAGTTGCTTGGACCAAAATCCAATGGGTATTTATCATATACCTGGTGCTGGAAACCAATGGAGAGAGGGCTTCCTTTGGGACTAACTTCCAGACTCTCTTGAAGGTGGAACAGGAGAAGTCAGGCTCAAAGAAGCATGGGTCATCTGCTGGAATTGCTTACAGAGATGTTCTGACTGGAGTGTCGTCAGGTGAGATGTCCAGGTACCCAGATGAGAAACCAAGATAGTGTCTGCAGACAAGAGGGAAGGAGCAGGAGTCAGGACCGGGTGTGGACAAGAGCAAGCGTAGTCAGGAGGATAGCCGATGCTGCAAAATGGCTTCTTTAGCAGCAAAGAATGCAGTCTGCTGCTCTGAACTCCATGAAAACTCAGTCTTTTTTTTTGGTAACATTATATATAGGCCTTGGGATCAGTGCAAGATGTGAGTTGAACAATCTCCAGAATATTACAACTCCAACAAACTTTTGTGCCTCCTCTTTGGTAGTAGGGGGCGACTGTGCCTGGATAGTTTGCATAACTGTCTCTGGAATTTTCCTCTGTGGCCCAGTCCACATCATCCTCAGGAATTTCACCTTTGTGGCAGATCCTTGGACTTTGTCTCTGTTGATAGCCCACCCGCTGTTCTCCATGTGCTGTATCAGCAGGTGCGGTGCTTCAGTCACATCTTCTTTTCTCCCAGAGATCTTGATGTCATCAATGTAGTAAAACACATCCACAGAGTACTGGTGGCCATCCCACACAAAGGCAACCTGGTCCTGACACTTTGGGTATTTTTTAATTGAATAGAAACCGTTAGAATCTATCACAGCATAATATTCTCCTGCCTCCTTTTCAAATTTCTCAATGATGGAGATCATATCAGGCACAGCTAACTTCAATGGAGATGTCACCCTGTTTAGACCTCTGTAATCCACATTCATTCTATATGTCTCATCAGGTTTCTGTACTGGAAGCACTACGGACGAAAAAAGACTAATGCTGCGTACACATGGTCGGACTTGCCAACAGGACAAGCTCCGTCGGCATTTCCGACAGAAAAATTTAGAGCATGTTCCCTATCTAAGTCCGTCGGAAATGCCGACAGAAAAAGTCCGATGGGGCATACACACGGTCAGATTATCCGACCTAACGCTCCCATCAGACTTTTTCTGTCGGAAATTCCAACAGTGTGTACGCGGCATTACGGAAGATCTCAAGATGCCTACTCTCAACATTTCTTGAATAGTCTCCCCAATTTCTTTGTGGCTTCCAGAAAGTCTATACTGCTTGAGACAGACTGGCTTCTGTGGTGGAGGAATGAAGACAGGAGGTCGATTTCGCATGACCTCTGACCACAACCTTCATCACCCTAACCAGAGATGCTTCATCAGGATACCTGAATGTAAATGTACTCTGTTTAGTCTGAATTGACTGACCTTGAAGCACATCCATCCCAAGAATATTTTTGGGTAGCTCTGGTACCAAAACATCTGTCCAAAATCCTGTTTCCCTTGCCAATAGCCAAACTGCTGGTGTGGCTTGCCTTCCCAAACCTTCTACATCACATGTGTCAAACACAAGTCCTGCCAGGCCATTTCATGGGGTACTTGCACCTCTCCTGCAGAACCCTCGTCTCTGCCCCCCTTACCCTGCCTCAGCAGTCGGCAGCAGAGAGAAGGTCAGAACTACTCCTACAGATAGCGCATCTCTCTGTGTAGCCACAGTACCCTCTCATCTCCGTCTTCCCAGGTCCCAGCATTCAGCAGACGCCAGTAGTTGACTCCAGCTCTCCTCTGGTTTTCCTCCAGACTCTGTATTTTCTGCTTCCAAAATCCACCCCAGCAGCTGCACAGGGTAAGAGAGAGCACTGTGATCTAAAGGAGGGTGGAAGACCTGATCAAGGGCCCATCTGATGTAAGGGGGGGTGGGGTGCTCTGGACATCTAGTCTAACAGATACAACTGGCCCTTTGAGGGCAACCATAATGCTAATGCAGCCTGTGATGAAATTAAGTACATGAACCAACTCCACTTTGTGATAGGAAGGATTTCTTTGCAAAAGTGTAACTTCAGCTCCAGTATCAACTAAAGCCATCACATGTGTAGGAGAAGATGACTTCCCCCACCATACAGTGACCGGTTGATATGTGCGTCGGTCTTCTGATGTCGCTGTCCTCACTTCTATCACAGGAGACCAACCTTTTGTAGGACCACAGCTGATCGCAATCTGAATTAGATACAAATAGTCAGGTGACTATTGATTTTTATGTGTATAAAAGACAGATTGTGGTCGGTGGTCCTACAGCTATGATTAAGCGCCATTAATGGTGCAAAACGCATCAGTTTCATCTGTACCTGTGTCTCTGATTAGTGTATGGACTAGGTTTTGTCAATAAAGGCATTATATTGGCGTGTGGCCATCCTCTTCTCACTTTTTGCCACAGGCGACCCACCTTCCCTTCATAAAGGATAAGGAACCTCCCAGTCCACCTTTATGCATCTCTCTAGCTCCTCACCAAGATACAGGGATTTGGTTTTGGGTTCATGTATAGTTTGGGGAATCAGTTTGGGACCAACAGGAGCAGTCTGTTGCATTTCTGCTAAATCTAGGGTGATGTTATCTCCACTAGGAATAGTGTTTCTAACCCTGACAGTTTTTGTCAGAAAGACACTAGCCATAGTACAGATGAAGCCTCAAGACGTACACTGGTACACAGGCGCAGATGTGTGGTTGCCCGTTTTTCAGTGCATAACCTCTCCATATTTTTCTGTGAATAAACCTGGGCAGATGCATATGTACATGTGCAAACGCACACACACGCGTGTGCCCATCGCTAATGTTGGCGCCAATGCGACTGTTTAAAATGCAGAAGTTCTATTAGCCAGTGCTGTCTGATCTACAGCTATTCCCTGTGTTCCTGTATTTACCTGGCTTGCCATGACCTTGCTTGAATGGTACCTGCCCTGACCTTGGCCTGTCTCTGGATTTGCTCTGCCTCCTGCTCATCTGCCTGATTCTATGTTGCTTGTATCCTGACCATTCTCTGCCTGCTGTATATGCCTGCATCTGTTGCTGACCTGGCTTGTCTGACCTTGTATCCGGTTATCCACCTGTTCTGCTCTGCATGCTACCTGGTCCCTGCTGGTCCTTCATCAGTTCTTCTGCACCTGCTATCTGCTTTCATCCTACAAATATAGGAGCCAACCCTATAGGGGTTATTCGGACCTCCATTTGCATTGTTCTGTTTGTGTAAACGCCCTTACATCTGGAAATTCCACATCTCTGGGGTTGCGGTAATGCACCTCCTCATATGCCATATCTTCTTTATCACGTTACCTTTTCCTATGCTTAGTCACTATAGGTCTGGCACACATTTTCTTTCCCGCTTGGTGATCATCATCAGGAAAATCAAACCATCTTCCCATCCTCTAGGAACAAAAGAGGAAGAGAAAGGGATCACCGCTCCAGGTGGAAATGTGGATAGAGAACTCTCCTCGGAACTGGAACACCAGGTGTCGGCTAAGCATATAGCAACATGAGGCAAAAAGGAAGTTCTGGACAGCTGCACTCCGGAATATAGCCTTTATTAATAAAAAGTCCAAGAGATACAAGTCACAGCAAAAAATGGGACAAACGAGCTGACGCGTTTTACACTTGTCATGACTAAGCACTGTTAAGTGTGAAACGCGTCAGCTCGTTTGTCCCATTTTTTGCTGTGGATTGTATCAATCCCAGTTTTGGGATGTGGCAATGGCACGTACCCTGGCTTCACTAAAAGGTTGATGGCCCTTCATTTTTCTTAAGGCATTCATTGATTTGGTCATGAGGGCTGCAGCAGTTGAATGTACACACTCCAAAGCACCTGCCAGCTGGTCTTTTAATGCCCTAATTTCTGCCTTCCCCCTACTTTGTGATTCAGGATAGAGAGCATGAAGGAAGTACCAGCCAATTCAGGACAAAGTCCTCCTCTCTGCTTTACTTAAACCAAAACCTTCAAGGCTAAAGACTACAAAATGCATACTTTGCAAACTCCTTAGCAAAGAAGCATCCACTTATTGTCTCTGCTCCATGTAGACAGGGTGCACGCCCCCTCCTGGACAGCAGAAAGCTCTGAAGCCTTGCTTTTCTTAAACAGCATTTTTCCTATCAAAAGCAACCGGAAACACTACAGAAAAACAAGTCTGCTTCAATTGAAGTTTAGCGCTAATCCCGGACGAGCCCCCACTTGTTTTGCTTTGCGTCTAGTAAGGTTCTTTGCATTAGAAGCAGAAGATTAGACCTCTGTAGTGTATAAAAGCAGACTTCCGCCCCCCTCCCACATATAAATTAATAGTCAGCATCTACAAATACTGCAGCTGCTGCTTTTTAATATTAGGACACTTACCTGTTCAGGGTTCCCGCAATGTCGGCACCCCAGACGATTTTTGGATCGGCTCTCGGGTGCTGCCATTTATGGTAAGGGAAACCGGCAGTAAGGCCTTTCGGCTTCACAGCCGGTTTTGCGCTCTGCGCTTCCTAACTGGCCCGGCGGCGGAAGGAGGAGGGGGGACGAACTTCTGAGGGGCAGCACAGTCTCCTAGAAGTCGGGAAGGGTACCTGTCAAAAAACAGGTACCCGTTCCCCCCTCCTCCCTTAAAGGTGCCAAATGTGGCACCGGTGGGGGGGGGGGGAATCAGATAAGCGTAGCTTCCACATTTGGATGGAACTCCACTTTAATGTGCTTTTACTAAACAAACATGCTGTACATACAAACTTTTACAATTATAGGAAAACAATACGTATGACTAGCAAAATGCTACCTACTTCCTAGCGAATAAACAGTAACTATGGTCGGTATACAATAAGAATATGCTAAAAGTTACTTATCTCAGATTATAGTCTCTTCACGATCTCTCCATAGGGAACCAGGATCCCAGACTTAATCTACAGAGATTACAGGAGTTTGGGCCAAAAGAATAAAGTTTGGTATAGTTTGTTCTGGCACAGACCTTCATTATAAAGTCCCCTTGCCAGCTTATGTTGTTGCCTTTTTATTTGGAAAGTTTTACCATCCACACATGGGTGTGGCCCCTTTTCTCAATACTGTTTCAATGGGAGAAACATTTACCAATCCAACCTCTAGATGGCACTGTTGTATCATTCATTCCATAGGACATCTTTGTCAAAAGGTCAAGCTACGATTGAGGTCTATTTATAAAATATTTGTTGGACGATTGTGACAAGCATTTCCCCACCTGTTACGAATTATGGCAGTATTTTAATTTAAACAGTGATTTCCTATGAGCATCATCTCCATCTAGTGGCCATAATGCAGCAGAAACACTAAAATACAACATGATTGCCATTACATGGCACTGATGATCGTAGGAATTCACATTTCATGAACAATTTTTCAAAAATAAGTGTTTGTGAAATCTTACACCATACAATGAACTCAGCCAATGAGAGGTAATGACTCCATTTTTATTTTAAAAGGCCTATAGGACGGCCTTTTAAGTGGTGGGGTTAACGTGTTTCGTCCTGAAGGACGACTTGAGAAAACAGACCTCTTGCTAGAGTTTACACCACAAAATGTGCTCAGCCAATGAGAGGTAAAGACTCCATTTTTATTTTTCTACTGCCATCAATGACCAACACTGTACAACACTTTATCCATGTCTTTGGTGATCTCTGATCTCCTTATCAACTGTTTCTTACATGATGAAGATCAGCCATGGAGTATATCTGAGGTGTATATCAGGGTGTGCTTCTTCCCCACATGTCCAGCAACATTCATATACAAGACATTTCCCACACTCAAGGCACTAATACACCTCGGGGGTTGTGTGGGACCCCTGATGTACAGGAAGACAGGACTTCAATGAGGAACATTTCCCTCAGTCAGACCAGGAAAGTTCATTCTCCTCTGTGTCCAATCTCAGATGACTGTAAACAGAGGACTTCTGTGGGTTACACCTCCTCCACGCAGAATAGGACAGTGGACCTACCTCCGTTTGCAATCTCACATGTGTGTTAAGATCGGACTTAGTTTGAAAACATTTATCACATTTAGGACAGGAATACGGCTTCTTTACTGTGTGCAATCTCTGATGATCGGAAAGAGAGACCTTCTGTGAAAAACATTTCCCGCACTCAGGACAGGAATACGGCTTTTCCCCCGTGTGAGTCCTCTGATGTAAAACAAAATGTGCTTTCTTTGAAAACTTTTTCCAACACTCAGCACAGGAATACGGCTTCTCCCCTGTGTGCAGTCTCTGATGCAAGGTACGATTGGACTTCAGTGAAAAACTTTTCCCGCACTCAGGACAAAAATAAGGCTTCTCACCTGTGTGAGTTCTTTTATGTGCATTAAGAGTGGTTTTCAAACTAAAACATTTGCCACACTCAGTGCAGGAATAGGGCTTCTCACCTGTGTGATGTCTTTTATGAACATTAAGATTGCATTTCGAATGGAAACACTTCCCGCACTCAGTACAGGAATATCGTTTCACCACTGTGTGCAATCTCTGATGTATGGAAAGATTGGGCTTCTTTGAAAAACATTTCCCACAGCCAGGGCAGGAAAACGGCTTCTCACCTGTGTGAGATCTTTTATGAACGTTGAGATTGTATTTAAAACGAAAACATTTCCTGCACTCGGGGCAGGAAAATGGCTTCACGCCTGTGTGATATCTTATATGAACATTAAGATTGGATTTCAAACTGAAACACTTCCCGCACTCAGTACAGGAAAACCTCTTATCTGTTGGAAGGACGGTACTGTCCCTCACAGTCTGAGGTTCCTCAGGATAAGAGGAATACGATGGTCCGGCACGGTCCCGCACAGTCTGAGGTTCCTCAGGATAAGAGGAATACGATGGTCCGGCACTGTCCCTCACAGTCTGAGGTTCCTCAGGATAAGAGGAATACGATGGTCCGGCACCGTCCCGCACAGTCTGAGGTTCCTCGGGATAAGAGGAATACGATGGTCCGGCACCGTCCCTCACAGTCTGAGGTTCCTCAGGATAAGAGGAATACGATGGTCCGGCACCGTCCCGCACAGTCTGAGGTTCCTCAGGATAAGAGGAATACGATGGTCCGGCACCGTCCCTCACAGTCTGAGGTTCCTCAGGATAAGAGGAATACGATGGTCCGGCACCGTCCCGCACAGTCTGAGGTTCCTCAGGATAAGAGGAATACGATGGTCCGGCACCGTCCCTCACAGTCTGAGGTTCCTCAGGATAAGAGGAATACGATGGTCCGGCACCGTCCCTCACAGTCTGAGGTTCCTCAGGATAAGAGGAATACGATGGTCCGGCACCGTCCCGCACAGTCTGAGGTTCCTCAGGATAAGAGGAATACGATGGTCCGGCACCGTCCCGCACAGTCTGAGGTTCCTCAGGATAAGAGGAATACGATGGTCCATCTACACTGTGTGGTGCCGGATGGACATTTGAGGTAGTCGGGTTTTCTCCTGGACTATACTGTGTGATGTCCTCATCTTCTACTTTACAGTCTGGAGACAAAGTGAGACAATCCTTTGAGGTTTTCCTCATCTCCCGTCCATCTACTAAAATAGAAATACAAAGATTATTACTAGACATGAGCAGATTGGTTCCCCTAAACCAGGACTCCGCCCACATCAGGCAGCTTTGTCTCTGAGGATCTTACAATTCCCCCTCAAGGTAACTAGTAAATGGGTCCTCTGATCTCCTACCAGTTCATTTCTTTATTCATGGACCTTAGTCAGAGAGTGAGGAAACAACGAGAACTGTCTTTTATAGGAGTGACAGTGATGAGGGGATTATAGGACGAGTGTCCCCTCCCCCTCTATCACTCATTGCCATCTTCCCAACACAAGAAGTCCTGCACTTCCTTAATCTGTGCTCCAATCAAATCATCAGATATAAAATGTCCAGCTGGTAGAAATGGGTGTAACAAAAGAGAATACATTGTTTATGAATGTTTATAGCAGTGCTGAGGTCAGGCCTTTTTACTTACAACATATTGTATAAGGCACAACAGTTGTGACTATAGAGTATAATAATCATGTAATGTTCAACATAGAATATATAGTGCAATGGTTGGGACTCAAAATTTTGGTATTCAGTAATCAGAGTTAGATTAAAAGTTTACAGGAGACAAGTTGCAGAGGTCCCACACCGCTGCCTCCCATCTCCTGAGACTGCACTCAGTGACTTGGGTCTGAGACTATACAGACATATCCCTCCACCCGGCACAGCCAGCAAATAACAGAGCAAGTAACCCCGGAAGTACTGTTCTGTCAGAGATCTTGCTAGACCTGGGGATGGGGCAGGAGACCATAGAAACATACCCCGGGTGCCTAGGTCAAGCAACGCCTATGGTGAAAATCTAAATTTTGCTGCCAGCTGGACCCCAGAATCTCCATAAATCCAGTCTAGATACATAAATTGTGTCTGCAGCACAGAGAAGGAAGATTATCCAAGAGAAATACAGGAATACAGGACGGGGAACACAGCTCAGGAAAGTGACCAGGGGATTACAGGCTGATATCACCCAGTCCCCGCCCTACTCTGGACCAATCAGTGAGCAGTATGGGTGGAGGAATGGATTTAGTGTTAATGACCCACCTGTGCTGATCTCTGTAGGAGTGTCCTCCTCTATAAATGTCCCCGTTATTCCATCCTCCTCCATAGAATGCTGATCATCCCTCACATACCTCTCTTCTTCTTCTGCTTTAACCTCAAATTCTATATCGATTGGATCTCCACTCTAAAACCAAGAGAGCGAGAGAAAATATCATCTGTAAAATGTAAGCTTTATTATTGGGACATCACATAAGAAATCTGCACATTGTCTCCATGAGTCTTTGTTTTATAAGCTCCGTCCTACCAACCTTGTAACAGTGAGGGATGGTGTGACCTTCCTGTTTGGAATCCCGGGAATACAGAGGATGGGGACATCTCTCTGGTGGGTTTTTGTAGCTGGATGACTCCACCATGGCGTCCTGGTACAGATCTTTCTGTTCTTTTAGAAATACTGACTCCTCCATCACTCCATCCTCCTTTTTTATCTCTTCTTTAACCTCAACTTTAGAATCTCTCAGGTTTCCACTCTGAATATATAATAAAAATGACATCAATGGTAACAATGCAGATAATGTACAGATCCTAATGATACTATCAGTGATTGTTCTTCATCTACCTGATGATGGTGAGGGATGGTGTGACCTTCCTGTGTGGAATCCCGGGAATACAGAGGACGGGGACATCTCTCTGGTGGGTTCCTGGTATTAGGTGGCTCCATCATATCCTTGTGTCCATCTGAATTTTCCTCCTTTAAACCATACTCCTCATCTTCCTCTTTATACTCTTCTTTAACAACAAATATATCATCCCCAAGGTTTCCACTCTGAATATATAATAAAACATTCATTGTAATAAATGGCTTGTGTAAAATCAGAACTACCAATAATTGTCAATCTCTTACCTGATGATGGTGGGGGACGGTGTGACCTTCCTGTGTGGAATCCCGGGAATACAGAGGACCACTAGATACCTTTGGAGGAACCCTGGCTGAGAAAGGCTGGACTAGGCAGTGATATATTTCTACCCCCCTTGGTGGGAGTGGAGATGACCCCATCTATAAGGATATACAGTACATACACACACAGCACAAGGCCGTGTTCACACTACGAGATGGTGGGTTCCCATTACTGGATCCATCTGTAGGAAACACACACACTGACTGAATACATTGTTTCTATGTGTTTATCAGATGATGGGGGATCTAGGTGGAGCCTCCGTACTGCTCTCTCCTTTACAATAAAGTCTCCTCTTACCCGGTGATGTGAGGGGCGGCTGATTGTCCATCATGATGTCCTTGTAGAGATCCTTGTGTCCTTCTAAATATTCCCACTCCTCCATGGAGAAATAGACAGTGACATCCTGACACCTGACAGGAAGTGATAGGAACCTGACACACACAATGATACAGTCACCATCCAGACACATCCCTTGTCTGTTACTGGATAATGTCCCAGAATTCCCGGCACCGCTCACCTCTCCTCCATGATCTCTCTGGTGACTTCTAGAATCTTCTTTGTATTTCTCTATTCTATCAGGGAGGGAGGTGGAGGCAATGTGATGGTCAGATGATCTCCAGACTTCACAGGAGAAAAACTCTAGATTTAAACATAAAGAGTAAAATCAAATGACATTCCCAGAATCCTCCTCACCTCACCAGTCAGGTCTTCATTTTTTCAAAACCCCACTGGGATATAATTTACCCCACACGGGGTAAGGAAGGGTTGGAAGGAATTCTGGTGTTATTACTACTTCCTCCTGACTCACCTCTCACCTGGAATTCCCTATTTATATCTGACATCACTTCCTGTCTTCCATAGAGACTTCCTGTCTGGGTAGAAGTGAGATCACCATCTTGTGGAGCTCAGAGAAACTGCAGCCAAGAGAAACATCTCGTAGTGTGAACACGGCCTTGTGCTGTGTGTGTATGTACTGTATATCCTTATAGATGGGATCATCTCCACTCCCACCAAGGGGGGTAGAAATATATTACTGCCTAGTCCAGCCTTTCTCAGCCAGGGTTCCTCCAAAGGTTTCTAGTGGTTCCTTGAGCAATGAACAATTTCTGTCTTTCAGTAACAACTGATATCAATGATCTGTAAGGGGGGCAATCTACCCTCGATTAATGATGTAAGAATGTCCTTCTCCCACTGACCACTAATATAAGGGGGTGCTTCTCCCATTGGTCACCAATGTAAGGGACCGCTACACTGACCATTGATATAAAGAGGTCCTTCTCCCAGTGGTTAGCAATGTAATGGACCGCTACACTGACCACTGATATAAGGGGTCCTTCTCTCATTGATCACCAATGTAAGGGACCAATACACTGACCACTGATATAAAGAAGTCCTTCTCCTATTCTTCTCCAATGTAAGGCACCACTAGACTGACCACAGATATAAGGGGATTTTTCTCCCACAGGTCACCAATGTAAGGGGCCACTACACTGACCACTAAGATAAAGGGGTCCTTTTTCCATTGATAACCAACATAAAGGACCGCTACACTGATATAAGAAGATCCTTCTCCCATTGGTCACCAATGTAATGGAGCACTACACTGACCACTTACATAAGGGGCCCTTCTCTCATTGATCACCAATGTAAGGGTTCACTACACTGAAATAACAGGATCCTTCTCTTGTAGGTCGCCAATGTAAAGAAGCACTACACCGACCACTGATATAAGGGGATCCTTCTACCACTGGTCACCAATGTAAGGAACCACTACACTGATCACTGATATAAGGGGTCAGCTAGGAATAAGCCCCTGATTTAGTTGGTAGAAAGTTGAAATGAGCCAAGCTTTGGCTGTCCTGGTCCCTTTTTTGGCAGCTTTCCGCTGTCACTGGTTGCTAAGGAAGCGGCAGGTGTTTGCACCCACATCGTCCCTATGAACCACTGATGTCACTGGGAATCCATGCTATGCAAGCAAAGTGGCAGAGGATAGCAGTGACATCACTGCCTAGCTATGACCACCAGTATTATTGGGCAATGATGTCACCACTCTCCCCATCCTTCTTTTATGTAGCTGATGACAACTCAGGGAGCTGTCATATGGCTATTGGTACTATCAGGTACTATGTATCCTATATTCATTTGTGTAGGGGGCAGCTCCTTAATAATAACAGGGGCTTCCAGATTCTGATTACCCCCCCCCCCCCCAGGAATGGGGTAAGGGTATCTGGATAGACTACACGGCAATGCAGGTGTAGACTGTCCTGCTATAATTCCTAGTGGTGAAAGGGTGGCAGGAAGTGCCCGAGTACCGTATAAGGGCCCTAGGCGGAAGTGGCGTTAAAGGGTGTGACCAGTGATGTAACACCTGGTCATCCACCTCAGATCGAGCTCTGAATGGTTGGAATTTCAGCATCAAGTTTTCACTGTGAAATGAACACGTTCCAAACAAAGCCCCATTTATACAGTGATGGTCGGAGGTACAGGGTTACTCTGTCTTACCTGTCCATGATGCAGGACTTTATGTAAAGTCCAACATTAGCCCATCATGGTGGGCATACTCCTGAAGGGATCTTCAGGGACTGGGTTCCATAGCAATGGACCAGCACCCTAGACCTGTAGAGCAACCTGCAGCTAACTCAACGAGTTGTACCAAGTGCCAGTGTGAGAGCCCCACAGAGGATTCAGTGCCTGAAGCAACATTACAGTCCGTCTTCACGTGGTCCAGGTATGGCTCCCAAGGTCTTGCACTGATTTGGATACACTGCTGTTGTATAGGTGTTAGAAGACAGTGAGGTGTTGATTGAAGAATTCAAATTAAATTAAAAATAAGTCCTGTACAAGCCGCAAGATTACTTGTCCAGGTCTTCCCAAACTTCTGCCCCACAGCCAGGCACACAACAATCTCATTCAGTCTTTATTCAAGGACCAGTCTAGGGGATGTTAAGAACTATGTACAGCTTGAGAACTTGATATTTCTTTCTGAGTAAGCTATAATGAAGTACGGGCTTGTAACAAAGAGTAGACTTCAGCTTAAAGGGGTTGTAAAACCTCATGGTTTTTCACATGCATTAGGGTGAAAAACCTTCTGTAGTGCTGCAGCCCCCCCCCCCCCCCCCCCACACACCGTTCTACTTACCTGAAATCTGTCATCTTCCAGCCAGGAAGGAGCACACCAGCTCCAACTGGTGCCTCGTGTCCTTATTGGATAGATTGATAGCAGCGCAGCCATTGGCTCCCGCTGCTGTCAATCAAATCTACGGACACTGCACTGGTGGGCAGGGCCGAGTATTGCATTCTATGTGATTGGACACAGATGCAGGACTTCAAGGTGCGCCACCTGAGGAGTCTTCTCCAACGTGGACACTCAATGCGGGGAGGAGCCACCAGTGCCACTGAGGGACCCCAGAAGAGGAGGACCGGGCCACTCTGTGCAAAACTATCTGTACAGTGGAGGTAAGTATGACATGTTTGTTAATTAAAAAAAACAACCCCTTTATGTAGTAGCATTTAGAGCCACAAGATCAAAGTCCCTTTAAGTAGGAGATTATCTGGACAGAGATTTTCAGGACAACAGCCAGTGTCCCCTTTAAAAGACCCACAGCCAACTATAATACAAAAAGGGATTGCTAGATTACAAAGTCCCCAAGATCTCTCAGTGTCTGCACTCACAAGGACAGATGGATGCCTCCTTCCAATCTTCCAAGGCACACTCTCCAGTGATACCAGAGAGATCTTTAGCAGACAGCTCCCTTCAGTCAGCTTCTTCTAAGCACCTGGGTCTCAGCATTCCTCTCCTCAGGTCACCCGCCTGAGGCCTCACCAACAGCAGCTTCCACCTGGGAGGACAGCGTGTCCCCCCTCAGGCTGGACTAATCTACTCTGGGAAAAGACCCAGAGCTCTGTGTGCTGAGGATAAAGGTGATGGACTAGCCAAGCATGTCTCCAGTCCTAAACTCTATTGAGCATCTATGGGGCATCCTCAAATGGAAGGTGGAGGAGCACAAGGTCTCTTACATCCACCAGCTCTGTGATGTCGTCAGGGAGGAGTGGAAGAGGACTCCAGTGGAAACCTGTGAAGCTCTGGTGAACTCCATGCCCAAGAGGGTTAAGGCAATGCTGGAAAATAATGGTGGCCAAACAAAATATTGACCCTTTGGGTCCAATTTGGACATTTTCACTTAGGGGTGTACTCACTTTTGTTGCCAGCGGATTAGACATTAATGGCTGTGTGTTGAGTTATTTTGAGGGGACAGCAAATTTACACTATTTTACAAGCGGTACACTTACTACTTTACATTGTAGCAAAGTGTAATTTCTTCAGTTGGATTCAGAATAGAAGTATGGATCAAGAGCTATCGCCTTCAGGAACTTCAAATGAAGAAGTTGTGAACTCTCCTGGATTGAATTCTATTTCTATCATCTGTAATACCTTTTTTAAACCAAGCTAATTAAATTATTATGAGAGGGATGTACTCACTTTTGTGAAAAAAAAGGGGGGAAAAAAGCAACTTTGAGAAGCAATGAAGTGGTGGCCTTGAGGTGGAAGGATAGCAGGAATGTGTACATGATGATGATGTCCACCATCCATGATGACGCTACAGTTGAGGTTCACAGAAGACTAGGTCCCATTCAAAAGCCAAAATGCATCCAAGAATATAATCTTTAAATGGAGGTGGTGGATTTTAATTACCAAATGCTTCAGCCCTATTTGGCAACAAGGAGGTCCTGTTTCTGGTACAAGAAAGTAGCAAATTTATCTCATTCCTTTGGCCATTTATAATGCATATATCATCTCCACACCAAATCCATGGAAATCCCCACCCACTTCCTAAAATTGATGGAAGAAATGGTCACTTCCCTCATCTATCACCAAAAAACCTTCGCTCTGATGCTGTTAGTCGACTTCATGAGCGCCACTTCCCGGACAACATTCCACCATCTGAAGCAGGCCGAAGACACCAAAAAAGATGTTGAGTATGCAGCAAAAGAGGATTTTGAAGAGATACCAGCTACCATTGTTCCTCCCAGCCCGGCTTATGCATTGGAGAATGCTTCTGACTTTATCATACATCCCTAAAATATTAGCCCATATTTATAACCATTTCCCTATTTTCATCATCTGTGCTGACCATTTTCCATGCTTCCTCAAATAACCATTCCACTGCCTTCCACGTGAACTGACCCTGGCCTGTTTTTCGACTATGCCTCTGCCTACCACTTAGACTGCTTCTATGTGAACTGACCCTGGCCTGTTTTATCAAATATGCTTCTGCCCACCGCTTGGACTGCTTCCACGTGAACTGACCCTGGCCTGTTTTATCAACTACACTTCTGCCAACCCTTTCCTCAATAGAATTTATTTTGGAGTGTAATTCTTGGTATGTACATGCTATGTGTAAAAAATATGAAGGGCCTTCAAAACTGATAGGTTGTCAGGAAACTAAATGTGTAATTTATGCTCCTAGAATGCCTGAAGGTGCTACTTGAATATTGGGCCTCTGTATATGGCCAGGCTGTGTAAAAGTCTCACACATGTGGTATCGTCATACTCAGGAGGAGTAGAAGAATACATTTTGGGGTGCAATTTTTGCTATGCATATGCTGTGTCTTAGAAATATTGTATAAATGAACAACTTTGTGTAAAAAAAGTTTTCATTTTCTTTCCACATTTTCCATAAACTTGTGGAAAAAAATGACATGTTCAAAAGACTCATTATGCCTCATAGATTATACGTTTGGGTGTTTGCTTTCCAAAATGGGGTAATTTTGTGAGCATTTTCATTGTCCTGGTGCTCCAGGGCCTTCAAAAATGTGATAGGTAGTCAGGAAATTATATGTGTAATTTATGCTCCTAGAATGCCTGAAGGTGCTACTTGGATGTTGGGCCTCTGTATGTGGCCAGGCTGTGTAAAAGTCTCACACATGTGGTATCGTCATACTCAGGAGGAGTAGAAGAATACATTTTGGGGTGCAATTTTTGCTATGCATATGCTATGTCTTAGAAATATTGTATAAATGAACAACTTTGTGTAAAAAAAAGTGTTTTCATTTTCTTTCCACATTTTCCAAAAAATTGTGGAAAAAAATGACATGTTCAAAAGACTCATTATGCCTCATAGAATATACACTGAGGTGTTTGCTTTCCAAAATGGGGTAATTTTGTGAGTGTTTCCATTGTCCTGGTGCTCCAGGGCCTTCGAAAGTGTGATAGGATAGGTTGTTAGGAAATTATATGTGTAATTTATGCTCCTAGAACGCCTGGGGGTGCTACTTAGATGTTGAGCCTCTGTATGTGGACAGGCTGTGTAAAAGTCTCACAAATGTGGTATTGCCATACTCAGGAGCAGTAGGAGAATCTATTTTGAGGTGCAATTTTTGCTATGTACATGCTATGTGTTAGAAATATTGTATAAATGGACAACTTTGTGTAAAAAAAAAAAAATGCGTTTTCATTTTCTGTCCACATTTTCCCAAAAATTGTGGAAAAAACTGACATGTTCAAAAGACTCATTATGCCTCATAGATTATATGTTGGGGTGTTTGCTTTCCAAAATGGTGTAATTTTGTGGGCGTTTCCATTGTCCTGGTGCTCCAGGGCCTTCAAAAATGTGATAGGGAGACAGGAAATTATATGTGTAATGTATGCTCCTAGAATGCCTGGAGGTGCTCCTTGGATGTTGGGCCTCTGTATGCGGCCCAGCTGTTTAAAAGTCTCACACATGCCATACTCGGGAGGAGTAGTAGAATAGTAGAATGTGTTTTGGGGTGTAGTTGCAAGTATGCCTATGCTGTGTGAGAGAAATAACCTGTTAATATGACAATTTTGTAAAAAAATAAAAATAAATCTTAATTTTGCAAAGAATTGTGGGAAAAAAATGCCAAATTCAAAAAACTCACCATGCCTCTTACTAAATACCCTGGAATGTCTACTTTCCAAAAAGGGGTCATTTGGGGGGGGGGGGGGTATTTGTACTGTTCTGGCTTGTTAGGGTCTTAATAAATGAGATCGGCTGTCAGTACATCAGGTGTGATCAATTTTCAATGATTGGCACCATAGCTTGTAGACGCTATAACTTTCACAAAGACCAAATAATATACACTGATTTGGGTTATTTTAAAATATGTAGCAGTATAACTTTTGGCCAAAATTTATGAAGAAAAATTAGCAATTTGCGAAAAATTTATGACAGAAACAAAGGAAAATGCGTTTTGTTTTTTTTACACAAAATTTTTCGTCTTTTTTTATTTATAGCATAAAAAACCCCAGTAGTGATTAAATACCACCAAAAAGAAAGCTCTATTTGTGTGAAAAAAAAAGGATGCAAATTTCATGATTACAGTGTTGTATGACTGAGTAATTGTTATTCAAAGTGTGAGAGCACCGAAAACTGAAAATTGGCCTGGGCAGGAAGGGGGTGAAAGTGCCCGGTAGGCAAGTGGTTGATATACACCGTGATTTCCTATGATTATCAGCTCCATCTAGTGGCCATAATGCAGTATAAATACTACAATACCGCATTGTTGCCATTGGATGGCGCTGATGATCATAGGAAATCACATTGGTTGAACAAATGTTTAACAAACAGACCTGTAAGTGTTTGTTAAATCTTCCACCACAAAATGAGCTCAGCCAATGAGAGGTAATGACTCAATTTTTTATTTTTCTCCTGCTATCAATGGCCAACACGGTACAACACTTCATCCATGTCTTTGGTGATCTCTGATCTCCTTATCAACTGTTTCTTGCTGTTTCTTATGTTGTTGCCTTTTTATTTAGAAAGCTTTATTATTCCCCACATGGGTGTGGCCCCTTTCTCAATACTATGTTTTAATGGGAGAAACATTTACCAATCCAACCTCTAGATGGCACTGTTGTATCATCCATTCCATAGGACATCTTTGTCAAAAGGTCAGGCTATGGTTGAGGTCTATGAACTGTTCCTTACATGATGAAGATCAGCCATGGAGTATATCTGAGGTGTATATCAGCGTGTGCTTCTTCCCCACATGTCCAGCAACATTCACATACAAGACATTTCCCGCACTCAAGGCACTAATACACCTCAAGGGTTGTGTGGGACCCCTGATGTACAGGAAGACAGGACTTCAATGAGGAACAATTCCCTCAGTCAGACCAGGAAAGTTCATTCTCCTCCGTGTCCAATCTCAGATGACCGTAAACAGAGGACTTCTGTGGGTTACACCTCCTCCAATCAGAAAAGGAAAGTGGATTTAACTCTGTTTGCGCTCTCTGATGTGCGTTAAAACCGGACTTAGTTTGAAAACATTTATCACATTTAGGACAGAAATACGGCTTCTTCACCGCGTGCGATCTCTGATGTATGGAAAGTGAGCCCTTCTGTGAAAAACATCTCCCACACTCAGGACAGGAATACGGCTTCTCCCCCGTGTGAATCCTCTGATGTCTAACAAGTTGAGATTTTAGTATAAAACATTTCCCGCATTTAGGACAGAAATGCGGCTTCTCACCCGTGTGAGTTCTTTTATGGGCATCAAAAAAATGTTTCAACCTAAAACATTTCCTGCACTTAGGACAGGAATATGGCTTCTCTCCTGTGTGGGTTTTTCTATGAACAGTAAGACTTTGATTATGACTGAAACACTTCCCACACTCAGGGCAGGAATATCGTTTCTCCCCTGTGTGCGATCTCTGATGCGTGGAAAGATTGGACTTACATGAAAAACACTTCCCGCACTCAGGGCAGGAATACGGCTTCTCGCCTGTGTGAGATCTCTGATGTATGGAAAGATAGGACTTCTGTGAAAAACATTTCCCACACTTGGGGCAAGAATACGGTTTCTCTCCTGTGTGCGTTTTTCTATGAACAGTAAGACTGTGATTATAACCGAAACACTTCCCGCACTCAGGGCAGGAATAAAGTTTCTCTCCTGTGTGAGATCTCTGATGTTGGGAAAGATTGGATTTACATGAAAAACATTTCTCACATTCAGCGCAGGAATACGGCTTCCCAACTGTGTGAGATCTCTGATGTATGGAAAGATGGGTTTTCTTTAAAAAACATTTACCGCACTCAGGACAGGAATATGGCTTCTTGCTTGTGTGAGATCTTTTATGAACACTAAGACTGAATTTAGAACGGAAACACTTCCCGCACACAGCACAGGAAAGCCTCTTATCTGTTTTAAGGACAGCACCATCCCTTAAAGTCTGAGGTTCCTCAGGATAAGAGGAATATAATGGTCCGGCATCGTCCCGCACAGTCTGAGGTTCCTCAGGATAAGAGGAATACGATGGTCCGGCACCATCCCGCACAGTCTGAGGTTCCTCAGGATAAGAGGAATACGATGATCCGGCACCGTCCCTCACAGTCTGAGGTTCCTCAGGATAAGAGGAATACGATGGTCCGGCACCGTCCCGCACAGTCTGAGGTTCCTCAGGATAAGAGGAATACGATGGTCCGGCACCGTCCCGCACAGTCTGAGGTTCCTCAGGATAAGAGGAATACGATGGTCCGGCACCGTCCCTCACAGTCTGAGGTTCCTCAGGATAAGAGGAATACGATGGTCCATCTACACTGTGTGGTGCCGGATGGACATTTGAGGTAGTCGGGTTTTCTCCTGGACTATACTGTGTGATGTCCTCATCTTCTACTTTACAGTCTGGAGACAAAGTGAGACAATCCTCTGAGGTTTTCCTCATCTCCCGTCCATCTACTAAAATAGAAATACAAAGATTATTACTAGACATGAGCAGATTGGTTCCCCTAAACCAGGACTCCGCCCACATCAGGCAGCTTTGTCTCTGAGGATCTTACAATTCCTCCCTCAAGGTAACTAGTAAATGAGTCCTCTGATCTCCTACCAGTTCATTTCTTTATTCATGGACCTTAGTCAGAGAGTGAGGAAACAACGAGAACTGTCTTTTATAGGAGTGACAGTGATGAGGGGATTATAGGACGAGTGTCCCCTCCCCCTCTATCACTCATTGCCATCTTCCCAACACAAGAAGTCCTGCACTTCCTTATTTAGTCCATGATTTAGTCATGAATAACAGCGGGGCTGAGCCCCACCAGAGGTCAGAGAGTGAGGATGGGGGGAGAACAACCAAGATGAAGACTGGACTGATCCTGAAGACCACCATCATTGGGTTATTGACTCCTCCCTCATTATCACTTTCTGTTTAAGGTTCCAAAGTTGGAGGATGTTATCACATTATTATCAACATGTAAAAGTCTGTGCTCCAATCATATCATCCGATATAAAATGTCCAGCTGGTAGAAAAGGGGTGCAACAAAAGAGAATACATATTATGTGTTCATATAGCAGAGTGTCGAGGTCAGTCCTTTTTTATTGTACATCATATTGTATACGGTAAGATAGTTGGGACTATATAGTATCAGAATTATGTAATGTAAAACATAGAGTATATAGTGCAGGGGTCAGGAGTATGTAATGTACAATACAAATAGTCTATTAAAACAGTCAGGACTCATAATACTGGTGTTCAGTAATCAGTGGAAGATTAAAGGTTTACTGGAGACAAGTTGCAGAGGTCCCACACCGCTGCCTCCCATCTCCTGAGACTGCACTCAGTGACTTGGGTCTGAGACTATACAGACATATCCCTCCACCCGGCACAGCCAACAAATAACAGAGCAAGTAATCCCGGGAGAATTGTTCTGTCAGAGATCTTGCTAGAAACAAGCATGGGGCAGAAGACTCAAGGTACATACCCCAGATCCCTAGGCTAAGCAACACCTATGGTGAAAATGAACATTTTGCTGCCAGCTGAACCCCAGAATCTCCATAAATCCAGTCTAGATACATAAATTGTGTCTGCAGCACAGAGAAGGAAGATTATCCGAGAGAAATACAGGAATACAGGACGGGGAACACAGCTCAGGAAAGTGACCAGGGGATTACAGGCTGATATCACCCAGTCCCCGCCCTACTCTGGACCAATCAGTGAGCAGTATGGGTGGAGGAATGGATTTAGTGTTAATGACCCACCTGTGCTGATCTCTGTAGGAGTGTCCTCCTCTATAAATGTCCCCGTTATTCCATCCTCCTCCATAGACTGCTGATCATCCCTCACATACATCTCTTCTTCTTCTTCTTCTGCTTTAATCTCAAATTCTATATCAATTGGATCTCCACTCTAAACCAAGAAAATGAGAGAAAATATCATCTGTAAGATATAAGTTTTATTATTGTGACATCACATAAGAAATCCACAAATTGTATCCATAAGTCTGTGTTTTATAATCTTCGGCCCACCAACCTTGTAACATTGAGGGATGGTGTGACTCTCCTGTGTGGAATCCCGGGAATACAGATGAAGGGGACATCTCTCTGGTGGGTTCCTATAGCTGGATGACTCATCATGTTCCTCTTTTATCTCTTCTTTAACCTCAACTTTAGAATCTCTCAGGTTTCCACTCTGAATATATAATAAAAATGACATCAATGGTAACAATGCAGATAATGTACAGATCCTAATGATACTATCAGTGATTGTTCCTCATCTACCTGATGATGGTGAGGGATGGTGTGATCTTCCTGTGTGGAATCCCGGGAATACAGAGGACGGGGACATCTCTCTGGTGGGTTCCTGGTATTAGGTGGCGCCACCATATCCTTGTGTCCTTCAGAAAGCTCTTTCATCGTTCCATACACCTCATCCTCCTCTTTATACTCTTCTTTAACATCAATATTATAATCTTTGAGGTTTCCACTCTGAAAATATAATAAAACATTAAATGTAACAAACATGCTTGTGTATACATCATAACTACCAATAATTGTCAATCATCTACCTGATGATGGTGAGGGATGGTGTGACCTTCCTGTGTGGAATCCCGGGAATACAGAGGACGGGGACATCTCTCTGGTGGGTTCCCATTACTGGATCCATCTGTAGGAAACACACACACTGACTGAATACATTGTTTCTATGTGTTTATCAGATGATGGGGGATCTAGGTGGACCCTCCGTACTGCTCTCTCCTTTACAATAAAGTCTCCTCTTACCCGGTGATGTGAGGGGCGGCTGATTCTCCATCATGACGTCCTTGTAGAGATCCTTGTGTCCTTCTAAATACTCCCACTCCTCCATGGAGAAATAGACAGTGACATCCTGACACCTTATAGGAACCTGACACACACAATGATACAGTCACCATCACCATGACAGCTCTTTGGATCTCACATTGAGAGTTGACAGCAACAGATTCCAAATGCAAATATCACACTTGAAATGAACTCTGGACCTTTTATCTGCTCCTTGTAAATGGGATAATGAGGGAATAGCACACACCTGGCCATGGAACAGCTGAGCAGCCAATTGTCCCATTACGTTTGGTCCCTTAAAAAGTGGGAGGCACATATACAAACTGTTGTAATTCCTACACCGTTCACCTGATTTGGATGTAAATACCCTCAAATTAAAGCTGAAAGTCTGCAGTTAAAGCACATCTTGTTTGTTTCATTTCAAATCCATTGTGGTGGTGTATAGAGCTAAAAAGATTAGAATTGTGTCCATGTCCCAATATTTATGGACCTGACTGTATAACTCATCCATCATGCACTGAAGCGGAAGCCCCGTTTAACCCAAAGGACATCCAGACATACTGCCACAAGCCCTCTTGGGTCGTAAAAGCTGTCTTCTCTTTTGCTTCATCTGTCAGGGAAACCTGCCAATACCCTCCTGGGGCATGGGATAGGTGTCAAACTTCTACACTTCATTCAGTTTCCGGAAGTCATTACAAAATCTTAAAGGATCCATCTGGCTTGGGAACTAAGACTATAGGACTACACCATTCACTTTTGGACTTTTCAATCACCCCGAGGTTTACCATCCCCCATACTTCTTCATCTACTGCCTGTCTGCAGGCCTCTGGAATACGATACGGCTTAAGTCACGCCCAAACCTTGGGGTCAGTGACAATGTCATGTTTAAATCGATTTGTGCAGCATGGCAACTTTGAGAAGAAAACTGTATTTCGCTGTAGAAACTCTCTCACCTCCTGCCTTGTGACCTATGCCTCACCTATGCTTTCCTCTTTCTTCGGGGGCTTATCACCCAGGGCTAGGACAGCTTCTCTGTCTTTCCATGCTAGATCTCCTCTTTTTTTTCCTCTGCCTGTCTGGTTGGTACACCTTATGGTTTACTTCCTGGGCTTGCTCCTTGTGTTCTCCGACAAGGGGCATTACTGAGCTAATTCTGTCCTGCATGGCCAAGATATGGTCTATGACACACCCCGGTAGGGTCTCAGCCTCTTAGGTCTCTTTGGAATTATCTAGCAACCCTCGGGGATGCCTCCAATGCAAACGTTCAAAGAATGAGAACCCCCGTGGAAGATGGTGGGACCTCTCTAATTGCAAACAACATATATGGCAGTAGACCATCTCAGTCTCTCCCATCTTTATCCACCACCAGCTTTAGTATACTCATGAGGGTTTTGCTAAACTGTTCTACTAAACCATCTGTTTGAGGGTGGTAAACCGAAGTATGCAAGTGCTTAATATTGAACAATATACACAACTCTTTCATTACTTTCGACACAAATGGAGTCCCTCAGTCAGTTAGAAACCCTTTTGGAATCCCAGTACGGGTAAACATGTGGAACAACTCTTAGGCGATCGTCTTAGAAGAAGTGTTTCTTAAGGGAACAGCCTCAGGATACCGGCATAGTCCATGACCCCCCCCTAAATAACAACCGCCACTAACAAATGTGGTATAATCCGTTAGTATAGACTGATGAGGTGAGAAGGTGACACATCTCCAAAATGAAGAGAATGTTCCGGCCCCGTAAGTGGGGGAATGTTCTGCCCCTGAAGGGGTTAATCTAGGATTCCACACTATATATGTGTGTATCATCATCTGCTGGAGATAAAAGAAGTCACAGTGACTATGGAGGAAGAGGACGAAACATGACGGGGGGGTTACTGGGTGTAAATAGAAAATAAGATCTTATTACCTCCTCTACTGCCACTTCCAGCAACGTCTCCTCACTACTTCCTCCCGACTCACCTCTCACCCAGAACTTCCTATTTATACCTTTCATCAGTCCCTGTCTTCCATAGAGACTTCCTGTCTGGGTAGAAGTGAGAAGATCACCGCCTTGTGGAGCTCTGAGGAACTGCAGCCCCAAGCAATGACTCGTAGTATGAACATGGCTTTGAGTTGCGTGTGTATGTACTGCATATCCTTATAGATGGGCTCATCTCCTCAAACACTGGAAATGGCACCAGTGGGCTACAGTAATGGGGCATAAGGGCTGACTTTTGACACTCAGGGCAAGACTCACAATAGTTGTTCACTTCGGCAAATATCCCAGGCCAAAAGAAACACTGTAAAATATTTTCCCTGGTCTTTTTATATGCCAGATGACTCTCCCACTGGATGTGTATGGGCCAGGTTCAACACTGTCCTCCTATAAGGGCCAGGCACCACAAGTTGTACAACATGTCATAGTTAACTGCCATAAGCCGATGCTTCGTTCGGGTCTCGGATCTAGTAACCCGGAAGCGATGTCATGACTTCACTTCCCAGATTACTGGCATCTTAAGGGTGCCAGTTATAAAAAATAGCAAGTGTTCAAAAACGCCAATCTTGACGTTTTGAATGCTTTTAAGTGCAGAGGAGGGGTTTGGGGTCTTATGGACCCCAGATCTCTCCATAAAGAGGACCTGTCACTGCCTATTACTGTCATAAGGGATGTTTACATTTCATGTGACAACAATAACAGTGATAAAAAAAAAACGTAAAAGGACAGTGTAGAAATAAAAATGTTAAATGTACAGAATATCGGCAGATAATATTGGCTATGGGCCTGAGAGGTGGCCGAAATATAGGTATCGTATCAGCACGGAAAAAATTATATCGGTCGATCCCTACTTGAGGCCCAGCTACCTGAGCTAAGGCTGTCACTCGTGCGTCCGTGCAGCACTTCTACTAAGGCCTGTCGGTCTTTCTTGGCTGCCTGAGCCAAAGCAGCCACTTGAGTCCCAGCTGCCTGAGCTAAGGCTGTCACTCGAGCTCGCCAACTGGGTGACCAACCGTCTGTTAGCTTTCTGTTGTGCAGCAGCAGTTTGTTGGCCGGTTGCTTGGACTTCCTGCTGCTGAGCCAAGACTTTCTGAAACGTCTGTTGCTGTGCAGCATCACTTTGGACCAAGTCCTTTATCAAGTCCTCCATCCTGCAGATCCACAATTACACTGCAGTACACTGTGCCTTTAAGTGGTATAGACACACACATAAAAGACATCACAGTGACTATGGAGGAAGAGGACGGACATGACGGGGGGTTACTGGGTGTAAATAGAAAAAATGATGATGCAAAACCTACTCACATAACATTTAAAAAAATAAAAATAAAGAATAAACGCAATACAACGAATGTTCCACTAATATATTTAATCAATTTCTATGTGCAGGAAGTGCAAGTGCTCACAACCGTGTTCCACATAATAATTACACGATACGCCAAAGTGCTTTTATTATAATGTCAATAAGTACAGTCCACATATATATATATACACACACACACTATATTACCACAAGTATTGGAACGCTTGCCTTTACACACACATGAACTTCTTAGTCCTTAGGATTCAATATTGAGTTGGCCCACCCTTTGCAGCTATAACAGCTCCAACTCTTCTGGGAAGGCCGTCCACAAGGTTTAGGAGTGTGTCTATGGGAATGTTTGTCCATTCTTCCAGAAGAGCATTTGTGAGGTCAGGCACTGATGTTGGATATGAAGGCCTGGCTCACAGTCCGCGCTCTAATTCATCCCAAAGGTGTTCTATCGGGTTGAGGTTAGGACCATTCAAGTTCCTCCACTACAAACTCGCTTATCCATGTCTTTATGAGCCTTGCTTTGTGCACTGATCAAAATCATGTGGAGGGGGGGTTATGGTGCGGGGTTGTTTTTCAGGGGTTGGGCTTGGCCCCTTAGTTCCAGTGAAGGGAGCCCTTAAGGCGTCAGCATACCAAGACATTTTGGACAATTTCATGCTCCCAACTTTGTGGGAACAGTTTGGGGATGGACCCTTCCTGCTCCAACATGACTGCGCACCAGTGCACAAAGCAGAGTCCATAAAGACATGGATGAGCGAGTTTGAGGTGGAGGAACTTGATTGGCCTGTTACAGAGTCCTGACCTCAACCCGACAGAACACCTTTGTGATGAATTAGAGCGGAGACTGCGAGCCAGGCCTCGTTCAACACCAAATGCTCTTCTGGAAGAATGGTCAAACATTCCCATAGACACCCTCCTAAACCTTGTGGACAGCCTTCCCAGAAGAGTTGAAGCTGTTATAGCTGCAAAGAGCGGGCCAACTCAATATTGAACCCTATGGACTAAGACTGGGATGTCATTAAAGTTCATGTGCGTGTAAAGGCAGGTGTCCCCATACTTTTGGTAACATAGTGTACGTGGGTATTGTACAATAGTTTCAGTCAACTCAAAGATTCTAATGATAAAAATAATTTAATTAGCTTGGTTTAAAAGAGGTATTGCAGACGATAAAAATATATAAATACAGCATTCAATCCAGGAGAGTTCACACCTTCTTCATTTGAAGTTCCTGAAGGCGATAGCTCTTGAACAATACCTCTATTCTAAATCCAACTCAACTAGCCCCTGGTATCCCAGTCATATATAGTATCTCACAAAAGTAAGTACACCCCTCAGTCACATTTTTGTAAATCTTTTCTTCTATCTTTTCATGTGACAACACTGAAGAAATGACACTTGTCTACAATGTAAAGTAGTGAGTGTACAGCTTGTATAACAGTGTAAATTTGCTGTCCCCTCAAAATAACTCAACACACAGCCATTAATGTCTAAACCGCTGGCAAGAAAAGTGAGTACACCCCTAAGTGAAAATGTCCAAATTGGGCCCAATTAGCCATTTTCCCTCCCCGGTGTCATGTGACTCGTTAGTGTTACAAGGTCTCAGGTGTGAATGGGGAGCAGGTGTGTTAAATTTGGTGTTATCGCTCTCACTCTCTCATACTGGTCACTGGAAGTTCAACATGGCACCTCATGGCAAAGAACTCTCTGAGGATCTGAAAAAAAGAATTGTTGCTCTACATAAAGATGGCCTAGGCTATTAGAAGATTGCCAAGACCCTGAAACTGAGCTGCAGCACGGTGGCCAAGACTATACATCGGTTTAACAGGACAGGTTCCTATCAGAACAGGCCTCACCATGGTCCACCAAAGAAGTGGACTGCACATGCTCTTGTAAATCAATAACTAGTAAAAACGTACACTACAATGCCTTCCAATCTTCCAAGTGACACCCTCTAGTGATACCGGACAGATCTTTGGCAGACAGCTCCCCTCAGTCAGCTTCCCCTGAGTACCCTGGTCTCTGCACTCCTCCCTCAGGTCACCCACCTGAGGCTTCACCAACAGCAGCTTCTGCCTGGGAGGGCAGCGTGCCCCCTCAGGCTGGACTAATCCACTCTGGGAAAATACCCAAATTTCAGTGTGTTCACAAAATATATGCCATCTCCCAACATGCTATCGGAGCCTGCCTCTCTGGGATAGGCTGGGGCTGCATCAATATTCAAGCTGCCATCTGCATGGCTTCACACCTATCATCCAGAAACTTCTCAAGTTGCCTGGCTACAGAGGGAAATATCAGGTAGACTGGCAGCAGCAGAGCACGCAGACCAGGCCTAGCTAAACAATCCCAGCTCACTGATTACAGGGAGCCAAACTATGCTTTTACCCTACCCAAAATTACAGCCACACTGACTAGAGTGGATCAACTAAATTTACTTATCAAAAACACTAACACTTACCTAACTATCCTTGCATCTACCCAGGAAGAGTGCTACTTAAACTAATGAAGCTGATTTCTACAGGAAGGAGAAGAGGTCCATCGCCTTCAGACACCAGCATAAAAGGAGGGCTCACTGAGTGGGGGAGGTTAATAGGGGAGGTGCCCCAGGGGGGTGTGTCCTCAAAAGCTTGCCAGTGTCCACCCGGGGGGGGGGGGAGTGACCTCAAAAGCTTGCCAGTGTCCACCCAGGAAGGTGTGTCCTCAAAAGCTTGCCAATGTCCAATCACCTGAAGGTATGTGCGTATAACCCGTGGTGTATGAATATGTTACCTGTGTCCTGTACTGTACAATTAAGATATGGATGTTACTTCAAATCACTTACCCCCCCCCTGATTTTTGAGCCTGTTTATTTAATTTCACCTTATATTCCAACTTTTTCTTGGTACTACTTGTGATTTAAACACCGCCAAAAATCCAGTTCAAAACTTGCCTTGTGTATATGAATACAGTAGACAAAATTTTTAATTTTTTTTAACCCCAATTCACAGAAATAAAATTTTCACACATTTTCATTGGGCCATGTCCTTTTTTAAAAAATATAAAATCCCATAAACCTCAGGAGACTTTTATTTAAAGATGGAAAGTTTGTAGCAGATAAATGAATAAACCTGAATCCATACCCTGAGGAAGCCCACTGGACGGCGAAACATGTCGGGATACATTCTATACTATACAATCATCATGTCATCTAAAATATGATACGTTGACCACTCGCTAACCTCTCTCCTCTCTCTTATGTATGAAAGAGAAAACAACTTTATTAACATTATATAAATAAAAAAATGTGTTATATTTCAACTGTTTCTTGGTACTACTTAAGCACCGCCAAAAATCCAGTTCAAAACTTCCCTTCTGTATATACACCTTATCCAGGGATGATGGTGCTATGATGGTGCTTAACGCTGTCACTAGCCCACATTATCCATATTCTCTACTGTATTCAAAAGTGTATGATCTCTGAGTTATTTGTATGAAACCACGCCTGACGGAGGATAGGGGGTCTATTTATTATTATTTAAAACATTTCTTGGATGAATGTGACGAGCATTCCGCCATCTGTTACAGATTCTGGCAGTATTTTAATATACACAGTGATTTCCTATGATCGTCAGCTCCATCTAGTGGCCATAATGCAGCAGAAATACTACAATACCGCATTATTACCATTAGATGGCGATGTTGATCTTAGGAAATCACTGCTCACATTCGTTGAACAAATGTTTAACAAACAGACCTGTAAGTGTTTGTGAAATCTTCCACCACAAAATGTACTCAGCCAATGAGAGGTAATGACTCCATTTTTATTTTAAAAGGCCTAGAGGACCGCCTTTTAAGTGGTGGGGTTAACGTGTTTCGTCCTGAAGGACGACTTGAGGAAACAGACCTCTTGCAAGAGTTTACACCACAAAATGTATTCGGCCAATGAGAGGTAATGACTCCATTTTTATTTTAAAAGGCCTAGAGGACTGCCTTTTAAGTGGTGGGGTTAACATGTTTCGTCCTGAAGGACGACTTGAGGAAACAGACCTCTTGCAAGAGTTTACACCACAAAATCTACTCAGCCAATGAGAGGTAATGACTCCATTTTTATTTTTCTCCTGCTATCAATGGCCAACACGGTACAACACTTCATCCATGTCTTTGGTGATCTCTGATCTCCTTATCAACTGTTTCTTACATGATGAAGATCAGCCATGGAGTATATCTGAGGTGTATATCAGGGTGTGCTTCTTCCCCACATGTCCAGCAACATTCATATACAAGACATTTCCCGCACTCACTAATACACCTCGAGGGTTGTGTGGGACCCCTGATGTACGGGAACACAGGACTTCAGTGAGGAACATTTCCCTCACTCAGACCAGGAAAGTTCATTCTCCTCCGTGTCCAATCTCAGATGACTATAAACAGAGGACTTCTGTGGGTTACACCTCCTCCAATCAGAAGAGGAATGTGGATCTACCTCCGTGTGCACTCTCTGATGTGCGCTAAGACCGGACTTAGTCTGAAAACATTTATCGCATTTAGGACAGGAATATGGCTTCTCCCCCGTGTGTGATCTCTGATGTTCGGAAAGAGGGACCTTCTGTGAAAAACATTTCCCGCACTCAGGACAGGAATACAGCTTCTCCCCCGTGTGAATTCTCTGATGTATAACAAATTGTGATTTTAGTATAAAACATTTCCCGCACTCAGGACAGGAATACAGCTTCTGCCCCTTGTGAATCCTCTGATGCATAACAAATTGTGATTTTAGTCTAAAACATTTCCCACACTCAGCACAGGAATAAGGCTTCTCCCCCGTGTGCACTCTCTGATGCATGGCAAGATAGGACTTCTGCGAAAAAAATTTCCCGCACTCAGGACAAGAATACGGCTTCTCACCTGTGTGAGTTCTTTTATGTGCATCAAAATTGTATTTCAATCTAAAACATTTCCCACACTCAGGACAGGAATAAGGCTTTTCCCCGGTGTGAGATGTTTTATGCTCAATCATTCTGAATTTAGTGCGGAAACACTTTCCACACTCAGGACAGGAATATGGCTTCTCTTGTTTCTCTCCTGTATGAGTTTTTCTATGAGCAGTAAGAGTGTGCTTAAAACCAAAGCACTTCCCGCACTCGGGACAGGAATATGGTTTCTCCCCTGTGTGCGATCTCTGATGCATGGATAGATAGGACTTACATGAAAAACACTTCCCGCACTCAGGGCAGGAACATGGCTTCTCGCCTGTGTGAGATCTCTGATGATGGGAAAGATGGGACTTTACTGAAAAACATTTCCCGCACTCAGGACAGGAATACGGCTTTTCACCTGTGTGAGATCTGTTATGCTCAATCATTCTGAATTTAGTGTGGAAATACTTCCCGCATTCAGGACAGGAATATGGCTTCTCTCCTGTGTGAATTTTTCTATGATCAGTAAGGGTGTGATTATAACAAAAACACTTTCCGCATACAGGGCAGGAATACCGTTTCTCCCCTGTGTGCGATCTCTGATGCGTGTAAAGATTGGACTTACGTGAAAAACACTTCCCACACTCAGGGCAGGAATATGGCTTCTCGCCTGTGTGAGATCTCTGATGTATGGAAAGATACCACTTTACAGAAAAACATTTCCCGCACTCAGGGCAGGAATATGGCTTCTCACCTGTGTGAGATCTCTGATGTATGGAAAGATGGGTTTTGTTTAAAAAACATTTCCCACACTCAGGACAGGAATATGGCTTCTCGCCTGTGTGAGATCTTTTATGAACATTAAAACTTAATTCAGAACGGAAAAACATCCCGCACTCAGGACAGGAAAACCTCTTATCTGTTGGAAGGGCGGCACCGTCCCTCACAGTCTGCGGTTCCTCAGGATAAGAGGAATACGATGGTCCGGCACTGTCTCTCACAGTCTGCGGTTCCTCAGGATAAGAGAAATACGATGGTCCGGCACCGTCCCGCACAGTCTGAGGTTCCTCAGGATAAGAGGAATACGATGGTCCGGCACCGTCCCGCACAGTCTGAGGTTCCTCAGGATAAGAGGAATACGATGGTCCGGCACCGTCCCGCACAGTCTGAGGTTCCTCAGGATAAGAGGAATACGATGGTCCGGCACCGTCCCGCACAGTCTGAGGTTCCTCAGGATAAGAGGAATACGATGGTCCGGCACCGTCCCTCACAGTCTGAGGTTCCTCAGGATAAGAGGAATACGATGGTCCGGCACCGTCCCGCACAGTCTGAGGTTCCTCAGGATAAGAGGAATACGATGGTCCATCTACACTGTGTGGTGCCGGATGGACATTTGAGGTAGTCGGGTTTTCTCCTGGACTATACTGTGTGATGTCCTCATCTTCTACTTTACAGTCTGGAGACAAAGTGAGACAATCCTCCGAGGTTTTCCTCATCTCCCGTCCATCTACTAAAATAGAAATAAAAAGATTATTACTAGACATGAGCTGATTGGTTCCCCTAAACCAGGACTCCGCCCACATCAGGCAGTTCACACTGGAACGATATACGCTCTGACTTTGGGAGCACATGTCGCATTAGGTGTGTAAATCAATGATTCCCTATGAGAGTCGTCTTAAGTGGTCTGACTTTGAAAAAGGTTCCTGCACTACCTTGGTCCTACTTCTGCTCATCGAATATCATTGAAGTCGGATCCTTGTCCTAACCATACGACCTGTGACATCTGACATGGTTATTACAGCAGCAGTAAAAGGAATTTATGTCACACTGGGATTGTTTTGATTGGTCAAAGGACAAGTCAGACTATCTCAAAGTCGGAGCAAAATCTTATCCTGTTCGTTCAAGTCGGACAGAAGTAGGATCGATGTTGCAGGGCAAAGTAGGATGACAGTGGTACAACAGTCTTGTAGTACCAGTGTGAACCCGGCCTTAGTCATGAATAACAGCGGGGCTGAGCCCCACCAGAGGTCAGAGAGTGAGGATGGGGGGAGAACAACCAAGATGAAGACTGGACTGATCCTGAAGACCACCATCATTGGGTTATTGACTCCTCCCCCATTATCACTTTCTGTTTAAGGTTCCAAAGTTGGAGGATGTTATCACATTATTATTAACATGTAAAAGTCTGTGCTCCAATCAAATCATCCGATATAAAATGTCCAGCTGGTAGAAAATGGGGGTAACAAAAGAGAACATAGCATAGTGCCGAGGCCTTTTTAATATACAACATGCTGTATGAGGTACAATAGTTGGGACTATATAGTATCAGAATTATATAATGTACAACATAGAGTATATAGTGCAGGGGTCACCGCTGCCTCCCATCTCCTGAGACTGCACTCAGTGACTTGGGTCTGAGACTATACAGACATATCCCTCCACCTGGCACAGCCAGCAAATAACAGAGCAAGTAGAGGATTATTCTGTCAGATCTTGCCAGACCCAGGAATGGGGCAGAAGACTCAAGGTACATACTCCAGGTCCCTAGGCTAAGCAATGCCTATGATGAAAATCTACATTTTGCTGCCAGCTGAACCCCAGAATCTCCATAAATCCAGTCTAGATACATAAATTGTGTCTGCAGCACAGAGAAGGAAGATTATCCGAGAGAAATACAGGAATACAGGACGAGGAACACAGCTCAGGAAAGTGACCAGGGGATTACAGGCTGATATCACCCAGTCCCCGCCCTACTCTGGACCAATCAGTGAGCAGTATGGGTGGAGGAATGTATTTAGTGTTAATGACCCACCTGTGCTGATCTCTGTAGGAGTGTCCTCCTCTATAAATGTCCCTGTTATTCCATCCTCCTCCATAGACTGCTGATCATCCCTCACATACCTCTCTTCTTCTTCTTCTTCTGCTTTAACCTCAAATTCTATATCGATTGGATCTCCACTCTAAACCAATAAAAAGAAAGAAAATATCATGTGTAAAATAGAAGCTTTATTATTGTGACATCATATAAGAAATCAACAAATTGTATACATAAGTCTGTGTTTTACAATCTCCGTCCCACCAACCTTGTAACAGTGAGGGATGGTGAGACCTTCCTGTGTGGAATCCCGGGAATACAGAGGACGGGGACATCTCTCTGGTGGGTTCCTGTAGCTGGAAGACTCATCATTCTCCTCTTTTATCTCTTCTTTAACCTCAACTTTAGAATCTCTCAGGTTTCCACTCTGAATATATAATAAAAATGACATCAATGGTAACAATGCGTATAATGTACAGATCCTAATGATACTATCAGTGATTGTTCCTCACCTACCTGATGATGGTGAGGGATGGTGTGACCTTCCTGTGTGGAATCCCGGGAATACAGAGGACGGGGACATCTCTCTGGTGGGTTCCCATTACTGGATCCATCTGTAGGAAACACACACACTGACTGAATACATTGTTTCTATGTGTTTATCAGATGATGGGGGATCTAGGTGGACCCTCCGTACTGCTCTCTCCTTTACAATAAAGTCTCCTCTTACCCGGTGATGTGAGGGGCGGCTGATTGTCCATCATGACGTCCTTGTAGAGATCCTTGTGTCCTTCTAAATACTCCCACTCCTCCATGGAGAAATAGACAGTGACATCCTGACACCTTATAGGAATCTGACACACACAATGATACAGTCACCATCCAGACACATCCCTTGTCTGTTACTGGATAATGTCCCAGAATTCCCAGCACCGCTCACCTCTCCTCGATGATCTCTCTGGTGACTTCAAGAATCTTGTTTGTATTTCTCTATTCTATCAGGGAGGGAGGTGGAGACAATGTGATGGCCCTATGATCTCCAGACTTCACAGGAGGAAAACTCTAGATTTGAACCCAAAGAGTAAAATCAAATGACATTCCCAGAATCCTCCTCACCTCACCCATCAGGTCTCCATTGTATCAAAACCCTACATGGATACAATTTACCCCACACAGGGCCCCCACTCTGTAGGTTAAAAGCTTGTTGCAAGGAATTCTGGTGTCATTACACACAATGCAGGAGCAATAGTCTTGCTTTGCTCTCACTGCCACCTATTTACTTTTTGAACTACAAAATCTTATAGGGCAGATACACTCCATCTACAACTGACAGGGGCTGTTTGTCACATACCTCCCCCCACTATTTGAACCCATGGGTTCGAACACAAGCTACCAACCAATGGTTTCCATAAAGGGCATCAGCATTTTTCTGATTGCGACCAGGCCGGTTCACCACTTTACAAGAAAAATCTTGGAAGGCCAGGAACCACCGGGTCATTTTTGCATTACGGACCTTAGCCTGGGCCATTCATTTTAAGGGAGCATGGTCTGTTATTATTCGGAAGTGGCGTCCCAGCGGGTAGTACCGTAGAACCTCAAGGAACCACTTAATGGGCAGACACTCTCGCTCCACAATACTATAATTTCTTTCTGCAGGGGTCAGATTCCGACTCGAATAGCCCACCGGGTGTTCTTCTCCACCTACCACTTGGGACAAGACAGCCCCAAGACCTACATTTGAGGCATCGGTCTGGACTACAAATTCTTTGTTGAAGTGTGGGTCTACTAGCACAAGATGTTTAAACTGGGCCTCCTTCACACTTTGGAAAGCTGCTTCAGCCTCAGAATTCCACTAAATCACTACAGAGGAGCTCTTGCCCTTGGTGAGGTCACTTAAGGGTGCTGCCATTGTGGGAAAGTTTGGGATGAACCTCTGATAATATCCAACCATGCCTAGGAAGGTTCTCACTTGTTTCTTGGTGGCAGGAGCAGGCCAGTCTCTAATGGCTTCTACCTTATTGACTTGGGGTTTTATTAGGCCCGCCCAATGCTGTACCCCAGATACCGAGCACCTTCCAACCCTATGGCACACTTCTTTGGGTTTGCTGTTAAGCCAGCATGTATAATGGAATTTTAATACAGTTTGCAATTTATGTAGGTGGCTTTCCCAGTCTGTGCTCCAAATAACCACATCATCCAGGCAGGCTGCTGAATAGCGTTGGTGTGGGCTAAGAATCTCATCCATCCATTGCAATGTAGCAGGAGACTCATTTAGCCCAAAGTGCATCCATGCAAACTGCCACAAGCCCTCTTGGGTTGCAAAAGCTGTCTTCTCTATTGCTTCATCTGTCAGGGGAACCTGGTTATGTACCTGGTGGAATCCAGCTTCTCAACTAGTTCATCAACCCGGGGCATGGGATAGGTGTCAAACTTCGACACTTCGTTCAGTTTCCGTAAGTCATTACAAAATCTTAAAGGATCCATCTGGCTTGAGAACTAAGACTATAGGACTACACCATTTACTTTTGGACTTTTCTATCACCCCGAGGTCTACCATCTCCGTACTTATTCAGCTACTGCCTGTCTGCAGGCGTCTGGAATACGATACGGCTTAAGTCACACCCAAACCTTGGGGTCAGTGACAATGTCATGTTTAAATACATTTGTGCAGCATGGCAACTCTGAGAAGAAAACTGTATTTCGCTGTAGAAAATCTCTCACCTTTTTGTGACACTGACATAGACTCAGGTATCTGAACCTCACCTATGTCTTCATCTTTCTCCAGGGGCCTATCACCCAGGGCTAGGAGAGCTTCTCTATCTTTCTAGGCTTTAATTACATTTACATGACAGATCTCCTCTTTTTTCTGCCTCTCTGGTTGGTACACCTTATAGTTTACTTACCAAACCTTTTCAAGCATTTTATAGAGTCCTTGCCACTTAGCAAGGAACTTACTTTCCACTGCTTCTACCTTATTGACATGGGGTTTTATTAGGCCCCGCCCAATGCTGTACCCCAGATACCGAGCCTCTTCTAACCCTATGGCACACTTATTTGGGTTTGCTGTTAAGCTGGCATTTCCAATTTAATTTTTAAAACATCCTACAATTTAGGTAGGTGGCTTTCCAAGTATGTGCTCCAAATGACCACATCATCCAGATAGGCTGCTGAATTGCATTGGTGTGGATTAAGAATCTCATCCATCCACTGAAATGTAGCGGGAGCCTCATTTAGGCCAAAGTGCATCCATGTATACTGCCACAAGCCCTCTTGGGTTGCAAAAGCTGTCTTCTCTTTTGCTTCATCTGTCAGGGGAACCTGCCAATACCCTCTAGTGAGATCAAAGGTGGTTATTTACCTGGCGGAATCCAGCTTTTCAACTAGTTCATCAACCCGGGGCATGGGATAGGTGGCAAACTTCGACACTTCATTCAGTTTCCGGAAGTCATTACAAAATCTTAAAGGATCCATCTGGCTTGAGAACTAAGACTATAGGACTACACCATTCACTTTTGGACTTTTTCTATCATCCCGAGGTCTACCATCCTCTGTACTTATTCAGCTAATGCCTGTCTGCGGGCGTCTGGAATACATAGTTGCATAGTTAGTCAGGTTGAAAAAAGACACAAGTCCATCCAGTTCAACCTTAAGATGCTGAGTGGGCCAGGCGTTCTAAAATAATCACCCAACATATGTGCTGATGTCATACCCCGAACGCCGGATAAAGACTGAAATAAATGCGCTATATTCGGACGTTCTATTTAAATTTTTAAACGGATACTTTTGCTACAAAACCTGCCAAACTCCTCAGATCAGAAGGTTTTCTATCTAATAACGATCGGGGACCTTCATACGATACGGCTTAAGTCACGCTCCAAACCTTGGGGTCAGTGACAATATCATGTTTAATTACATTTGTGCAGCATGGCAACTCTGAGAAGAAAACTGTATTTCGCTGTAGAAACTCTCACACCTTTTTGTGACAATGACAGTCTCAGGTATCTGAACCTCACCTATGCCTTCATCTTTCTCTGGGGGCCTATCACCCAGGGCTAGGAGAGCTTCTCTATCTTTCTGGGCTTTAATTCAATTTACATGATAATTCTCCTCTTTTTTCCGCCTCTCTGGTTGGTACACCTTATAGTTTACTTACCAAACCTTTTCCAGCATTTTATAGGGTCCTTGTCACTTAGCAAGGAACGTACTTTCCACTGCGGGGACTAAAACGAGTACACGATCCCCTGGGTGGAAAGTTCGGACCTTTGTTGACCTATTGTACACTCGACTCTATGCTTCCTGGGCTTGCTGCTTGTGTTCTTGGACAAGGGGCATCACGGAGCTAATTCTGTCCTGAAAGGCCGAGATATGTTCTATGACACACCCCGGTAGGGTCTCAGTCTTCTAGGTCTCTTTGGCAATATCTAGCAACCCTTGGGGATGTGTCCAATGCAAAAGTTCAAGGGTGAGAACCCAGTGGAAGACGGTGGGACCTCTCTGATTGCAAATAACTGGCAGTAGACCATCCCAGTCTCTCCCATCTTTATCCGCCACCATCTTTAGTATACCCGTAAGGGTTTTGTTAAACCGTTCTACTAAACCATCTGTCTGAGGGTGGTAAACCAAAGTATGCAAGTGCCTAATATTGAACAATATACACAACTCTTTCATTACTTTCGACATAAAAAGAGTCTGTTGGTCGGTTACAATCTCTTTTGGAATCCCAGTACGGGTAAACATGTGGAACAACTCCTTACCGATCGTCATAGAAGAAGTGTTTCTTAAGCCCTAAGGATACCGGGTGGCATAGTCCATGACCCCACCTAAATAATCCCCCGTCACTAATAAAAGTGGTATAATCTGTTAGTATAGACTGAAGAGGTGAGAAGGTGACACATCTCCAAAATGAAAAGAATGTTCCAGCCCCGTAACTGGGGAAATGTTCTGAGTTCTGACCCTGAAGGGGGTTAATCTAGGTTTCCACACTATATATGTGTGTATCATCATCTGCTGGAGATAAAAGACATCACAGTGACTATGGAGGAAGAGGACGGACATGACGGGGGGGTTACTGAGTGTAAATAGAAAATAAGATCTTATTACCTCCTCTGCTGCCAGTTCCAGCAATGTCTCCTCTACCTCTTATCACAAAGAGCTTCCTGTGTGTACCTGACATCATTTCCTGTCTACCATAGAGACTTCCTGTCTGGGTAGAAATGAGATCACCACCTTGTGGAGCTCTGCGGAACTGCAGCCCCAAGAAACGTTTTGTAATGTGAACACGGCCTTGTGCTGTGTGTGTATGTACTGTATATCCTCATAGATTGGCTCATCTCCTTGATCACCTTGGCCTTTTCATATGCCAAGTGACCCTCCCAGGGGATGTGTGTGGGTCAGGTTCAACACTGTCCTCCTATAAAGGCCAGGCACCACAAGTTGCACAACATGTCATAGGTAACTGCCATATGAGGGAACACATTCTCCAGGCCCGGATCTACAGATGGCCCCATTGTATACCTTAACATTTGTCTGGGCCTGTTCAATAGTAGGGTCCTACTATAACTGTAGTCCCAAAATTGTCCTTGGAGACCTCTAGCTTCGGCACACCAGGACACTCTAGGGTCTCAGGGGCAACCTCCGGTTCACCCGCACAGACTGCTAGGGAAAAAGCCATATTTTCATCAGGGGTCACAGCATTTTCATCAACCTTTGGTTCAAAGGGGTAGGGGTTCCCCCCTGCAGTCCCACTAAAAAGTCCAGGCTCAGGACTCTTATCCTTCCTACTGCAAGGTTCCTGGAACGGTGGAAAGTCTCCCCCCAGTATTACATTGTGCAATAGGATAGGGGACACAGCCACTTCATGGAAACCCGACCCTGAGCTGGTTTCAAAGGTTACCAGCACTCTGGGTGCTTTTTACAGTCATCATGCACACAAACCACTCCTACCTCACACTGGGTCAACTGTTCAGGGTCCAAAAGCCGATTATGAAACAGAGTAACCAGGCTTCCAGAGTCCATAAGGGCAAACTTGCTTGTACCCCTTATTTTTTACAATAGAGTTTGGCATGATCTGCAACTAGGCCTGGCAGAGCAAACGCGCTGGACTACACCACACTCTATGGGCTCGGAGTTCAAGGGACACTTGGCAGCAATGTGACCTCACTCTCTGCACAGCCAACAATGGGGTTGCCCACAGGTATTACCCGGGGCTTCCTAGACGGGGCCTTTCAACAGGGGCCACTCTGAACCTGTAGACCCCAGAATGAGGTCCTCTGAAGCAAAGTAGCATTCTAGAAGCTCATCCTTTGAATTTGGATCAGCTTGCCTCACCCACCTCTGCAACTCAGGGGGTAGATCTCTCAGAAACCGGTCCATCGCAACTCTCTCCACCGTTTGGGACCCTGTGAGTACTTCAGGCTGCAGCCATGGTTTGACCAGGTTGATTAAGCCTTACATTTGGGAGTGGGGAGATCCTCCTGACTTAAAAATGTAAAACTTCAGCTATGCACTCGCTGCCCCCTCACTGAGGTTGTGACCCCCAGACGTGGCAAGATCTCAGCTTTTAGTTCATCATAATCTTGGGCATCCTAAATTGGACAAGAAGTCTGCCTTTTGGGAGTCCCCTGTTAACAATGGTGAAACAAGCACAGCCTAGCGGTCCTTGGGCCAGGCCTGCCCCTCAGCAATTCTCTCAAAAGTACATAAGAAGGCCTCCACATTACTCTGGGCTGTCATCTTTTGTAGAAGGTGGCTCTTGGTGCCTGGCAGGGTGGCACCAGGGGACCCACTGGAAACACTCGCAGTCTGGGATGACACTTGTTGCAGCACTTCTGCTAAGGCCTGTCGGTCTTTCTTGGCTGCCTGAGCCAAAGCAGCCACTTGAGTCCCAGCTGCCTGAGCTAAGGCAGTCACTTGAGCGTCCGTGCTCGGGTGACCAGCAGTCTGTTAGCTTTCTGTTGTGCAGCCGCAGTTTTCTGGCCGGTTGCTTGGGCTTGCTGCTGCTGAGCCACAACTTTCTGAAACGTTTGTTGCTGTGCAGCATAACTTTGGACCAAGTCCTTTATCAAGTCCTCCATCCTGCAGATCCACAATTACACTGCAGTACACTGTGCCTTTAAAGCGGAGTTCCAACATATACATTTTTTTAATATTTTTTTTCTAAATTCCTAAGTTCATGTAATCAAAATGTACCACTCACTTTTTTGGTGCATAATATCCCCTGATGTCCATTTTGGTATCTAAAAGCAACTTATATAATTTCTTCGTAGAAGTTCTCATCTTGCCTGTGGACATGTGAAGCCCACAAGCAAACACTTCCGGCATACGGTGAGGCTGAGCTACCAGCATGCACCGCCCGTTCCCGTGCATGCGCATTGAGTCCAATTCGCAGCAACGTAAGCTTCCGACGTTGCCATCACAACGGGCGTCGTCGTCGGAAGTGCCCAATCCCGTTGGGATGGCAACGTCCTGGCGTCATTTCCGCTTTCGAAGGATCACGATAATAAGCGGCGGCTAGCCAAACTGACTCCTGGGAAGATTGATTCGTGGCTCCCAGGAGTCAGTGCGCCGCCCCAGGAGACATTACGCCGCAGGATCTGACGCCAATACCCGCGGGTGGCTAGGACAGGAAGCGCCACTTCAACAATCAATAACAAGGTAACCCTTAGGAAAAAAAAGAAATCTTTCCATTTGTCACTGTCTATAATACCTGCTTGTGAATCAGCTTGATTTGTGAAAGAAAGTGGAACTCCGCTTTAAGTGGTAAAGACACAAAAAAAGACGTCACAGTGACTATGGAGGAAGAGGACGGACATGACGGGGGGGGGGGGGGGTTACTGGGTGTAAATAGAAGATAAGATCTTATTACCTCCTCTACTGCAAATTTCAGCAATGTCACCTCTACCTCGTATCACAAGGAGCTTCCTGTCTGGACCTGACATCACTTCCTGTCTGTACCTAACATCACTTCCTGTCTGTACCTGACATCACTTCCTGACTGTACCTGACGTCACTTCCAGACTGTACCTGACATCACTTCCTGACTGTACCTGACGTCACTTCCTGACTAGGGGTGCTGAAATTAATCGTTGCATCGATGCATCGCGATTCTTGTGTCCCCGATGCGGCATCGATGCATAAGGACCGGAAAATCGATGTTCGGTGACGTCATTACTAGCCCCGCCCCTCCCGGGAAAGCGCTCCGAGCGTATTTTTAAAAAGACTTTATTTTAATTAATGTTATATTACAATAGATGCTGTGCCCCCGCTGTATGTGCTTTTTAAAAAAATATTAAAGAAAAAAATTTAAAAAAATAAACATAAAAAAATATGTCGCTTTATGCCGAAATTCGCTCCCGGCCCGTCCCGCCCCTCTCCACTCTGCTCTTCCCTCTCCGCTCTCCTCTTCCGTCTCCTGACGTCAGCGGGGATTTCTCAGTCCCGCCCGCATCTCTTCTGATACGATAACTATAGTCAGCGGGCGGGACTGAGAATTCCCCGCTGACGTCAGGACTCAGGAGACACGTGAGAGGAGAGGAGAGAGGAGAGCGGAGAGGGGCGGGACGGGACGGGATGGGACGAGCCGGGAGTCACATGATCGTACTACTACGGAGAAATTCGGTATGAGGTGACATTGTTTTTTTAAAAGCACATACAGTGGGGGCACAGCATCTATTGTAATATAACATTAATTAAAATAAAGTAATTGTGGGGGGTTAGTGATGGCTGCATTGTTTGGGCACAGATGGCTGAGTTTGACAGGCACAGGTGGCTGCGTTTGGGCACAGGTGGCTGCGTTTGACGGGCACAGGTGGCTGCGTTTGACGGGCACAAGTGGCTGCGTTTGACAGGCACAAGTGGCTGCTTTTGGGCACAGGTGGCTGCGTTTGATGGGCACAAGTGACTGCGTTTGGGCACAAGTGGCTGCGTTTGGGCACAAGTGGCTGCGTCTGGGCACAGGTGGCTGCGTTTGATGGGCACAAGTGACTGCGTTTGATGGGCACAAGTGGCTGCGTTTGATGGGCACAAGTGGCTGCGTTTGGGCACAAGTGGCTGCGTTTGATGGGCACAAGTGACTGCGTTTGGGCACAAGTGGCTGCGTTTGGGCACAAGTGGCTGCGTTTGGGCACAGATGGCTGCGTTTGACGGGCACAGGTGGCTGCGTTCGACGGGCACAGGTGGCTGCGTTTGGGCGGCACAAGTGGCTGCGTTTGGGCGGCACAAGTGGCTGCCTTTGGGCACAAGTGGCTGCCTTTGACGGGCACAGGTGGCTGCATTTGACGGGCACAAGTGGCTGCGTTTGACGGGCACAAGTGGCTGCGTTTGATGCGCACAAGTGGCTGCGTTTGACGGGCACAAGTGGCTGCGTTTGACGGGCACAAGTGGCTGCGTTTGACGGGCACAAGTGGCTGCGTTTGACGGGCACAGTGAGGCTGCATTTGATGGGGGAGGTTCAGTATTTTTCAGTTTGTTTGCGCTCGTCGGTAATCGTGATGCATCGCGGAATCGAATCGAATCGTTGACCAGATAATCGTAATCGAATGGAATCGTGAGACCAGTGAAGATGCGCACCCCTATTCCTGACTGTACCTGACATCACTTCCTGACGTCACTTCCTGACTGTACCTGACATCACTTCCTGACTGTACCTGACATCACTTCCTGACTGTACCTGACATCACTTCCTGACGTCACTTCCTGACTGTACCTGACATCACTTCCTGACATCTCTTCCTGACTGTACCTAACATCACTTCCTGTCTGTACCTGACATCACCTCCTGTCTGTACCTGACATCACTTCCTGACTGTACCTGACATCACTTCCTGACTGTACCTGACATCACTTCCTGTCTGTACCTGACATCTCTTCCTGTCTGTACCTGACATCACTTCCTGTCTGTACCTGACATCTCTTCCTGTCTGTACCTGACATCACTTCCTGTCTGACGTGTTGGGTATCAATCTACTTGAAACACAACCTCATCTTTCTATATTTTGTCAGAAAAAAAGGGTCGTATATTTCATTTGTGTGCACTGAAGATACATTTGAGATACATTTGAAGGACGACCGAACCTCTGTTTTTTTGCGGCATGCGAGTCTCATGTCGGAAGTGAAGAGGATACTCACCATACGAAAATTACGGGAATACGAGGTCAGAAGTGACCTAATGTGTTGAATAGTTTTGTATGTATCCTTTCGTTTCTGGGCATTGCGTAGTCTCGCTCTTACGTTTTTTTTTCGTACGAAAACCGTACTAATGAAACGAAAAAAACAAAAACGGACGTTGAGTTCACATCTGAGAAAAATTTTATAGTCTGCCACATCCAGCTTTTGTCTGACGGAAAAATACGCGAAATCGGCTGCGGAAAGCACCGTATCCCAAAATCGGAAGACAGCTCGTCGTAGGAATTTATCCATCCGATTTCCGTATCGTGTGTACGAGGCCTTTAATGTTTTTGGTTTCACTAATGTACACCCTTAAAAAACTGAGCTAGCGACTACCACCATTTTATTCTCCAGGGCCTCTGCTTTCAGAAAATAGTTGTGGGGGGGGGGGGGTTTTACTTCTTCGGGCCTAAAATGTGTATTTTAACCACTTCCGGACCGCCGCACGCCGATATATACGTCGGCTGTTTGAAGAGGAATATTGTTGTTATGGCAGCAGCTAGCTACCATAACCGCGGTATCCTCTTCTTCAGCGGGCGGCCCGGTTTCCAATAATAGTGGTCTCTGCAGCGGATTCGCCGCAAGATCACTTTTATCGGCGGCGGGAGAGGGCCCCCCCCTTTGCTCACCGGTGTGAAAATGTCATTTCTGTGAATTGGGGTTAAAAAAAAAAAATGTATCTACTATATTCATAAGTGTATGATCTCCGAGTTATTTGTATGAAACCACGCCTGACGGAGGATAGGGGGTCTATTTATAGAACACTTCTTGGATGAATGTGATGAGTGTTCCCCCAGCTGTTACAGATTCTGGCAGTATTTTAATATACACAGTGATTTCCTATGATCGGCAGCTCCATCTAGTGGCCATAATGCAGCAGAAATACTACAATACCGCATTGTTACCATTAGAGGGCGCTGATGATCATAGGAAATCACTGCTCACATTCATTCAACAAATGTTTAACAATCAGACCTGTAAGTGTTTGTGAAATCTCCCAGCACACAATGTACTCAGCCAATGAGAGGTAATGACTCCATTTTTATTTTAAAAGGCCTAGAGGACCGCCTTTTAAGTGGTGGGGTTAACGTGTTTCGTCCTGGAAGACGACTTGAGAAAACAGAACTCTTGCTAGAGTTTACACCACAAAATGTACTCAGCCAATGGGAGGTAATGACTCCATTGTTATTTTAAAAGGCCTAGGAGGACCGCCTTTTAAGTGGCGGGGTTAACGTGTTTCGTCCTGGAAGACGACTTGAGAAAACAGAACTCTTGCAAGAGTTTACACCACAAAATGTACTCAGCCAATGAGAGGTAATGACTTAATTGTTATTTTAAAAGGCCTAGAGGATCACCTTTTAAGTAGTGGGGTTAACGTGTTTCGTCCTCAAAGACGACTTGTGAAAACAGACCTCTTGCAAGAGTTTACACCACAAAATGTACTCAGCCAATGAGAGGTAATGACTCCATTTTTATTTTTCTCCTGCTATCAATGGACAACACGGTACAACACTTCATCCATGTCTTTGGTGATCTCTGATCTCCTTATCAACTGTTTCTTCCATGATGAAGATCAGCCATGGAGTATATCTGAGGTGTATATCAGGGTGTGCTTCTTCCCCACATGTCCAACAACATACATATACAAGACATTTCCCGCACTCACTAATACACCTCCAGGGTTGTGTGGGACCCCCTGATGTACAGGAAGACAGGGCTTCATTGAGGAACATTTCCCTCACTCAGGACTGAAAAGTTCATTCTCCTCCGTGTCCAATCTCAGATGACTGTAGACAGAGGACTTCTGTGGGTTACACCTCCTCCAATCAGAGGATGAATGTGGACCTACCTCCGTTTGTAATCCCACATGCGAGTCAAGATCCGACTTAGTTTGAAAATATTTCTCGCATTTAGGACAGGAATACCACTTCTTCACCGCGTGCGATCTCTTATGATTGGAAAGAGAGACCTTCTGTGAAAAACGTTTCCCGCACTCAAGACAGAAATACGGCTTTTCCCCCGTGTGAATCCTCTGATGTATAACAAATTGGGATTGTAATGTAAAACATTTCTCGCACTCAGGACAGGAAAACAGCTTCTCCCTCGTGTGATTCCTCAGATGTATGGGAAGATAAGACTTGTCTGAAAAACATTTCCCGCACTCAGGACAAGAATATGGCTTCTCACCCGTGTGAGTCCTCTGATGTATGGAAAGATAATACTTGTCTGAAAAACATTTCCCGCACTCAGGACAAGAATATGGCTTCTCACCTGTGTGAGTTCTTTTATGTGCATCTAAAGTGGATTTCGATCTAAAAAATTTCCCACACTCAGGACAGGAATACGGCTTCTCACCCGTGTGAATCTTCTTGTGCGCAGAAAGACTGGACTTAGATGAAAAACATTTCCCGCACTCAGGGCAGGAAAATGGATTCTCTTCTGTGTGAGTTTTTCTATGATCAGTAAGACTGTGACTATACCTGAAACACTTTCCGCACTCAGGGCAGGAATATCGTTTCTCCTCCGTGTGTGATATCTGATGCGTGGAAAGATTGGACTTAGATGAAAAACATTTCCCGCACTCAGGGCAGGAATATGGCTTCTCGCCCGTGTGAGATCTCTGATGTATGGAAAGATTGCACTTCTGTGAAAAACATTTCCCGCACTCAGGACAGGAAAACGGCTTCTCACCTGTGTGAGATCTTTGATGAGAGGAAAGATAGCACTTCAGTGAAAAACATTTCCCGCACTCAGGACAGGAATACGGCTTCTCTCCTATGTGATATCTTTTATGAACATTAAAGCTGTGTTTAGTACGGAAACACATCCCGCACACGGTACAGGAAAACCGCTTATTAGTTGGAAGGACGGTGCCGTCCCTCACAGTCTGAGGTTCCTCAGGATTAGAGGAATACGATGGTCCGGCACCGTCCCGCACAGTCTGATGTTCCTCAGGATTAGAGGAATACGATGGTCCGGCACCGTCCCGCACAGTCTGAGGTTCCTCAGGATAAGAGGAATACGATGGTCCGGCACCGTCCCGCACAGTCTGAGGTTCCTCAGGATTAGAGGAATACGATGGTCCGGCACCGTCCCGCACAGTCTGAGGTTCCTCAGGATAAGAGGAATACGATGGTCCGGCACCGTCCCTCACAGTCTGAGGTTCCTCAGGATAAGAGGAATACGATGGTCCGGCACCATCCCGCACAGTCTGAGGTTCCTCGGGATAAGAGGAATACGATGGTCCGGCACCGTCCCGCACAGTCTGAGGTTCCTCAGGATAAGAGGAATACGATGGTCCGGCACCGTCCTGCACAGTCTGAGGTTCCTCAGGATAAGAGGAATACGATGGTCCATCTACACTGTGTGGTGCCGGATGGACATTTGAGGTAGTCGGGTTTTCTCCTGGACTATACTGTGTGATGTCCTCATCTTCTACTTTACAGTCTGGAGACAAAGTGAGACAATCCTCTGAGGTTTTCCTCATCTCCCGTCCATCTACTAAAATAGAGATACAAAGATTATTACTAGACATGAGCTGATTGGTTCCCCTAAACCAGGACTCCGCCAACATCAGGCGGCAATGTCTCTGAGGTTCTTACAATTCCCCCCTGAAGGTAGCAGTGGGTGGAGGGGAGAGAGCAGAAGTCAGGAGTATGTAATGTACAACATAGAGTATATAGTGCAGGGGTCAGGAGTATGTAATGTACAATATAAATGATCTAGTAGAAGAGTCAGGACTCATAATATTGGTGTTCAGTAATCAGTGGTGGCCTAAATATTTACTTAACTGGAGACAAGTTGCAGAGGTCCCACACCGCTGCCTCCCATCTCCTGAGACTGCACTCAGTGACTTGGATCTGAGACTATACAGACATATCCCTCCACCCGGCACAGCCAGCAAATAACAGAGCAAGTAACCCCGGGAGAATTGTTCTGTCAGAGATCTTGCTAGACCCGGGCATGGGGCAGAAGACTCAAGGTACATACCCCAGGTGCCTAGGTCAAGCAACGCCTATGGAGAAAATCAACATTTTCCTGCCAGCTGAACCCCAGAATCTCCATAAATCCAGTCTAGATACATAAATTGTGTCTGCAGCACAGAGAAGGAAGATTATCCGAGAGAAATACAGGAATACAGGACGGGGAACACAGCTCAGGAAAGTGACCAGGGGATTACAGGCTGATATCACCCAGTCCCCGCCCTACTCTGGACCAATCAGTGAGAAGTATGGGTGGAGGAATGGATTTAGTGTTAATGACCCACCTGTGCTGATCTCTGTAGGAGTGTCCTCCTCTATAAATGTCCCCGTTATTCCATCCTCCTCCATAGACTGCTGATCATCCCTCACATACGTCTCTTCTTCTTCTGATTTAACCTCAAATTCTATATCGATTGGATCTCCACTCTAAACCAAGAAAATGAGAGAAAATATCATCTGTAAGATATAATCTTTATTATTGTGACATCATATAAGAAATCTGCACATCGTCTCCATAAGTCTGTGTTTTATAATCTCTGCCCCACCAACCTTGTAACAGTGAGGGATGGTGTGACCTTCCTGTGTGGAATCCGGGGAATACAGAGGATGAGGACATCTCTCTGGTGGGTTCCTGGTATTAGGTGGCTCCATCATATCCTTGTCTCCTTCAGAAAGTTCTTTCATCACTCCATACTCCTCATCCTCCTCTTTTATCTCTTCTTTAACATCAATATTATCATCCCCGAGGTTTCCACTCTGAATATATAATAAAACATTCATTGTAACAAACATGCTTGTGTATAAATCATAACGACCAATAATTGTCAATCACCTACCTGATGATAGAATAAATGTTTGGGAGTCTGGACCCCACCCCAGACTCACCAAGAAAAGAAAGGCAGGGGGACTATCTCGGTACAAGTGAAAAGGATATAGATCAGATGTACAAAGCAAATATAAAAATATACAAAGTTCATTGATACAAAATATAAAGGCAACAATGCCACTGGCATTGGGTCCTTGACCGACAATGCTAGCAAATTTGTAGATAGCTTTCTACTACCCCTATGTATCGTATATTCGTGATACATCCGACCTTCTTAGACATATTGAGGGGGTCCAGGTCCCTCGCGACTCCCTCCTGGTGGCCATCGATGTCGAGTCTCTGTACTCGAGCATCCCCGCACGAGAAGGAAGTCGCGATGGCCAGATCATTCCTTATGGAACAAGAACATACATCTTGGCCCCTTAATGAATTCATCTTACAACTCCTAACTTTTATCCTCACGCCTAATTTTTTTCATCTTTGAGGACCAACACTATCTGCAAACACGAGGCGTGGCAATGGGCACATCATGTGCGCCATCATACGCAAACTTGTTCCTTGGAGCCTGGGAGAGATATATCTTTTCTGATGACCAGTTCTCGTCTTTTCTTAGAGTCGGTACTCTGCTGGTTCAGATACATCGACGATCTATTTGTGGTCTGGACTGGGTCATCAACTCTATTGCTACAATTCATTGAGGCCATCAATATCAACACCATGAATTTAATGTTTCACAGCGAGTTTTGACAATATACAGATCCCATTCCATTGTCAAGAATCCCGATGGGACACTGGGGGACCAATCTCTACCGCCAACCCACTCTGTTGCACGCCACAAGTGCCCATCCTAAGCCTCTCATGCGCAGTATTCCAAATGCGCAGTATTTGCGGCTGCATCGCAACTGCGCACGCGAGGAGGATTTCCATACACAATCAGCTGCTTTACGTGAACGACTCCTTTTGAGAGGTTACTCTAAGACCAACCTCAGAAGAGCCTTCAATGAGGCATCTGGTCGTACAAGAACCTCTTTGCTCTACCCCTCTCCATGTAATTCAAATACCAACACAGTAAAAATGATTACCCAGTACTCAGCACATCACGAGCAATTTAGGAACATCATTTCAAAGCACTGGCATCTCCTCACTGATGATCATCACAGTCTATACCCGACACACCTAAATTGGTCTTCCGTAGGGATAAGTCTCTTATGCCGCGTACACACGAGCGGACTTTTTTCGACCGGACTGCTCCGACAGACAATCCGACCGCGTGTGTGGACCTCCATCGGACCTGCAGCGGACTTTTTCGCTCGAAAATCTGACGGACTTTGGATTTGGAACGCGCTTCAAATCTTTCCGACGGACTCGAGCCCGGTCAAAAAAGTCCGCTCGTCTGTATGCTAGTCCGACAGACGAAAACCGACGCTAGGGTAGCTATTGGCTACTGGCTATCAACTTCCTTATTTTAGTCCGGTCGTACGTCATCACGTCGGACTTTGGCGTGATCGTGTGTAGGCAAGTCCGTTTGTTCGGAAAGTCTGTCGGAAGTCCGTCGGATAGACCGTCGGACCAGTCCGGTAGAAAAGTCCGCTCAAGTGTACGCGGCATAAGAGACCGCTTAACCAGCAGCCACTATAAACCTGATATGAGTGGACCCTGTCAACCCACTGGTACTTTTCCATGTGGCCACTATTCTCTTGGATACTCACATGAACTTCTCTTGAGCTTCCTAATGGAGAAGTCTTTACTTCACATACGTCTGCCCACTGCGGCACCACTGGGATTATCCCCTTCCCGCCGAGCGTACGCAGATGTGTGTACTCGGCTTTCGGGGGTTATACCAGGATGATGTCCGCAACTGCAGGCTGCGGACATCACCATTATGTATCGCCTGTAAAAATGCCTGGTTAATAGCTTTATCCATACTCATATGTCATTTTTTTTACTGTTTTTGTATTGGCATTATTTAATATAAGGTAATGAGGCCCCTTTTCCCCTGTTTTTTCAGTTGGTATTGACCTCCCAAGTGTTGTCCCCCGAGTGTTGGTAGGATCCCTGGCGACCAGACGGCCTCTCCCCAATGGGAGCGGTTCGTCTGGCTGCTTGTACACGCCTCGGTCGGGGGGCCCTCTTCTAGGGCCGATGTTCAGGCGCGTGCGTGTTGCCCAGTGGCACCGAGGTATGTGCGCATGCGCGATATGCTGGGCCCAGTGGCTTTGAGGCTTGTGCGCAGGCGCGATCTGCTTGCGCACGTGCACTGCGGGATCCCTTGACCCTATGTCGCCATTGGACGCCGCCATTGCGTCATGGGGTTGAAGGATATATTTAGCGGGACGCGTCCTTGTACTACGTTCACCCAACGTTCGCTTCCTGACCGCACACTCCCCCCCAAATTGGGAAGACTGCGGTTGATAGGCACGATCTTAACACCATACTTGCATTCTTGTACTTTATTATCACCTTCCTAGACACAGGACCCTACTTCCAAATATCATGACACCTTACACTCCATACGCTGTGTGTAATTAGTGCCATGTCCATCTCATTCCCTGATCCACACATGTTCGTCTTGATCTTAGCTGGACTTCAACTCCGGGGCCCCGCTTATTAGGATTCTTATTGTCAATGTAAATATTAACCCTTGCCACCACTGCACTTTTAGGTTCACTCCTTTGCACTCCCCCCCCCCTTTTTTGTTTGGATACACACCTTCCCATCATTATATAACATATATATATAAACAGGAAATGGATATGGCAAGTACAGTTCAATACAGTAACAGTGATACAGCAATACAAGGTGGACTTCCCAACACGTTTCGCCCCTATAACGGGCTTCTTCAGGGGATGCTGGTCACATGCACGGTACAATGCCTTCTGTATCTCCTATAGATAGGGGACTTATTGCTACTGCCGGGATGACTAATTATTTCTGCTACATCAAAGCACCCATGTGCTAAAGGCGACCATAGACGGTAAAAAAAGACCCAAAGGGCAGATGCAGCAACTAGCTTGATGCCAGGGGCCAACACACCATCAGATAATGGATCACATGGCAAACATATCTGAATAGAAAATAGTGGTGTGCAGAGGTCCCACGAATCCCGCAGCCATTGTATGAATTTTTCATATCCCCTATATGAAATTTCCATGTATTATTGTACTTGTGATTTTACTTATCCGCAGATGTATTTCCTGAAGAAGCGATCAACCCGCGAAACTAGTTGAAATACCATGTCATCTGTGTGTTCTTTTGGCATTTTTTTGTTGCCTTTCTATTTTGTATCAATAAACTTTGTATATTTTTATATTTGCTTTGTACATCTGATCTATTTCTTTTTTTACTTGTACTGAGATAGTCCGCCTGCCTTTCTTTTCTTGGTGAGTCTGGGGTGGGGTCCAGACTCCCAAACATTTATTCCAAGTAAATTTGGATGATGGTACATTTTACACATTTACTTAATACTGTTCTGTGAGGCCACCCATCCCTACCTGATGATGGTGAGGGATGGTGTGACCTTCCTGTGTAGAATCCCGGGAATACAGAGGACGGGGATATCTCTCTGGTGGGTTCCTGGTATTAGGTGGCTCCATCATATCCTTGTGTCCTTCTGAAAACTCCTCCATCCCTCCATACTCCTCATCCTCCTCTTTAATCTCTTCTTTAACATCAATATTATCATCCCCGAGGTTTCCACTCTGAGTATAGAAAAACATTTATTGTAAAAAACATGCTTGTGTATAACTCATAACTACCAATAATTGTTCCTCATCTACCTGATGATGGTGAGGGATGGTGTGATCTTCCTGTGTGGAATCCCGGGAATACAGAGGACGGGGACATCTCTCTGGTGGGTTCTCATTACTGGATCCATCTGTAGGAAACACACACACTGACTGAATACATTGTTTCTATGTGTTTATCAGATGATGGGGGATCTAGGTGGAGCCTCCGTACTGCTCTCTCCTTTACAATAAAGTCTCCTCTTACCCGGTAATGTGAGGGGCGGCTGATTGTCCATCATGACGTCCTTCCCGGAACCGCTCATCTCTCCTGTCAGCAGCTCAATGATCTCTCTGGTGACTTCTAGAATCTTCTTTTTACTTCTCTATTCTATCAGGGAGGGAGGTGGAGGCAATGCGATGGTCAGATGATCTCCAGACTTCACAGGAGGAAAACTCTAGATCTGAACACAAATAGTAAAATCAAATGACATTCCCAGAATCCTCCTCACCTCACTGGTCAGGTCTCTCTTTTATCAAAACCTCACTGGGATATAATTTACCCACAAAGGGCCCCGAACTTTGTAGGGTAAGAGCTTGTCACAAGGAATTCTGGTGGCATTACACAAAATGCAGGAGCAACAGCCTTTGCTTGTGAGAGGGATGTTGAGAAGAGGAGCTGTAAGGTCAGTGTGATGTCATAGGATTCTCTAACTCTGGATAAAAGGGCATTGGAAGGAGGAGCTGTGGGGTCAGTGTGATGTCATAGGATTCTCAGACTCTGATTGGAGAGACATGGGAGGGGAGCTCTGTGAGGTTTCTGTACACTGTGGGGTTCAGTTACAAGTGGAGAGCTTGCAGAGGGGTAATCCAAGCTGCACATAAGGTTAAAGGGCTTCCTGTTTATTGATCAGCGTGTACACAAAACAGCAAAAGGATTCCTGTGCAGGGGTAAGAAACACAGTCCCAAAACAAAAGTCCAGCAAACAGTTATGAAGCCTCCTGGCTTGTGAATAGACCTCTACTCCAGTCCTGAAGACATGTTACCTCACAGCCTGCTGGTCTCCTTTCTCACCACCAACAACAGACTAACCCAGAGAAGACAAATTATACCCCAGGTGAGGAGCAAGGTGTGGCCAGTCCCTACCCCCTTCCATCCTGCTACAGACCTCTCACTCCCACCTATTTACCTTATGAACCACAAAATCTTATGGGGCAGATGCACTACATCCACAACTGACAGGGGCTGTTTGTCACATATTTGCCCCCACTAGTTGAACCCATGGGTTCAAAAAATGGTTTCCAGAAAGGGAATCCACATTTTTCTGATTGTGTCCAGGCCAGTGCACATCTTTAAAGGAAAAATCTTGGAAGGCCAGGAACAACCGGGTAATCCTTGCATTACGGTCCTTAGCCTGGGCCATCCATTTTAAGGGAGCGTGGTCTGGTATGAGTCGGAAGTGGCGCCCCCCACAAGTAGCAGCGTAGAGCCTCTAAGGACCACTTAATGGACAAACACTCTCGCTCCACAATACCATAGTTTCTTTCTGCAGGGGTCAGCTTCTGACTCAAATTGTTCTTCTCCACCTACCACTTGGGACAAGACAGCCCCCAGAGCTACGCTTGAGGTATCGGTCTGGACTACAAATTTTTTGTGGGGCTACCAGGACAGGATGTTTTTAAGAGGGCCTCCTTTACACTTTGGAAAGCTGCTTCAGCCTCAGGATTCCACTAAATCACTACAGAGGAGCTCTTGCCCTTGGTAAGGTCACTTGAGGGTGCTGCCATTGTGGCAAAGTTTGGGATGAACCTCTGATAATATCCAACCATGCCTAGGAAGGTTCTCACTTGTTTCTTGGTGGCAGGAGCAGGCCAGTCTCTAATGGCTTCTACCTCATTGACTTGGGGTTTTATTAGGCCTTGCCCAATGCTGTACCCCAGATACCGAGCCTCTTCTAACCCTATGGAACATTTATTTGGGTTTGCTGTTAAGCCGGCATTTCTAATTAAATTATAATACAGCCTGCACTTTAGGTAGGTGGCTTTCCCAGTCTGTGCTCCAAATAACCACATCATCCAGAGAGGCTGCTGAATAGCGTTGGTGTGGACTAAGAATCTCATCCACCCACTGAAACGTAGCGGGAGCCTCATTTAGCCCAAAGTTCATCCATGTATACTGCTACAAGCCCTCTTGGGTTGCAAAAGCCGTCTTCTCTTTTGCTTCATCCATCAGGGGAATCTGCCAATACCCTTTACTAAGATCAAAGGTGGTTATGTACCTGGTGGAATCCAGCTTCTCAACTAGTTCTTTGTTTTATTATATGTTACAGGGATGGAAGTGTGTTACTGGGGGACACCAGACCTTTCTCTCTTTTCTTCATATTGAACCCGGGTGGAAGACACCCACTAGCCCAAACCTGGTCTGTTGCCACCCCCGCCAGTATCTACATGTATAAACAACTTCTACACTTTGATGCTCTACTAGCTCCTCATCCTCCAACACGTTTTTCCTCCCAGTATTGTTTTATACCCTGGCTCCTTGTTGTGCGATTCTTTGGTTGGCGTTTTTTTTTGTCTCACATTGGGAGCTGCCCTGTGTACAAAGGGAGGCTTTTTACGTGTCTCCTGCTGTCCCCATCTGTTTTCAGGCGGATGGGAACACCTACACATCGGCACCATGTTCAGGCTCCGGAGGCGTGGCGTCTGCGATTTTGCGAACGTCGGAAGTACTATATCATCTGATGGCTGGGTGATGTGTCTCCCTATGACGGTGGAGCACCTCCTGTGCTCACATGTCAGCCATCCCCACATGGTGTTGGGGGCGGAGCCTCCTGGGCTCTTCCGGGGTTTAAATTGGAGGTCAGGCATGGCTTGCAATTTCAATTTCACTCTTCACTGAGGAGACACGCAGCTGTGGAGGTTGCCTGCTGTGTCTCATTACTCTTATACTCAAGATATTCACCACACTCAGGTATTTACCATTTTCACCTTTTGAGACTTGTTACATTTAGGCACACTTGCATATCTCATACATAGCTTTATTTTTTGAGTGCTTATTTTTATTCATTTTTGTTTTTTGATATCACACATCCCACCACCACACCATCACAGACCACCTCTCTTTCCTCTCCGTCTTTTTCATCTTGTCACCTGTTAGTATCCCGCTGCTGTACTATGTTTTCCACCATCTCCATGTCCCTACCAGGGGCGGACTGATAACTCATGGGGCCCCCCGGGCAATAGGAGATTATGGGGCCTCCAGGCAATCAGAGATTATGGGGCCACACAGTATACACACACACAGTATACAATCACACAGTATACACAGACAGATGTAAAAAAAAACCACAGGTTTATACATACTGTCCCTGGTTTTACTGAGGCTGGCAATCCTGATGGGGCCCCCTAGTGGCCCAGGGCCCTCGGGCAGTGCCCAAGTGGCCAAATGGTCAGTCCACCCCTGCTCCCTACCATCCTTGGCCCAGGCCTTTTACTTATATATACATATCTGTATGACAATACGCATTGATTTTACTTTACTACTTTAGATGCCTGACAAACATACTCGTGTTTGTAGCCTATACTCTTTATGGACTAACGAGGTTTCTAGGGATACATCACTACCCCACTATTACACAATCACAGTCCACCTCTTTCTCTTCTTTTTTTCTTTTCTATCTTTTCACCTGTTAGTATCCCCTTGTTATCCTATGTTTCTAACCATCTCCATTTCCCTACCATCTTTGGGTCCAGGCCTTTCATTCATTCATACATATCTTTATGCTCAGGGCTTTTTTACAGCGGGAACACAGTTCCGGCACCTCCAACACTGGAAGTATCTAATGACAAGGGGTGCTAGGGTGTGCTGGAGGGTCTACTGATGCTGGCTGCTGGAAGATCTATTGTTGCTGGAGGGGATCTGTTTTTGTGTGGTGGCCTATTGTTGCTGGGGAGGTCTATTGTTGCTGGTGGGAGATCTATTGTTGCTGGGGGAGGTTATGTTGCTGGGGGGGTCAACTGCTGCTGGAAGGAATCTACTGTTAAAGGAGGGGTCTATTGTTTCTGGCTGCTGGAGAGTCTATTGATGCTGGCCGCTGGGAGATCTGGTCTTGCTGCCGGGGGTCTATTGTTGCTGGGATGATATTTTGTTGCAGGGGTCCTATGTTGCTGGAGGGTCTATTGTTGCTGTGGGGGTATACTGCTGAAGGGGATCTATTGTAATGCTTTTCTTGTTATCATTTCCAATTTCCATACAAATTACTTTAGCATAGCATGACATAATCATACTTGGCTCTGTATTCTCTGAATGAGACGGTGCTAGGAGGTGGGTAAGGGGTGGAACCAAGAGATGTTGCTCGGAGGTGGGTAGGGGGCAGAGACAAGAAGTGACTCAGTGGGTGGGAGTTCCAGCACCTATTCTCTGAGAAAAAAGCCCTGTTTATGCTAATACTCATTGATTCTACTTTACTACTTTAGATGCCTGACAAACATACTTATGTTCACAGCCTATACTCTTTATGGACTAACGAGGTTCTCTAGGGTTCCATCACTACACCCGTGCCATGCCTGCTCGCCGTTTGTCCCCATCTGACTCCGCCCCCCCCTCAGCTCCCTGGTGAGGCACCTGCTGCCGCCATCTTTGAGCCGCACCCTGTGCCTTTATAACTAATATTGCGCCATTTTGCCAAATATATACTTTTTTTTTCTTTATCTTCGGTACATTGTTACACACATCCACCCCTGAAGAGCGAGCTGGATCTCGCGAAACTAGTCGGGTAGTATGATGCCCGTGTACTATGACTGCTATTACATCCATGTACCAATATTTCTTGTTTATATATCTTTTTTTTTTGATTGGCAACTGTTGGTGTTATCTATGCATGTAAACAATTTGACTTGAATAAACCATATACTGTATTTACTACTGTTATGTTTACTGGAGGACACGCTACCCACTTCATTTAAAGTCCCGGGGCGAATCCTTCGTTTTATTATATGTTACAGGGATGGAAGTGTGTTACTGGTGGGGACACCAGACCTTTCTCCTTTCCTCATAGTTCATCAACCCGTGGGCATGGGATAGGTGTCAAACTTCGACACTTTGTTCCGTTTTCGGAAGTCTTAAAGCAGGGGTCTTCAAACTACGGCCCTCCAGTTGTTCAGGAACTACAATTCCCATCATGCCTAGTCATGTCTGTGAATGTCAGAGTTTTACAATGCCTCATGGGACGTGTAGTTCTGCAAGAGCTGGAGGGCCGTAGTTTGAGGATCCCTGTCTTAAAGGATCCATCTGGCTTGAGAACTAAGACTATAGGACTACACCATTCATTTTTGGACTTTTCTATCACCCCGAGGTCTACCATCCTCTGTACTTATTCAGCTACTGCCTGTCTGCGGGTGTCTGGAATACGATACGGCTTAAGTCACACCCAAACCTTGGGGACAATGTCATGTTTAATTACATTTGTGCAGCATGGCAACTCTGAGAAGAAAACTGTATTTCGCTGTAGAAACTCTCCGACATTTTTGTGACAATGACATAGACTTAGGTATATGAACCTCACCTATGCCTTCATCTTTCTCCAGGGGCCTATCACCCAGGGCTAGGAGAGCTTCTCTATCTTTCTAGGCTTTAAATTTACAGATCTCCTCTTTCTTCCGCCTCTCTGGTTGGTACACTCTATAGTTTACTTACCAAACCTTTTCGAGCATTTTAAAGGGTCCTTGCCACTTAGCAAGGAACTTACTTTCCACTGCGGGAACTAAAACAAGTACACGATCCCCTGGGTGGAAAGTTCGGACCTTTGCTGACCTATTGTACACTCGACTCTACTAAGGATGAGCTCAGGTGTGTTCGCAACTAGCATGTGCAGAGCCCCCCAGGAAGTCGGCACTGCACAGCGCTAATCACAAGCAGTGAGACATTTCCGGATCTCTGCAGCCGCGGATCGGGAAGATGCCTAACTGCCTGTGATTAGCGATGTGCAGTGCCGACTTCCTGGGGGGCTCTGCACATGCTAGTTGCGAAAAAGCCTGAGCTCATCCTTAGACTCTACACTTCCTAGGCTTGCTGCTTGTGTTCTCGGACAAGGGATCTTATTATCACGGAGCTAATTCTGTCCTGTATGGCCGAGATATGTTCTATGACACACCCCGGTAGGGTCTCAGTCTCCCTGGTCTCTTTGGCAATATCTAGCAACCCTCGGGGATACCTCCAGTGCAAAATTTCAAGGGTGAGAACCCTGTGGAAGATGGTGGGACCTCTCTGATTGCAAATAACTGGCAGGAGACCATCCCAGTCTCTCCCATCTTTATCCACCACCATCTGTAGCATACCTGTAAGGGTTTTGTTAAACCGTTCTACTAAACCATCTGTCTAAGGGTAGTAAACCGAAGTATGCAAGTGCTTAATATTGAACAATATACACAACTCTGTATGTGCAGGGGGCTACACATACAGGGGGTTCTTCCAAAGAAGTGGGGTTCTTTAAATAAGTGGCACTTCTGCTCTTGCACCATCCATCTGAACATCTTCTTCTCTCTTCACAGGTAAACCTGCGTTTATACCTCCACATACCTTAAAACTGAATATATTGACTGACTGCACAAATGCATATTTGGTAAATCTGTTTGTCACCACTGTTTCAACCCCATCTGTAGCCCTGCTCACATTAGTTCAATGTTTATTTAGCCATTAAGCCTTACCTAAATTATGGGTTCCCTTATCTTTACAATTTTGGCCTTTTAGTCCCCTTGCAGTTTGATTGTGGTGTGAAAGTTATGCCCTGCTAGCTATGTTCCTAATATCCACTCCTAATTGATTAATTTCCAGATTCAACCCACACCCAACACACAGTATAAAAACAAGGCCTTCTTTACAGGGGAGCACAGACAGGGGGTTCTTCCAAAGAAGTGGGGTTCTTTAAATAACTTCTGCTCTTGCACTTCAGCGATTTGCACAAAGCAAACTACAATAGACTGCAGGTGACCCCATTTCCAAATGTTATCATCTTCCTCTCTAAAAACAAGCACTCTTTACCTCTCCTCCTTTTCACAATTGCTGCCTCTCTCCTCAAACTCTCTTTTCTTCATCCCTCTGCTCCACCCCACAATCTGTACATATCACCCTCACTTCTCCCCTCCCCTTTTACTGCACTCATCACCTCTTTCTAACTCTAAGACCACTTGCTAACAAACCCCCCAAGATACAGAAGCCTTTTCCCCTCATACAAACCACATTCTCATATTACCTCCCTCACTCTTCTGCTTCTCCTAATCGCTGGAGATATTTCCCCAAACCCTGGGCCCCCCTTATTTAACTGTGCCCCACACACCCATCACCATCACCCTACACCCTCTGGCAGTAGTCGCAATCTACACAATCTAGTCTCCATTCCTCTTCTTGCCAACACCAGCCTCCCCCTCTCCTGCGCCCTCTGGAACGCCCGCTCTGTCTGCAACAAACTCGCTGCTGTTCATGACCTCTTTGTCACTAATTCCTTTAATCTACTTGCTGTCACCGAAACCTGGCTCCACGAATATGACACCCCTTCTCCTGCTTCCCTCTCCCAGGGTGGCCTTCACTGGACTCACTCCCCCAGGCCTAATGGACGCAAGGGAGGTGGAGTGGGATTCCTCCTATCCCCCCAGAGCACCTTCCAGGTTATTCACCCTCCTCCCTCTTTTTCCCTCTCATCATTCGAAGCCCACTGTATACGTCTATTCTCTCCTACTTCCCTAAGAATTGCTGTGATCTACCGGCCCCCTGGACCATTATCGACTTTCCTTGATGAGTTTTCTGCCTGGCTACCCTACTTTCTCTCTTCGGATATTACCACAATCCTTCTCGGTGATTTCAACATCCCTGCTAATACAAACACTCCGGCTACTTCTAAACTTCTTAGTCTAACCTCTTCATTTGACCTGAAACAATGGATACACGCTTCTACTCACTCTGATGGCAACACGCTTGACCTTGTATTCTCCTACCTATGCACTCCATGCAACTTCTCAAACAATCCTTTTCCTCTCTCCGACCACCACCTTATTAGTTTCTCTCTCCCCCTGTCTTCCACCACCTTTCCCTCCAATCGCCTAACCATCACCCGTAGAAACTTTCGCAACTTCAACTCCTCTCTCCTCTACTCTGCTGCCAACCACCTCTATGACAAAATCTCTCCCCTGTCCTGCCCCAACCAAGCCACGTCCATCTACAATAAATCTCTGTCCTCCACCCTGGACAAGCTCGCTCCCCTCACTACACGCAGAATCAGGCCTCGACCCCTTCAACCCTGGCAAACAGATGACACTAAAATTCTCAAAAAACGTAGTCGCGCTCTTGAGCGTCTGTGGCACAAGACTAAGTCTCTCAAAGACTTCAACCAATACAAATCTGCCCTCCAAAAATACTATTCTTTCCTCCACACTGCCAAGCAAACCTATTTTACAACTCTTATTAACACCTTCTCATCCAATCCCCGTAAACTCTTCTCTACCTTCAACTCTCTACTTTGTCCTCCACTGCCTCCACCCACTGACTTACTCACTGCCCAGGAAATCGCTAATCACTTCAAAAACAAGATTGATACAATCCGTGATGAAATCTCTACTCTACAGGTATCTCCCCCAGCTAAGACCCCATGTCAACAGATACAACTGACACTCCCCCTATTCAAATCTGATACTACAGAGGAAGTTGCTAAACTTTCTATCGCCCACCTAACCACCTGTCCCCTGGACCCTATTCCCTGCTCAAATGCTACGGTTGCCCTCTGACCCCATCCTACACTCTCTAACCCACATCTTCAATCTCTCCCTCACCTCTGGCATCTTCCCCAATGCTCTAAAACATGCACTGGTCACCCCCATACTTAAAAAGCCGTCCTTGGACCCTACCAATCTTAACAACCTACGCCCTATCTCCTTGCTCCCCTTTTCCTCTAAACTCCTTGAACGCCTGGTTTACAACCGAGTGACCACCTCATTAAAAACAACCTTCTTGATCCCCTTCAATCTGGATTTCGCCCTCAACACTCCACAGAAACCGCTCTTTTAAAACTCACAAATGACCTACTAACTGCAAAATCCAACGGACACTATTCTGTACTCCTACTTCTGGACCTTTCAGCTGCCTTTGACACGGTTGACCACCCCCTCCTCCTCAAAAAACTTTACCCCCTCGGTCTCCGTGACTGTGCTCTTCAGTGGCTCTCATCCTACCTATCCCAACGCACCTTCAGTGTCACTTACAATTCTACTTCCTCCACTCCTCTTCCCTTCTCTGTCGGGGTCCCCCAAGGTTCTGTTCTTGGACCTCTTTTATTTTCAATCTACACCTCTTCCCTGGGTCAGTTGATAGCCTCTCACGGCTTTCAATATCATTTCTATGCTGATGACACACAAATCTATCTCTCCACCCCTCAACTCACCCCATCAGTCTCCTCACCCATCACTAACTTACTAACCGACATATCTGTATGGATGTCACACCACTTCCTCAAACTCAACTTGTCCAAAACCGAGCTTATAATATTTCCTCCCCCACGTGCCTCTTCCCCTGACTTGTCTGTCAAGAGCAATGGCACAACCATCCACCCGTCCCCACATGTCAGGGTACTAGGTGTTATCCTGGATTCTGAACTCTCCTTTCGGCCTCACATCCAATCACTTTCCAAAGCTCAACCTCAACCTCCGCAACATCTCTAAACTACGTCCCTTTCTAACCAATGAAACCACAAAGCTCCTGATTCACTCCCTGGTTATCTCTCGCCTTGACTACTGCAACTCACTCCTCATTGGCTTACCTTTAAATAGACTATCCCCCCTTAAGTCCATCATGAATGCTGCTGCCAGACTCATCCACCTTACAAACCGCTCAGTGTCTGCTACCCCTCTGCCAATCCCTCCATTGGTCTCCATTCAGTGTCTGCTACCCCCCTCTGCCAATCCCTCCATTGGTCTCCATTCAGTGCCTGCTACCCATCTCTACCAATCCCTCCATTGGTCTCCATTCAGTGTCTGCTACCCCTCTCTGCCAATCCCTCCATTGGCTGCCACTCGCCCAACGAATTAAATTCAAAATACTAACAATAAGTTACAAAGCCATCCACAACTCGGCCCCCAGCTACCCCACTAGCCTAGTCTCAAAATACCAACCTAATCGCCATCTCCGTTCCTCCCAAGACCTTCTGCTCTCTAGCTCCCTCATCACCTCCTCCCATATCCGCCTCCAGGACTTCTCCCGAGCCTCGCCTATCCTCTGGAATTCCTTACCCCAATCTGTCAGACTGTCCCCAAATTTATCCACTTTTAGGCGATCCCTGAAAACTTTCCTCTTCAGAGAAGCCTATCCTGCCTCCAGCTAACAACTGCACTATTTTCTCCATTAGCTCATCCCCCACAGCTATTACTTGACCCTCCCTCCTAGATTGTAAGCTCTAACGAGCAGGGCCCTCTGATTCCTCCCTGTATTGAATTGTATTGTAATTGTACTGTCTGCCCTAATGTTGTAAAGCGCTGCGTAAACTGTCGGCGCTATATAAATCCTGTATAACAAAATAATAATAACTCTTTCATTACTTTCGACATAAAAAGAGTCGGTTGATCGGTTACAATCTCTTTTGGGATCCCTGTACGGGTAAACATGTGGAACAACTCTTTGGTGATCGTCTTAGAAGAAGTGTTTCTTAAGCCCTCAGGATACCGGGTGGCATAGTCCATGACCCCACTTAAATAATCCCCCGCCACTAACAAAAGTGGTATAATCCATTAGTATAGACTGATGAGGTGAGAAGGTGACACATCTCCAAAATGAAAAGAATGTTCCGGCCCCGTAACTAGGGAAATGTTCTGAGTCTGACCTTGAAGGGGTTAATCTAGGTTTCCACACTATATGTGTGTGTATCCTCATCTGCTGGAGATAAAAGACGTCACAGTGACTATGGAGGAAGAGGACGGAACATGACGGGGGGGGGGGGGGGTTACTGGGTGTAAATATAAAATAAGATCTTATTACCTCTTCTGCTGTCACTTCCAGCAACGTCACCTCTACCCCTTATCACAAAGAGCTTCCTGTGTGTACCTGACATCACTTCCTGTCTACCATAGAGACTTCCTGTCTCTATGGTAGAAGTGAGAAGATCACCACCTTGTGGCGCTCTGAGGTACTGCAGCCCCAAGAAACGCCTCATTGTGTGAACACGGCCTTGTGCTGTGTGTGTATGTCCTGTATATCCTTATAGATTGGCTCATCTCCTTGGCCTTTTCATACGCCAGGTGACCCTCCCAGGGGATGTGTATGGGCCAGGTTCAACACTGTCCTCCTATAAAGGCCAGGCACCACAAGTTGTACAACATAGTGTAGTGTGAGTACCTGAGTGCTGTCTGAGTAGTGTGTGTGTGTGTGGATCGTTAGTACTTGTGTATTGTGTACTGTATACTTGAGTATTGCGAGTGCACGTAGGTCTGCGACTGTTCTGCGATTGCACGTAGGTCTGTGAGTACCTGGGTATTGTCTTGTTGTGTACCTGTGTATTGTCTTGAGTATTAGTGCCAGGATGCTAGCTCTTAGGTAATTTGGACAGGGTAAAATCCCCAATCCTGACTAAATTTAATAGGTACGATGCCCGGCGGGTGTGGAGGGGTGACTCTTTGTACATCTTGCCGCATGTATGCGTTCCTTGATCATCCGATCGAGGGCAAATACTGCTGTGCAAAATGTAAGCACATTGTTTCCCTGGAAGCCCAGGTTCTGAATCTGGGGAAGCAACTGTCAGCACTGAGAAGTCCCTCCATACTAAAGGAGAGCCAGGAACGTACACGGCAGGTGCCGGCAGGGGCCAGCACAGAGGCCGGTGGAGACAAAGAGGTGCAGGCACTAGCAAAGAGTAGATGGGTGACAGTCAGGAGGGGTAGAGGGGGAAGTGCCAGGGAGTTTGATCCAGGACTGGAGCATCCCAATAAGTACGCTCCATTGAGTGACATTGGTGAAACCAGTCAGGGACCAGCACTGCTGGAGATGAGGGACTCTCCTAGCTGCCAGGGGAAGAACTCCTCCAGTGAGAGTGGGGGGGCAGCAAAGGGAAAGGAAAGACAGATTCTGGTGGTAGGGGACTCAATTCTTAGAAGGACAGAGAGGGCAATCTGTAACCAAGACCTGAAGCGCTGAACAGTATGTTGTCTACCGGGCGCTCGTGTTCGGCACATCACGGATCTTGTGGACAGATTACTGGGAGGGGCTGGGGAAGATCCGGCTGTCATGGTGCACGTTGGCACCAATGACAAAGTCGGAGGCAGATGGAGTGTCCTAAAGAATGATTTTAGGGACTTAGGAGCTAAATTGAGGAAAAGGACCTCCAAGGTAGTATTCTCAGGAATACTGCCGGTACATCAAGCCACACCAGAAAGGCAGAGGAAGATTAGGGAAGTAAACAAGTGGCTGAAGAGCTGGTGTAGTAAGGAGGGGTCTGGGTTCCTGGAGGACTGGGCCGACTTCTCAGTCGGTAATCGGTACTATAGAAGGGACGGACTGCACCTAAATGAGGAGGGTGCAGATCTGCTGGGAATGAAGATGGCCAAAAAGTTAGAGGGGTTTTTAAACTAGGCGATGGGGGGAGGGTCCAGAGACAGTGATAGCCAGCGCGGGAGATATTCCAGGGTGTAGTATTGGGGGCATTAGTGGTAGGTTAACCAAAGCACAAAAACACAAGGTGAGTATAGTAGCAAGTCCTAGTTGCAATCTCAAAACACCCAATACGAGGATAATATGCGACCGGTCTAAACTATGTGGCATGTTCACCAATGCCAGGAGCATGGCGGACAAGATGGGTGAACTAGTGATACTGTTGTACGAGGAGGATTTGGATTTTGTGGGAATTTCAGAGACCTGGTTCAACAGCTCTCATGATTGGCTGGCAAACATTCAAGGGTATACCCTATACCGCAAGGATAGAGAGGGTAAAAAAGGGGGAGGGGTATGCCTATATATAAAGAATAATGTACAAGTAAATGTGAGAGATGACATCGCTGAGGGAGCTAGGGAGGAGGTGGAATCCTTATGGGTAGAGCTCCAAAGGGATAATAATACTGGGAGTATGCTATAGGCCCCCTAACCTGAAGGAGGAAGTGGGGATGGATCTCCTATCACAAACTGGATTAGCAGCAAGGATGGGAAGTGTTATCATAATGGGGGATTTTAATTATCCAGACATAGACTGGGCGGAGGGAACCGCGCATTCATTTAAGGCTCGCCAGTTCCTTAATGTCTTGCAGGACAATTTTATGGGTCAGATGGTAGAAGCACCAACTAGAAATAAAACATTACTGGATCTACTGATTACCAACAATACAGACCTGATCACAGATGTGGAAATACGGGGCAATTTAGGTAACAGCGATCACAGGTCAATTAGTTTCAGTATAAATCACACAAATAGGAAACATAAAGGGAATACAAAGACACTGAATTTCAAAAGAGCCAACTTCCCTAAACTACAAACCTTGCTAAAAGGCATAAATTGGAATAAAATATTAGGAACAAAGAATACGGAGGAGAGATGGGTTTGCTTTAAGAGCATATTAAATAAGGGCATTAGCCAATGTATCCCATTGGGTAATAAATTTAAAAGAGCGAACAAAAGTCCTGGATGGCTTAACTCCAATGTAAAAATGCATATAAAAGCAAAGGAGAAGGCCTTCAAAAAATACAAGGTTGAGGGATCATCCTCAGCATTCAGACTTTATAAAGAATGCAATAAGAAATGTAAGGGTGCAATTAGGACGGCTAAGATAGAACATGAAAGACACATAGCGGAGGAGAGCAAAAAAAATCCCAAGAAATTCTTTAAGTATGTAAACAGTAAAAAAGGGAGGACAGACCATATTGGCCCCATAAAGAATGAGGAAGGACATCTGGTTACAAAAAGAAGGGGAGATGGTGAAAGTATTGCATTTATTCTTCCCCTCAGTCTTCAAGAGTGAATCGGGGGGCTTCAGTAACCAAAACTGCAGTGTTTATCCTCATGACACAACACAGGAAGCACCTCCATGGTTAACAGAGGACAGAATTAAAATTAGACTTGAGAAACTTAACATTAATAAATCACCGGGACCAGATGGCTTGCATCCGAGGGTACTTAGGGAACTCAGTCAAGTGATTGCCAGACCATTGTTCCTAATTTTTACTGACAGTCTACTGACTGCAATGGTACCAGCTGATTGGAGAAAAGCCTATGTAGCACCAATATTTAAAAAGGGCCCAAAATACATCCCTGGGAATTACAGACCAGTTAGCCTAACATCAATAGTATGTAAACTCTTGGAGGGGATGATAAGGGACTATATACAAGATTTTATTAATAAGAACAGTATCATTAGCAGTAATCAGCATGGATTCATGAAGAATCGTTCTTGCCAAACCAATCTATTAACCTTCTATGAGGAGGTGAGTTGCCATCTAGATAAAGGAAGGCCTGTAGACGTGATGTATCTGGATTTTGCAAAAGCATTTGACACAGTTCCCCATAAACGTTTACTGTACAAAATAAGGCCGTTGGCATGGACCATAGGGTGAGTACATGGATTGAAAACTGGCTACAAGGGCGAGTTCAGAGGGTGGTGATAAATGGGGAGTACTCAGAATGGTCAGGGGTGGGTAGTGGTGTTCCCCAGGGTTCTGTGCTTGGACCAATCCTATTTAATTTGTTCATAAACGATCTCGTGGATGGGATAAACAGTTCAATCTCTGTATTTGCAGACGATACTAAGCTAAGCAAGGCTATAACTTCTCCGCAGGGTGTGGAAACCTTGCAAAAAGACCTGAACAAATTAATGGGGTGGGCGACTACATGGCAAATGAGGTTCAATGTAGAAAAATGTAAAATAATGCATTTGGGTGGCAAAAATATGAATACAATCTATAGACTGGGGGGAGAACCTCTGGGGGAATCTAGGATGGAAAAGGACCTGGGGGTCCTAGTAGATGATAGGCTGAGCAATGGCATGCAATGCCAAGCTGCTGCTAACAAAGCAAACAGAATATTGGCATGCATTAAAAGGGGGATCAACTGCAGAGATAAAACGATAATTCTCCCGCTCTACAAGACTCTGGTCCGGCCGCACCTGGAATTTGCTGTCCAGTTCTGGGCACCAGTCCTCAGGAAGGATGTACTGGAAATGGAGCGAGTACAAAGAAGGGCAACAAAGCTAATAAAGGGTCTGGAGGACATTAGTTATGAGGAAAGGTTGCGAGCACTGAACTTATTCTCTCTGGAGAAGAGACGCTTGAGAGGGGATATGATTTCAATTTACAAATACTGTACTGGTGACCCCACAATAGGAATAAAACTTTTTCGCAGAAGAGAGTTTAACAAGACTCATGGCCACTCATTAAAATTAGAAGAAAAGAGGTTTAACCTTAAACTACGTAGAGGGTTCTTTACTGTAAGAGCGGCAAGGGTGTGGAATTCCCTTCCACAGGCGGTGGTCTCAGCGGGGAGCATTGATAGCTTCAAGAAACTATTAGATGAGCACCTGAATGACCGCAACATACAGGGATATACAATGTAATACTGACACATAATCACACACATAGGTTGGACTTGTGTCTTTTTTCAACCTCACCTACTATGTAACTATGTAACATGTGATAGGTAACTGCCATATGAGGGAACACATTCTCCAGGCCCGGATCTACAGGGGTCCCATTGTTTTCCTTCACATTTTTCTGGGCTTGTTCAAGAGTAGGGTCCTAATATAACTGGGTAGTCCCAAAGTTGTCCCAGGAGACCTCTAGTTCCGGTACACCAGGAAACTCTAGGGTCTCAGGGGCAACCTCCGGTTCACACGCACAGACCGCTAGGGAAAAAGACATATTTTCATCAGGGGTCACTCCTACAGCATTTTCATCAACCTTTGGTTCAAAGGGGTTGGGGTTACCCCCTGCAGTCCCACTAAAAAGAAGTCCAGGCTCAGGAGTCTTATCCTTCCTACTGCAGAGTTCCTGGAACAGTGGAAAGTCTCCCCCCAGTATTACACTGTGCAATAGGATAGGGGACACAGCCACTTCATGGAAACCCGACCCTGAGCTGGTTTCAAAGGTTCCCAGCGCTCTGGGTGCTTTTTACAGTTATCATGCACACAAACCACTCCTACCTCACACTGAGTCAACTGTTCAGGGTCCAAAAGCCAGTTATGAAACAGAGTAACCAGGCTTCCAGAGTCCATAAGGGCAAACTTGCTTGTACCCCTTATTTTTACAATAGAGTTTGGTATGATCTGCAACTAGGCCTGGCCGAGCAAACGAGCACATGCGCTGGAATACTCCACACTCTATGGGCTCAGAGTTCAAGGGACACTTGGCAGCAATGTGACCTCATTCTCTGCACAGCCAACAATGGGGTTGCCCACGGGTATTAACCGGGGCTTCCCAGATGGGGCCTTTCAACAGGGGCCGACCCTCTGGCCACTCTGAACCTGTAGACCCCAGATTGAGGTCCTCTGAAGCAAAGTAGCATTCCACCAGCTCATCCTTTGAATTTGGATCAGCTTGCCTCAGCCACCTCTGCAACTCAGGAGGTAGAGCTCTCAGAAACTGGTCCATCGCAACTCTCCCCACCGCTTGGGACCCTGTGAGTACTTCAGGCTGCAGCCACCGTTTGACAAGGTTGATTAGGTCATACATTTGGGAGCGGGGAGATCCTCCTCACTTAAAACTCCAGCTATGCACTCTCTGCCCCCTCACTGAGGTGGTGACTCCCAGATGCCGCTAGATCTCAGCTTTTAGTTTATCATAATCTCGGGCATCCTCAATGGACAAGTCGAAGTCTGCCTTTTGGGAGTCCCCTGTTAACAATGGTGCAACAAGCACAGCCCAGCGGTCCTTGGGCCAGGCCTGCCCCTCAGCAATTCTCTCAAAAGTACATAAGAAGGCCTCCACATTACTCTGGGCTGTCATCTTTTGTAGAAGGTGGCTCTTGGTGCCTGGCAGGGTGGCACCAGGGGACCCACTGGAAACACTCGCAGTCTGGGATGACACTTGTTGCAGCACTTCTGCTAAGGCCTGTCGGTCTTTCTTGGCTGCCTGAGCCAAAGCAGCCACTTGAGTCCCAGCTGCCTGAGCTAAGGCTGTCACTCGAGCTCGCCAACTGGGTGACCAACCGTCTGTTAGCTTTCTGTTGTGCAGCCGCAGTTTGCTGGCCGGTTGCTTGGGCTTGCTGCTGCTGAGCCACGACTTTCTGAAACGTTTGTTGCTGTGCAGCATTACTTTGGACCAAGTCCTTTATCAAGTCCTCCATCCTGCAGATCCACAATTACACTGCAGTACACTGTGCCTTTAAAGCGGAGTTCCAACGTATAATATTTTTTTTTTTTTCTAAATTCCTAAGTTCATGTAATCAAAATGTACCACTCACTTTTTTGGTGCATAATATCCCCTGATGTCCGTTTTCGTCTCTAAAAGCAACTTTTATAATTTCTTCGTAGAAGTTCTCATCTTACCTGTGGGCATGTGAAGCCCACAAGCAGACACTTCCGGGATACGGTGATGCTGAGCTACCAGCATGCACCTCCCGTTCCCGCGCATGCGCATTGAGTCCACGTCACAACGCCGTAAGCTTCCGACGCTGCCATCACAACGGGCGGCATAGTTGGAAGTGCCCAACCCCTTTGGGGTGGCAACGTCCTGGCGTCATCGCGTCACTTCCGCTTTCGGAAGATCGCAATAATAAGGCGGCTAGCCACACTGACTCCTGGGAAGATTGATTCATAGCTCCCAGGAGTCAGTGTGCCGCAGGATCTGACGCCAATACCCGCGGGTGGCTAGGACAGGAAGCGCCACTTCAACAATCAATAACAAGGTAACCCTTAGGAGGAAAAAAATCTTTCCATTTGTCACTGTCTATAATGCCTGCTTGTGAATCAGCTTGATTTGTGAAAGAGTGTAGAACTCCGCTTTAAGTGGTGAAGACACACACAAAACACGTCACAGTGACTATGGAGGAAGAGGACGGACATGACGGGGGGGTTCCTGGGTGTAAGTAGCAGATAAGATCTTATTACCTCCTCTGCTGCAAATTTCAGCAATGTCACCTCTACCTCGTATCACAAGGAGCTTCCTGTCTGGATCTGACATCACTTCCTGTCTGTACCTAACATCACTTCCTGTCTGTAGCTGACATCACTTCCTGTCTATACCTGACATCACTTCCTGTCTGTACCTGACATCACTTCCTGTCTGTACCTGACATCACTTCCTGTCTGACGTGTTGGGTATCAATCTACTCGAAACACAGCCTCATCTTTCTATATTTTGTCAGAAAAATAGGGTCGTATATTTCACTTGTGTGCACTGAAGGTACATTTGAAGCCTCGTACACACGCTTGGATTTTCGGACGACCGAACCTCCGTTTTTTTGTGGCATGCGAGTCTCATGTCGGAAGTGAAGAGGATACTCACCATACGAAAATGACGAGAATACAATGTCAGAAGTGACCTAATGTGTTGAATAGTTTTGTATGTATCCTTTTGTTTCTGAGCATTGCGTAGTCTCGCTCTTACGATTTTTTTTCCTACGAAAACCGTACTAATGAAGTCTTTTTGACCCCACATCTCATATTTAACGACTTCCCGACCGGCACAGGCCGATGTACATCGGCAGAGTGGCATGGCTGGGCAAATGGGCGTACAGGTAAGTCCTATTAAATTTCCCGCCGTGCCATTACGTGCGCGTTGCCGGCGGCGCACGGAGTCGGATCGCGGGTCCTGCGGGCTCGATCACTGCGGGGATACCCGCGATCGCCTCACGGAGAGGACAAACGGGGAGATGCTGATGTAAATAGCATCTCCCCATTCTGCCTAGTGACAGTGTCACTGATCTCTGCTCCCTGTCATTGGGAGCAGAGATCAGTGACGTGTTACATGTAGCCACGCCCCCCCCAACAGTTAGAAACACTCCCCAGGACACACTTAACCCCTCCCTAGCCCCCTAGTGGTTAACCCCTTCACTGTCAGTGTCATTTACACAGGAATCAGTGCATTTGTATAGCACTGATCGCTGTATAAATGACAATGGTCCCAAAAATGTTTAAAAAATGTCCGATGTGTCCGCCATAATGTCGCAGTCACAATAAAAATCGCTGATCGCTGCCATTACTAGTAAAAAAAAAATTAATAAAAATGCCATAAATCTATCCCCTATTTTGTAAACTTTTGCGCAAACTAATCAATAAAAACTTATTGCGATTTTTTTTTTACCAAAAATATGTAGATTACATATTGGCCTAAACTGAGGAAAAAAATGTTTTTTAATAATTTTTTTGGGATATGTATTATAGCAAAAAAGTAAAAAATAATGCGTTTTTTTCAAAATTGTCGCTTTTTTTTTAGTTTATAGCGCAAAAAATAAAAAACGCAGAGGTGATAAAATACCACCAAAAGAAAGCTCTACTTGTGGGAAAAAAAGGACGTCAATTTTGTTTGGGAGCCACGTCGCACGACCGCGCAATTGTCAGTTAAAGCAACGCAGTTCGCAAATCGCAAAAAACGCACCGGTCAGGAAGGGGGTAAATTCTTCCGGGGCTGAAGTGATTAAGAGGCCCTGTCATGCTTTTTTTTCTATTATAAAGGGATGTTTACATTTCTTGTAATAGGAATAAAAGTGACACAATTTTTTATTTTTTTTTAAAAAGAACAGCGTAAAAATAAAAAGGTAAAAGCGAACGCATACGTGAGTAGCGCCTGCATATGAAAAGGGTGTCCAAACCACACATGTGAGGTGTCCCCGCGATCGTTAGAGCGAGACCAATAATTCTAGCCCTAGACCTCCTCTGTAACGCAAAACATGCAACCTGTAGAACTTTTTAAACGTCGCCTATGGAGATTTTTAAGGGTAAAAGTTTGTCGCCATTCCACGAGCTGGGTGCAATTTTGAAGCGTGACATGTTGGGTATCAATTTACTCGGCGTAACATTATCTTTCACAATATAAAAAAAAATTTGGCCTAACTTTACTGTTGTCTTATTTATTAATTCAAAAAAGTGTATTTTAAAAAAAAAAAAAGTGCGCTTGTGAGACCGCTGCGCAAATACGGTGTGACAGAAAGTATTGCAACGACCGCCATTTTATTCTCTAGGGTGTTAGAAAAAAATGTATAATGTTTGGGGGTTCCAAGTCATTTTCTAGCAAAAAAACCCCAAAAAACTGTTTTTAACTCGCAAACAACAAATCTCAGAAAGAGGCTCGGTCCTTAAGTGGTTAACATAAGTGCAAAAATATACGGTATTGTTGATTGAATGTGATGAGCATTCCCCCAGCTGTTACAGATTCTGGCAGTATTTTATCATACATAGTGATTTCCTATGATCGTCAGCTCCATCTAGTTGCCATAATGCAGCAGAAATAATGCAATACCGCATTATTGCCATTAGAGGGTGCTGATGATCATAGGAAATCACTGCTCACATTGGTTGAACAAATGTTTAACAATCAGACCTGTAAGTGTTTATGAAATCTTCCACCACAAAATGTACTCAGCCAATGAGAGGTAATGACTCCATTTTTATTTTAAAAGGCCTAGAGGACCGCCTTTTAGGTGGTGGGGTTAACGTGTTTCGTCCTGAAAGACGTCTTGAGAAAACAGACCTCTTGCTAGACTTTACACCACAAAATGTACTCAGCTAATGGGAGGTAATGACTCCATTTTTATTTTAAAAGGCCTAGAGCAGTGGTCATCAACCCTGTCCTCAAGGCCCACTAACAGGCCAGGTTTTATGTATTACCCTTGGGGAGATGCATACTAGAATACTGCAATCACTGAGAAGCAAATGATATCACCTGTGATGTATTTCAGTTATCTTGCAAACCTGGCCTGTTATTGGGCCCTGAGAACTGGGTTGATGACCACTGGCCTAGAGGACTCCCTTTTAGGTGGTGGGGTTAACGTGTTTCGTCCTGAAGGACAACTTGAGAAAACAGATCTCTGTACTCAGCCAATGAGTCCATTTTTATTTTTCTCCTGCTATTAATGGCCAACACGGTACAACACTTCATCCATGTCTTTGGTGATCTCTGATCTCCTTATGAACAGTTTAAGTTGTTGCCTTTTTATTTGGAAATTATATTTTATTATCCCCACATGGGTGTGGCCCCTTTCTCAATACTATGTTTCAATGGGAGAAACATTTACCAATCTAACCTCTAGATGGCACTGTTGTATCATTCATTCCATAGGACATCTTTGTTAAGAGGTCAGGCCATGGTTGTGGTCTATGAACTGTTTCTTCCATGATGAAGATCAGCCATGGAGTATATCTGAGGTGTATATCAGGGTGTGCTTCTTCCCCACATGTCCAGCAACATTCATATACAAGACATTTCCCGCACACAAGGTACTAATACACCTCGAGGGTTGTGTGGGACCCCCTGATGTACAGGAAGACAGAACTTCAGTGAGGAACAATTCCCTCAGTCAGACCAGGAAAGTTCATTTTCCTCCGTGTCCAATCTCAGATGACTGTAGACAGAGGACTTCTGTGGGTTACACCTCCTCCAATCAGAAGATGACTGTGGACCTACCTCCGTTTGCAATCTCATATGCGAGTCAAGATCCGACTTAGTTTGAAAACATTTCTCGCATTTAGGACAGGAATACGGCTTCTCCCCCGTGTGAGATCTCTGATGATAGGAAAGAGCGGACTTCTGTGAAAAACATTTCCCGCACTCAAGACAGAAATACGGCTTCTCCCCCGTGTGAATCCTCTGATGTATGGAAAGATAAGACTTGTTTGAAAAACATTTCCCGCACTCAGGACAAGAATATGGCTTCTCACCCGTGTGAATCCTCTGATGCGTGGAAAGACTGGACTTACATAAAAAACATTTCCCACACTCAGGGCAGAAAAATAGCTCCTTTTCTGTGTGAGTTTTTCTATGATCAGTAAGACTGTGATTATAATTGAAACACTTTCCGCACTCAGGGCAGGAATATCGTTTCTCCCCCGTGTGTGATATCTGATGCGTGGAAAGATTGGACTTGCTTGAAAAACACTTCCCGCACTCAGGGCAGGAATACGGCTTCTCACCCGTGTGAGATCTCTGATGATAGGAAAGATAGCACTTCTGTGAAAAACATTTCCCGCACTCAGGACAGGAATATGGCTTCTCTCCTGTGTGAGATCTTTTATGAACATTAAAGCTGTGTCTAGTACGGAAACACATCCCGCACACGGCACAGGAAAACCTCTCATTCATTGGAAGGACGGCACTGTCCCTCACAGTCTGAGGTTCCTCAGGATAAGAGGAATACGATGGTCTGGCACCGTCCCGCACAGTCTGAGGTTCCTCAGGATAAGAGGAATACGATGGTCCGGCACCGTCCCGCACAGTCTGAGGTTCCTCAGGATAAGAGGAATACGATGGTCCGGCACCGTCCCTCACAGTCTGAGGTTCCTCAGGATAAGAGGAATACGATGGTCCGGCACCGTCCCTCACAGTCTGAGGTTCCTCAGGATAAGAGGAATACGATGGTCCGGCACTGTCCCTCACAGTCTGAGGTTCCTCAGGATAAGAGGAATACGATGGTCCGGCACCGTCCCGCACAGTCTGAGGTTCCTCAGGATAAGAGGAATACGATGGTCCGGCACCGTCCCTCACAGTCTGAGGTTCCTCAGGATAAGAGGAATACGATGGTCCGGCACCGTCCCGCACAGTCTGAGGTTCCTCAGGATAAGAGGAATACGATGGTCCGGCACTGTCCCGCACAGTCTGAGGTTCCTCAGGATAAGAGGAATACGATGGTCCGGCACCGTCCCTCACAGTCTGAGGTTCCTCAGGATAAGAGGAATACGATGGTCCATCTACACTGTGTGGTGCCGGATGGACATTTGAGGTAGTCGGGTTTTCTCCTGGACTATACTGTGTGATGTCCTCATCTTCTACTTTACAGTCTGGAGACAAAGTGAGACAATCCTCTGAGGTTTTCCTCATCTCCCGTCCATCTACTAAAATAGAAATACAAAGATTATTACTAGACATGAGCTGATTGGTTCCCCTAAACCAGGACTCCGCCCACATCAGGCAGCTTTGTCTCTGAGGATCTTACAATTCCCCCCTCAAGGTAACTAGTAAATGGGTCCTCTGATCTCCTACCAGTTCATTTCTTTATTCATGGACCTTAGTCAGAGAGTGAGGAAACAACGAGAACTGTCTTTTATAGGAGTGACAGTGATGAGGGGATTATAGGACGAGTGTCCCCTCCCCCTCTATCACTCATTGCCATCTTCCCAACACAAGAAGTCCTGCACTTCCTTATTTAGTCCATGATTTAGTCATGAATAACAGCGGGGCTGAGCCCCACCAGAGGTCAGAGAGTGAGGATGGGGGGAGAACAACCAAGATGAAGACTGGACTGATCCTGAAGACCATCATCATTGGGTTATTGACTCCTCCCTCATTATCACTTTCTGTTTAATGGTCCAAAGTTGGAGGATGTTATCACATTATTATCAACATGTAAAAGTCTGTGCTCCAATCAAATCATCAGATATAAAATGTCCAGCTGGTAGGAAATGGGTGTAACAAAAGAGAATACATATTATGTGTATATATAGCAGTGGGGAGAGAGCAGAAGTCAGGAGTATGTAATGTACAACAAAGAGTATACAGTGCAGGGGTCAGGAGTATGTAATGTACAATACAAATGATCTATTAAAAGTCAGGACTCATAATATTGGTGTTCAGTAATCAGTGGTGGCTTGAATATTTACTTAAGTGAGACAAGTTGCAGAGGTCCCACACCGCTGCCTCCCATCTCCTGAGACTGCACTCAGTGACTTGGGTCTGAGAATATACAGACATATCCCTCCACCCGGCACAGCCAGCAAATAAAAGAGCAAGTGACCCCGGGAGAATTGTTCAGTCAGAGATGCTAGACCCAGGTATGGGGCAGAAGACTCAAGGTACATACCCCAGGTGCCTAGGTGGAGCAATGCCTATGGTGAAATTCAACATTTTGCTACCAGCTGAACCCCAGAATCTCCATAAATCCAGTCTAGATACATAAATTGTGTCTGCAGCACAGAGAAGGAAGATTATCCGAGAGAAATACAGGAATACAGGACGGGGAACACAGCTCAGGAAAGTGACCAGGGGATTACAGGCTGATATCACCCAGTCCCCGCCCTACTCTGGACCAATCAGTGAGCAGTATGGGTGGAGGAATGTATTTAGTGTTAATGACCCACCTGTGCTGATCTCTGTAGGAGTGTCCTCCTCTATAAATGTCCCCGTTATTCCATCCTCCTCCATAGACTGCTGATCATCCCTCACATACTTCTCTTCTTCTTCTGATTTAACCTCAAATTCTATATCGATTGGATCTCCACTCTAAACCAAGAAAATGAGAGAAAATATCATCTGTAAAATATAAGATTTAATATTGTGACATCATATAAGAAATCCACACATCGTCCCCATAAGTCTGTGTTTTATAATCTCTGCCCCACCAACCTTGTAACAGTGAGGGATGGTGTGACCTTCCTGTGTGGAATCCCGGGAATACAGAGGACGGGGACATCTCTCTGGTGGGTTCCTGGTATTAGGTGGCTCCATCATATCCTTGTGTCCTTCTGAAAACTCCTCCATCACTCCATACTCCTCATCCTCCTCTTTATACTCTTCTTTAACATCAATATTATCATCCCCGAGGTTTCCACTCTGAATATATAATAAAACATTCATTGTAACAAACATGCTTGTGTATAAATCATAACGACCAATAATTGTCAATCATCTACCTGATGATGGTGAGGGATGGTGTGACCTTCCTGTGTGGAATCCCGGGAATACAGAGGACGGGGACATCTCTCTGGTGGGTTCCCATTACTGGATCCATCTGTAGGAAACACACACACTGACTGAATACATTGTTTCTATGTGTTTATCAGATGATGGGGGATCTAGGTGGAGCCTCCGTACTGCTCTCTCCTTTACAATAAAGTCTCCTCTTACCCGGTGATGTGAGGGGCGGCTGATTGTCCATCATGATGTCCTTCCGAGCACCGCTCACCTCTCCTGTCAGCAGCTCGATGATCTCTCTGGTGACTTCTAGAATCTTCTTTTTATTTCTCTATTCTATCAGGGATGGAGGTGGAGGCAATGTGATGGTCATATAATCTCCAGACTTCACAGGAGGAAAACTCTAGATCTGAATACAAATAGTAAAATCAAATGACATTCCCAGAATCCTCCTCACCTCACCCATCAGGTCTCCATTTTATCAAAACCCCACTGGGATATAATTTACCCACAAAGGGCCCCAAACTTTGTAGGGTAAAAGCTTGTCACTAGGAATTCTGGTGGCATTACACAAAATGCAGGAGCAACAGTCTTTGCTTGTGACAGGGATATTGAGAGGAGGAGCTGTGAGGTCAGTGTGATGTCATAGGAATCTCTGACTCTGGATAGAGGGACATTGGAAGGAGGAGTTGTCAGGTCAGTGTGATGTCATTGAAATCTCTGACTCTGATTGGAGGGACATTGGAAGGAGGAGCTATGGGGTCAGTGTGATGTCATAGGATTCTCTGGTTGGAGGGACATTGGGAGGAGATGTTGCGAGGTCAGTGTGATGTCATTGGTTTCTCTGACTCCGGAAAAAGAGACAATGGGAGGAGGAGCTGTAAAGGTCAGTGTGATGTCATAGGATCTGTCTCTGATTGGAGAGACATGGGAGGGGTGCTCTGTGAGGTTTCTGTACACTGTGGGGTTCAGCTTCAAGTGGAGAGCTCACAGAGAGGTAATCCAAGCCGCATGTAAGGTTTAAGGGCTTCCTGTCTGTGTTTATTGGTCAGCGTGTACAGAAAACAGCAAAAGGATTCCTGAGCAGGGGTAAGAAACACAGTCCCAAAACAAAAGTCCAGCAAACAGTTATGAAGCCTCCTGGTTGTGAATAGACCTCAGTGGGTCTGATTCAGTCCTGAAGACATGTTACCTCACAGCCTGCTGGTCTCCTTTCTCACCACCAACAACAGACTAACCCAGAGAAGACAAATTATACCCCAGGTGAGGAGCAAGGTCTGGCCAGTCCATACCCCCTTCCATCCTGCTACAGACCTCTCACTCCCACCTATTTACCTTATGAACCACAAAATCTTATGGGGCAGATGCACTACATCCACAACTGACAGGAGCTGTTTGTCACATACCTCTCCCCACTATTTGAACCCGTGGGTTCGAAAAAATGGTTTCTAGAAAGGGAATCCACATTTTTCTGATTGCGACCAGGCTGGTGCACATCTTTAAAAGAAAAATGTTGGAAGGCCAGGAACAACCGGGTAACCCTTGCATTACGGTCCTTAGCCTGGGCCATTCATTTTAAGGGAACGTGGTCTGGTATGAGTCGGAAGTGGCGCCCCCCACAAGTAGCAGCGTAGAGCCTCTAAGGACCACTTAATGGACAAACACTCTTGCTCCACAATACTATCGTTTCTTTCTGCAGGGGTTAGCTTCTGACTCAAATTGTTCTTCTCCACCTACCACTTGGGACAAGACAGCCCCCAGACCTACATTTTAGGCATCGGTCTGGACTACAAATTCTTTGTTGAAGTGTGGGGCTACTAACACAAGGGGGGTCATTTACTATAGCGCTATGGCGCTAATTCGCGCAAATTGCCGCGAATTAGCGCGAATTCACGGCAATTTAGCGCTAATTCGCGGCAATTTAGCGCGAATTAGCGCTAATAGCGGTAATTCGTGTGAAAACGGTATTCACTATAGCGCTGGTGAGAAAATTCTCCCAAAATCGAATTTACTATAGCTCCCTGAAACTAAATAGAGCCCAAACCCTTACTCTGCTAAAACCTAGAGAATTGCACATGGAAATAATGTTTAGAGCATGATATAATTGCCTAAATGGTACTGAAATATGCGGTATATTATTTAAAGATTATCTGCTTTTAAACTGTGTGAAAAAGTGATTTCTACACTGAAATATCTTTAAAAGTCTGAAAAGTGAAAAATTCCCCGTTTTGGACAACTAGGTGCCAACACAACTGAGCATGCTCAGACCTGAAAATAACTCTCATTTTAACTCAAGTGTCTTTTTTACCTGGAGGTATAGTAAATACCAAAATGAGAGCTAATTAGAGAGCATTTTTTGGGAGTTAAAATCTGCTCTAATTTAGTCCAAATGAAGTTTCAGTCACTGATTCTAATGGAACAATTCTAACTTTCACAAAAAAACCCTTTTAATGTTGAGATGAAATGTATCTTTCTGTGAAATACATTTTCCTTTGCAACATTGTTGCTTCTACTTAAAATATTTTGATTTTAATAATGCTACAATGTGGAATGTTTTGATGTTTTGGTAAAATATATTTTTCTCTGTCACTTTCACTTGTTATTCTTCATCTCACAGAAATCTTTACCCCAAACTCACACAGGTGTCTTTACAATCCACAAACAATACCATTGCTGATGAAAATTTAAAATGAATCACAATTTTTTGTGCTTTGTATTATTTGCAAATATTCATAATTTGAGCCCAAAAATGTGATATGTGTACAAACATCAGAAATCAAAATGTAATTCCCAAAAATTTGAGGGTAATATTCTACTCTCACCCACAAAAAAACACCAAATATCACAGAATAAATCAAGTAGAATAACTCTTGAGTAATGTAATTCCATCACCTGTATGTCCATAGAAATGCAGTATTTATGTGTAGTTATGTGTATTTATGTGTATTTATGTGTAGGAGGGTCTCACACGTGGCAGCTCTGTGGCTTAGAGGTTAGAACTTCTGCTTAGTATCTCTGAGGGTCTGGGTTCAAATCCCAACCATGTTACTTCATGTAGAGAAGTTGTCTCATTTCCCAGGTCCTATAACTATGTCTAATTGTAGGAGGGTTCCACCACCATTGTAAGTCTTTTCCAGATACACTATATAGCCAAAAGTATTGGGACGCCTGCCTTTACACACACATGAACTTTAATGGCAGCCCAGTCTTAGTCCGTAGGGTTAAAATTTGATTTGGCCCACCCTTTGCAGCTAGAACAGCTTCTGGGAAGGCTGTCCACAAGGTTTAGTCTGCCTATGGGAATGTTTGATCATTCTTCCAGAAGTGCATTTGTGAGGCCAGGCACTGATGTTGGATGAGAAGGCCTGGCTTGCAGTCTCTACTCTAATTCAGCCAAAGGGTGTTCTATCGGGTTGAGGCCAGGACTCTGTGCAGGCCAGTCAAGTTTCTCCACCCCAAACTTGCTTATCCATGTCTTTATGGACCTTGCTTTGTGTACTGGTGTGCAGTCATGTTGGAACAGGAAGGGGCTTTCCCCAAACTGTCCCCACAAAGATGGGAGCATGAAATTGTCCAAATTGTCTTGGTATGCTGACGCCTTAAGAGTTCCCTTATCTGAAACTAAGAGGCCAAGCCCAACCCCTGAAAAACAACCCCGCACCATAATCCCCCTCCACCAAATCATTTGGACCAGTGCACAAAGCAAGGTCCATAAAGACATGGATGAGTGATTTTGGGGTGGAGGAACTTGACTGGCCTGCACAGAGTCCTGACATCAACACAACAGAACACCTTGGGGATAAATTAGAGAGGAGACTGTAGGTCAGGCCTTCTTGTCCAACTTCAGTGCCTGACCTCACAAATGCACTTGGAAGAATGGTCAAACATTCCCATAGACACACTCCTAAACCTTGTGGACAAGAAGAGTTGAAGCTGTTATAGCTGCAAAGGGTGGGCCAAATAAGTTTTGAACCCAATACTAATACTGGGATGCCATTACAGTTCATGTGTGTTTAAAGGCAGGCATCCCAATACTTAGGCCAATATACTGTATATTGCTTGTGACACTGAGCATGGCTATGGACTTAGGGCTAGTTCACACCACAGAGATGCAGAGAACATGTGTGGGTCTGACCTGGTGGCTAAGTGGGTAGCAGTTCTGTCTAGCAGCACCTGGGATGTTGGTTCACCTCCACCAACATGCTAATGCTTGTGTTGAAGTTTATATGTTCTCCCTGTGTGGGTTTCTCACCACAATCTAAAGACATGCTGGCATCTTATTTGTCTCCTGTCGAAATAGGTTCTAATGTAAGAAAGTTAATTTTGGACTTTATATTGGAAGCTCATTGCAGCCAGGGACTGATGTTAATGTTTATTAGCACTAATCATGCCCAGGGACTTGGACATTTCAAATTTTAGGGTTTACACTGCACAGGTACATATGCTTAGAAAACTGTTGCTTTGTTTATGTGGATGCAAATGGACTTTGATCTTTGTCCTGTAGTTGGAGATTTGATGCACATAGCCAAGGCTAACACAATTGCAAATCCTATTATGTGTTCCTGCTCATCAGGTGCAATCACTTTAGACATACATGAAGAGACAGATTGAAAGATACTGGTGGGCGTGTACTTCTATTGGGTGTGTCAGTGTGCTAACAATACAACCTCTCTTATATAAAGGCCTGCAGTAGGGGGGTTCGTTTGGCCTGAGAAGGTCAGGTTTTTTGTTGTGATGGAGAAGGAATGATATTGGGAGATTTGATGAAATTCTTGTGCATTTTTTCAATCAAAAGTGGGTTTATGTGGCCATGCTGTCAATGTTGTGTGTGTATTGTTCCTGTCTGATCATGCAAACATCGTTTGGAAGCATCTGCTGACCTACTGTTTTTGATCTCGTTTAATTGTGTACACCGAAATGCAGCTTCCAGCAGAACATGGTCACCAATGTATGTATGTGTGGATTGTGGGCTGGTGGTGGGTGTTTTGAATAAGTCTTTTGCAATATTATGTTGGAATGCTTTGTAAGAATGACTGTTAAGTATGTTTCTATAATCTTTCAGATAATAATGTGATGTGTTGCCCGTTATACACTGAAATTAAAGCTGTGTCCACTCTAAGGTTTTGTCTAATTTTAGATTGTAAGCTCCTATGAGCAGGGCCCTTAAAATTCCGTTGCTAAATGTAGTACCATATATCCTGTCCAAATTTTTTTGAAGCTAGTAAATGTAAATTTTTTTTTTTTCTGCTGGTAAAATAAAGTACATTGAGCTCTTGTTGTGGTGTGTTGGGTTTTTTTTTTTCCTTCTACTTTTCTTTCTTTAGTTTTTGTGGGTGGTGGTTTTGGGAAAGTGCAATATCTCTTTTATATTTTATTTCAATATGTATTTGTGCACCAAAAAACTAATCTCTTTGCCCTGGTTCACATGCTACTTTGAAATTGTGCTACTTCACTTGAAGTAGCATGATTTCAAAGTAGCAAGGTCAGCGTGATTTCAGGTGGCTTCATACACAAATGTCTATTGAAGTCGCACCTGAAATCGGCAAAAGTAGTGCAGGAACTACTTTAGCAAATTGATGCGGTGCCACAAAAAAAATGTTGCATCAATTGGAACAGTGCCAGTGCCATTGCCAAGAGTCACGCGATTTGATCTCTGAAATCGCATGACCAATCGCTCCAATGTAAACCTAGGCTTCTGCACAACTGCAAGTTATATATAAAGATTCCACCTTTTATCATTAACAGCTGTGGAGAATTGCAGGTAATGAATTCAGCTGGTGAATAGGCAGTGTTTGAATGTGTCAGCTCTGGTTCACATTGGTGTGATTTGACATGTCAAATCTGTGGCAATTGCACTGTTCTAATTAGTGCGATTTGTATTGATATTGGTGCAGAAACCTGCAACGATGTCTCTGATGTTGCCCCCACAGTCGGGACTGACATGCAGGAATGAAATTGTGGGAGTTCAGCTGAACGCTTTCCTCCTGCTGTCAGTGTGAACCAGGGCTCAAACTGGGCCTTTTGCCTTTGTAATTCACCTGCTGCTAACCTAGGGACACCATTTCTTAGCAAACTCCCTTAAGTTTACCTTCAAATATATGTAGAAATACAGATTTGTATATCTGAAAATAAAAAAATACTAATCATGGTTGAGATCAAATATTCGCAGCTGCAATCAAAAGTGTGGTTTCACCTTCTGACCTGGAAATTAGTCATTGTATGCACCCGGAAGTTCTTGTGCTGGTCAGGATCTCAATCTAGGTGGACATGGCGAGGTCTCTTTAGCAGAGAGGAGGCGCTGCTCATTGGCCGGGTAAGTGTAGGATATGTACTTGTACTTAATCAATGCAGGGGTGGATGTCATAGTTAGATTTGGTGTGGGTGGGGTTCATTGATTTGTTTGGCATCACCACACATTTGCTTCCGTCCCATGTGCACACATCAATTCCTGCATTTGTTCTGCTGATGTAAATCAGTAAGGACTATGCAAGTATAAATGAGAGATCCTTTTATTAAAATATATATGACTTGTTTCACAGCTGGGCGAATTTTCCAGCAAATTTGGACCTCTGAGTTGCATGGCAAGTTGTACCCCATGATTCTCAATGACAACCATTCATATCTGTGCTACTAAGTCGCACCAACTTCAAAGTAGTCCCTGTACTACTTTGGTGTGACTTGAGGTATATCGGGTACAATATTACACAGGCATTCCCAGAAGTTGGGGCCAAGTTGCAGCGGCAAAGTGGCAGCAAAATAGTGTGACTTTCAGGTCGCAGCAGTGTGAATGAGATTCAAGGATATCACCTTTGAATTTGGCCCTATTGTCACTTGTGCATCCTGAAAGTGTAGCAAATTCGTCCCTGCACTACCTTGGTTTGACTGATGCAATTTGAGGTCCATACACCACAAGATTACACAGACATTGCTTCAAGTCATGACAAAGCTGTGCAATTTTAAGGTCGCACAAGTGCAAATGGGGCCTTATTCAAAGGTGTTATCAATTAATCACATTAGGTTACTTTCACACTTGGGTGACTTTTCATGGAGCTTTGGACCTCAGAGTCACATGAAAAGTTGTCCCCCTTGATTTCCATTAATATTTATTAGAGCTGCACGATTAATCGTCATCGTAATTTTTTTCCCCTTTACGATCTTGAAAAAAGCGTTTCACGATTCTTGCTATTGCAAAGAACTCTCTCTGCTCTTCTGAAGCCACAGCCGAAAAACCAGGAAGTCTGCCAAGAATTAGAACATTCTTTATCAGTGAACTTGACTAGAAACCTTGTAACAATTTGTCAATTAAATAGAATTCTGTGTAAGTGAGGAAAGTTTAACCACTTAAACACTAAACATTTTTCTGACATTTGTTGGTTTCAGGTTAAAATCATTTTTTTTTTGCTAGAAAATTACTTAAAACCCCCCAACATTATATATATATTTTTAGTAGAGACCCTAGAGAATAAAATGGTGGTTGTTACAATATTTTATGTCACACTGTATTTGCGCCTTTCAAATGCAATTTTTTTTGGAAAAAATTACTTTAATGATTTAAAAAAAAAAAAGAAAAGTTAGCCCAATTTCTTGTGGGATAATGTGAAAGATTTTATGTCACGAGAATCGTGATCTTTTTATTCTAAGCAAAAAAATTGTGATTCTCATTTTGGCCAGAACCGTGCAGCTCTAATATCTATGCAACTTCACCCATGTTCACATAGGTCTGAATTGACATGTCAAATTGTAGGCAAAATCGGCGCCTATTGATGGTAATGGAACTGTCCAAATTGGTGCGACGCCACAACAATTCCCAAAAGTAGTTCCTGCACTACTTTGGGCGACTTCAGGGGGCGATTTCTTACCTCCCAACTTTTTGAGATGGGTATAAGGGACACCTATTAGCAAAAGTAGGTAGGCATAGGACACCTTCTTAAAGGAGAACAGTTGGGACCTATGTGATTTCACTAGACATTTGTGCAGGAAAGTGCACTGATGTCTCTGAAATCGCTGACAAGGTCGGGCTGAGTCACACTTGTGCAACTTTGGACATCAGAGTCGTATGACAAGTCATACCCCATGATTTTCAATGTGTACCATTCATATCTGTGCGACTTCAAGTAACACTGACTTCAACGTAGTCCCTGTACTACTTTGGTCTGACTTTGATGCGAGTTGAGGTCCATAGACCTCAAGTTTACACAGGCATTCCCTGGAATTGCGGCAAAATTGCTGATGCAAAATCGTGGGAAAGTTGCGTGTCTTTCCCTGCGACTCCTGCGTCCATAGACCTCAAGATTACACAGGCATTGCTTAAAGTCGCATTAAAATCTCGCAACTTTCAGGTCGCACAAGTATGAAAGGTGCCTAAGTCACTGTGCTGAGTACTATTTTATACCTAGAATATAAAGTAGTCCCACCATCAAACACTAGTAAACATATGTTCTCAATATAATTGTGCTCAAATGGCTGAAAATCACACAGATGGTATCACCTACTAAAAGCTTGCATTGTACTCAGCAGCGTATGCTGAAAAGAGGCGAACGCCTATTAGCCAATGCCACATCGGCACATCGGCACGAGCATGGTTGTTACTATAATATTAATGCCTGAAATGCAAAACATTATTGTATTGAATCAAACATTAGTAAATGTATTTTCTCTGTAGGTAAGTGCTCAGCTCTGTAGCATAGCGGTATACCCTGCTGCCCCCAAAAGTTCAAGCCAGTGGGAATTCAAATCCCACTGACAGCATTACCTCCTAGAAGTGTGCATTGTACTCAGAAGCATAATTAGCCAAAGCACATCAGCTTGCTTTATTCCATATTTTAACTCTTCAAATGCATGCAATGGTATGTACTTATTCAATAATATTATGGTATGGAATTCCAAAATTCAAGGAAAAAAATGTCGTAGGGTCCCCCCAGTACATACCAGGCCCTTCGGTATGGACTTTAAGGGGAACCCCACACCAAATTGTAAAATAAATTTGATGTGGGGCCCCCCAAAATCCATACCAGACCCTTATCTGAGCATGCAGCCTGGAGGTCAGGATAGGGGGGGACGAGTGAGCACCCTCCCCTTCTGAACCTTACCAGGCCACATGCCCCAAAGCACCTTTTCCCCATGTTGATGGGGACAAGGGCCTCTTCCCGACAACCCTGGTCGGTGGTTGTCAGTCTGCAGGCAGGGGGTTTATCAGAATCTGGAAGCCCCCTTTAAAAAGTCGGCTCCCAGATCCTGCCCCCTATGTGAATAGGTATAGGGTACATTTTACCCCTACCCATTCACCAAAAAAAGCAGTGAAATGTAAAAAAAATCAATAGCCGGTTTTTGACAAGTCCTTTATTGTAAAATAGCTCCGAGCTGTCTTCTTCCCTTGGCCATCTTCTCCAGACGCTGTCTCTCCCTCCTCCATCTTCTCCCCGAGCTGTATTCTCCCAGAGCCGTCTCTCCTGCCGCTGCCATGTTCTCCATCTGCTGTCTTCTTCCGCACCGCTGGTTACCCGCTAATAAAAAAAAAGCTGCTCTTTTTCCATGGTGGTCTTCCTCTGCTGTGTTGTCACCCGCTGTGTGGCGTCTCTTACATAGCCATGGAGCGGACTCTCCGGGTGACATTATCGGATGGCCACAGAAGACCGCCACAAGAAGAGCGGCTTTTTTTTTTATTAGTGGGTAACCGGCTGCGCTGAAGAACACATCAGCGGGGGAAGATGGTGGCAGCAGGAGAGACAGCTTGGGGAGAAGAAACATCAAACACTAGTGAATGTATTTTCTATGTATGACTGTGCTACACCCAATAGGCTAGCAGTCAGCACTTCTACCTTGAAGAACTCATGGGTTCAAATCCCACAGAGAAATACTAAAAGATTGAATTGGTGAAAAAAAAGCAAATGACTATTAGCCAATTAGCCAAAGCAGCATATGCTGCAAATAGGTGAATGCCAATTAGCCAATGCACTTTAAATTTGGCTGATTATATTAACTCTTCAAATGCATGCAATGATATGTAAGTATTCAATACTATTATGGTGTGAAATTCCAAACACCACTCACTAACTAATGGGCAGATTACATTTTTTTGTTTGTTCATTTTAATTCGCTTGTGCACTGAAAAAATAAACACAGCTGGGGGATGGTAGGTTGGCTGGTATTTGAACTTGTACCGTGAGTGCTGTGGAGACATCTGAGCAGACTACTAAGCCATTGTGCTAAGTATGAGACCTGCATAATAGTGTAGTATGATTAAAGAATGAATATAAATAATTACCGCTTTATAGTCACCTAAATTAAAATATAAAAAACAACATACAACAAATAGGTAACCTAAATGTTTAATACATGTAACTTTACAGAATAGCAGACATTACTATGTAATAATCATTCATAACTGCATTAGTTAGCAAAAGAAGGAAAGAAATAGGAATACTACTTGCAACATACATCAATAGATGCACACGAGGTAGAGCACATCTCACATAAAAATGTTTCTTTCACATACATGGATCATGGCTACAGTACACTGCTATATAACAACTTGATAAGAATTAGCATTTGTATATACGCGGAAGCGCTAATTAGCGGCAATTTAGAACTTTCAAACGTTTGTTCTCCACTTCTATCGCTGATTTTCATGCGCAAATTCGCCGTTTTGTTTCCATTTGGCTAAAATTGGCTCTATTATTTGCCATAGTGCCCAGTACTTCCTGGAGTTATAGTAAATGACCCCCAAGATGTTTAAACAGGGCCTTCCTCACACTTTGGAAAGCTTCTTCATCCTCGGGATTCCACTAAATCACTACAGAGGAGCTCTTGCCCTTGGTAAGGTCACTTAAGGGTGCTGTCATTGTGGGAAAGTTTGGGATGAACCTCCAATAATACCCAACCATGCCTAGGAAGGTTCTCACTTGTTTCTTGGTGGCAGGAGCAGGCCAGTCTCGGCTTCTACCTTATTGACTTGGGGATTTATTAGGCCCTGCCCAATGGTGTACCCCAGATACTGAGCACCTTCCAACCCTATGGCACACTTCTTTGGATTTGCTGTTAAACCGGCATTTCTGATGGAATTTTATTACAGCCTGCACTTTAGGTAGGTGGCTTTCCCAGTCTGTGCTTCAAATAACCACATCATCCAGATAGGCTGCTGAATTGCGTTGGTGTGAACTAAGAATCTCATCCATCTATTGCAATGTAGCGGGAGCCTCATTTAGCCCAAAGTGCGTTCCATGCACACTGCTACAAGCCCTGTTGGGTCGTAAAAGCCGTCTTCTCTTTTGCTTCATCTTTCAGGGGAACCTGCCAATACCCTCTAGTGAGATCAAAGGTGGTTATGTAATTGGTGGAATCCAGCTTCTCAACTAGTTCAACCCGGGGCATGGAATAGGTGGCAAACTTCGACACTTCGTTCAGTTTCCGGAAGTCATTACAAAATCTTAAAGGATCCATCTGGCTTGAGAACTAAGGCTATAGGACTACACCATTCACTTTTGGACTTTTCTATCACCCCGAGGTCTACCATCCTCCGCACTTATTCAGCTACTGCCTGTCTGCGGGTGTCTGGAATACGATACGGCTTACGTCACGCCCAAACCTTGTCATGTCATGTTTAATTAGATTTGTGCAGCATGGCAACTATGAGAAGAAAACTGTATTTCGCTGTAGAAACTCTCTCACCTTTTTGTGACAATGACATAGACTTAGGTATCTGAACCTCCCCTATGTCTTCATCTTTCTCTGGAGGCTTATCACCCAGGGCTAGGAGAGCTTCTCAATCTTTCTAGGCTTTAATTCAATTTACATGATAAATCTCCTCTTTCTTCCGCCTCTCTGGTTGGTACACCTTATAGTTTACTTACCAAACCTTTTCCAGTATTTTATAGAGTCCTTGCCACTTAGCAAGGAACTTACTTTCTACTGTAGGGACTAAAACGAGTACACGATCCCCTGGGTGGAAAGTTCGGACCTTTGCTGACCTATTGTACACTTGACTCTACGCTTCCTGGGCTTGCTGCTTGTGTTCTCGGACAAGGGGCATCACAGGGCTAATTCTGACCTGCATGGCCAAGATATTTTCTAGAACACACCCCGGTAGGGAGTAGTCTCAATCTCTCAGGTATCTTTGGCAATATCTAGCAACCCTCGGGGATGCCTCCAATACAAGTTCAAAGGGTGAGAACCCAGTGGAAGACGGTGGGACACCTCTAAATGGAAACAACATATATGGCAGTAGACCATCCCAGTCTCTCCCATCTTTATCCACCACCGTCTTTAGCTTACTCCTTAGGGTTTTGTTAAACCGTTCTACTAAACCATCTGTCTAAGGTTCACAAAGTATGCAAGTGATTAATATTGAACAATTTACACAACTTTCATTACTTTCGACATAAAAGGAGTCACTTGGTCGGTTAGAATCTCATTTGGGATCCCTGTACGGGTTAATATGTGGAACAACTCTTTGGCGATCATCTTAGAAGAAGTGTTTCTTAAGCCCTCAGGATACTGAGTGGCATAGTGCATGACCCCCCTAAATAACCCCCCACCATTAATACAAGTGTTATAATCCATTAGTATATTCTGTACTCCTACTCTTGGACCTCTCTGCTGCCTATGATACGGTTGACCATCCCCTCCTCTTCAAAAAACTCCACGCCTTTGGTTTCCGTGACTGTACTCTTTGCTGGTTCTCTTCTTACTTATCCAACCGCACCTTCAGCGTTTCTTACAATTCTACTTCCTCATCTTCCTTTCTCTGTTGGGGTCCCCCAAGGTTTTGTTCTTGGACCTCTCCTATTCTCGATCTACACCTCCTCCCTAGGTCAGCTGATAGCCTCCCATGGCTTCCAATGCCATTTCTACGCCGACGACACCCACATCTATCTCTCTACCCCTCAGCTCGCTCCTCACGCATCACTAATTTACTGACAGACATATCCGCCTGGATGTCACACCACTTCCTCAAACTCAATCTATCCAAAAACCGAGCTCATAATATTTCCTCCCCCCACGTGCTTATGCTCCTGATTTCTCTGTCAGGATCAATGGCACAACGATTAACCCGTCCGCGCATGCCTAGGTTCTAGGCATAATCCTGGACTCTGATCTATCGTTTGGGTCCCACATCCAATCACTGTACAAATCTTGCCATCGGGTTACTGGGTGTAAATAGAAAATAGGATCTTATTACCTCCTCTGCTGCCACTTCCAGCGACGTCACCTCTACCTCGTATCACAAGGAGCTTCCTGTGTGTACCTGGCATCACTTCCTGTCTGTATCTGACATCACTTCCTGTCTTCCATAGAGACTTCCTGTCTGGGTAGAAGTGAGATCACCACCTTGTGGAGATCAGAGGAACTGCAGCCCCGAGAAACGTCTCGTAGTGTGAACACGGCCTTGTGCTGTGTGTGTATGTCCTGTATATCCTTATAGATGGGGTCATCTCCTCGATCACCAGCAATGGCACCAGTGGGCTACAGTAATGGGGCATAGGGGCTGACTTTTGACACTTAGGGCAAGACTGACAATAGTTTTTCACTTTGGCAAATATCCCAGGCCAAAAGAAACACTGTAAAATATGTTCCCTGGTCTTTCCATATGCCAGGTGACCCTCCCAGGGGATGTGTGTGGGCCGGGTTCAACACTGTCCTCCTATAAGGGCCGGACGCCACGAGTTATACAACATGTCATAGTTGACTGCCATATGAGGGAACACATTCTCCAGCCCCGGAGCTACCTCATTGTTTACCTTCACATTTTTCCAGGCTTGTTCAAGAATAGGGTGCTGTAACTGGGCGGTCCCAAAGTTGTCACGGGTGATCTCTAGCTCCAGCACACCGGGCAACTCTAGGGTCTCAGGGGCAAGAGACCCTAGAAAAAGACATAACATTTCATCAGGCGTCACCCCTACAGCATTTTCATCAACCTTTGGTTCAATGGGGTTCCCCCCTGCAGTCCCACTAGAAAGTCCAGGCTCAGGACTCTAATCCTTCCTACTGTAGAGTTCCAGGAAGTGGAAAGCCTCCCCCCAGTATTACACTGTGCAATAGGATAGGGGACACAGCCACTTCATGGCAAAGCAATCCTGAGCTGGTTTCAAAGGTTCCCAGCGTCCTGGGGTACCTTTTACAGTCACCGTTCACACATATCACTCCTAACTGACATTGGGTCAACTGTTCAGGGTCCACAGGTTAGAAGAACCAGAGTAACCAGACTTGCAGAGTCCAGAAAGGCACGCATGCTTTTCCTCTTATTTTTGCAATAGAGTTTGGCATGATCTGCGTTTAGGCCTTGCCGAGCAAACAAGGACATGCACTGTTACACTCCATGGGCCTCCTTGGAGTAGGGTTTTTGCCAGTACAGACACTGAGGAGTAACCCCCCCACACTCCAAGGGACACTTGGCAGCAATGTGACCCCACCCCACCACCAACATTGGGGATGCCCACGGTTTTGACCAGTGCTTTCCAGACAGAATCCCCACCCAAAAGGGGAAGTTCCGCTTTAAGCACTCCTCCACCCCTCCTATGCCACATTTGGCATTTAATTATTTTTGGAGGGGGGGAGCTGGTTCTTAGTTTTGACACATACCACTTCCTAGGAGATGCAAGCAGAAGTTCTCCTCTCCCTGCAATCTTCTGGGACATGTCACAGGTCCCAGAAGATTGCCCGGCCATTCAGAAGGTGCAGCGCGACCCATGCATGCGCAGTGCATCCCGGGCTGTGAAGCCGCAAGCTGTCACAGCTGGGTGCACACACTTGTAATCCCGGTGCAAGGGAGATGAGAGGGAGAGAAGCGAGGACTCGGGCGGCCATATCGCTGGATCCTGGGACAGGTGAGTGTATGTTTATTTACAGTCAACAGCTACACTTTTTTTTGCTGCTGACTTTTAATAAACAAAAAAATGACTGGAACTTCGCTTTAACAGGGGCTTCCCAGATGGGGTGCCCAGGGGTATCAACAGGGGCTTCCCAGATGGGATGCCCAGGGGTATTAGCTGGGGCTTCCCAGATGGGATGCCCCCTGGTATTAACCGGGGCTTTACCAGATGGAATTCGCACTGGTATTAACCGGGGCTTCCCAGAGGGGATGGCCACGGGGATTAACCTTTCAACATGGGCCTTTAACTCCAGCCACTCTCGCCATCCTCTCAGGACCTCCCCTTTTGGGCTTTACCAACTGTGCTGCCGGGTTTGACCCAGTAATTACTGGAGGGTGTCTTTTGGCTGTTAGGGACCTTGAACCTGTAGACCCCTGCAATGAGGTCCTCTGCAGCAAAGTAGTGTTCTACCAGCTCATCCTTTGAATTTGGATCAGCTTACCTCAGCCACCTCTGCAACTCAGGAGGTAGAGCTCTCAGAAACCAGTCCATCGCAACTCTCTCTACCATTTGGGGCCCTGTGAGTACTTCAGGCTGCAGCCACCGTTTGACCAGGTTGATTAGGTCATACATTTGGGAGCGGGGAGATCCACATCACTTAAAACTCCAGCTATGTACTCTCTGCACCCTCACTGAGATGGTGATATATGCAAGTTATTGTCATAAAAAGAGTTTGGGGACCCGGGTCCTGCCCCAGGGGACAAGGATCAATGCAAAAAAAAGTTTTAAAAACGGCCGTTTTTTCGGGAGCAGTGATTTTAATAATGCTTAAAGTGAAACAATAAAAGTGTAATATCCCTTTAAATTTCGTACCTGGGGGGTGTCTATAGTATTCCTGTAAAGGGGTGCATGTTTCCTGTGTTTAGAACTCTAGTCTGACAGCAAAATGACATTTCAAAGGAAAAAAAGTAATTTAAAACTACTCGCGGCTATTAATGAATTGCCGGTCCGACAATACACATAAAAGTTCATTATTAAAAACGGCAGGGGAATTCCCCACAGGGGAACCCCGAACCAAAATTTAAAAAAAAATGATGTGGGAGTCCTCCTAAATTCCATACCAGGCCCTTCAGGTCTGGTATGGATATTAAGGGGAACCCCGGCCAAATTTTTTTAAAAAAATGGCATGGGGTCCCCCTCAAAATCTATACCAGACCCTTCAGGTCTGGTATGGATTTTAAGGGGAACCCCGCGCCACAATTTAAAAAAAAAATGGCGTGGGGTCTCCCCAAAAATCCATACCAGACCCTTATCTGAGCACGCAACCTGGCAGGCCGCAGGAAAAGAGGGGGGGCGCTGAACCGTACCAGGCCACATGCCCTTAACATTGGAAGGGTGCTTTGGGGTAGCCCCCCAAAACACCTTGTTCCCATGTTGATGGGGACAAGGGCCTCATCCCCACAACCCTTGCCCGGTGGTTGTGGGGGTCTGCGGGCGGGGGGCTTATCGGAATCTGGAAGCCCCCTTTAACAAGGGGATCCCCAGATCCCGGCCCTCCCCCCGTGTGAAATGGTAAGGGGGTACAAAAGTACCCCTACCATTTCACGAAAAAAGTGTCAAAAATGACGAGACAGTTTTTGACAATTCCTTTATTTAAATGCTTCTTCTTTCTTCTATCTTCTTTCTTCTATTTCTTCCTCCATCTTCATCTTCTTCTGGTTCTTCCCCCGGTGTTCTCGTCCGGCATCTTCCTCCGCGGCGCCGGCATCTTTTCCCTTCGTCTTCTGGGCCACTCCACATCCAGCATGATGGGATGGGAGGCTTCTGCTGTGTGACGCTTCTCCTCTTCTGACGGTTCTTAAATAACGGAGGGCAGGGCCACCCGGTGACCCCACCCCCTCTGACGCACGGTGACTTCCCTGTCCGCCCCCCTCTGACGTCACGGGGAATGCCACAGGGAAGTCTCCGTGCATCAGAGGGGGGCGGGGTCACCAGGTGGCCCCGCCCTCCATTATTTAAGAACCGTCAGAAGAGGAGAAGCGTCACACAGCTGGAGCCTCCCATCCCATCATGCTGGATGCGGAGCGGCTCAGAAGACGAAGGGAAGAAGACGCCGGTGCCGTGGAGGAAGATGCCGGATGAGAACACCGGAGGAAGAACCAGAAGAAGAAGAAGATGGAGGAAGAAACCGAAGGAAGATAGAAGAAAGAAGCATTTAAATAAAGGAATTGTCAAAAACTGTCTCTTGTCATTTTTAACATTTTTGACACTTTTTTGTGAAATGGTAGGGGTACTTTTGTACCCCCTTACCATTTCACACAGGGGGAGGGCTTTGGGGGTCTCCTTGTTAAAGGGGGCTTCCAGATTCCGATAAGCCCCCCGCCCGCAGACCCCCACAACCACCGGGTAAGGGTTGTGGGGATGAGGCCCTTGTCCCCATCAACATGGGGAAAAGGTGTTTTGGGGGGCTACCCCAAAGCACCCTCCCAATGTTGAGGGCACGTGGCCTGGTATGGTTCAGGAGGGGGGGAGCTCTCTCGTCCCCCCCTCTTTTCCTGCAGCCTGCCAGTTTGCGTGCTCGAATAAGGGTCTGGTATAGATTTTGAGGGGGACCCCACGCCATTTTTTCTTTTACATTTTGGCTGGGGTTTCCCTTGATATCCATACCAGTTCTGAAGGGCCTGGTATGGAATTTAGGGGGACCCCCCCACGTAATTTTTTTTTAAAATTTGGTTCGGGTTTTATCAATGAACTTTTATGTGTATTGTCGGACCGGCAATTCATTAATAGCCGCGAGTAGTTTTAAATGACTTTTTTTCCTTTGAAATGTCATTTTGCTGTCAGACTGTTCTAAACACAGGAAACATGCGCCCCTTTACAGGCATACTATAGACACCCCCCAGGTAAAAAAATTTAAAGGAATATTACACTTTTATTGTTTTACTTTAAGCATTATTAAAATCACTGCTCCCGAATCAACGGCCATTTTTAAAACTTTTTTTTGCATTGATCCATGTCCCCTGGGGCAGGACCCGGGTCCCCAAACACTTTTTATGACAATAACTTGCATATAAGCCTTTAAAATATTACCACTTTTGATTATTCATGTTCGTGTCCCATAGACTTTAATGGTGTTCGCGTGTTCGAACAAATTTTTTGCCTGTTCTGGTGCGAACCGAACAGGGGGGTGTTCGGCTCATCCTTAGTCTGGGAGTCCTTCAGGTGCCTTTTGGCAAACTCCAGGCGGGCTGTCATGTGCCTTTTACTGGGGTATGGCTTCTGTCTGTCTACTCTGTCATACAGGCCTGATTGGTGGAGTGCTGCAGAGATGGTTGTTCTTCTGGAAGGTTCTCCTCTCTCCACAGAGAAACCTTGGAGCTCTGTCAGAGTGACCATCGGGTTCTTGGTCACCTCCCTGACTAAGGCCCCTCTCTGATGGCTCAGTTTGGCCCGCTGTAGGAAGAGTCTTGGTGGTTCCAAACTTCTTCGATTTACAGATGATGGAGGCCACTGTGCTCATTGGGACCTTCAATGCTGCAGACATTATTCTGTACCCTTACCCAGATCTGTGCCTCCATACAATCCTGTCTCCGAGGTCTACAGACAATTCCTTGGACTTCATGGCTTGGTTTGTGCTCTGACATGTAACATAACAAAATGTAGAAAAAGTGAAATGCTGTGAATTCTTTCCAGATGCTCTGTATTGCTCAGGTTGTCAAGGTTTATTTGAAGATGTCTGCAGCGCTCAGGCAGTCAAATTTGTTATTCAGCCCGCCAAAGGTCAACCATTGCACAGTGGATCTGTCAGCTTATTACACAAGCCTATGGCTTGGAGGGTAAGGCTCAGTACTGTTCGGGAAGGGCTGCCACCTTTTCTTCAAACCAAACCTGAATAATTCAGCAGCACATGGATATTTCTATATTTTTTTGATTAAATAACATATCTAATCATATGGAGTTAATCACAAGAGCCCCCCTACATGAGAGTCCACAGAATTCCCCCTTTACATCTGAATCCACAGAGATCCCCTATAATCTGAATCCACAGCGTTCTCCTTTACACTTGAATCGAATAGCGTTCCCCCTTTACATTCTGAATCAGCAGAGTTCCCCTTTAGATCTGCATCTGCAGAGTTCCTTTACACTGTCCACAGAGCTCCCCCTTACAATTCTTCAGGCTCAAATGCAAGAGTGAACCCTGCAGACTCTGATTTAAGGGAGAACTCGGGAGGGGGGCCTTATTTAAGGGGGGATGCTGCAGACTCTGGTGTAAAGGGGAACACTAATGTAAGGAGGTCTCTGGTAACCAGACCCCCCCCCCCACATCAGTTTCCAGCATTCCCCTTTAATCAGGGTTCCCAGAGCCCCCTTTACTTCTGAGTCCGTAGATTTTCCTCTTGCATCTGAGTCTGCAGTGTTCCCCCATTACATCGGAGTCCGCAGGGTTCCCCCTTACATCTGAGTACGCAGGGTTCCCTCTTACATCTGAGTCCGCAGGGTTCCCTCTTACATCTGAGTCCGCAGGGTTCCCTCTTACATCTGAGTCCGCAGGGTTCCCCCTTACATCTGAGTCCGCAGGGTTCCCTCTTACATCTGAGTCCGCAGGGTTCCCTCTTACATCTGAGTCCGCAGGGTTCCCCCTTACATCTGAGTCCGCAGGGTTCCCCCATTACATCTGAGTCCGCAGGGTTCCCTCTTACATCTGAGTCCGCAGGGTTCCCCCTTACATCTGAATCCGCAGGGTTCCCTCTTACATCTGAGTCCGCAGGGTTCCCTCTTACATCTGAGTTCGCAGGGTTACCTCTTACATCTGAGTCTGCAGGGTTCCCTCTTACATCTGAGCCTGCAGGGTTACCTCTTACTTCTGAGTAGGGCTGGGGAAAAAAATCAATTTAAATCTTGAATCGAGTTGAGAGGTCAAATCGATTCAAAATTTAAGCAAATTGATTTTTTTAGATTTTTTTTTTTTCACCGCGCCGGTCCCGAAGCGCTGCGGGCATGAGTTTTTAGGCGAGGCCGCGGCTTCGGCCTAGTCCACGGCTAGGGCCGGACGCCGCAGACTAGGCCGAAGCTGCGGGCTCGCCTAAAAACTCATGCCCGCAGCGCCTCCGGACCGGCGCTGACACCGCGCCGGGCCTGAAGAGCTGCGGACAAGGAGCTTTTAGGTGAGGCCGCGGCTTCGGGCTAGTCCGCGAGGCCGGACAACGCGGACTAGGCCGAAGCCGCGGCCTCGCCTAAAAGCTCATGCCCGCAGCGCCTCAGGACCGGCGCGGTTTCCAAAGAAAAAAAAAAAAACTCGATTTGAATCGTGAATCGAGTTTTCTTTAAAGAGAATCGAAGATTTTTTTTTTTTTTAGAAAATCTCCCAGCCCTACTTCTGAGCTTGCAGATTTCCTCTTACATCTGAGTCCGCAGGGTTCCCCATTACATCTGAGTCCGCAGGGTTCCCCCTTTTTTTTTTTTTTTTTTTTTTTTTTTTTTTTTTTTTTTTTTTTTTTTCCACTTCAGAAACCAATAATCAGAGGGCTAAATCAGCTTGGTGTTCATTGACTGGTCGCCTTCTCCGGTTTACATCATCGTGGATAATGCATTAACTCTAATTCCCTTTGTAACGTCTCTCCGGTTACTTTAATGTGGCAACTTGGAAGGGACTCGTATAAGGAAATAGAAATATAGAAAGGATAAAGAGAAAACAGGAAAGGGATATAAGATAGAAAACTTATGGGCTCCCCATGCCCATTCTTTGCTGAGCTGCCCGAAATTTCCCAAGAGATTTACTTATTCCCAGATCAACCCCCCCCCTCCCCCCCCTCAGAATTTATCCTACATACCATCAAAACCATCATAAAACGAGAAATGGGTCACATACACAAAAAAAAAAAGGAAAGAGAAAAAAAACAACAAAAAAAAAACAAAACAAAAAAAAAAAAAAAAAACAAAGAGATATGCATATCCAAATCACTTTGCTATACCGCTCCTTGGTCTCAAGGATCTCGGTTATCTATGTAGTCACCTAAAGCCCCACTCCTGGGCTAATCCTACACCTTGCCTACTAGGGAGCACCTACTTTCTCTAGCCATGGCTTCCACATGTCTTCAAATTCCTGAAGGTTGCCTCTCTTTATATACTCCGCCCTCTCCCTACTCAGGGTATCATTGACAGTGGAGATCCATTCTCTCACCGCGGGGGGGTCTCTTGATTGCCATCTTAATGTTATCATCTTCCTAGCCTGGAACAAGGCCCGCGTGATGGCCAATGTAGTGCCCAGTCTCTCCCCCTGAGCTCTTCTATACCCCAGGATACAGGTTATGGCCTCTTTTACTACTATAGTGCCGAAGATACTTCCCAGATTTCTGGTCACTTCTTCCCAGTATCTAAATAACTTGGGGCACCTCCACAACATGTGGATGAGGTCTCCCGACCTCTGACATCTGGGGCAGTTGTCATTAGGCCTTCCCCCAAATTTAAAAAGTCTTTTAGGTGTATAGTAGGATCTATTCAACAAAAATAGATGAGAGAGCCGCTGTGAAGGGGACACCGAGACCTGTACACTCAGTTCCAAGATTTTCGCCCATTGTTCCTGGGTCATTCCCCCTATATCCTCTTCCCATTTGGCTTTTAGTCCCTGGAGTATCCCCCAGCTGTTGTCTGGTTTACTTAATTGGTCATAAATTCTAGAGATTAGACCTCTAGTAGGGTTTACCTGCATTATGCACTGAAATAGAGGCATTTCTTCCCAGCATAGAGTCTGGTCTTTAAATTGTGCTTTAAGAGCATGTTCTAGCTGGAGATATAAGAAGAAGGAGCTCTGAGGTAGCTTGAATTCCCTTACTAATTCCGGGAAACTCTTTAGTTTAGTATCATTATAAAGCTGGCTTAACCTTCTGATGCCGAGGTTCGCCCATTCCCCAGAGGTACCTATTTTAAGAACTTCCTGTAGATTACGGTTGTTCCAAATAGGGGAATAAACTGTTGGATCTTCATATCCCATCGTTTTCTTGACAGTTTTCCAGAGTTTAGTTAGCAGCTTGATAGTTGGATAGTTATCGTGGAACATATCCGCCTCTAGTGTTTCAACTAGGTTATTATGTGGAGTACTCAGCAATAGCAGTTTGCCATTGGGGGTGCCGCCTTTCGGTATCCCACATCCTAGCAGCTGCTGCAGCTGCGTTGCTAAAAAGTAGCGCTCGGGGTGTGGGAGGGCAAAGCCCCCCTCCCGTGTGGGCAGCTGAAGCACTCGAAGTCGAATTCTGGCTTGCTTCCCCTTCCAAATCAGCTCCCTAAAGAGACTATCAATTCTTTTAAACCACTTCTTGCCTATCCAGACTGGCGAGTTGTGCAGGATGTATAGCAGTTGTGGCATCCAAACCATTTTTATTAAGCTACATCTTCCTGCGGCGGACAAAGGCAAGCGCCTCCAGATTACTATTTTTTGTTTCAGTTTTGTTAAGAGGGGAGCGAGGTTTGTGCTGATATACCGGGTTGGGTCCTTCGTCAGGACTATTCCCAGGTATTTCAAGGCATCCACCATTACCATCTGGGATATATCGCCCGCTATTAACTCGCTGATGGGATCTATCGGCATAAACTCGGACTTCTCCCAGTTTATCTCTAAGCCAGAAAAGTTGCCGAAGTCCTTCACTATCCTCATCGCACTCGGTAACGAGTGTCTCAAGTCCCCCAGGAATAACAAAATGTCGTCCGCATATAGCGCGATTTTTTCCTCGCCCGATTTTCGCAGGAATCCAGTTATCGCTCTACTTTCCCTTATAGAGATGGCCAGGGGTTCCATTGCCAATGCGAACAGCAAAGGAGATAGTGGACACCCCTGCCTAGTCCCCCTTTCCAGCTCAAACCATTCTGAGAGTTCGTTGTTGATTTTTAGTCTTGCCTTAGGGCGGGTGTATAACATTCTAATCCACCTTATAAAAGACGTGCCAAATCCGAATTTTTCCAACACGCGCCATATATAGCCCCACTCCACGCTATCAAAAGCCTTAGATACATCGAGGGTCATTAACGCTCTCGAGCCTGCGTTTTCCGATGGTAATTGTAGATTCAGAAACGCTCTTCTAATGTTCAGGCTCGTAGATCTATTGGCTATAAAGCCCGCCTGGTCTTCGTGTATCAATTTGTGAATAACTCCGTTCAGTCTTACTGCTAGTACCTTGGCAAGAATTTTTACATCAGTACAAAGTAGAGAGATTGGTCTATAGGCAGCTACATCCAGTGGGTCTTTCCCTTCCTTCTGTAGTACCGTAATTGTTGCTTCCAGCATTGAGGCAGGCAGCTGGCCCCCCTCAAGTGACCCCTCCAGGGTTTTTAGTAGTTCAGGGATCAACACTTCACCATACTGCTTATATGTCTCGCTTGGAAGCCCATCGGGTCCGGGTGACTTAAGACATGCCATGCCCGCTACTGCTTGTTGCAGTTCTGCTATCGTTATTGGGGCGTCTAATATGGCGCTTTCTTCCTGCGAAATAGTAGGGATGGTCAGTCCTTCCAAGAAGTCCTCCATCAACGCCTCCTTGCCCCTTTTCTGCGAAGAGTAGAGTTTTTTATAATACCCCCTGAAGGCTTGTACAATTTCTGGGGTGCTTGAGGTTATATCTCCACTCTGTGATCTAATAGCGAGGACCGTGGATGGAGCCGCATTTGATTTTACAAGCATAGCCAATGTTCTTCCTACTCTTTCCCCCTCCACCATGAATTCCTGTCTCTGAAGTAGGCGCCTAGTCTCTGCTTTCTGCATGACCACTAATTTATACTTTTGTTGTTTCTCCTGCCAGGTGCTTTCCAGCTCCGGCGTTGGGTTTCTGATAAAGTTATTTTCGGCCTCGATAGCCTCCCTCAGAGTGCCCTCTTCTTCGCTCCTAGCCTCTTTATTAAATTTAGCCATCTGCTGTATTAGAACCCCTCTAAGAAATGCCTTAAGGGTGTCCCATAGCACAGGGGGGTCCACTGAGCCCTGATTGAACTCCACAAATTTCCTTAGGGTGGAGAGAATTCCATCCGATTTTTTAATTACTTCGAACCAGTGTGGACTCACGCTCCAACTCTTCCTGGGCTTGTACTCTCCTACATTTAATGTAGCCACCGTAAGGGAATGGTCTGAGATGCCTCTTGGCCAATATGCAATTTTTTCAAGCAGCTGAAGTGCCCTGTCATTCCCCAGGATTAAATCAATCCTTGATAGCGTGGAGTGTGACATAGAACAACAGGTGTATTGCAACGCACCTGGGTTTCGCACCCTCCACAAATCTACTAACCCAACTTCTTCCAGGAATAGGCTCAAACGGGTCTTTCCTGATTCCTCTGAAAGTTGTCGTATCGGGAATCTATCCAATTTTCTATCTAGGACCTCGTTAAAGTCCCCGACAACTACTATCGGGCATTCCTTTTTATCCAACAGAAATTTGTGCAATTTAAGCAATACGTCCAAATTAAAAGGGGGAGGGATGTATATGTTTGCCACCACTAACATGACTCCGTCAATGGAACAGAGTAAAAAAATATATCTACCTAGATCGTCTATACTGGTCTGTCTGCAGGAGAATTTTACCCCAGCTTTCACAAAGATACTCACCCCCCTACTAAAAGAGGAGTGATATGCATGAAATTGGTATTGAAATTTTTTCATCTGTAACTGCTGGCTGGTATCTCTAGTTAAGTGAGTTTCCTGCAGACAGACCAGATCTACCCCAGAGCTTTCCAGCACAGAGAACACTGCCAACCTTTTAAGAGAAGAACCCAGGCCCCTAATATTCCAGGATCCTATTTTCAAGGGCCCGACTACCATCTAGGTTCCAAAAGCCTGTCGTGTCATGACAAGAATTACCCCATATGTCCTTATTATTTTTATAAAGTGAAGTTTATGCACCTCTTTACACGAAGAGAGATAAAAGAATAAAAAGGAAATGGAAGAATATATAGAGAGAGAAAGATCTCTCCCAGCGACTACCGTATCAATTCCAAACGTATGCATATTGTAAATTCTAAAATACACGCTTAGTTTAATCAAATCTACCCTGCTTTATTAAAATATACTACAAAAAGTGCCTGCATGTGTAACAATAATCTGTAAGTGGAGGTCCGAAGGCCTCCAGTGTGATTTCTAATGGTGCATGTGTTTGTAACGATAATCTATAAGTGGAGGCCAGAAGGCCTCCAATGTGATTTCTGATGGTGTAAGTGTTTATAACAAGTGATTTTCCCACCCTATTTCCCTTCCCTCCCAAATTCTCCCTCCTTCCCTTCCCGCCCCACCTAATCTCCCCTACCCTCTCACCCCATCCCCCCCCCCCCTTCCCTACCCACCTCTCTAGGTGTAACCCTTGGGGGTTTACCATGACCGCTACCTCTTGCACTAACACCGCCCTTTTACACCAATTCTTCCACTCACTACCCCACACCGCCCTACCCCAAGTCAGCTGTGTGCACCCATCCTGTCCCGTCCTTCGTAACAAGAAACCGTTAACGGGTAACCGGGAAATGAGAGAAAAAAAAAAAAAAAAAAAAAAAAAAAAAAAAAAAAAAAATAGGACAAATCAAAGTAACAAATATAAATCTGCAGCCTTTATATCTCCCAGTACCCTGCCATATCATCCTATCATCACCCCGGTCTGTTATGTATTCCCCCGCTCTCTACGTGAGGTTCATAATTTTTCCTCTGTTGTCTTCCAGCCACTTCTCAGCTTCAACAGGGGCATTAAAAAACAGAGTTTCCCCCAGGGCCACAATCCGCAACCTCGCTGGGTAAAGAAGAGCATAGGGCAGCTTAAATTTTTGTAGGCTGCGTTTTACCTGGGTGAACTCTGCTCTACGCTTCTGCAGGTCCGGAGAAAAGTCGGAGTAGAATGATATTTTTGCCCCATTAAAGAAGACCTCCCCTACTTCCCTAATCTTCCGCAGCAGGGTCACTTTATCCTGGTAATTAAGAAATCTCAGGAGGAGAGGTCTCGGGTGGCCCCCCTCTTGTGGTGCCCTGAGAGGGATCCTATGAGCTCTTATGATGGAGAACGAAGCCGAGAACAGATCTTTCCCGATTAGCTCCCCTAGCCATTTTTCTAGAAATGCTATTGGATTGGCGCCCTCACTCCTTTCAGGTAGACCTATCAACCTCACATTATCTCTTCTACTCCTGTTCTCCATCTCATCCATTTTAGAGGCCTGTTTAGATAACTGTTCCCTCAGCCATTTTAATTCTTTAATTATTGGGTGCACATTGTCTTCTAGCCCGCTAACCCTTTCTTCCAGGGCGGTTGTTCTCTCTGCCGTCTTCTGTAGCTCTTGTCTAACCGTTAAAAGATCCGCTTTGAGACCTTTCATCTGTTCACAGAGATCTTTGAGCGAGCTATTACACACCCCTACAGCCATAAATACATCCATTAAGGTTGGTTCTCTATTCAGGGGCAGATTCGGATCGTTCATTGACTCCGGACTCACATTCGTGTTAAGATCACTTATCTCTGGCCCTTTATTACATGTTATTTTGGAAGACTGGGTTGCCAACACGCCCCCTAGGGAGTGTGAATGTGGCTGGCCCTGGCTTTTCCTGTCCGATGTCCCCCCTTGTTGACTCTTTTGCTGCATCCCCTTTTTGGGGGGGGTCAGAGCGGTGGCATGAGCATATTGCTCCAGTTTTGCTGCTGCTGCTGCTGCCGCAGCATGCTGGGGATTTTTCTCTTTAGAGGAGCGTAGATTCTGCATCATTCACTCCTGTTGGTATACAAATAATTTAACAGCAAAAATTTGACGGGGTCTCACTACCCTTATCTACCCGCTGAGCAGTATAACCACCTTGTTACTTTGAAAGTAGGGTGTGTGTGGCGGGTGTATGGAGGGGGGGGAGGGCACCCCGACACGGGGGGTGAATTTCACACCGGGGGAAACTACAATACCTTCAGGGGTCGAGGTAGGTTAGCTCCCCTCTCCCAAGAGCGTCTCAGCTACAGCAATACTTAATGCGACCTCCCTCCCTCACCGCAGTCTTGCACAGCTGGTTAAATGCCGCTAAGGCAGTCGCCAGCAGACTACGGCTAGTTAGGTATGTACGCAGGTATGCGTATAGTCGCTGAGGAGCCAGGGGCTTTTTAATTGACTTATAGTTTATAATGGTCCCACCTAGATATAGGGGGGTTGATATAATCTTAGTAGCGAGGGGACCCCCCCGCTGCTTATCTTCCCCTACCCGTATCAACAACTCACCCAAAAAAAAAAAGGACAAAAAGGAAATATATTTTGCCTCTTATATTATTTCACTCTATTCACACATTTAGTACCACCAAACAGCAGGTGAACAGCAGGTGAAGCAAACTGCTGACACATAGTTATATAGTTATATTACTGTGCAGGTGTCTAGTTACCAGGGTCTACCAGGGGGCTACCTGGGATTATTTCTAAAACAGAGGTTCTCACATATATTTTACACCAGAATTCCGTTTACCATGTAGCATATAAAAAGCAATACAATACCAGTTCCAGCCGACTTTTACTCCATGCCTGGCATGAGGGTACAGCAGTGAAAACGAAAGTGAAAGCTGCTGCAGCGTGCATGGGATAACATCCCCCCCTGAAAATTCCTCAGCCCTCACCAGTCATCCGGAGATCAAAAGAAAAATAAGAGGGCTCTTAGCTGAGGAGCAGAGGTGACAGTACGGCACCGAGCTCATGGACACAGACATCCATTGAGGGGTCAGGGCCGTCCGAAGCGCTGTTCCTGTGGCCGGGGAGAGCAATGAGAACGGGGGTGGGACGGAGCACACAGCGTCCCTGCTCTCACTCACTCACTCCATACAGCCACTCAGCAGACACCCACCCTTCCGGTCACGCCCCCTTTCCCTCGCAGGGTTCCCCCTTACATCTGAGTCCACAGGGTTCCCCCTACATCTGAGTCCACAGGGTTCCCTCTTTCATCTGAGTCCGCAGGGTTCCCCATTACATCTGAGTCCGCAGGGTTCCCCCTTACATCTGAGTCCACAGGGTTCCCCCTACATCTGAGTCCACAGGGTTCCCTCTTTCATCTGAGTCCGCAGGGTCCCCCCTTACATCTGAGTCCGCAGGGTTCCCCCTTACATCTGAGTCCGCAGGGTTCCCCCTTACATCTGAGTCCACAGGGTTCCCCCTACATCTGAGTCCACAGGGTTCCCTCTTTCATCTGAGTCCGCAGGGTCCCCCCTTACATCTGAGTCCGCAGGGTTCCCCCTTACATCTGAGTCCGCAGGGTTCCCCCTTACATCTGAGTCCTCAGGGTTCCCCCTTACTTTTCAGTTCGAAGAATTACCCCCATTTTTTTTTCTGGAAAGAACTAAATGTCCCAAACAGGGTGGGGGGTGGGCGGGAACCAAGAAAAAGATGGGGCTTACTGAAGAGCAATACACATAGTAGATTTATATTCAAAAATTTATTGAAGCGGTACAAAGATAAAACACATGGATAAAAGAGTATAAACCATTGACTGAACTACCCTTGGTACAAATTGCCGACTGGTCTGAAAGGGTCAGTCGGTACAACCCCAGACTGGGGGACAAAACAACACATAACAAAAATGACAGACAACGACGTCCGGACGCAGAGGAAATTGATGTCTGCCCAGCCAACCACCAATGGGGGTATCCAGCTATTGCTGAGTGTGGCAATTAGGCTGACATCAACCCCCCCGGGGAGGGGCTCGAGCCAACAGAGGGAAGGAGGGGGCAAGGGGAGGAAAAGGGATAGGGGCACTAGTGATCCTGGATGGACTGTGCTGGGAATGTAGTCCCGTATGTTGTCTGTTAAAGGCGCTGAGCAAGTTGGAACAACCAATCATGCGTTGGCGATGACAGAGTCTCTAGGTACATGTAATTTACTGTAGTACATTACCACTTCCGGGTCGCAGGTGAGCACCATCACACACTTGGAGGCGGTGCGTATTATCCACTATGTTCTGCTCCCACTGGGTACTCGTGACATCAGTGTACTGTCACTAAAAGGTGGGCTGTGCTGACAGACAGGTGTGAGTCTATAGGCGTGCGCCTGGAAATCCTCCCTTGTGGTAGCCTTGACCTACAGGTTGTATTCCATCCCTTGGTGTGCGGGCCCGCAAACCTCCATGGGGATAACACCATAGCGTGATGTCCGGACGGAACTGACATCAACGCGTTTCACATTAAAAGGGTGTGTAGCTTCACCCATTTTTTTTTTTCTCCTGCTATCAATGGCCAACACGGTACAACACTTCATCCATGTCTTTGGTGATCTCTGATCTCCTTATCAACTGTTTCTTACATGATGAAGATCAGCCATGGAGTATATCTGAGGTGTATATCAGGGTGTGCTTCTTCCCCACATGTCCAGCAACATTCATATACAAGACATTTCCCACACTCACTAATACACCTCGAGGGTTGTGTGGGACCCCTGATGTACAGGAAGACAGGACTTCAGTGAGGAACAATTCCCTCAGTCAGGACAGGAAAGTGGCTTCTCCTGCATGTGGTATCTCTGATGTCTAAAAAGATGGGAAAATATTTCCCGCAATTAGGACAGGAATACGGCTTCTCCCCCGTGTGAGATCTCTGGTGTTCAGAAAGATTGGACTTCTTTGAAAAACATTTCCCACACTCAAAGGGTTGTGTGGGACCCCCTGATGTATGGGAAGACAGGACTTCAGTGAGGAACAATTCCCTCAGTCAGACCAGGAAAGTTCATTCTCCTCTGTGTTCAATCTCAGATGACTATAAACAGAAGACTTCTGGGGGTTACACCTCCTCCAATCAGAAGAGAAAAGTGGACCTACCTCCGTTTGCAATCTCACATGTGAGTCAAGATCCGACTTAGTTTGAAAACATTTCTCGCACTTAGGACAGGAATATGGCTTCTCAGCCATGTGCAATCTCTGATGATCGGAAAGAGAGCCCTTCTGTGAAAAACATCGCCCGCATTCAGGACAGGAATACGGCTTCTCCCCCGTGTGAGTTCTCTGATGTAAAACAAATTGTGATTTTAGTGTAAAACATTTCCCGCACTCAGCACAGGGAAACGGCTTCTCCCCCGTGTGCAGTCTCTGATGCAAGGTAAGGTTGGACTTCTGTGAAAAACATTTCCCGCACTCAGGACAAGAATACGGCTTCTCACCCGTGTGAGTTCTTTTATGTGCATCAAAATTGTTTTTCAAGCTAAAACATTTCCCGCACTCAGGACAGCAATATGGCTTCTCACCTGTGTGAGACCTTTTATGTTCAATCATTCTGTATTTAGTGTGGAAACGCTTCCCGCACTCAGGACAGGAATATGGCTTTTCTCCAGTATGAGTATTTCTATGAACAGTAAGACTGTGATTAAAACTAAAACACTTCCCGCACTCAGGGCAGGAATATCGTTTCTCCCCTGTGTGCGATCTCTGATGCATGGAAAGGTTGGACTTATATGAAAAACATTTCCCGCACTCAGCGCAGGAATATGGCTTCTCCCCCGTGTGAGATCTCTGATGTTGGGAAAGTTGGGACTTTACTGAAAAACATTTCCCGCACTCAGGGCAGGAATACGGCTTCTCACCTGTGTGAGATCTCTGATGATAGGAAAGATGGGTTTTCTTTAAGAAACTTTTCCCGCACTCAGGACAGGAATATGGCTTCTCATCTGTGTGATATCGTTTATGAACATTAAAACTGAATCTAGTACGGAAACGCATCCCGCACTCAGTACAGGAAAACCTCTTATTCGTTGGAAGGACGGCACCGTCCCGCACAGTCTGAGGTTCCTCAGGATAAGAGGAATACGATGGTCCGGCACCGTCCCTCACAGTCTGAGGTTCCTCAGGATAAGAGGAATACGATGGTCCGGCACCGTCCCGCACAGTCTGAGGTTCCTCAGGATAAGAGGAATACGATGGTCCGGCACCGTCCCGCACAGTCTGAGGTTCCTCAGGATAAGAGGAATACGATGGTCCGGCACCAACCCGCACAGTCTGAGGTTCCTCAGGATAAGAGGAATACGATGGTCCGGCACCGTCCCGCACAGTCTGAGATTCCTCAGGATAAGAGGAATACGATGGTCCGGCACCGTCCCGCACAGTCTGAGGTTCCTCAGGATAAGAGGAATACGATGGTCCGGCACCGTCCCGCACAGTCTGAGGTTCCTCAGGATAAGAGGAATACGATGGTCCGGCACCGTCCCGCACAGTCTGAGGTTCCTCAGGATAAGAGGAATACGATGGTCCATCTACACTATGTGGTGCCGGATGGACATTTGAGGTAGTCGGGTTTTCTCCTGGACTATACTGTGTGATGTCCTCATCTTCTACTTTACAGTCTGGAGACAAAGTGAGACAATCCTCTGAGGTTTTCCTCATCTCCCGTCCATCTACTAAAATAGAAATACAAAGATTATTACTAGACATGAGCAGATTGGTTCCCCTAAACCAGGACTCCGCCCACATCAGGCAGCTTTGTCTCTGAGGATCTTACAATTCCCCCCTCAAGGTAACTAGTAAATGGGTCCTCTGATCTCCTACCAGTTCATTTCTTTATTCATGGACCTTAGTCAGAGAGAGAGGAAACAACGAGAACTGTCTTTTATAGGAGTGACAGTGATGAGGGGATTATAGGACGAGTGTCCCCACCCCCTCTATCACTCATTGCCATCTTCCCAACACAAGAAGTCCTGCACTTCCTTATTTAGTCCATGATTTAGTCATGAATAACAGCGGGGCTGAGCCCCACCAGAGGTCAGAGAGTGAGGATGGGGGAGAACAACCAAGATGAAGACTGGACTGATCCTGAAGACCACCATCATTGGGTTATTGACTCCTCCCTCATTATCACTTTCTGTTTAAGGTTCCAAAGTTGGAGGATGTTATCACATTATTATCAACATGTAAAAGTCTGTGCTCCAATCACATGATCAGATATAAAATGTCCAGCTGGTAGGAAATGGGTGTAACAAATGAGAATACATATTATGTGTATATATAGCAGAGTTCCGAGATCAGGCCTTTTTAATGTACAACATATTGTATAAGGTACAATAGTTGGGACTATATAGTATCAGAATTATGTAATGTACAAAATAGAGTATATAGTGCAGGGGTCAGGAGTATGTAATGTACAATACAAATTATCTTTTAAAAGAGTCAGGACTCATAATATTGGTGTTCAGTAATCAGTGGTGGCTTAAATATTTACTTAACTGAGACAAGTTGCAGAGGTCCCACACCGCTGCCTCCCATCTCCTGAGACTGCACTCAGTGACTTGGGTCTGAGACTATACAGACATATCCCTCCACCCGGCACAGGCAGCAAATAACAGAACAAGTAACCCCAGGAGAATTACTCAGAGATCTTGCTAGAAACATGCATGGGGCAGAAGACCCAAGGTACATACCCTGGATCCCAAGGCTGAGCACCACCTATGGTGAAAATCTAAATTTTGCTGCCAGCTAAACCCCAGAATCTCCATAAATCCAGTCTAGATATATAAATTGTGTCTGCAGCACAGAGAAGGAAGATTATCCGAGAGAAATACAGGAATACAGGACGGGGAACACAGCTCAGGAAAGTGACCAGGGGATTACAGGCTGATATCACCCCGCCCTACTCTGGACCAATCAGTGAGCAGTATGGGTGGAGGAATGTATTTAGTGTTAATGACCCACCTGTGCTGATCTCTGTAGGAGTGTCCTCCTCTATAAATGCCCCCGTTATTCCATCCTCCTCCATAGACTGCTGATCATCCCTCACATACTTCTCTTCTTCTTCTGATTTAACCTCAAATTCGATATCAATTGGATCTCCACTCTAAACCAAGAGAATGAGAGAGAATATCATCTGTAAAATATAAACGTTATTATTGTGACATCATATAAGAAATCCACACATCGTCTCCATGAGTCTGTGTTTTATAAACTCCGTCACACCAACCTTGTAACATTGAGGGATGGTGTGATCTTCCTGTGTGGAATCCCGGGAATACAGAGGACGGGGAGAACTCTCTGGTGGGTTCCTATAGATGGATGATTCATCATCCTCCTCCTTTATCTCTTCTTTAACCTCAACTTTAGGATCTCTCAGGCTTCCACTCTGAATATATAATAAAAATGACATCAATGGTAACAATGCAGATAATGTACAGATCCTAATGATACTATCAGTGATTGTTCCTCATCTACCTGATGATGGTGAGGGATGGTGTGACCTTCCTGTGTGGAATCCCGGGAATACAGAGGACGGGGACATCTCTCTGGTGGGTTCCTGGTATTAGGTGGATCCATCATATCCTTGTGTCCTTCTGGAACCTCCTCCATCACACCATACTCTTCATCCTCCTCTTTAAATTCTTCTTTAATATCAATATTATTATCCCCAAGGATTCCACTCTAAATATATAATAAGATATTCATTGTCAAAAACATGCTTGTCTATAAATCATAACTACCAATAATTGTCAATCATCTACCTGATGATGGTGAGGGATGGTGTGATCTTCCTGTGTAGAATCCCGGGAATACAGAGGACAGGGACATCTCTCTGGTGGGTTCCCATTACTGGATCTATCTGTAGGAAACACACACACTGACTGAATACATTGTTTCTATGTGTTTATCAGATGATGGGGGATCTAGGTGGAGCCTCCGTACTGCTCTCTCCTTTACAATAAAGTCTCCTCTTACCCGGTGATGTGAGGGGCGGCTGATTGTCCATCATGACGTCCTTCCGAGCACCGCTCACGTCTCCTCGATGATCTCTCTGGTGACTTCTAGAATCTTCTTTTTATTTCTCTATTCTATCAGGGAGAGAGGTGGAGGCAATGTGATGGTCAGATGATCTCCAGACTTCACATGAGGAAAACTCTAGATTTGAACACAAATAGTAAAATCAAATGACATTCCCAGAATCCTCCTCACCTCACTGGTCAGGTCTCCATTTTATCAAAACCCCACTGGGATATAATTTACACACACAGGACCCAGGACCCCCCCCCCACACACACACACACACACACACACACACACCTTCCATAGGTTAGAAGCTTCTCACAAGGAAGTCTGGAGTCATTACATACAATGAAGGAGCAACAGTCTTTGCTTGTGAGAGGGACATTGGGTGGAGGAGCTGTGGTGTCAGTGTGATGTCATAGGATTTTCTGACTCTGGAGGGACATTGGGAGGTGGAGTTCTAAGGCAGTGTGATGTCATAGGATTCTCTGACTCTGGATGAAGAGACATTGGGAGGAGGAGCAGTTGGGTTAGTGTGATGTCATAGGATTCTCTGATCCTGATTGGAGGGACATTGGGAGGTGGAGTTCCAAGGCAGTGTGATGTCATAGGATTCTCTGAATCTGGATGAGGAGACATTGGGAGGAGGAGCAGTTGGGTTAGTGTGATGTCATAGGATTCTCTGATCCTGATTGGAGGGGCATTGGAAGGAGGAGCTGTGGAGGTCAGTGTGATGTCATAGGATTCTCTGACTCTGATTGGAGAGACATGGGAGGGGCGCTCTGTGGGGTTTCTGTACACTGTGGGGTTCAGCTTCAAGTGGAGAGCTCACAGAGGGGTAATCCAAGCCGCATGTAAGGTTTAAGGGCTTCCTGCCCATGTTTATTGGTCAGCGTGTACAGAAAACAGCAAAAGGATTTCTGCGCAGGGGTAAGAAACACAGTCCCAAAACAAAAGTCCAGCAAAAAATTATTAAGCCTCCTGGCTTGTAAATGGACCTCAGTGGGTCTCTTTCAGTCCTGAAGACATGTTACCTCACAGCCTGCTGGTCTCCTTTCTCACCACCAACAGATTAACCCTGAGAAGACAAATTATGCCCCATTGGTGGGGGGGGGGGGAGCAACGTGTGGCCAGTTCTTAACGCTCTGCTCCAAACCTTTGCTGACCTATTGTACTCTCGACTCTATGCTTCCTGGGCTTGCTGCTTGTGTTTTTCGGAGGGGCATCACCGAGCTAATTCTGTCCTGCATGGCCGAAATATGTTCTATGACACACCCCGGGAAGGGAGTAGTCTCAGTCTCCCAGGTCTCTTTGGCAATATCTAGCAACCCTCGGGGATTCCACCAATGCAAAGGGTGAGAACCCCGTGGAAGACGGTGGGACCTCTCTAATTGCAAACAACATATATGGCAGTAGACCATCCCAGTCTCTCTCATCTTTAGCATACTCTTGAGGATTTTGTTAAACCGTTCTACTAAACCATCTATCTGAGGGTCGTAAACCAAAGTATGCAAGTGCCTAATATTGAACAATTTACACAACTATTTCATTATATTCAACATAAAAGGAGTCCATTGGTTGGTTAGAATCTCTTTTGGGATGCCAGAACGGGTAAACATATAGAACAACGCATTGTGATCTTCTTAGAAGAAGTTTTTCTTAAAGGAACAGCCTCAGGATACCCAGTGGCATAGTGCATGACCCCCCTAAAAAATCCCCCATCCCCCACCACTAATAAAAGTTGTATAATCCGTTAGTATAGACTGAGAAGGTGATTGGTGGGAAAGGTGACACATCTCTAAAATGAAGAGAATGTTCCGACCCTGTAAGTGGGGAAATGTTCTGACCCTGAGGGGGTTAATCTAGGTTTCCACACTATATATGTGTGTATCATCATCTGCTGGAGATAAAAGACATCACAGTGACTATGGAGGAAGAGGACGGACATGACGGGGGGGGTTATTGGGTTTAAATAGAAAATAAGATCTTATTACCTTCTCTGCTGCCAATTTCAGCAATGTCTCCTCTCTACTTCCTCCCAACTCAGCTCTCCCCCGGAACTTCCTATTTATACCTTACATCACTTCCTGTCTGTAGTCGACATCACTTCCTGTCTTCCATAGAGACTTCCTGTCTGGGTGGAAATTAGATCACCATCTTGTGGAGCTCAGAGGAACAGCAGCCTCGAGAACCATCTCGTAGTGTGAACACGGCCTTGTGTCGTGTGTGTATATGTACTGTTTACTGAGGCGGCTCTTTAATTAGATGGCCACATAAGGCCTCGCATTTACAGGGGCCTCGCGGCCACCTAATTTGCCTGTGATCGGGCACGCGGTCTTGGCATGGCGGCCTGAGGACGCTTAGTTTCAGAGCTCCTGGCCAGAGGTTCACTTGCAGCTTACCACACATTGCTGGTACCTACCGGTACCTCAGTTGTACAGTGTCAGGTACGGTGTCATCTCTGGTTTCACCTGCTGATGGCACCAAAAGGGTGTAATTCCAGCGGCCACCAGCGGGTGGACTTCAGACCTGCCATCAGCACACCTGTCATTGGTCTGCTGGACTATATAGACCCTCCCTGAACTAAGCCTTGTTGCTTCAGAATTCCTCTGCTAAGCCCTTGTCCCTGCCAGTACCTGCTCTTGTTCCAGCCTGTTCCTGTTTGTTCCTGGACCCCGTTTGTGTATCCTGTCCTTGAGTCCTGTTTCCTGTTCCCTGCTCCTTGGTCTGCTTCAGTATTCCTGGTTCCTGTTCCCTTGTCGCTTTTGCCCATGCCTTATTTTTATTCCATGTTTGTTTCCTTGCTCGTGTATAATATTAGTTAGATAGATAGGTGGGTTTGCTGTGTTTTCACCATTTACTTGTTTTTGGTTGCTGTCTTGTTTTCACGTGTATCTTTATCATTAATGATAAACATACTTTTTTTATTTAATTACTCGTTTGTCCCTGATTCCTTGGTGCAGCCGAGCGATCTGATCACCTGCATTGGATGTTGTGTATAACATCCCCCTGACAGAATTCTGAAGCCATACAATCAGATCGGTTGCACCTGGGAATCGGGGCCTGAGCTCCAGCTATTGTTGAAAGATGGATTTTGAAAGTATTTTGTATTTATCGCTCCTGGCAACGGGTGACAGAGACTTTTGTTATCAGACATTGGCTGAATACACTAGGGAACAGTTGTTAGAAGGCATCTGCCTAGCTCATGTTTTTATTGAGCAAGGCAGTTTTTTGTTTGAAGATGTGCAACCATTAATTCAGATCTGTACTGAGTTGGCCCAGTCTGATGTCGCTGAGGGAGGTGATGACTATACAACCCCTTTTAGTGCAGCTCAGGTAGAATCTTTAGTTTGGCTGTTGGAGGATGACTCAGCATTTTTTTTTTAACAATATTCAGCTTGTCCTCAGCAGGTGCTTGCAAAATGCATTGAATCAGTGCAGTCTCTGGTCAGACAAGCGAAGTGCAAACCTGATTCAGTGCAATCATTAATACAGGCCTGGTCAAGTCTGTTGCACTCAGCCTCTGTTAGCTCCCAATATACCTTTCTACCAATGAAATACCAGTACCCTGTTTCCTCCTGCTGCACCTACCCTGCCTTTAACCCCCTGCTGCTTCTCAGCTGCCTCCATCAGCTTCACTAAATCTCCCTTCAAAACCTACTCCCTCTCTTTTGCCATCCTTTCACTCTTCGCTTCTACCAGCTGCATTCACTACCTACAGCCCTGTACCCACTTATAGATCCCCAGTGGCTAAAACCAAAAAGAAGCGGAAGTTTTTTCCAACCCATACCATCATGCCAGTATCCAATCTTGCCTCCCCACCAGCTGATCTGTTCCAGCCTGATGTGTTCCTGTATGCCGCCCAGCCTGATGTTCCGATGCCTGCTATTGTGCCAGTACCTGCTGTTCTGCCTGTTGTGCCAGCACCTGCTGTTCGGCCTGATGTGCCAGCGCCTGTGCCTGCTACCCAGTCTGAAGTTCCATTACCGGCTGCCCGGTTTGAAGTTCTAGTACCTGCTATCCAGTCCAATACACCTGCTGTTCAGCCTGTTGTGCCAGTGTCTCTGCCCGTTGTCCAGTCTAACATCCCAGTGTCAATGTTCCAGTCTGATGTGCCTGCTGCCCAGTCTGAAGTTCCAGTACCGAATGCCCGGTTTGAAGTTCTAGTACCTGCTATCCAGTCCGATGTACCTGCTGTTTAGCCTGTTGTGCCAGTACCTGCTGTTCTGTCTGATGTGCCAGCGCCTGTGCCCACTGCCCAGCCTGAAAGTCCAGTACCGGCTGCCCGGTTTGAAGTTCCAGTACCTGCTATCCAGTCTGATGCACCTGCTGTTCAGCCTGTTGTGCCAGCACCTGCTATTCTTCCTGATGTGCCTGTGCCTGCTGCCCAGTCTGAAGTTCCAGTACCAGCTGCCCGGTTTGAAGTTCCAGTACCTGCTATCCAGTCCGATGCACCTGCTGTTCAGCCTGTTGTGCCAGCACCTGCTGTTCTGCCTAATGTGCCAGCGCCTGTGCCTGCTGCCCAGTCTGAAGTTCCAGTACCAGCTGCCCGGTTTGAAGTTCCAGTACCTGCTATCCAGTCCAATGCACCTGCTGTTCTGCCTGATGTGCCTGTGCCTACTGCCCAGTCTGAAGTTCCAGTACCGGCTGCCCAGTTTGAAGTTCCAGTACCTGCTATCCAGTCTGATGCACCTGCTGTTCTGCCTGATGTGCCAGCGCCTGTCCCCACTGCCCAGTCTCAAGTTCCATTTCTGGATGCCAGGTTTGAAGTTCCAGTGCCTGCTATCCAGTCCGATGCACCTGCTGTTCTGCCTGATGTGTCAGCGCCTGTGCCTGCTGCCCAGTCTGAAGTTCCAGTACCAGCTGCCCGGTTTGAAGTTCCAGTACCTGCTATCCAGTCCAAGGAACCTGCTGTTCAGCCTGTTGTGCCAGCACCTGCTGTTTTGCCTGATGTGCCAGCGCCTGTGCCTGCTGCCCAGTCTGAAGTTCCAGTACAGGCTACCCGGTTAGAAGTTCCAGTACCTGCTATCCAGTCCGATGTACCTGCTGTTCAGCCTGTGGTGCCAGCACCTGCTGTTCTGCCTGATGTGCCAGCGCCTGTGCCTACTGCCCAGTCTGAAGTTCCAGTACCTGCTGCCTGGTCTGATGTCCCGGAGCCCATTCTCCAGTCTGATGTGCCCGCTGCCCAGCCTGATGTGTTCCTGCCTGCTGCCCAGCCTAAAGTGTTCCTGTCCGCTGCCCAGCCTGATGTGTTCCTGTCCGCTGCCCAGCCTGATGTGTTCCTGCCCGCTGCCCAGCTTGATGTGTTCCTGCCCGCTGCCCAGTCTGATGTGTTCCTGCCCGCTGCCCAGCCTGATGTGTTCCTGTCCGCTGCCCAGCCTGATGTGTTCCTGTCCGCTGCCCATCCTGATGTGTTCCTGTCTGCTGCCCAGCCTGGTGTGCCTTTGCCTGCTGCCCAGCTTGGTGTGCCTGTGCCTGCTGCCCAGCTTGATGTGGATGTGCCACTGCCCAGCTTGATGTACCTCTGCTTTCTGCTCAGCCTGATGACATGGTGCCTGTTAAAACTGTTCCTGACTGATGCCCATCTTGCTGCTGTGTCAATCCTGTCCGCTGCCCAGCCTGATGTGTTCCTGTCCGCTGTCCAGCCTGATGTGTTCCTGTCCGCTGCCCAGCCTGATGTGTTCCTGTCCGCTGCCCTGACTGGGGTGGTGCCTTTACCTGCTGCCCAGCTTGGTGTGCCCTTGCCTGCTGCCCAGCTTGGTGTGCCCTTGCCTGCTGCTCAGCTCGGTGTGCCCTTGCCTGCTGCTCAGCTCGGTGTGCCTTTGCCTTCTGCCCAGCTCGATGTGGATGTGCCACTGCCCAGCTTGATGTACCTCTGCTTTCTGCTCAGCCTGATGGCATGGTGCCTGCTAAAACTGTTCCTGACTGATGCCCATCTTGCCGCTGTATCAATCCTGTCTGTCGCCCGGCCTGAATGTAATGCTCCTGTGTGGTCTGCCTCCAATGGTTTCTTGCCCGTTACCCTGCTAATTTTCATCTCCGGATCCAAACTTCCTGACTGGGGTGGTGGGGTGCATGTCCTATTTTCAGACTGTGATGGCACGTCCCCCAGTGAGCTAAAAGACTCTGGCCTTGGAAGTGCGAAGAAGTCCGCAGACTCAGTAAGGAAACATTTTAGGGTGTTTCTGCACCCACTCGAACTGTCGTACCCAGGGCTAAATGGAGCGTCCGGAGGCCACTCCTTTAGGAGGGGAAACTGTCAGGGACGGTGTCATCTCTGGTTTCACCTGCTGATGGCGCTATTACATTCAGCACCAAAAGGGTGTAATTCCAGCAGCCACCAGCGGGTGTCTCCCTGCCTGGACTTCAGACCTGCCATCAGCACACCTGTCATGGGTCTGCTGGACTATATAGACCCTCCCTGAACTAAGCCTCGTTGCTTCAGAATTCCTCTGCTAAGCCCTTGTCCCTGCCAGTACCTGCTCTTGTTCCAGCCTGTTCCTGAACCCCATTTGTGTATCCTGTCCTTGAGCCCTGTTTCCTCTTCATTGCTCCTTGGTCTGCTTCAGTATTCCTGGTTTCTGTTCCCCTTGTCGCTTTTGCCCATGCCTTATTTTTATTTCATGTTTGTTTCCTTGCTCGTGTATTATATTAGTTAGATAGATAGTTAGGTGGGTTTTTGGGGTTTGCTGTGTTTTCACCATTTACTTGTTTTTGGTTGCTGTCTTGTTTTCACGTGTGTCTTTATCATTAATAATAAACATACTTTTTTTTTATTTATTTACTCGTTTGTCCCTGATTCCTTGGTGAAGCCGAGCGATCTGATCACCTGCCTTGGATGTTGTGTATAACATACCCTGACTCACAGGAAACCACACCGGTTTCAGCATGGATTGCTTCCTGAAGCTGCAACAACCCGTGGTATCTACTCACTCTCTTTCTCCCTCCTCACCCCTCTCTATCACCACCCCTCTGTCTATCTCTCCCCCCCCTTCTCTCTCTCTCCAGCCTCCTCTCAAACATCAGCCCCCCTCTATCTCCCACTCCCATCTCTATCACCACCCCTCTGTCTCTCTCTCTCTCACCACCCCTTCTCTCTCTCCCCCTTTCCCTCTCTCTCCCTCCCCCTTCCTCTCCCACTCCCTCCAGCCTCCTCTCTCCCCCTCCCCCTTTCCCACTCTCTCCCTTCCCTCTAGCCTCCTCTTTCCCCCCCTCTGTCTCTCACCACCCCTTCTCTCTCTCCCCCTTTCCCCCATCCCCCTGTGTCTCTCTCACACCCCTTTGCATTCTCCCCCTTTCCCTCTCTCTCCCACTCCCTCCATCCTCCTCTCCCCCCTCTCTTTCTCTCCCTCTATCATCCCCCATCTTTCCATCACCACCCCCTTTTCTCTAACCCCTTCTCCCTCCACCTTTCCCTCTCTCTCCCACTCCCTCCAGCCTCCTCTCAACCCTAATGCCTCCCTCCTCCCTCACCCCCATCTCTATCACCACCCCTCTGTCTCTCTCTCTCCCCCTTTACCTCTCCCACTCCCTGCAGCCTCCTCTCTCCCCTCCACCTTTCCCTCTCTCTCCCTTCCATTCTGCCTCCTCTTTCCCCCCTCTCTCACCCCGTCTCTAACACCACCCCTCTGTCTCTCTCACCACCCCTTCTCTCTCTCCCCCATCTCCCTCCCACTCCCTCCGTCCTCCTCTCCCCCTTTTTTTCCCTCCTCTCTCTCTCACCCCCCATCTCTTTCACCACCCCTGTGTCTCTCTCTCACCACCCCTTCTCTTTCTCCCCCTTTCCCTCTCTCTCTCCCACTCCCTCCATCCTCCTCTCCCCCCTTTATCATCCCCCATCTTTCTATCACCACCCCTCTCTCTCACTATCACCTTTTCTCTAACCCCTTCTCCCTCCCTCCCCGTCTCCTCTCCTCACTCCCACCCTCTCTTTCCCTTCCCCTCCTTCCTCTCTCTCTCCCTCCCCCTCTCCGCTGTGCTAGGATCCCCCCACTCTCCTTTCTCTGTGGATGTAGAATAACTCAGTGACATCCCCTGGCCATTCTCCCAAGGCAATGGGGGTAATTCCTAGATGGGTTGTCACCTTACTGGGTCCCAGATGTTGTATTGGCTGCATATGTCTGATGGGTGGGGAGGGTGCTCTGGAAGTGGTGCTGATCACCTATGTTCTAGATCTGTTGCACCTTTCTGCCACCATTTTTCTTGCTTGAAATTTTTTTGCCCATTATGGGCGTGAGTGGGGCCTCAAGTCTAAGTTATGCCTAAGGCCTCACAAAGCCTAGAGCTGCCTCTGATTGTATATCATTATAGATGGTGTCATCTCCTTGATCACTGGAAATGGCACCAGTGGGCTACAGTAATGGGGCATATGGGCTGACTTTTGACACTCAGGGCAAGACTCACAATAGTTTTTCACATCTGTAAATATCCCAGGCCAAAAAAAGCACTGTAAAATATGTTCCTTGGTCATTTCATATGCCAGGTGACCCTCCCAGGAGATGTGTATGGGCCACGTTCAACACTGTCCTCCTATAGGGGCAGGGCACCATGAGTTGTTCCACAATGCCAACCAAAATTTTGTCAACCCATTACAACATGTCATAGTTAACTGCCATATGAGGGAACACATTCTCCGACCCCGGAGCTACCAGGGTCCCATTGTTTACCTTCACATTTTTCTGGGCTCGTTCAAGAGTAGGGTCCTGTAACTGGACGGTCCCAAAGTTGTCCCGGGAGACTCTAGCTCCGGTACACCGGGGACAGTTCCGGTTCACCCGCACAGATTGCTAGGGGAAAATACACATTTTCATCAGGGGTCACCCCTACAGCATTTTCATCAACCTTTGGTTCAAAGGGGTTGGCTCAGGAGTCTTATCCTTCCTACTGCAGAGTGCCTGGAACAGTGGAAAGTCTCTCCCAAATATTACACTGTGCAATAGAATAGGGGACACAGCCACTTCATGGCAAACTGACCCTGAGTTGGTTTCAAAGGTCACCAGAGCACCACATACCACTCCTACCTGACACTGGGTCAACTGTTCAGGGTCCAAAAGTTAGGTATGAACCAGAGTAACCAGGCTTCCAGAATCCAGAAAGGCACGTATGCTTTTTCCCCTTATTTTTACAATAGAGTTTGGCATGATCTGCAACTAGGCCTTGCCGAGCAAACAGGGAAATGCGCTGGACTACGTCACACTCTATTGGCCTCCTTGGAGTAGGTTTATAGTTTTTCCTGATACAGACACTGAGGAGTAACCCCCCCCCACACTCCAAGGGACACTTGGGTAGCAATGAGACCCCATCCCACTGCACCGCCAACATTGGGGATTCCCACGGGTATTAACGCGGAGCTCCACCCAAAAGGGGAAGTTTCCCTTTAAACACTCCCCCCCCCTCTTATGCCACATTTGGCATGTAATTTTTTTTGGGGGGAGTTACTTCTGAGTCTACAGGGTTCCCCCATTACATCTGAGTCCACAGGGTTCCCCCTACATCTGAGTCTGCAGGGTTCCCCATTACATCTGAGTCTGCAGGGTTCCCCATTACATCTGAGTCCACAGGGTTCCCCCTACATCTGAGTCTGCAGGGTTCCCCCTTACATCGGAGTCCGCAGGGTTCCCCCTTACATCGGAGTCCGCAGGGTTCCCCCTTACATCGGAGTCCGCAGGGTTCCCCCTTACATCGGAGTCCGCAGGGTTCCCCCTTACATCGGAGTCCGCAGGGTTCCCCCATTACATCTGAGTCCGCAGGGTTCCCCCATTACATCTGAGTCTGCAGGGTTCCCCCATTACATCTGAGTCCACAGGGTTCCCCTTTACATCTGAGTCCGCAGGGTTCCCCCTTTACATCGGAGTCTGCAGGGTTCCCTGTTACATCTGGGTCTGCAGAATTTTGCACTTACACTGTAAGGGGGAGTTCTGTGGACTCTAATGTAAAGGGGAACTCTGATGTAAGGGGTGATCTGGGAACCCTGATTTAATGGGGGCTCTGATGTAAGGGTGAATGCTGTGGACTCTGGTGTAAGGGGGTCTATACTTACCTAAGCCCCCCTTGCACCAGAGTGCACAAAGAACCTAATACATCTGAGTTCCCCTTACATTAGAAGCAGATTCAGGCAGGAGAGGAGGGGGGACTTCAGTCACAGACGGGATGGATGGTGAGCTCACTCACCTGAGGAAGGAGGCTCAGGCATCACTCATGCAGCCATCATGCTGGGCTGTAAATTTCCCGCCCACTCATCCCCCTTCTGAGGAACAGCACTGCCAGGGATTGGAGGGTAGACTCAGGAGGAGAGGTGCAGGAGGAGGAGGAGCAGATCAAGCTTCTCTCCCATCCATGCGAGGAGGGGGAGTGGAACTGTGCTGGGTCTGGGCAATGCGAGAGAGAGTGTAACAGACACTCTAGGCTTACAACTGTAGGCAGCAACCCTGCTGGGGAGTCACAGTCCTGGCTGAATAACGTGTCTGGGTATCAGGCGGTCTGAAACCCGGGGCGCACGGTTCAAAACCCGGACTGTCCCTGTGAATCCCGGACAGGTGGCAACCCTATGTAGAGGGCCTCTTGGGCTGTCCATCATCAGGCTTCAGTGGCTTGGGTCAGGGAGGCTGTAACCTGGTCTTTGGTACATTCCTTTACAAGGTTTTATCAGGTGGACGGAAGGACTGCCAAGGATACTACTTTTGGCCTCAGTGGGTTGTGGAGTAGTCTTCTTAGGCCGGATGGTGGCTTCTGTGTCTCCCTCCCCTCAGGTGTATTGCTTTGGGATGTCCCAGGATGTCATGATTTAAAGAGCCTGCTCTGTGTCCTGTGATGTGCCATCAAGAAAACTGGAATTGGTATACACAATCTGAAGGCTTGACATGTTTGGTATCTATTTGCTCGGCACCATCTCATCTTTTATCAGAAAAATTGGGGAATATATTGCATTTTTGGTACACTGAAAATACGTTTTTGTGGTGTAAACTCTTGCAATAGGTCTGTTTTCTCAAGTCGTCTTGCAGGACGAAACACGTTAACCCAACCACTTAATAGTGTATTATTTTTTTTTTTTACTAATGTTTACACTTATTAAAGCATTGCACGAACACCATCTAATAAAAAAAATTGGAACTACCACCATTTAATTCTCAACGGGCTTCGCTTTCAGAAAATATACGTTTGAGGGTTATAATCCATACCTGACAAAGGAAACTAAGGGGTTTGTTTATAAAGCAAAAAAAAATTGTTGGATGCATGTAACAACCATTCCCTCAGCTGTTACAGATTCTGGCAGTATTTTAATATACACAGTGATTTCCTATGATCGTCAGCTCCATCTAGTGGCCATAATGCAGCAGAAATAGTACAAATCACGTATATAGGAATTCACCGCTCACATTCGTTGAACAAATTTGTCACAAATCCATCTCTAAGTGTTTGTGAAATCTTCCACCACAAAATGTACTCAGCCAATGAGAGGTAATGACTCCATTTTTATTTTAAAAGGCCTAGAGGACCGCCTATTAAGTGGTTGGGTTAACGTGTTTCGTCCTGGAAGACGACTTGAGAAAACAGACCTATTGCAAGAGTTTACACCACAAAATGTACTCAGCCAATGAGAGGTAATGACTCCATTTTTATTTTAAAAGGCCTAGAGGACCGCTTATTAAGTGGATGGGTTAACGTGTTTCGTCCTGGAAGACGACTTGAGAAAACAGACCTATTGCAAGAGTTTACACCAAAAAATGTACTCAGCCAATGAGAGGTAATGACTCCATTTTTATTTTTCTCCAGCTATCAATGGCCAACACAGTACAACACTTCATCCATGTCTTTGGTGATCTCTGATCTCCTTATCAACTGTTTATGTTATGGCCTTTTTATTTGGAAATTACATTTTATTATTCCCCACATGGGTGTGGCCCCTTTCTCAAAACTATGTTTCAATGGGAGAAACATTTACCAATCCAACCTCTAGATGGCACTGTTGTATCATTCATTCCATAGGACAGCTTTGTCCTATGGTCAGGCTATGGTTGAGGTCTATCAACTGTTTCTTACATGATGAAGATCAGCCATAGAGTATATCTGAGGTGTATATCAGGGTGTGCTTCTTCCCCACATGTCCACTAACATTCATATACAAGACATTTCCCGCACTCACTAATACACCTCAAGGGTTGTGTGGGACCCCTGATGTACAGGAAGACAGGACTTCAGTGAGGAACATTTCCCTCAGTCAGACCAGGAAAGTTCATTCTCCTCCGTGTCCAATCTCAGATGACTGTAAACAGAGGACTTCTGTGGGTTACACCTCCTCCAATCAGAAGAGGACAGTGGACCTACCTCCGTTTGCAATCTCACATGCGAGTCAAGATCCGACTTAGTTTGAAAACGTTTATCGCATTTAGGACAGGAATATGGCTTCTCCCCCGTGTGCAATCTCTGATGATTGGAAAGAGCGCCCTTCTGTGAGAAACATTTCCTGCACTCAGGACAAGAATATGGCTTCTCCCCTGTGTGAGATCTCTGATGCAAAGTAAGATTGGACTTATGTGAATAACTTTTCCCACACTCAGGACAAGAATATGGCTTCTCCCCTGTGTGAGCTCTTTGATGCAATGTAAGATTGGACTTGTGTGAATAACTTTTCCCGCACTCAGGGCAAGAGTACGTCTTCTCCCCTGTGTGAGATCTTTGATGCAAGGTAAGATTGGACTTATGTGAATAACTTTTCCCGCACTCAAGACAAGAATACGGCTTCTCACCCGTGTGAGTTCTTTTATGTACTTCAAGAGTGTTTCTCCAGCTGAAACATTTCCCGCACTCAGGACAGAAATATGGCTTCTCACCAGTGTGAGATCTTTTATGAAGATTAAGCCTGGACTGACTGCGGAAACACTTCCTACACTCAGGGCAGGAATATGGTTTCTCTCCTGTGTGAGATTTTCTATGAACAGTAAGACTGTGATTAAAACAGAAACATTTCCCGCACTCAGGGCAGGAATATCGTTTCTCCCCTGTGTGTGATCTCTGATGTATGGAAAGATTGGACTTACATGAAAAACACTTCCCACACTCAGGGCAAGAATATGGCTTCTCGCCTGTGTGAGATCTCCGATGTTGAGAAACATGGGACTTTATAGAAAAACATTTCCCGCACTCAGGGCAGGAATATGGCTTCTCACCTGTGTGAAATCTCTGATGTATAGAAAGACGGGATTTCTTTAAAAAACATTTCCCGCACTCAGGACAGGAAAACCTCTTATCATTTCGAAGGACGGCACCGTCCCGCACAGTCTGAGGTTCCTCAGGATAAGAGGAATACGATGGTCCGGCACCGTCCCGCACAGTCTGAGGTTCCTCAGGATAAGAGGAATACGATGGTCCATCTACACTGTGTGGTGCCGGATGGACATTTGAGGTAGTCGGGTTTTCTCCTGGACTATACTGTGTGATGTCCTCATCTTCTACTTTACAGTCTGGAGACAAAGTGAGACAATCCTCTGAGGTTTTCCTCATCTCCCGTCCATCTACTAAAATAGAGATACAAAGATTATTACTAGACATGAGCAGATTGGTTCCCCTAAACCAGGACTCCGCCCACATCAGGCAGCTTTGTCTCTGAGGATCTTACAATTCCCCCCTCAAGGTAACTAGTAAATGGGTCCTCTGATCTCCTACCAGTTCATTTCTTTATTCATGGACCTTAGTCAGAGAGTGAGGAAACAACGAGAACTGTCTTTTATAGGAGTGACAGTGATGAGGGGATTATAGGACGAGTGTCCCCACCCCCTCTATCACTCATTGCCATCTTCCCAACACAAGAAGTCCTGCACTTCCTTATTTAGTCCATGATTTAGTCATGAATAGCAACGGGGCTGAGTCCCACCAGAGGTCAGAGAGTGAGGATGGGAGGAGAATACTGTCAGAATTATGTAATGTACAACATGGAGTATATAGTGTAAGGGTCAGGACTCATAATATTGGTGTTCAGTAATCAGTGGTGAAAGAAATATTTACTTAACTGAGACAAGTTGCAGAGGTCCCACAACATTGCCTCCCATCTCCTGAGACTGCACTCAGTGACTTGGGTCTGAGACTATACAGACATATCCCTCCACCCGGCACAGCCAGCAAATAACAGAGCAAGTAATCCTGGGAGAATTGTTCTCTCTGAGATCTTGCTGGACCCGGGTATGGGGCAGAAGACTCAAGGTACATACCCCAGGTGCCTAGGCTGAGCAACACCTAGATGAATATCAACATTTTACTGCCAGCTGAACCCCTGAATCTCCATAAATCCAGTCTAGATACATAAATTGTGTCTGCAGCACAGAGAAGGAAGATTATCCGAGAGAAATACAGGAATACACAGCTCAGGAAAGTGACCAGGGGATTACAGGCTGATATCATCCAGTCCCCGCCCTACTCTGGACCAATCAGTGAGCAGTATGGGTGGAGGAATGTATTTAGTGTTAATGACCCACCTGTGCTGATCTCTGTAGGAGTGTCCTCCTCTATAAATGTCCAAGTTATTCCATCCTCCTCCATAGACTGCTGATCATCCCTCACATACCTCTCTTCTTCTTCTTTAAACTTAAATTCTATATCAATTGGATCTCCACTCTAAACCAAGACAATGAGAAAGAATATCATCTGTAAAATATAAGCTTTATTATTGTGACATCATACAAGAAATCCACACATCATCTCCATGAGTCTGTGTTTTATAATCTCCATCCCACCAACCTTGTAACAGTGAGGGATGGTGTGACCTTCCTGTGTGGAATCCCGGGAATACAGAGGACGGGGACATCTCTCTGGTGGGTTCCAGTTATCAGGTGGCTCCATCAAATCCTTGAGTCCTTCTGAAAATTCCTCCTTTAAACCATACTTCTCATCCTCCTCTTTATACTCTTCTTTAACAACAAACTTATCATCCCCGAGGTTTCCACTCTGAATAAAATAATAAAATATTAATTGTAACAAACATGCTTGTGTATAAATCATAACCACCAATAATTGTCCCTCACCTACCTGATGATGGTGAGGGATGGTGTGATCTTCCTGTGTAGAATCCCGGGAATACAGAGGACGGGGACATCTCTCTGGTGGGTTTCTGTAGTTGGATGACTCCTCTATGATGTTCAGGTACAGATCAGACTCTTCCATCACCCCATCCTTATCATCCTCCTCTTTTATCTCTTCTTTAACCTCAGCTTTAGAATCTCTCAGGTTTCCATTCTGAATATATAATAAAATGACATCAATGGTAACAATGCAGATAATGTACAGATCCTAATGATACTATCAGTGATTGTTCCTCATCTACCTGATGATGGTGAGGGATGGTGTGACCTTCCTGTGTGGAATCCCGGGAATACAGAGGACGGGGACATCTTTCTGGTGGGTTCCCATTACTGGATCCATCTGTAGGAAACACACACACTGACTGAATACCTTGTTTCTGTGTTAAATCAGTAGAATTGAGCGAACGGTTCGGGGCGAGCAAAAGTTCGGGCCAAACATCATCTGTTCACCAGTTCGGCCAAATTTACAGGGCATTCCGGAGGGTGTTTTCACGCACAGTGCATTCTACGCCCTGACTGGGTAAAGCTTTGGCCAGTCAAGGTGCAGTGAATAGCTGGTTGTTAAGGAGCTGGGCCAGGAAGCCAGTCGCCGTGTCCTTAACAACCAATGAGTCATCAGCTGTCAACGTTTCTGGCAATAAAAAAAGTAAGAAAAAAACAAAACAATCCATAACAGGGCCTTCAGGTTTGGTATGGATTTTAAGGGAAACCCCACAAAGAAAAAAAAAAAAACGCCTGGAAATATAGCGCCTGTATATTGTGTGCCCAGCTCCCCTTAAGCTGGGCACACAATATACAATTTTCTGTAGATTTTTTCCTTCAGATTTACCTAAATCTTATAAATATAAGGGCAAACGGTAGGCCCTTGCGATACATGGTTTTGGTAAATCTAAAGGAAATCAGACAACAAAAGTTGTATATTATGTATGGGGTCTTAGTCTGCCTGTAAAGTGGAGCATCTGTGTCGTGTATAGAACCTGCTGCAGCAAAACTGACATTTCTAAAGAAAAAAAATAAATGAAATTACACTTAAATTGTCGGCAATATAATAATAAAAAAAAAAGACGTAGGGTCCCCCCCCCATGCATACCAGGCCCTTCAGGTCTGGTATGGATTTTAAGGGAAACCCCACGCCAAAATAAGAAAAAAAAAAAAAAAACGGCGTGGGGTCTCCCCCGAAGATGCATACCAGACCCTTATCCTTATCAGAGCATGCAGCTTGGCAGGCCAGAAAAAAGGGGGGAGGGAGAAAAGCGAGCATGCCCCCACCCCTCTTGAACCATACCAGGCCCCGTGCCCCCCCACTTCAAGGCACCTTGTCCCCAAACTGATGGGGACAAGGGCTTCTTCCCTGAAATCCTGGGTTATAATTGTCTGCGGGCAGGGGGCTTATCGGAATCTGAAAGCCTCACCTTTATGTGAAAGAGTATGACCTACCAATTCACCAAAAAAGTGTCAAAAATTATAAAAACACAGAGAGAGTTTTTGACAACTCCTTTATTAAAAAAAAAAAAAAAAACAATGTCCCCTGATGTAGATCCATTGTCAATTACGACATGCCGCTACCACCGACCCAAAAAAAGAAGAAAACGCTCTGCCGTCAACTAAAGCAAACCACCGAATGCCTGGCTTGCCGTTTGACAACTCTTATATAGGTAAGGGCGACGTCACCTGGTGGCGATGCATGATGGGTTGGTGACATCACAAGCGGGGTGGTGCCACCAGGTGACGTCGTCAGGTCGCTCCGCCTCTTATCTATATAAGAGCTGTCAAACGGCAAGCCAAGTTTGCCCTTAGTTGATGGCAGAGCCTTTTTTTTTCCTTTTCATTTTTTGGGTCGACGATGGGGGCGCGTTGGGATTGATAATGGAACTACATCGGGGGGGACACTGTTTTTTTATTTTTAATAAATGTGTCAAAAACTGCCTCCTGTTTTTATTTATTTTTACACTTTTTTTGAAGAATGGGTAAGGGTACTTTGTACCCCATACTCATTCACATGGGGGGGGCGGGATCTGGGGCCTGCTTGTTAAAGGAGGCTTCCAGAGTCGGATAAGCCCCACCGCCCACAGACCCCCACAACCACAGCTCAGGGTTGTGGGGAAGAGGCCCATGTGTCCCCATCAACTGGGGATAAAGTGCGTTGGGGCAGGAGGGGACAGAGCCCCCCCCCTGCCCCAAAGCACCCCTTCATGTTGAGGGCATGTGGCCTGGTATTTCGGAGGGAGGATGCTTGCTCGTGCCCTCCCCCTTTCCTGACCTGCCAGCTGCATGCTTGGATAGGGGTCTGGTATGTATTTTTGGGGGGGGGCACATACATTTTTTTTTAATTTGACGTGGGGTTTCCCTTAAAATCCATACCAGACCCGAAGGGCATGGGGGTGGGACCCTGAGCCTTTTTTTAAATTACTGTATTGCTGGAAATTTAAATGTAACTTCATTTTTTTTCCTTAGAAATGTCAGTTTTGCTGCAGCAGGTTCTATACATGGTACAGATGCGTCAATTCACAGGCAGACTAAGGGGACCCCCCAGGCACTATATTTAAAGGAATTCTTCATTTTTATTGTTGCACTTTAAGCATCATTAAAATCACCGCTCCTCTAAAAATTATCTTTTAAAAAAAATGTTTTCATTGATACATGTCCCACAGGGCAGTATCTGGTCCCCCATACCATTTTTATGGTCAATAATGTACATATAAACCTTCAAAATGGGGACCTTTGATTTTTCATATTTGGTTCCCATAGACTTTAGAAAGCGGCTCGGGTCCCAATTTTTTCTCTGTTTGGGAGTCCTGCTACGAACCGCACTGGGGGGTGTTTGGCCCATCACTATTTATCAGATGATGGGGGATCTAGGTGGAGCCTCCGTTCTGCTCTCTTCTTTACAATAAAGTCTCCTCTTACCCGGTGATGTGAGGGGTGGCTGATTGTCCATCATGACGTCCTTGTAGAGATCCTTGTGTCCTTCTAAATACTCCTACATATGAAAATAGACAGTGACACTACTTAGGAACCTGACACACACAATGATACAGTCACCATCCAGACACATCCCTTGTGTTGAACCTTCACAGACATCAGGAACAGTTATTTTCCCTCTTCTACATAAAGCTTATAAAATACAACCATGTGCATCATAAATCCACCCGAATTCCATCCCATATTATCATATAATCCATTGGTGGGGAAGGGGACACATCTCCAAAACGAAGAGAATGTTCCGGCCCCGTAAGTGGGAAAATGTTTTGCCCCTGAAGAGGTTAATCTAGGTTTCCACACTATATATGTGTGTATCATCATCTGCTGGGGATAAAAGACGTCACAGTGACTATGGAGGAAGAGGACGGAACATGATGGGGGGTTACTGGGTGTAAATAGAAAATAAGATCTTATTACCTCCTCTACTGAAACTTCCAGCAACGTCTCTTCTCTACATCCTCCCAACTCACCTCTCACCCGGGACTTCGTCTGTACCTGACATCACTTCCTGCTTTCCATAGAGACTTGCTGTCTCTATGGTAGAAGTGAGAAGATCACCACTTCGTGGAGCTCAGAGGAATTGCAGCCCAGAGAAACGTCTCTTAGTGTGAACACGGCCTTGTGCTGTGTGTGTATGTACTGTATATCCTTATAGATGGGGTCATCTCCACTCCCACCAAGGGGGATAGAAATATATTACTGCCTAGTCCAGCCTTTCTCAGCCAGGGTTCCTTCAAAGGTTTATAGGGGTTCCTTGAGCAATGAACAATTTCTGTCTTTCAGTAACAACTGATATGAATGATCTGTAAGGGGGGCAGTCATTCCACTGACAACGATCTAAGAATGTCCCTCTCCAGCGGGCCACTAATAATAAGGTTCCTTCTCCCATTGGTCACCAATGTAAGGGACCACTACACTGACCACTGATATAAGGGGGTCCTTCTCCCATTGGTCACCAATGTAAGGGACCACCACACTGACCACTGATATAAGGGGGTTCTTCTCCCATTAGTCACCAATGTAAGGGACCACTACACTGACCACTGATATAAGGGGTTCCTTCTCCCATTGGTCACCAATGTAAGGGACCACTACCCTGACCACTGATATAGGGAGGTCCTTCTCCCATTGGTCACCAATGTAAGGGACCACTACACTGACCACTGATATAAGGGGGTCCTTCTAACATTGGTCACCAATGTAAGGGACCACTACACTGACCACTGATATAAGGGAGTCCTTCTCCCATTGGTCACCAATGTAAGGGACCACTACACTGACCACTGATATAAGGGGGTCCTTCTAACATTGGTCACCAATGTAAGGGACCACTACAGTGACCACTGATGTAAATCGGTCCTTCTCCTATTGGTTACCAATCTAAGGCACCACTACACTGACCATTGATATAAGGGTTCCACTAGGATGAGCCCCTAATTTGGATGGTAGAAAATAGAGATGAGCCAAACTTTGGCTGTCCTGGCCCCCTTTTCGGCAGGAGCTGAGCATCAAATATAGAAGCTACTACTTCTATTTATGACAGCTTCCCGCTGTCACTGGTTTCTAAGGAAGCGGCAGGTATTTGCACCCACGTTGTCCCTATGAACCACTGATGTCACTGGGAATCCATGCTACGCAAGCAAAGAGGATAGCAGTGACATCACTGTCTAGCTATGACCGCGGGTATTATTGGGCAATGATGTCACCACTCTCCCCAACCTTCTTTTATGCAGCTGATGGCAACTCAGAGAGCTGTCATACGGCTATTGGTGCCATTATTCATCATTTGTGTAGGGGGCGGTATCTTTGGGGTTCCTTGATAATAGAAGGGGCTTCCAGATTCTGATAAGCCTTCTGCCTGTAGACCCCACAACCATCACCCAGGATTGTGGAGTGTAATCCCTTGTCCTCATCAACATGGGGATAAGGTGCTTTTCTGGGGGTCCACCCTTTCATGCATTGTTGGATCTAGGGGGTCAAGCCTGGATGCTCTGTACACCCACTGAGCTCCTTTCCCATCCCAGCACTGCACACAGCTCCTCCCCCTGGAAAACACAGAGTTAAGATTACTTTCCATTACACAGAGCCACGATCTGCACAAGGTGTATATGGCTACTGCAGCTACACTACCGTTCCCACCCGGGAATCTCACAGATCAAAACAGCAACATAGAAGCCAGATACATCCTGTGCAGATCGTGGCTGTGTGTAAAAGAATGTAAGCTTAGCTCTGTGTAGTGTGGGGAGGAGGAGCTGTGTGCAGTGCTGGGATAGTTAGGGAGTTCTCCCAAGTGCCGAGCCAGAGGTGATCCCTGTCCTCTGATTCTCCAGCAGTGATCCCTGTCCTCTGATTCTCTAGCAGTGATCCCTGTCATCTGACTCTCCAGCAGTGATCCCTGTCTTCTTATGCTCCAGCAGTGATCCCTGTCTTCTTATGCTCCAGCAGTGATCCCTGTCTTCTTATGCTCCAGCAGTGATCCCTGTCTTCTTATGCTCCAGCAGTGATCCCTGTCTTCTGACTCTCCAGCAGTGATCCTCGTCCTCTGCTTCTCCAAAGGTGATCCCTGTCTCTTCACTCTCCAGTGGTGATCCCGGTCCTCTGCCTCTCCAGGGATGACCCCTCTCCTCTGCCTCTACAGGGGTGATCCCTGCCCTCTGCCTCTCCTTTGGTGATCCTTGTCCTGCTTCTCCAGAGGTGATCCCTGTCCCTTCACTCTCCGGCAGTGATCCCTGTCCACTGCCTCTCCGGCAGTGATCCCTGTCCACTGCCTCTCCAGAGGTGATCCCTGTCCACTGCCTCTCCAGAGTTGATCCCTGTCCACTGCCTCTCCAGAGGTGATCCCTGTCCACTGCCTCTCCAGAGGTGATCCCTGTCCTCTGCCTCTCTAGAGGTGATCCCTGTCCACTTTCTCTCCAGAGGTGATCCCTGCCCTGTGCCCCTCCAGAGGTGATCCCTGTCCACTGCCTCTCTAAAGGATCCCTGTCCTTTGCCTCTCCAGCGGTGATCCCTCTCATCTGCCTCTCCAGCGGTGACCCCTGTCCTCTGCCCTGCCAATGGTGACTCCTGTCCTCTGCCCTGCCAATGGTGATCCCTGTCTGCTGCCTCTCCAGTGGTGATCCCTGTACTCTGACTTTCCAGGTGATCCCTGTCCTCTGCCTCTCCAGTAGTGATTCCTGTTCTTTCTTTCTCCGGCGGCGATCCCTGCGCTCCGCCTCTCCAGTGGTGATCCCTCTCATCTGCCTCTCCAGCGGTGACCCCTGTCCTCTGCCCTGCCAATGGTGATCCCTGTCTGCTGCCTCTCCAGTGGTGATTCCTGTACTCTGACTTTCCAGGTGATCCCTGTCCTCTGCCTCTCCAGTAGTGATTCCTGTCCTTTCTTTCTCCGGCGGCGATCCCTGCACTCCGCCTCTCCAGAGGTGATCCCTGTCCTCTGCCTCTCCAGCGGTGATCCCTTTCCTCTCCCTCTCCGGTGGTGATCCATGCTCTCTCAAGCGGTGACTCCTGTCCTCTGTCTTGTCAATGGTGATCCCTGTCCTCAACCTCTCCAGAGGTGATCCCTGTCCTCTGCCTCTCTTACGGTTAATCCTGTCCTCTCTCTCTTAAGCTGGGATCCCTGTCCTCTCCAATGGTGATTCCGGTCCTCTGCTTCCCCAGCGGTGACCCCTCTCCTCTGCCTGTCCAGCATTGTTCCCCGTCCTCAGCTTGGGGGGGACGTATTCTCTCTACTTTCCTTGCCAACCAGGCTACGCTTGGTTTAAGGGTCAGACAAGGATATCCTGGAGGATCTCATGCTTCTTTTTATTTGCATGAGGATCCCCCTCAATATCCATACCAGGCCACAGGCACTTGTATGTAATTTTAGGCATTTACGCACATTTATTTAATTCTTGCTGTAGGATGTGCTACAGGAAAAATAGGATTTTTTCATCATACTTACCTGTAAAATCCTTTTCTTTGAGTACATCATGGGACACAGAGCCAGGCTAATATTACCTGCTGGGTTATACTCCATCTCCACGTGAATGGACATTGGTAGACCAAAGGTCTTCAGACAGGAAGGGATCCCTATATAACCCCTCCCACAAAGGAAGCACTTCAGTTTTGCAGAAAACACTAAATCCTCAAAAAGAGGGGAGGGATCTCTGTGTCCCATGGTGTACTCAAAGAAAAGGATTTTACAGGCAAGTATGACAAAAAAATCCTATTTTCTTTTTCATACATCATGGGATACCGAGTCAGGCTAATATTCATTACCTGCTGGGATGACCCAGAGCAATAGCCTTGAGGGGGAGGGAGACACTCTGCCAAACAATAGCCATCAGAACTTATACGGCAGCCCCCAATACACTGCGGCCGAAAGCCGAATCCTCGGCTGCTCGAACATCCACTTGATAACATTTTGTGAACATATGCACTGAAGACCAGGTAGCAGCCTTACAAATCTGAGCCACAGATACTTGATGGCGAAAAGCCCAGGAGGTCCTACCCCTGGTAGAATGAGCTCTCACCCTAAAGGGAGGAGCTTTATGTTTCAGACTGTAGGCCTGAATGACCAATTGACAAGCCCAATTGGCAATAGAAGCCTTGGAAGCTGCCTGCCCCTTCTGGGATCCTTTTGGTAAAACAAAAGAATAGTCTGATCCTCGGATTTCTGCAGATCTAGACAAATAAACCTTGACTGCTCCGACAACATCCAAAGAATGCAGTCGTCTCTCTTCTGCCTCATGAGGCTGAGAGAAAAAAGAAGGCAAAATAATGTCCTGATTTAAATGAAAGGCCAAAACCACCTTTGGCAAAAAGGATGGAACAGGTCGTAACACAACCCTGTCGTGGTGAAGGATCAAGTATGGTTCCCTGCACGAAAGGGCCACCAACTCCGACACCCTTCTAGCCAAGGTGATGGCCATCAGGAAAGCTAGCTTGCGTGACAGCAAGTCTAATGGAATTTCCTTAATAGGTTCAAATGGTTGCTTCTGTAAAACAGACAGCACTAAATTCAAGTCCCAAAGACACATAGGTGACCTAATGGGAGGAAGCAAGCGAGTTGCCCCCTGCATAAAGGTGCAGGTCAGTGAATGGGAGGCTAAAGGCCTTTGGAAGAATACTGATAGGGCTGAAACTTGACCTTGATTGTACTCAAAGCCAATTTGATTTCCACAGCTGACTGTAGAAAAGAGAATTCTCCCAATCATGCATTTCCGAGGATGCCATCTTCTGGCTTCACACCAAGCAATATAAGTCTTCCAGACCTTATGATAAATCTTCTTAGTGACCACTTTTCTAGCATCCACTAGGGTAGACACCACTGGTCCCGTGATGCCACGGTCCTTCAGCACCCTGGCTTCAATAGCCATGCTGTCAAATTTAGAGACTGTAAATTGGAGTGGAAAATAGGACCTTGAGACAGTAGATCGGGGCGATGTGGAAGTGTCCATGGCCCGTCTATTGTCAGTCTCACAATCTCCGGGAACCAGGGCCTTCTGGGCCAGGCTGGTGCCACCAGAATGATTGGAACACCCTCTCCCTGAATCCTATGCAACAAATGTGGAAAGAGAGGGATCGGAGGGAAAACATAAACCAGGGAATACTGGCTCCATGGAACTATCAGAGCATCTGCTCCAATTGCCAGAGGATCTCTTGTTTGGGACACAAACTGCTGTAGCTTGTTGTTTGGATGCCAGTAGGTCGACCTCTGGCCATCCCCAACGTTGGCAAATTTCCTGGAACACCTCTGGGTGTAGGGACCATTCCCCTGGGCAGATCTGCTGGTGGCTGAGATAATCTGCCTTCCCGTTCTCTACTCCCGGGATATGGACTGCCGATGTAATCGGCACATGTCCCTCTGCCCAGGCTAGTATGTGGGTCACCTCCTTCAGAGCTTAACGACTCCTGGTACCGCCTTGGTGGTTTATATAGGCCACTGCAGTGGCATTGTCGGACTGAACACTGATAGGGCAGTCCTGAAGCTCCACCGGCCAGGACCGTAGGGCCAGACGTACTGCCCGTAATTCCAGGATGTTGATGGGCAGGATCTGTTCTGTCCCTGACCATTTCCCCTGAGCTCTGAGCCTTTCTAGGGTTGCTCCCCAGCCTGAGAGACTGGCATCTATAGTCAGTACTCTCCAAGTTATCGGGAGAAAGGATTTTCCTTTTTGCAGGTTCTGATCCTGCAACCACCAGTTTAGACTTAAGTGTGCCTGAGGAGATAAGCACATTGGATAATCCAGGGCTTTTCCTCTTCTGTTCCAAGCCAACAAGATGTCTTGTTGTAAAGGCCTGGAATAGAACTGGGCAAAGGGCACTGCCTCGAAGGAGGATACCATCCTCCCTAGAAGACTCATACTGAGATGAATGGAGGGTTGTCTGGTGCCCCTTATCTGACACACCTGAACCTTCAGGGCACAGATAATTACAGGTGGCAAGAATACTCTTGCTTGGACAGTGTCTAGGATCAGACCTAAATACTTTAGACTTTGAGCTGGTTTCAAGGCTGATTTTTCGGTATTTATGATCCAGCCTAAGCTTTTCAAATACCTCACTGTGTATATTATGCTCTGTTCTAAAGCCTGTAATGAATGATCTCCGAGCAGGAGGTCGTCCAGATACCCGAGCACCAGGATTCCTTGGGCCCTTAAAAGACCCAGTACTGGTGCTAGGACCTTTGGGCACACCCAGGGAGCTGTAGCAAGCCCGAACGGTAGAGCCACAAACTGAAAATGATGTTCCTCTACTGCAAAACGTAGGAACCCCTGATGAGGCTGAAAGATAGGTACGTGTAAATACGCGTCTTTTATATCGATGGAGACTAGAAAGTTTCCCCTCTGTAGTGAGGTTACTGCTGAGCGGACAGACACCATCCGAAAGGACTGGATAGATAAGATACTTGTTCAGGGATCTTAGTTCTAAAATGGGCCTCGTGTCTCCGTTTGTTTTCTGAACCATAAACAGGTTTGAGTAAAACCCTGGGCCCCTTTCGGATACAGGAACCTCTACAATCACTCCTTGATGCACTAGATAATGTAGTGCCTGAAGCAATACGTTTCTTTTTGGAGGATCCGAGGGAACACTGGATCTTAGAAATCTCTGAGTGGGAACCCCCTGCAACTCCAGCTTGTAACTGCGAGATATAATTGACCCACTCGTGCTGAATTGTTGTTTTCCAAATGTCCGCAAAGTGCAGCAGCCTTCCCCCCACCCGACGGATTGGGGGCGTCCCCTCAAAAGGAGGGCTTGGCGCTGCGTTTAGAAGAATTTTGGACCCAGGGCTTTTTCTGGTCCTGGCCTTGCAGCTTGCCTGTTGGCAGCGGAACCGCCTTGACGCTGAGACATTTGGGGAAGCGGTCCCTGAGGTTTTAAACAAGGGACGTCTGGTACTTTTCTTCACAGGAAGTAGAGAACTCTTCCCTCCAAAAATCTTTTGGATATATTTGTCCAAATGATCACCAAATAAACGTTCCCCATGAAAGGGGAAACCTGCCAATAACTTTTTACAAGGAAGCTCGGCTGACCAGTTCTTAAGCCATAAAAGTCTGCGCATATGTACAGACGAGAGAGCCAAACAAGAAACCTGCTGTATTGAATCCTTTAAGGCGTCAACAGCAAAACACAGCGCTCGAGGAATATCTGTCTTACTTTCAGGCAGATCATCCTCCTGGTTAGGACTGTCCGGCCGTCTGACCTGATCCTTTACGGACTGGCAAATAGCAATTGCTTCAACAGCTGGCTGAATAGCTGAACTGGCCAAAGAAAAGAAAGCCTTTAATAATAACTCCAATTTCTTGTCAACTGGGTCTTTCAAGCCCTGTGCGTTATCTACCGGACAAGTTAAGTTCTTGTTAAAGGAAGTGACTGCTGTATCTACGGCTGGCATGCTCCACTTCCTAACAAACATTTCATCCATGGGATATAAAAGGGAAAACCTTTTAGGGGGAACACATCCTGTCAGGATGTTCCCAATCAGCATACACCGCCTGTTCCAGCAGGGGGTGTAAGAGGAAAGCCTGTGGGGCCTGAAGAGGTCTCAGGGATCCCAAGGAGGACCAGGGGGGCTCAGTCACTTCTGTGACAGGCAACTTAAAGGCAGAACGAACCATTTCAGTCAGAGTCAGGATCAAAAGCCTCTGCGACTGAGAGGCAAAGATCAACTGGACAACTTCTTGCCCCGATTGCTCGGAAGCAGACTCATCTGCCAGGCACTCCACTGAATCCTGAGCTTTTTAGCTCTTCCCCATCCTCAAGCCATTCCTTCTATAGATTGGAGGCTTTGGGGAGGGGGATCTGTCATGCTTCTTGCCACCCTGCGGGATGGAGGCAATCATGTCGGCAATCCTGTGTTCTAACCCGGCTAGGGCCGAGGACAGTTCATCCTTGGCGATGAAAGGTGAAGCAGCAGCGTTGACTGTGGGCACAATACCAGATAGGTGCAGCGGCTCAGATTGCACGGAAGCCTCTTGTCCTTCAGGGGATAGAACACTAGGGATACGACTAGGTTCATCAGGAACTCCTGACGACATAGGTGTGCCCTTCCCTGTAGTGTTAGTCCCGCTTCTCTTTTTTAAAGACATTTACTAGACACAAAAAGAGAGTACCTGGGTGTAGTATAAAAACGCCCTCAGAAGGGAGACCCTTTAATAGGGCTCACCAAGCCCCTATGTAACAATCCTGCTAAGCACCTCTAACCTGCCAAGCAACACTTGGTGACTCACGTGACCCGGGTAAGGAGAAATGAACCGCTGCAAGTGTCAGTTCAGAGCCTGCTCTGTGTCCCACAGCTGCCTTCTGGAAGCACCGCATGCTTGGCCTACACAGCTTAAACAAGCTGGGTGTGCACCGTAATGTTCTGTGCGTGCGCGCGAACGTACGCGGTCCCGGCGAATGGGCGTGGCTGTATTCGCGTACGACAGGAATCTTCGTGCACCTAGATAAAGGCTACTGCGCATGTGCGGAGCTATGGCCGCCAAACAACTGCTAAGTCCAGCGGCGCTTTAGCAAATGCACGTGCGCCATGGCCGCCAAACCAACAACTGCTAAGTCCAGCGGTGCTTTAGCAAATGCACGTGCCATGGCCACCAAACAACTGCTGAGCACAGTGGCACTATTGCGAATGCATGTGAGCCATGGCCACCAAACAACAACTGCTCAGCACAGCGGCACTCTTGTGAACGCACGTGCGCCATGGTGAACCGAGGCAAAATGGCGCACCGTCGTGCGTCATTATACAGGTAAAAATCAGCCAGACACAAGCAAAAAAAGGTACACTTTGCAAACACCCACAGCTAGGTCAAAACTCCCCAGTATGGTCACCGCACACAGGTGTCCAGCCTTTAGCTAGTTTGACTGATTGTTACAATCACTGGGACACCCCACAATAAAAAATAAAGGGGTTTCACTTACCCGTCCAGGCGCAGGTCCACTTAGAATCTAAAGGCCCAATCTTCACCCCTCACAGGGGGTTCCTGTCACTTGAGGACCTTCAAGGACTGGGTACCCTTTTCATGTTTAGGGTCCACTCCCTTGGACCTGTACAGCACCCTGCAGGAATGCCTTAGCGCTGTCCAGGATACCATGGATCTTGAGTCTTCTTTGTGAGGCTCGGGTACCATTTATCTAAGCATATAAAGCCTGTGTCAAATGGATCCGATCGGTCAATACCTTGATTCATTTAAGAACCGTTTGTGGGACTAGAGACCCGGAGCTCAGAATGCTCAAACAAACCGTGCCATCCATCTTGCAGACATTGGTTAAAAAACTGAAGTACCTTCTGTATGGAATATGTAATATCGAATATGCGAACACCGTAAGTCTATGGGACACGATCGTGATCTTTAAAGACTTATAAACAAGTTTATGCCCTAAAAAGTGTTTGGGGACCCGGGTCCTGCCCCAGGGGACATGGATCAATGCAAATAAAAGTTTTTAAAACGGTCGTTTTTTCGGAAGCAGTCATTTTAAGAATGCTTAACCGCTTCAATACCGGGCCAATTCTGACACTTTGCTCCTACATGTAAAAATCATCATTTTTTTGCTAGACAATTACATAGAACCCCCAAACATTATATATGTTTTTTTTAGCAAAGACCCTAGAGAATACAATGGCGGTTGTTGCAACTTTTTATCTCACACAGTATTTGCGCAGAAATTTTTCGAACGCGTTTTTTTGGGGAAAAAAACTGTTTTGTGTTTAAAAAAAAAAACAAAACAGTAAAGTTAGCCCAATGTTTTTGCATTTTGTGAAAGATGAAGTTACGCCGAGTAAATAGATACCTAACATGTCACGCTTCAAAATTGTACACGCTCGTGGAATGGCGCCAATGTTCGGTACTTAAAAATCCCCACAGGCGACGCTTGAAATTTTTTTACTGGTTACATGTTTTGAGTTACAGAGGAGGTCTAGGGCCAAAATTATTGCTCTCGCTCCAACGTTCACGGCGATACCTCACATGTATGGTTTGAACACCGTTTTCATATGTGGGCAGGACTTACGTATGCGTTCGCTTCTGCGTGCGAGCACACGGGGACAGCGGCGCTTTAAAAAAAAATTTTTTTTTATTGTTAATTATGTTTTATTTTTTTTTATTTTGACACTTTTTTGAAAAAAAAAAAATTGATCACTTTTATTCCTATTACAAGGAATGTAAACATCCCTTGTAATAGGAATATGACATGACAGGTGCTCTTAATAGTGAGATATGGGGTTAATAAGACCCCATATTTCACCACTAGGCTGGGAAGCCTGAAATAAAAAAAAATAATAAAATGATTGCCGCTTCCCAGCCGAAGCGGCGCCGTTTTTTTGAATGGAGAGGCGGGGCGTGATGTCATAACATCGCGCCCGGCCTCCGACGATCATAGAGACTCTGGGGACCATCCAGTCCGCCGGAAATCTCTATGATCTACATCCAGCGCCGGCGGATCCACTCTCCGCCTCACCGATCGTAACGGTGAGTCGGAGCAAGCACCGGAGGGCGGCGGGAGGGGGGGGGGGCGTCCCCTCTCGCCTCCCATAGGAACGATTAAGCAGCGGAATGGCCGCTATGATCATTCCTATGGTGTAGAGATTCGCCGGCTGAAACCGGCAATATCTGAATGATGTCTGTAACTACAGGCATCATTCAGATATACCCGCTCAAAGCCCAGGACGTCATATGACGCCCTTGGTATTGAAGTGGTTAAAGTGAAAACAATAAAAATGAAATATTCCTTTAAATTTTGTGCCTGGGGGCTGTCACAACACTGTAAGCCCTCACAGTTACTCTTGGTGGGCGCAGGGACGGGCCCTGCTATGAAATATTTTATCAAAAATTGTAATTACATGCCCCTGTTAAACAGGAGCAGAAAAATTGGGCCTTAGGCAGTGGTGTTGGTGCCCTAAACCAAAAATATTGTTGGTCAGCTAGCATCATCAAGATTGAGGAGGAATAGGATAGTCACTCAGCATAGGCAGTCTTCAGTCTTCCACATCCATAGAAAAATCAATCAGTTACATCAGCATCAGGTGCTTGATAGTTGCTGATCCAAGACTGATTCATTTTTATGAATGTGAGCCTATCAATGGAGTCTGTGGACAGGCGCACTGTATGATCCATTACAAAGCCTCCAGCAGCACTGAATGTGTGTTGAGAAAGAACGCTGGATGCAGGACAGGCCAGTAGCTCAATTGCTTATTGAGCAAGTTCTGGCCAGTGGTCCATCCTCAAGACCCAGTAACCCAGTGGATGCTCTGTTGGAAAGGTCTCCAAGTCTGCTCTTGCCCCAAGATATTCCTGCACCATGTAATGCAGACGTTGGCGATGGTTGCTTGAACCTATCGGACCTTGGCGCTGAGGACTTAAAGATTGTCTAAAGGCGTCGGTCAGCCGGCCACCTTCTCCACCGCTCTTCCTCTGACTGACCGAAGCCTCAGCAACACGTTGTCCAGCACCAGGAATTTGTAACCTCCCAGGGTCTGGAAACGCATTGCACAAACCTTTCTTCATGGCCTCCTGAAGATGTTTCATCCTCTGCTCCCTCTGCGAAGGCGGGATGAATTCTGCAACCTTACCCTTGTAACGTGGATCAAGAAGGGTTGCCAGCCAGTAATGATCCCTCTCCTTGATACCACGAATCCTAGGGTCCTTTTGCAGGCTCAGGGAGGCCATGCAGCGTAAGTTTGCAGACGCATTCGATTGTGAGTCCTCTGGGTCACTGAGGATGACGTTGTCAGAAACTACCTCCTCCCAATCACGTACAACTCCTTGGGCTACAACCACCTGAAGCAGAAAGCCGCAGATATGCGTTACATAGTTAAAAAAGACACAAGTCCATCTAGTTCAACCAAAAAAATAAATATCATACAATCCCATATAGATAATCCTATACCCACAGTTGATCCAGAGGAAGGCGAATCCCCCCCCCCCTACACGTTACTTTGGCGAGAAGTCCTTAATATACAGTGATTTCCTATGATCGTCAGCTCCCCCTAGTGGCCATAATGGAGCAGAAATACTTCAAGACCACATTATTGCCAGAAGATGGCGCTGATGATCATAGGAATTCACTGCTCACATTCGTTGAACAAATTTTTTAAACAAACAGTCCTGTAAGTGTTTGTGAAATCTTCCACCACAAAATGTACTCAGCCAATGAGAGGTAATGACTCCATTTTTATTTTAAAAGGCCTAGAGGACGGCCTTTTTAAGTGGTGGGGTTAACGTGTTTCGTCCTGGAAGACGACTTGAGAAAACAGACCTCTTGCAAGAGTTTACACCACAAAATGTACTCAGCCAATGAGAGGTAATGACTCCATTTTTATTTTAAAAGGCCTAGAGGACCACCTTTTAAGTGGTGGGGTTAACGTGTTTCGTCCTGGAAGACGACTTGAAAAAACAGATCTCTTGCAAGAGTTTACACCACAAAATGTACTCAGCCAATGAGAGGTAATGACTCCATTTTTATTTTTCTCCTGCTATCAATGGCCAACACAGTACAACACTTCATCCATGTCTTTGGTGATCTCTGATCTCCTTATCAACTGTTTCTTACATGATGAAGATCAGCCATGGAGTATATCTGAGGTGTATATCAGGGTGTGCTTCTTCCCCACATGTCCAGCAACATTCATATACAAGACATTTCCCGCACTCACTAATACACCTCAGTGGTTGTGTGGGACCCCTGATGTACAGGAAGACAGGACTTCAGTGAGGAACATTTCCCTCACTCAGACCAGGAAAGTTCATTCTCCTCCATGTCCAATCTCAGATGACTATAAACAGAGGACTTCTGGGGGTCACACTTCCTCCAATCAGAAGAGGACAGTGGATCTACCTCCGTGTGCAAGTTCTGATGTTTGTTGAGGTTGTACTTCGTTTTAAAACATTTATCACATTTAGGACAGGGAAACTCCCTCTTCACTGTGTGCGATCTCTGATGGTTGAGAAGATGCGCCTTCTCTATAAAACCTTTGCCGCACTCAGGACAGGAATACGGCTTCTCCCCCGCGTGAGATCTCTGATGTATCTGAAGATATGACTTCCCTTTAAAACATTTCCCGCACTCAGGACAGGAATACTGCCTTTCCCCCGTGTGCAATCTCTGATGTAAGGTAAGACTGGACTTCTGTGTAAAGCTTTTCCCGCACTCAGGACTAGAATACAAGTTTTGACCTGTGTGAGTTTTTTTATGTACCTTAAGAGTGGTTTTCAAACGGAAGCATTTTCCGCACTCAGGGCAGGGATGCGGCTTCTCACCTGTGTGAGATACTTTATGAACCTCAAGATGAGATTTAAAATGGAAACACTTCCCGCACTCAGTACAGGAAAAAGGCTTCTCCCCCGTGTGAGACCTCTGATGTGCGACAAGCTCTGATTTTTGTACAAAACATTTCCCGCACTCAGGACAAGAATAGGGCTTCTCCCCTGTGTGAGATCTTTGATGCAAGGTAAGATTGGACTTGTGTGAATAACTTTTCCCGCACTCGGTACAGGAATACGGCTTCTCTCCTGTGTGAGACCTTTTATGTACAAAAAGAGTGTTTCTCAAACTGAAACATTTCCCGCACTCAGGACAGGAATATGGTTTCACATCAGTGTGAGACCTTTTATGAAGATTAAGCCTGGACTGACTGCGGAAACTCTTCCCACACTCAGGACAGGAATATGGTTTCTCTCCTGTGTGAGATTTTATATGAACAGCAAGACTGTTATTAAAACAGAAACATTTCCCGCACTCGGGGCAGGAATATCGTTTCTCCCCTGTGTGTGATATCTGATGTATGGAAAGATGGGACTTACATGAAAAACACTTCCCACACTCAGGGCAGGAATACGGCTTCTCGCCTGTGTGAGATCTCTGATGTTGGGAAAGATGGGAGTTTACTGTAAAACATTTCCCGCACTCAAGGCAGGAATACGGCTTCTCACCTGTGTGAAATCTCTGATGTATGGAAAGAGTGGTTTTCTTTAAAAAACGTTTTCCACACTCAGGGCAGGAATATGGCTTCTCTCCTGTGTGAGATCTTTTATGATCATTAAGACGGGATTTGAATTGGAAACACTTCCCACACTCAGGACAGGAAAACCTCTTATCTGTTGGAAGAACGGCACCGTCCCGCACAATCTGAGGTTCCTCAGGATAAGAGGAATACGATGGTCCGGCACCGTCCCTCACAGTCTGAGGTTCCTCAGGATAAGAGGAATACGATGGTCCGGCACCGTCCCGCACAGTCTGAGGTTCCTCAGGATAAGAGGAATACGATGGTCCGGCACCGTCCCGCACAGTCTGAGGTTCCTCAGGATAAGAGGAATACGATGGTCCGGCACCGTCCCGCACAGTCTGAGGTTCCTCAGGATAAGAGGAATACGATGGTCCGGCACCGTCCCGCACAGTCTGAGGTTCCTCAGGATAAGAGGAATACGATGGTCCGGCACCGTCCCGCACAGTCTGAGGTTCCTCAGGATAAGAGGAATACGATGGTCCGGCACCATCCCTCACAGTCTGAGGTTCCTCAGGATAAGAGGAATACGATGGTCCGGCACCGTCCCGCACAGTCTGAGGTTCCTCAGGATAAGAGGAATACGATGGTCCGGCACCGTCCCTCACAGTCTGAGGTTCCTCAGGATAAGAGGAATACGATGATCCGGCACCGTCCCGCACAGTCTGAGGTTCCTCAGGATAAGAGGAATATGATGGTCCATCTACACTGTGTGGTGCCGGATGGACATTTGAGGTAGTCGGGTTTTCTCCTGGACTATACTGTGTGATGTCCTCATCTTCTACTTTACAGTCTGGAGACAAAGTGAGACAATCCTCTGAGGTTTTCCTCATCTCCCGTCCATCTACTAAAATAGAAATACAAAGATTATTACTAGACATGAGCAGATTGGTTCCCCTAAACCAGGACTCCGCCCACATCAGGCAGCTTTGTCTCAGAGGATCCTACAATTTCACCCTCAAGGTAACTAGTAAATGGGTCCTCTGATCTCCTACCAGATCATTTCCTTATTCATGGACCTTAGTCAGAGAGTGAGGAAACAACGAGAACTGTCTTTTATAGGAGTGACAGTGATGAGGGGATTATAGGACGAGTGTCCCCTCCCCCTCTATCACTCATTGTCATCTTCCCAACACAAGAAGTCCTGCACTTCCTTATTTAGTCCATGATTTAGTCATGAATAACAGCGGGGCTGAGCCCCACCAGAGGTCAGAGAGTGAGGATGGGGGGAGAACAACCAAGATGAAGACTGGACTGATCCTGAAGACCACCATCATTGGGTTATTGACTCCTCCCTCATTATCACTTTCTGTTTAAGGTTCCAAAGTTGGAGGATGTTATCACATTATTATCATCATGTAAAAGTCTGTGCTCCAATCATATCATCAGATATAAAATGTCCAGCTGGTAGGAAATGGGTGTAACAAAAGAGAATACATATTATGTGTATATATAGCAGAAAGTAGAGTATATAGTGTCGGGGTCAGGAGGATGTAATGTACAATATAAATTATCTAGTAGAAGAGTTAGAACTCATAATATTAGTGTTCAGTAATCAGTGGAAGATTAAAGGTTTACTTATCTGAGACAAGTTGCAGAGGTCCCACACCGCTGCCTCCCATCTCCTGAGACTGCACTCAGTGACTTGGGTCTGAGACTATACAGACATATCCCTCCACCCGGCACAGCCAGCAAATAACAGAACAAGTAACCCCGGGAGAATTGTTCTGTCAGATCTTGCTAGACCTGGGCATGGGGCAGAAGACTCAAGGTACATACCCCAGGTGTCTAGGTCAAGCAACACCTATGGTGAAAATCTACATTTTGCTGCCAGCTGAACCCCAGAATCTCCATAAATCCAGTCTAGATACATAAATTGTGTCTGCAGCACAGAGAAGGAAGATTATCCGAGAGAAATACAGGAATACAGGACGGGGAACACAGCTCAGGAAAGTGACCAGGGGATTACAGGCTGATATCACCCAGTCCCCGCCCTACTCTGGACCAATCAGTGAGCAGTATGGGTGGAGGAATGTATTTAGTGTTAATGACCCACCTGTGCTGATCTCTGTAGGAGTGTCCTCCTCTATAAATGTCCCCGTTATTCCATCCTCCTCCATAGACTGCTGATCATCCCTCACATACCTCTCTTCTTCTTCTGATTTAACCTCAAATTCTATATCGATTGGATCTCCACTCTAAATCAAGAAAATGAGAGAGAATATCATCTGTAAAATATAAGATTTATTATTGTGACATCATATAAGAAATCCACACATCGCCCCCATAAGTCTGTGTTTTATAATCTTCGGCCCACCAACCTTGTAACAATGAGGGATGGTGTGACTCTCCTGTGTGGAATCCCGGGAATACAGAGGACGGGGACATCTCTCTGGTGGGTTCCTATAGATGGATGACTCCTCATCCTCCTCTTTTATCTCTTCTTTAACCTCAACTTTAGAATCTCTCAGGTTTCCACTCTGAATATATAAGAAAAATGACATCAATGGTAACAATGCAGATAATGTACAGATCCTAATGATACTATCAGTGATTGTTCCTCATCTACCTGATGATGGTGAGGGATGATGTGACCTTCCTGTGTGGAATCCCGGGAATACAGAGGACGGGGACATCTCTCTGGTGGGTTCCTGGTATTAGGTGGCTCCATCATATCCTTGTGTCCTTCTGATAACTCCTCCATCACTCCATACTCCTCATCCTCCTCTTTATACTCTTCTTTAACAACAATATTATCATCCCCGAGGTTTCCACTCTGAATATATAATAAAACATACATTGTAACAAACATGCTGTGTATAAATCATAACTACCAATAATTGTCAACCATCTACCTGATGATGGTGAGGGGTGGTGTGACCTTCCTGTGTGGAATCCCGGGAATACAGAGGACGGGGACATCTCTCTGGTGGGTTCCCATTACTGGATCCATCTGTAGGAAACACACACACTGACTGAATACATTGTTTCTATGTGTTTGTAGTCAGAGTCTTCGAGTGAGAAAGTGATAGTCCTAAGCACAAAGGCCTGAGGTGTGCCTTGGCCTGACTGGTCAGTATGCCTGAAAAGAGGGCATACCCTGAATGTAAGAAAAAGTAAAAGTAATATGAGTATGAGTATGTATGAAGATTGGGGGAAACGGGTGGGTGGGAACCCAGAGACGCCGACGAGCCCTGGCCTGAAGGAGGAGGAGGCTTAAGTAGCCCTCTCAGCCTCCTCCCACAAATACAGGCTAGCCTCCAGCTAGCCTTTACACTTGTAGTCAGAGTCTTCGAGTGAGAAAGTGATAGTCCTAAGCACCAAGGCCTGAGGTGTGCCTTGGCCTGACTGGTAAGTATGCCTGAAAAGAGGGCAAAAGACACAAATTTAGGTGAAGAAGGGAAGGTAACAATCGATCAAGAGTAGTAGCGTGCGCCCGGATGGCAACAGTATGTATCCTAAAATCCGAAAAAGTGTCCCCTATGACCGGAGAAACATTCCCCCCCCCCCGACTTGGTGATGAGACAGAACCCCCCTACAGACCTGTAAAGCTACCAAGAACCCAACTAAACATCCCGTGAATGATTGGACAGAGCCTGAAGTCCGAGACGACCCAGAAATGAGAATGAACTGCTTGTGAATGAGGATGCGTGGGGGAGGGGGAGCAATGGCTGCCCCGAGGAGCCCCTGCAAAATGAATGGCCGAGAAGATCGAAACTACAAACGGACACCAGTGAAGTGCTCAGTGAACCCCTCCCAAGCCCTGGCCTGGCCATACTGGTATGGGGAAGTGCGAGGGTGAGTGCCAAAGAACAACTGGTAGGAGTTCAAAATGCTAAATACCTGAAGGATGTGATGGAGTAGGTGGATGAGGCCCATGCACTATGGCATTAAGTATTGACAACATGGAGAAACCATGCCAGACACAGAATACTGGTCCCACCTGATGCGATCGGGTCGTGCTTCAGCCTGTGACTTGACAACCGAGCCTAAAACAGAACCGAGGAAGGAGGGCCAGATTCCACCCCAGGGATATAAGTCCCATGGCATGAAAACAGTCATACCCAAAGTGACTGAAAACCCCCCTACCTGGAACCGGCTGGGGAACAGAAAAAATGACCAGACTGACGTCCCTGAGCAGTCTTTAAGGCCACATCCTAGATAAGATCCGAGCCGAGAGTGGAATCCAGAATCATGATGACGTTTGCCCAAACCTACCACTTAAGGACCAATAAAGGGATAACAAATGCCAATACAGCCCAACCTGAGAACATGCACAAGAGAAATAACAGACAAGACAAGAGAACAACAACGCCCCTCTGTGTCTACCTAAGTATGAGCGGAAATGCCAAGACCACTGCGCATGAATGAACCTGATGATGGACCCCCCCCCCTCGTGTGAGTAAAGAGTGAGCCCGAGTAACCTGCCGCACAGAGACAGGTAATTAACTGAAAACTCAGGGCTGGTGTACCCACAGACCGTGGTGGGTAATCGTACAGGTGTGGTGAATGAACGTGCATCGTATGACGTATGTTATACGGGCGAGAAGATTGTGGTCAACAATCATTAACAAATGAAACCTCAGCCCGTATGGATCTGTAGACGTGACAGATCCTGACATGTGAGCCCTAGCTACCTGACGCAGTTACAACCATGAACACAAAACGATGAGACATGACAAACAACGAAGATCAAACAGCTACCAGAGTATGTGCTGTGACTGAACAACGATGCCCCTCTGAGAGATGCTGAGGCTGAACCCTGAAACAGAAACGTTAGGGCGGAAACATGAGCACAATAACGCTATGACAGAAATGCTGAACTAAATGCTGAGACAGAAACGTGACAGTAAAACCCTGGGGCAGAAATGTAATGACAGTAAAACCCTGGGGCAGAAATGTAATGACAGAAAATACCTGGGGCAGAAGTGTAATGACAGAAAATACCTGGGGCAGAAGTGTAATGACAGAAAATACCTGGGGCAGAAATGTAATGACAGAAAATACCTGGGGTAGAAATGTAACAACAGAAAATACCTGGGGCAGAAATGTAACGACAGAAACCCTGGGGCAGAAATGTAACGACAGAAACCCTGGGGCAGAAATGTAATGACAGAAACCCTGGGGCAGAAATGTAATGACAGAAACCCTGGGGCAGAAATGTAATGACAGAAACCCTGGGGCAGAAATGTAATGACAGAAAATACCTGGGGCAGAAATGCCATGACAGAAAATGCTGGGGTAGAAAACGCTCAGACAGAACGCAGAGGCAGAAACACGATGACAGAAATCCTGGGGCAGAAACACTGAGGCAGAAATGCCATGACCGAAACGCAATGACAGAAACGCTGAGACTGAAATACTGATGGCAGAAATGCAAAGACAGAACCCTGGGGCAGAAACGCTATGACGGAAATGCCGAGACAGAAAAATTGAGCCAGAAATGCTGGGGCAGAACACTATGACAGAAAACACCAGGACTGAATAAAGAAAAAATGCCATGACAGAAATCCTGGGTCAGAGATGCCATGACAGAAATCCTGAGCCAGAAACGCTATACAGCAATCCTACGGCAGAACCGCTATGACAGAAATGCCGAGACTGTACGCCGAGACAGAAATGCCGGGGCAGAAAGCTATGACAGAAAAGCTAGGTCAGAACGCTGAGACGGAAATGCTGAACGCTTATGACAGCAAGCTAGGGTAAAACTCTAAGAGAGAAATGCTGAATGCTATGACAGAAATGCTGGAGAGAACGTTGAGCCAGAAATGCCGAACCCCTGCGACAGAAATGCTGAACCCCTGCGACAGAAATGCTGAACCCCTGCGACAGAAATGCTGAACCCTTGCGACAGAAATGCTGAACCCTTACAACAGAAATGCTGAACCCCTGCGACAGAAATGCTGAACCCCTGCGACAGAAATGCTGAACCCTTATGACAGAAATGCTGAACCCCTGCGACAGAAATGCTGAACCCCTGCGACAGAAATGCTGAACCCCTGCGACAGAAATGCTGAACCCTTATGACAGAAATGCTGAACCCCTGCGACAGAAATGCTGAACCCCTGCGACAGAAATGCTGAACCCCTGCGACAGAAATGCTGAACCCTTACGACAGAAATGCTGAACCCCTGCGACAGAAATGCTGAACCCTTACGACAGAAATGCTGAACCCCTGCGACAGAAATGCTGAACCCCTGCGACAGAAATGCTGAACCCCTGCGACAGAAATGCTGAACCCCTGCGACAGAAATGCTGAACCCTTACGACAGAAATGCTGAACCCCTGCGACAGAAATGCTGAACCCCTGCGACAGAAATGCTGAACCCCTGCAACAGAAATGCTGAACCCCTGGGACAGAAATGCTGAACCCCTGCGACAGAAATGCTGAACCCTTACGACAGAAATGCTGAAACCCCTGCGACAGAAATGCTGAACCCTTACGACAGAAATGCTGAACCCTTACGACAGAAATGCTGAAACCCCTGCGACAGAAATGCTGAACCCTTACGACAGAAATGCTGAACACTACGCCAGAAATGCTGAGGCAGGAAACGCCATGACAGGAAAACAAGCGATGAGACTAAACGCCTAAACAGAAACGCTATGACAGAAGTCCTGGGACCGAAATGCTGCGATATGAACACTTATGACTGAAGCGGCGGATGCCCGGGAGGCATGCGGGCCCCCCCCCACATGATGCCCCACGTGAATACCGGGAGGTGAGCGGTCAGGTGAGCGCCACCCCCGGCTATGAAAATTAGGAGATGTGCGGGCGTCCCCTCCACAGTGCACGGTGTGGTACCAGGGAGGTGTATTGGCGGGCGAGTGGCAAGTGGGTGGGTGGAGAATGGACGGACGCGCCCCCCCATTCCCCCGGCATGAGAGCCGGGAGACGTGGGCGGGCAGCACCCCCCCTGGACAGATGGGGCTGTGGGGAAAATGGGTGGTTGGAGGATGGATGACCGGACAGACGGCATAACCCCCCCTCCTCCCCCGCAGTGCGAGTGGCGGGAGAAGCGGGCGGGCAGGCCCCCCCCAGCACTGTCAGGAACAGAGGGACAGCGGTGCCCCCCCCCCAACTATGCAGGATTGTGCCCAGCTGGATGGATAGACGCCCCCCCTTTGGGCGCCGGGAGAAGCCGGTGGGCAGACAGCACGCTGACCAAATGGAGCCGTAGGTGATGGCTGGACGCCCCCCCCTGCCGTGAGTAGTGGGCGGCTCCCCACAGCTCTGGCAGGCACCTGGATGAAAGGGAAAAGAAGCAGGCGGCAGCTGCTATACAAGACGAACGCCCCCTCCCACAAGCGCAGGGAGAAGCGGGCGGGCAGCACCTGGCCAGCTGCAGCCAAAGGAGGGTGGATGGACGGCCCCCCTCCCTCCCCCAGCATGATCACCGGGAGAAGCGGGCGGACCGCCCTGATTAGCTGCTGCCGAAGGGAAGAAGGGTGGGTGGAGGATGGACGGCCCCCCTCCCTCCCCCGGCATAATCGCCGAGAGAAGCGGGCGGGTGGCGCCGTATGCAGAGAGGAACAGACGGCTGGCTGGACTTTCTCCCCCCCCCAACACCCGGAAAAACAGGCTGGCGGCTCCCCCCTGCAGCAAGCTGGTAAGGGGAGAGAATGCTGGTGGTGGTGGTGGCGGCGGCCGAGCACCCCCCCCTCCCCCCCGAAATACCGGGAGAAACAGGGACCCGTGAATATGGGTGCAGGAGGGTAGACAGGCGAACTCCCCAGTGAAGCACCGACAGCGCTACCACCGCCATGTTGCAGGCGACCCGGAAGTGACGTGTAGGCCCCACCCCCTATTGAACCCAGAGACGCCGACGAGCCCTGGCCTGAAGGAGGAGGAGGCTTAAGTAGCCCTCTCAGCCTCCTCCCACAAATACAGGCTAGCCTCCAGCTAGCCTTTACACTTATCAGTAGAATTGGGCAAACAGTTCAGAACGCTCGGCCTAATTAAACATTGCCTGTTCGCCCATGCGGCGATAGTTGACGGTGGAGCGGGTCCGGCGTTGGCGGCGCGATTGAGGATGGATCTATTATTAAAGGAGGCTTCTATATTCCGATAAGCCCCCCCGCCTGCAGACCCAAACAACCACAGACCAGGGTTGTGGTGAAGAGGCCCTTGTCCTCATCAACATGGGGATAAGGTGCTTTGGGGCAGGGGGGAAAGAGCCCCCCCCGCACCAAAGCACCCTTCCATGTTGAGGGTATGTGACCTTGGTATGGTTATGGGGGGGGGGGGGCGCTCGCTCCTCTCCCCCTTTCCTGACCCATCTGACTGCATGTTTGGATAAGGGTCTGGTATGGATTTTGGAGGGACCCCACGCTGTTTTTTTTTTTGTGGTGTGGAGTTTCCCTCAAAATCCAAACTAGACCCAAAGGGTTTGGTATGCATGGGGGGTGGTTCCCATAGACTTTAACCACTTTCCGACCGCTCGCCATCGTTATACATCGGCTGTTTGAAGTGGAATACTTTTGTTATGTTAGCAGCTAGCTGCCATAACTCCGGTATCCTCTTCTTCAGCGGGTGGTCCGCTTTCAGATAAAAGTGGTCTCAGTGGCGGATTCGCTGCAAGATCACTTTTTTGGGGTTTTTTCGTACAATACCTCCCCCCCCCCCCAAGCCGCGCTGCGGTCGTCTCCGCCGCTTACCGGAGCCGTCGGGGAAGCGGAGGAGACGATCGGGTCCTTTCCTAGAGCTGGCTCCACCCCATTGGATGGCAGAAGCGGCATCAAACGTCACTTCCGCCCAATGGTCTTAAAGGGTAAATTTTTTTGTAAAAAGCACATTTATTATTTATTTTTCTTTTATTGTATTTTAGTGTAAATATGAGATCTGAGATCTTTTTGACCCCCCCAGATCTCATATTTAAGAGGTCCTGTCATGCTTTATTTCTATTATAAGGGATGTTTACATTCCTTGTAATAGGAATAAAAGTGACACATTTTTTTTTTAAAAAGACAGTGTAAAAAAATAAAATAAAAAGTAAAATAAATAAGGAAAAAAAAAAAAAAAGTTAAAGCGCCCCGTCCCGCCGAGCTCGCACGCAGAAGCGAATGCCTACGTAAGTCGCGCCCGCATATGAAAACGGTGTTCAAACCGCACATGTGTGGTATTGCCGCGATCGGTAGAGTGAGAGCAATAATTCTACTAGACATGTGCATTCGTTTTCATCCGAATGCATTTTCGTCTGAATTTCATGTATTTTCGACATCGTTTTAACAAACGATAACGAAAGCGCAGATTCCGAAAAACGAAAGATGCGACATAAACAAATGCTTTATTTTCGTTGCGACAACAGTTTGATATGGATAGGAGATTCGACATGATGCTGACAATAACAATCTGTGTCCATCAAACCTGTGGCCAAATATGCCTAATCTTAACTCTATTAGTCCAAGATTATTCTACATAGAGAGAAAAGATTCAACGTAGGGGAGAAAAGATTTGACATTTGACGTAGGGGAGAAAAGATAAATAAAAATAATGATGAAGATGAATGTTATTGGCTGATTGTAACCAAAGAGGTGGAGCAGTAAAATAGCTAGAACTAAGTACACATGTACTTTGGCTTATGGTGTCTGTTGAAAGTACTAAGAAGATTCGACAGAGCAGATAAATTATACGGCGTCGTACAGTTTAGCTGCTCTGTCGAATCTTCTTTGAACATTCGACAGACACTATAAGCCTTCAATGACAGATTCAACCTTAATTTGGATTTTCGGACGAATGCAATTTTTAACGAAAAACAAAATAAATGAAAACGAATTTCGGGAGTAACTAAATAAATTTATTTTTCGGACGAAAACGAAATTCCGAAACGAAATATTTCAGTGTGCACATGTCTAAATTCTACCTCTGTAACTCAAAACTGGTAACCTGTACAAATTTGTAAACATCGCCTATGGAGATTTTTATTGGTTAAAGTTTGTCGCCATTCCATGAGCGGGGGCAATTTTGAAGCGTGACGCGTTGAGTATTATTTACTCGGCGTAACATTATCTTTCACAATATATAAAAAAAAATTGGGCTAACTTTACTGTTGTCTTATTTTTTTAGGTCAAAAAAGTGTATTTTTCCCCCGAAAAAAGTGCGCAAATACGGTGTGACAGAAAAGTATAGCAACGACCGCCATTTTATTCTCTAGGGTGCCTGGTAAAAAAAATATGTTTGGGGGTTCTAAGTAATTTTCTAGCAAAAAAAAAAATGATTTTAACTTGTAAACACCTAATCTTAAAACTAGGGTCGGTCCTTAAGTGGTTAATATAGTTTGTGGCTTGGGTCAAACTTTTTCTCTGTTCGGAAGTTGTGGTGCGAAACATACAGGGGGGGTGTTAGGCCCATCTCTATTTATCAGATGATGGGGGATCTAGGTGGAGCCTCCGTACTGCTCTCTCCTTTACAATAAAGTCTCCTCTTACCCGGTGATGTGAGGGGCGGCTGATTGTCCATCATGACGTCCTTGTAGAGATCCTTGTGTCCTTCTAAATACTCCCACTCCTCCATGGAGAAATAGACAGTGACATCCTGACACCTTATAGGAACCTGACACACACAATGATACAGTCACCATCCAGACACATCCCTTGTGTTGAACCTTCATAGACATCAGAAATAGTTATTTTCCCTCTTCTACAAAAAGCTTATAAAATACAAACATGTGCATCATAAATCCCCCTAAATCCCATCCCATATTATCGTATAATCTAGTGATTGGTGGGATAGGTGACACATCTCCAAAATGAAGAGAATGTTCTGCCCCTGAAGGGGTTAATCTATATTTATCATCATCTGCTGGAGATAAAAGACATCACAGTGACTATGGAGGAAGAGGACGGACATGACGGGGGGTTACTGGGTGTAAATAGAACATAAGATCTTATTACCTTCTCTGCTGCCAATTTCAGCAATGTCTCCTCTCTACTTCCTCCCGCCTGACCTCTCACCCGGAACTTCCTGTCTGTACCTGACATCACTTCCTGTCTCTATGGTAGAAGTGAGAAGATCACCACCTTGTGGAGCTCAGAGAAACTGCAGTCCCGAGATATGTCTCGTAGTGTGAACACGGCCTTGTATATCCTTCTCCCATTGGTCAGCGGTGACTCTCCAGCAGTGATTCCTTTCATCTGACTCTCCAGAGGTGATCCCTGTCCTCTGCTTCTCCAACGGTGATCCGTGTCCTTTGAATCTTTAGCCATGACCCCAGTTCTCTTCTTCTCCAGAAGTGATCTCTGTCCTCTTCTTCTCCATTGGTGATCCTTGTCCTCCCCTTCTCCAGCGGTGATCCCTGTCCTCTTCTTCTCCAGCGGTGATCCCTGTCCTCTTCTTCTCCAGCGGTGATCCCTGTCCTCTTCTTCTCCAGCGGTGATTCCCTGTCCTCTGCTTCTCTAGAGGTGATCCCTGTCCTCTGCTTCTCTAGAGGTGATCCCTGTCCGCTGCTTCTCCAGTGGTGACCCCTGTCCTCTGACTCTCCAGCAGTGATCCCTGTCCTCTTCTTCTCCAGCGGTGATCCCTGTCCTCTTCTTCTCCAGCGGTGATTCCCTGTCCTCTGCTTCTCTAGAGGTGATCCCTGTCCTCTGCTTCTCTAGAGGTGATCCCTGTCCGCTGCTTCTCCAGTGGTGACCCCTGTCCTCTCACTCTCCAGCAGTGATCCATGTCCTCTGCTTCTCCAGAGATGATCCCTGTCCTCTGACTCTCCAGCCATGACCCCAGTTCTCTTCTTCTCCAGAAGTGATCTCTGTCCTCTTCTTCTCCAGAGGTGATCCTTGTCATCTTCTTCTCCAGCGGTGATTCCCTGTCCTCTGCTTCTCCAGAGGTGATCCCTGTCCTCTCCCTCTCCAGCCGTGACCCCTGTCCTCTGACTCTCCAGCAGTGATCCATGTCCTCTGCTTCTCCAGAGATGATCCCTGTCCTCTTACTCTCCAGAGGTGATCCCTGTCCACTGACTCTCCAGCAGTGATCCCTATCCTCAGCCTCTCCAGAGGTGATCCCTGTCCTCAGCCTGATCTGTGCCCATATGCATCCTCGCCACTGCCCATCAATGCAGCCTGATCTGTGCCGCATTACACAGAGGCGGGATCTCCTGTGTAATCGGTGCTTTCAGCCACAGACAGTCCGGCCTCCTTGGCCGGCTCTTATTATAGACAAATCACCGGTGCAATGCAGGGAGATGCGACGTCTATCCTAAGAGCCGGCCAAGGAGGCGGGACTGTCTGTGACCGAGAGCGCCGATTACACAGGAGACCCCGGCTCTGATACGGCGGCGCTAGTCCCTCTCCTTCCCCCGAGAAAGGTCTCATAGTGTGAACACGGCCTTGTGCTGTGTGTGTATGTACTGTATATCCTTATAGATGGGTCATCTCCACTCCAACCAAGGGGGAGAGAAATATATTACTGCCTAGTCCAGCCTTTCTCAGGCAGGGTTCCTCCAAAGGTGTCTAGGGGTTCCTTGAGCAATGAACAATTTCTGTCTTTCAGTAACAACTGATATCAATGATCTGTAAGGGGGGCAGTCTTTCCTCTAATAATGATGTAAGAATGTCCTTCTCCCACTGACCACTGATGTAAGGGGTCCTTCTTCCATTGGTCAGCGGTGATCCCTGTCCTCTGACTCTCCAGCCGTGACCCCAGTCCTGCCTCTCCAGAAGAGACCCCAGTCCGGCCTCTCCAGGGGAGACCCCAGCCCTGCCTCTCCAGAGGAGACCCCAGCCCTGCCTCTCCAGAGGAGACCCCAGTCCTGTCTCTCCAGAGGAGACCCCTGTCCTCTGACTCTCCAGCGGTGATCCCTGTCCTCTGGAGAGTCAGAGGACTGGGATCACCTCTGCAAAAGAAGAGGACAGGGATCACCTGTGCAGACAGGTACAAAATCAGCGTATAACACGCACATACGATTTGCCCCCTATCTTCAGGGGAAAAAAGTGCGTGTTATTTGCCGATAAATACGGTATATATATACATTTTTAGCAGAGACCCTAGAGAATAAAATGGCGATCATTGCAATACGGTATGTTACACGGTATTTGTGGAGCGGTCTTTCAAATGCATTTTTTTTTGTAAAAAATACACTTTCATGAATTAAAAAAAAAACAGTAAAGTTAGCCTAATTTGTTGTAGAATATAAACGATAATGTCACGCCGAGTAAATAGACACCTAACATGTCAAGCTTTAAAATTGCGCACACTTGTGGAATGGCGACAAACTACGCTACTTAAAAATCTCCATAGGCGACGCTTTAAGATTTTTTTTTTTTACAGGTTACCAGTTTAGTGTTATAGAGAAGGTCTAGTGCTAGAATTATTGCTCTCGCTCTAACGATCGTGGCGATACCTCACATGTGTGGTTTGAACACTGTATACATTTGTGGGCGCCTTTAAGGCTCCAGTTAACCAGAAGTGATGAAGCTTCCGGATGACTAAATCCGAGACCCAATTCTGGCTTCGTTCGCGTCTCCAGCCAGCTGGCGGATGTGCCGGCTGGTTGCTCGGGTCTCCTGGCGGGAGGGGAGAGCCTAGGCAAGCTATGGAAGGAAGCGGCAGAGGGGCTACCGCCCCCCCCGCCCCATCTGTTGCTCCTCGGTCATCTCCGCCGCTTACCCGAGCCATCGGTGGAGCGGCGGTGACGATCCGATGTTGTCCCCTCAGAGGCATGAAGTTGAGCCCCCCATATCATTCGTCAAACGTCACTTCCACCCAATAGTCTTATTGGCTCCCCTGCGCGAATCACCATAACTGTACGGTGGACGCTTTAAGGGGTATAGGGGGCGTGCGCACGCGTGCCCGCTGCATCACCGGGGCGCCGATGCTCATGCCCCGGCAGCCGCGATGTCCGCTGGGCACCCTCGATCTCTCCTGACAGAGCCAGTGTAAACACACACATCCCCGTTCTGGCAGGGGAGAGGAGACAGATCGTGTGTTCCTAGTATATAGGAACGCCGATCAGTCTCCTCCCCCAGGCAGTCCCATTCCCCCTATAGTTAGAACACGCTGAGGGAACACACATTTAACCCCTTGATCGCCCCCTAGTGTTTATCCCTTTCCCTGCAAGTGTCATTTATACAGTAATCAGTGGCTATTTTTTAGCTCTGATAGCTGTATAAATGACAATGGTCCCAAAAAAAAGTGTCAAAAGTGTCCGATCAGTCCGCCGCAATGTCGCAGTCGCAAAAAAAATCGCAGATCGCCGCCATTACTAGTAAAAAAATAATAAAAATGCCATAAATCTATCCCCTATTTTGTAGACGCTATAACTATTGCACAAACCAATCAATATACGCTTATTGCGATTTTTTTTTTTACCAAAAAATATACAGAAGAATAAATATCAGCCTAAACTGAGGAAGAATTTTTTTTTTTAAATTGGGATATTTATTATAGCAAAAAGTAAAAAAAAATAGTTTTTTTTTTCAAAAATTGTCATTCTTTTTTTGTTTATAGCGCAAAAAATAAAAACCGCCGAGGTGATCAAATCCCACCAAAAGATATTGGGATATTTATTATACCAAAAAGTAAAAAAAAAATATTTTTTTTTTCAAAAATTGTCGTTCTTTTTTTGTTTATAGCGCATAAAAAAAAAAAAAAACACAGAGGTGATCAAATCGCACCAAAAGAAAGCTCTATTTGTGGGGGAAAAGAAGACATAAATTTTGTTTGGGTGCAACGTTGCACGACCGCGCAATTGTCAGCTAAAGCGACGCAGTGCTGAATCGCAAAAAAATGGCCTGGTCAGGAAGGGGGTACATTCTTCCAGGGCTGAAGTGGTTAAAGGGAATTTTTTTTTTTTTTTTTTATTAAAAAAAAATAAAAATTATTTTTTTATTGTTTTTAAGTGTAAATATGAGATGTGAGGTCTTTTTGACCCCCAGATCTCATATTAAAGAGGTCCTGTCATGCTTTTTTTCTATTACAAGGGATGTTTATATTCCTTGTAATAGGAATAAAAATTGCCCAAAAATAGTTTTTTAAAAAGACAGTGTAAAAAAAGTAAAATAAATAAGAAAAAAAAAATTGAAAGCGCCCCGTCCCGCCGAGCTCCCACGCAGAAGCGAACGCATACGTGAGTCGCGCCCGCATATGAAAACGGTGTTCAATCCACACATGTGAGGTATCACCGTGATCGTTAGAGCGAGAGCAATAATTCTAGCCCTAGACCTCCTCTGTAACTCAAAACATGCAACCTGTAGAATTTTTTTTTAATGTTGCCAACTAAGATTTTTAAGGGTCAAAGTCTGTCGCCATTCCACGAGCGGGTGCAATTTTGAAGCGTGACATGTTGGGTATCAATTTACTTGGCGTAACATCATCTTTCACAATATAAAAAAAAATTAGGCTAACTTTACTGTTGTCTTATTTTTTTAAATCAAAAAAGTGTTTTTTTTTTGTTTTATTTTTAAAAAGTGCGCTTGTAAGACCGCTGCGCAAATACGGTGTGACGGAAAGTATTGCAACAACCGCCATATTATTCTCTAGGGTGTCTGAAAAAAAATATATATAATGTTTGGGGGTTCTAAGTAATTTTTTAGCAAAAAAAAAAAAAGTGATTTTAACTTGTAAACAATAAGTTTGAAGAAATAGGCCCGGTCCTTACGTAGTTAATTTATATTCAGAATTCGTTTTTTGTCTCTTTCGAATGTTCTTCAAATTTACCGTGTTTTTTTTTCGTTTCGAATTGATACATTTTGAATCGGTCGAATCGAAAACTTTTTTTTTTTTTTCGATTCGAATGTGTCACAAACAAACAAAAGAAAATTCTTCATCAAGTGATTACAAATGACTCTTTAAATCACCTTTTAGCTTCACTAAAAGCAGCATTTATTTCCACATTGTCCTCTAATAACACACACACACTCTCTGATTTCAGCAATACTTTTACAGTTAGAATTGGAATGGAGTTCGCTGTAAAATTCGATTCGAATTTCAGTTTCCAAATTTTCGTTTCGTTATTCAGAGCATTTAGGTCAAATTTATTTATATTGTAATTCAGGTATTCGGATATATCCGAAAAAATGAAAAATTTGTACCGAACGTCAATTCGGAAACGAAACGAACCGCACATGTCTACTTGTAATAACAGCCAAGCGGCTGATTAGCCGCGGCGTGAAGTGGTTAATATACAGTGATTTCCTATGATCGTCAGCTCCATCTAGTGGCCATAATGCAGCAGAAATACTACAATACCGCATTATTGCCAGTAGGTGGCAATGATTACTTAGGAAATTAGATTTGTTGAACCAATTTTTCAAAAACAGACCTGTAAGTGTTTGTGAAATCTTCCACCACAAAATGTATTCAGCCAATGAGAGGTAATGACTCCATTTTTATTTTAAAAGGCCTAGAGGACCGCCTTTTAAGTAGTGGGGTTAACGTGTTTCGTCCTGGAAGACGACTTGAGAAAACAGACCTCTTGCAAGAGTTTACACCACAAAATGTACTCAGCCAATGAGAGGTAATGACTCCATTTTTATTTTAAAAGGCCTAGAGGGCCGCCTTTTAAGTGGTGGGGTTAACGTGTTTCGTCCTGGAAGACGACTTGAGAAAACAGACCTCTTGCAAGAGTTTACACCACAAAATGTACTCAGCCAATGAGAGGTAATGACTCCATTTTTTATTTTTCTCCTGCTGTCAATGGCCAACACGGTACAACACTTCATCCATGTCTTTGGTGATCTCTGATCTCCTTATCAACTGTTTATGTTGCTTTTATTTGGAAATTCTATTTTCTTATTCCCCACATGGGTGTGGCCCCTTTCTCAAAACTATGTTTCAATGGGAGAAACATTTACCAATCCAACCTCTAGATGGCACTGTTTTATCATTCATTCCATAGGACAGTGATGGCGAACCTTTTTGAACCCGAGTGCCCAAAATGCAACACAAAACCAACTTCAAAGTGCCAAAATTGCAATTAGCGAGCGAGGGGGGCTGAGAGAGAGAGAGACAGAGAGAGGGGGGGCTGAGAGAGGGAGAATAAGAGAGAGGGGGGCTCTGAGAGAAAGAAAGAAATGTGTGAGAGAGAGATAGAGAGAGGGGGGTTGTGTGAGGGGGGTGAGAGAGGGAGAATGAGAGAGAGAGGAACTGAGAGAGGCTCTGAGAGAGAGCACGGGGTGAGAGAGAAAGAGAGATGTGTGAGAGAGAGAAAGGGGGGGAGTGTGAGAGAGGGGGGTGGGAGAGAGGCTCTGAGAGAGAGGGGGGTGAGAGAGAAGCTCTGAGAGAGAGGGGGGTGAGAGAGAAGCTCTGAGAGAGAGGGGGTGAGAGAGAGGCTCTGAGAGAGAGGGGGGTGAGAGAGAAAAAGAGGAGATGCGAGAGAGAGGGAGTGTGAGAGCAAGGGGGGTGAGAGAGAGAGGGGGGTTGAGAAAGTTCGGGGGGGTGAGAGAGAGGGGTGTGGGAGAGATGCTGGGATAGAAGGGGGTGTGAGAGAAAGAGAAGGGGACTGTAAGAGAGGCTGAGAGAGAGGGGGACAGAGAGAGAGGGAGTGTGAGTGAGGGGGGTTGAGAGAGAGGGGTGTGGGAGAGATTCTGAGAGAGAGGGGGACAGAGAGAGAGAGAGAGAGGGTGTGAGAGAGCGAGGGGGGTTGAGAGTGAGGGGGGGTGAGAGAGAGGGGTGTGGGAGAGATTCTGAGAGAGAAGGGGGCTGAGAGAGAGGGGGTGTGAGAGAGAGAGAAGGGGACTGCGAGTGAGGCTGAGAGAGAGGGGGGCAGAGAGAGAGAGAGAGAGAGGGTGTGAGAGAGAAAGAGACTGAGAAAGAGGGGGGACAGAGAGAGAGGGGGTACAAAGAGGAGGGCTGAGAGGAGAGTGAGGGGGGAGATGAGAGAGAGACCCCTAGCTCTGTCCCTATCTGCAGTCCCTGCTCTGCTCCCCTGCCCTAGTCTTTGTCTGCAGGTAGTCTATGTATAACTGTGCCCGGTACCTTCCATGCCAGTCTCCGTCCTTGATCCAGTGGAGCTCTCTGCTCTGTTCCATCCAGGGGCTCTCTCGCAGCCCGCACCTCCCACCTGTCCTCGTCTTCTGGGTCCCCAGTCAGCCTGTTCTCCAGGCCCCACTGTTGAAGAGGAGGTTTGATGGGTCCAGGCCCTGGAAGGATGCTTCGCCCCCCTGCTCACCTCTTCGGCCGTAAGGCTCTTCACTCCCTCCCGGGCTCTCAGGCCTGTTCACCTTCGCCGCCGAGGCTGCGGGCCACCCACTCACTCATGCAGATACATTCCTGCACCTTGCTGCTGTGCTCTCACTGCCGCGAACCTGGACTCTCTCCTGTGCCCACAGAGATGGCTCTGTGTGCCAGCTGTGGCACGCGTGCCATAGGTTCGCCATCACTGCCATAGGACATCTTTGTCAAAAGGTCAGGCTATGGTTGAGGTCTATGAACTGTTTCTTACATGATGAAGATCAGCCATGGAGTATATCTGAGGTGTATATCAGTGTGTGCTTCTTCCCCACATGTCCAGCAACATTCATATACAAGACATTTCCCGCACTCACTAATACACCTCGAGGGTTGTGTGGGACCCCTGATGTACAGGAAGACAGGACTTTAGTGAGGAACAATTCCCTCACTCAGGACAGGAATACGGCTTCTCCCCCGTGTGAGATCTTTCATGTGCAGAAAGATTGGACTTATATGAAAAACATTTCCTGCACTCAGGACAGGAATATGGCTTCTCCCCCGTGTGCAATTTATATTGTGTGATAAAACTGGACTTAATTGAAAAACATTTCCCTCACTCAGACCAGGAAAGTTCGTTCTCCTCCGTGTCCAATCTCAGATGACTATAAACAGAGGACTTCTGTGGGTTACACCTCCTCCAATCAGAAGAGGACAGTGGACCTACCTCCGGTTGTAATCCCACATGTAAGTCAAGACCGGACTTAGTTTTAAAACATTTATCACATTTAGGACAGGAATATGGCTTCTCCCCCGTGTGAGATCTCTGATGGTTGAGAAGATGTGACTTCTCTATAAAACCTTTCCCGCACTCAGGACAGGAATACGGCTTCTCCCCCGTGTGAATTCTCTGATGTATCTGAAGATATGACCTCCCTTTAAAACATTTCCCACACTCAGGGCAGGCATATCGTTTCTCCCCTGTGTGTGATATCTGATGTGTGGAAAGATTGGACTTACATGAAAAACACTTCCCGCACTCAGAGCAGGAATACGGCTTCTCGCCTGTGTGAGACCTCTGATGTTGGGAAAGCTGGGACTTTACTGTAAAACGTTTCCCGCACTCAGGACAGGAATACGGCTTCTCCCCTGTGTGAAATCTTTGATGTATGCGAAGATATGACTTCTCTTTAAAACATTTCCCGCACTCAGGACAGGAATACGGTTTCACCCCCGTGTGCAATCTCTGATGCAAGGTAAGATTGGACTTCTGTGTAAAACTTTTCCCGCACTCAGGACAAGAATACAAGTTCTGACCTGTGTGAGTTTTTTTATGTACCTTAAGAGTGTTTTTCAAACGGAAGTATTTTCCGCACTCAGGACAGGGATAAGGCTTCTCACCTGTGTGAGTTCTTTTATGATCATCAAGACGGGTTTTACTGAGGAAACACTTCCCACACTCAGGACAGGGATACGGCTTCTCACCTGTGTGAGACCTTTTATGAAGCTTAAGTGTGGATTGAGTGTAGAAACACTTCCCGCACTCAGGACAGCAATATGCTTTCTCTCCTGTGTGCAAACGCTGATGCATAGAAAGTCTGAACTTATTTGAAAAAAATTTCCCGCACTCAGTACAAGAATACGACTTCTCACCCGTGTGAGATCTCAGATGCAAGGTAAGATTGGGCTTGTGTGAATAACTTTTCCCGCACTCAGAACAAGAATATGGCTTCTCACCCGTGTGCGATCTCTGATGCAAGGTAAGATTGGGCTTGTGTGAATAACTTTTCCCGCACTCAGAACAAGAATACGGCTTCTCACCTGTGTGAGACCTTTTATGTACATCAAGAGTGTTTCTCAAACTGAAACATTTCCCACACTCAGGACAGGGATATGGTTTCTCTCCTGTGTGAGATTTTATATGAACAGTAAGACTGTGATTAAAACAAAAACATTTCCCGCACTCAAGGCAGGAATACGGCTTCTCACCTGTGTGAATTCTCTGATGTGTGGAAAGAGTGGTTTTCTTTAAAAAACATTTCTCACACTCAGGGCAGGAATACGGCTTCTCCCCCGTGTGAGAACTTCTATGCACATTAAGACGGGATTTGAATTGGAAACACTTCCCGCACTCAGGACAGGAAAACCTCTTATCTGTTGGAAGGATGGCACCGTCCCTCACAGTCTGAGGTTCCTCAGGATAAGAGGAATACGATGGTCCGGCACCGTCCCGCACAGTCTGAGGTTCCTCAGGATAAGAGGAATACGATGGTCCGGCACCGTCCCGCACAGTCTGAGGTTCCTCAGGATAAGAGGAATACGATGGTCCGGCACCGTCCCGCACAGTCTGAGGTTCCTCAGGATAAGAGGAATACGATGGTCCATCTACACTGTGTGGTGCCGGATGGACATTTGAGGTAGTCGGGTTTTCTCCTGGACTATACTGTGTGATGTCCTCATCTTCTACTTTACAGTCTGGAGACAAAGTGAGACAATCCTCTGAGGTTTTCCTCATCTCCCGTCCATCTACTAAAATAGAAATACAAAGCTTATTACTAGACGTGAGCAGATTGGTTCCCCTAAACCAGGACTCCGCCCACATCAGGCAGCTTTGTCTCTGAGGATCTTACAATTCCCCCCTCAAGGTAACTAGTAAATGGGTCCTCTGATCTCCTACCAGTTCATTTCTTTATTCATGGACCTTAGTCAGAGAGCGAGGAAACAACGAGAACTGTCTTTTATAGGAGTGACAGTGATGAGGGGATTATAGGACGAGCGTCCCCTCCCCCTCTATCACTCATTGCCAACTTCCCAACACAAGAAGTCCTGCACTTCCTTATTTAGTCCATGATTTAGTGATGAAGAACAGGGGGGCTGAGCCCCACCAGAGGTCAGAGAGTGAGGATGGGGGAGAACAACCAAGATGAAGACTGGACTGATCCTGAAGACCACCATCATTGGGTTATTAACTCCTCCCTCATTATCACTTTCTGTTTAAGGTTCCAAAGTTGGAGGATGTTATCACATTATTATCAACATGTAAAAGTCTGTGCTCCAATCACATCATCAGATATAAAATGTCCAGCTGGTAGGAAATTGCTCTAACAAAGGAGAATGTGCAACATAGAGTATATAGTGTCGGGTCAGGAGTATGTAATGTACAATATAAATTATCTAGTAGAAGAGTTAGAACTCATAATATTGGTATTCAGTAATCAGTGGAAGATTAAATATTTACTTAACTGAGACAAGTTGCAGAGGTCCCACACCGCTGCCTCCCATCTCCTGAGACTGCACTCAGTGACTTGGGTCTGAGACTATACAGACATATCCCTCCACCCGGCACAGCCAACAAATAACAGAGCAAGTAACCCGAGGAAAATTGTTCTGTCAGAGATCTTTCTAGACCTGGGAATGAGGCAGAAGACTCAATGTACACACCCCAGGTACCTAGGTCTAGTAATGCCTATGGTGAAAATCAACATTTTACTACCAGCTGAACCCCGGAATCTCCATAAATCCAGTCTAGATACATAAATTGTGTCTGCAGCACAGAGAAGGAAGATTATCCGAGAGAAATACAGGAATACAGGACGGGGAACACAGCTCAGGAAAGTGACCAGGGGATTACAGGCTGATATCACCCAGTCCCCGCCCTACTCTGGACCAATCAGTGAGCAGTATGGGTGGAGGAATGTATTTAGTGTTAATGACCCACCTGTGCTGATCCCTGTAGGAGTGTCCTCCTCTATAAATGTCCCCGTTATTCCATCCTCCTCCATAGACTGCTGATCATCCTTCACATACGTCTCTTCTTCTTCTGATTTAACCTCAAATTCTATATCGATTGGATCTCCACTCTAAATCAAGAAAATGAGAGAAAATATCATCTGTAAAATAGAAGCTTTATTACTGTGACATCACATAAGAAATCCACACATCGTCCCCATAAGTCTGTGTTTTATAATCTCCGCCCCACCAACCTTGTAACATTGAGGGATGGTGCGACCTTCCTGTGTGGAATCCCGGGAATACAGAGGATGGGGACATCTCTCTGGTGGGTTTCTATAGCTGGATGATTCATCATCCTCCTCTTTTATCTCTTCTTTAATATCAAATTTAGAATCTCTCAGGTTTCCACTCTGAATATATAATAAAAATGACATCAATGGTAACAATGCAGATAATGTACAGATCCTAATGATACTATCAGTGATTGTTCCTCATCTACCTGATGATGGTGAGGGATGGTGTGACCTTCCTGTGTGGAATCCCGGGAATACAGAGGACGGGGACATTTCTCTGGTGGGTTCCTGGTATTAGGTGGCTCCATCATATCCTTGTGTCCTTCTGAAAACTTCTCCATCACTCCATACTCCTCATCCTCCTCTTTATACTCTTCTTTAACATCAATATTATAATCCTCGAGGTTTCTACTCTGAATATATAATAAATCATTCATTGTAACAAACATGCTTGTGTATAAATCATAACTACCAATAATTGTTCCTCATCTACCTGATGATGGTGAGGGATGGTGTGATCTTCCTGTGTGGAATCCCGGGAATACAGAGGACGGGGACATCTCTCTGGAGGGTTCCCATTACTGGATCCATCTGTAGGAAACACACACACTGACTGAATACATTGTTTCCCCGATGCGGCAAACACCCACATTTGCAGGGTGTTTGGCGGGTGTTCACCCCACCGAACGCCTTACAATGCCCTGTGTGCTGCACAGTGCATTCAGTGCCCAATCGGGGCGCAGTAAATAGCTGGTTGTTAAGGAGCTCCCTTAACAAATGGAGAGTTATTAACTGTCAATGGGCTTCCGCACTGATAGCAAAATAGAATTAAAAAAAACATTGCCATTAATAAAAAAAGTTAAAAAAATAAAATACGATCTAAACCAGGCCCTTGGGGTCTGGTATGAATTTTAAGGGGAACCCCAGGCCAAAATGTAAAAATAAATGGCTTGAGGTCCCCTCAAATCCATACCAGACCCTTATCCGAGCATGCAGCATGGCAGGCCAGGAAAGAGGGGGGGGCGCAAGCGAGCACCCCCCTTCCTGAACCATACCAGGCCACACTCCCTCAACATGGGGGGCTGGGTGTTTCCCCCACCCCAAAGCACCTTGTTCCCATGTTGATGGGGACAAAGGCCTCTTCCCTACAACCCTGGGTTGTGGTTGTCTGCAGGCAGGGGGCTTGTCGGAATCTGGAAGCCCATTTTAACAATGGAGCCCCCAGATCCCACCCCCCCCCTTTATGTAGATGACTACTTTTGACAAATCCTTTATTAAAAAGGTAGATTTGCTGCCAATCACGATGCGCTGCCACCACCGACCCGGGGACAGAGCCCCCCTGCCCCAAAACATCCTTCCATGTTGAGGGCATGTGACCTTGGTATGGTTACGGAGGGGGGTGCTCGCTCATCCCCCCCTTTCCTGACCTGCCGGACTGCATGCTTGGATAAAGATGTTGTATGGTTTTTGGGGGGGAGTTTTTATTTATTTTTTTTTGGCGTGGGGTTTCCCTTAAAATCCAAACCCGACCCGAAGGGCCTGGTATGCATGGGGTGGCCTTTTTTTTTTTAATTATTGTATTGCCGGAAATTTAAATGTAAATTCATCCTTTTCCCTTTAGAAATGTCAGTTATGCTGCAGCAGGTTCTATACATGGTACAGATGCGCCACTTTACAGGTAGACTAAGGGGACCCCCAGGCACTATATTTAGAGGGATTTTTCATTTTTATTATTTCACTTAAAGCATCATTAAAATCACTGCTCACCCTTTTTATGGCCAGTTACTTACACATAAGCCTTCAAAATGTTTTTTTTTTTTTATTCTTCATGTTCGGTTCCCAAAGACTTTAATATAGTTTGCGGCTGGGGCCAAACTTTTTCTCTGTACGGCAGTTCTTGTGTGAACCATACAGGGGGATGTTCGGCCCATCTCTGTTTCATCAGATGATGGGGGATCTAGGTGGAGCCTCCGTACTGCTCTGTCCTTTACAATAAAGTCTCCTCTTACCCGGTGATGTGAGGGGCGGCTGATTGTCCATCATGACGTCCTTGTAGAGATCCTTGTGTCCTTCTAAATACTCCCACTCCTCCATGGAGAAATAGACAGTGACATCCTGACACCTTATAGGAACCTGACACACACAATGATACAGTCACCATCCAGACACATCCCTTGTGTAGAACCTTCACAGACATCAGAAATAGTTATTTTCCCTTTGCTACATAAAGCTTATAAAATACAAACATGTGCATCATAAATCCACCCCCGTGTTACCTAATCTACGTTTCTGCACTATATATGTGTATCATCATCTGCTGGAGATAAAAGACATCACAGTGACTATGGAGGAAGAGGACGGAACATAACGGGGGGTTACTGGGTGTAAATAGAAAATAAGATCTTATTACCTCCTCTGCTGCCACTTCCAGCAACGTCTCCTCTCTACTTTCTCCCGACTCACCTCTCACCTGGAACTTCCTGTCTGAACCTGACATCACTTCCTGTCAGTTTTCAATAGAGATTCCCTGTCTCTATGGTAGAAGTGAGATCGCCACCTTGTGGAGCTCAGAGGAACTGCAGCCCCGAGAAACGTCTCGTAGTGTGAACATGGCCTTGTGCTGTGTGTGTATGTACTGTATATCCTTATAGATGGGGTCATCTCCACTCCCACCAAGGGGGAGAGAAATAAATTACTGCCTAGTCCAGGGTTTCTCCGAAGGTTTCTAGGGGTTCCCTGAGCAATGAACAATTTCTGTCTCTCAGTAACAACTTGAATCAATGACCTGTAAGGGGGACAGTCATCCCACTGATGATGATGTAAGAATGTCCTTCTCTCATTGGTCACCAATGTAAGGGACCACTACTCTGACCACTGATATAATCAGGTCCTTCTCCCATTGGTCACCTAAAGGACCACTACAGCAACCACTGATATAAGGGGTCATTCTCCCATTGGTCACTAATGTAAGGGACCACTACACTGACCTCTGATATAAGCAGGTCCTTCTCCCATTGGTCACCAATGTAAGGTACCACTACACTGACCAATGATATAAGCAGGTCCTTCTCCCATTGGTCACCAATGTAAGGGACCACTACACACACTGACCACTGATGTAAGTGAATTTTTCTGCAATTAGTCACCAATGTAAGGGACCACTACACTGAGCACTGCTATAAGGGGATCCTTCTCCCATTGGTCAAAAATGTAAGGCAGCTCTACACTGACCACTGATATAAGGGGTCCCTCTCCCATTGGTCACCAATGTAAGGGACCACTAGTATAAGGGGAGCCTTCTCCCTTTGGTCACCAATGTAAGGGACCACTACTATAAAGGAATCCTTCTTCCATTGGTCACCACTGTAAGGGAACACTACACTGATATAAGGGGTCCCTCTCTCATTGGTCACCAATGTAAGGGAACACTACACTGATATAACTGATATAAGGGGTCCCTCTCCCATTGGTCACCAATGTAAGGGAGCTCTACACTGACCACTGATGTAAGGGAATCCTTGCACTCACGGCGTCCCTGTGAACCACTGATGTCACTGGGAATCCATGCCAAGCAAGCAAAGTGGCAGAGGATAGCAGTGATATCACTGCCTAGCTATGGCCACCAGTATTTTTGGGCAATGATGTCTTTCTCCCCACCCTTCTTTTATGTAGCTGATGGCAACTCAGGGAGCTGTCATATGGCTGTTGGTACCATCAGGTACTATGTATCCTATATTTATTTGTGTAGGGGGCGGTATCTTTGAGGTTCCTTGATAATAGTGGAGTCATCCAGATTCTGATAAGCCCCCTGCCTGTAGATCCCACACAACCACCACCCAGGATTGTGGAGCGTAATCCCTTGTCCTCATCAACATGAGGGCAGGGTGTTTTTCTGGGGGGTCCATTCTTTCATGCATGGCTGGGATTAGGGGAGTATGGGGGTGGGCTGTGCACCCCCCCTCAAGGACCCCTGCTCACCCACCCTGCACCCTGGATGCTCTGCCTGGCCACTGATCTCCTTTCCCATCCCAGCACAACACACAGCTCCTCCTCCCCGCACTACACAGAGCTCCCCCGCAATACACATAGCTCCAATCCCCGCACTACACATAGCTCCTCCCCCCGCACTACACGGCTCCTCCTCCCCGGACTACACAGAGATCCCCCTGCACTACACAGAGCCCCCCCCACACTACACATAGCTCCTCCTCCCGCACTATACATAGCTCCCCCGCAATACACATAGCTCCTCCCCCCACTACACAGAGCTCCTCCCCCGCACTACACAGAGCTCCCCCCCACACACTACACAGAGCTGAGATTACATTCCTTTACACAGAGCCATGATCTGCACAGGATGTACATAGCTACTGCATCTACACTGCCATTCCCACCCGGGAATCTCACAGATCAGAGCAGCAGCATAGAAGCCAGATACACCTTGTGCAGATCATGGCTGTGTGTAAAGGAATGTAATCTCAGCTCTGTGTAGTGTGGAGAGGAGGAGCTCTGTGCAGTACTGGGATGGGTAAGGAGCTCTGCCAAGTGCCTTGCCAGAGGTGATCCCTGTCCTCTGCCTCTCCAGTAGTGATCCCTGTCCTCTGCCTTTCCAGTAGTGATCCCTGTCCTCTGCCTTTCCAGAGGTGATCCCTGTCCTCTGCCTCTCCAGAGGTGATCCCTGCCCTCTGCCTCTCCAGAGGTGATCCCTGCCCTCTGCCTCTCCAGAGGTGATCCCTGCCCTCTGCCTCTCCAGAGGTGATCCCTGCCCTCTGCCTTTCCAGTAGTGATCCCTGTCCTCTGCCTCTCCAGAGGTGATCCCTGTCCTCTCCCTCTCCAGTAGTGATCCCTGTCCTCTGCTTTTCCAGAGGTGATCCCTGCCCTCTGCCTCTCCAGTAGTGATCCCTGTCCTCTGCCTCTCCAGTAGTGATCCCTGTCCTCTGCTTTTCCAGAGGTGATCCCTGCCCTCTGCCTCTCCAGCGGTGATCCCTGTCCTCTGCCTCTCCAGCGGTGATCCCTGTCCTCTGCCTCTCCAGCGGTGATCCCTGCCCTCTGCCTCTCCAGAGGTGATTCCTGTCCTCTGCCTCTCCAGAGGTGATTCCTGTCCACTGCCTCTCCAGCGGTGATCCCTGTCCACTGCCTCTCCAGCGGTGATCCCTGCCCTCTGCCTCTCCAGTGGTGATCTCTGTCCACTGCCTCTCCAGTGGTGATCCCTTTTTCTGCTTACGCCTGTCCTGAGCTCATCCCCTGCTGACCTTCCATCCTTTGCCCTGCTGACCCCCTTACACTGCTCTGCTGACCTCCTGTACACTGCCCTGCTGACCCCCTGTACACCGCCCTGCTGACCCCCTGTGCACCGCTCTGCTGACCCCCCGTACACCGCCTTGCTGACCCCCCATACACCGCCCTGCTGACCCCCTTACACTGCTCTGCTGACCCCCTGTGCACCGCCCTGCTGACCCTCCATACACCGCCTTGCTGACCCCCCATACACCGCCCTGCTGACCCCCTTACACTGCTCTGCTGACCTCCTGTACACTGCCCTGCTGACCCCCCGTACACCGCCCTTCTGACCCCCTTACACTGCTCTGCTGACCTCCTGTACACTGCCCTGCTGACCCCCTGTACACTGCCCTGCTGACTCCCTGTTCACCGCCCTGCTGACCCCCCGTACACCGCCTTGCTGACCCCCCATATACCTCCCTGCTGACCCCCTTACACTGCTCTGCTGACCCCCTGTGCACCACCCTGCTGACCCTCCGTACACCGCCTTGCTGACCCCCCATACACCGCCCTTCTGACCCCCTTACACTGCTCTGCTGACCTCCTGTACACTGCCCTGCTGACCCCCTGTACACTGCCCTGCTGACTCCCTGTTCACCGCCCTGCTGACCCCCCCGTACACCGCCTTGCTGACCCCCCATACACCGCCCTGCTGACACCCTGTACACTGCCCTGCTGACTCCCTGTTCACCGCCCTGCTGACCCCCCGTACACCGCCTTGCTGACCCCCCATACACCGCCCTGCTGACCCCCTGTACACTGCCCTGCTGACTCCTTCTATACTGCCCTGCTGACCCCCCGCACACTGCCCTAAAAAACAATATCCTCTGTACACTGCCCTACAAACTGCTGATCCTATTCTCGACCCTGCTGACACCTGTCCTGCTAACCTCCCATCCTCTGCCCCTCTGATATTTTTTACTTCACCCCCACATCAGACAGGCTAGATCCAGCCCTGCTTTAATGGCACCCCCCATGTTGAGGGAATGTGTCCAGGTATGGTTCGGGGGGGGGGGGAGTCACACATTCCCCCCACTTTTCTTACCAGCCAGGCTGTATGCTTGGTTTTAGGGTCAGACATGGATATCCTGGGGGACCTCATGCTTCTGTTTGTTAATTTTCATGAGGATCGCCCTAAAAATCCATACCAGACTATAGGAACTTGTATGTCATTTTAGGGAAGTCTACGCAGATTTTGTATTCTTGCTGTAGGATGTGCTACAGGAAAAATGACCTTTACAAAGACATTTCCGGCAATTTAACACACTTTTTTCTTTGTAAAAGAAAAATCGCAGAGGGGTGCCCCTTTACAGGCAGGATCAGGGCGCCCCCTAGTCATGTTTTAAAAAAATGTTTAATGTTTCACTTTAACCACCTCCCGTCCGCTCTATAGCCAAAAGATGGCTCACATTGCCGGGAGGAGGGGGTCTATGGATGTCCTCCCGTGATCGCACTTCCCACGCACCCCCCTGCAGCGCGCATCGGCAGGGATCTGTGATTCCTGTGTCCTCCGGACAAGTGTTTACCCTTGATAAAATATGGAGCTAACAACTACCACCATTTTATTCTCCAGGGCCTCTGCTTTCAGAAAATAGATGTTTGGGGGGGTGTTACTTAATCTTCAGGTCCAAAATGTCTATTTTTAACATATGTGCAAAAATAATACAAAAACAGCTCTTTCGGTGAAAAGGTTTAAAGAGAGTGAGATGGAATCACTCTGCTGGGGTCACACTCTAAATATTGGAGCTCCCCCTAGCTGCAGCCTGGTAATAACATTGCTAGGAGGTCTATTCATTTATGTGCCATAAACTTCACTTCTTTAAATAAAAGTCTCCTGACATTTAGGGGGTCTATTCATAAAACAAAAAAATTACATAGCCCAGTGAAAATGTGTGATATTTCTTTTCTGTGAATTGGGGGTTAAAAAAAAGAATGCCCTTTTTTTGTCTAATAAATTCTTAAATGCGTGATTATGATCTCCGAGTTATTTGTATAAAAACCCTGCCTGACGGAGCATAAGGGGTCTATTTATAATTAATGTATTATTATGTGATATTAATATGATATTATTTATCAGATTAATGTTGCAAACTGAATCCTGAAGAAGCCCTCCTCCTGCTTTGGACGAAACGCGTGGATCCATAAATTCTTCGTTATGCATTGCTTGCACAGAATGGTTGTATATTGTTTATGCTGATGTAATCTGCACCTATGATATCATATATGTTTTTTACATTTTGTATAAATAAAATTTAGATGAATCTTTTATAAATTTGTATCGGAGTAGTTGATATTTTTTGTGGCACTTGCGGACTGCCCACCGTAGATATACAGTACTTCGCTACTTTGACGTTATATACTGTGGTTATGGCAGCAGCTAGCTGCCATAACCCTGCTATATTTTTGCACAGTGGACGATCCTCTTTCACATAAAAGTGGTCCCAGCGGCGGATTGGCCACAAGATCACTTTTATGGGTGGCGGGAGGGTTTACTCCCCTGATCCTCCCCTTCTTCCACTGACTCCAATCCAGCCTCCAGTTAACCGGCGGTGATGTCATGATGGGGTACTAGATCCGAGACCCCAACAAAGCCGATTCCAGCTTTGTTCGGGTCTCCGGCCAGCCGGCGGATGTGCCGGCTGGTCATTTGGGCCTCCTGGTGGGACGGAAGAGCGGCGGGAGGGGATGTCCCCTTCTGCTGCTTGTAATAACAGCCGAGCGGCTGACTGGCCTCATCGTTTGTTATTACAAGAAAGTCCAACGGGGTGATGCCCACAGCTGCATATCATCCCGTTACAACCACTTGAGGAAAAAGGCCATGAAGTGGTTAATTTACACAGTGATTTCCTATAATCGTCAGTGCCATCTAGTGGCCATAAAGCAGCAGAAATACTACAATACCACATTATTGCCAGTAGATGGTGCTGATCATCATAGGAAATCACTGTTCACATTCGTTGAACAAATTTTTAGTAACCAGACCTGTAAGTGTTTGTGAAATCTTCTGCCACAGAATGCAAACATGTCATGAAAACATTATTGGTGCCGTGTGCAATACATACAAAATACAATACAATTCTATACAGAACTTACACATTTCCTTTACAAATTCATTCCACAAAGTTTATAGACACAGACCTGTAAGTGTTTGTGAAATCTTCCACCACAAAATGTACTCAGCCAATGAGAGGTAATGACTTTATTTTTATTTTTCTCCTGCTATCAATGGCCAACACGGTACAACACTTCATCCATGTCTTTGGTGATCTCTGATCTCCTTATCAACTGTTTCTTGCCGTTTCTTATGTTGTTGCCTTTTTATTTAGAAAGCTTTATTATTCCCCACATGGGTGTGGCCCCTTTCTCAATACTATGTTTCAATGGGAGAAACAGTTATCAGTCCAACCTCTAGATGGCACTGTTGTATCATTCATTCCATAGGACAATGATGGCAAACCTTGGCACCCCAGATGTTTTGAGACCACATTTCCCATGATGCTCATGCACTCTGCATTGTAGTTCAGCTTCATGGGAAATGTAGTTCCAAAACATCTGGGGTGCCAAGGTTCGCCATCACTGCCATAGGACATCTTTGTCAAAAGGTCAGGCTATGGTTGAGGTCTATGAACTGTTTCTTACATGATGAAGATCAGCCATGGAGTATATCTGAGGTGTATATCAGGGTGTGCTTCTTCCCCACATGACATTTCCTGCACTCACTAATACACCTCGAGGGTTGTGTGGGACCCCTGATGTACAGGAAGACAGGACTTCACCGAGGAACAATTCCCTCACTCAGGACAGGGATACGGCTTCTCCCCCGTGTGGTATCTCTGATGTCTAAAAAGATGGGACTTCTTTGAAAAATATTTCCCGCAATCAGGACAGGAATATGGCTTCTCCCCCGTGTGAGATCTGTGATGTTCAGAAAGATGGGACTTCTTTGAAAAACAATTCCTGCATGCAGAACGGGAATATGGCTTCTCCCCCGTGTGAGATCTCTGATGTTCAGAAAGATTGGACTTATTTGAAAGGGTTGTGTGGGACCCCTGATGTACAGGAAGACAGGACTTCAGTGAGGAACATTTCCCTCAGTCAGACCAGGAAAGTTGATTCTCCTCCGTGTCCAATCTCAGATGACTGTAGACAGAGGACTTCTGTGGGTTAGACTTCTGCCAATTAAAAAAGTAAAGTGGATCTACTGCCGTGTGCGATTCCAGATGTTTGTTGAGGTTGTACTTCGTCTTAAAACATTTATCGCATTTAGGACAGGGAAACTCCCTCTTCACTGTGTGCGATCTCTGATGGTTGAGAAGATGTGACCTCTCTATAAAACCTTTCCCGCACTCAGGACAGGAATACGGCTTCTCCCCCGCGTGAATTCTCTGATGTATCTGAAGATGTGCATTCTCCGTAAAACATTTCCCGCACTCAGGACAGGAATACGGTTTCACCCTCGCGTGAAACCTCAGATGGTTGGTAAAACAGAACTTCCGGGAAAAACATTTCCCGCACTTGGGACAGGAATAGGGCGTTTCCCCAGTGTGCAATCGCTGATGCAAGGTAAGATTGGACTTCTGCGTAAAACTTTTCCCACACTCAGGACAAGTATACAAGTTCTGACCTGTGTGAGTTTTTTTATGTACCTTAAGAGTGGTTTTCAAACTGAAGCATTTTCCGCACTCAGGACAGGGATACGGCTTCTCACCGGTGTGAGTTCTTTTATGCTCATCGAGACGGGTTTTACTGGGGAAACACTTCCCACACTCAGGACAGGGATATGGCTTCTCACCTGTGTGAGATCTTTTATGAAGTTTAAGGGTGGCTTGAGTGTAGAAACACTTCCCGCACTCAGGACAGGAATATGCTCTCTCTCCTGTGTGACGTTTTATATGAACAGTAAGGCCGTACTTAAAACGGAAACACTTCCCGCACTCAGGACAGGAATGTCTTTTCTCCCCTGTGTGCAAACTCTGATGTATGGAAAGTTTGAATTTATGTGAAAAACATTTCCCGCACTCAGAACAGGAAAACACATTCTCACCTGTGTGAGATCTTTTATGAACATCAAGATGAGCTTTAAAATGGAAACACTTCCCACACTCAGTACAGGAAAATGGCTTCTCCCCCGTGTGAGACATCTGATGTGCCACAAGTTCTGATTTTTGTACAAAACATTTCCCGCACTCAGGACAGGAATACGGCTTCTCAACTGTGTGCAATCTCTGATGTCTGTAAAGATGGGATTTCCGTGAAAAACATTTCCCGCACTCAGGACAGGAACACGACTTCTCTCCCATGTGCAATCTCTGGTGTTTAGAAAAACTGGACTTATCTGAAAAACATTTCCCACACTTAGGGCAGGAATATGGCTTCTCCCCCGTGTGTGATCTCTGATGCCTGTAGAAATTGGACATGTCTGAAAAACATTTCCCACACGCACGGCAGGAATACGGCTTCTCTCCTGTGTGAGATCTTTTATGCCTATTAAGTATGGATTTATAACGGAAACACTTCCCGCACTCAGTACAGGAAAACCTTTTATCTGTTGGAAGGACGGCACCGTCCCGCACAGTCTGAGGTTCCTCAGGATAAGAGGAATACGATGGTCCGGCACCGTCCCGCACAGTCTGAGGTTCCTCAGGATAAGAGGAATATGATGGTCCGGCACCGTCCCGCACAGTCTGAGGTTCCTCAGGATAAGAGGAATACGATGGTCCGGCACCGTCCCGCACAGTCTGAGGTTCCTCAGGATAAGAGGAATATGATGGTCCGGCACCGTCCCGCACAGTCTGAGGTTCCTCAGGATAAGAGGAATACGATGGTTCGGCACCGTCCCGCACAGTCTGAGGTTCCTCAGGATAAGAGGAATACGATGGTCCGGCACCGTCCCTCACAGTCTGAGGTTCCTCAGGATAAGAGGAATACGATGGTCCGGCACCGTCCCTCACAGTCTGAGGTTCCTCAGGATAAGAGGAATACGATGGTCCGGCACCGTCCCTCACAGTCTGAGGTTCCTCAGGATAAGAGGAATACGATGGTCCGGCACCGTCCCGCACAGTCTGAGGTTCCTCAGGATAAGAGGAATACGATGGTCCGGCACCGTCCCTCACAGTCTGAGGTTCCTCAGGATAAGAGGAATACGATGGTCCGGCACCGTCCCTCACAGTCTGAGGTTCCTCAGGATAAGAGGAATACGATGGTCCGGCACCGTCCCGCACAGTCTGAGGTTCCTCAGGATAAGAGGAATACGATGGTCCGGCACCGTCCCGCACAGTCTGAGGTTCCTCAGGATAAGAGGAATACGATGGTCCGGCACCGTCCCGCACAGTCTGAGGTTCCTCAGGATAAGAGGAATACGATGGTCCATCTACACTGTGTGGTGCCGGATGGACATTTGAGGTAGTCGGGTTTTCTCCTGGACTATACTGTGTGATGTCCTCATCTTCTACTTTACAGTCTGGAGACAAAGTGAGACAATCCTCTGAGGTTTTCCTCATCTCCCGTCCATCTACTAAAATAGAAACACAAAGATTATTACTAGACATGAGCTGATTGGTTCCCCTAAACCAGGACTCCGCCCACATCAGGCAGCTTTGTCTCTGAGGATCTTACAATTCCCCCCTCAAGGTAACTAGTAAATGGGTCCTCTGATCTCCTACCAGTTCATTTCTTTATTCATGGACCTTAGTCAGAGAGTGAGGAAACAACGAGAACTGTCTTTTATAGGAGTGACAGTGATGAGGGGATTATAGGACGAGTGTCTCCACCCCGACATGGGACAGTAGACCAAAGGTACATACCCCAGGTGCCTAGGTCTAGTAACACCTATGGTGAAAAATCAACATTTTGTTGCCAGCTGAACCCCAGAATCTCCATAAATCCAGTCTAGATACATAAATTGTGTCTGCAGCACAGAGAAGGAAGATTATCCGAGAGAAATACAGGAATACAGGACGGGGAACACAGCTCAGGAAAGTGACCAGGGGGATTACAGGCTGATATCACCCAGTCCCCGCCCTACTCTGGACCAATCAGTGAGCAGTATGGGTGGAGGAATGGATTTAGTGTTAATGACCCACCTGTGCTGATCTCTGTAGGAGTGTCCTCCTCTATAAATGTCCCCGTTATTCCATCCTCCTCCATAGACTGCTGATCATCCCTCACATACCTCTCTTCTTCTTCTGATTTAACCTCAAATTCTATATCAATTGGATCTCCACTCTAAATCAAGAAAATGAGAGAAAATATCATCTGTAAAATAGAAGCTTTATTATAGTGAAATCCACACATCATCTCCATGAGTTTGTGTTTTATAAGCTCCATCCCACCAACCTTGTAACAGTGAGGGATGGTGAGACCTTCCTGTGTGGAATCCCGGGAATACAGAGGACGGGGACATCTCTCTGGTGGGTTCCTGGTATTAGGTGGCTCCATCATATCCTTGTGTCCTTCTGAAAAGTCCTCCTTTAAACTATAATTCTCAGCCTCCTCTTTATACTCTTCTTTAACATCAATATTATCATCCCCGAAGTTTCCACTCTGAATATATAATAAAACATTCATTGTAAGAAACATTCTTGTGTATAAATAACTATCAATGATTGTTCCCCATCTACCTGATGATGGTGAGGGATGGTGTGACCTTCCTGTGTGGAATCCCGGGAATACAGAGGACGGGGACATCTCTCTGGTGGGTTCCCATTACTGGATCCATCTGTAGGAAACACACACACTGACTGAATACGTTGTTTCTATGTGTTTATCAGATGATGGGGGATCTAGGTGGACCCTCCGTACTGCTCTCTCCTTTACAATAAAGTCTCCTCTTACCCGGTGATGTGAGGGGCGGCTGATTGTCCATCATGACGTCCTTCCGAGCACCGCTCACCTCTCTTGTCAGCAGCTCGATGATCTCTCTGGTGACTTCTAGAATCTTCTTTTTATTTCTCTATTCTATCAGGGAGGGAGGTGGAGGCAATGTGATGGTGAGATGATCTCCAGATTTCATAGGAGGAATATTCTAGATTTGAACACAAATAATAAAATCAAATGACATTCCCAGAATCCTCCTCACCTCACTGGTCAGGTCTCCATTTTACCAAAACCCCCACTGGGATATAATTTACCCACACAGCAACCCCCCCCCCCCCCACTCTGTAGGTTCAAAGCTTGTCACAAAAAAATTCTGGTATTATTACACACAATGCAGTTGCAACAGTCTTGCTTTGCTTGTGAGAGGGACATTGGGAGGAGGAGCTGTGGGGTCAGTGTGATGTCATAGGATTCTCTGACTCTGGTTGGAGGGACATTGGGAGGAGGAGCTGTGGGGTCAGTGTGATGTCATAGGATTCTCTGAATCTGGTTGGAGGGACATTGGGAGGAGGAGTTGCGAGGTCAGTGTGATGTCATAGGATTCTCTGAGGTTTCTCTACACAGAATCCTTTCTCCCGGGTGCGCCCCTCCTCTCCTAAACCGAAAGATGATTTTTATCTTTTGGCTTTGCCAAAACACATCATATTCCTGTGATCTCCGTGTACTCCGGAGACTTTACTGATTACATTTTAGGATGAATATCTGAGACTGGGATCATTATTGAGAAATTTGTTTTCTGAACATTTATTACAAATGACATTTTTCCCTCTTTCGTCCTGTTTGAATCTTAGAAAATGAAGACATACATATTTTAATCAATCCCCTCTAAATGAACCCCCCAACCCCCACCACTAATAAAAGTGGTATAATCCGTTAGTATAAACCGGGGGGTCAACAACCCATCGATCGCGGGCAGGTGACGGGTAAATCGGCGATCCTGCTTTGCCGATGCCCAGACTGCTCTTCCCACATTAAAAAGTGGCGCAGGGAGGGACCTACGTGGCATGCCGTGCTGATCCCTGCCGGCTCTTCTCCCTCTCTCGTCTGTCCCAGGCGCTTGTGTGTGACATCACATGGGATGGATGAGAGAGGGGGGCCGTCCGGGATCAGAGAGCCAGGAGAGCATGTCCTATGTGTGCATGTGATACGCCTCTACACACAACACTGTGCTACTGACAAACCTCATCCTCTGTCCTGCTAACTGACACCGTCCACAGTCCCACTGACTGTGGACTGCTCTCCTAACTGACACCGTCCACAGCCCTACTAACTGACACCGTCCACAGCCCTACTAACTGACACTGTCCACAGCACTACTAACTGACACCGTCCACAGCCCCGCTGACTGGCACCGTGCACTGCTCTCCTAACTGACACCGTCCACAGCCCTACTAACTGACACCGTCCACAGCCCTATTAACTGACACCGTCCTCAGCCCTACTAACTGACACTGTCCACAGCACTACTAACTGACACCGTCCACAGCCCCGCTGACTGGCACCGTGCACTGCTCTCCTAACTGACCCCATCCACAGCCCTACTAACTGACACCGTCCACAGCCCTACTAACTGGCACCGTCCACAGCCCTACTAACTGACACCGTCCTCAGCCCTACTAACTGACACCGTCCACAGCCCTACTTACTGACACCGTCCACAGCCCTACTAACTGACACCATCCTCAGCCCTACTAACTGACACCGTCCACAGCCCTACTAACTGACACCGTCCACAGCCCTACTAATTGACCCCATCCACAGCCCTACTAACTGACACCGTCCACAGCCCTACTAACTGACACCGTCCACAGCCCTACTAATTGACCACATCCACAGCCCTACTAACTGACACCATCCACAGCCCTACTAACTGACACCATCCACAGCCCTACTAACTGACACCGTCCACAGCCCTACTAACTGACACCATCCACAGCCCTACTGACACCATCCACAGCCCTACTAACTGACACCATCCACAGCCCTACTAACTGACACCGTCCACAGCCCTACTAACTGACACCATCCACAGCCCTACTGACACCATCCACAGCCCTACTAACTGACACCATCCACAGCCCTACTAATTGACCCCATCCACAGCCCTACTAACTGACCCCGTCCACAGCCCTACTAACTGACACCGTCCACAGCCCTACTAACTGACACCGTCCACAGCCCTACTAACTGACACCGTCCACAGCCCTACTAACTGACACCGTCCACAGCCCTACTAACTGACACCGTCCACAGCCCTACTAACTGACACCGTCCACAGCCCTACTAACTGACACCGTCCACAGCCCTACTAACTGACACCGTCCACAGCCCTACTAACTGACACAGTCCTCAGCCCTACTAACTGACACCGTCCACAGCCCTACTAACTGAAACCGTCCACAGCCCTACTAACTGACACCGTCCACAGCCCTACTAACTGACACCGTCCACAGCCCTACTAACTGACCCCATCCACAGCCATACTGACACCATCTACAGCCCTACTGACACCATCCACAGCCCTACTAACTGACACCATCCACAGCCCTACTAATTGACCCCATCCACAGCCCTACTAATTGACCCCATCCACAGCCCTACTAACTGACACCATTCACAGCCGTACTAACTGACCCCATCCACAGCCCCACTAACTGATACCGTCCACAGCCCCACTAACTGACACCGTCCACAGCCCTACTAACTGACACCGTCCACAGCCCTACTAACTGACACCGTCCACTGCGCTACTAACTGACACTGTCCACAGCCCTACTAACTGACACCATTCACAGCCCCACTAACTGACACCATCCACAGCCCCACTAACTGACACCGTCCACAGCCCCACTAACTGACACCGTCCACAGCCCTACTAACTGACACTGTCCACAGCCCTACTAACTGACACCGTCCACAGCCCTACTAACTGACACCGTCCACTGCGCTACTAACTGACACTGTCCACAGCACTACTAACTGACACCATTCACAGCCCCACTAACTGACACCATCCACAGCCCCACTAACTGACACCGTCCACAGCCCCACTAACTGACACCGTCCACAGCCCTACTAACTGACACTGTCCACAGCCCTACTAACTGACACCGTCCACAGCCCTACTAACTGACACCGTCCACAGCCCTACTAACTGACACCGTCCACTGCGCTACTAACTGACACCATCCACAGCCCTACTAACTGACACCATCCACTGTGCTACTGACCCCATCCTCTACCACACTGACCCCTATATTCTGCCCTAAACTGCAGACTCCTGTACTCTGCTTTATAACTGACCACTATACACCACCCTGCATTCAGGCCTGAAACTAGAGGAGCAAGTCAGCCTGCAGGATCCGATATTCTGCCTTCATGATAGACTCCCTCATCAGACTTCTGGGGGTGACCGATGACTCTCCGAATATAAAAAAAAAATTGTAAATGAAAGTGAACGAGTTGCTCACTGAAGTTACATTTTAAGGTAGGCTAAGGTTATATTTTTACAGTGACATTATATTTATGATATTTCTAAGTTTTCCTCATATCATCCTTACTATTTAGCCTCTCAAAGGTTGCCTATCCCTGGTATAGACTGATGAGGTGAGAAGGTGATTGGTTGGTTAAGGTGACACATGAAAGGAAATAGTAGGTATTCTGGACGACCACCCGTCTATTAGGTACACCAACAGAGCCCTCAGATATCTGGAGACACGAATGAAACGAGCGGCAGGTCATGGGTTCATAAAATGTCTGCCTTTATTAGGTGTGTTACAGCTTATATATGGTTGAACATACCGATAGAAAGAGGGGAGTGGTTAGTAAATGATGTATTTGTATAGAAATATATAGTTATATGGTTATACAAGTCAGTGACCCTTTAAGATACATTATCATGAGTTAACATGGGTCAATGGACCATCTGGTTATGAGTCATAAGTCATGCATCCTGTCCCATGGCCTACAGAACAGAGAACAGGAAAAGACAAACCAACCCACAATGATATATAGATATATATATATATATATATATATATATATATATATATATATCATATGAGAGAGAGAGAGAGAGAGAGAGTACAGTGCTTGTGCAAGCATTTTTCTAAACATTCTATTAAAAACCCCACAACATTCCCCCCACCCCGGTCTAGGTTCACCACCATGTGGACAAATCCACCTTGCTGGGTCCAATTCCCCTAAAACAAAAGGGGCAAGTCTACCAACACCCTAATATAGGCTTTTATAGCACGATTTCACAGTTCTCAGGGTAATAAGGCCATCAATCATCCCTGCATACAGTTATCGAGGCAGCAGTCAGCCAAATAATGTACACACAAGGGTAGCACCACCACTCTACTGTGAAAACCTCCAAATATAGGTGTTGGTTACTGGTACCTTCTCTCCAGGTTCAAGCGACCTCCCACTCGCCACAGACTTGGAATATGGATATATGGAAAGAACCCGCACTCTGAAATCCATCCAAATTCTTTTTTTCGATAATCACCAAGTACAAAGTAACTGCTAACATGTTTTGGCAAAGAGCCTTGTTCTCGGCTGTGAACAAGGCTCTTCGTCGAAACATGTTAACAGTTACAGTGGAACCTTGGATTGCGAGTAACGCGGTTAACGAGCGTTTCGCAATAAGAGCAGTGTATTTTTAAAAATCGTAACTCGGTTTGCGAGTGTTGTCTCGCAAGACAAGCACAATTCAGGCCAAAGCGGTGTGCAGTACCACCTTTGGCCTGAGGTGGGAGGGGGCTCCGGGGCCGAGCAGAGCCAAACGTCAGGTTCGGAAATACGCAGAAAGGCCGAGTACAGCACGGCTGACTTTGGCAAATCTTGGGTAGGAAGTCTTTCCGAGGTTTGCCGAGGTCAGCCGAAGTGTCCTCGGGCCTTTTCAGCCGTTTCCGAGGCTCTCCAGCGCCCCCCCGCCTCTGGCCGCTTGCGGTATTGCATCTCCAATTGAAGTCAATACGGAACGAATTATGTTGATTTCCATTGACTTCAATGGGAAAACTCGCTTTGATATGCGAGTACTTTGGATTACGAGCATACTCCTGGAACGGATTATGCTCGTAATCTGAGGTTCCACTGTACTTTGTACTTGGTGATTATCGAATAAAGAATTTGTACGGATTCCAGACTGCAGATGCAGGTCCAGACAACCTCCTCCCTATTAGTGCAATCCATATCATCATTAGCCTACAGAAAGATCGCTGTCCAACCAAACCTTCCCAAACTTTGTCAAATTTCTTTGGGCACCCTCTGCTCAAGTATGTTGCTTTATAGAACGGAATCACCCTATTCCCAAGGCCTTTCCAGTACAAGACAGAGAGGGTCGTCATAGGTTTCTTCCAATAGAGGAACAGCGCCTTGCTGGCTCCTAATAGGAGCCAAACCCTCTACCCTCTACCAAGCCAAGCAAGCATGTCGCCACCATCAAGTGCACAGGCACAGATGTAATTTCCATTATACAGCGCCCAACGGCAGACCAAAACTCCTTGGACTACCTGACAGTCCCAAAAAACGTTGGCCAAAATTGGCAGGAGACCGTGAACAACGTCAAAATTTTGCCGACGTTCCCGGGTAGATTTTGGATAACCTTGCCGGGGGGTAATATATCCTGTGCAGGAACTTAAATTGAATTAAGCGATCTCTAGGGGACACTAATGCCCCGTACACACAATCGGACATTGATTGGACAGTCTGACAACAAAATCCATGGATTTTTTCCATCGGATGTTGGCTCAAACTTGTCTTGCATACACACGGTCACACAAATCTTTTTGGAAATTCCGAACGTCGAGAACGCGGTGACGTACAACACGTACGGCGAGCCGAGAAAAATGAAGTCCAATAGCCAGTGCGGCTCCTTCTGCTTGATTTCGAGCATGTCTGGAACTTTGTGCGTCGTAATTGTGTACACACGATCGGAATTTAGGACAACAGATTTTGTTGTCGGAAAATTTGAGATCCAGATCTCAAATTTAGTTTGACGGAAATTCCGATGGAAAAGGTCCGATGGAGCCTACACACAGTCGGAATTTCCTTCAACAGGCTCCCATCGAACATTTCCCGTCAGAAAATCCGACCGTGTGTACGGGGCATTAGTGTGTGAAGGGATGGCTCCACATATCGTCCCACTCCTCTGCTCCCAGATCTGGAACCTCCAGAGGTTAATTATTATTGTACAGGATTTATATGGCGCCAACAGTTTACGCAGCGCTTTACAATGTAAAGGGGAGGACAGTACAATTACAGTACAGAAGGAATAGGAGGGCCCAGCTCCTGGAGCTTACAGTTCCCACACTATATATGTGTGTATCATCATCTGCTGGAGATAAAAGACGTCACAGTGACTATGGAGGAAGAGGACGGAACATGACGGGGGGGGGTTACTGGGTGTAAATAGAAAATAAGATCTTATTACCTCCTCTTCTGCCACTTGCAACAATGTCTCCTCTCTACTGCCTCCCGACTCACCTCTCACCCGGAACTTCCTGTCTGTACCTGACATCACTTGCTGTCAGTTTTCAATAGAGATTTCCTGTCTCTATGGTAGAAGTGAGGTCGCCACCTTGTGGAGATCAGAGGAACTGCATCCCCCCGAGAAACGTCTCGTAGTGTGAACACGGCCTTGTGCTGTGTGTGTATGTACTGTATATCCTTATAGATGGGGTCATCTCCACTCCCACCAAGGGGGATAGAAATATATTACTGCCTAGTCCAGCCTTTCCCAGCCAGGGTTCCTCCAGAGGTTTCTAGGGGTTCCTTGAGCAATGAACAATTTCTGTAAATAATAATGGTGCAGCGCTAATACAAAACGAACTCATATAAATGATTATTTTTTGAATGTTGTGCAAAGAAATAAGAATAAACACAATGCAACAAATGTTCCACTAATCTATAAAAGCAATTTCTATGCGCAGGAAGTGCCAGTGCTCACAACCGTGTTCCACATAATAATTACACAATACTTTAAAGTGCTCTTATTATAATGTCTACCCAAGAGCAGACAGTCCCGGAACGAGCCCCCAAATGTAGCGATACCCCCAGTAGGGGCTGATGGTTGTTGTGGTCCATCTCTCACCCTGCACAGCCAGGCACACAATCTTCAGACACTCAGGAGTCAAGAAGCAGTCCTTGTACTTTGTTTTTATGTTTTATTGAGGGGAATTAAAGCGGAGTTCCACTTAAAAGTGTGTATGTGTGTGGGGGGGTGGGGGTACCTAGTTTTAACAGCTACTTCCTGTTTCACTTTCTCCTTCTGTCATCTTGCAGCCTAGGCGAATCCTCCTCTACCCGTAGGCGGCCCCTCCCTCTCTGTGGAACTCCTGGACACCTCCCCGGCAGTGTTCTCCCGCTGTCCTCTCTTGCTCCTCCTGTGTCTCCTGGTCAGGACACCTCTGTGGGTTGTAAGAAGGTCCCTTCCGCACCTGAGCCCAGTCCCAAAGTCACCCCAGACTGGGGAGCTTCCTCAAAGGCCAGAACAGCCTAACACTCCATCTCCATCTTCCACCCAGTCACCAACTCCCCCACAGCTGGGCTGACCCTGAGTATTTGAGGGGGCCTGCCCTCTGCCAATCCTAGTTGGGAATTGGTCAGGGTTTCTCAGAATACTTCAGACAGCTCCACCTCTCCTCTCCTCCTTCCTTTCCAGAAGATTCTAGCATGTTCTTGAAGGAGAAGGAGGTCTCAGTGCTGGTGCCTGTGAGTCATCCAGCTCTTCCTGGCTACCTGCCAACCCAAAATATATTTTTCCTACACTACAAAAAAAACCTAACTCTACCCATCCTAGTACCACTAGAGGGTGCTACACTCACCCCCCCAACTAATATCCAGCCAGTCCCTTGGCTGGGAAATGTCCACACAAATACAATTTTGGATGTGACAGGGGAAGAAACTGGGATGGGGCTATGCACAAATAAATACATACAAAAACAGAGATGGCATTTTGCTGGTTTTTACAAAAAAATACACTACATACACCTAACTACATGTCCCTGTAGCTAACAACAACTTTACACCACATACTGAGCCAGAGCACCCCCCCCCCCCACCCCCACTAGAGGGAGATCCTCTGCCCACAGGAATCTTGACTCCAGCCGGAGATGGATGAACAGCCGTCCAATCCAAAGAAGCCCTGGGGAAAAGGACAAAACAGCATCCTACTCTTACAACTATCTACACACTGTACAGCATTTTTTTCTGTCAGGAGAGGTGTAAGCATCCTGCTGACAGAAAGCAAAATTCAGTATCCAGTATATACATTTGTTGCTCCCTAGGTTTTGGTCTGTCAGGAGGGGGTTAGCATCCTGCTGACAGAGACAATGGAGCAAACCAAGGAAAAACACAGGTTTTTTTAGAGTTCCTGGTGGGAGGGACCCCTCCCCGGACTATCAGATACTTAAAAAAAGTTAGAATCAGTGATCAGACCTCACCAAGTTTCCAGCAATAGGACTCTCCATCCATCGGCACAGGTTAGGGTGGCAGGCCAGTCTGATCCTGTAAAAAATTGAAGAAAAAAAAGGGGAAAAACACTGTACTCTTCATACCAGTCCATGTTACCACTTCCATTGCGAGCTGCACTCTACAGCAGTCCTCTCAGGCACAGAAGTGCGGATCGGGCAGTCTCCTCCTACCGCCACCCTCTTCTCTGATGGAGCAAGAGTGGCTCCTTGCAGGCCGTTCTTTTTTCACGACCACCACTCTGTCTTTGTAGATTGCTCTCCCCAGCCTCCATTCAATCCCAATGTCCTCAAATTGGGCCCAGGTCTCCTCACACTCTGACACCCGCAAAGGCTTAGGGATGTGCAAGTACTCCTACACTCGGTTATCCTCCCACTCTCCCAGGGAGTTCTCCACAATGCCCATAATGTTAGGAGGGACATAAGGGTTGTCCAGACCCCACTGCAGAGCAACTCTGCGCTGAACTTCCCACTGGAACCTGGAAAACACGGGCAGTTCTCTTGGCTTCCCTTTTCCCAGCAGGGCCTCTTGACCCACTGCCCGAATTCAGCTGCTCTGGTCTGGGTGGTGGAGGGTCTGTTCAAAAAAAGTTGTCCGCTGCTGATGGGGGTTCCTGCAACTTCTTCAGCTCTCATTGCCAGATCTGGCACATCTACCACCTCAGATTGAATATCCTGGACTTCAGAGCCTCCTATCTCCCCTGAGGTGCTGTGGGACGACCAATCCGCTATCTCTTACAGGGACCCGAACTCTGCTTGCAGTCTGGGAGAACCCCAATCTATGGCCCTGTCCTCGCCTTCCCCTCCTGGCTCACCTAAGGGCACATCTCCCACTAGCATTGGCTCCTTCCAGGTGGGGCTAGCATGGGACATAGAAGTAATTGGCATTTCAGGGATTTCTACTGGTCCCTGGCCAGGCTACAGGCCACAACAGACTCCTCTTCCCTTATGTTTGCAGGGGAGTCTCCAGGCTCAGACTGCACCCCGCCTTTTGGTAATGACTCTAGGCTGCACACGACACAGTCCTGACTGCAGGTCCACATTGTAGTAGTGTGGCTCCTGCTGGCTGGATGCAAGCTGTGTAAGCGGTTCGCCGCAATGACCGCACCGGATCCATGCACTGACCCCGGCGGTCGGTATCCGGTATTCTGGACACAGCAGGCACAGTCGCTCCATCCCCTCAATCATCCTGAGGGCCCATCCCCTGCAATGCTCCAATCGGACACCAGTGTCCACCATTGTCCACTCCTGCAGATCAGGCAACCAGGTCAGCGCTGGCAACACATGATCGGGCTCCGCCATCTTGCTCCCCTGCCTCATGGTATCTGCTAGCAGTAAACTGATAGGCAGGCCCTTCCCTCGGCGTGCCGCTGTAACCCCTTGTTGGACAAACTGAAGTTTGCAGGCACACTAGAACCAGCAGGACTTGTCTGGGCATGTCGCGACTCACTCGGCACCGAGCAACTGAGGACAGATGACCGCTGACTTTTCCGGTGGTTGCCGGTAGCAACAATAACGTTTGTAGCCCATGCCTCACTGAAGGGAACATTCTCAGCACAGTCATGCCCACAGGCACCCGCAAGCTCACCCTGATCAACCTGGACAACCCGGACAGTACTTTACTGTTAAAAGCAGGAGTTTGGAGCAGACAGTCCCAATGTCCATCATTTGCAGATCGCTACACATATTTGTAATCCATGGGCGCGGTCTCCCGCCGTGGTTGCCACAAGTGACGGCACATGGTAAAAAGTTACTGAATTGCAGGCTTTAAAGTATAAGTGTCCCTACCATTCGTGGTTGGGCAATTGGGTAAGCAGGTAGCAATAACTTGACAGGCAGCTCTCACTGGTTGCTATGGGCAATGACCCTTAATACTGTAGTACTGAAGACTGGCAGAGCACATAAATCCCTCCCCAGGTTCAATCCCTCAATTTTGGTGAAACAAAGTACAGTTCCCTGGCTTGGTCAGCTTCAGTTGCTAGGGGCAATGGCTGGCAGGTTACCCGCGAGCAGACAGTCCCGGAACGAGCCCCCAAATCTAATGGTACCCCTTTAGGGACTGCTGGTTATTGTGGTCCGTCTCTCACCCTGCATAGACAAGCACACGACCTTCAGACACTCAGAAGTCAAGAAGCAGTCCTTGTACTTTGCTTTAATGTTTTACTGAGGGGAATAACACTTGGATAGGGTAAGGGGTAGTATGGGATGCCCACTTGATTGAAGAAATAAAGAATTGGGACTTCAACTATATACCCTTTATGTATATACAACTCCTCACTTCCAGCTCCAGCACATCACTTGATTACTGCTTATTCCAGACCAGCTAGCACTGAAGTTTAGGCCTGACACTGGCTCAGCCAGGCCTGAGTAAATGCCCTTTGCAGGCAGGGACCGCGTAGCAAAATGTTCGTAGTCCTAGTGCTAGCTGTCCACATGGCTACTGATCCCGGCACCACATCTTCAGGCCCCGCCAGCCCTACTGGCTGCAGCTGCCTCTCTCCACTGCTCGTGCCACCACAGTCCACTCCACTGGCTCTGCACCCATCCCAGACTGCAATCTCCCAGTCCCCTCAGGCGTGCCTCCCCAGTCCTCCTGACTGGGTGAACACTCACCAGCCCTCCTGGCTGCCTCCGCAGAACCCCTGGAGACTTGCCCGGCAGTGTTCTCCTGCTGTCCTCTCCTTGCTCCCAGTGCCTCCTGGCCAAGACTCCTCTGTGTGTTGTAAGAGAGTCCTGTCCGCACCCGAGTCCAGGCCCAAAGTCATCCCCCCAGACTGGGGAGCTCCCTCAAAGGCCCAGACAGCCTAACACTTCATCTTTATCTTCCACCCAATCACCAACTCCTCCCCAGCTGGACTGGCCCTGAGTATTTGAGGTAGGGTTGCCACATCATCCCTTTAATCCAGGACACACATTAATTACACAGATTCCGTAGGTGGTTAAGGTGGTAATTAAACTCACTTGGTACGTTATCTGCATGAAATCAGCCTCAGCACCTGTTTAATTAATATGTGTCCTGGATTAAAGGGATGATGTGGCAACCCTAATTTGAGGGAGCCTACCCCCTGCCAATCCTAGTTGGGGATTGGACAGGGCCCTCAGAACCCTCCAGGTAGCTCCACCTCTCCTCCCTTTTTAGAAGATTCTAGCAAGTTCTGAAAGGAGAGGGGAGGTTCCAGTGATGCTGCCTGAGTCACCCAGCCCTACCTGACTTCCTGCCAACCCAGAATCAAAACACACAGGCTTGGCTGCCTTCCAAGCCTGTTTCGTCACATTAGGCGACCCGTCAGAATGTGAAACGGAAATGATGTTTCATCTTGCTACACCTCACACTCCTCCACAATAAGGATACACTGAAAAGGGGCAAGTGGACATCTTGTTACACCCACCGGAGTTTTGCATTCTACTCTTTTTTTTTACCAGTAAACTCAGTTTATATAGAGAAATATAATACTTAGAACTCCGTGTAAATGTTTAGATGTTGAATTTTAAAAGCAGCGAACTTCTGTCCGATTAGCAAACCTATAAGATCAGCAGCTGCTTTTAAAATTCAACATCTAACCAGTCAAACGGAGTTCTAAATACTGTATTTCACTATATAAACTCAGTTTACTGTTAAAAATAAGTGTAAAATGCAAAACTCCGGTGGGTGTAACAAGATGTCCGCTTGCCCCCCCTTCTCAGTGTATCCTTACAGTGGAGGAGTGCGGGGTGTAGAAAGATGGCGGCAATGAAACGTCATTTCCGTTACACATTCTGACGGGTCGCCTAATCTGAACTCCTGCTTAAATTTTCCTACACTACAAAAAAAGCCCTAACTGTACACATCCTAGTACCATTAGAGGGTGCTACACCAGTCTTAGTTTATAGGGTTCAATATTGAGTTGGCCCACCCTTTGCAGGGTCCACAAGGTTTAGGAGTGTGTCTATGGGAATGTTTGACCATTCTTCCAGAAGCGCATTTGTGAGGTTAGGCACTGATGTTGGGTGAGAAGGCCTGGCTTGCAGTCTCCACTCTAATTCATCCCAAAGGTGTTCTATTGGTTTGAGGTCAGGACTCTGTGCAGGCCAGTCAAGTTCCTCCACCTCAAACGTTCTCATCCATGTCTCTATGGACCTTGCTTTGTGCACTGGTGCGCAGTCATGTTGGAACAGGAAGGGGCCGTCCCCAAACTGTTCCCACAAAGTTGGGAGCATGAAATTGTCCAAAATACCTTAGGAGTTCCCTTCACTGGAACTAAGGGGCCAACCCCTGAAAAACAACCCCCCCACACCATAATCCCCCCTCCAGCAAATGATTTAGACCAGTGCACCAAGCAAGGTCCATAAAGACATGGATGAGCGAGTTTGAGGTGGAGGAACATGGCTGGCCTGCACAGAGTCCTGACCTCAACCTGATAAAACACCTTTGGGATGAATAACAGCAGAGACTACGAGCCAGGCCTTCTCATCCAACATCAGTGCCTGACCTCACAAATGCGCTTCTGGTTGAATGGTCAAACATTCCCATAGACACCCTCCTAAACCTTGTGGACGGCCTTCCCAGAAGAGTTGAAGCTGTTATAGCTGCAAAGGGTGGGGCCAACTAAATACTGAACCCTACGGACTAGGACTGGGATGTCATTAAAATGAACGTGCGTGTATGCGCGTTTACCAGCGTTTGGAGAATTTTAACGTTTGTGGTCAGAAAAGCGGCACTTTGAGCGTGATTTTATGGCGTTCAGAGAACAGCCCATGAACTCCACTGCTGATAAAAGCTAAAAAACGTCCATGTGTGCATGGACACATAGGATAACATAGAGTGGAGTTTATGGACTGTTAAAAAAAAACGCCCAAACTCCAAAAAAATGGCAGTTTTACGAGCTCCAGTATGAATTGAGCCTTAGTGTATATCTCGCCTTCCTTTCCTGCTCCCAAAACGCCACTTAACACTCCTCTTTTCTACCAGTTACTATCACCGGTGTCTGCGGGGGGGAGCACTACACATCTATAAGGATATACAGTACATACACACACAGCACAAGGCCGTGTTCACACTACAAGACGTTTCTTGGGGCTGCAGTTCCTCTGAGCTCCACAAGGTGGTGATCTCACTTCTACCATAGAGACAAGAAGTCTCTATGGAAGACAGGAAGTGATGTCAGCTACAGACAGGAAGTGATGTCAGCTACAGACAGGAAGTTCCTGAAGTACGAAGTACAAAGGTGACGTTGCAGAATTTGCTAGCAGAGGAGGTAAGAAGATCTTATTTACACCCAGTAACCCCCCCCCCCCCCCGTCATGTCCGTCCTCTTCCTCCATAGTCACTGTGATGTCTTTTATCTCCAGCAGATGATGATACACACATATATAGTGTGGGAACTGTAAGCTCCATATATTATTATTATACAGGATTTATATTGTGCCAACAGTTTGCACAACGTGAGGACGGACAGTACAGTTACAATATAATACAGGTGGAATCAGAGGGCCCTGATCCTTAGAGCTTACAATCTAAGAGGGAGGGTCAAAGGATACAAAAGACAATAACTGTGGGGGATGGGCTGATGGACAAAATAAAAGTCCAGCTAATGGGTGGGGGGGCAGGATAGGCTTCTCTGAAGAGAAGGGTTTTCAGGGATCGTCCAAGTGGGCAGAGTAGGAGATAGTCAGACAAATTGGGATAGGGAGTTCCAAAGGATGGGAGAGGCTCGGTAGAAGTCCTGAAGATGAGCAAAGGAGGAAGTCACAATGGAGCTAGAGAACAGGAGGTTTTGGGAGGAGCGAAGAGAATGATTTGGTTGGTATTGTGAGACTAGGTTAGTGATGTAGTTGGGGGCCGAGTTCTGGATGACTTTATAAGTTGTTGTTACTATTTTGAATTTAGTTTGTTGGGTGTTGGATTGGCAGAGAGGGGTAGCAGACATTGAATAGTTGGTAAAGTAAATGAGACTGGCAGCAGCATTCATGATGGACTGACGGGGATAGCCTATATATAGGTAATCCCGTGAGTAGGGACTTGCAGTAGTCAAGGCAAGAGATAACCAGGGAGTGAATCAGTAGCCTTGTGGTGTCATTGGTTAGGAAGGGGTGTAATTTGGAGATGTTATGGAGGTTGAGGCGGAAAACTTTGGGCAGTGATTGGATGTGGGGCTGAAAGGAGAGTTTGAAGTCCAGGATTACACCTAGCACCTTGGGATTCAGGGACATGTTGATGGTTGTGCCATCGATCTTGACAGAGAAGTCAGGGGAAGGGGCACGTGGGGGAGGAAATATTATGAGCTCGGTTTTGGATAGATTGAGTTTGAGGAAGTGGTGTGACATCCAGGCTGATATGTCTGTTAGTAAATTAGTGATGCGTGAGGAGACTCATGGAGTGAGCTGAGGGATAGAGACATAGATTTGGGTGTCGTCAGCGTAGAAATGGTATTGAAAGTCATGGGAGGCTACCAGCTGACCCAGGGAGGAGGTGTAGATCGAGAATAGGAGAGGTCCAAGAACAGAACATTGGGGGACCCAAACTTAGAAAAGAAGGAGGAGAGGAGGAAGTAAAGTTGTGACTCTGAAGGTGCGGTGGGATAGGTAGGATGAGAACCAGCAAAGACTACAGTCACAGAGACCAAAGGAGAGGAGTTTTCTGAGGAGGAGGGGGTGGTACACTGCTTCAAAGGCAGCAGAGAGGTCCAGGAGTAGGCGCACAGAATAGTGTCCATTGTATTTAGTAGCCATTAGCAGATCATTTGTGAGTGTTGAGGACAAAATCCAGATGTTCAGTAAGATGGTCCCTCAGTCGGTTGTAGATGTTTAGGAAGTTTGGAGGAAAGTGGAGCAATGAGATGGGGTGTAGTTTGTTAAGATTGGTGGGATCCAAGGAAGGCTTTTTAAGTATGGGGGTGACTAGTGCAAGCGAGAGTTGGGGAAGATACAAATGTGAGTTAGAGAGTGTAGGATAGAGCCAGAGGGTGACCGTAGTATTTGCAAAGAAACTGGGTCCAGGGGACAGGTGGTTGGGTGGGCATTAGAGAAAAGTTTAGCAACCATGTCTATAGTAGCGGGGTTGAATAAGGGAAGTGTTGTTTGTACCTGTGGACATGTAGTGATAAGTGTGTGTGTGTGTGGGGGATATCTGTACAACAGAGATCTCATCACAAATTGAATCAGTTTTATTTTATTTCTGAAATTATTTGGGGGAGTGAGTCCAGAGAAGGCCATCATGGGAGAGGGAAGCAGGAAAAGCAGTGTTGGATTCATGAACCCAGGTATTAGTAACAGCAAGTAGTTAGTGATAAAGAGGTCATGGACAGAAGTGAGTTTGTTACTGACAGAGCGGGCGTTCCAAAGGACACAAGAGAAGGGGAGGCTGTTTTTGGGAAGAAGAGGGATAGAAACTAAATTGTGTGGATTGCAGCTGTTGCCAGAGGGCATGGGGTGATGGGAGATTTGGGCAGTTAAATGATGGAGGTGCAGGGTTTGGGGTGTAATCTCCAGAGGTTAGGAGAAGCAGAAGGGTGAGGGAGGTAATATGGGAGTGTGATTTATATCAAGGGACATTCCCCAGAGTCCTGGAAATTTTATTAGCATGTGGGTTTAGAATTAGCAGGAGTTGGTGAGTGTAGGAATAGGGAGAGGACAGAGGTGAGGGTGATATATACAGGCTGTGGGGTGGAGAAGAGGGGTGAGGGAAAGAGAGATTAAGGAGAGAGGACACAACTGTCAGAAAGATTGGTAGAAAGCACATGTTATAGAGAGGAAGGAGAGCTGAATGTGGAAACAAGGTCACCTGCAGTCTGTTTTGTGTTTTTCAAAGTAGTTTGCTGTGTTTTCTCGCTTTGTGCAATCTATGAAGTGCAGAGCCAAAGTGCGCCCACTTAAATAAAGAATTCACTTATAGAAAGACATGTGTCCCCCAGCCATATATAATGTGGAAATGTAGATGAACCCCTTCAGGGTCAGAACATTCTCCCCACTTACAGGGCTGAAACATTTACTTCATTTAGGAGATGTCACCTTTTCCACAATCACCTTCTCACCTCATCCGTCTATTGTAGAATATCTACATCTATACTAACAATGTCACGCTTACCCCTAACGCAGGTGATCAGACACTATAGCTGGCTTCTGTGTTCTTCTCCTATTGCAGCCCCCTTTCCCATAAGGCAAGCAGGCCTACCAGTACTCAGTTGCCCCCAGGACTTATACAAAATGCCATAGTGTCAGACTACCACTCCATGGCAGGAACAAACTGAGCACAGCAACCAGGTACTTGCAGGTTGACAGACAGGCAGAGTGGTTCAACGACAGTCCAGGTACAAGGCAGGCAAGGTTCAGAATAGTTAGGGTCAAATCCATAGTCAAAAGGCAGAGTTCAGAGAGTAGTCGATATCCGAACCAAGGTCGAGGGAATCCAGCAGAGAAGGGCAGACAAAAAGAGAGCTTGGAGCACATGTTACAAATGCAATATCACAAGCATGAGACTGCAGGCTTGGCTGGCCCAAATCAGGCTTGGTCTCCACCCAGAGACTGACCACATCAATCACCTTGCAGGTGGACAGACAGACAAGGAGATTGCATCACAGCCAAAACCAGGATGCTGGATTGAGGAGCACAACACACTCCTGACAAACGGATTACAGTACTTTTATTAATGGCGTGGGATAGTTTTTTATTTATTTGTTTTTTTTTTAGGTGGGGTTCGGAATATATATGTATTTTTTTTATACAATTGAAATAAGAAAAAGGGAAAAATATAATTTGTAATAAATGTCGCAATTTTTTTTTTTCCATAATGATCCCCAGTCTCAGATATTCATCCTAAAAAGTCTCTGGAATACATGGAGATCACAGGAATATGATGTGTCCTGGCAAAGCCCAAAGAAAAAGTTCATCTTTTAGTTTAGGAGAGGAGGGACGCACCCGGGAGAAATTATTCTGTGTACAGAAACCTCAGAGCACCCCCACAGCTCCTCCTCCCAATGTCTCTTGTCTCTCCAATCAGAGTCAGAGCATCTTATGACATCACACTGACCTCAGCTCCTCCTCCCAATTTCCCTCCCTCTTCAGGGAAAATGGACTAAAATGGAGTCCTGACCAGTGAGGTGAGGAGGATTCTGGGAATGTCATTTGATTTTACTATTTGTGTCCAAATCTAGAGTTTTCCTCCTGTGAAGTCTGGAGATCATCTGACCATCACATTGCCTCCACCTCCCTCCCTGATAGAATAGAGAAATAAAAAGAAGATTCTAGAAGTCACCAGAGAGATCATCGAGCTGCTGACAGGAGAGGTGAGCGGTGCTCGGAAGGACATCATGATGGACAATCAGCCGCCCCTCACATCACCGGGTAAGAGGAGACTTTATTGTAAAGGAGAGAGCAGTACGGAGGCTCCACCTAGATCCCCCATCATCTGATAAACACATAGAAACAATGTATTCAGTCAGTGTGTGTTTCCTACAGATGGATCCAGTAATGGGAACCCACCAGAGAGATGTCCCCGTCCTCTGTATTCCCGGGATTCCACACAGGAAGGTCACATCATCCCTCACCATCATCAGGTAGATGAGGAACAATCACTGATAGTATCATTAGGATCTGTACATTATCTGCATTGTTACCATTGATGTCATTTTTATTATATATTCAGAGTGGAAACCTGAGAGAGTCTAAAGTTGAGGTTAAAGAAGAGATAAAAGAGGAGGATGATGAGGATGGGATGATGGAGGAAATACACAAAGATCTGTACCAGGACACCATGGTGGAGTCATCCAGCTACAGAAACCCACCAGAGAGATGTCCCCGTCCTCTGTATTCCCGGGATTCCACACAGGAAGGTCACATCATCCCTCACAATCATCAGGTAGATGATTGACAATTATTGGTAGTTATGATTTATACACAAGCATGTTTATTATAATGAATGTTTTATTATATATTCAGAGTGGAAACCTCGGGGATGATAATATTGTTGTAAAAGAAGAGTATAAAGAGGAGGATGAGGAGTATGGCGTGATGGATGACTTTTCAGAAGGACACAAGGATATGATGGATCCACCTAATACCAGGAACCCACCAGAGAGATGTCCCCGTCCTCTGTATTCCCGGGATTCCACACAGGAAGGTCACACCATCCCTCATTGTTACAAGGTTGGTGGATTGGAGCATCTAGAACATGGACTTGTGGAGAGGATGTTTTTTCTTTTATATATATGTAACACCCTCTGGTGTGCTAGGAGTGAAAGTACCTTTTTTGTGACTATATGTAAATTTCCACTTGTGAGTTGGGTGACTCACAAGTGGTGTCACTAGGACCTCCCAATCCTTTCCAGAAACTTCTGGTGTTTTCTGGAAAGAGAGGGGAGATGGAGCCACCTGGGGTGTTCTGTGGAGCCCTGACCAATCCCCGAACTGGATTGGCAGGGGGCAAGCCTCCTTAAATACCCAGGGTCAGCCTAGCTGGTGGAGGAGTTGATTGGGTGGAAAATGGAGGTGGAGAGTTAAGCTGTCAGGGGCCTTTGAGGGAGCTCCCCAGTCGGGGGGAGGGGGCAACCTTGGGCCTGGGCTCGGGTGCAGACGGGATCTTCTTACAACCCACAAAGGTGTCCTGACCAGGAGGAGCAAGAGAGGACAGTGGGAGAACACTGCTGTGCACGTCTCCAGGAGGTCCACAGAGGCAGCCAAGAGGGCTGGTGAGTCAGGAGGACTGGGAGGCACGCCTGAGAGGACTGAGATGCAGCAGTCTGGGATGGGTGCAGAGCCAGACTGGAGGATTGTGGTTGCATGAGCAGTGGAAAGGGGCAGCTGCAGCCGGGAGGGCTGGCAGTCCCGGACGAGCCCCCAAACGTAGCGGTATCCCCGTAGGGGCTGCTGAGTGTAGTAGTCCAGCCAGGCACACACTTTTCAAGTATTCAGAGACATGAAAGCAGTCCTTGCACTTGTTTTGTTAGTATTTTATTGAGGGGAATTTTTTTTGTACATTACATTTTATTGAAATTTTAAGACAGGTGTGTACAACAGACAACCGCACATTGAGGTAACAAACAGACCGGGGGCCAGGGGCCTTCTATTCATATATGTGACTTTGTAAAGTGGAACCGCTTTGTTAACCAGTGATTTCTGGGATACCAAAGTTGGAGCACATGACCTCTTCCATGACAGAATAATCAGTTTCTTGGCGTAGAACAATGAGAGAATGAGAAGAGTGCGTATAGCCCTAGTGGTAGCCAAAGGTCCAACTATGTGCAACAAACACACCTCAACCGAAAGGGGTATTTATTGAGATGGAGGCGACTGACCGGATGCATGTCGCAATTTATTGCCAAAAGGGGCTTAATGTTAGAACATTCCCAAAAGATGTGCATAAAATTTGCAAGAGGCGCGGAGCATCTCCAGCACAGGGAAGGTTGGCCTCTAAATATCCTGGCTAGTCTAGCAGGGGTAAGGTAGATTCTGTGTAAAAAATGTATAATGGATCAAACGGTGTCTAGCTAAAACTAGGCACTTCCTCCCAAATGTCATCCCAATCGCCCCGGTCTAGTCCAGGAGCTGCGGCCTCCCAGGCCGGTCTGCAAGGTCACATCTATTAAACCTTCTCTGGAAAGAGGTCCTTGTATAGAATGGATACTGGCTTGGATAATGAGCCACTGCGTGTCAGTAGTTCTAGGTCACTGGGTTCAGGATCAAGAGGGTCTAGGTCACTGGGTTCAAGAGCAAGAGGGTCTAGGTCACTGGGTTCAAGATCAAGAGGGTCTAGGTCACTGGGTTCAAGATCAGCAGGGTCTAGGTCACTGGGTTCAAGATCAAGAGGGTCTAGGTCACTGGGTTCAAGATCAAGAGGGTCTAGGTCACTGGGTTCAAGATCAAGAGGGTCTAGGTTACTGGGTTCAAGATCAAGAGGGTCTAGGTCACTGGGTTCAAGATCAAGAGGATCTAGGTCACTGGGTTCAAGATTAAGAGGGTCTAGGTCACTGGGTTCAAGATCAAGAGGGTCTAGGTCACTGGGTTCAAGATCAGGAGGGTCTAGGTCACTGGGTTCAAGATCCAAAGGGTCTAGGTCACTGGGTTCAAAATCAAGAGGGTCTAGGTCACTGGGTTCAAGATCAAGAGGGTCTAGGTCACTGGGTTCAAGATCAAGAGGGTCTAGGTCACTGGGTTCAAGATCAAGAGGGTCTAGGTCACTGGGTTCAAGATCAAGATGGTCTAGGTCACTGGGTTCAAGATCAAGGGGGTCTAGGTAACTGGGTTCAAGATCAAGAAGGTCTAGGTCACTGGGTTCAAGCTCATCCTTTCCAAATTGAGAGCAAAAAGCATGTCTCAGTTGGATATACCTAAAGAAATCGTGAGTTTGGCAATCCGTAGCGCTCTTTAAGATCATTAAAGGCCACCAGGGAACCATTAGACACTATATGTTGTAGAGTCTTAATACCATATTTGGTCCAAACTACTGGATAAGAATAGTAAAAAAAAAAATGGGTTAAGTTTGGATTTCTCCACAGTGGTAGGTTGGGAGATAGCCGACCAGGACTTTTGGGCCTAAGCCCTTACGCCACAGACCATGACTTTATAACCGACCGCATAGACGAGGTAAGTGGGTAAGGGGGTTTCAAACCTCTGTACACTAAGTGAGAGAGGGCCTCATATGATCCCACTTATTGAGGGAAATTTACCTTGGCTCGGGATAGGGAATTTATGAGATGGCCAGATAATTGACATTCAAACTATATACACCACGGTATATACAATCTCCTCTTCTCCTCCAGAACTTCCTTGCTTGCAGACTATCACTCCTCACTCCTCAAGAACATCACTTGATTGCACTTCCTGGACCAACTAGCACTGTAAGCCTGACACTGGCTTAGCCAGGCCTAAAGCAGATGCCCTTCGCAGGCAGGGTGACCGACGGACTACTACACTCAGCAGCCCCTATGGGGGTACCGCTACCTATATGATGCCACAATAATAAATCCTATATCTTACTGATGTTAATTTCTCTAATTTTCTTGGTTTAGAGTGGAGATCCAATTGATATAGAATTTGAGGTTAAATCAGAAGAAGAAGAGAGGTATGTGAGGGATGATCAGCAGTCTATGGAGGAGGATGGAATAACGGGGACATTTATAGAGGAGGACACTCCTACAGAGATCAGCACAGGTGGGTCATTAACACTAAATACATTTCTCCACCCATACTGCTCACTGATTGGTCCAGAGTAGGGCGGGGACTGGGTGATATCAAAAGAAGGGAGGGGGGGGGGGGAGGCGCCAGGTGACCAATGGTGTGGCACAGTCTAACCACTTCCTGCCCACTCTATAGCCGAAAGACGTCTACAGCACGGGCCTTAATTGCTGGGGAGAGCGTCAATAGACGTCCTACCGTGCATGAGCTTTCTGCGTGCCCCCCCCTGCGGGGCATGCGCGACGCGCTCTGTGATCACCGAGTCAATGAGACTCAGCTAATCACAGATGGGAGTAAAGGCCCCTTTCACACTGAGGCGCTTCTAAACTGCCCCGTAAAACATTTGAGCGCTTTCGAAGAGCTTTCCATTAGTTTCAATGGAGAGGGGCGTTTTTTTTCACCGCCCTGCCAGCCCACTGCCCCAGTGTGAGGGCATTCATTGATTTTAATGGTTTTCGTGAGCTTTTTAGGCTCTTTTTTTAGCGCCTCAGTGTGATAGGGGTCTAAGGGGCCGATCCTGGCCCCTTACTACGTGATCAGCTGTCAGCCAATGACAGCTGATCATGTGATGTAAATAAAAGATCGGTAATCTGCTTTTTTTTTCTCAGTCACTGGCTTCTGTCAAAGGGACCAAGGTCCCAAAACAGTGAGAGCCACCGCCGCCTCATCTGTGCCCACCAGTGCCGCCTGCCAGTGCATATCAGTGCCACCTATCAAAGCCCACCAGTGCCCATTAGTACCTCATCATCAGTGCTGCCTATCATTGTCACCCATCAGTGTCAACTATCAGTGCTACCCATAAGTGCCCACCAGTGCCACCTATCAATGCCCACCAGTGCCACCCATCAGTGCCCATTAGTACCTCATCATCAGTGCTGCCTATCATTGTCACCCATCAGTGTCAACTATCAGTGCTACCCATCATTTCCCATCAGTGCCACCTATCAATGCCCTTCAGTGCCGCCCATCAATGTCAACTATCAGTGCCACCCATCATTGCCCATCAGTGCCCTTTACCAGTGCCACCTATCAATGCCCTTCAGTGCCGCCCATCAATGTCACCTATCAGTGCCACCCATCATTGCCCATCAGTGCCATTTACCAGTGCCCCCATCAGTGTCACCTATCAGTGCCCTTCAGTGCCCCCCATCAGTGTCACCTATCAGTGCCACCCATCATTGCCCATCAGTGCCATTTACCAGTGCCCCCCATCAGTGCCACCTATCAATGCCCTTCAGTGCCGCCCATCAATGTCACCCATCATTGCCCATCAGTGCCATTTACCAGTGCCACCCATCATTGTCACCTATCAGTGCCCATCAGTGCCACCTATCAGTGCCACCCATCAGTGCCACCTATCAATGCCCATCAGTGCCCATCAATGAAGGAGAAAAATGACTTGTTTGCAAAATTTTATAACAAACTATAAAATTGTTTTGTTTTGTTTTCAAAATTTTCGGTCTTTTTTAATTTTTTTTAGCAAAAAATAAAACCCCCAGCTGTGATTAAATAGCACCAAAAGAAAGTTCTATTTGTGTGATAAAATGATACAAATGTCATATGGGTACAGTGCAGCATGACCGCTCAATGGCCGCTCAAAGTGTGACAGCGCTGAAAGCTGAAAATTGGCCTGGGCAGGAAGGGGGTAAAAGGGCCCGGGAAGCAAGTCTTTAATGGGAAGATATATAAAATCAATAAAAGGTTCCAATCGCAGGGTGACAAGGGGTGCCCTGACAGGCTCTGGAAATGATCCGGCACGGGATCCGAGAAATAGTCCTTGTCGCAGCTCTGATGGGAGGGTGTAGGAGGACGCTGAGAGCACGAGCTGTCAGGAGCCGGTGAACTGTCACAATTAACCCTTAAAAAGGTAATGGGATAGAACGTAAAAGGTGCAGAAGGAAAGCGCTTCAAGGACACGTGTATACGTATATAAGAACATCTGTGTGTATAGTAAACATTTCAGCTTCCACTGAATATTGAACACCAATATAACTCCTGACCTCTGCACTATATACTTTATGTTGTACATTACATACTCCTGACCCCTGCGCTATATTCTCTGTGTTGTACATTACATACTCCTGACTTCTGCTCTCTCCCCTCCACCCACTGCTATATATACACATAATATGTATTCTCTTTTGTTACACCCATTTCCTACCAGCTGGACATTTTATATCTGATGATTTGATTGGAGCACAGACTTTTACATGTTGATAATAATGTGATAATATCCTCAAACTTTGGACCCTTAAACATAAAGTGATAATGAGGGAGGAGTCAATAACCCAATGATGGTGGTCTTCAGGATCAGTCCAGTCTTCATCTTGGTTGTTCTCCCCCCATCCTCACTCTCTGACCTCTGGTGGGGCTCAGCCCCGCTGTTATTCATGACTAAATCATGGACTAAATAAGGAAGTGCAGGACTTCTTGTGTTGGGAAGATGGCAATGAGTGATAGAGGGGGTGGGGACACAGTTGGGAAGACAGTTCTCGTTGTTTCCTCACTCTCTGACTAAGGTCCATGAATAAAGAAATGAACTGGTAGGAGATCAGAGGACCCATTTACTAGTTACCTTGAGGGGGGAATTGTAAGATCCTCAGAGACAAAGCTGCCTGATGTGGGCGGAGTCCTGGTTTAGGGGAACCAATCTGCTCATGTCTAGTAATAATCTTTGTATTTCTATTTTAGTAGATGGACGGGAGATGAGGAAAACCTCAGAGGATTGTCTCACTTTGTCTCCAGACTGTAAAGTAGAAGATGAGGACATCACACAGTATAGTCCAGGAGAAAACCCGACTACCTCAAATGTCCATCCGGCACCACACAGTGTAGATGGACCATCGTATTCCTCTTATCCTGAGGAACCTCAGACTGTGCGGGACGGTGCCGGACCATCGTATTCCTCTTATCCTGAGGAACCTCAGACTGTGCGGGACGGTGCCGGACCATCGTATTCCTCTTATCCTGAGGAACCTCAGACTGTGCGGGACGGTGCCGGACCATCGTATTCCTCTTATCCTGAGGAACCTCAGACTGTGCGGGACGGTGCCGGACCATCGTATTCCTCTTATCCTGAGGAACCTCAGACTGTGAGGGACGGTACCATCCTTCCAACAGATAAGAGGTTTCCCTGTCCTGAGTGCGGGAAGTGTTTCCGTTCTAAATTCAAACTTAATGTGCATAAAAGATCTCACACAGGAGAGAAGCCATATTCCTGCCCTGATTGTGGGAAATGTTTTTCAGATAAGTCCAAATTGTATAGACACCAGAGAATGCACATGGGGGAGAAGCCATACTCCTGTTCTGAGTGCGGGAAATGTTTTTCAGAGAAGTCCAAACTTATCAGGCATCAGAGGTCTCACACAGGTGAGAAGCCATATTCCTGTCCTGAGTGCGGGAAATGTTTTTCACGGAAGTCTATTCTTAGCAGACATCAGAAATCACACACAGGTGAGAAGCCGTATTCCTGTACTGAGTGTGAGAAATGTTTTGTGCAAAAAACAGAACTTGTTGCACATCAGATGTCTCACACGGGGGAGAAGCCGTTTTCCTGTCCTGAGTGCGGGAAATGTTTTTCAAGGAAGTCCAATCTTTACACACATCAGAGATTGCATACGGGAGAAAAGCCGTATTCCTGTACTGAGTGCGGGAAACGTTTTTTAAAAAATTCAGAACTTGTCACACATCGGAGGTCTCACACGGGGGAAAAGCCGTATTGTTGTCCTGAGTGTGGGAAATGTTTTTCAGATAAGTACAGTTTTTTTAAACACCAGAAATTTCACATGGATGAGAAGCCATATTCCTGTTCTGAATGCGGAAAATGTTGTGTACAAAAATCAGAACTTGTCGCACATCAGAGATCTCACACGGGGGAGAAGCCATTTTCCTGCCCTGTGTGTGGGCAATGTTTTTCACAAAAGAACAACCTTTACAGACATCAGAGGTTGCACACGGGAGAAAAGCCCTATACATGTACTGAGTGCGGGAAATGTTTTGTACAAAATTCACACCTTGTCATACATCAGAGGTCTCACACGGGAGAAAAGCCGTATTGTTGTCCTGAGTGCGGGAAATGTTTCTCGGAGAAGTACAGTTTTAATAAACACCAAAGATCTCACATGGAAGAGAAGCCGTATCCCTGTTCTGAGTGCGGGAAATGTTTTCCAGATAAGTCCAGTTTTTATAACCATCAGAGATCTCACACGGGGGAGAAGCCATATTCCTGTCCAGATTGCGGGAAATGTTTTTCACAGAAGTCCGGTCTTTACAAACATCAGAGATTGCACACAGGGGAGAAGCCGTATTCCTGTGCTGAGTGCGGGAAATGTTTTTCACAGAAGTCCACTCTTTCCACACATCAGAGATTGCACACAGGGGAAAAGCCGTATTCCTGTACTGAGTGCGGGAAATGTTTTACAGTGAAGTCCGCTCTTACCGCACATCAGAGATTGCACATAAAGAAGAAATCCCTTTCCTGTCCTGAGTGAGGGAATTGTTCCTCAGTGAAGTCCTGTCTTCCTGTACATTAGGGGTCCCACACAACCCTCGAGGTGTATTAGTGAGTGTGGGAAATGTCTTGTATATGAATGTTGCTGGACATGTGGGGAAGAAGCACACCCTGATATACACCTCAGATATACTCCATGGCTGATCTTCATCATGGAAGAAACAGTTGATAAGGAGATCAGAGATCACCAAAGACATGGATGAAGTGTTGTATGGTGTTGGCCATTGATAGCAGGAGAAAAATAAAAATGGTGTCATTACCTCTCATTGGCTGAGTACATTTTGTGGTGGAAGATTTCACAAACACTTACAGGTCTGTTTCTAAACACTTTGTAGAATGAATGTGTAAAGGAAATGTGTAAGTTCTGTATAGAATTGTATTGTATTTTGTATGTATTGCACACGGCACCAATAATGTTTTCATGACATGTTTGCATTCTTTCCAGTCCTGATTAGAATTAGCCTGCCTATGTTACGCCCCTTGTTACCATAAAAGTACAATTGTAATATTAATGTGATAGCTACGTAATCATGTGTATAAAAACCTTCAATTGTGTCATAATAAAACAGAACAGTTATTTGGGAAGATGCGGAGTGTATCTTTTGTGTCTGTTCTCTACTGCAGTAGTTATATATTTGGAACCGCTAATCAATATGAGGATAGGAGTTGCCTATCAATAAAATTCCAGAACAAATGTGACGCGCATTCCTCCAGCCATGACCAGTATTGGTCATATTTTATTTCAGTGATTTCCTATGATCATTGGCTCCGTCTACTGGCAATAATGTGGCACTGCAGTAATAATACCGCATTATTGCCCCATAATTGAGATGACGGTCAGAGGAAATTGCTGTGTTCATGAAAATACGGCCAGAATTTGGCACAGCTGGGGGAATGCTTGTCACATTAAAGGACATAAGATAATGAAACCAGCAATATTATACCAACTATTAATGTAATACAGAGAAAACGGCATTTGGCTATTATATAGCACTAAGTATCATAGGCATTAGCTCCATCTTGTGGCCAAATGCAACATTCTCCGTTATAACCACTTCAGCCCCGGATGACAGGAGTATGTAATGTACAGAATGCAGGGGACAGGAGTGTGTAATGTACAGAATGCAGGGGACAGGAGTGTGTAATGTACAGAATGTAGGGGACAGGAGTGTGTAATGTACAGAATGCAGGGGACAGGAGTGTGTAATGTACAGAATGTAGAGGACAGGAGTGTGTAATGTACAGAATGCAGGGGACAGGAGTGTGTAATGTACAGAATGCAGAGGACAGGAGTGTGTAATGTACAGAATGCAGGGGACAGGAGTGTGTAATGTACAGAATGCAGGGGACAGGATTGTGTAAAGTACAGAATGCAGGGGACAGGAGTGTGTAATGTACAGAATGCAGGGGACAGGAGTGTGTAATGTACAGAATGTAGGGGACAGGAGTGTGTAATGTACAGAATGCAGGGGACAGGAGTGTGTAATGTACAGAATGCAGAGGACAGGAGTGTGTAATGTACAGAATGCAGGGGACAGGAGTGTGTAATGTACAGAATGCAGGGGACAGGATTGTGTAAAGTACAGAATGCAGGGGACAGGATTGTGTAAAGTACAGAATGCAGGGGACAGGAGTGTGTAATGTACAGAATGCAGGGGACAGGAGTGTGTAATGTACAGAATGCAGAGGACAGGAGTGTGTAATGTACAGAATGCAGGGGACAGGAGTGTGTAATGTACAGAATGCAGGGGACAGGATTGTGTAAAGTACAGAATGCAGGGGACAGGAGTGTGTAATGTACAGAATGCAGGGGACAGGAGTCTGTAATGTACAGAATGCAGGGGACAGGATTGTGTAAAGTACAGAATGCAGGGGACAGGAGTGTGTAATGTACAGAATGCAGGGGACAGGAGTGTGTAATGTACAGAATGCAGGGGACAGGAGTATGTAATGTACAGAATGCAGGGGACAGGAGTGTGTAATGTACAGAATGCAGGGGACAGGAGTGTGTAATGTACAGAATGCAGAGGACAGGAGTGTGTAATGTACAGAATGCAGGGGACAGGAGTGTGTAATGTACAGAATGCAGGGGACAGGAGTGTGTAGTGTACAGAATGCAGGGGACAGGAGTGTGTAATGTACAGAATGCAGAGGACAGGAGTGTGTAATGTACAGAATGCAGAGGACAGGAGTGTGTAATGTACAGAATGCAGGGGACAGGAGTGTGTATTGTACAGAATGCAGAGGACAGGAGTGTGTAATGTACAGAATGCAGGGGGCAGGAGTGTGTAATGTACAGAATGCAGGGGGCAGGAGTGTGTAATGTACAGAATGCAGGGGGCAGGAGTGTGTAATGTACAGAATGCAGGGGAGACGAGTGTGTAATGTATAGAGTACTGTAGTCAATGACGGGTTTAGGAGTACAAAGAACACGTTCCAGGAGTGTGTAACATTGTAGTGTTTCTCTCTCATTCTCTCTCTCTCTCTCTCTGATAATCTCCCTCACACATTCTCTCTCCCCCTCATTATCTCTCTCTCTCTCCCTCATTATCTCTCTCTCTCTCATTCTCTCTCCCCTCTCTCCCTCATTCTCTCTCTCGTTCTCTCTCGCTCTCTCTCATTCTCTCTCTCGTTCTCTCTCATTCTCTCTCTCCCTTTTTTCTGTCTCTTCCTCATTCTCTCTCTCTCTCTCTCTCTCTCTCATGTTTTCTCTCCCTCTCATTCTCTCTTTCCCTTTTGTTCTCTCTCCCCCTCTGTCTCGCTCTCATTCTCTTTCTCTCTCTCTCTCCCCTTCGTTCTCTCTCTCTGTCTCTTTCGTGCATTCTCTCCCTCATTCTCTCTTTCTGTCTCTCTCATGCATTCTTTCCCTCTCTCAGTCGCTCTCATTCTCACTCCTTGTTCACTCTCCCTCATTCTATCTCTCCCCCTCGTTCTCTCTAACCCTCTTGTTCTCTCTCCCCCTCGTTCTCTCTAACCCTCTTGTTCTCTCTCCCCCTCGTTCTCTCTTTCTGTCTCTCATGCATTCCCTCCCTCTCTCATTCTCTTTCCCCCTCGTTCTCTCTCACCCTCATTCTCTCGCTCCCTCTCGTTCTCTCTCTCCCCGTCACTCTCTCTCCCCTTCATTCATACATTTTCTCCCTCTCTCATTCTCTTTGTCTGTCTCTCATTTTCTCTCTTTTTCTCTCTACCCTTCGTTCTGTCTTTCTTTATGTCTCATGCATTCTCTCCCTTTCTCACTCTCTCTCCCCCTCGTTCTCTCTCTCCTTCATTCTCTCTCTCTGTCTCTCTCATACATTCTCTCTCTCTCTCATTCTCTCTCTCCCACTCAACTCATTCTCTCTCTCTCTCTTCTTTTCATTCTCTCTCTCCCTTGTGGTCAGTGTATTGGTCCCTTACATTGGTGACCAATGGGAGAAGGACCCCTTTATATCAGTGGTCAATGTAGTGGGCCCTTACATTGGTGACCAATGGGAGAAGGACCCCCTTGTATCAGTGGTCAGCGAAAGAAGGACATTCTGACCTTTTCATCAGTGGGAAGACTGCCCCCCTTACTGATCAGTGATGTCAGTTGTTACTGAGAGACAGAAATTGTTCATTGCTCAGGGAACCCCTAGAAACCTTTGGTGGAACCCTGGCTGAAAAAGGCTGGACTAGGCAGTAATATATTTCTCTCCCCCTTGGTGGGAGTGGAAATGACCTCATCTATAAGGATATACAGTACATACACACACAGCACAAGGACGTGTTCACACTACGAGACGTTTCTCAGGGCCGCAGTTCCTCTGATCTCCACAAGGTGGTGATCTAATTTCTACCCAGACAGGAAGTCTCTATGGAAGACAGGAAGTGATGTCAGGTACAGACAGGAAGTAATGTCAGGTACAGACAGGAAGTTCTGGGTAAAAGGTGAGTCGGGAGGAAGTAGAGAGGAGACATTGCTAGAAATGGCAGCAGAGGAGGTAATAAGATCTTATTTTCCTGGTGCCTCCATGGCAGCATACCAATGGTTGGTTGCTCCACCACCAACCAACCCACAGGACCACTTTAACTCTATAAATAAAAGAGTTGTTCCTCCCTGCTGGCCTTTTGCAGCCCATTCATCAATTTGTACCTAAAGGGCCTTCAGTCTACCATCTTAATCAAGAATGGATACTTCCAGCTTTTGGGGAGGACCTAGCTTCTTCAAGACTACACAAATTAGATATATCCAGGTCCCTGAGGCACTATTTAAGTTTAACGCAACAGTTTCATAAAGATCAAAGATGGTTTATCATCCCAAAAGGTCCAAGAAAGGGAATGGCAGCATCCAAAACGACCCTGGCAAACTGGATCGTGAATTTAATCCGGAGAGAGCGTATCGGGCTAGTGGTCTCCCAGTTCCAGATGCGGTCAATGTGCACTCAACACGGGGAATGGTCTCCTCCTGGGCAGCCTTGGCGCGGGTCTCCCCTGAGACAATTTGCCGAGCAGCTAGTTGGTCGTCCTTCAACACTTTCATGTTGCACTGTAGTGTAGACCCAGCGGTTCTTACTTCCCGAGAATTTGGGGAGAGGACCTTGCAGTTATCTGTGCTGTAGTTTTCATTAAATTTCTTATTGCAGTACCCTCCCTGTATGCGAGTTATTTATCATTGGTATGCTGCCATGGAGGCACCAGGAAAACGGAAAATTTAATACTCACATTTCCGTAATTTTCCTTTCCTGGTGCCTACCCATGGCAGCATATTCCCCTCCCTTCAATAATCCTTAAGGTTCTGAGGTCTAGTTACAAGAATGCCGGCGGGGAGGAACAACTCTTTTATTTATAGAGTTAAAGTGGTCCTGTGGGTTGGTTGGGGGCGGAGCAACCAACCATTGGTATGCTGCCATGGGTAGGCACCAGGAAAGGAAAATTACGGAAAGGTGAGTATTCAATTTTCTGTTTTCTATTTACACCCAGTAACCCCCCCGTCATGTCCGTCCTCTTCCTCCATAGTCACTGTGACCTCTTTTATCTCCAGCCTCAGAGCAAACAAGTCAAAGGAAGGATGGTATTTATCATTCCTTGTCTGCAAATCTAAAAATAATCAAAACCAGTTCAGAAACCAAACAAACCCAACAGAGAAAAGGGGATTTGCTGATCAGGCAGGCCAAGAGGGTTCTGAGTTCATCAAAATGTATCAAACACTAAACAGTCCGCACTAAAGCCAGTCATAGATGGTTTGAATCCCGCTGAACCAGTCAAGATCCAAACCATCTATATGCAGGCTGAATGTACCCAACTTTATCGATACAACCAGCCTGCCAGATTTAACATGTTATTAGCTGCTAGCAATAATCACTGTTCCTCCTGGTGAGGACGGCTTTCACCCCTCCCCCCCTTACTGGGAGAACACAATACCTCCACCAGAAACAGTCAACAGGTCAACAGACAGTCAACACTGTCTGGTCTAGAGATTTTTGTTCCTGCAACCCGTGGTTGCTTTGTTTATGGTCAGCCTAAATGTGTTCCCATGGGGGTAGTAGTTCTTCAATGTACAGCAACCCTCCTATTACCCCCCCCATCCTATTATTGTGTGACCAATACCATCCAAATAATTCTTACTTTCATTTCCCAAAGTTATCCGTCTACAAGGAGACCTGTATAGATCAAATGACGCCACCAATGAGGATGGAGGAGGACCGGAGTCACATGACTGAGAAGATACTAAACCTCACCCTGGAGATCATCTACCTGCTGACTGGAGAGGTGAGGAGGATTCTGGGAGGTCACATGACATCACTCTTATCTCTATTAATAAAACACAGACCTGACCGGAGAGGTGAGGAGGATTCTGGGAGGTCACATGACATCACTCTTATCTCTATTAATAAAACACAGACCTGACCGGAGAGGTGAGGAGGATTCTGGGAGGTCACATGACATCACTCTTATCTCTATTAATAAAACACAGACCTGACCGGAGAGGTGAGGAGGATTCTGGGAGGTCACATGACATCACTCTTATCTCTATTAATAAAACACAGACCTGACCGGAGAGGTGAGGAGGATTCTGGGAGGTCACATGACATCACTCTTATCTCTATTAATAAAACACAGACCTGACCGGAGAGGTGAGGAGGATTCTGGGAGGTCACATGACATCACTCTTATCTCTATTAATAAAACACAGACCTGACCGGAGAGGTGAGGAGGATTCTGGGATTCTAACATGATATTCCTATTGGTTCCCCAATACAGAGATTTCCTCTGGTGAAGTCAGGTGATCATATGACCATCACAGTGCCTCCATGTGACTCCCTAAAACCTGAGAGACACAACATGGAGAAGATTCTAGAAGTCACCAAGAAGATGATGGAGCTGCTGACAGGAGAGGTGAGGAGGATTCTGGGAATTCTGGGACATTATCCAGTAACAGACAAGGGATGTGTCTGGATGGTGACTGTATCATTGTGTGTGTCAGGTTCCTATAAGGTGTCAGGATGTCACTGTCTATTTCTCCATGGAGGAGTGGGAGTATTTAGAAGGACACAAGGATCTCTACAAGGACGTCATGATGGACAATCAGCCGCCCCTCACATCACCGGGTAAGAGGAGACTTTATTGTAAAGGAGAGAGCAGTACGGAGGCTCCACCTAGATCCCCCATCATCTGATAAACACATAGAAACAATGTATTCAGTCAGTGTGTGTGTTTCCTACAGATGGATCCAGTAATGGGAACCCACCAGAGAGATGTCCCCGTCCTCTGTATTCCCGGGATTCCACACAGGAAGGTCACACCATCCCTCATTGTTACAAGGTTGGTGGATCAAAGCATCTAGAACACATGTGTCATACACAAGACACCAGGGACGAATCAGACCTGCCAGATTATCTAATGTGGCCCTTGCACCTCTCCTGCAGCCGTAGCGTCCTCCTCGGCTCTGCTCCCACCTTGTCTCAGCAGTTGGCAGCAGACAGAAGGACAGAACTCCTCCTACAGATCCTTCGCCACTCTGTGCAGATGCAGCTCCCCCTCATTTCCGCCCCCTCTGCTGTCAGCAGACTCCAGTCCTCCTCCAGACCCTGCACTTTCTCTACCCCCTGCTTCTTCCTGTCAATATCACAAAGTAAGAGGGGTGCACTGTGATGTAAAGGAGGATGGAGGACTCTTGACATCTGATGTAAGGGGGGGATGGGGTGCTCTGGACATCTGGTCTTACAGATAAAACTGGCCCTTTGAGGGCAACCATAATGTTGATGCGGCCCGCAAAGAAATTGAGTTTGACACCCCTGATCTAGAACATGGACTGGTGAAGAGGAAGTGTTTTTTTTATATGATTTCACAAAAATAAATCTTATATCTTACAGATGATATTCTCTCTCATTTTTTTTGGTTTAGAGTGGAGATCCAATCGATATAGAATTTGAGGTTAAATCAGAAGAAGAAGAGAGGTATGTGAGGGATGATCAGCAGTCTATGGAGGAGGATGGAATAACGGGGACATTTATAGAGGAGGACACTCCTACAGAGATCAACACAGGTGGGTCATTAACACTAAATACATTCCTCCACCCATACTGCTCACTGATTGGTCCAGAGTAGGGCGTGGACTGGGTGATATCAGCCTGTAATCCCCTGGTCACTTTCCTGAGCTGTGTTCCCCGTCCTGTATTCCTGTATTTCTCTCCAATAATCTTCCTTCTCTGTGCTGCAGACACAATTTATGTATCTAGACTGGATTTATGGAGATTCTGAGGTACAGCTGGCGGTAAAATTTAGATTTTCACCATAGATGTCACTCGACCTAGACACTTGTGCTTTAGTCTTCTAAACCATGTCTTGGATCTAGCAAGATCTCTGACCGAACAATTCTCCTGGGGTTACTTGCTCTGTTATTTGCTGGCTGTGCCGGGTGGAGGGATATGTCTGTATAGTCTCAGATCCAAGTCACTGAGTGCAGTCTCAGGAGATGGGAGGCAGCGGTGTGGGACCTCTGCAACTTGTCTCAAATAAACATTAAGCCACCAATTATATAAGTCCTGACCCCTGCACTATATACTCTATGTTGTACATTACATACTCCTGACTTCTCCTCTCTCCCCTCCACCCACTGCTATATATACACATAATATATGTATTCTCTTTTGTTACACCCATTTCCTACCAGCTGGACATTTTATATCTGATGATTTGATTGGAGCACAGACTTTTACATGATGATAATAATGTGATAACATCCTCCAACTTTGGACCCTTAAACAGAAAGTGATAATGAGGGAGGAGTCAATAACCCAATGATGGTGGTCTTCAGGATCAGTCCAGTCTTCATCTTGGTTGTTCTCCCCCCATCCTCACTCTCTGACCTCTGGTGGGGCTCAGCCCCGCTGTTATTCATGACTAAATCATGGACTAAATAAGGAAGTGCAGGACTTCTTGTGTTGGGAAGATGGCAATGAGTGATAGAGGGGGTGGGGACACTCGTCCTATAATCCCCTCATCACTGTCACTCCTATAAAAGACAGTTCTCGTTGTTTCCTCACTCTCTGACTAAGGTCCATGAATAAAGAAATGAACTGGTAGGAGATCAGAGGACCCATTTACTAGTTACCTTGAGGGGGGAATTGTAAGATCCTCAGAGACAAAGCTGCCTGATGTGGGCGGAGTCCTGGTTTAGGGGAACCAATCAGCTCATGTCTAGTAATAATCTTTGTATTTCTATTTTAGTAGATGGACGGGAGATGAGGAAAACCTCAGAGGATTGTCTCACTTTGTTTTCAGACTGTAAAGTAGAAGATGAGGACATCACACAGTATAGTCCAGGAGAAAACCCGACTACCTCAAATGTCCATCCGGCACCACACAGTGTAGATGGACCATCGTATTCCTCTTATCCTGAGGAACCTCAGACTGTGAGGGACGGTGCCGGACCATCGTATTCCTCTTATCCTGAGGAACCTCAGACTGTGAGGGACGGTGCCAGACCATCGTATTCCTCTTATCCTGAGGAACCTCAGACTGTGCGGGACGGTGCCGTCCTTCCAACAGATAAGAGGTTTTCCTGCCCTGAGTGCGGGAAGTGTTTCCAATTCAAATCCCGTCTTAATGTGCATAGAAGATCTCACACAGGAGAGAAGCCATATTCCTGCCCTGAGTGCAGGAAATGTTTTTCACACATGTCCAATTTCTACAAGCATCAGAGATCTCACAAGAAAGGGAAGCCATTTTCCTGTGCTGAGTGTGGGAAATGTTTTTCACTGAAGACCCATCTTAACACACATCAGAGACTGCATACAGGACAAAAGCCATATTCCTGTTCTAAGTGTGGGAAATGTTTTGTACAAAAATCAGAACTTGTCACACATCAGAGTTCTCACTCAAGGGAGAAGATATATTCCTGTCCTGAGTGCGGGATATGTTTTTCAGATAAGTCCAGTTTTTGTGAACACCAGAGATTGCGCACACGGGGGAGAAGCCGTATTCCTGTCCAGAGTGGGGGAAATGTTTTTCAGTGAAGTCCAGTCTTAGCAAACATCAGAGATTGCACACAGGGAAAAGCCATACTCTTGTCCTAAGTGTGGGAAATGTTTTTCACAGAAGTCCAATCTTTACAAACATGAGAAACTGCACATGGGGGAGAAGCCACTTTCCTGTCCTGAGTGCGGGAAATGTTTTTCAAAGAAGTCCCATCTTTCCTATCATCAGATCTCACACAGGGGAGAAGCCATATTCCTGTCCTGAGTGAGGGAATTGTTCCTCAGTGAAGTCCTGTCTTCCTGTACATCAGGGGTCCCACACAACCCTCGAGGTGTATTAGTGAGTGCGGGAAATGTCTTGTATATGAATGTTGCTGGACATGTGTGGAAGAAGCACACCCTGATATACACCTCAGATATACTCCATGGCTGATCTTCATCATGTAAGAAAGAGTTCATAAGGAGCTCAGAGATCACCAAAGACATGGATGAAGTGTTGTACCGTGTTGGCCATTGATAGCAGGAGAAAAAAAAATGGAGTCATTACCTCTCATTGGCTGAGTACATTTTGTGGTGTAAATTCTGCAAGGGGTCTGTTTTCTCAAGACGTCTTCCAGGACGAAACACGTTAAACACTTAAAAAGGTGGTCCTCTAGGCCTTTTAAAATAAAAATGGAGTCATTACCTCTCATTGGCTGAGTACATTTTGTGGTGGAAGATTTCAAAAACACTTACAGGTCTGTTTCTAAAAAAATGAGTTTAATGAATGTGACGCGCATTCCCCCAGCCATGAACAGTATTGGTCATATTTTATGTCAGTGATTTCCTATGATCATTGGCTCCATCTAGTGGTAATAATGTAGCACTGCAGTATTAATACCACATTATTGCCCCATAATTGAAATGACGGTCATAGGAAATTGCTGCGTTAATGAAAATACGGCACAGCTGGGGGGATGCTTGTCACATTAAAGGACATAAGATAATTAAACCAGCATTATTATACCAACTATTAATGTAATACAGAGAAAACTGCATTTGGCTATTATATGGCACTAAGTATCACAGGCATTAGCTCCATCTAGTGGCCAAATGCAACATTCTCCATTTTAAATCAGAGGAAAACATTTAAACAGCAGATCAAAGGGCCTAATAACATTCTATTCTTATCCCAATTCACAGAGGTGAATAGTACATACACTTTCACTGGGCTCTGTAATTTTAATAGACCCCTGTAACGGTACCCCGTCGCACACTCCGCTTGAGCGCTTCCGTCAGTACACTGCTTCCTCCAATCTGGACATCAGAGATCAGATATTACAGCCAAATGTACAACACTAGCCGACACTAGCTTGCAGGAACATGGAACTTTTTATTGAACAAGAAATACAGGCTTTTATACATTTGAGAAGAACATCCCCCCCTCCTGATCATGTTACCCTAACAATACAACTGTAACCAGAAACATAAATTAACATGAGCTAATTAACTAATCATTTAAAGCAGCCTAGGTGATTCAGAGGCAAGACCTTTCAGGGCAGACTTGTCGTCATTTAGCTCAGAAGACACAACACACACATTATCATTAATATAAACACAGGACACCTTCATACAATAGCAGGAGCTCCCAGACGGTCTGTCTTCTACATTGCAGACCATGGAATCCACATCCAAGCAATGCTTTGATTAATCAGGGATTGCAGACGGCATGGCGACAGTCTGCAAAACTCTTATGCCGCGTACACACGGTCTGCCTTTTCGACCGGACTGGTCCGACAGACTTTCCAGCACACTTTTGACGGACTTCCGATGGACTTTCTAACGAACGGATTTGCCTACACACGATCACACAAGTCCGACGGATTCGTACCTGAATGACGTACACCGGACTAAAATAAGGAAGTTGATAGTGAGTAGCCAATAGCTGCCCTAGCGTCGGTTTTTGTCTGTCGGACTAGCATACAGTCGAGTGGATTTCTGGGTCCGGCGGAGTTACGGCGTAAAGATTTGAAGCATGTTCCAAATCTAAAGTCCGTCAGATTTGCGACTGGAAAAGTCCAGTGAAGCCCACACACGATTGGATTGTCCACCGGATTTGGTCCGTCGGCGTCCGTCAGACCAGTCCGGTCGAAAAGTCCGACCGTGTGTACGCGGCATTACAATGTTCCATCATTCTGATACAGTGGAATTAATGCATCATATATTTCTTGAGGGATGTTGTTGATAAATTTTACTGTTCCATTTTAAGTAATCCAAACCAGATTCTCAGTGTCCATTATTTTCTCAGTCACCCTGTGCCCCTAACAGACACTTGGTCCGTCGGCGTCCGTCGGACAAGTCTGGTCCTAGGAGGTGTATGGGGAGATGAAACAAGGGCTTCCCCACCTCTCCAAGGGATTCTGGGTTCCACGGGCCTCCCCCGCCCAAAGTGACTCCCGTCACATCCCCTAAATGTCAGGAGTCATTTTTTACAAAAAAGAGAAGTACAGTGCTGTGGAAAAAAAAAATGTGCCCCTTCCTGATTTTTTAAAAAATTGTTTGCATATTTGTCACACCTAAATGATTCAGATCATCAAACAAATTTTAATATCACACAAAGATAACCCGAGTAAATACAAAATAACGTTTTCAAATGATGATTTATTTATTAAAGGAAAAAAGCTTGGGAAAAAGTTATTGCTCCCCCCCTTGCTAAATCATTAATGAACTATGATTAACCATATTGCTTGTGGTTAATTATAGTTTTTGTGAGTGAAATTTTACTTGCCGGACCTGGTTACTGCCAGACCTGTTGAATCAAGAAATCACTTAAAGTGGAATTCCAGACTGTAAGACCCCTTTCACACTGGGGTGGTGCGAGAGTTTGTGGTAAAGCGGCGCTAGATTTAGCGGCAGTTTACCATTGTTATTGCGGCGCTTTGGCGCTACTAGCGGGGCGCTTTTAACACCCCAAAAGGGGTTAGAAGAGCCCGCTTAGCGCTGCTTTCCAAGTGCTTTTAAGGCGCTTTTAAGGGGGCACCCATTAATTTCAATGGGCAATGGAGGAGTGGTGTATACCCCTTTTTTCCTGTCCTGCAAGCGCACCGCCCCAGTGTGGAAGCACTCGGACTTTCACACTGGGGCTACAGAAGAGGCCGTTTACAGGCGCTATTTTTAGCGCAAAAACGCCTGTAAAGCGCCTCAGTGTGAAGAGGGTCTAAAAAAAAATGTAAAAGTCAGCAGCTATAAGTACTGTAGCTGCTGACTTTTAATATAAGGACACTTACCTGTCCTGGTCTCCCGCGATATCGGCACCCCAAGCCAATTTGTCCATCCCCTTTCGGGTGCAGGCGCCGGCATTGCAAGTAAGGGAAACCTGAAGGCTTCACAGCCAGTTTCCTACTGCTCATGTGTGAGTTGCGCAGCGCTTTCTGAATGGTCCTGCCATCTTCTGGGACACACACAGGTCCTAGAAGGCAGCGGGGGGGGAAGGAGGACGGAGGAAGGGCCAATGCAAATGCAGAAATGGCGTACCTTCGCCATGGCGAGGTAGGATGAAAGGGCAGCTTAAAAACAGAAAAGGTACAAAACTATTAAGGAAAAAAAATGAGGGGGGAGGGTGCTTATTTGTTTAGGACCTATTTGCATTTTAGCCTGGAACTCCGCTTCAAATAGAAGTCATCTGAAAAAGTGAAGCATGCCAAAAGATCTAAAATCATACCGCGAACAAATGAGAAACGAAGCAATTGACATGTATCAGTCTGAAAAGGGTTACAAATTCTAAGGCTTTGGGACTCCAGTGAACTGCAGTGAGCGGCATTATCCACCAATGGAGAAAACTTGGAACAGTGGTGAACCTTCCCAGGAGTGGCCGGCCCACCAAAATTACTCCAAGAGCGCAACAAGGACTCACCCAGGAGGTCATAAAAGAACCCCGGAACAACATCTAAAGAACTGCAGGCCTCACTTGCCTCAGGTCAGATCAGTGTTCATGATTCAACAATAAGAAAGAGACTCGGCAAAAATGGCATCCATGGGAGAGTTCCAAGGCCAAAGCCACTGCTGACCAAAAAGAATATAAAGACTCATCTCACATTTACCAAAAAACATCTGGATTATCCCCAAGACTTTTGGGCAAATATGCTGTGGACTGATCAGACAAAAGTTGAACTTTTTGGAAGGTGTCCCGTCACATCTGGCATAAAACTAATACAGCATTTCATAACAGGAACATCATACCAACTAGGGTTGCACCGATACAAACTTTTTCAAGACCCAGTACAAGTAAGGGGGCTTAGATGAGATATGAGGGGTCTAAACAGACCCCTGACATCTCCCCTTTGAGACAGAGAAAGGGACTGAGGACACAGATTCCCTAGTCCCTTTCTCTGCAGCCTCAGTTGCACTGAAGATGAATGGACAGAAGACATCGGCTCCTCTCCATTCATAAACTGAAAACACAGATTGCGATGTTTCAGTTAGGAATGCACAGAGTCTGTGCATTCAGAAAAGGAAGGAGCCGGTAAATGACAGATTTAGCAGCTCCTTCCTCCGCTTGAAGGGAGGGGGGCCAACGAGAGGAGGGGATCCGGAGGAGGACCCGTGGAGCCAGAGGGAGGGAGGAAGACTCCGCTGAGAGGGAGGAGGACACCGGAGGGAGGATGGAGCTGTGGACCCGGAGAGAGGGAGGAGGACACCGCTGAGAGGGAGGAGGACACCTAAAGGGAGGATGGAGCTGTGGACCCGGAGAGAGGGAGGAGGACACCGCTGAGAGGGAGGAGGACACTGGAGAGAGGATGGAGGAGCCGGGGACCTGGAGAGAGGGAGGAGGACACCGGAGGGAGGATGGAGCTGTGGACCCGGAGAGAGGGAGGAGGACACCGCTGAGAGGGAGGAGGACACTGGAGAGAGGGTGGAGGAGCCGGGGACCTGGAGAGAGGGAGGAGGACACTGGAGAGAGGATGGAGGAGCCGGGGACCTGGAGAGAGGGAGGAGGACACTGGAGGGAGGATGGAGCTGTGGACCCGGAGAGAGGGAGGAGGACACCGCTGAGAGGGAGGAGGACACTGGAGAGAGGGTGGAGGAGCCGGGGACCTGGAGAGAGGGAGGAGGACACTGGAGAGAGGATGGAGGAGCCGGGGACCTGGAGAGAGGGAGGAGAACACTGGAGAGAGGGTGGTGGAGCCGGGGGCGAGAGAGAGGGAGGAGGACACCGCTGAGAGGAAGGAGGACACTGGAGAGAGGGTGGAGGAGCCGGGGACCTAGAGAGAGGGAGGAGGACACTGCTTAGAGGTAGGAGGACACTGGAAAGAGGGCGGAGGAGCCGGGGACCTGGAGAGAGGGAGGAGGACACTGTTTAGAGGGAGGAGGACACTGGAGAAAGGGTGGAGGAGCTGGGGACCTGGAGAGAGGGAGTAGGACCCAGAGGAGGATACGCGGAGACAGTTGGGGTGAATGGTGTGGCGGTGGGGGCAGTTATAAGCATTGATCTCCCTGTATAGCTGTCAATAAAGCACCTGACAGCCATGGGAGGGAGAGGAGGAGAAGCAGCTGTCAAAAAACAAACAGCTATTAGATCAAGCATCGGACGATTTGCACGAGTACTGATAATCGTGCAAATGCTTGGTATCAGCACCGACACCGATACTAGTATCGGTATCGGAGCAACCCTAATACCAACAGTCAGACATGGTGGTGGTAGGGGGATGGTCTGGGGTTGAATGACTCACCATCATTGATGCAACTGTACATTCTGCGCTCTACCAGAAAATCCTAAAGGAGAAAGTCCGGTCATCAGTTCCTGACTTCAAGCTCAAGGATCACTTGCGGCCAATAGCTGCAGCTGGAGAGAGGATTTGGCTTTCTCCTCCCTAAGGCCTGCAGGTGGTGATAGAGAGCCGGTGCTGAGACTGAGAACTCAGCTCACTCTCAGCATGATGCTTTAGCGGAGTGACTACTGCTCTTCTTCCTCTCTACCCTTGTCATCTGATAGTTCACATGTCTGAAGAGGGGAGGAAGAAGTTGCCTCTAAATTCCAGATTTCTGTGAATACAAGGGGGGGGGGGGCAGTTCAGCCCCAGATCTTCCCTATACTCAGATTCCCCCAGAGCTCCCCTCTCCTCTTCAGACCCCCCCCCCCAGAATTCCTCTCTCATTCTCTGTCCCCCTCCTCCTCAGGCCCCCAAATGAACAAAGAGATGCAGCTGTTCTATACACCTGCCATGGCCTGATGCTTTACTTCATGGTCATGGCAAAAATTAAATGGAATGGGGGTCACACTGAAACTGCATGCAATGCAAACTCTTCAGTTTATTGCAATGTGCCACAACTATTGGTGCTATTTTGCCCATGGGGAGGGGGTACAATTTGCCATCTGGGTCACCTTGTCCCCTGGGTGTCAGAGGCTGTTTGGACAGAGACCGCTCTTATAGGGTTTTGGAAACTGGCCATTCCCCGGTCCTCAGTAATAATCTCATCTGTGCGCTAAAAGAAGAGCTTCCGCCTGCACTGTGCGGGGTTCCTGAGATTGCACTGGATGCCAATAACTGTGCCTCATGGTCCTCAGCTGTGACGCTCTAAGACTGTTCAGAAAGATACCTCACGGTCCCCAGCTGTGTGGGTTTAAACTATCCTCTCATCAGTGTTGGTAGCAGTTTTGGAGTATCCTAAACCCCAATTTCTACAAGCAGTTCATTACAAAAGACAAACCCCTAGACTGTTCATGGAACCGGAGTGAATGGACAGTTGTTTGGGTGACTGGGGGGCCTCTGTACTGTGTGGGAAAGAACCAGTTATCATCAGTGGCTCCTGTGGGGGGAGCACTACACATCTATAAGGATATATAGTACATATATACAAGGCCATGTTCAGACTAGGAGAGGTTTCTCAGGACTGCAGTTCCTCTGATGTCCACAAGGTGGTAATCTTCTCACTTCTACCTAGACAGGAAGTCTCTATGGAAGACAGGAAGTGATGTCAGGTTATAAATAGGAAGTTCCGGGCGAGAGGTGAATTGGGAGGAAGTAGAAAGGAAACATCACTGGAATTAGCAGCAGAGGAGGTAATAAGATCTTATTTTATATTTACACCCAGTAACCCCCCCGTCATGTTCCGTCCTCTTCCTCCATAGTCACTGTGACGTCTTTTATCTCCAGCAGATGATGATACACAGTGTGATATTAGAGGGGGCAGTATTATTATTATTATACAGGATTTATATAGCGCCAACATTTTACGCAGCGCTTTACAATGTAGAGGGGGGGGGGGGGCACAATTAAAGTACAGTTCAATACAGAAGGGACAGGAGGGCCCGGCTCATAGAGCTTACATTCTAAAGAGAGGAGGTGGTACAAAAGGTAATAGATGCGGGGAATGATTTGATGGGGGGGTGGCTCGGGGACAGTTGTTAGGTGGGTGTGGGATTGACTTCCCTGAATAAGTGAGTTTTCAGGGATCACCTAAGACCCCATTCACACAGGGGCAGCACGACTTCTGTATAGAAGTCTATGCAGGTCGCCCCCGAAGTCGTACAGGAACCTTTTTCTAAGTCGGAGCGACTTGCGTCGCTCCCCTTAGAACGGTTCCATAGCACAGAACGGGAGGCGACTTGTTAGGCAACTAGGTCGCCTGACAAGTCGTCCCTGTGTGAATGGGCTCTAAAGGTGGACAGGTTAAGGGCTGATTGGAACATACCGGGGCAGGGAGATCCAGAGGATGGGAGAGGCTCTGGAGAAGTCCTGTAGGTGAGCATGGGAGGAGGTAACAAGGGAGCTAGAGTGCAGGGGGTCCTGGGAGGAGTGGAGGGGATGATTTGGGCGATATCTGCAGATGAGGTTGGTGATGTAGCTGGGGACGATGTTGTGGATGGCCTTGTATGTTGTGGTTAGCAGTGTTAATTTCGTCAACTAAAATGAGTAAATGAATACTACTTTAGTCAACTAAAACAATTGAGATGACTAAAATACGACTAAAACTAAAATGCCATTTTACTCAACAGACTAAGACTAAAACTAAATTTAAATTTGACTTCAAAATTAACACTGGTGGTTAGCATTTTGAATTTTATAAGGTGGGGGAGGAGGAGCCAGTGAAGGGATTGGCAGAGAGGGGCAGCAGTCACGGATCGATTAGTGAGGTGTATTAATATCTGAAGGGGGGAGGAGCCTGTGTAAGGGTAGGCCATATAGGAGAGAGTTGCCGTAGTCAAGGCGGGAAATAATCAAGGAGTGAATAAGTTGCTTTGTGGTGTCGTTAGTCAGGAAGGGTGGAATTCTGGAGATGTTGCGGAGGTTAAGGCGGCAGGATTTAGCCAGTGATTGGATGTGGGGGCTGAAGGAGAGGTCAGAGTCAAGGACTACACCCAGGACCCTGGCATGTGTGGAGGGACCAATGGTTGTGCTGTTGATCTTGATGGTAAAGTCATGGGGGGGGGGGGGACCGGGAAGGAGGAAATATAACAAGCTCAGTTTTAGAAAGATTGAGTTTGAGAAGGTGGTGTGACATCCATACCGAGATGTCATTCGGTAAGTTTGAGATCCGTGAGGAGATAGTGGGGGTGAGTTGAGGAGTGGAGAGATAGATCTGGGTGACGTCGGCGTAGAGGTGGTATTGGAAGCCATGGGAGGTTATCAACTGGCCCAGGGAAGAGGTATAGAGCGAGAATAGGAGGGGCCCAAGGACGGAGCCTTGGCGTACCCCAACAGAAAGAGGAAGGGGAGCGGAGGAGATGGAGTTGTAGGTGACACTGAAAGTGCGCTGAGATAGGTAGGAGGAGAACCAGGATAAAGCAGGTGGTCAACTGTGTCGAAGGCAGCAGAGAGGTCTAAAGAGTATGAGTATGGAGTAGTGCCCATTGGTTTTAGCAGTTATTAGGTCATTGGTGAGTTTTAGTAGGGCAGTTTTAGTGGAATGTTGTGGACGGAAGATGGACTGTAGGGGGTCGAGAAGGTTTTTGTCCGTAAGGTAGCGACTAATTCGGTCACGGACAAGGCGTTGGATGAGCTTGGAGGCAAACGGGAGCAGAGAGATAGGTCTTAAGTTATTCAAACAGGTGGCATCTAGTAAGGGTTTTTTAAGTATGGGGGTAACCAGTTCATGTCTGAGCGGGGAAGGAAAGGTGCCAGATGAGAGGGAGAGGTTGAAGATGTGGGTTAGGGAGTTTAGGATAGAGCGGGAAGGTGGTCGCAGTAATTGAGAGGGGACAGGGTCCAGGGGACATGTAGTGAGGTGGGCCATGGAGAGGAGTTTATCAACTTCATCAGTGTTAACTGGGCAGAAGGAGGGGAGTATTGAGTGTGGTGTTGGACCTGATGTGTTGGGTAGGGAAGGAAGTTGAATGCTGGATATCTCCTTGCGAATTGTGTCGATTTTGCTTTTGAAATGGTTGGCAATCTGTTGAGCGGTAAGCAAGTTGTTGGGTGGGGGCAGTGGGGGGTGAAGTAAGGAATTAAGGGTAGAAAAGAGTTGACGAGGTTTGGATGAGAGGGTTTTGATGAGAGTGTTGTAGTAGGTTTGTTTAGCAGTGTGGAGGCAGGAGTTGTATTTGAGAAGGACAGATTTGTAGAGGGTAAAGTCTTGCAGGGACTTAGATTTACGCCATGTTCGCTCAAGAGCACAGCTGTGTCTCTTGAGACTTCTGGTGTCGTCTGTTTGCCAGGGTTGTGGCAGATGGGGCCTGGTTCTCCGTGTAGAGAGAGGAGCAAGTACATCTAGGGAGGATGATAGCGTGTTGTTGTAGATGGAAGTGGTTAGGTCTGGGCAGGGCAGGGGTGCGATTTTGTCGTAAAGGCCATCAGTGGTAGAATGAAAAGGGAAGGGTTGAGGTTGCGAAGGTTTCTGCGGGTAGTGGTTTGTGGGTTGACAGCATGGGATATAGGAGGCAAGGAGAGTGTGAAACGGATAAGGTTGTGATCAGAGAGAGGTTGCAGGGAGTGCAGCGATGGGAGAATACGAGGTTCGAGAGTGTTGCCGTTGGAGTGAGTGGTGGTTTGTGTCCATTGTGTTAGGTTAAAAAAGGAGGTTAGGTTGAGAAGTTGAAAAGTGGTTGCAGTATTAACATTGAATGGAATGTTAAAGTCACCTAGGATGATGGCAGGTACTTCAGATGAGAGAAAGTAGGGTAGCCATGCAGAGAAGTCACCCAGAAAGCGTGATACTGGTCCAGGGGGCCGATAAATGACTGCGACCCTCAGATAAGATGGAGAGAAAAGACAAGTGCAGTGCACTTCGATATAGTAGGGGGAAAGAGAGGGAGGTGTGGGAAGAACCTGGAAGGTGCATTGTGGAGAGAGGAGAAGTCCGACGCCACCTGCTTTTCGTCCACTTGGTCTGATGAAGTGAGTCCAGAGGAGGCCACTACGGGACAGGGCAGCTGGAGAGGTAGTGTTGAATTCCTGGAGCCAGGTTTCGGTAATAGCAAATAGATTAAGGGATTTGGAGAGGAAAAGGTCTTTGACAGAAGCTAGTTTGTTGAAGACCGAGCGGGGATTCCAGAGGGCGCATGAAAGAGGTGGGCTGACTTGTGAAATTAGGGGAATTGGGATGAGAAGGTGTGAGTTATGACTACTGTTGGAGTAGGTAGACAGACAATTTTGGGGGTGGGAATTGGGAATTAGCCCATGCCTTTGTCTTGCAGGTTTTTTTTTTTTGGATAGTGGGTTTATAACCACTTTAATATCATGGTCTCTGCGGGGGGAGCACTACACATCTATAAGGATATACAGTACATACACACACAGCACAGGGCCGTGTTCACACTACGGGACGTTTCTCAGGGCTGCAGTTCCTCTGAGCTCCACAAGGTGGTGATCTCACTTCTACCCCAGATAGGAAGTCTCTATGGAAGACAGGAAGTGATTTCAGGTACAGACAAGAAGCGCCTTGTGATACGAGGTAGAGGTGACGTTGCTGGAATCGGCAGTAGAGGAGGTAATAAGATCTTATTTTCTATTTACACCCAGTAACCCCCGTCATGTCCGTCCTCTTCCTCCATAGTCACTGTGACGTCGTTTATCTCCAGCAGATGATGATACACACATATATTATTATTATACCGAGTTAAAATTGTGCCAACAGTTTGAACAACATGAGGGAAAACAGTACAGTTACAATACAATATAATACAGGAGGAATCAGAGGGCCCTGCTCCTTAGAGCTTACAATCTAAGAGGGAGGGTCAAAGGATACAAAAATCAATAACTATGGGGGATGGGCTGATGGAGAAAATAAAAGTCCAGTTGTTAGGTGGGGGCAGGATAGGCTTCTCATAGGAGAAGGGTTTTCAGGGATCGTCTTAAAGTTCACAGAGTAGGAGATAGTCAGACAAATTGGGATAGGGAGTTCCAAAAGATGGGAGAGGCTCGGTAGAAGTCCTGGAGATGAGCAAAGGAGGAAGTGATGAGGGAGCTAGAGAACAGGAGGTTTTGGGAGGAGCAAACATAACAATTTGGTTGGTATTGTGAGACTAGGTTAGTGATGTAGCTGGGGGCCGAGTTCTGGATGACTTTATAAGTTGTTAGTATTTTGAATTTAATTTGTTGGGGGAGCAGAAGCCAGCGGAGGGATTGGCAGAGAGGGATGGAGGACATTGAATGGTTGGTAAGGTGAATGAGTCTGGCAGCAGCATTCGTGATGGACTGAAGGGGTGAGGGGTCTATATAAAGGCAATCCGGTAAGGCGGGACTTGCAGTAGTCAGAGATAACCAGGGATTGAATTGGTAGCTTTGTGAGGTCATTGGTTAGGAAGGGACGTAATTTGGAGATGTTATGGAGGTTGAGGCGGAAAGCTTTGGACAGTGATTGGATGTGGGGCTGAAAGGAGAGTTCAGAGTTCAGGATTATACCTAGCGCCCTGGCTTGCGGGGATGGTTTGATGGTTGTGCCATCGATCTTGACAGAGAAGTCAGGGGAAGGGGCACGTGGGGGAGGAAATATTATGAGCTCGGTTTTGGATAGATTGAGTTTGAGGAAGGGGTGTGACATTCAGGCTGATATGTCTGTTAGTAAATTAGTGATGCGTGAGGAGACTCATGGAGTGAGCTGAGGGGTAGAGACATAGATTTGGGTGTCGTCAGTGTTGAAATGGTATTGAAAGTCATAGGAGGCCATTACGCAGGGAGGTGTAGATCGAGAATTGGAGAGGTCCAAGAACAGAACCTTGGGGGACCCGATCGAGAAAGGAAGAGGAGAGGAGGAAGTTGTGATGCTGAAGGTGCAGTGGGATAGGTAGGATAAGAATCAGCGAAGAGTACAGTCACAGAGACCAAAGGAGAGGAGTTTTTTTAAGGAGAATGAGGTGGTCCACTGTGTCAAAGGCAGCAGAGAGGTCCAGGAGTAGGAGTACCGAATAGTGTCCATTGAATTTAGTAGTCATGAGCAGATGATTTGTGAGTTTAAGGTGAGCAGTTTCTGTGGAGTATTGAGGGTTAAATCCAGATTGAAGAGTGATCAACAATGTTATTTTCAGTGACATGGTAATTCAGTTGGTTGTAGACCAGACGTTCAGGAAGTTTGGATGAAAAGGGGAGCTAGGAGATGGGGTGAAGGTTGTTAAGATCGGTGGGTTCCAGGGAAGGTTTTTTAAGTATGGGGGTGACTAGTGCATGTTTTAGAGAGTTAGGGAAGATATAAATGTGAGTTAGAGAGTGTAGGATAGAGCCAGAGGGTGACCGCAGTATTTGCAAGGGAACTGGGTCTAGGGAGCAGGTGGTTAGGTGAGTGTTAGAAAAAAGTTTAGCAACCTCATCTATAGTAGCAGGGTTGAATAAGGAAAGTGTTGATTGTACCTGTGGACATGGGGTGTTAAGTAGGGGAGGTATCTGTACAGCGGAGATCTCATCACGAATTATATCAATCTTTTTTTGAAGTGATTGGCGATCTCCTGGGCAGTGGATGAAGGGAGTCGAGGACAAAGTAGCGTTGAAGGTAGAGAAGAGTTGACGGGGACAGGATGATAAGTTGGTAATGAGAGTGATAAAATAGGTCTGCTTGACAGTGAGGAGACAGAAATTATATTTTTTGGAGGGCATATTTATATTGCTTGAAGTATTTCTAAGACATATGCCGCGTACACACGGGCAGACTTTTCGACCAGACTGGTCCGACGGACTTTCTGACGGACTTTCTAATGAACGGACTTGCCCACACACGGTCACACCAAAGTCCGACAGATTTGTACGTGATGACGTACGACCGGACTAAAATAAGGAAATTGATAGCCAGTAGCCAATAGCTGCCCTAGCGTCGGTTTTAGTCCATCGGACTAGCATACAGACGAGCCGATTTTTCGACCGGATTTGAGTCCGTTGGAAAGATTTGAAACATGTTTTATTTCTAGGTCCGACTTTTCGGGAAAAAAAGTCAGCTGGAGCCCACACACGATCGAATTGTCCAACGGAGTCCAGTCTGCCGGAAAGTCTGCTCGTGTGTACGCGGCATTAGTCTTTCGCCACAGGTGCTCAAGTGCGTGGCTATGGTTTTGAGACTTCTGGTGTCATCTGTTTGCCAAGGTTGTAGGAGTCGAGGCCTGATTCTGTATGTAGTGAGGGGGGCAGTGTGTCCAGGGCAGAGTACAGGGATCCATTGTAGACAGAAGTGGTTAGGTTGGGACAGGACAGGGGTGAGATTTTGTCATAGTGATGGTCAGTAGCAGAGTAGAGAAGGGTTAAGGTGGGTTTGGTGGCAATGGTTTTTAAGAGTAACAGTTAGGCCGTTGGAGGGAGAGGAGGTGGAAGACTGAAAGTGAGTGAAACTAATAAGGTGGTGATCAGAGAGAGGAAAAGGATTGTTGGAGAGGTTGCATGGAGTGCATAGGTAGGAGAATACAAGGTTGAGGGTGTTGTCATTAGAGTGAGTAGAAGCGTGTATCCACTGTGTATCGATTGTGTATCCATTGCTCCTGTTGAAAAGAGGAGGTTAGACTGAGAAGTTTAGCAGGAGTATTAGTATTAACAGGGATGTTGAAGTCACTGAGAATGAATGTGGGTATTTCAGAAGAGAGAAAGTAGGACAGCCAGGCAGAGAGGCCATCAAGAAAGGTTAATGCTGATCCAGGAGGTCAGTAGCACAGCACTTCTTAAATAAACTGGAGAAAATAGATGAATACAATGTGCCTCAAATTAGTAGAGTGACAGAGGGGGAGGTGGATGAAGTACCTATAAGATGCTATGTGGGGCTAGAAGGATTACCACTCCACCTCCCTTATATCCACTTGGTCTGAGGGAGTGAGTCCAGAGAAGGCCAACATGGGAGAGGGAAGCAGGAGAAGTCGTGTCGGATTTAAAAAGCCAGGTTTCAGTAACAGCAAGTAGTTAATGATGAGGAGTTCATGGACAAAAGAGAGTTTGTTATAGACAGAGCAGGCGTTCCAAAGGGTGCAAGAGAAGAGGAGGCTGGTTTTGGGAAGAAGATGGATAGAAACTAAATTGTGTGGATTGCAGTAGTTGCCAGAAGGCATGGGGTGATGGGAGATTTGGGTACAGTTAAAGGCTGGAGGCCCAGGGTTTGGGGTTTAATCTCCAGAGGTTAGGAGAAGCAGAAGGCTGGGATTGCGATTTATATGAAGGGACATGCCTCAGAGTCCTGGGGATTAATTAGCATGTGAGATTAAAATTAGGAGGAGGTGATGAATGCAGGAATAGGGAGAGGAGAGAAGTGAATGTGATCTATACAGGATGTGGGGTGGAGAAGAGGGGTGAGGGAAAAAGAGATTAAGGAGAGAGGACACAACTGTCAGAAGGAAGCATATGTTATAGAGAGGAAGGAGAGATGAATGTGGAAACAAGGTCACCTGCAGTCTGTTTGGTGTTTTTCAAAGTAGTTTGCTGTAAATTCTCACTTTGTGCAATCGCTGAAGTGCAGAGCCAAAGTGTGCCCACTTAAATAAAGAATTCACTTATAGAAATAACCCCAGACATGTGCCCCTCAGCCATGTATAATGTGGAAATGTAGATGAACCCCTTCAGGGTCAGAACATTCCCCAACTTACAGGGCTGAAACATCTCCTTCATTTAGGAGATGTCACCTTTTCCACCAATGACCTTCTCGCCTCTTCAGTCTATTGTAGAATTTCTACATCTATACTAACAATGTCACGCTTACCCCTAACGCAGGTGGTCAGACACTGTAGCTGGCTTCTGTGTTCTTCACCTATAGCAGCCCCCTTTCCCATAAGGCAAGCAGGCCTACCAGTACTCAGTTACCCCCCAGGACTTATACACAATGCTATTGTGCCTTGCTACCATACTGGGCAGGCACAATCTGAGTACAGCAACCAGGTACTTGCGGTTGGCAGACAGGCAGAGTGGTTCTACAACAGTCCAGGTACAAGGCAGGCAAGATTCAGAATTGTCAGGGTCAAATCCGTAGTCAAAAGGCAGACAGAGTTCAGAGAGTAGTCTTTATCAGAACCAAGGGAATTCCAACAGCAGAGCAGGGCAGACAAACAGAGAGCTTGGAGAACATGTTACAAACGCAATATCACAAGCATGAGACTGCAGGCTTGGCTGGCTTAAATCAGTTTGGGTCTCCACGCAGAGACTGACCACATCAATCACCTTGCAGGTGGGACAGTCAGACAGAAAGAATGCAACACAGCCAAAACCTGGATCCTGGAATAAGGAGCACAACACACTCCTGACAAACGGATTATACTACTTTTATTAGTGATGGGGGGTTTATTTAGGGAGGATTGGAATATGTATGTCTTTATTTTATGAGATTCAAATAGGAAGAAAGAGGAAAACATTTCATTTAGAGCAAATGTTCTGAATTTTTTTTATTCCCATAATGAACCTAGTCTCAGATATTTATCCTAAAATGTGATCAGTAAAGTCACCGGAGTTCACAGAGATCACAGGAATGTGATGTGTCCTGACAAAGCCCAAAGACAAAGATCATCTTTCAGTTTAGGAGATGAGGGACGCATCCGGGAGAAATTATTCTGTGTACAGAAACCTCACACAGCACCCCCACAGCTCCTCCTCCCAATGTCCCTCCAATCAGAGTCAGAGAATCCTATGACATCACACTGACCTCACAGCTCCTCCTCCCAATTTCCCTCCTCTTCAGGGAAAATTGAATAAAATGGAGACCTCACCAGTGAGGTGAGGAGGAATCTGGGAATGTCATTTGATTTTCCTATTTGTGTTCAAATCTAGAGTTTTCCTCCTGTGAAGTCTGGAGATCATATGACCATCACATTGTCTCCACCTCCCTCCCTGATAGAATAGAGAATTAAAAAGAAGATTCTAGAAGTCACCAGAGAGATCATTGAGCTGCCGACAGGAGAGGTGAGCGGTGCTGGGAAGGACGTCATGATGGACAATCAGCCGCCCCTCACATCACCGGGTAAGAGGAGACTTTATTGTAAAGGAGAGAGCAGTACGGAGGCTCCACCTAGATCCCCCATCATCTGATAAACACATAGAAACAATGTATTCAGTCAGTGTGTGTGTTTCCTACAGATGGATCCAGTAATGGGAACCCACCAGAGAGATGTCCCCGTCCTCTGTATTCCCGGGATTCCACGCAGGAAGGTCACACCATCCCTCACCATCATCAGGTAGATGAGGAACAATCACTGATAGTATCATTAGGATCTGTACATTATCTGCATTGATGTCATTTTTATTATATATTCAGAGTGGAAGCCTAAGAAATTCTAAAGTTGAGATTAAAGAAGAAATAAAAGAGGAGGATGATGAGGATGGGGTGATGGAGAAGTCAGAGTTTCCAAAAGAAGACAAAGATCTGTACCAGGACACCACGGAGGAGTCATCCAGCTACAGAAACCAACCAGAGAGATGTCCCCGTCCTCTGTATTCCCGGGATTCCACACAGGAAGATCACACCATCCCTCACCATCATCAGGTAGATGACTGACAGTTATTGGTAGTTATAAGTAATACACAAGTGTGATTGTTACAATGAATGTTTTATTATATATTCAGAGTGGAAACCTCGGGGATAATAATATTGATGTTAAAGAAGAATATAAAGAGGAGGATGAGGAGTATGGAGTGATGGAGAGGTTTTCAGAAGGACACAAGGATATGATGGAGCCACCTAATACCAGGAACCCACCAGAGAGATGTCCCCGTCCTCTGTATTCCCGGGATTCCACACAGGAAGATCACACCATCCCCCACTGTTGCAAGGTTGGTGGATCGGAGCATCTTAAACATGGGATTTTTTTTTATATGATGTCACAATAATAAAGCTTATATTTTACAGATGATATTCTCTCTCATTTTCTTGATTTAGAGTGGAGATCCAATCGATATAGAATTTGAGGTTAAATCAGAAGAAGAAGAGAGGTATGTGAGGGATGATCAGCAGTCTATGGAGGAGGATGGAATAACGAGGACATTTATAGAGGAGGACACTCCTACAGAGATCAGCACAGGTGGGTCTTTAACACTAAATCCATTCCTCCACCCATACTGCTCACTGATTGGTCGAGAGTAGGGCGGGGTCTGGGTGATATCAAAAGAACAGAAGGGGAGAGAGGCGCCAGGCGACCAATGGTGTAGCACAGTTTAATGGGAAGATATATAAAATCAATAAAAGGTTCCATCGACGGGGTGACAAGTGCCTCTGGAAATGATCTGAGAAACAGCCTCATCGTAGCGGCGACTCTGATGGGAGACTGTAGGAGGACACTGAGAGCACGAGCTCTCGTCAAACCTCCGGGTGGAATATGTTTCAGAGGCTGGTCACACCTCCTTCATCAGCCGATGATTGAGCACCGAATGGAAAGAGCTGCGGCGAGGACTGTTCCTCAGATCCCATGCGGCACTACTTGTCCTTATTTATGACTAAATCATGGACTAAATAAGGAAGTGCAGGACTTCTTGTGTTGGGAAGATGGCAATGAGTGATAGAGGGGGAGGGGACACTCGTCCTATAATCCCCTCATCACTGTCACTCCTATAAAAGACAGTTCTCATTGTTTCCTCACTCTCTGACTAAGGTCCATGAATAAAGAAATGAACTGGTAGGAGATCAGAGGACCCATTTACTAGTTACCTTGAGGGGGGAATTGTAAGATCCTCAGAGGCAAAGCTGCCTGATGTGGGCGGAGTCCTGGTTTAGGGGAACCAATCAGCTCATGTCTAGTAATAATCTTTGTATTTCTATTTTAGTAGATGGACGGGAGATGAGGAAAACCTCAGAGGATTGTCTCACTTTGTCTCCAGACTGTAAAGTAGAAGATGAGGACATCACACAGTATAGTCCAGGAGAAAACCCGACTACCTCAAATGTCCATCCGGCACCACACAGTGTAGATGGACCATCATATTCCTCTTATCCTGAGGAACCTCAGACTGTGAGGGACGGTGCCGGACCATCGTATTCCTCTTATCCTGAGGAACCTCAGACTGTGCGGGACGGTGCCGGACCATCGTATTCCTCTTATCCTGAGGAACCTCAGACTGTGCGGGACGGTGCCGGACCATCGTATTCCTCTTATCCTGAGGAACCTCAGACTGTGAGGGACGGTGCCGGACCATCGTATTCCTCTTATCCTGAGGAACCTCAGACTGTGCGGGACGGTGCCGGACCATCGTATTCCTCTTATCCTGAGGAACCTCAGACTGTGCGGGACGGTGCCGGACCATCGTGTTCCTCTTATCCTGAGGAACCTCAGACTGTGAGGGACGGTGCCGTCCTTCCAACAGATAAGAAGTTTCCCTGTACTGAATGCGGGAAGTGTTTCTGTTCTAAATTCAAACTTAATCTGCATAAAAAAACTCACACAGGTGAGAAGCCATATTCCTGTCCTGAGTGCGGGAAATGTTTTGTAAAAAAATCACAACTTGTCACACATCAGAGATCTCACACGGGGGAGAAGCCATATTCCTGTCTTGAGTGTGGGAAATGTTTTACAGATAAGTCCAATCTTAACAGACATATGAGATTGCACACAGGTGAGAAGCCATATTCCTGTCCTGAGTGCGAGAAATGTTTTTCATGGAAGTCTATTCGAAACAGACATCAGAAATCGCACACAGGTGAGAAGCCGTATTCCTGTACTGAGTGCGGGAAATGTTTTGGACAAAAAACAGAACTTGTTATACATCAGAGGTCTCACACGGGGGAGAAGCCGTTTTCCTGTATTGAGTGCGGGAAATGTTTTTCAAAGAAGTCCAATCTTTACACACATCAGATGTCTCACACAGGGGAAAAACCTTATTTCTGCACTGAGTGCGGGAAATGTTTTACAGATAAGTACATTTTTTATAGACACCAGAGATCTCACACAGGAGAGAATCAGTATTCCTGTACTGAGTGCGGGAAATGTTTTGTACAAAAATCAGAACTTGTCACACATCAGAGGTCTCACACGGGGGAGAAGCCATATCCCTGTCCTGAGTGCGGGAAATGTTTTTCACAAAAGAGCCACCTTTACAGACATCAGAGGTTGCATACGGGAGAAAAGCTGTATTCTTGTCCTGAGTGCGGGAAATGTTTTGCACATAAGTATTATCTTTCCATTCATCAGAGATGTCACACGGGGGAGAAGCCGTATTCCTGTGCTGAGTGCGAGAAATGTTTTTCATTTAAGTCCAGTCTTTCTGCACATCAGAGATCTCACACGGGGGCAAAGCCACTTTCCTGTCCTGAGTGAGGGAATTGTTCCTCACTGAAGTCCTGTCTTCCTGTACATCAGGGGTCCCACACAACCCTCGAGGTGTATTAGTGAGTGCGGGAAATGTCTTGTATATGAATGTTGCTGGACATGTGGGGAAGAAGCACACCCTGATATACACCTCAGATATACTCCATGGCTGATCTTCATCATGTAAGAAACAGATGATAAGGAGATCAGAGATCACCAAAGACATGGATGAAGTGTTGTACCGTGTTGGCCATTGATAGCAGGAGAAAAATAAAAATGGAGTCATTACCTCTCATTGGCTGAGTACATTTTGTGGTGGAAGATTTCACAAACACTTACAGGTCTGTCTCTAAAAACTTTGTAGAATGAATGTGTAAAGGAAATGTGTAAGTTCTGTATAGAATTGTATTGTATTTTGTATGTATTGCACACGGCACCAATAATGTTTTCATGACATGTTTGCATTCTTTCCAGTCCTGATTAGAATTAGCCTGTCTATGTTACGCCCCTTGTTACCATAAAAGTACAATTGTAATATTTATGTGATAGCTACGTAATCATGTGTATAAAAACCTTCAATTGTGTCATAATAAAACAGAACAGTTATTTGGGAAGATGCGGAGTGTATCTTTTGTGTCTGTTCCCTACTGCAGTAGTTATATATTTGGAACCGCTAATCAATATGAGGATAGGAGTTGCCTATCAATAAAATTCCAGAACGAATGTGATGCGCATTACCCCAGCCGTGACCAGTATTGGTCATATTTTATTTCAGCGATTTCCTATGGTCATTAGCTCCATCTAGTGGCCAACATATGGCACTGCAGTATTAACCACTTCCTGCCTAAGGTACATACATGGACGTCCTCCGGTTTCAGTGGTTATACCGGAATGGTGGTTGCACTAACAGGCATCATCCCGGCATCGATCTTTTCAGCCGGCGATTCTCTTTTTTGCAGAAGCAATCTTAGTGACTAATTAGTAACTCAATCACTTCTGCAGGTGGCGAAAGGGGCTCCCACCCCCCCTCCTACCGCCGCCTCTCCCAGGCTATCCTGTCCCATCCTGATGCGTACGGCTGCGACGGCTGCCTTGTACAGAGAGAGAGAGGAACTGACGTCGATCCCCTCTCTCTGTGACCCCGGAAACCACGAGCTACGAGTAGTTTGTCACTTCCAGTTCCACCCCTTTTTTTACCTGGACACCAGCGGCCAGGTAAGTGGTTCGATCAGACCGATCTCTGTCTGATCGTCTTTATGGGGGGCCAGAGTAGAGACTTAGGATCTAATAGACCCCAGATCTCTCCATAAAGAGGACCTGTCATGGCCCATGCTATCACAAGGAATGTTGTTCGTGACGTTAATACAAAAAGAAAAAAGTGTAAAAAAAAAAATTTGTATAAAATAAATAAATATATCATAATAATAAATAAATTAAAAAAAAAAATTAAAGCGCCCTGTCCCGCCGTGCTTACGCGCAAATTCAAACGCATGCGTTACTCCCTCACGCATATGTAAACGGCGATCGCACCACACATGAGGTATTGTTGCGAACGTCAGAGCGAGAGCAATAATTCTATCAACAGAACAAGTGACGGAAAAAGGTCATCTAGAGCCCAGGGTGAACAAGCCAAATTGTGCCCCCCCCCCCAAGATGTATGGGCATTATGTGTCAGAGAAAATCCCCTCTCCCTCATGCTAAACCCCTAAGCGTAAATTCCCCCCTCCCAGTACAAATCTGCCCCCCCCTGCTGAAATCCCCCCTCCCAGCACAAATCTTTGCCCCCCAGCTCCAATCCTTTCTCTCCCTATATTCCCCCAGCACACCCCCCCCAAAAAAAAAATTCCTCCTCGTAGCGAAAATCCTCTACTTCTCAAATTTCCCCCTCCAAGCACAAATTCTCTCCCCCTCCCACTCCAAATCCCTCCTTCCAGCACAAATGTCCCCTCCCCCAACCTAGCACAAAACCCCCTACAATTTTCCCCTTCTAGCACAAACACCCCTAAATTATCCCTACTAGCACAAATCTCCCCCCAAATAAGTTTTTCTCTTCTACCCTTTTATTCCTCTACCCTTTCACTCTTGTAGCACAATCCCCCCTCCTAGCACAAATCCTCTTCCCCCCCATCCCCCTCCCAACACAAATCCCCCCCCCAAATCTCCACTCCTAGCACACCTCCCTAAATTTGCCCTCCTAGAACAATTCTTACCCCCTGCAGCCCCCCCAAATTCCCTTTCTCCACATAAATACCCCCATCCAATCTCCTTGTGGTGTAATAGGTAACATCCCATGTGACAGTAATAGGTGGTGACAGGTCCTCTTTATGGAGGGATCTGGGGTCTATAATGAATGTAAACATCCCATGTGACAGTAATAGGAGGTGACAGGTTCTCTTTATGGAGAGATCTGGGGTCTATAATGAATGTAAACATCCCATGTGACAGTAATAGGCGGTGACAGGTCCTCTTTATGGAGAGATCCGGGGTCTATAATGAATGTAAACATCCCATGTGACAGTAAAAGATGGTGACAGGTCCTCTTTATGGAGAGATCCGGGGTCTATAATGAATGTAAACATCCCATGTGACAGTAATAGGTGGTGACAGGTCCTCTTTATGGAGAGATCCGGGGTCTATAATGAATGTAAACATCCCATGTGACGGTAATAGGTGGTGACAGGTCCTCTTTATGGAGAGATCTGGGGTCTATAATGAATGTAAACATCCCATGTGACAGTAATAGGTGGTGACAGGTCCTCTTTATGGAGAGATCCGGGGTCTATAATGAATGTAAACATCTCATGTGACAGTAAAAGATGGTGACAGGTCCTCTTTATGGAGAGATCCGGGGTCTATAATGAATGTAAACATCCCATGTGACAGTAATAGGTGGTGACAGGTCCTCTTTATGGAGAGATCCGGGGTCTATAATGAATGTAAACATCCCATGTGACAGTAATAGGCAGGGACAGGTCCTCTTTATGGAGAGATCTGGGGTCTATAATGAATGTAAACATCCCATGTGACAGTAATATGAGGCGACAGGTCCTCTTTATGGAGAGATCTGGGGTCTATAATGAATGTAAACATCCCATGTGACAGTAATAGGTGGTGACAGGTCCTCTTTATGGAGAGATCTGGGGTCTATAATGAATGTAAACATCCCATGTGACAGTAATAGGGGGTGACAGGTCCTCTTTATGGAGAGATCTGGGGTCTATAATGAATGTAAACATCCCATGTGACAGTAATAGGGGGTGACAGGTCCTCTTTTGGGGAGATCTGGGGTCTATAATGAATGTAAACATCCCATGTGACAGTAATAGGGGGTGACAGGTCCTCTTTATGGAGAGATCTGGGGTCTATAATGAATGTAAACATCCCATGTGACAGTAATAGGGGGTGACAGGTCCTCTTTATGGGGAGATCTGGGGTCTATAATGAATGTAAACATCCCATGTGACAGTAATAGATGTTGACAGGTCCTCTTTATGGAGATATCTGGGGTCTATAATGAATGTAAACATCCCATGTGACAGTAATAGGTGGTGACAGGTCCTCTTTATGGAGAGATCTGGGGTCTATAATGAATGTAAACATCCCATGTGACAGTAATAGACGGTGACAGGTCCTCTTTATGGAGAGATCTGGGGTCTATAGTGAATGTAAACATCCCATGTGACAGTAATAGGAGGTGACAGGTCCTCTTTATGGAGAGATCTGGGGTCTATAATGAATGTAAACATCCCATGTGACAGTAATAGGAGGTGACAGGTCCTCTTTATGGAGAGATCTGGGGTCTATAATGAATGTAAACATCCCATGTGACAGTAATAGGTGGTGACAGGTCCTCTTTATGGAGAGATCTGGGGTCTATAATAAATGGAAACATCCCATGTGACAGTAATAGGTGGTGACAGGTCCTCTTTATGGAGAGATCTGGGGTCTATAATGAATGTAAACATCCCATGTGACAGTAATAGGAGGTGACAGGTCCTCTTTATGGAGAGATCTGGGGTCTATAATGAATGTAGACATCCCATGTGACAGTAATAGGAGGTGACAGGTCCTCTTTATGGAGAGATCTGGGGTCTATAATGAATGTAAACATCCCATGTGACAGTAATAGGTGGTGACAGGTCCTCTTTATGGAGAGATCTGGGGTCTATAATAAATGGAAACATCCCATGTGACAGTAATAGGTGGTGACAGGTCCTCTTTATGGAGAGATCTGGGGTCTATAATGAATGTAAACATCCCATGTGACAGTAATAGGAGGTGACAGGTCCTCTTTATAGAGAGATCTGGGGTCTATAATGAATGTAAATATCCAATGTGACAGTAATAGGCGGTGACAGGTCCTCTTTATGGAGAGATCTGGGGTCTATAATGAATGTAAACATCCCATGTGACAGTAATAGGTGGTGACGGGTCCTCTTTATGGAGGGATCTGGGGTCTATAATGAATGTAAACATCCCATGTGACAGTAATAGGAGGTGACGGGTCCTCTTTATGGAGAGATCTGGGGTCTATAATGAATGTAAACATCCCATGTGACAGTAATAGGCGGTGACAGGTCCTCTTTATGTTCTTCTCAGTTTGCTGCAATGTACCATAACTATTGGTGATATTTTGCCCATGCCACAAACATTACATTCATTGTGCTCTTCATGCCGCTATTAACCCCTCCCCCTTGCGGGGGCAAAATGTGCCATCTGGATGACCTTGTCCCGACACTGGGTTCCAGAGGCTGCTTGGACTGAGACCACATCTCATAGGGGTTCAGACATCGGCCATTCCCCGGTCCTCAGCAAGAATCTCAGAAGATCGCCCTCCTGCACTGTGCGGGGTTCCTGAGATTACACTGGATGCCAAAAACTGTGCCGTTGTGCCGGGTACCCAGACGAAAGAGACTCATGGTCCTCAGCTGTGACGCTCTAAGACTGTTCAGAAAGATACCTCACGGTCCCCAGCTCTGCGGGTTTAGACTCTCGTTAATGTTGGTAGCAGTTTTGGAGTATCCCAAACCCCGAGTTCTACAAGCAATTCAATACAAAAAGACAAACCCTGAGACTGTTTATTGGAGTCGGAGTGAATGGACTGTTACCGGGGTGACTGGGGAGCCTCTGTACTGTGTGGGAAAGAACCAGTTACTATCACCGGTCTCTGCGGGGGGAGCACTACACATCTATAAGGATATACAGTACATACACACACAGCACTACGAGGCGTTTCTCTGGGTTGAAGTTCCTCTGATCTCCACAAGGTGGTGATCTCACTTCTACCCAGACAGGAAGTCTCTATGGAAGACAGGAAGTGATGTCAGCTACAGACAGGAAGTGATGTCAAGTATAAATAGGAAGTTCCAGGTGAGAGGTAATTTGGGAGGAAGTACAGAGAAGACATTGCTGGAAGTGGAGCAGATGAGGTAATAAGATCTTATTTTCTATTTACACCCAGTAACCCCCGTCATGTCTGTCCTCTTTCTCCATAGTCACTGTGACGTCTTTTATCTCCAGCAGATGATGATACACAGTGTGACAGTAGAGGGGCAGTATGACAGGAAGGGGGGAGTGTGAAAAGAGAAGGGTACCTAGGCAGTATGATGGGGGAACAGTGTGACAGGAGGAGGGTACATGGGAAGTGTGAGAGGAGGGGGGCAGTATGATGATGGGGGGGCAGTATGTGGGGGCATGATGGGAGGGGGGCAGTATGACAGGAGAAGTGTAGTATGACAGGAGGGGGGCAGTATGATGGGGAGGGCAGTGTGACAGGAGAGGGGCTGTATTACAGGAGGGTTGCAATGTGACAGTATAAGGTTAGTTTGACAAGAGGGAGGCAGTATGATGGCAGTGTGGCAGGAGGGGCAGTATCATGGGGCGGCAGTGTGACAGGAGGTGTCAGTGTGAAAGGAGGGGGACAGTATGATGGGGGGGTGATGCCAGTGTAACGAGGGCACCACTGAATGCAGACCAGTGGAGGGGTGGAGGACACTGAATGGAGACCAGTGGAGGGATTGGTAGAGAGGGGTGGAGGACACTGAATGGAGACCAGTGAAGGGATTGGCAGAGAGGGGTGGAGGACACTGAATGGAGACCAGTGGAGAGATTGGTAGAGAGGGGTGGAGGACACTGAATGGAGACCAGTGGAGGGATTGGCAGAGAGGGGTGGAGGACACTGAATGGAGACCAGTGGAGGGATTGGCAGAGGGGGGTGAAGGACACTGAATGGAGACCAGTGGAGGGATTGGCAGAGAGGGGTGGAGGACACTGAATGGAGACCAGTGGGGGGATTGGCAGAGAGGGGTGGAGGACACTGAATAGAGGCCAGTGGAGGGATTGGTAGAGAGGGGTGGAGGACACTGAATGGAAGCCAGTGAAGGGATTGGCAGAGAGGGGTGGAGGACACTGAATGGAGGCCAGTGGAGGGATTGGCAGAGAGGGGTGGGAGACACTGAATGGAGGCCAGTGGAGGGATTGGCAGAGAGGGGTGGAGGACACTGAATAGAGGCCAGTGGAGGGATTGGCAGAGAGGGGTGGAGGACACTGAATGGAGACCAGTGGAGGGATTGGCAGAGAGGGGTGGAGGACACTGAATGGAAGCCAGTGGAGGGATTGGCAGAGAGGGGTGGAGGACAATGAATGGAGACAAGTGGAGGGATTGGCAGAGAGGGGTGGAGGACACTGAATGGAGACCAGTGGAGGGATTGGCAGAGAGGGGTGGAGGACAGTGAATGGAAGCCGGTGGAGGGTTTGGAAGAGGGAGGTGGAGGACACTGAATGGAGGCCAGTGATGGGATTGGCAGAGAGGGGTGGAGGACACTGAATAGAGGCCAATGGAGGGATTGGCGGAGAGGAGTAACAGACATTGAACAGTTGGTAAGGTGGATGAGTCTGACAACAGCATTCATGATGTACTGAAGGGAGGAGGAGCTTTGGACGGTGATTGGATGTTGAGCTGAAAGGTTAATTCAGAGTCCTGGATTACACCTAGTGTCCTAATTATGCAAAATAAAAAACTGTTAAAACATCGGAGTAGGGATCTGTTACTTCCTGGGGTCCCGTGTGACATAATTTCCGGGCTGGTTAGTCAGAACGCGGCTCGGACCTCACACCAGCCCTGGAGAAGCCATTTGATATCTGCACAACCTGTACACACTAGTGCCGGTACATGGGCACTAATACATGAAAGCGCAACTCCTATTTGTTATGTTTTTAACACTAATTACAAATAAAATACTACACTATGTTACTTTTTAATCTTGCTTCCTGCGGAGTCATTTTAGCCTATTTTGACCTACCTGTAAAAAGGGTGAGTGTACATCGGTGGATCGCTGCCGCCTTCTAGTCAGTCTAACGCCGGGGGGAGTGTGCTTGCTGCGATCGCCGCCTTCCCGTCTGTCTCCACCTTAAAATATTTAGCACCAGCCTCCACTGAAACTATATATATATAATATTATACAGTATATTGCTTAACCACATTGTCTTTTCATTTATGTTATTCATGAGTTTACGGGGTATGTATGTGAGCATCATTCACTATTATCTGTTTATTGTTGGGTGCTGTTTTACACATTGTACTTATGTATGTGAGCGCCATCTTTACATTTTTTTTATTTTGCATAATTAAGGTGTTTAGTTCACCTTTAAAGGGGCAGCCACTTTTTTTTTCCTGCAATTTTAGGGTGCCACACACTGATATTGTATTTGTATTACACCTAGGACCCTGGCATGGTGGGACGGGTTGGTTGTGTCATCCATTAGTCAGGGGAAGGGGCACATGGGGGAAATATTATGAGCTCAGTTTTGGATAGATTGAGTTTGAGGAAGTGGTGTGACATCCAGACTGATATGTCTGTTAGTAAATTAGTGATACGTGAGGAGACTGAAGGAGTGAGCTGAGGGGTAGCGACATAGATTTGGATGTCATCAGTGTAGAGATGGTATTGGAAGCCATGGAGGCTATAGGCTGACCTAGGGAGGAGGTGTGGGTCGAGAATAGGAGAGGCCCAAGAACAGAACCTTGGGGAACCCCGACGCAGAAAGGAGGAGGAGAAGAGGAAGTAAAGTTCTGACGCTGAAGGTGCGGTGGGATAGGTAGGATGAGAACTAGCAAAGAGTACAGTCACAGAGACCAAAGGACAGGAGTTTTTTGAGAAGGAAGGGGTGGTCTACTGTGTCAAAGGCAGCAGAGAGGTCCAGAAGAAGGAGTACAGAATAGTGTCCATTGGCTTTAGCCATTAGCAGATGATTTGTGAGTTTAAGGAGAGCAGTTTCTGTGGAGTGTTGAGGGCGAAATACAGATTAAAGGGGATCACGAAGGGATATTTTCAGTGAGGTGGTTACTCAGTCAGTTGTAGGCCAGACGTTTGGAGGAAAAGGGAAGCAAGGAGATGGGGCGTAGATTGTTAAGATCAGTGGAGTCCAATGGAGGCTTTTTAAGTATGGGGAAGATGCCAGAAGAGAAGGAGAGATTGAAAATGTGAGTTAGAGAGTGTAGGATAGAGCCAGAGGGTGACCGCAGTATTTCTGAGGGAACTGGGTCCAGGGGGCAGGTGGTTGGGTGGGCTTTAGAAAAAAGTTTAGCAACTTTGTCTATGGTAGCAGGATTGAATAAGAGATGTGTTGATTGTACCTGTGGACATGGAGTGATAGGTGGGGGGGGTATATCTATACGACGGAGAGCTCATCACGAATTGTATCAATTTAATTTTCGAAGTGATTGGCGATCTCCTGGGCAGTGGATGAGTTAGTGGATGGAGGCAGTGGGAGGACGAAGTAGAGTTGAAGGCAGAGAAGAGTTGATGGGGACAGGATGATAAGGTGTTAATGAGAGTGATAAAATAAGTCTGCTTGGCAGTGAGGAGACAGGAATTGTATTTTTGGAGGGCAGATTTATATTGGTTGAAGTCCTTCTAAGACTTCGTCCTACATCACAGGCGCTCGAAAAGCATGGCTGTTTTTTGAGACTTCTAGTATCATCTGTTTAGCAAGGTTGCAGGGGTCGGGTCCTGATTCTGTGTGTAGTGAGAGGGGCCAATGTGTCCAGGGTGGAGGACAGGGACCTATTGGAAATAGCAGTGGTTAGGTTAGGGCAGGACAGGGGTGAGATTTTGTCATAGAGGTGGTCAGTAGCAGAGAAGAGAAGGGTTGAGGTGGTGAAGGTTTCTACGGGTATCTGTTAGGCGGTTGGAGGAAGAGGAGGTGGAAGACTGGAAGAGAGTAAAACTTATAAGGAAGTGATCAGAGAGGGAGAGGATTGTTGGAGAGCTTGCATGGAGTGCATAGGTATAGGAGGGTGTTGCCATCAGAGTGAGTAGAAGCATGTATCCATTGCTTCAGGTCAAAAGAGGAGGTTAGACTGAGAAGTTTAGAAGTAGCAGGAGTATTAGTATTAACAGGGATGGTGAAGTCACCAAGAATAATTGTGGGAATTTCAGAAGAGAGAAAGTAGGGTAGCCAGTCATCAAGAAATGTTGATACCAGTCAAGGAGGCCGATAGGACAGCACTTCTTACAGAAACTGGAGAAAATAGACAAATACAATGTGCCTCAAATTATTCGAGTGACAGAGAGGGAGGTGGGTGAAGTATTTGAAAGATGCTATGTGGGGCTGGAAGGATTCCCACTCCACCTCCCTTCTATCCACTGGGTCTGAAGGAGTGAGTCCAGAGAAGGCCATCATGGGAGAGGGAAGCAGGAGAAGCAGTGTCGGATTCATGAAGCCAGGTTTCAGTAACAGCAAATAGTTAGTGATAAAGAGGTCATGGACAGAAGTGAGTTTGTTACAGACAGAGCAGGCATTCCAAAGGGTGCAAGAGAAGGGGAGGCTGGTTTTGGGAAGAAGGGGAATAGAAACTAAATTGTGTGGACTGCTGCCAGAGGACATTAGGTGATGGGAGTGTTGGGCACAGTTAAACGATGGGGGCCCAAGGTTTGGGGTTTAATCTCCCAGGGGTTAGAAGAATCAAAAGGGTGAGGGAGGTAATATGGGAGTGTGATTTATGAGCTTGGAGCACGTGTTACAAACACAATATCACAAGCATGAGACTTTGATTTTACTATTTGTGTTCAAACCAAGAGTTTTCCTCCTGTGAAGTCTGGAGATCATATGACCATCACATTGCCTCCACCCCCCTCCCTGATAGAATAGAGAATTAAAAAGAAGATTCTAGAAGTCACCAGAGAGATCATCGAGCTGCTGACAGGAGAGGTGAGCGGTGCTCGGAAGGACATCATGATGGACAATCAGCCGCCCCTCACATCACCGGGTAAGAGGAGACTTTATTGTAAAGAAGAGAGCAGTACGGAGGGTCCACCTAGATCCCCCATCATCTGATAAACACATAGAAACAATGTATTCAGTCAGTGTGTGTGTTTCCTACAGATGGATCCAGTAATGGGAACCCACCAGAGAGATGTCCCCGTCCTCTGTATTCCCGGGATTCCACACAGGAAGATCACACCATCCCTCATCATCATCAGGTAGATGAGGAACAATCACTGATAGTATCATTAGGATCTGTACATTATCTGCATTGTTACCATTGATGTCATTTTTATTCTATATTCAGAGTGGAAACCTGAGAGATTCTAAAGTTGAGGTTAAAGAAGAGATAAAAGAGGAGGATAATGAGGATGGGATGATGGAGGAATCAGAGTTTCCAAAAGTTTGCAAAGATCTGTACCAGGACACCATGGAAGAGTCATCCAGCTATAGAAATCCACCAGAGAGATGTCCCCATCCTCTGTATTCCCGGGATTCCACACATGAAGATCACACCATCCCTCACCATTATCTGGTAGGTGATTGACAATTATTGGTAGTTATGATTTATCTACGAGTATGTTTGTTACAATGAATGTTTTATTATATATTCAGAGTGGAAACCTTGTGGATGATAAGTTTGTTGTTAAAGAAGAGTATAAAGAGGAGGATGAGGAGTATGGAGTGATGGAGGAGTTTTTAGATATACACAAGGATATGATGGAGCCACGTAATACCAGGAACCCACCAGAGAGATGTCCCTGTCCTCTGTATTCCCGGGATTCCACACAGGAAGGTCACACCATCCCTCACTGTTACAAGGTTGGTGAATCGGAGCATCCAGAACATGGACTTGTGGAGAGGATTTTTTTTTTGTGTGATGTCACAATATTAAATCTTATATTTTACAGATGATATTTTCTCTAATTTTCTTGATTTAGAGTGGAGATCCAATTGATAAAGAATTTGAGATTAAAGCAGAAGAAGAAGAGACGTATGTGAGGGATGATCAGCAGTCTATGGAGGAGGATGGAATAACGGGGACATTTATAGAGGAGGACACTCCTACAGAGATCAGCACAGGTGGGTCATTAACACTAAATCCATTCCTCCACCCATACTACTCACTGATTGGTCCAGAGTAGGGCGGGGACTGGATGATATCAGCCTGTAATCCCCTGGTCACTTTCCTGAGCTGTGTTCCCCATCCTGTATTCCTGTATTTCTCTCGCATAATCTTCCTTCTCTGTGCTGCAGACACAATTTATGTATCTAGACTGGATTTATGGAGATTCTGGGGTTCAGCTGGCAGCAAAATGTTGGATTAAACCATAGGAAATTGTGCTTTGAGTCTTCAACCCCATGCCCAGGTCTAGCAATATCTGACCGAACAATTCTCCCGGGGTTACTTGCTCTGTTATTTGCTGGCTGTGCCGGGTGGAGGGATATGTCTGTATAGTCTCAGACCCAAGTCACTGAGTGCAGTCTCAGGAGATGGGAGGCAGCGATGTGGGACCTCTGGAGTTTGTCTCCAGTAATTATTTAAGCCACCACTGATTACTGAATACCAATATTATGAGTCCTGATCCCTTTACTATATACTCTATGTTGTACATTACATAATTCTGATAGTATTCTCCCCCATCCTCACTCTCTGACCTCTGGTGGGGCTCAGCCCCGCTGTTATTCATGACTAAATCATGGACTAAATAAGGAAGTGCAGGACTTCTTGTGTTGGGAAGATGTCAATGAGTGATGGAGGGGGAGGGGACACTCGTCCTATAATCCCCTCATCACTGTCACTCCTATAAAAGACAGTTCTCGTTGTTTCCTCACTCTCTGACTAAGGTCCATGAATAAAGAAATGAACTGGTAGGAGATCAGAGGACCCATTTACTAGTTACCTTGAGGGGGAATTGTAAGATCCTCCGAGACAAAGCTGCCTGATGTGGGCGGAGTCCTGGTTTAGGGGAACCAATCAGCTCATGTCTAGTAATAATCTTTGTATTTCTATTTTAGTAGATGGACGGGAGATGAGGAAAACCTCAGAGGATTGTCTCACTTTGTCTCCAGACTGTAAAGTAGAAGATGAGGACATCACACAGTATAGTCCAGGAGAAAACCCGACTACCTCAAATGTCCATCCGGCACCACACAGTGTAGATGGACCATCGTATTCCTCTTATCCTGAGGAACCTCAGACTGTGCGGGTCGGTGCCGGACCATCGTATTCCTCTTATCCTGAGGAACCTCAGACTGTGAGGGACGGTGCCGGACCATCGTATTCCTCTTATCCTGAGGAACCTCAGACTGTGAGGGACGGTGCCGGACCATCGTATTCCTCTTATCCTGAGGAACCTCAGACTGTGCGGGACGGTGCCGGACCATCGTATTCCTCTTATCCTGAGGAACCTCAGACTGTGCGGGACGGTGCCGGACCATCGTATTCCTCTTATCCTGAGGAACCTCAGACTGTGAGGGACGGTGCCGGACCATCGTATTCCTCTTATCCTGAGGAACCTCAGACTGTGCGGGACGGTGCCGGACCATCGTATTCCTCTTATCCTGAGGAACCTCAGACTGTGCGGGACGGTGCCGGACCATCGTATTCCTCTTATCCTGAGGAACCTCAGACTGTGCGGGACAGTGCCGGACCATCGTATTCCTCTTATCCTGAGGAACCTCAGACTGTGAGGGACGGTGCCGTCCTTCCAGCAGATAAAAGGTTTTCCTGTCCTGAGTGCGGGAAATGTTTCCGTTTGAGATCCAAACTTAATGTGCATAAAAGAACTCACACAGGAGAGAAGCCATATTCCTGCCCTGATTGCGGGAAATGTTTTTCAGAGAAGTCCCATCTTAATACACATATGAGAATGCACACAGGGGAGAAGCCATATTCCTGTCCTGAGTGTGGGAAATGTTTTTCACAGACGTCCCACCTTTACAGACATCAGAGATCACACACTGGTGAGAAGCCGTATTCCTGTATTGAGTGCGGGAAATGTTTTGCACATAAAACAGATCTTGTCGAACATCAGAGGTCTCACACGGGGGAGAAGCCGTTTTCTTGTCCTGAGTGCGGGAAATGTTTTTCAACAAAGTCCAATCTTAACACACATAAGAGACTGCATACGGGAGAAAAGCCGCATTCCTGTGCTGAGTGCGGGAAATCTTTTGTAAAAAATTCACTACTTGTCACACATCAGAGGTCTCACACGGGCGAAAAGCCGTTTTGTTGTCCTGAGTGCGGGAAATGTTTTTCAGATAAGTACAGTTTTTTTAAACACCAGAAATCTCACATGGCAGAGAAGTCGTATTCCTGTTCTGAGTGTGGGAAATGTTTTGTACAAAAATCAGAACTTGTCGCACATCAGAGATCTCACACGGGAGAGAAGCCATTTTCCTGTCCTGAGTGCGGTAAATGTTTTTCACAAAAGGGCAACCTTTATAGACATCAGAAATTGCATACAGAAGAAAAGCCGTATTCCTGTACCGAGTGCGGGAAATGTTTTGTACAAAATTCACAACTTGTCATACATCAGAGGTCTCACACGGGGGAAAAAGCGTATTTTTGTCTTCAGTGCGGGAAATGTTTCACAGAGAAGTACAGTTTTAGGAAACACCGGAGATCTCACATGGACGTTAAGCCATATTCCTGTTCTGAGTGCGGGAAATGTTTTTCACAGAAGTCCGGTCTTTACAAACATCAGGTATTGCACACGGGGGAGAAGCCGTATTCCTGTCCTCAGTGCGGGAAAAGTTTTTCACAAAAGTCCGGTCTTTACAAACATCAGAGATCTCACACGGGGGAGAAGCCGTATTCCTGTCCTGAGTGTGGGAAATGTTTTTCACAGAAGTTCAATCTTTTCACACATCAGAGATTGCATACGGGGGAGAAGCCGTATTCCTGTACTGAATGTGGGAAATGTTTTACAGTGAAGTCCGGTCTTACCTCACATCAGAGATCGCACACAAAGAAGAAGCCACTTCCCTGTCCTGAGTGAGGGAATTGTTCCTCACTGAAGTCCTGTCTTCCTGTGCATCAGGGGGTCCCACACAACCCTCGAGGTGTATTAGTGAGTGCGGGAAATGTCTTGTATATGAATGTTGCTGGACATGTGTGGAAGAAGCACACCCTGATATACACCTCAGATATACTCCATGGCTGATCTTCATCATGTAAGAAACAGTTCATAGACCTCAACCATAGCCTGACCTTTTGACAAAGATGTCCTATGGAATGGATGATACAACAGTGCCATCTAGAGGTTGGATTGGTAAATGTTTCTCCCATTGAAACATAGTATTGAGAAAGGGGCCACACCCATGTGGGGAATAATAAAACTTTCTAAATAAAAAGGCAACAACATAAGAAACAGCAAGAAACAGTTGATAAGGAGATCAGAGATCACCAAAGACATGGATGAAGTGTTGTACCGTGTTGGCCATTGATAGCAGGAGAAAAATAAAAATGGAGTCATTACCTCTCATTGGCTGAGTACATTTTGTGGTGTAAACTCTTGCAAGAGCTCTGTTTTCTCAAGTCGTCTTTCGGGACGAAACACGTTAACCCCACCACTTAAAAGGCGGTCCTCTAGGAGTCATTACCTCTCATTGGTTGAGTACATTTTGTGGTGGAAGATTTCACAAACACTTACAGGTCTGTTTCTAAAAACTTTGTTGAATGAATGTGAGGTGCATTCCTCCAGCCGTGACCAGTATGTGATCTCCTATGATCATTGGCTCCATCTAGTGGCAATAATGTGGCACTGCTGTATTAATACCGCATTATTGCCCCATAATTGAGATGACGGTCAGAGGAAATTGCTGTGTTCATGAAAATACGGCCAGAATTTGGCACAGCTGGGCGAATGCTTGTCACATTAAAGGACATAAGATAATGAAACCAGCAATATTATACCAACCATTATTGTAATACAGCCCTGGAGAATAAAATGGTGGTAGTTCCGATGTTTTGTGTCCGATGATGGTAGCGCAACAGTTTATCAAGCATCAATTAAAAAAAAAAATAAAGTGAATTAAAGGTATTGGATTGAGATTGGACGCTGGCAGGTTTTTGAGGACACTCCCCCTCTGGGGTGCCTCCCCCTATTACCACACCTCCCAAGTTTTGAACTTAAGAAGGGATGCCTGAGGGGAGGTGATATGGTAGGTGTGGCCAAACTGGTAACAGTGGGAGGGGCTTAATGGACTTGATTAAACCAAACCCGGGCTTCCTTGTTTCTATAAAATATACATTGATCGCTGTGCCAAGCAGGAGTCTCACAGACACATATAGACACCGGCATAAGATTGTTGTAAAAAAAAAACTTCCATTACAAATGGTTTTGCACATTGAAAATAGGCAGAGAGCCAATAGTTTGTCTGACCCGACCTTAAAGGAGTTGTAAAGGCAGAAGGTGCATTTTACGCATTAAGATAAAAAACCTGTGTGTAGCAGCCCCCCCCCCCCCCCGGCACCCTCCAATTACCTACCTGAGCTCCTTCTTTCTCCAACCATGTCCACGATCCCCTCAGCCATCCAGTACACTCCTCCTGGCTGAAACAGAGCAGCGGTGCCATTGGCTCCCCCAACTGTCAATCAAAGTCAGTCAGCCAATCAGGGGAGAGAAGGGGCGGGGGCCAAGTTGGGGCTCCGTGTCTGGATGGATACACGGCGCTCTGACTTGGCTTGGGTGCCCCCTTTTAGCAAGCTGCTGGCTGAGGGGCACTCAAAGGAGGGAGGGGTTAGGAGCAGCAAAGAGGGACCCGAGAAGAGGAGAATCCGGGCTGCTCTGTGCAAAACCAACTGCACAGAGGAGGGAAGTATACCACGTTTGTTATATGAAAAAAAACAAAGCAAGCCTTTACAATCACTTTAAGGAAGAACTTCATTAACGTATTTAGGGACTCCATAGCAACTGGTCAGATGATGAACACTTTGGTGAGAAGCATGTAATGTACAGTATAGTGTATATAGTACAGGGGTGTGTAAGGCAGAGTGCAGGGTTTGGGGTGTGCAATGCACAGAGTTTTGCAGTCAGTGTTGGGTTTAGGATACATAAGAGAGTGTGGAGGTCCAGGGTGTGTAATGTACAGAATGCAGGTCACAAGAGTGTGTAATGTACAGAATGTAGGGGACAGGAGGGTGTAATGTACAGAATGTAGGGGACAGGTGTGTGTAATGTACAGAATGTAATGGACAGGAGGGTGTAATGTACAGAAATGCAGGGGACAGGAGTGTGTAATGCACAGAATGCAGGGGACAGGAGTGTGTAATGTACAGAATGTAGGGGACAGAAGTGTGTAATGTACAGAAATGCAGGGGACAGGAGTGTGTAATGTACAGAATGCAGGGGACAGGAGTGTGTAATGTACAGAATGCAGGGTGAAGGAGTGTGTAATGTACAGAATGTAGGGGACAGAAGTGTGTAATGTACAGAAATGCAGGGGACAGGAGTGTGTAATGTACAGAATGCAGGGGACAGGAGTGTGTAATGTACAGAATGCAGGGGACAGGAGTGTGTAATGTACAGAATGCAGGGGACAGGAGTGTGTAATGTACAGAATGCAGGGGACAGGAGTGTGTAATGTACAGAATGCAGAGGACAGGAGTGTGTAATGTACAGAATGCAGGGGACAGGAGTGTGTAATGTACAGAATGCAGGGGACAGGGGTGTGTAATGTACAGAATGCAGGGGACAGGTGTGTGTAATGTACAGAATGCAGAGGACAGGAGTGTGTAATGTACAGAATGCAGGGGACAGGAGTGTGTAATGTACAGAATGAAGGGGACATGAGTGTGTAATGTACAGAATGCAGGGGACAGGTGTGTGTGTAATGTACAGAATGCAGGGGACAGGAGTGTGTAATGTACAGAATGCAGGGGACAGGAGTGTGTAATGTACAGAATGCAGGGGACAGGAGTGTGTAATGTGCAGAATGTAGGGGACAGAAGTGTGTAATGTACAGAATGCAGGGGACAGAAGTGTGTAATGTACAGAATGCAGGGGACAGGAGTGTGTAATGTACAGAATGCAGGGGACAGGAGTGTGTAATGTACAGAATGCAGAGGACAGGAGTGTGTAATGTACAGAATGCAGGGGACAGGAGTGTGTAATGTACAGAATGCAGGGGACAGGAGTGTGTAATGTACAGAATGCAGGGGACAGGTGTGTGTAATGTACAGAATGCAGAGGACAGGAGTGTGTAATGTACAGAATGCAGGGGACAGGAGTGTGTAATGTACAGAATGAAGGGGACATGAGTGTGTAATGTACAGAATGCAGGGGACAGGTGTGTGTGTAATGTACAGAATGCAGGGGACAGGAGTGTGTAATGTACAGAATGCAGGGGACAGGAGTGTGTAATGTACAGAATGCAGGGGACAGGAGTGTGTAATGTGCAGAATGCAGGGGACAGAAGTGTGTAATGTACAGAATGCAGGGGACAGAAGTGTGTAATGTACAGAATGCAGGGGACAGGAGTGTGTAATGTACAGAATGCAGGGGACAGGAGTGTGTAAAGTACAGAATGCAGGGGACAGGAGTGTGTAATGTACAGAATGCAGGGGACAGGAGTGTGTAATGTACAGAGATCTCACACAGGGGAGATCTCTCCTGAGTGCGGGAAATGTTTTTTAAAGAAGTCCAATCTTTACACACATCAGAGGTCTCACACAGGGGAGAAGCCATTTTCCTGTCCTGAGTGCGGGAAATATTTTTCACAGAAGTCCAATCTTTACACACATCAAAAATTGCATACAGGAGAAAAGACATTTTCCTGTCCTGAGTGCGGGAAATGTTTTTCAGAGAAGTCCAAACTTTACACACATCAGAGGTCTCACACGGGGGAGAAGCCGCTTTCCTGTCCTGAGTGTGGGAAATGTTTTTCACAGGAGTCCAGTCTTTACAAACATCAGAGGTCTCACACAGGGGTGAAGCCGTATTCCTGTCCTGAGTGCAGGAAATGTTTTTCAAAGCAGTCCATTCTCTACACACATTAGAGATTGCATACAGGAGAAAAGCCATTTTCCTGCCATGAGTGCGGGAAATGTTTTTCACTCAAGTCCTCTCTTTACAGACATCAGAGATTACACCCAGGGGAGAAGCCGTATTCTTGTCCTGAGTGCGGGAAATGTTTTTCAGATAAGTGCAATTTTTACAGGCATCAGAGATCTCACACGGGAGAAGCCATATTCCTGTCCTGAGTGCGGGAAATGTTTTCCACAGAAGTCCCATCTTTTTAGACATCAGAGATCTCACACGGGGGAGAAGCCGTATTCCTGTTCTGAGTGCGGGAATTGTTCCTCACTGAAGTCCTGTCTTCCTGTACATCAGGGGTCCCCCACAACCCTCAAGGTGTATTCGAGTGCGGGAAATGTCTTGTATATGAATGTTGCTGGACATGTGGGGAAGAAGCACACCCTGATATACACCTCAGATATACTCCATGGCTGATCTTCATTATGTAAGAAACAGTTTAAATACCTCAACCATAGCCTGACCATTTGACAAAGATGTTCTATGGAATGAATGATACAACAGTGCCATCTAGAGGTTGGATTGATAAATGTTTCTCCCTTTGAAACAGTATTGAGAAAGGGGCCACACCCATGTGGGGATAATAAAACTTTCCAAATAAAAAGGCAAAATCATAACAAACAGTTGATAAGGAGATCAGAGATCACCAAAGACATGGATGAAGTGTTGTACCGTGTTGGCCATTGATAGCAGGAGAAAAATAAAAATGGAGTCATTACCTCCCATTGGCTGAGTACATTTTGTGGTGTAAACTCCTGCAAGAGGTCTGTTATCTCAAGCCGTCTTTCAGGACGAAACACGTTAACCCCACCACTTGAAAGGCGGTCCTCTAGGCCTTTTAAAATAAAAATAGAGTCATTACCTCTCATTGGCTGAGTACATTTTGTGGTGGAAGATTTCACAAACGTTTACAGATCTGTTTCTAAAAAATGTGTGACTTTCTATAATCGTTGGTTCCATCTAGTGGCCATAATGTGGTATTTCGCCATTTTTTCGATGGAGGTATTTGGAGGCAAATACTGCATTATGGCCACCGGATGGAGCTGAGGATTCTCTTAATTGGCCGCTATGGACCGAATCCACAATATAATCAATGTAGTCAGGTTGTCACTGTAATCCCCTCACCGAGGTCTTCTCTTCTGTAATGTTTGCACTCGTATATTCGAAAATCAATAAAACTTTATTCTTTAGAGGGAAAAAAGTCTTAATTTTTCTAAAAAATGTATTACAAATAATTACAACTTTAAAAAACTTGCTGTTCCTCTTACTAAATACCTTGGACCGATGCCGGGAGAAGGTCACCTAGAGCCCAGGGAGAGCATCCCCCCCCCCCCAAGGTGTATGAGCATTATGTCTCAGCAAACCCCCCAACCCAAAAAAAACTGAGCACTGATCTGCATACTTACCCCCCTGGGGTTTCTCACAAATTGACTTGCCAAGAGTAGCCATCTTGGTCGATTAATAGAGATCTATTGATTTTCTCCCTAAGTTTGGCCTTGTTGCACTTTTCTCTTCTACCACTAGGTGGCCGGGAACTTGGTGGTACTAGACATGAGAAGGGCAACCCAAGGTCAGGTTATGGGTGTATGGGGTATCTCAGCCAATGGGCGGGGGTTTTCTTGAATCCCTTGGCCTGCTGGGAGAACCTATATCAGTGATGGCAAACCTTGGCACCCCAGATGTTTTGGAACTACATTTCCCATGATGCTCATGCACTCTGCAGTGTAGTGGAGCATCATGGGTAATGTAGTTCCAAAACATCTGGGGTGCCAAGGTTTGCCATCATTGACCTATATATTCGGGTGAGGTCAGGTGATGGCTGTTGTGTGCCACCTGGACGGCTGTCTGGGTGGACATGTGTCAGAAGCCCTGGGTTGCTAGGCCGGAAATTGGGCCTATCCCAGGGGCATCTGGCTGCCGGGCTGTTTGAGGGCCTATCCAGAAGTAAGAGGGCAACACAGGGTTGGGAGTGTGGCTTGCAGTTCAGCCGAAAGTGACGGTTCTGCCGGCCGGAGAACATGCCGTGGTCAGAAGTAGAAGGGAAGCTGTCACCACAAAGGGACCAACCACTTTTGCCAGGGACCACAGTGAATAACTGAAGAAAGGACCGGAGCAGCATTCTCACCAAACTGGCACGGTGGAGAATTGGGAAACTTCAGGTGGTGATCAAGTCAGGGACCCAACCAGCGGAGGAAACACTTACAGAGCATCCTCGTGAGTCAAGCCAGGGACTGAGCCGGTCATTAGGGGTGAAGTATCTGGAGTGCCAAGCTAGGGACCCAAAAGGGAGGCGTGGGTGACGCTTAAGGGAGATACCACCTCAAACCTTGGAGGAGCTCAAAGGGATTCAGAGTCAGAGAATCAGAGAGTTTAGTGAGAGACCAGGAGCTCAGTGTTGAAGAACTACAAGAGGCAGTTATAGTGGAGCTGAAGGAACTGTTTGAGTTAGGAACTGTTAAAGACTGTTGCCTTAGGAGACAGCAATCCTGCATGTGCAGAAGTGGCGCCTTGCTGGGGCCTTTCCCTGCACGGCTGTCCTCCTATTGAAGTCTCAGAGTGTGCCAATTGAATTCATAACTACTTAAGGGTGTCTTGGCCCTAACCCTCTTTCCCCCAAAAATACAAAAAGGACTGTCAAAAGAAATAAAACCTCTTTTACATCCAAGAAGTGTCTGACACCCAATGACTGTAATGAAAGGCCCTGGAGAAGGCAATGGTGGTAGTTCCGATGTTTATCAAGCATACATTTTTAAGAAAGTTATTGGAATGAGGTTGGACACTGGCAGGTTTTTGAGGACACTCCCCCTCTGGGGTGCCTCCCCCTATAACCACACCTCCCAAGTTTTGAACTTGAGAAGGGACAACTGAGGGAGGTGATACAGTGGGTGTGGCCAAACTGGTAACAGTGGGAGGGGCTTAATGGACTCGATTAAACAAAACCTGGACTTCCTTGTAAGCAAGAGTCTCACAGACACATATACTGTAGATCTCGGAATAAGATTTTTGTAAAAAAAAGAAATCTTCCATTACACATGGTTTGGCACATTGAAAATAGAGAGCTATTAGTTTGTCTGAGCCAAAGAACTTCATTAACATATTTAGGAAATCCATAGCAACCGGCAACTGGTCAGACGATGAACACTTTGGTGAGAAGCATGTAATGTACAGTACAGTGTATATAGTACAGGAGTGTGTAAGGCAGAGTGCAGGGTTGGGGTGTGCAATGCACAGAGTTTTGTCGGGTTTACATAAGAGAGTGTGAGGGTCCAGGGTGTGTAATGTACAGAATGCAGGGTCCAGGGTGTGTAATGTACAGAATGCAGGGTCCAGGGTCTGTAATGTACAGAATGCAGGGGACAGGAGTGTGTAATGTACAGAATGCAGGGTCCAGGGTGTGTAATGTACAGAATGCAGGGTCCAGGGTCTGTAATGTACAGAATACAGGGGACAGGAGTGTGTAATGTACAGAATGCAGAGGACAGGAGTGTGTAATGTGCAGAATGCAGGGGACAGGAGTGTGTAATGTACAGAATGCAGGGTCCAGGGTGTGTATTGTACAGAATGCAGGGGACAAGAGTGTGTAATGTACAGAATACAGGGGACAGGAGTGTGTAATGCACAGAATGCAGGGGACAGGAGTGTGTAATGCACAGAATGTAGGGTCCAGTGTGTGTAATGCAATATGTTTAAAGACCAGGAGTATGTAATGCACAGAGTACTGTAGTCAGTACAGTTCCGGATCTCTCTCTCTCTCATTCTCTCTCTCTCCTTTTCTCTCTCTTCTCTCGTTCTCTCACTCTTCTCTCTCTCTTGTCTCTGGCTCTTTTCTCTCTCGCTTTTCTCTCTCTCTCTTCTCTCTCTCTCCATGTTAAAATAAAGTGAGTGTGAGGGTCCAGGGTGTGTAATGTACAGAATGTAGGGTCCAGCGTGTGTAATGCAATATGTTTAAAGACCAGGAGTATGTAATGCACAGAGTACTGTAGTCAGTACAGTTCCGGATCTCTCTTCTCTCTCTCTCTCTCTCTCTCTCTCTCTCTCTCCCCCCTCTCTCTCTCTTCTATCTCTCCCCCCTCTGTCTCTCTTCTACCCCCTCTCTCTCTCTTGTATCTCTCTCCTATCTCTCTCTCTTCTCTTTCTGTCTCTTCTCCCTCTCTCGTCTCTGTCTCTCCTCTCTCTCTCCTCTCTTCTTTCTCTCCTTTTCTCCCTCCCTCACTCTCTGTGTCTCTTCTCTCTCTCTTCTCTCTCTCTTCTCTCTCTCTTTTCTTTCCTCTCTCTTCTCCCTCTCTCTTCTGCCTCTCTCCTCTCTCTCTCTCTCTCTCTCTCTCTCTCTCTCTCTCTCTCTCTCTCTCTCTCTCTCCCCCTCTCTCTCTCCTCTATCTCCCCCCTCTCTCTCTTCTCTCTCTCTCTCCCCTCTGTCTCTCTTCTCCCCCCTCTCTCCCTCTCTTCTATCTCTCTCCTATCTCTCTCTCTCCTCTTTCTGTCTCTTCTCCCTCTCTCGTCTCTGTCTCTCCTCTCTCTCTCCTCTCTTCTTTCTCTCCTTTTCTCCCTCCCTCTCTCTCTGTGTCTCTTCTCTCTCTCTTCTCTGTCTCTTCTCTCTCTTGTCTCTGTCTCTCTTGTCTCTGTCTCTCTTTTCTTTCCCCTCTCTTCTGCCTCTCTCCTCTCTCTTCTTGTTTAAATAAAGTGAATGTGAGGGTCCAGCATGTGTAATGTACAGAATGTAGGGTCCTGGGTGTGTAATGTACAGAATGTATGGGACAGGAGTGTGTAATGTACAGAATGTAGGGTCTCTCTCTCTCTCTCTCTCTCTTTCTTCTCTCTTCTCTTTCTCTTTTTTTCTTTTCCCTCTCTCCTCTCCTCTCCCCTTTCTCTTCTCCCTCTCTCCTCTCCCCTTTCTCTTCTCCCTCTCTCCTCTCCCCTTTCTCTTCTCCCTCTCTCCTCTCCCCTTTCTCTTCTCCCTCTCTCCTCTCCCCTTTCTCTTCTCCCTCTCTCCTCTCCCCTTTCTCTTCTCCCTTTCCCTCTCTCCCCTCTCTCTTTTCCCTCTCTCCCCTCTCTCTTTTCCCTCTCTCCCCTCTCTGTTCTCCCTCTCTCCCCTCTCTCTTCACCCTCTCTCTTCTCCCTCACTCCCCTCTGTCTTCTCCCTTTCTTCTCTCCCCTCTGTCTTCTCCCTTTCTTCTCTCCCCTCTGTCTTCTCCCTTTCTCCTCTCCCCTCTGTCTTCTCCTATTCTCCTCTTTTCCCTCTCTCTTTTCCCTCTCTCTTTTCCCTCTCTCTTTTCCCTCTCTCTTTTCCCTCTCTCCTCTCCCTCTCTCCTCTCCCTCTCTCTTTTCCCTCTCTCCTCTCCCTCTCTCTTCTCCCTCTCTCTTCTCCCTCTCTCCTCTCCCTCTCTCCTCTCCCTCTCTCTTCTCCCCCTCTCTTCTCCCCCTCTCTTCTCCCCCTCTCTTCTCCCCCTCTCTTCTCCCCCTCTCTTCTCCCCCTCTCCTCTCCCCTTTCTGTTCTTCCTCTCTTCTCTCCCCTCTCTCCCCTCTACCTTCTCCCCATCTTCTCTCTCCTCTCCCCTCTCTCTTCTCCACAAGGCCGTGTTCACACTACAAGACGTTTCTCGGGACCGCAGTTCCTTTGAGCTCCACAAGGTGGGGATTTCACTTTTACCCAGAAAGGAAGTCTCTATGGAAGTCAAGGAATGTCAGGTACACACAGGAAGTTCTGGGTGAGAGGTGAGTCGAGATGAAGTAGCGAGGAGACGTTGCTGGAAGTGGCAACAGAAGAGGTAATAAGATCTTATTTTCTATTTACACCCAGTAACCCCCCCCTGTCATGTCCGTCCTCTTCCTCCATAGTCACTGTGATGTCTTTTATCTCCAGCAGATGATGATACACACATATAGTGTGGAAATCTAGATTAACCCCTTCAGTATCAGAACATTCCCCCACTTACGGGGCCGAAACATTCTCTTCATTTTGGAGATAAATTCTAGTAATATGTTCCTCTAAACAAACATCACTGACAATAAATAGACAAGACAATGACCATCCTGACCATACATGGCCTACAAAGGGCAGTTATTACACTATGCAGCCAACACAATGATGGAGTGCCGGGGTCAGGAGTATGGAGCATAGAGCCCCTTACATTGCTGGTCAGGAGGAAGAAAACATTCCCCAGCCTGCCATGAAGAATATGTTCCATCATTGGTGTCAGAGAGAGGAAAATACTGAGGGACATAGAGGAGCTGAGGAACATCTCAAGGGGTACGGAGGCTAGAGGAGTCTGGGGCCCCTGAGGGGGTAGTGAAGTTGAATGGCTCTGGGCCATTGATAGGGTAGATGGGCAGCAGGACTCTGAGGGACGAGGAGGCTGTACTGCTCAAGGAGACTCTAAGGTAGGGAGGGGGGCTCTTGGTCTTTGATGGTCCTCCCACCTGCATTTACTTTTCATACCTCCTTACAGAACTCCTGCCAAGAAATTTAGGCAACCCTCACCTTCTAACCATCTCACTGGTCAAATAAAAATTTTCAAGATACCAAGTGGAATGAAGAGGGGCAGTCCTTAACCCCTTGGTGGGCACTCGACCTTAGAGGAGGTCTGTTTGTGTAGCATGACCTAACGGGTGGCCATGGGTCTGTGCTGGGGTTCTCGCGGGGCAGTCCAGTACATTCCAACACCAGAGGGTCTGGTAGTGCATGGTGCTGGAATTCGGAGCCTCGGGAACCCACCACCACCCTGTACAATGTCCTGGATACAACAACATATTTGATAACCACTGCCTCAGAGCAAACAAGTCAAAGGAAGGAACGTATTTATCATCCCTTGTTTACAGATCTAAAACTTATCAAAACCAGTTCAGAAACCAAACAAACTCGACAGAAAAAAGGGAACATCTGACCGGCAGGCCAAGAGGGTTTTGGGTTCATGAAAATGTATCAAACTCTATATAGTCCAAACTTAAGCCAGTCATAGATGGTTTGAATCGTGCTGAACCAGAAGTGATTCAAACCATTTATATGCAGACTGAATGTACCCAAGCTGATCAATCGACCAACTTGGGTACAACCAGCCTGTGATTAGCTACTAGTTATAATCACTGTGTTCTTCACCCCCCGGCTCGCTGGGAGAACACAATGACTCCACAGGGGATTTTCCTGTCAACACTGTCTGTGTTGCTGGGGGAATTGAGCAATTTTCATACCTGCAACCCTTTGTTACAGGAAAGAAAATGACTCTACCTTTGGCCAGCCTAAATGTTTTCCCAGGAAGGCAGTAGTTCTCAAATGTACAGCCACCCTTCTATTACCCCCCCCCCCCCCCACACACACACACATAAATCTTATTATTGTCTATTAATACCATCCAAATAATTCTTACTTTCATTTCCCAAAGTTATCCGTCTACAAGGAGACCTGTATAGATCAAATGATGGCACCAATGAGGATGGAGGAGGACATGACTGAGAAGATACTAAACCTCACCCTGGAGATCATCTACCTGCTGAACGGAGAGGTGAGGAGGATTCTGGGAGGTCACATGACATCACTCTTATCTCTATTAATAAAACACAGACCTGACCGGAGAGGTGAGGAGGATTCTGGGAGGTCACATGACATCACTCTTATCTCTATTAATAAAACACAGACCTGACCGGGGAGGTGAGGAGGATTCTGGGAGGTCACATGACATCACTCTTATCTCTATTAATAAAACACAGACCTGACCGGAGAGGTGAGGAGGATTCTAGGAGGTCACATGACATCACTCTTATCTTTATTAATAAAACACAGACCTGACCGGAGAGGTGAGGAGGATTCTGGGATTCTAACATGATATTCTTATTGGTTCCTCAATACAGAGATTTCCTCTTCTGAAGCCAGGTGATCATATGATCATCACAGTGCCTCCATGTGACTCCCTAAAACCTGAGAGACACAACATGGAGAAGATTCTAGAAGTCACCAAGAAGATGATGGAGCTGCTGACAGGAGAGGTGAGGAGGATTCTGGGAATTCTGGGACATTATCCAGTAACAGACAAGGGATGTGTCTGGATGGTGACTGTATCATTGTGTGTGTCAGGTTCCTATAAGGTGTCAGGATGTCACTGTCTATTTCTCCATGGAGGAGTGGGAGTATTTAGAAGGACACAAGGATCTCTACAAGGACGTCATGATGGACAATCAGCCGCCCCTCACATCACCGGGTAAGAGGAGACTTTATTGTAAAGGAGAGAGCAGTACGGAGGGTCCACCTAGATCCCCCATCATCTGATAAACACATAGAAACAATGTATTCAGTCAGTGTGTGTGTTTCCTACAGATGGCTCCAGTAATGGGAACCCACCAGAGAGATGTCCCCGTCCTCTGGATTCCCGGGATTCCACACAGGAAGGTCACACCATCCCTCACCATCATAAGGTAGATGAGGAACAATCACTGATAGTATCATTAGGATCTGTACATTATCTGCATTGTTACCATTGATGTCATTTTTATTATACATTCAGAGTGGAAACCTGAGAGATTCTAAAGTTGATCTAAATAAGGAGGATGGTGACGATGGAGTGACGGAGTCTGAGATTCCAAAAGAACACAAAGATCTGGACCAGGACACCATGGTGGAGTCATCCAGCTCCAGAAACCCACCAGAGAGATGTCCCCGTCCTCTGTATTCCCGGGAATCCACACAGGAAGGTCCCACCATCCCCCACCATCATCAGGTAGATGAGGAACAAATATTGGTAGATATGATTTATACACAAGCATGTTTGTTACAATAAATGTGTTATATCTTTCAGAGTGGAAACTTTGGGGATGATAATATTGATGTTAAAGAAGAGTATAAAGAGGAGGATGAGGAGTATGGAGTTATGGAGAAGTTTTCAGAAGGACACAAGAATATGATGGAACCACCTAATACCAGGAACCCACCAGAGAGATGTCCTCCTCCTCTGTATTCTCGGGATTCCACACAGGTCGATATTAAAGAAGAGATTAAAGAGGAGGATGGGGTGATGGAGAAGTCTGAGTTCTCAAATGGACACAAAGATCTGCAGCAGGACACCATGGTGGAGTCATCCAGCTACAGGAACCCAAAGGAGAGATGTTCCCTTCCTCTGTATTCCCGGGATTCCACACAGGAAGATTACACCATCCCTGATTGTTGCAAGGTTGATGGATCGAAGCATCTAGAACACATGTGTCAAACACAAGGCCCTAGGGCTGAATCCGGCCCACTGGGTCATTTCATGTGGCCCTTGCACCTCTCCTGCGGCCGTGGCACCTTTCTTGGCTCTGCTCCCACCTTGTCTTAGCAGTTGGCAGCAGAGAGGAGGACAGAACTCCTCCTGCAGATCCTGCGCCTTTCTGTGCAGACACAGCTCCCCCTCATCTTTGCCCACCCTGCTATCAGCAGACTCCAGCCTTACTCTGGTCCTCCTCCAGAGCCTGCCCTTTCTCTACTCTCAGCTTCTTCCTGTCAATAGCGCAAAGTAGGGCAGGTGCGCTGTGATATAAGTGAGGGTGGAGGACTCTTGAGTTCTGAGAGTTGGGGGACTCTTAACATCTGATGCAAGGGTGGGGGGAGGGGTTTGCTCTTATGGTTGCCACCTCAACTCTTTAAAAACAGAACACATATGAATTACACGGGTTCTGTGACTGATTAAGGTGGTAATTAAACTCAGTGCCTTATCTGCATTAAATTATCCTCAGTGACAGTTTATTTGTCTCTTTCCCCCTACTGACGTGAGGGGGGGGGGATTCCCACTGCAGTTGAATAACAGACACAGGCACATCCAGCTGCTCAGCCTCTTAGCCCCTTTTCCTCCTTTTTGAGATATACACCAAATGATTAATACCAATATTAGTTACCTTCTACCTCTAACTCCCACCTACAGTAGTTGCAATGAAAAGTATGTGAACCCTGGATTTCTGCAAAGATTGGTCATAAAATGTGATCTGATCTTCATCTAAGTCACAACAATAGACAATCATAGTCTGCTTAAACTAATAACACACAAATAATTAAATGTTACCATGTTTTTATTGAACACACCATGTAAACATTCACAGTGCAGGTGGAAAAAGTATGTGAACCCCTAGACTAATGAGATCTCCAAGAGCTAGTTGGAGTGAGGTGTCAGCCAACTGGAGTCCAATCAATGAGATGAGATTGGAGGTGTTGGTTACAGCTGCCCTGCCCTAAAAAAACCCCACACACACCAGTTCTGGGTTTGCTTTTCACAAGAAGCATTGCCTGATGTGAATGGTGCCTCGCACAAAAGAGCTCTCAGAAGACACTATGATTAAGAATTGTTGACTTGCATAAAGCTGGAAAGGGTTATAAAAGTATCTCCAAAAGCCTTGCTGTTCATAGTCCACGGAAGGACAAATTGTCTATAAATGGAGAGAGTTCAGCACTGCTGCTACTCTCCCTAGGAGTGGGCGTCCTGTAAAGATGACTGCAAGAGCACAGCGCAGACTGCTCAATGAGGTGAAGAAGAATGCTAGAGTGTCAGCTAAATACTTACAAAAGTCTCTGGCATATGCTAACATCCCTGTTAGTGAATCTACGATACGTAAAACACTGAACAAGAATGGATTTCATGGGAGGATACCACAGAGGAAGCCACTGCTGTCCCAAAAAAAAAAAATTGCTGCACGTTTACAGTTTGCACAAGAGCACCTGGATGTTCAATGAGCAGACAATTAAGCAGACAATCACAGTCTGCTTAAACTAATAACACACAAAGAATGAAATGTTACCATGTTTTTATTGAACACACCATGTAAACATTCACAGTGCAGGTGGAAAAAGTATGTGAACCCCTGGACTAATGAGATCTCCAAGAGCTAGTTAAAGTGAGGTGTCAGCCAACTGGAGTCCAATCAATGAGATGAGATTGGAGGTGTTGGTTACAGCTGCCTTGCCCTATAAAAAACACACCAGTTCTGGGTTTGCTTTTCATAAGAAGCATTGCCTGATGTGAATGGTGCCTCGCACAAAAGAGCTCTCAGAAGACCTATAATTAAGAATTGTTGACTTACATAAAACTGGAAAGGGCTATAAAAGTATCTCCAAAAGCCTGGCTGTTCATCAGTCCACGGTAAGACAAATTGTCTATAAACGGAGAACGTTCAGCACTGCTGCTACTCTCCCTAGGAGTGGGCGTCCTGTAAAGATGACTGCAAGAGCACAGCGCAGACTGCTCAATGAGATGAAGAAGAATCCTAGAGTGTCAGCTAAAGACTTACAAAAGTCTCTGGCATATGCTAACATCCCTGTTAGCGAATCTACAATACGTAAAACACTAAACAAGAATGGATTTCATGGGAGGATACCAGAGGAAGCCACTGCTGTCCAAAAAAAAACATTGCTGCACGTTTACAGTTTGCACACGAGCACCTGGATGTTCAATCAGCAGACAATCACAGTCTGCTTAAACTAATAACACACAAAGAATGAAATGTTAACAGGTTTTTATTGAACACACCATGTAAACATTCACAGTGCAGGTGAAAAAAGTATGTGAACCCTCGGATTTAATAACTGGTTGAACCTCCTTTGGCAGCAATAACTTCAACCAAACGTTTCCTTTAGTTGAAGATCAGACGTGCACAACGGTCAGGAGTAATTCTTGACCATTCCTCTTTACAGAACTGTTTCAGTTCAGCAATATTCTTGGGATTTCTGGTGTGAATCGCTTTCTTGAGGTCATGCCACAGCATCTCAATCGGGTTGAGGTCAGGACTCTGACTGGGCCACTCCAGAAGGCGTATTTTCTTCTGTTTAAGCCATTCTGTTGTTGATTTACTTCCTTTGGGTCATTGTCCTGTTGCAAAACCCATCTTCTGTTGAGCTTCAGCTGGTGGACAGATGGCCTTAAGTTCTCCTGCAAAATGTCTTGATAAACTTGGGAATTCATTTTTCCTTCGATGATAGCAATCCGTCCAGGCCCTGACGCAGCAAAGCAGCCCCAAACCATGATGCCCTCACCACCATACTTCACAGTTGGGATGAGGTTTTGATGTTGGTGTGCTGTGCCTCTTTTTCTCCACACATAGTGTTGTGTGTTTCTTCCAAACAACTCAACTTTGGTTTCATCTGTCCACGGAATATTTTGCCAGTACTGCTGTGGAACATCCAGGTGCTCTTGTGCAAACTGTAAACGTGCAGCAATGTTTTTTTTGGACAGCAGTGGCTTCCTCTGTGGTATCCTCCCATGAAATCCATTCTTGTTTAGTGTTTTACGTATCGTAGATTCGCTAACAGGGATGTTAGCATATGCCAGAGACTTTTGTAAGTCTTTAGCTGACACTCTAGGATTCTTCTTCACCTCATTGAGCAGTCTGCGCTGTGCTCTTGCAGTCATCTTTACAGGACGCCCACTCCTGGGGAGAGTAGCAGCAGTGCTGAACTCTCTCCGTTTATAGACAATTTGTCTTACCAAGGACTGATGAACAGCAAGGCTTTTGGAGATACTTTTATAACCCTTTCCAGCTTAATGCAAGTCAACAATTCTTAATCGTAGGTCTTCTGAGAGCTCTTTTGTGCGAGGCATCATTCACATCAGGCAATGCTTCTTGTGAAAAGCAAACCCAGAACTGGTGTGCGTTTTTTATAGGGCAGGGCAGCCATAACCAATACCTCCAATCTCATCTCATTGATTGGACTCCAGTTGGCTGACACCTCACTCCAACTAGCTCTTGGAGATCTCATTAGTCTAGGGGTTCACAAAGACACTCTTTATTTTTAATGACAATATCATGGTAGACAATAACGGTCTTTCTTGATGAGCTTTATATTTAAAGACGTTATTCTTTTATACATTTTTCTTTTTTGCAGACACTTTGCATGGCTACTTGCTCTTATTGAAGAGTTATATCAATTTACACGCAACTACGCAAAACATTTTTGGGTTAGCTACAACTAACCAGTCATCCTTATCCCACACTGCCTCACAGCACCTGCTGTATTGTTATGGCCGCGTGACATCAATTGGCATTCTGTTTGGAGGTGTATGCAGGATCAGGTAGGTGAGCTCCCAATCTCGGCCTCAACGATGCTCCTCTTCTCTTTACCCTCGTCCATGTTGGATTTCGTTTTTTGCTGCTTTTTATTTCTATGTCTATTCCTGTTTTTCTACCATTACTATTATATTTCTTTTTTGTTTTTGTTTTTAGAATATGCTATGGTAGTTTTCACCTTGTCTTGAACGCCCCTGACCCCTCAAGTGTCCTGAAACGCGTCGGGCTGAATATCCACAAAACTACCACGCACTAATGATTTATTGTTGAAACTTGTTGTTTTTATTCAATATACTCTTTGGTGATGTTTGCACCTGAATAATTTTATATCTTCTTTAAAATAAATATAATTTATACATTTTTTGATTAAATTTTTCTTTTCGTTGCCTACAAAGTCCCTTAATACTTACATGGGAGGGTATTCATTTATTCATACCTATCTCGGGATTGGCAACTACCGGCCCCCTATTGGTGGATACACATAATCATTCTCATGTGTAATTCATATTTGTTCGGTTTAAAAAAGGGATGAGGTGGCAAACATAACAGCAACCCCCCCCCCCTTTTACTTAAGATGTGGGGGGGGTGCTCTTGACATCTGGTCTTACAGATACAGCTGGCTTTTTTGGTGGCAACCATAATGCTGATGCAGCCCACAATGAAAGTAAGTTTGACACTCGTGATCTAGAGCATGGACTTGTGGAGAAGATGAGTGTATTCTGTATGTGAGCTTATATTTTACAGATGATATTTTCTCTCGTTTTCTTGGTTTAGAGTGGAGATCCAATCGATATAGAATTTGAGGTTATATCAGACGAAGAAGAAGAGACGTATGTGAGGGATGATCAGAAGTCTATGAAGGAGGATGGAATAACGGGGACATTTATAGAGGAGGACACTCCTACAGAGATCAGCACAGGTGGGTCATTAACACTAAATACATTCCTCCACCCATACTGCTCACTGATTGGTCCAGAGTAGGGCAGGGACTGGGTGATATCAACCTGTAATCCCCTGGTCACTTTCCTGAGCTGTGTTCCCCGTCCTGTATTCCTGTATTTCTCTCCAATAATCTTCCTTCTCTGTGCTGCAGACACAATTTATGTATCTAGACTGGATTTATGGAGATTCTGGGGTTCAGCTGGCAGCAAAATGTTGATTTTCACCATATGCATTGCTCAGCCTAGAGACCTGGGGTATGTACCTTGAGTCTTCTGCCCCATGCCCGGGTCTGACAAGAACAATTCTTCCGGGGTTACTTGCTGTGTGGTTTGCTGGCTGTGCCAGGTGGAGGGATATGTCTTGTAAATATGTGGGGTGACTATACTCAAGTGGTGCATGCGATTTCCAGAAACGTCCACTCCAGACTGGGGCTTAAGGGTATTGCAGCCCACTTTTATTATAAAGGAGAGAGCAGTACGGAGGGTCCACCTAGATCCCCCATCATCTGATAAACACATAGAAACAATGTATTCAGTCAGTGTGTGTGTTTCCTACAGATGGATCCAGTAATGGGAACCCACCAGAGAGATGTCCCTGTCCTCTGGATTCCCGGGATTCCACACAGGAAGATCACACCATCCCTCACCATCATCAGGTAGATGAGGAACAATCACTGATAGTATCATGAGGATCTGTACATTATCTGCATTACGTTATCTGCGTTACAACTGATGTCATTTTTATTATATATTCAGAGTGGAAACCTGAGAGATCCGAAAGTTGAGGTTAAAGAGGAGATAAAAAAGGAGGATGATGGGGTGATGGAGGAGTCAGAGTTTCTAAAAGGACAGAAAGATCTGTACCAGGACACCATGGTGGATTCATCCAGCTACAAAAACCCACCAGAGAGATGTCCTAGTCCTCTGTATTCCCGGGATTCCACTCAAGTCAATATTAAAGAAGAGATCAAAGAGGAGGATGAAGTGATGGAGGAGTCAGAGTTTCCAAAAGAACACAAAGATCTGTACCAGGACACCATGGAGGAGTCATCCAGCTCCAAAAATTCACCAGAGAGATGTCCCAATCCTCTGTATTCCCGGGATTCCACACAGGAAGATCACATCATCTCTCACCATCATCAGGTAGATGAGGAACAATCACTGATAGTATCATTAGGATCTGTACATTATCTGCATTGTTACAATTAATGTCATTTTTATTATATATTCAGAGTGGAAACCTGAAAGATCCTAAATTTGAGGTTAAAGAAGAGATAAAAGAGGAGGATGATGAGGATGAGGTGATGGAGGAGTCAGTGATTCCAAAAAGACACAAAGATCTGTCCCAGGACACCATGGTGGAGTCATCCAGCTACAGCAACCCACCAGAGACATGTCCCCATCCTCTGGATTCCCGGGATTCCACACAGGAAGATCACACCATCCCTCAATATTGCAAGGTTGGTGGATCAAAGCATCTGGAACACATGTGTTAAACACAAGTTCTCAGGGCCGAATCTGGCCCTCCAGGCCATTTTCATGTGGCCCTTGCACCTCTCTTGCAGCCATGGCACCCTCCTCAGCTCTGCTCCCATCTTGTCTGAGCAGTTAGAGGAGGACAGAACTCCTCCTACGGATCCTCTCTGTGCAGACGCAACTCCCCCTCTTCTTGGCCCACCCTGCTATGAGCATTCAGCAGACTCCAGTCCTCCAGACCCTGCTCTTTCTCTACCCCCAGTTTCTTCCTGTCAATAGCACAAAGTAAGGGGGGTGCACTGTGATGTAAGGGACAGTGGGGAGACTCTTGACATCTGATGTAAGAGGGGGTGCTCTTAGGGATGCCACCTCATCTTTTTAGAGCCAAACACATATTAATTACACGGGTTCTGTGACTGATTACGGTGGCAATTATAAATTATCCTCAGAACCTGTGTAATTCATACAGTACATGTATATATGTGTTCGGTTTTAAAGGGAAGAGGTGGCAACTATAACAAACCCCCTTCTTACTTCAGATGTAAGGGAGGGATGAGGTGCTCTGGACATCTGGTCTTACAGATACAACTGGCCCTTTGGTGGCAACCATAATGCTAATGCGGCCCGCAATGAAAGTGAGCTTGACACCCCTGATCTAGAATATGGACTTGTGGAGGTGATGTGTGTATTTTGTATGTGAGTTACATTTTGATATTCTCTCTCATTTCCTTGATTTAGAGTGGAGATCCAATCGATATAGAATTTGAGGTTATATCAGACGAAGAAGAAGAGACGTATGTGAGGGATGATCAGAAGTCTATGGAGGAGGATGGAATAACGGGGACATTTATAGAGGAGGACACTCCTACAGAGATCAGCACAGGTGGGTCATTAACACTAAATCCATTCCTCCACCCATACTGCTCACTGATTGGTCCAGAGTAGGGCGGGGACTGGGTGATATCAGCCTGTAATCCCCTGGTCACTTTCCTGAGCTGTGTTCCCCCGTCCTGTATTCCTGTATTTCTCTCGGATAATCTTCCTTCTCTGTTCTGCAGACACAATTTATGTATCTAGACTGGATTTATGGAGATTCCGGGGTTCAGCTGGCAGCAAAATGTTGATTTTCACCATAGGTGTTACTAGACCTAGGCACCTGGGGTATGTACCTTGAGTCTTCTGCCTCATTCCCAGGTCTAGAAAGATCTCTGACAAACCAATTCTCCCGGGGCTAGTTGCTCTGTTATTTGCTGGCTGTGCCGGGTGGAGGGATATGTCTGTATAGTCTCAGACCCAAGTCACTGAGTGCAGTCTCAGGAGATGGGAGGCAGCGGTGTGGGACCTCTGCAACTTGTCTCCAGTAAACATTAAGCACCACTGATTACTTTATACCAATATTATGAGTTCTATCACTTTTACTAGTTAGTTTATATTGCACATTACATACTCCTGACCCCTGCACTATATTCTCTATATTGTACATTACATACTCCTGACTTCTGCTCTCTCCCCTCTACCCACTGCTATATATACACATAATATGTATTCTCTTTTATTACACCCATTTCCTACCAGCTGGACATTTTATATCTGATGATTTGATTGGAGCACAGACTTTTACATGTTGATAATAATGTGATAACATCCTCCAACTTTGGAACCTTAAACAGAAAGTGATAATGAGTGAGGAGTCAATAACCCAATGATGGTGGTCTTCAGGATCAGTCCAGTCTTCATCTTGGTTGTTCTCCCCCCATCCTCACTCTCTGACCTCTGGTGGAGCTCAGCCCCGCTGTTATTTATGACTAAATCATGGACTAAATAAGGAAGTGCAGGACTTCTTGTGTTTGGAAGATGGTAATGAGTGAAAGAGGGGGTGGGGACACTCATCCTATAATCCCCTCATCACTGTCACTCCTATAAAAGACAGTTCTCGTTGTTTCCTCACTCTCTGACTAAGGTCCATGAATAAAGAAATGAACTGGTAGGAGATCAGAGGACCCATTTACTAGTTACCTTGAGGGGGGAATTGTAAGATCCTCAGAGACAAAGCTGCCTGATGTGGGCGGAGTCCTGGTTTAGGGGAACCAATCTGCTCATGTCTAGTAATAATCTTTGTATTTCTATTTTAGTAGATGGACGGGAGATGAGGAAAACTTCAGAGGATTGTATCATTTTGTCTCCAGTAGAAGGTGAGGACATCACACAGTATACTCCAGGAGAAAACCCGACTACCTTAAATGTCCATCCGGCACCACACAGTGTAGATGGACCATCGTATTCCTCTTATCCTGAGGAACCTCAGACTGTGAGGGACGGTGCCGTCCTTCCAACAGATAAGAAGTTTCCCTGTACTGAGTGCGGGAAGTGTTTCCGTTATAAATCCGCTCTTAATGTACATAAAAGAACTCACACGGGTGAGTATTCCTGTACTGTGTGCAGGAAATGTTTTGTTCAAAATTCAGATCTTGTCAAGCATCAGAGATCTCACATGGTGGAGAAGCCACATTCCTGTCCTGAGTGTGGGAAACGTTTTTCAAATAAGTCCAATTTTTACAAACATCACAGATTGCATACAGTGGAAAAGCCGTATTCTTGTCCTGATTGCGGGAAATGTTTTTCAGATACGTCCAGTTTATATCAACATCAGAGATCTCACAGTTTCCTGTCCTGAGTGAGGGAAATGTTCCTCACTGAAGTCCTGTCTTTCTGTACATCTGGGGTCCCACACAACCCTCGAGGTGTATTAGTGCCTTGAGTGCGGGAAATATCTTGTATATAAGTGTTCCTGGACATGTGGGGAAGAACCACACCCTGATATACACCTCAGATATACTCCATGGCTGATCTTCATCATGTAAGAAACAGTTCATAGACCTCAACCATAGCCTGACCTTTTGACGAAGATGTCCTATGGAATGAATGATACAACAGTGCCATCTAGAGGTTGGATTGGTAAATGTTTCTCCAATTGAAACATAGTATTGCGAAAGGGGCCACACCCATGTGGGGAATAATAAAACTTTCCAAATAAAAAGGCAACAACATAAGAAACGGCAAGAAACAGTTGATAAGGAGATCAGAGATCACCAAAGACATGGATGAAGTGTTGTACAGTGTTGGCCAATGATAGCAGGAGAAAAATAAAAATGGAGTCATTACCTCTCATTGGCTGAGTACATTTTGTGGTGTAAACTCTTGCAAGAGGTCTGTTTTCTCAAGTCGTCTTCCAGGACGAAACACGTTAACCCCACCACTTAAAAGGCGGTCCTTTAGGCCTTTTAAAATAAAAATGGAGTCATTACCTCTCATTGGCTAAGTACATTTTATGGTGTAAACTCTGCAAGAGGTCTGTTTTCTCAAGTCGTCTTCCAGGACGAAACACGTTAACCCCACCACTTAAAAGGCAGTCCTCTAGGCTTTTTAAAATAAAAATGGAGTCATTACCTCTCATTGGCTGAGTACATTTTATGGTGTAAACTCTGCAAGAGGTCTGTTTCCTCAAGTCGTCTTCCAGGACGAAACACGTTAACCCCACCACTTAAAAGACGGTCCTTTAGGCCTTTTAAGATAAAAATGGAATTCATTACCTCTCATTGGCTGAGTACATTTTGTGGTGGAAGATTTCACAAACACTTACAGGTCTGTTTCTAAAAAAATGTGTTCATCAAATGTGACAAATATTCGCCCAGTCATGGTGAATTGTGATTTCCTATAATCGTCAGCTCCATCTAGTGGCCATAATGTGCGCCATTTTTTTCGATGGAGTTATTTGGGGGTACATACTGCATTGTGGCCACTAGATGGAGCTGAGGATTCTCTTCATGGGCCGCTATGGACTGAATCCATAATCTGATTAATGTAGTCAGGTTGTCACTGTAATCCCCTCACCGGGGTCTTCTCTTCTGTAATGTTTGTACTTGTATATTCGAAAATCAATAAAACTTTATTCTTTAGAGGGAAATAAGTCTTCGTTTTTCAAATAACTTTATAACAAATAATTACAACTTTAAAAAAACTTGCCGTGCCTCTTACTAAATACCTTGGACCGCTGCTGGGAGAAGGTCACCTAGAGCCCAGGGAGAACATGCCAATCTGTGCCACCACCCCCCCAATATGTATGAGCATTATGTGTCAGAAAACCCTCCCCCCCAACCCAAACAAAATGAGCACTAATCTGCATACTTACCCCCCCTCAAGAATAAATCCTCCTCCTCCCAGTACAAATCCACCCCCTGCTGAAATTCCCTTTCCCAGCCCAAATCCCGCCCCCCCCCAAAAAAAATCACCCCTTTTAGCACAAATCCTCTCACCCCACTCCAAAATACCCCTCCTAGCACAAATCCTCTACTGCTCAAATTTCACCTCCTGAGTATACATCCTCTCCCCCCTCTGCAAAATCCCACTACCATCCCCCCCCCATCCACCCTCCTAGCACAAATCCTCTACCCTTCAAATTTCACCTCCTGAGTGTATATCCTCCTCCTCCTCCCCCCCCACTCCAAAATCCCGCTCCCAGTACAAATCTCTCCTACCCCCCTCCTAGCACAAATCCTCTACCCCTGAAATTTCACCTCCTGAGTATACATCCTCTTCCCCCCCATTGTAAAATCCCACTCCCAGCACAAATCCCCCCATCCCTCCTCCTAGCACAAATCCTCTACCCCTCAAATTTCATCGGAGTGTACATCCTCCCCCAACTCCAAAATCCCCCTCACAGTACAAATCTCTCCCACCCCCCTCCTAGCACAAATCCTCTACCCTTTAAATTTCACCTCCTGATTAGGGATGAGCTTTGTGTTCGAATCGAACCCATGTTCGACTCGAACATCGTCTGTTCGCCGAATTGCGAACGATATGGGCTGTTCGCGCCAAATTCGTGTGGCTTTGGCCAATTATGGCTCAGGGGGTTTAGAACACGCCCGACACTATATAAGGCTGCCTGCATGGCGGCCCTGTGTAGTGTGTTCCGGCGCGCTTAGAGAGAGAGAGAGAGAGAGAGAGACAGTGTCATTTCATTTGAGTTAGCTAGATTAGGCAAGACATTCAGTGAGTTAGCTGCACTTACAGTGTATTGTGTATATATATATGCATCCCAGGTGTTGTGTATATATATATATATATATATATATATATATATATATATATACACACACTGTATTCAGTTTAGCTAGATCCGTTCCTGTTATCTTCCTACTGACAGGCAGGCTTGTCTTGTTACAGTATTTACAGTTACCTGAAGAAAATTACTGGTGTTCTTTTGATCCTGTTAGTACCACAGTCAGGCAGCTAGACTATTTACAGTTAGTGTAGTGCGTCCTCCTCACAGTGTTCAGCTAAAACTACAAGTTAGGGTAGTGCGTCCTCCTCACAGTGTTCAGCTAAAGCTACAAGTTAGTGTAGTGCGTCCTCCTCACAGTGTTCAGCTAAAGCTAAAAGTTAGTGTAGTGCGTCCTCTGAACAGTGTTCAGCTAAAACTACAAGTTAGTGTAGTGCGTCCTCCTCACAGTGTTCAGCTAAAACTACAAGTTAGTGTAGTGCGTCCTCTGCACAGTGTTCAGCTAAAGCTACAAGTTAGTGTAGTGCGTCCTCTGCACAGTGTTCAGCTAAAGCTACAAGTTAGGGTAGTGCGTCCTCCTCACAGTGTTCAGCTAAAACTACAAGTTAGTTTTTTGCAAGCTCTGCACAGTGTTCAGCTAAAGCTACCTGTAGAAGGTTGGTGGTGTTCTCATACTACAGGCAGGCAGTTGAATTTGCTACCTGCAGTATCAGAGTATATATATATATATATATATATATATATATATATATATAGATATATATATTATATATATCCCAGCTTAGTGCAGCTACAGGCCATTAGTGTGTCTGGAAGGCCAACAAGGACAGGCAGACAGTCACAAGCCAATAAAAGAGGGCAAGCAGGCTCTGTGTCTAGAGGCAACAGTGCTGGTCATGGGGATGGTGCATCCTTATCAGCACGTGGCCATGGGACACGCTTGGCCTTTTTTTCAGCAGCTGGCCGTGTTGAGCCGCAACATGCGGAAGACTTGGTCGAGTGGATGACCAAGCCGTCCTCATCCTCCTCATCCTCTCTCACCCATGCTCAGGGTACTTTGTCTGGCAAAGCAGCTGCCAACGCGGCCTCTTCCCTTGGCTCAATGGCATCAGTGACTCCTTCCCTAGCCCCACCATGTCCTCCTGAGGAGTCCCTCGAACTGTTTGACCACAGTGTTGGGTAGATGCTCCAGGAGGATGCCCAGCGTTTAGAAGGCACTGATGATGATACTGGGCTAGATGATGGCAGTAACGTGAGCATGGACAGAGGGGGTGCCCAAGAAGGACAGCAATCTGGCAGTCATGCTCCCCCTGCTGCAGCATACTGCCAGGTTTGCTCCAGTGATGAGAGGGAGGGGATGATGAGGTCACTGATTCAACGTGGGTGCCTGATAGGAGAGAGGAGAAGGCACATCACCAACTAGGCAGGATGCCCTCCAGGCCAGCCTAAGGGCAGCACAATGACTGCATCACACCCCAAAGCTCCGCATGTGCAGGGCGCTGCTGTCTCTGCGCGTTATTCCAAAAGTTCTTTGGTGTGGGCCTTTTTTGAGACGAGTGCATCAGATCACACCGCTGCTATTTGCAACATATGTCTCAAGCATATCTCGCATGGCCAAAACATCTCCCGCTTGGGTACCACATGCTTGACAAGACATATGTTGACCTGCCATGCAGTTTTTTGGCAGGCGTACCTAAAAGACCCACACCAAAGAACAAAGAGGACCTCTCCTTGCTCCTCATCAGCTGAGATCTCCAACCCCACTAAAACTTCAGTCCTCTCTGAGACCTGCACTGAGAGGAATGAAGGTGTAGAATTAGGTGTGTCACACCCAAGTACTTGTGGGCAATCTGCTTTCGGTACACCGGTGTCAGATTGTACCAGGCAAATTTCCCTGCCCCAGCTGCTGCACCGCCGAAAGAAGTTTGCTCCCAGCCGTCCACATGCCCAGCGGTTGAATGCTAGCTTGGCAAAATTGCTAGCACTTCAACTGCTGCCTTTTCAGTTGGTAGAATCTGCCCCCTTCCGTGAGTTTTTGGAATGTGCGGTTCCTCAGTGGCAGGTAAACGCCACTTTTTCTCACGGAAGGAGATTCTGGATCTCTACCGGCATGTGGAAGGCAAAGTCCATACCTCGCTGGACAGGGCGGTCAGCGGTAAGGTGCATATTACCGCTGACTCATGGTCCAGCAGGCATGGACAGGGACATTACCTAAGTTTCCCCGCGCATTGGGTGACTCTGCTGGCAGCTGGGAAGGATGCAGGACAAGGTGCAGTAGTGTTGGAGGTTGTTCCGCCACCACGCCTCCAAAATGCCACTAATAATGATTGTGACACACCTCTCTCCTCCACTCCCTCCTCTTTTTCTTCCTCCATGGCCTCTTCCTGTGCTTTGTCCTCAGAACCAGCGGTGCTCCGTAGCTATTCAAGGGGCTACGCAAGTATGCAGGCCAAAAGATGCCATGCGGTGCTTGAGCTGGTGTGCTTGGGGGACAGGAGCCACACTGGGGCAGAGGTTCTGTCAGCTCTGCAGGGGCAGGTTCAGAGGTGGTTGATGCCACGCCAACTTAAGGCAGGAATGGTGGTTTGCGACAATGGCACCAACCTCCTCTCTGCCCTCCGACAGGGACAAATGACCCATGTGCACTGTTTGGCTCACGTCCTTAACTTGGTGGTGCAGCGGTTCTTGGGCAGGTACCCGGGCTTACAGGATGTCCTGAGGCAGGCCAGGAAAGTCTGTGTGCATTTCCGCCAGTCATATAATGCCAGTGCTTGGCTGGCAGACCTCCAAAAGGAGTTTAACCTGCCCAAGAACCGCCTAATCTGTGACATGCCCACCAGGTGGAACTCAACGTTGGCCATGCTGCAGCGGCTGCACACGCAGCAGAGGGCCATCAATACCTGTGCGACTATGGCACCAGGACAGGGTCAGGGGAGCTTGTTTTTTTTCCCCCACGCCAGTGGGCTATGATCAGGAATGCATGCATTGTCCTGTCACCATTTGAGGAGGCCACGAGGATGGTGAGCAGTGACAGTGCATGCATCAGTGACACTGTCCCCCTTGTCCACCTGTTGGAGCACACGCTGGTTGGAATAATGAACAGGGCACTTGAGGCAGACCAGAGGCAAGAAGAGGACTTCCTTAGCTCTCAAGGCCCCCTTTATCCAGACAGTGTTCCTGCGTGCCCGCCGATCACACAGGAAGAGGACGAGGAGGAGGAAGAGGATTGTGTCAGTATGGAGGTGGAGCCTGGCACTCAGCATCAGCAGCAGTCTTTAAGAGATCAGTCCCAAGAAACACATGGACTTGTACGTGGCTGGGAGGAGGTGGCTGCGGACCATGTTGTCCTTCGTAACCCAGAGGACTCCGGACCGAATGCCTCAGCAAACCTACGCTGCATGGCCTCCCTGATCCTGCAAAGCCTGCGTAAGGATCCTTGTATTCGTGGTATCAAGGAGAAGGACCAATACTGGCTGGCAACCCTCCTTGATCCACGTTACAAGGGTAAGGTTGCGGACCTTATCTTGCCATCGCAGAGGGAGCAGAGGATGAAACATCTTCAGGAGGCCTTGCAGAAAGGTCTGTGCAACGTGTTCCCAGAGATTGGGAGGTTACAAACTCCTGTTTCTGGACAACGTGTTGCTGAGGCTTCGGTCAGTCAAAGAAGGAGCGGTGGAGAAGGTGGCCATCTGACCGATGCATTCAGACAATTTTTTAGTCCGCAGCCCCAAGGTATGATCGGTTCCAGCAACCATCGCCAGCGTCTGTTTTACATGGTACAGGAATACCTAGGGGCAAGATCTGACTTGGACACCTTTCCCACCGAAAATCCTCTGGGTTACTGGGTCTTGAGGATGGATCACTGGCCAGAGTTTGCACAGTATGCAATTGAGCTACTGGCCTGTCCTGCATCCAGCGTTCTTTCGGAACGCACATTCAGTGCTGCTGGAGGCGTGGTAACCGATCACAGGGTGCGCCTGTTCACTGACTCGGTCGACCGACTGACCTTCATAAAAATGAATCAGTCTTGGATCACCACCAGCTACCAAGCACCTGATGCAGATGTAACCGAATATTTTTTTTTGAAATCTCAGATCCCTTCAAAGACTGCCTATGCTGATGCTGAGTGACTATCCTGAGTAATTATCCTCTTCCTCCTCAGTGATCACGCTGATAGCTTGTAAGAATATTTTTGTTTCTGGGCACCGCCACCAGTGGCTAAGGCCCAATTTTTCAGCCCCTGTTAACAGGGGTGTGTAATTACAATTTTTGATGCAATACTTTGCAGCAGGGCTCGTTTCTGCGTTCCAACTAGAGTATCTGTGAGGGGTTGCAGTGTTGTGGCACCAGCACCAGTACCTAAGGCCCAATTTTTCAGCCCCTGTTCAACAGGGGCATGTAATTACAATTCTTGATCTAATATTTCACAGCAGGGCCCTGTGAGGGCTTACAGTATTGTGGCCACAACAACACCTAAGGCCCAAATTTCTGCTGAGTATATAGGGCAGGACCCTACTTTCAAACATCCAACTTACAAACGACTCCTACTTGCAAACGGAAGGAGACAACAGGAAGTGAGATGAAATCTACCCCTAGGAAGGGAAATTCTCTCCTGTAAGAGTTAATATGGGAAAAACGTTTCTCCTTTCCACTGATGCCTTATTATCAATCCTTGTTTCACAAAAAAACCCAAATTTTCAAAAAACATTTGTCATTGGGACAAAAAGTGAGGTGAAATCTTCTGAAGAGGAGCACAGACAGCAAAACAAATGTCACAGGGGTGATAACCCTTCCCTATGTTTTCCAAAAAGCTTAAAATAGACTTTTTGGCTGGAGCTAAACACGTTAAAAATGTACCAGTTCAAAATTACAAACAGATTCTACTTAACAACAAACCTACAGTCACTGTCTTGTTTGCACCGCCTGTATACTGCTGTTTCCTTTTTTTATTTGGGTGTGGGGTTCCCCTTAATATCCATACAAGACCCAAAGGGCCTGGTAATGGACTGGGGGGGGGGTACCCATGCCGTTTGTCTCACTGATTTTCATCCATATTGCCAGGACCCAACATTACATTAAAGCCGCAAGCAGTTTTAAATGACTTTTTTTCCTTTAAAAATGTCATTTTGTGCAGGGACTGTTCTAAGCACGGGAAACACACGCCACTTTACAGGCATACTATAGACACCCCCCAGGTACGATATTTAAAGGAATATTTCACTTTTTTTTTTTTTTACTTTAAGCATCATTAAAATCACTGCTCCCGAAAAAACGGCCGTTTTTAAAACTTTTTTTTGCATTGATACATGTCCCCTGGGGTAGGACCCGGGTCCCCAAACCCTTTTTAGGACAATACCATGCAAATTAGCCTTTAAAATGAGCACTTTTGATTTTGAACCTTCGAGTCCCATAGACATCAATAGGGTTCTAAAGTTCGTGTAAATTTCGGTCCGTTTGCAGGTTTTGGTGCGAACCGAACCGGGGGGTGTTCGGCTCATCCCTACTCCTGATAATACATCCTCTTCCCCCCACTGTAAAATCCCCCTCCCAGCACAACCCCCCCATCCCCCCTCCTAGCACAAATCCTCTACCCCTCCCCTCAAATCTCATCTCTGAGTATACATTCTCTCCCCCCTCTGCAAAATCCCACTACCACCCCACCCTCCTAGCACAAATCCTCTACCCCTCAAATTTCATCTCTGTGTGTACATCCCCCCCACTCCAAAATCCCCCTCACAGTACAAATCTCTCCCACCCCCCTCCTAGCACAAATCCTCTACCCCTCAAATTTCACCTCTGAGTGTACATCCTCTCCCCCTCTGCAAAATCCCACTACCACCCTCCCCCCCATCCACCCTCCCAGAACAAACCCCCCCTCTCAAATTTCACCTTTGAGTATACATCCTCTTCCCCCCACTCCAAGATCCTGCTCCCAGTACAAATCTCTCCCACCCCCCTCCTAGCACAAATCCTCCCCCCCAAAAAGTAGTATACATTCTCCACCACTCCAAAATCCCCCTCCAAGCACAAATCCCCCATCCCCCCTCCTAGCACAAATTCTCTACCCCTCTGAGTATACATCCTCTCCCCCCACTCCAAAATCCCCCTCACAACCCCCCCCCCCCTAGCACACATCCTCTACCCCTCAAATTTCACCCCTGAGTATACATCCTCTCCCCCAATCCTAAATCACCCTCCCTGCACAAATCCCACACCCCCAGTAAAAAATCTGTACCCCTCAAATTTCACCACTAAGTATAAATCCTCACCCCCCACTCCAAAATCCCCCTCCCAGCACAAATCCTCCACCCCCATCCTAGCAAAAATTATCCCTCCAAAAACATTTCCCCTCCCTGCACAAATACCCCCAATAATCCCTACTAGCACAAATCCCCTCTACCAAATCACCTACTCCAGCACAAATCCCCCCACATCACCCCTCTTAGCACAAATCCTTTTGCCCCCCCCCCAACACCAATCCATCTAAATCACCACTCCTAGCAAACCCCTCCACTCCAAATTTCTTTTACTAGAACAATTTTTACCCCCGCCGCCCCCAAATCCCCCCTCCCAACTCAAATTCCCTCCCCCAATCTCCATGCAGTGCCCCACTACCTCACATAATGCCACAGTGCCCGGGGGGCAGCCACCCCTCTTTCCCACCCTTTGTCTTGGCCTTACCTTGGACTGTCCACTTTACAAAAAAGGGGTCATTTGGGGGGTATTTGTATTGTCCTGGCATATTAGGACCTCAAGAAATTGGTATATCAGTATATCAGGATTGATCAATTTTCAGATATTTATATCATAGTTTGTATACTCCCTCTGATGTGGCCCATGAAGCCCTCTGGTGTCCTTCACCTGGTACCTTTCTAGCAGCCTGGAGAGCGATGCCAGCAAAATTGTAAACAATGGATGGCTTCCTTTCATGCCATTCATTGTGTACAATTGTGCTGCGATTGGTCCCCACTGATCACATGGTAAAGACAGGGCCAATTACAGCCCATCTGTACCATGTGATTAGATGTGACCAATCACCTTGTCCCCATGTTGATGAGGAAAAGGGCTTATTTTCCATAACTCTGGCCAGTGCATGTAGGGTTCTGAGGGCAGAGGTTTTCTTGGAACCTGGAAGCCCCTTCAATAATATTGAGGCCCCCAGATACTCACCTAAAGGGAAAAGTGAGTTTCATATTTTGCAGTTTGCAGTCAGAATATCTACACTATATTACCAAAAGTATTGGGACGCCTGCCTTTACACGCACATGAACTTTACTGGCATCCCAGTCTTAGTCCGTAGGGTTCAATATTGAGTTGGCCCACCCTTTGCAGCTATAACAGCTTTAACTCTTCTGGGAAGGCCGTCCACAAGGTTTAGGAGTGTGTCTATGGGAATGTTTGACCATTCTTCCAGAAGAGCATTTGTGAGGCCAGGCACTGATGTTGGACGAGAAGGCCTGGCTCACAGTCTCCGTTCTAATTCATCCCAAAGGTGTTCTATCAGGTTGAGGTCGGGACTCTGTGCAGGCCAGTCAAGTTCCTTCACCCCAAACTCGCTCATCCATGTCTTTATGGACTGAGAGACTGCAGACATAATACAGGAGATGATCAGAGACTGCAGACATAGTACAGGAGATGATCAGAGACTGCAGACATAATACAGGAGATGATCAGAGACTGCAGACATAATACAGGAGATGATCAGAGACTGCAGACATAATACAGGAGATGATCAGAGACTGCAGACATAGTACAGGAGATGATCAGAGACTGCAGACATAGTACAGGAGATGATCAGAGACTGCAGACATAGTACAGGAGATGATCAGAGACTGCAGACATAGTACAGATGATCAGAGACTGCGGACATAATACAGGAGATGTAGATTGCACTCCGGGTGATCACACTGATTAGACCTCCTGAAGGTTCTACAGCCGGCATTCCATGTGATTGGTGGACATTGTTTCTGATGATCTTTAGTTGTGGAGCTCTATGTGTACAGTCCTGTGTACACCCTCCAGGATTTGTCTTCAGTCAAATGTGGTGGGCTGGGGGAGGGGCAGGTTACAGTGCCGCGCTGATTGGCTAAGAAGGTGGAGCAACTGCCAATGCATTGGTGCAGGGTATTGGACTCATCAGTAATCCCGCCCACCTACTCAGATGAGCAGCGCTATTGGTTGCTGCACTGTGCATACAGAATACATTATTATTACGGCTATTTTATATCCATAACTGATTTTTATAGACTGTCCAGTAATTTATAGTTGGTGGGCAACCCCGCCCCCTTGGTGGGAGTGGAGATGACCCCATCTGTAAGGATATACAGTACACAACAGTACACAAGGCCGTGTTAACACTACGAGATTTTTCTCTGGGCTGCAGTTTCTCTGAGCTCCACAAGGTGGTGATCTCACTTCTACCCAGACAGGAAGTCTCTATGGAAGTCAGGAAGTGATGTCAGGTAAAGACAGGAAGTTCCGGGTGAGAGGTGAATCGGGAGGAAGTAGAAGGGAGACATTGCTGGAAGTTGCAGGTAATAAGATCTTATTTTCTATTTACACCCAGTAACCCCCCCCGTCATGTTCCGTCCTCTTCCTCCATAGTCACTGTGACGTCTTTTATCTCCAGCAGATGATGATACACACATATATAGTGTGGAAACCTAGATTAACCCCTTCAGGGGCAGAACATTCCCCCACTTATGGGGCTGGAACATTGTCCTAATTTTGGAGATGTGTCACCTCTCCCACCAATCGACGCATCAGTCTATACTAACGGATTATATAACTTTTATTAGTGGAGGGGATGGGAGGATTGAAATATGTACATCTTTATTTCTTTATCGTACATCATGGGACACAGCACCATAGTAATCACAATATGGGTATATAGGCACCTTCAGGTGATGGACACTGGTATACCCAATACTGGAAGTTCACTTTCCTATATAACCCCTCCTACAATAGGCATCTGTTAGCCCCTAAAGGACCAGTTTAGACAGGCCCTTAAGGAGGTCCCTGCACAAAAGGCTCACAATTTGGCCGAACTACCAAGGATGTTGGATGTTTTGCCATAGACGCCATGGAAGACTCTATTCTCCAGGCGTCCCGCCTTGCGCTTGTGCTAGTACACATGCGTAGGATCCTGTGGTTAAAAGATTGGTCAGCCGAAGCACCTTGCAAAAGGCTTCTGACTAGTTTCCCTTTTCATGGGGATTGACTATTTGGGGATGATTTGGACAAATACATCCAAACAATTTCTAATAAGAAGAGTACTCTCTTGCCAGTCAAAAGAAAACATAAATGTCCTTCATTTAAACGGACTCTTTCCCCTGCGTCAGGGGCATCCGCCTCTAGGCAGTGGCGACGCCCTCCACCGTCAGACTCTAGAGGAAAGCCTCAGGGTCAGGCCCAGGCACAGAAGAAGACCTGGGACCGGAAAACTGCAAAGCAGAATTCTAAAGCCTCATTATGAAGAGGCGCCCCCCCCCCTTCCCTCGCCTGAGTGGGGCGAAGACTTCTGCAATACTCAGAAGTCTGGCAAGAGGAAATTCAGGACAGATGGGTCATCCCCACGGTGTCTCTAGGATACAAACTAGAATTTCGGGAGTTTCCACCGTCTCGTTTTCTGAGATCAAACGTTCCCAAAGATCCAGGGAAAAAGCAATCTCTGTTTCCGGAATTAGACCGATGACTGGCTCAGGGGGTGATCATACAATTCCCCACAGAAGAGCAAGGTTTGGGGTTTTATTCAAACCTCTTTATGGTACCAAAACCAAATGGAGATGTCAGACCCATTCTAGATCTAAAGAATCTAAATCAGTTCCTGAAGATCCGCTCCTTTCGCATGGAGTCGGTCAGGTCAGTAGTTTTTATCTTACAAGGAGGAGAACTTTTGGTATCTATCGACATCAGGGATGCATATCTGCATGTCCCTATATTTCCCGCTCACCAAAGGTTTCTGCAGTTTGAAGTAGAACAGCAGTACTTTCAGTTTGTAGCCTTGCCCTTCCGGCTAGCTACAGCACCCCGGGTGTTTACAAAAGTTCTGGCCCCACCTCTAGCCAGGTTAAGGGCACAGGGCATCTAATCGAGAGGGAAATGGGACTTTAAATGAAGCGGCTGAACTGCGGAGGTGGTGATATAAATATACAATTTTATTTATAACAAGGTAGATATGGTAATTTCATATATACATAAAAGCACAAGGTATAGACATAGTGATACAAAGTATATAAATATAAACATAAATAAAGATAAATTCATGAGGTTAATGAATGGTATATGACAGCAATCTGGCCTTAAAATGCTAAACACAGCATGCCCGGCACCTGTGTTAATAATCACATAAAAAGAATCTGCAAATGTTGGATTCATGTTATAACATAGTCAGAGCGTAGTATGTGTCTCTGCAGCATCCAATAGCTAGCCGGAATTGCCCTTCCGGCTAGCTACAGCACCCCGGGTGTTTACAAAAGTTCTGGCCCCACCTCTAGCCAGGTTAAGGGCACAGGGCATAACAGTCTTGGCGTACCTAGACGATCTATTGCTAATAGACCAGTCGGTGGCTCGTTTGCAGAAAAGCGTGCACATTACAACCAAATACCTGAAGAATCTGGGTTGAATTCTCAAATTAGAGAAGTCTTCCTTAAAAACTGCTAGAAAGGCTTGAATACTTGGGCCTGATCATAGACACAGCCCAAAAGAAGGCGTTCTTGCCTCAGGCAAGATCAACGCCATAAGAGAGCTGGTGCAGATGGTCAGGTCGAAAAGAGATCCCTCCATTCGCCTTTGCATGAGGTTGTTAGGAAAGATGGTGGCTTCATTCGAAGCGGTTCCCTATGCCCAGTTCCATTCGGGACTGTTGCAAAACAGTATCCTGTCTGCTTGGAACAAAACGGTTCAAACTCTAGATTCGCCAATGCGGCTGTCCCCAAAGGTGTTCCAGAGCCTCAGTTGGTGCTCGGTATCTGGGAATCTGCAGAAGGAAAAAACCTTCATACCAGTTACTGGAAAGTGGTAAGACAGATGCCAACCTTTCGGAGCAGTACTGGAAAAGACAACTGTCCAGGGACAGTGGTCCAGAACCGAAAAGGCCTTGCCCATCAACATCCTAGAGATTCGGGCAGCGTGTCTGGCTCTGAAGCCCTGAACATTCAGGTTACGGGATTCTCCTGTCAGGATCAAATCTGACAAATTCCACAGCTGTGGCCTATATAAAATTGCCAAGGGGGCACTAAGGGTCACGCAGCTCAGAGAGTGGGGGACTATATTCTAGCTTGGGCGGAAAGGAATGTTCCTTGCCTATCGGCAGTCTTCATTCCTGGAATAGAGAATTGGCAGGCGGACTACGTGAGTCACCAGCAGTTGTTCCCGGGGGAGTGGTCCCTTCACCCCGGAATCTTTCTGGCTATATGCCAAGGATGGGGGATCCCGGACGTAGATCTTTTGGCATCTAGGTTCAACATGTAGTTGGTCAACTTTATGTCAAGGACAAGGGATCCACTTGCATGCGAGACAGATGCGTGGTGACCCCATGGGGTCAGTTTTCACTGAATTAGTTTTTTTCCCCTATTCAGTTGCTGCCACGGCTTCTTTGCAGGATCAAGCTGGAAAGAAAGCCGGTAATTCTGGTTGCCCCAGCATGGGCCAGAAGGTCCTGGTATGCAGAAATCGTAAAGATGACATTGGAGGATCCATGGTCCCTTTCACTACGGCCAGACCTACTCTCACAGGGGCCGATATTCCATCGTACCTTACGAACGCTAAGTTTAAGGGCTTGGCTATTGAAACCCACATTCTGAAGAAACGTGGGTTTTCCGGGTCGGTTATCTCTACCTTGATTAATGCAAGGAAGCCAGCTTTCAGAACTATATATTATAGAGTCTGGAGGGCTTATGTTTCCTGGTGAGAATCCAAGGGTTGGCACCCTCGGAGATATATCATAGGCAGAATTCTTGCCTTTCTACAATTAGGGTTAAAGATGAAGTTGGCCTTGAGTACTAGCAAAGGCTAAGTCTCAGCTTTATCGGCCTTATTTCAAAGACCGCTTGCTACACATACTTTAGTCTGGGGTTTCATGCAAGGGGTGATGCGTATTAACCCGCCAGTTAAATCACCTTTGAGCCCTTGGGACTTTGAATTTAGTTTTTGTCAGTGTTACAAAAACCGCCATTTGAACCGATACAGCATATTCCCTTAGTCCTTCTGACAAGGAAGCTGGTGTTCTTGGTTGCTATATCCTCAGCAAAGAGGGTTTCGGAATTGGCTGCTCTTTCTTGTAAAGAGCCATACTTGATTATTCATGAGGACAGAGTGGTGTTGCGCCCTCGTCCAGGTTTTTTGCCGAAAGTGGTCTCAGGTTTCCACCTGAACCAAGATATTGTCCTGGCATAGTTTTTTCCAAAACCATGTTCCAGGGAAGAGAAGTCACTACATTGTCTTGATGTGGTGAGAGCAATCAAAGTCTCTTTAAAGACGACTGCTCAGATTTGGAAGACTGATGTCTTATTTGTTCTGCCCGAACGTCCTAAGAAAGGACAGGCAGCGTCAAAATGCACTGTCGCTAAGTGGATTCGGCAGGTTATAATTCAGACTTATGATTTAAGGGGTAATGCCGCGTACACACGGTCGGACTTTTCAACCGGACTGGGCCGACGGACCAAATCCGGCGGACAATCCGATCGTGTGTGGGCTTCACCGGACCTTCAGCTTCAAATCTTTACGTCGTAACCTCGCCGGACCCAGAAATCCGCTCTTCTGTATGCTAGTCCGACGGACAAAGACCGACGCTAGGGCAGCTATTGGCTACTGGCTATAAACTTCCTTATTTTAGTCCGGTGTACCTCATCATGTACGAATCCGTCGGACTTTGGTGTGATCGTGTAGGCAAGTCCGTCGGAAGTCTGTCAAAAGTCCGTCGAAAGTACGCTGGAAAGTCTGTCGGACCAGTCCGGTCGAAAAGTCCGACCGTGTGTACGCGGCATAAGATTCCACCTTTTCAAGTCAAAGCGCACTCTACCAGGGTGGTTAATGCTTCTTGGGCAGTGTGTCATCAGGCCTCCATGGCTCAGATCTGTAAGGCTGCAACTTGGTCTTCAGTGCATACATTCACCATATCTTATCAGGTGGATTTAAGGAGGTATGAGGATATCGCCTTCGGGTGCAATATGCTGCAAGCCTCAGTAGAATCTGGGGGTGCCCTATGGGTTGTGTCTCCCTCCCCTCAAATAGCATTGCTATGGGACATCCCACATAGTGATTACTATGGTGCTCTGTGTCCCGTGATGTACGATAAAGAAAATAGGATTTTTATAACAGCTTACCTGTAAAATCCTTTTCTTGGAGTACATCATGGGACACAGAGGTCCCGATCCCTCTTTGTATGGGGTGTAAGTATATTGCTTTGCTACAAAAACTGAGGTACTCCTGGAAGGAGGTGGGGTTATATAAGGGAGTGAACTTCCTGTATTGGGTATACCAGTCTCCAATCACCTGAAGGTGCCTATATACCCACATAGTGATTACTATGGTGCTCTGTGTCCCGTGATGTACTCCAAGAAAAGGATTTTACAGGTAAGCCGTTATACAAATCCCATTTTTATAAGATTCAAATAGGAAGAAAGAGGGGAAAAAAGTCATTTGTAGTAAATGTCCTGAAAACTAATGTCTCCATAATGACCCCAGTCCTCAGGTATTCATCCTAAAATGTGATCAGTAAAGTCTCCGGAGTACACGGAGATCACAGGAATATGATGTGTCCTGGCAAAGCCCAAAGACAACGTTCATCTTTCAGTTTATGAGAGGACCTGGGAGAGCACCCGGGAGAAATGATTCTGTGTACAGAAACCCCCCACAGCTTCTCCTCCCAATGTCCCTCCAATCAGAGTCAAAGAATCCTATGACATAACACTGACCTCACAGCTCTTCCTGTCAATGTCTCTCCAAATGGCTCTTTTTTTCTGATGCTCTCAGGATGTGGATGGACTCTTGGCGTCCTTATGTCCTATGTTATATGTAAGGATGCGAGAGTTGGTTACGACAAGCTTTTAACTGATGGAGTGGGGGTAGCGTTGCCACTTCATACCTTTAAACCTGAACACATATTAATTACACAGGTTTTGAGGCTAATTGAATGCAGATAAGACACTAAGTGAGTTTAGCTTTCACCTAAATCAGCCACAGAACCTGTGTAATTAATATGTGTTCAGGTTGAAAGGTATGAGGTGGCAACTCTAAGCGGCCTGAAGTGTGGCTTTTGACAAAATGGATACCTGACTGGAGAGGTGAGGAGGATTCTGGGAGGTCACATGACATCACCCTTATCTCTATTAATAAAACACAGGCCTGACCGGAGAGGTGAAGAGGATTCTGGGAGGTCACATGACATCACTCTTATCTCTATTAATAAAACACAGACCTGACCGGAGAGGTGAGGAGGATTCTGGGAGGTCACATGACATCACTCTTATCTCTATTAATAAAACACAGACCTGACCGGAGAGGTGAGGAGGATTGTGGGATTCTAATATGATATAGAGAGATCATCGAGCTGCTGACAGGAGAGGTGAGGAAGATTCTGGGAATTCTGGGACATTATCCAGTAGCAGACAAGGGATGTGTCTGGATGGTGAAAGGAAATAGTAGGTATTCTGGACGAATACACCCTTCAATAGGTACACCAACAGGGCCCTCGGAAATCTGGAGACACCGAATGAAACGAGAGGCAGGTTGTGCATTCGTAAAATGTCTGCCTTTATTAGCTGCGTATACAGCTTATATATGGTTCAACTTACCAATAGAAAGAGGGGAGGGGGGAGTGGTTAGTAAATGATGTATTGGTATAAAATATATGGTTATACAAGTCAGTGACCCTTAAAATACATTTATCATGAGGTTACAAGAGTCAACAGACCATCTGGTTATGAGTCATAAGTCATGCATCCTGTCCCATGGCCTACAGAAAAGAAAACAGGAAAGGACAAACTAAATCATAATGATATATATATATATATATATATATATATATATATATATATATATATATATATATAGCGTATAGTGCTGTGGAAACATTTGTCTGTGCATTCTTTCATAATTGCAGGTTTAAGCTAAAATGACAAGCTTGACAAGATCTTATAAACTATAATAGAAAAGCATAACAAAATGGAGTCACAATGGTCTGGGCATATTATTACAGATGGTGACTGTATCATTGTGTGTGTCAGGTTCCTATAAGGTGTCAGGATGTCACTGTCTATTTCTCCATGGAGGAGTGGGAGTATTTAGAAGGACACAAGGATCTCTACAAGGACGTCATGATGGACAATCAGCCGCCCCTCACATCACCGGGTAAGAGGAGACTTTATTGTAAAGGAGAGAGCAGTACGGAGGCTCCACCTATATCCCCCATCATCTGATAAACACATAGAAACAATGTATTCAGTCAGTGTGTGTGTTTCCTACAGATGGATCCAGTAATGGGAACCCACCAGAGAGATGTCCCCGTCCTCTGTATTCCCGGGATTCCACACAGGAAGGTCACACCATCCCTCACCATCATCAGGTAGATGAGGAACAATCATTGGTAGTTATAATTTATACACAAGAATGTTTGTTACAATAAATGTTTATTTTTCTATATTTAGAGTGGAAACCTCGAGGATTATAATATTGTTTTTAAAGAAGAGTATAAAGAGGAGGATGAGGAGTATGGAGTGATGGAGGAGTTTTCAGAAGGACACAAGGATATGATGGAGCCACCTAATACCAGGAACCCACCAGAGAGATGTCCCCGTCCTCTGTATTCCTGGGATTCCACACAGGAAGGTCACACCATCCCTCACCATCATCAGGTAGATGACGAACAATCACTGATAGTACCATTAGGATCTGTACATTATCTGCATTGTTACCAGTGATGTCATTTTTATTATATATTCAGAGTGGAAACCTGAGAGATTCTAAAGTTGATGTTAAAGAAGAGATAAAAGAGGAGGATGATGAGGATGGGATGATGGAGGAGTCAGAGTTTCTTGAAGGACACAAAGATCTGTACCAGGACACCATGGAAGAGTCATCCAGCTACAGAAACCCACCAGAGAGATGTCCCCGTCCTCTGTATTCCCGGGATTCCACACAGGAAGATCACACCATCCCTCACTGTTACAAGGTTGGTAGATCGGAGCATCTAGAACATGGATTCAAGGAGGTGATGTGTGGATTCTGTATTTGAGCTTTTATTTTATAGATGATATTCTCTCTCATTTTCTTGATTTAGAGTGGAAATCTAATCGATATAGAATTTGAGATTAAAGCAGAAGAGAGGTATGTGAGGGATGATCAGCAGTCTATGGAGGAGGATGGAATAACGGGGACATTTATAGAGGAGGACACTCCTACAGAGATCAGCACAGGTGGGTCATTAACACTACATACATTCCTCCACCCATACTGCTCCCTGATTGGTCCAGAGTAGGGCGGGGACTGGGTGATATCAGCCTGTAATCCCCTGGTCACTTTCCTGAGCTGTGTTCCCCGTCCTGTATTCCTGTATTTCTCTCGGATAATCTTCCTTCTCTGTGCTGCAGACACAATTTATGTATCTAGAACAATTCTCCCGGGGTTACTTGCTCTGTTATTTGCTGGCTGTGCCGGGTGGAGGGATATGTCTGTATAGTCTCAGACCCAAGTCACTGAGTGCAGTCTCAGGAGATGGGAGGCAGCGGTGTGGGACCTCTGCAACTTGTCTCCAGTAATTATTTAAGTCACCAATATTATAAGTCCTGACCCCTTTACTATATACTTTACGTTGTACATTACATAGTCCTAACTTCTGCTCTCTCCCCTCCACCCACTGCTATATATACACATAATATGTCTTCTCTTTTGTTACACCCATTTCCTACCAGCTGGACATTTTATCTCTGATGATGTGATTGGAGCACAGACTTTTACATGTTGATAATAATGTGATAACATCCTCCAACTTTGGAACCATAAACAGAAAGTGATAATGAGGGAGGAGTCAGTAGCCCAATGATGGTGGTCTTCAGGATCAGTCCAGTCTTCATCTTGGTTGTTCTCCCCCCATCCTCACTCTCTGACCTCTGGTGGGGCTCAGCCCCGCTATTATTCATGACTAAATCATGAACTAAATAAGGAAGTGCAGGACTTCTTGTGTTGGGAAGATGGCAATGAGTGATAGAGGGGGTGGGGACACTCGTCCTATAATCCCCTCATCACTGTCACTCCTATAAAAGACAGTTCTCGTTGTTTCCTCACTCTGACTAAGGTCCATGAACAAAGAATATACAGTATGTCCTCAAGCTGCCTGTATTGATTGCTCCGGGCTGCTCACTACTCAGTGCCCATCAAATGCAGCCTCACCAGGGCCAACAGGGGTCAGTCAGCCCCGGGGGCCACACATTGGGGAGGGGGGATGTCAGCCAGTGTGCCCGTCCACCCCTCCCTAGGTCCTCCTCCAGCAGTCGCTGTAACAAGGTCCCACCTCCTATAATACACGCATTGTTTTGTGTATCACTGGAGTCTACGGGGTGGGACTTTGTTACAGTGGCCACTGGAGAAGGACCGAGAGAGGTGAGTAAGGGCGTGCTGGGATGACCCCCCTCCACAATGTGTGGCACCCGGGGCAGTCCTGCAGGATGCGGCTACTAACAGGAATGGCGTTCCCGATGTGAAAAAAGTACAGGAACGCCATTCCCATGCGTTCCTGCAAGACTCGAGCCCTGCCTTGAGGGTGGAATTTTAAGATCCTCAGAGACAAAGCTGCCTGATGTGGGCGGAGTCCTGGTTTAGGGGAACCAATCAGCTCATGTCTAGTAATAATCTTTGTATTTCTATTTTAGTAGATGGACGGGAGATGAGGAAAACCTCAGAGGATTGTCTCACTTTGTCTCCAGACTGTAAAGTAGAAGATGAGGACATCACACAGTATAGTCCAGGAGAAAACCCGACTACCTCAAATGTCCATCCGGCACCACACAGTGTAGATGGACCATCGTATTCCTCTTATCCTGAGGAACCTCAGACTGTGCGGGACGGTGCCGGACCATCGTATTCCTCTTATCCTGAGGAACCTCAGACCGTGAGGGACGGTGCCAGACCATCGTATTCCTCTTATCCTGAGGAACCTCAGACTGTGAGGGACGGTGCCGGACCATCGTATTCCTCTTATCCTGAGGAACCTCAGACTGTGAGGGACGGTGCCGGACCATCGTATTCCTCTTATCCTGAGGAACCTCAGACTGTGAGGGACGGTGCCGGACCATCGTATTCCTCTTATCCTGAGGAACCTCAGACTGTGAGGGACGGTGCCGCTTTTCCAACAGATAAAAGGATTTCCTGTACTGATTGCGGGAAGTGTTCTCGATATCAATCCAAACTTAATAAGCATAAAAGATCAAACATAGGGGAGGAGCCGTATTCCTGCCCTGAGTGTGGGAAATGTTTTTCAGACATGTCCAATTTCTACAGCCATCAAAGATCTCACAAGGAAGATAAGCCGTATTCCTGTCCTGACTGCGGGAAATGTTTTTCACAGATGTTTAGTCTTTACAGACATCAGAGATTGCACACAGACGAGATGCCATATTTTTGTACTGAGTGCTGGAAATGTTTTGTACAAAAATCCAAACTTGTCGAACACCAGAAATGTCACACGGGGGAGAAGCCATTTTCCTGTCCTGAGTGCGGGAAATATTTTTCACAGAAGACCCTTCTTAATCAACATATGAGATTGCACACAGGTGAAAAGTCATGTCCTGAGTGCGGGAAATGTTTTTCACAGATGTGTAGTCTTTACAGACATCAGAGATCACACACAGGCGAGATGCCGTATTTTTGTACCGAGTGCTGGAAATGTTTTGTAGAAAAATCAGAACTTGTCAAACATCAGAAATCTCACACGGGGGAGAAGCCATTTTCCTGTTCTGAGTGTGGGAAATGTTTTTCACAGAAGTCCAATCTTTACACACATCAGAGATTGCATACAGGAGAGAAGCCATTTTCCTGTCGTGAGTGCGGGAAATGTTTTTCACAGAAGATCAGTCTTTACAAACATCAGAGATCTCACACGGGGGAGAAGCCACATTCCTGTCCTGAGTGCGGGAAATGTTTTTCAAGCAAGTCCAATCTTTACACACATCAGAGCTTGCACACAGGTGAGAAGCCGTATTCCTGTCCTGAGTGCGGGAAATGTTTTTCTCAGAAATCCTATCTTTACAAACATCAGATGTCTCACACGGGGGAGAAGCCATTTTCCTGTCCTGATTGCGGGAAATGTTTTTCACAGAAGTCCAGTCTTTACAGACATCAGAAATCTCACACAGGGGAGAAGCCGTATTCCTGTCCTAAATGCGGGAAATGTTTTTCACAGAAGTTCGTTCTTTACAGACATCAGAAATCTCACACGGGGGAGAAGCCGTATTCCTGTCCTGAGTGAGGGAATTGTTAGTCACTGAAGTCCTGTCTTCCTGTACATCAGGGGTCCCACACAACCCTCGAGGTGTATTAGTGAGTGCAGGAAATGTCTTGTATATGAATGTTGCTGGACATGTGGGGAAGAAGCACACCCTGATATACACCTCAGATATACTCCATGGCTGATCTTCATCATGGAAGAAACAGTTGATAAGGAGATCAGAGATCACCAAAGACATGGATGAAGTGTTGTACCGTGTTGGCCATTGATAGCAGGAGAAAAATAAAAATGGAGTCATTACCTCTCATTGGCTGAATACATTTTGTGGTATGGAGAATTAGAGGTCTATTATTCTCTTGCAAGAGGTCTGTTTACTCAAGTCGTCTTCCAGGACGAAACACGTTAACCCCACTACTTAAAAGGCGGCCCTCTAGGGCTTTTAAAATAAAAATGGAGTCATTACCTCTCATTGGCTGAGTACATTTTTTTTTTAATCGTTGGACACACTGTATGTGACGCGCATTCCCCCAGCCGTGACCAGTATTGGTCATATTTTATTTCAGTGATTTCCTATGATCATTGGCTCCGTCTAGTGGCAATAATGTGGCACTGCAGTAATAATACCGCATTATTGCACCATAATTGAGATGACGGTCATAGGAAATTGCTGTGTTAATAAAAATGCTGCCAGAAATTGGCACAGCCGGGCGAATGCTTGTCACATTAAAGGACATAAGTTAATTAAACCCACACACCCATATTGAGGGCACGTGGCCTGGTATGGTTTGGGGGGGCGCTCGCCCCCCCCCCCTTTCCTGTCTTGCCATGCTGCATGCTTGGTTAAGGGTCTGTTATAGACTTTGGTGGGGACCCTATGCCATTTTTTTTTTCATTTTGGCGTGGGGTTCCCCTTACAATCAATACCAGACCCAGAGGGCCTGGTATGGACTGGGAGGGGACCTCCATGCCATTTTTTAATTTTGGCATGGCGTTCCCCTTAAAATCAATACCAGTCCCAGATGGACTGGGGGGGGCCCCAGAATTTGGCACAGCCAGGCGAATGTTTGTCACATTAAAGGATATAAGTTCATTCATTTTGGCGTGGGGTTCCCCTTAAAATCAATACCAGACCCGGAGCGCCTGGCATGGACTGGGGGGGGGCCCTGACATTTATTGTAATTTTGGTGTGGGGTTCCACTTAAAATCAATACCAGACCCAGATGGACTGGGGGGGGGACCCCACGCCATTTTTTTTCTAATGCCAGGCATTGTTTTCTTTACATTCATCTGTCAGTGGGGAAGCCCGCTGACAGATAATGACTGATGGTTAGTAAGTAGTGGAAACAAGTTGGGACTTTAACGAAGCCATGGCCTGGTAAGGTCATGTATTTCCATCCCAGGGGACTTTAAATGAAACCATGGCCTGCTAAGGTCATATGTTTTCATCCCTATTCAATTCAAAAGAAGAGGGGGAAAGGGGATATTGGGACTTTATATGAAGCACGTAGTAGCCAAAGAATAAATAGTTGAACAATAAGAAATTTTATTGATTACATTTACAATAACATAAAATGCTGGTATCAGTAATAAGCAAGGTAATTGCAAAACAGGGTAATTGCAAAACAAGGTAATGCCCAAACATGGTAATAACATAATTGTCACAATGTGGAATCACAATAAAAAGCCAAGGTTCACCAAAACAAGAACGGATAAAAGCGTAAACAAATTGATGTCTGCAGGACCGAGGGCCTCTTACACCTGTTGGGATAGTAGATATTAACTTGAAAGACTAGATATGTTGATAAGAACACGGCATTTTGGTAGCTCTACGCGTTTCGTGGCCTTTGAACCACTCGTCAGGAGCATGGCACGTGATGGATCTATGGTAGAAAAATTATGTATAAAAAAATCAAAAAATAAAATAGATTGGTTGGTAAGGCTTCCTGGCCCGCTAGTTAACAACCAGCTATTTCTTCACACAGAATTCGAATTGGTCGATCGTTTTTCGAACCGGCCTGAATAGTTGGAATTTGTTAGAATTTTAACGGATTTCAATAAAATTTGCTACTATTTGTTACTAAGGAATCTATTTGTATTCGGATGGAAACAAATTGCACATGTCTAGTTTTGGGGGGGAAGTAGGGCACCATACCCTATCACAACGTCCATGTGTGCTACTGTCATGGCGTGGGGATGACTAGGAAGGCAGAGATGGGAGATGGCCAGGAAATATCCCCTCATACACCATTATGGAAGAGCCCACAGCTACCTCACTTTTATAATTACAGAGATCCTATTGCGTGGACCAAATTTGGTGTTAAATAGGTTGGCGATTTTCTGGAAGATGGGAAACTCATCCCCTTGGATACTCTTAGATCACGGTACGGTGGCTTTCCCATGGACTTCTGGAGGTACAAGCATCTCCTCTGTTTTTTTCTCCACGCAGAGATCGGCACTACGGGCAGTATCTACCAAATTTGAACGTTTGTCTATAGTAGAGGAACCCCATATGATTTCAGAGCTTTTACCAACTGCTTACTCTGGTCTCCCCCACAATCAAAGCATGTCCGGGAATTGGGAACGTGATTTGGGCTGTGAATACTCTGAGAGCCAATCGGCTCACCTCTATCAGTTGACTCACAACTAGCTCCATAGACTCTAAAACCCAAGAAAATTAATTATAAGGTTTTGACACGGTGGTACCGTGTTCCAGCTACATTAGCACAAAAAACATGGTACGCTTTTGCACATATGGTGGGAATATCCTATGATCCAAATTTTTTTTGGATGGACGTCAGGACCCAGATTGAGCAAATTCTGGACATAGTGGTTCCTTTGTGCCCAGAACATTTCCTCCTTCATGTGCCAATCATACCGCTTAGTCAATACAAAAGAAAGCGCCTTGCCACATTTGTTAAACGCTGCCAAACATATCATACCAATATATTGGAAACGGGCATGGGTTCCTGGCCCATGAGGATTGGCTGAAGAAGGTGACCGAGATTATGGATGCGGAGGAGTAGGGTGGCGACCTGCAGGGGTACCTTAGAGCGGTACCGTGCGGCATGGCGTGAACATACCATGACTAGAGTGTCCTTCTGATCTTTGAGTGGTGATCTCAGAACTTATTTCACTCTACATAATGGTGCCTGCTGATGTGAACGGTCTCGAGAACTACAATGGTTGCGAAAACGTCCACTATTACCCTACCTTCCCCCCACCCCCTTCTTTTTTTCTTTTGCATCTATTATCGGTGCCGATACCAAGCATTTGCATGAGTAACAAACAAGAGGTCCATGCTGCTCACAGGTGAGCTGGCTCCAACAGTATGATCTCCTCACTGCAGGGTGTTCGCCCAGTCGCAGCTGAAGCAAAAATGAAAGGAAAGTCCGGATGGCTACACACCAAACTGAGATCCAAATGCCTTTATTCACATAAAACCATGAAGAACATGGTTTGATAAAGCACAATTTGTGTGCTAAACATGTAAGCCGTGCTTCCCTTGATTGTACATGTAGTGCTTCTTATGTTCTTCATGGTTTTATGTGAATAAAGGCATTTGGATCTCAGTTTGGTGTGCAGCCATTCGCACGAGTACGTGTACTCGTGCAAATGCTCCGATGCTTGACCCGATACTTGGACAGTCAGGAACGATGTGGCGGTGGGGGCCGTTACAATCACCGATCTCCCTGCCCTGCGCGGATTTCAATAAAGCATCTGACAGCCGCTTCTCCTCTTCCACCGGTGGCTTTCAGCTGCTTTATTGAAAGCCGCTGGGAGATCATTGATTGTAACGGTCCCCACTGCCGCACCGATCGTTCCTGACTGTCCACTGTGTGCTCCTCCGGTCTCCCTCTGTGTTCTCATCCAGTCCCTCCTGTGTCCTCCTGCGGTCCCCCTCTGTGTCCTCCATGTGCTCCTCCGGTTTCCCTCTTGTCCTCCACTTTTTCCTCCTCCGGTCCCCCATTGTGTCCTCCTCCATGCCCTCTGTGTGCTCATCGTGTCCCCCCGTGTCCTCCCCCGGTCCCCCTCTGTGTCCTCCATGTGCTCCTCCGGTCTCCCTCTGGTCCTCCTCTGTGTCCTCCTCCGATCCCCCTCTCTGTGTCCTCCTCCATGTGCTCCTCTGTGTCCTCCTCCGATCCCCCTCTCTGTGTCCTCCTCCATGTGCTCCTCTGTGTCCTCCTCCGATCCCCCTTTGTGTCCTCCTCCATGTGCTCCTCTGTGTCCTCCTCCGATCCCCCTCTCTGTGTCCTCCTCCATGTGCTCATCCGGTCGCCCCCCCCCCTCTGTGTCTCCTTTGTGTGCTCCTCCGATCTCCCTCTGTGTCCTCCTCCATGTGCTCCTCTGTGTCCTCCTCCAATCCCCCTCTGTGTCCTCCTTCATGTGCTCCTCTGTGTCCTCCTCCATGTGCTCCTCTGTGTCCTACTCCAATCCCCCTCTGTGTCCTCCTCCATGTGCTCCTCTGTGTCCTCCTCCATGTGCTCCTCTGTGTCCTCCTCTGATCCCCCTCTCTGTGTCCTCCTCCATGTGCTCCTCTGTGTGCTCATCCAGTCGTTGTCCCCCTCTTTGTCTCCTCTGTGTGCTTCCGGCCCCTTTTCGGATGCCGGGCGCCTGAATTCCAGCGGTGGGGGTGTATTTTAGAGCACCTGATTGGAGACATTGGAGGCTCTAATAGGCTTCAAAAAAGGTGGACTTGGAGCTCAGCGCATTGCGCTCGCAGTCCACCCAGGCGTGTTAGAAAAGCAAATGAATATTTGCTTTTATAACACTGAACTGTCTCTCTACCAATCAGGAGGCGCAGGTCTAATACCGGTCACCTGACCAGGCGATCCCATTGGCCAGCTAGCAGAAGCGAAGAAGAGATGTACGAAGGACACAGGAGCCATCGCCTGACCCGCGCTACCCGTCCCACAGCTCGCTGCCATCACCCGCTTCCTGCCCAGCACAAAGGCTGCAATTGATGGGGCACAGAGGCTGCATATGATGGGCAAAGTGGCTGGATATGAAGGTACAGTGGCTGCATATGATGGCACAGTGGCTGCATTTGATGGGCACAGAGGCTGCATATGATGGCACAGTGGCTGCATTTGATGGGCACAGAGGCTGCATTTGATGCATCTGGAAAGTATTCACAACGCTTCACTTTTTCCACATTTTGTTATGTTGCAGCCTTATTCCAATTCATTATTTTCCTCAAATTTCTATAAACAATCCCCCATAATGACAATGTGAAAGAAGCTTGTTGGAAATCTTTGCAAATTTAATAAAGATAAAAATGGAAAAAAATCCCATGTACATAAGTATTACAAGCTCCTCCCATGTACATGAGTATCACAGGCTCCTCCCATGTACATGAGTATCACAGGCTCCTCCCATGTACATAAGTATCACAGGCTCCTCCCATGTACATGAGTATCACAGGCTCCTCCCATGTACATAAGTATCACAGGCTCCTCCCATGTACATGAGTATCACAGGCTCCTCCCATGTACATAAGTATCACAGACTCCTCCCATGTACCCAAGTATCACAGGCTCCTCCCATGTACATAAGTATCACAGGCTCCTCCCATGTACATAAGTATCACAGACTCCTCCCATGTACATGAGTATCACAGACTCCTCCCATGTACATAAGTATCACAGGCTCCTCCCATGTACATAAGTATCACAGACTCCTCCCATGTACATAAGTATCACAGGCTCCTCCCATGTACACAAGTATTACAGGCTCCTCCCATGTACATAAGTATCACAGGCTCCTCCCATGTACATAATTATCACAGACTCCTCCCATGTACATAAATATCACAGGCTCCTCCCATGTACACAAGTATCACAGGCTCCTCCCATGTACATAAGTATCACAGGCTCCTCCCATGTATACAAGTATCACAGGCTCCTCCCATGTACATAAGTATCACAGACTCCTCCCATGTACATAAGTATCACAGGCTCCTCCCATGTACACAAGTATCACAGGCTCCTCCCATGTACATAAGTATCACAAGCTCCTCCCATGTACATAAGTATCACAGACTCCTACCATGTACATAAGTGTCACAGACTCCTCCCATGTACATACGTTTTACAGACTCCTCCCATGTATATAAGTATCAGAGACTCCTCCCATGTATATAAGTATCACAGGCTCCTCCCATGTACATAAGTATCACAGCCTTTGCTCAATACTTTGGTGAAGCTCCTTTGGCACCAATTACAGTCTCAAGTCTTGTTGAGTATGATGCTACAAGCTTGGCACACCTATTTTTGGGCAGTTTCTGCCATTCTTCTTTTTAGGACCTCTCAAGCTCCATCAGGTTGGATGGGGAGTGTCGGTGCACAGCTATTTTCAGATCTCTCCAGAGATGTTCAATCGGGTTCAAGTCTGGGCTCTGCCTGGGCCACTCAAGGACATTCACAGAGTTGTCCTGTAGCCACTCCTTTGTTACCTTGGCTGTGTGCTTAGGGTCGTAGCCCTGTCGGAAGATGAACCTTCGCCCCAGTCTGAAGCCCAGAGCGTTCTGGAGCAGGTTTTCATGAAGGAGGTCTCTGTACATTTCTGCATTCATCTTTCCCTCGATCCTGACTAGTCTCCCAGTTCCTGCCGCTGAAAACATCCCACAGCATGATACTGCCACCACCATGCTTCACTGTAGGAATGGTATTGGCCAGGTTATGAGCGGTGCCTGGTTTCCTCCAGAAATTACGCTTGCCATTCAGGCCAAAGAGTTCAATCTTTGTTTCATCAGACCAGAGAATTTTGTTTCTCATGGTCTGAGAGTCCTTCGGGTGCCTTTTGGTAAACTCCAGGTGGGCTGTCATGTGCCTTTTACTGAGGAGTGGCTTCTGTCTTGCCACTCTACCTTACAGACCTGATTGGTGGAGTGTTGCAGAAATAGCTGTTCTTCTGGAAGTTTCTCCTCTCTCCACAGAGAAACGCTGGAGCTCTGTCAGAGTGACCATCGGGTTCTTGGCCACCTACCTGAGTGGTCATCAACCCTGTCCTCAGGGCCCACTAACAGGCCAGGTTTTATGCATTACCTTGGGGAGATGCAGACTAGAATACTGCAATCACTGAGCAGCAAATTATAACACCTGTGATGTATTTCAGTTATCTTGCAAACCTGGCCTGTTAATGGGCCCTGAGGACAGGGTTGATGACCACTGACCTACCTGACTAAGGCCCTTCCCCCCTCGATCTCTCAGTTTTGCCGGGTGGCCCACTCTAGGAAGAGTCCTCGTGGTTCCAAACGTCTTCCATTTACGGATGATGGCGGCCACTGTGCTCATTGGAACCCTCAATGCTGCAGAAATATTTCTGTACCCTGCCCCAGATCTGTGCCTCCATACAACCCTGTCTCTGAGGTCTACAGACAATTCCTTGGACTTCATGACTTGGTTTGTGCTCTGACATGCACTGTTACCCATGGGACCTTATATAGACAGGTGTGTGCCTTTCCAAATCATGTCCAATCAACGGAATTTACCACAGGTGGACTCCAATCAAGTTGTAGAGACATCTCAAGGATGATCAGTGGAAACAGGATGCACCTGTGATACTTATGTGCATGGGATTTTTTTTCTTTTTTTCTTTTTAATAAATTTGCAAAGATTTCAAACAAGCTTCTTTCCCATTGTCATTACGGGATATTGTTTGTAGATTCCTTGAGGAAAATAATGAATTTAACCCATTTTGGAACAAGGCTGTAATATAACAAAATGTGGAAAAAGTGAAGCGCTGTGAATACTTTCTGGATGCACTGTACAAACAATTGTCTATTGATACAAGCAAGGTTCTCGCACCTTGTAGAAAAGCCTGGATGGTGGTCTTTCCTCAGTTAGATCGGGATGATCACTGGGAGATTGCCTTTTCCCGACTGATGTTGGCTAGAGAGTTTTCAGATATTGGCCATCCCCATGTCCTCAGCAAGGATCTGATCTGTGAGTTAAAAGAAGAGCACCGTCCTGCACTGTGTAGTGTTCCTGAGATTGCATTGGATACCAATAACTGTGTCGTTGCGTAGGGTAACCAGATGCCACAAAGACACTTGCCTCATGGTCCCCGGCTGTGAGGGTCTAAGACTGTTCAGGAAGATACTTCACGGTCCCCAGGTGTGAGGGTTCCAGGGGTCTTCAAACTATGTCCCTCCAGTTGTTCAGGAACTGTCAAGAGTTTTACAATGCCTCATAGGACATGTAGTTCCGCAACAGCTGGAAGACCGTAGTTTGAAGACCCCTTAGTTTAGACTATCCTGTTATTAATGTTGCTAATAAAGTGGGAGATAGTCAGGAACAACTCTGGGACACCAGACCTCAGGAAAACAAACCTTTTTTTTTGCTAGAGAAATAAAGGACTTCTTTTATCTTTTATCTTTACCTTTAAGTTCTCCATGAACTCCATAGTTCTGGATTTCTTGACAGTTCTGTCCCCGCGCATAAGACATGCGCCTAAGCCACGCACCCACACAGAATCCACACTCACTTCACTGCTACACTCATACAAACACAATTCACACCAAACTCTGCCACCTCAAAATTACTGACTGACTGAGGTCCACCCGGGATGCTCTATCATCCAACTGGGCTTTCCCTTGATTACCGTCGAGAGGCCGACTGATATTCCAAATCAAAAAGCAGAGATTTTACCTTTTCCTGAAGTTGCAACTCCAACTGTTTGGTTCCTATAAGTCCAGGTTTTTTTTTAAGATGCCGGGGATTGTCCCCAAGCAGGCGGCCCAGATGTAGCGCCGTCTTCCAGACAAATGTTGTCCAGATGTACCAATCCAAGACGCCGGCTCTGGTCCAACCCCTACGGGTCATATGGTGCAATGCAACCTGTCACGGCAAGCTGCACCTGGTATTTCCCGGCCAATGCACCAAATAAAGCCGGAGAGAGCCAGGAACAGCTCCGGGACACCAGACCTTAGGAAAGCAAACCTTTTATTTTGCTAGCGAAATAAAGGACTCAGCAGGACTCGTGTCCAAAAGGCCAAGTGACCCTTATAGGCGTTTTACAACATATCCATACCAGCTTTTGCATCACAATTACATATTTCCTCTAAGGAGGAGACTCCTGACTCATTTAACCAATTATAAAAGACACACATATTCGAACACATCAATTATTCATGACCCATAGACTCTGGCTATTCTTACATCTGTAAATTCCCCACGTGAGTTTCACAAATACTGTACAGAAGTCTGCTAAAACTTTGCAAGTAAAAAACATGGTCAAAATAACAGCATCAATATCATGAATATCCATCCATCCTATTCTAAATTTAGGCCATTTTGGTTCTGCCCTCACTAGACCTTTTGGCGTATCCCATGCCTGAAGTTCTACAAGAAATTAATTACAAAAAGACAAAAACCCTAAACTCTTTATTGGAGCCGGAGTAAATAAGTAAATGGACTGTTGCTTAGGTGACTGGAGGCCTCTGTACTGTTTGAGAAAGAACCAGTTATCATCAGTGGCTCCTGCGGGGGGGAGCACTACACATCCATAAGGATATAAAGTACATACACACACCGCACAAGGACGTGTTCACACCAAGAGACGTTTCTCGGGGGGCTGCAGTTCCTCTGAGCTCCACAAGGTGGTGATCTCACTACTACCTAGACAGGAAATCTCTACAGGAAGTGAGGTTAGGTACAGGCAGGAAGTGATGTCAGGTACAGACAGGAAGTGATGTCAGGTATAAATAGAAAGTTCCAGGTGGAAGGTGAGGCGGGAGGAAGTAGAGAGGAGACGTTGCTGGAATTGACAGCAGAGGAGGTAATAAGATATTAATAAGATATTGACTTCTCTGTCAAGAGCAATGGCACAACCATCCACCCGTCCCCACATGTCAGGGTACTAGGTGTAATCCTGGACTCAGAACTCTCCTTTCGGCCCCACATCCAATCACTTTCCAAAGCTTGCCGTCTCAACCTCCGCAACATCTCTAAACTACGTCCCTTTCTAACCAATGAAACCACAAAGCTCCTGATTCACTCCCTGGTTATCTCTCATCTGGCCTGGACTACTGCAACTCCCTCCTCATTGGCTTACCTTTAAATAGACTATTCCCCCTTCAGTCCATCATGAATGCTGTTGCCAGACTCATCCACCTTACAAACCGCTCAGTGTCTGCTACCCCTCTTTGCCAATTGGCTGCCACACGCCCAACGAATTAAATTCAAAATACTAACAATAAGTTAGAAAGCCATCCACAACTCTGCCCCCAGCTACATCACTAACCTAGTCCCAAAATACCAACCAAATCGCCCTCTACATAACTCCCAAGAGCTCCTGCTCTCTAGCTCCCTCATCACCTCCTCCCATATCCGCCTCCAGGACTTCTCCCGAGCCTTGCCCATCCTCTGGAATTCCCTACCCCAATCTGTCAGACTGTCTTAAAATTTATCCACCTTTAGGTGATCCCTGAAAACTTTCCTCGTCAGAGAAGCCTATCCTGTCTCCACCTAACAACTCCACTGTTGTCTCCATTAGCTCATCCCCCACAGCTATTACCCTTTTGTATAACTTGTCCCTCCCTCCTAGATTGTAACGAGCAGGGCTCTCTGATTCCCCCCTGTATTGTAATTGTACTGTCTGCCCTAATGTTGTAAAGTGCTGCGCAAACTGTCAGCGCTATATAAATCCTGTATAATAATAATATTATTTTCTATTTACACCCAGTAACCCCCGTAATTATATTATTATTAGTTGGAAAACTTGTTATGTTATAACTTTAAACACCCCACACCGAAGTCTGTGCATCACACTCCCCCTTCGGGGTTCACACTCACCAGAGGGTTGTATATATCAGGCTTGGATTGATAAACCACAGATCTCCTCAGCAACAAGGAAGGTGTCACAGCATATCCACCGGTTCTCTGGGCAGAAAAAAAGGCTCCAATAGTGTAATTCTGTTTTTCTCTCTTTTACTCTCCTAGACAGACACAGATATATACAACCCTCTGGTGAGTGTGAACCCCGAAATGGTGTGGGGTGTTTAAAGTTATAACATAGCAAGTTTTCCATCTGAGGTTTCTGGGACTTTTTTCACATCATCTGTCAAATACTACTACTTGTGTGTACCATATACACATGAAAGCTGATCATAAACTTTATGACAGTAGCGCTGCTATAATAATTATAGGCACCTGATTTGGACTTGCGAAATTTACATTATTATTACCTTCTCAGGATTTATATAATGCCAACAGTTTGCACAGCGCTTTACAACACGAGGGCAAACAGTACAGTTACAATACGATTCAATACAGGAGGAATCAGAGGGCCTCGCTCATTAGATCTTACAATCTAAGAGGGAGGGTCAAATGATACAAAAGCCAATAACTGTGGGGGATGGGCTGATGGAGAAAATAAAGACCAGTTGTTAAGTGGGGACAGGATAGGCTTCTATGAAGAGAAGGCTTTTCAGGGATGGTCTTAAAGTGTACAGAGAAGGAGATAGTCAGACAGATTGTGTTAGAGACATAGATTTGGGTGTCATCAGTGTAGAAATGGTACCCTGTTTCTCCGAAAAAAAGACCTAGCGTGATTGTCGGTGATGGCTGCACTATAAGCCCTACCCCCCAAATAAGCCCTAGTTAAAGTCCTTGTAGGTCTTATTTTCAGGGTAGGGCTTATTTTCGGGGAAACAGGGTAGGGCTTATTTGGGGGGGTAGGGCCTTTATTGCAGCCATCACCGACGATCACGCTAGGTCTTATTTTTGGGGAAACAGGGTATTGTAAGCCATGGAGGCTATAAGCTGACCCAGGGAGGAGGTGTAGATCGAGAATAGGAGAGGTCCAAGAACAGAACCTTGGGGGAACCTGATGGAGATTGGAAGAGTAGAGGAGGAAGTAAAGTTGTAAGTGATACTGAAGGTGCGGTGTGATAGGTAGTATGAGAAGAGTACAGTCACTGAGACCAATGAAGTGGAGATTTTTAAGGAGGACGAGGGGGTGGTCCACTGTGTCAAAGGTAGCAGAGAGGTCCAGGAGTGTAGGAGTACAGAATAGTGTCCATTGGATTTAGCCATTAGTAGAACAATTGTTGAGGTTGAGGAGAGCAGTTTCTGTGACGTGTATATATGAAATTGGTGTTCCACAAACTCAGTAGTAAATCAATACATATGCTGTATATAATCAAAATTATCCGTAGAAGTGATAAATAGCGAAGAGTTAAAATAAAATCACAAAAAAAGTGCATATCATTGGTACAGTCCGTGGTAAAGTGCACATGTATACAAAGTGCATGATAGTTCATATCCATAACATAAAAAACAAATGGTGTGCTTCCACCCGTTGTGACAACTATGTGCTCCCAGTACTCTTACCTTAGTGAGTAATCAAATGCGCTTTCGATGACACTTAAAAACCATCCTCCATCGACATTAGCTTGGTCCTGGTTAGTTTTGGTAAACTGTGGTAGTGGTCCTTTTAAGGCTCCCTCCGCCACGCTTGTCCATATGTTTGGGTGAAAAAGTGACCTCCCATAGTGTAGTATTGTAGGTAAAATCAATTTTAGTAATAGTAAAAACGTACCTTGGTGTATCAAATAATCCTCAGCAAAACAAGGTCTCCGACATCACTTCCGATCCGGGATGCCCACTGAATTTTTACTTGTTCAAATATTTTAATCGATCAAGAAGAAAAATGGTACAAACGAACTACGGTCCATTTATGGAATAGAAGGGAATAAGTAGGAGAACGGTAACAAAAAGCATTCAATATGTGAGGAATTATACACATATATAGACAGAAAAACTACATAAAAGGCTGTGAGAAACACAACTAAAAATCTTTGTCACCGATCCGGATGTCAGTCTAATCTCTAGTGGGGAGAAAAGGACTGATAAAACGCAGCCGATTATTGCTGTCTTTTACCCTTACTGCGAGCGGCTCGGACTTCGGTCTGCAATATCTACACCAAGATGGCCGCCGTAAAACATCAGTGCGCAACCGCACCGAGCACACGGCACACTATCTAAGCATAAGAGGTGTAGCAAGATGGATGCCCCAGTAGACGTCTGATGACGAAACGCGTAGGGCGGGACTTACGAACGTCTTGCGTCACCTCCGGCTAGACGAACACAGGCTGTTCACGACGGAATTTACGCTTAAACTTACCTTGTAAAATGTGAAGACAATATTTTATCATGTTATAATAAAGTTTCTCCATACGGTTTTACACTATGGGCATTCCTCCTCTCTTTTATGATGAACACATGTAAAACACATGTAAAACAACATTTAAAAGCACAGACTAGAGATATCCAGAGGTGCTACACAGTGGCAGATACTGTGACTGCTCGCACCCCTGCAGGGGGAAGATTATCCAGTGAGTGCAAGCAGAATAAGAGCACCTTGTAGAGGCACCATCACCAAGCCAGCACCTGGACAAGAAGTTTCTTATACAATTTTGTCTTCCAAGGAGGGGTCACCCCTCGGAACCATCTAAAAAGACTTCTAAAAAATGAAATTTTCTTTTCCAAAAAAGCACTGGTTTTTAGCACATAAGTTACTTTATTATATGTAAGCACAAGTCACTTTGAAGTACACTAGCACTTTCCTGGTTCTAAGCACCATTTGCACCTTGTTATTCTTGTATATATAATATGTAATATAGAATTCCGGCGTTTTATTTAAAAAAAACTAGCACGTTATTTTCAACTAAATATTTAAACACACTAAGCTTGGACAAAATCACGCACAGGAGCGCGGACAGGACTATATATACAAAAAAAATAAATTTTCTTTATTGGTAAACAACTGCCAGAGACTCTAACACAAATAATTATTTTCAGCACAATATTAGAACTTTTGATCGCGTTTTCGCTATTCAAACACATTACTTAGGATTTACACAAAAATAAGGTGAAAAAATACCCCCCCCCCCCCACAAATAAGGTTGTGGGACTTTAACGGCAACAGTGTAATGTAAAAACAATTTTATTCCATAGAAAAATGTATATATGTATACAAAACATTAGCATAGTTAATAAACATAACACAGTGAACACAATAAAAACACAGCTGTACTGATGTTCATTGGATAAGGATGCTTGTAATGTCTTCCACGAAGGCCTACGCGTTTCGGCACTGAAACTGACCGTCCCTTTGTCAAGGGCGACTCGTGGGATAGGTTTTTTTCACCTATCAATCTAGGGATGTTGGCAACATACATGATCTAGCTGGATGGTAACCTTTTTCTATTAGTACACAAAAATAAGGAGACCATACAAAGCACAAAACGGTGGTTCATCACCAAGAAATTCACTCCACAAGGGCGGCGCCATATCTACACTTGATTTCTATATACAAAAATCTAATGAGCTTGCTTGTCTATTTGAAGAGCGAGTGGGCTACATTCAGGCACTGTATTGAGTAAGTTAAATTTACAATGCGTGGCAGCGGATAAATGCTTACGTGGTAGCACACTAAAGTATGGTAGTGATTTACAGGTAGTTGGCTACCTCAAAGGAGGGCCATATGAAAAAGGGTAAACGAGAGAGGAAGAGTGGAGAAAAAAAAGAAGAAAGTAAGGAAGGAACCCCAGGTGCCTCTAGGATGGACCAAGTAGAACACTTCAATAAACATTAAGACGGTGTTTCCAATCACAGAAGTGAGAGAGATTCGTCACAAGAAGGTTATTCTCAGTGAGATGGTCGCTCAGTCAGTTGTAGACCAGACGTTTGGAGGAAAAGGAGGGCAAGGAGATGGGGGGTGTAGGTTGCTAGAAATGGTGGGGCCCAATAAGGGCTTTTTAACTATGGGGGTGACTAGTGCATGTTTTAGAGAGTTGGGGAATGTGATGGACTGCCTGGCACTCCGACTGGGTGCTTCTGCCAAACGGTGCCTCCAGCCTTCCATACCCTTCCAGCAGGCCGGTAGCTGATACCAGCCCTTTGCCCCAAGCATCATACACAGACAAGATGTTGAGGTAAAACCAAAGGAATGCCTGTTTATTGAAACCCAGACACATTCTTTACACCTGAAAGAACAATTCAATAAGCAGCGCAGGTTACAGTGTGTAACAATAGGTCCCAATGCACATTTAAGGAAGTCCTTTTAGCTCCGAAAAGCTATTTGTGAGATGTATATGGTCCGTTGCTAGGGCAGCCTTATCAAGGGGGTGAAGCCACTCCAATATGTAAGACAAGGAATAAACAAAAAAGGCGCCTCTTAGTAGGATCGTAAAAATTTAATGTTACAATTACATTAGCACACTCACATATAGAGACTGTGTAGTCCGGCAGGGGTGAAGTCAGTACAGGCCATGTCCGTGCTCTCAGATGCTTAGTTCCTCACTGCTGGCTGCTGTCGTTGTGCCGGCTTCCGGGTTACGATCGTCAACCGCTGTTCAGAACGAGGCTTGGTCAGGCAGTCAGGTGGAAGGCTGGAACGCAGATGGAGTAGTGGCGCTGTACTGCTGTAAAGCAACGCGTTTCAGAGCATGCGCATTGCGGCGCGCTCCTTTGTCAAGCTATGGGAGAATACTGTGTTTGCGGCCTATTTATGTGCTGACCTAGCACTGCCACCTAATGGACATAATGAGTAATCTAAAGGTAAATTTATTTAGCATCAATGAAGGGAAAGCATAGAGGTAATAAGATGTTAAAAACAAAGAATTAAAATTAGATTAAAATTGAATTAAAATTAAATTAAAATTATAATTATAGTTATAACATGCAACTTGCCTTTCTGCAATTTTATTTTCTATATTGCCTTATTTTTTTTATATACTTATTACGGCTAATATATATGCATATATACCTATATATGTATGCCTGCCTATATATTAATATTGCATACACAATGAGAGAAAAAAAACTCTTATAATTTACAACTATGACATTAATATTATCGCATATATAGCGTTTTATATTTATAAATATAGAGGGGCTAGGAAGCAGAATTTAAACTTAGAGGATAAGATTAGAACTATTAGATACACTATAGTCCTTATAGCATGCATATATACCCATATCTAAAAAATTGCCAGTATACATGTACATATGCTTGACACAACATTACTAATCCTTAAAGGAAAATTTATCTACCAGGAAAAAATTCACAAGTGATCTATTTGTATATATTTATATATAGAGATGGTATCTGTATATACATCTGGATAATAGAGTTAGAACATTGTTAGATTACCTTATTGCTATATCTACTATGAATCTGCAGCTATTCTATTATAAGATGGTAGAGATTTCTAGTTCTTCATTGATTCCGCCTGGGTTTAAAGTGTCTAAGGAATATATCCAGAAGGTCTCTCGTTCGCATAATTTATAGAATCTCTCTGCTGTAGTGAGGTTTTTGGGGATCTGCTCTATCACCCATACTTCGAGACCTTCTGTACTTTTCTTGTGGTATTCACAGAAATGGCGTGGGACACTATGTTTGTCCCTTCCCCCTTCATCACTAGGTTTCATACTAAGTTTTCTAAAATGGAGGCAATTTTCAAAAAGTACTGGCCAATCCTTTTAGAGGATCCACATCTAAAACCGGTTTTACCAAACCACCCAAAAATTACCTATAGAAAGGCCCCTAACATTAAAAATAAAATTGCCCCAACCAACCTAAATCCATCAAAGAAATTGCACCGACACAGGCCCATATGATTCCATTGAAGGGCATGTTTCGGTGCAAAAAAGCTATGTGTAAAACCTGCAATTTTGTCCAACATGGAAAAAAACATTTCTCCACTAAAGGAAAAACATACACGCTAGAGGAATTTTATAACTGTGGCTCAGATTTCGTGGTCTATGGCCTTAGTTGTCCTTGTGGCTTGATGTATGTAGGACGCACTATTCGCCCTCTAAGGCAGAGATTTGGCGAACACAGAAGAAAGATAGAAGGGGGAAGGGACAAACATAGTGTCCCATGCCATTTTCATAAGAAAAGTACAGAAGGTCTCGAAGTATGGGTGATAGAGCAGATCCCCAAAAACCTCACTACAGCAGAGAGATTCTATAAATTATGCGAACGAGAGACCTTCTGGATATATTCCTTAGACACTTTAAACCCAGGCGGAATCAATGAAGAACTAGAAATCTCTACCATCTTATAATAGAATAGCTGCAGATTCATAGTAGATATAGCAATAAGGTAATCTAACAATGTTCTAACTCTATTATCCAGATGTATATACAGATACCATCTCTATATATAAATATATACAAATAGATCACTTGTGAATTTTTTCCTGGTAGATAAATTTTCCTTTAAGGATTATTAATGTTGTGTCAAGCATATGTACATGTATACTGGCAATTTTTTAGATATGGGTATATATGCATGCTATAAGGACTATAGTATATCTAATAGTTCTAATCTTATCCTCTAAGTTTAAATTCTGCTTCCTAGCCCCTCTATACTTATAAATATAAAACGCTATATATGCGATAATATTAATGTCATAGTTGTAAATTATAAGAGTTTTTTTCTCTCATTGTTTATGCAATATTAATATATAGGCATGCATACATATATAGGTATATATGCATATATATTAGCCGTAATAAGTATATAAAAAAAATAGTGCAATATAGAAAATAAAATTGCAGAAAGGCAAGTTGCATGTTATAACTATAATTATAATTTTAATTTAATTTTAATTCAATTTTAATCTAATTTTAATTCTTTGTTTTCAACATCTTATTACCTCCTATGCTTTCCCTTCATTGATGCTAAATAAATTTACCTTTAGATGACTCATTATGTCCATTAGGTGGCAGTGCTAGGTCAGCACATAAATAGGCCGCAAACACAGTATTCTCCCATAGCTTGACAAAGGAGCGCGCCGCAATGCGCATGCTCTGAAACGCGTTGCTTTACAGCAGTACAGCGCCACTACTCCATCTGCGTTCCAGCCTTCCACCTGACTGCCTGACCAAGCCTCGTTCCGAACAGCGGTCAACAATCGTAACCCGGAAGCCAGCACAATGACAGCAGCCAGCAGTGAGGAACTAAGCATCTGAGAGCACGGACATGGCCTGTACTGACTTCACCCCTGCCGGACTACACAGTCTCTATATGTGAGTGTGCTAATGTAATTGTAACATTAAATTTTTACGATCCTACTAAGAGGCACCTTTTTCACATTCTTTATACCTGCAGGAGGACATTCCTCTCTTGGGGATATTCGCATAGATGAGTTCATCGAGCTGCTGACAGGAGAGGTGAGCGGTGCTGGGAATTCTGGGACATTATCCAGTAACAGACAAGGGATGTGTCTGGATGGTGACTGTATCATTGTGTGTGTCAGGTTCCTATAAGGTGTCAGGATGTCACTGTCTATTTCTCCATGGAGGAGTGGGAGTATTTAGAAGGACACAAGGATCTCTACAAGGACGTCATGATGGACAATCAGCCGCACCTCACATCACCGGGTAAGAGGAGACTTTATTGTAAAGGAGAGAACAGTACGGAGGCTCCACCTAGATCCCCCATCATCTGATAAACACATAGAAACAATGTATTCAGTCAGTGTGTGTGTTTCCTACAGATGGATCCAGTAATGGGAACCCACCAGAGGGATGTCCCCGTCCTCTGTATTCCCGGGATTCCACACAGGAAGATCACACCATCCCTCACCATCATCAGGTAGATGATTGACAATTATTAGTAGTTATGATTTATACAAAAGCATGTTTGTTACAATAAATGTTTTATTATATATTCAGAGTGGAAACCTTGGGGATGACAATATTGATGTTAAAGAAGAGTATAAAGAGGAGGATGAGGAGTATGGAGTGATGGAGGACTTTTCAGAAGGACACAAGGATATGATGGAGCCACCTAATACCAGGAACCCACCAGAGAGATGTCCCCGTCCTCTGTATTCCACACAGGAAGGTCTCACTATCCCTCACCATTACAAGGTTGGTGGAATGGAGAATCTAGAACATGGACTTTTAGAGATGATGTGTTTTTTTTGTTGTTTTTTTTATCATTTGATGCCACAATATTAAAGCTTATAGTTTATAGATGTCATTGTTGATCCTTCTCTTGGTTTAGGGTGAAGATCTGATGAATATGAAAGTTGAGGTGAAATCAGAAGAAGAAGAGAGGTATGTGAGGGATGATCAGCAGTCTATGGAGGAGGATGGAATAACGGGGACATTTATAGAGGAGGACACTCCTACAGAGATCAACACAGGTGGGTCATTATCGCTAAATACATTCCTCCACCCATACTGCTCTCTTCAGGCATACCTGCCCTCAGTCTATCCAATAATATTATAAATGTGCTCCAACTTGGGAGATTCTCAAAATTTATAGAGTTAGGACTGCAATACACTGGGGTTCCGTGAAAGTGGCCCTGCAGCTTACACAATATTTATTTGTAAATGTGTGCAAACTAAACAACTTATTTTAACATGAACTGTTAAACAGGACAGTTTAGTTTGTTGCAGGCTGGTTAGTAAGTAGAGTTGGCCCGAACACCCCCACGGTTCACGCCAGTACTCTCGAACAGTGCATACGTTCGGACCCGAACCACAAACTCTATTAAAGTCTATGGGACCCAAGCTTGAAAAATCAAAAGTCTCCATTTTGAAGGCTGATATGCAAGTTATTGGCCATAAAAAGGGTATGGCGGCCCGGGTACTGCCCTGGGGGTCATTTGGCATTGTAAAATTTCTTTAAACAAACAAAAAAAGGAGCAGTGATTTTAATGATGCTTAAAGTGAAACAATACAAATGAAAAATTCCTTTCAATATAATGCCCAGGGGGGGGGTCCCCTTAGTCTGTCTGTAAAAAGGGGCATCTTTACCATGTATAGAACCTGCTGCAGCAAAACAGACATTTATAAAGAAAAAAAATGACATTTAAATTGATTTTCCCTGCAAGCTTTCCTTTATTTTGTAAACAACGGCTTGGGGAGCCAGTCTGTATGATGAGGCCACAATGTAGAGCACTGGGAACAAGATTAGAGATTTTTTGGGATAAAATCTGGTGTCTCTGGCAGACTTTGGATGGGAATAACAAAGTTTTGCACCGCGGTGAGCAAGCCTTATGCGAAGAAGCCAAATTATAGTATGCTCAGGCCAAGATTAACCTTTTTTTTTTTTTTTTTTTTTTAGATAAAGTCTGGTGTCTTTTCAGCAAACTTTGGTCCTTGGGTGTTAATTGTGCCCATGAAACCTACACCAAAAATAAGGTCAACACCCACAAAGCTAGGCAGCCTAGACAGTCTTACAGAGATTTGAGATCCCAAAAACACTTACTAAGAGAAATCAACATCAGGGACTGATTTTGACAAATGTCAGCAGGTCAACGGAGTTGGTGGACAACGTGCTCTTTTATCTGTCACAAAACTTCTGGCAGCACCGAATGCCTGTTTGGAAAGCACGCTGGATGCAGGGCAGCCCAGCAGCTCAATTGCATACTGGGCAAGTTCTGGCCAGTGACTATGCTTATGACCCAGTATCCCAGTGGATCATCTAATGGAAAGCTCTCCATGTCTGTTTTCGCGCCTAGATAATCTGCCACGATGTGATGCAGACGCAGGGGCTTGAAGCTGACAGCCCTTGGTGCCTAGGACAAAAAAATTTTGAAATGCATCACCTAGGTGGCCTATACTCCAATGCTCCTCATTTGACCAACAGAAGCCTCAAAACTACCTTTTCCATGAGACTGTAACCTACCAGAGTCTGGAAAGGTATTACATAAACTCCTCTTTAATGTGTTCTCAAGATATTTCATCCTCTGCTCCTTCTGCGAGGTTAGGATGATTTTCAAGACATTCCCCTTGTAACAGTGGTCAAGGATGGTTGCCAACCAATAACCATCCTTCTCCTTGATGCCACAAATTCTCAGGTCTTTTTGCAGGCTTTGAAGCATGAGGGAACCCATGCACCGCAAGTTTGTGGAGGCATGAGAAGCAGAGTCCTCGTGGTCACTGAGGATTACAGTATCTGGAACTGCCTCCTCCCAGCCACATACTACTCCCAAGGGTTCTGGGGATGGAAAACCATCTCTTAAGTTTTGACAAATGTCTTCTTCTGCTTCATGGCCTCCAAAACTGCCAGAATCCTTCTCCTCCTCCCTCTCCTCTTGTGCGTTCTGTGGTGTGAGAGAAGGGTGTCTGCATAAAGCGGGCCTTGAGAGGAAAGGAAGTCCTCCTCTTCCTCCCACTGCTCTGCCTCGAGTGCCCTGTCCATAATGCCATGCAGAGTCTGCTCCAGCAGGAACACAACAGGGATTGTGTCACTGATGCATGCATTGTCACAGCTCACCAGCCTTGTTGCCTCCTCAGATGGTGACAGTACAGTACACACAGAGGCGACTCTCTAATTAGGCAAACTAGGCGGCCGCCTAAGGCCTCGCACTCACAGGGGCCTCGCGGCCACCTAATTTGCCTGAGATCAATACTGATGTCGGCTCCAGCGGCTCCACCCCCCCCCCACCCGCCGCCGGGATGGACTGACCAATCGGGCACTGCCTGAAGGCCCCCTGGGCAAATCATGGAGCATCCCGGTCTGGTGGCAGCAGGTGTGGGCAGCGGGACAGCAAAGACCTCTAGGTGCCAGCACCCGACTCCAGGTGCGATCTCAGCAAGGCGTGGGTGACGCGGGTAGCCATAGGGCACACAGCTGCTGAGGTAGCTGGGCTGCTCCTTCAGTCTGCGCCGCTCACCCCTGACCCGACCACCAATTCAGTTCAGCAGTCAGGCACAGAAACTTCCCGGCAGCGCAACCCCATGACTGTGAAGGGGAAGGAGCTTCAATGGATCTGATCTTCTGATGCTGCCTGGCCGTCTGGAGAGAAAGTGAGTGCCTGGCCATGCAGCCCTCCTATGCTCCCGGATAGGAGGAGCGGCGGGGCCACTGCATATAGAAGAATTGATCTTTCCATATTCCTCCTGCAGCCGCTAAATGTTTGCAGGAGGGGGAGGAGAAACTAGCATTCGCCGGCTGCAGGAGGAATATGATCTCCTCCGGCTTGACCCGGCCTGACCCCTGTGCTCTCCACTCCACCCCACCCCATGCTCTTGGTTCCCCCATGTGCTCCCTTGTTCCACCCCCCCATGATCTTCTCTGGCCCCCCTGTGCTCTCCACCCCACCCCATGCTCTCGGTCTCCCCATCTGCTCTACGCCCCCCCAGTGCTCTCCACCCCACCATGCTCCTAGCCCCCCATCTGATCTCCGCCCCCATGTTCTCCACCTCACCTTGCTTTCCCCACACAGTGCTCTCCAGCTCCCCAGTGCTCTCTGCCCCCTCCATGTGCTCCCTGGCTCCCCTCCCTAGTGCTCTCCACCCCACCATGCTCTCCAGTTCCCCCCATGTGCTCCCTGGCTTGGCCCCACCATGCTCTCGGTCCCCCATGTGTTCCCTGGCTCCGTCCCCATGATCTCCTCCACCCCCCTGCGCTGTCCACCCCAGCATGCTCTTGATCCCCCCATGTGCACCCTTGTTCCGCCCCCATGATCTTCTCTGGCCCCCCTGTGCTCTCCACCCCATGCTCTCGGTCCCCCCATCTGCTCTCCTCCACCCCACCATGCTCTTAGCCCCCCATCTGATCTCCGTCCCCATGCTCTCCACCTCACCTTGCTTTCCAGCTCCCCACACAGTGCTCTTCAGCTCCCCCAGTGCTCTCTGCCCCCCCATGTGCTCCCTGGCTCCCCTCCCTAGTGCTCTCCACCCCACTATGCTCTCCAGTTCCCCCCATGTGCTCCCTGACTCGGCCCCACCATGCTCTCGGTCCCCCCATGTGCTCCTTGGCTCCGCCCCTATGATCTCCTCCACCCCCCTGTGCTCTCTAGCCCACCATGCTCTTGATCCCCCCATGTGCTCCCTTGTTCCACCCCCTATAATCTTCTCTGGCCCCCGGTGCTCTCCACCCCACCCCACCCCATGCTCTTAGTCCCCCAGTGCTCCACCCCACCATGCTCTTATCCCCCCCCATCTGATCTCCACCCCCCATGCTCTCCACCTCACCATGCCTTCCAGCTCCCCACACAGTGCTCTTCTTCAGCTCCTCCAGTGCTCTCTGCCCCCCCATGTGCCCCCTGGCTCCCCTCCCTAGTGCTCTCCACCCCACCGTGCTCTCCAGTTCCCCCCATGTGCTCCCTGGCTGGGCCCCCCTGTGCTCTCCACTCCACCATGCTCTCGGTCCCCCCATGTGCTCCCTGGCTCCGTCCCCATGATCTCTTCCACCCAACCATGCTCTCGGTCCCCCCATGTGCTCCCCTGCTCCACCCCCTATGATCTCCTTCGGCCCCCCGTGCTCTTCAGCTCCCTCCCCACCCCACCATGCTCTCGGTCCCCCATCTGCTCTCCGCCCCGCAGAGCTCTTCACCCCACCATGCTCTTAACCCCCATCTGCTCTCCGCCCCCCCATGCTCTCCACTTCACCTTGCTTTTCAGCTCTCCCAGTGCTTTCTGCCCCCCATGTGTTCCCTGGCTCCCCCCAGTGCTTTTCACCGCACAGTGCTCTCTAGTCCCCCATGTGCTCCCTGGCTCCCCTCCCCAGTGCTCTCCACCCCACCGTGCTTGCCAGTCCCCCCCCCACAGTGCTCTCTGTCAACCCCCATGTGCTCTCTAGCTCCCCACTATGCTCTCCACCCCACCATGCTCTCCAGTCCCCCCCCACTGCTCTCCGCCCCTCCATGCTCTCCACCCCACTATGCTTTCTAGCTCCCCCTCACAGTGCTCTTCAGCTCCACTAGTGCTCTCTGCCCCCCATGTGCTCCCTGGCTCCTCCCAGTGCTCTCCACCCCCATTCTCTTTGCCCCACCAGTGCTCTCTGCCCCCCCCACACCAGTGCTCTCTCGCTCCCCCAGTGCTCTCCCGCTCCCCCCTACTCTCTTCCCCCCTGTGCTCTACACCCCCCCCAGTGCTCTCAGCCTGGCTGCTCTCAACCCCCCCCCATGCTCTCCGCCTTACTCCCATGCTATCCGCCACCCCTGTGCTCTTTCTCGGCCCCCCTCACCCCCCCGCAGCTCTGCAAGGTTCCAGTCTCCTTTCTCCCGCTGGCTGCTGCAGTGGATCTGTCAGGATGGAGAGCGGAGAGGGGACCAGTCCCATGGACTGCTCAGTCTAAAATGCATGGGCCCCTTTTTTTTGTCCCAGTCCAGGCCTGATGGGGAAGGTGAGCAGCATCAACAGTAAGGACCGATAGCCCTGGAGTGAGAAGAGCTCTGAAGACCTCCAACGACTGGAGGACAGGCTGACTGGGACCCAGAAAACAAAGACGGGCAGAAGGTGCTGGCGACCACGACCAGGGACCACTCAATCTCACAGCAAACTGATCCTCTGGAAGGAGGAGAACACTGTCCCCACCCGGAACAAGAATGGACCCTGTCTGCTGCTGGCTGTCATGAACATTCTGCTGGCATGGAAGGTACTGTACCACGCATCACACAAACCTTCCCACAGACAGGGACTGCAGACTGGCACATGGGGCACAGGAGGGGCTGCATACAGGGACAGGGCTAGGGATCTCTCTATCACCACTCTCTCTTTCTCACCTCACCCTCTCTCTCCCCCCCCTCTGGCATTTTCTGAATATGTCTGATGGGTGAGGAGGGTGCCCTGGAAGTGGTGCTGATCCCATTATGGGCGTGAGTGGGGCCTCATGTCTAAGTTTTGCCTAAGGCCTCACAAAGCCTAGAGCCACCTCTGAGTACACACATCCTTTATTAGCAGCCTTTGACATATGGGAAAAAAATCCAAGCTGCCGTTGTGCCATACTCACACAGGTACTCGTTGACGGCCCTCTGCTGCTTGTGCAACCATTGCCAAAGTTGAGTTCCACCTGGTGGGCATGTCACAAATCAGTTGGTTTATGGGCAGGTGGAGATCCCTCTGCATTTCAGCCAACCAAAATCTGGCTGTGTATGACCAACAGACTCTTTTGGCCTGCTTTAGAAGATCTTGCAGATCTTAGAAGAACCTGGGTACCTATTTAAGAAATGCTGCACCACCAAATTGAGGACATGTAACAGGCATGGCACATGTGTCATCTTTCCCTGTCGAAGGGTGGACGGAAGGTTAGTGCCATTATCGCACACTACCATTCCTGGCTCCAGCTGGCATGGCGTGAACCGCCTCTGCCGAGCTGAAAGTATCTCTGCTTTGGTGTGGTTCCTGTCCCCCAGACAGACCAGCTGAAGAACTGCATGGCATCTTTTAGCCTGATTCGTTAAATAGCCCCTTGAACGCCTAGAGGTACCGGTGGTTAATAGAACAATTCAGCAGAGAAGGGCATGGAGGAGGAGGGCAGATCTCGCATCATCACCACCAGCTGTATGGAGACGTGGCAGCAAAACAATCTCCAGCACTGATCCCTGTCCTGCATCCTTCTGAGTTGCAAGCAGAATTACCCAGTGTGCTGTGAACAAAATATATCGCTCCTGTCCATGTTTGCTGGACCACGTGTCAGCAGTAATGTGGATTTAACTGCTGACTGCCTTGCCCAACGATACCAGAACTTTGCCTTCAATGTGATGGTGCAGAGCTGGAATGGCCTTACGTGCAAAGAAATAGCTACTGGAAACCTACCATCGTGGTACAACACATTCTGCAAATTCACAGAAGGGGGCAGAATCCACCAGATAAAAAGGAAGGAGTTGTAAAGCCGGCAATTTGGATAAGCTGGAATTTAGACGCTGGGCATGTGGGTGGCAGGGAGTGTATTTTTTATCAAATCAGCAACTGGGGCAGAGAAATATGCCTTCTATACTCTACAGCTGGTGGTGTGCTGCTGGCAGATGTGTTGCAAGGACCTGTGATACCCTTCGCTATACAATTATCCCTGTCAGTGGAGGCTGCTGAGAGGTCATGAGATAAAGCAAGGGTAGACATGAAAGGTGTGGATTTCAGGTGCTCTTGCCAACAGGCTCAGTGGTGGGAGGTTAAATGCCTAGTCAAGCATGTGGTACCCAAATAGCTGGTGTTTTTTCCATGCTTGATCTGCTTGCGAGATTGCAAATTGCAACCATATGATTGGCTGCACATGTGCTAAAAAAGGCCCAGATCGCTGAGCTGTGGGAAGTGGGCTGGGAGATAACAGCTCCACAATCTGATGGAATAGGGTGGCTTCTCTCTACTCTTCCATGATGGCTGCCTCTGGAGGACATCCTGCCTCGTTGGGGTTGTGCCTCCTCCTCACTTTCCTACTCGCTTTCCTACTTAGCACCCAAGTCACCTCATTGACCTCATCATCATCATTCTCTCCATCCTCATCATCACCGGAGACAGCTTGGCAATACGCTGCAGCTGGGGGAATATGACTGTCAATTTGTTGTTTATCAGTGTTCTCCCCTCTCTGTAGGCTCATGTTCCTACCTTCCTCAACCTCAGGACCAACATCTGAATCAAGTAATGGCTGTGCATTGTTAAGGAGCAAGTGGCTGACGCTGTGTTCAAATAACTCAGCTGACTCCTCCATGCCTGATGCTGGCGCTATGGCAAGAGTAGCTGTGGACAAGGAGGCAGAATGAGCCGCTCTGACAGCTGCGGTGGACTTCGCACTAATCTCTGCTTGGGTGACGGAGGATGAGGATGGTTTAATAAGCCAGTCCACCACCTCCTCTGCATGCTGTGGCTGGATAGCACAGGCAACAAGACTAAACAGAGGAAATGATGCCCTGCCTGAGGACTGACCATGTCCACCTTTGCCTGTGGGCACCTATGCTGCCCGTCCCCTCCTAGTGCCATGGCACTTCTTGTTGGCCTCCCAGACATGATGGGGGGGCTTATTACTGAAATGTAATAGAGAAATCGTAAATAGGGAAATGTGTGATTGGATGCACTTTATTGAATGAAAAGTGGTGTTTGGTGCACTTTAAATTGAGGCCCGACGCTGGCAGAAATGTAAAAACTATAAAGAAAAAATAATACTAAACAAAGGGGAACACCAGCGTTGCAATCAGCAAAACGGCAGCTGACAATTTAAAATAGGGGGGGCTGGCAGGGGACCAAAAAAAAAAAAAACACGCAGCAACCAAAAAAAAAACCAAAAAGGATATACAGCACTAAAGAGTCACAATAGTCACAATAACTCGCTAGTAGCAAACTGAGCCCTGCTTTATCTGTCTCCACTCCCAACACACTGCAAAGGCTTCCTTTTATAGTGTGGGTTGAGACTATGAGCACTGAGCCGTGATTGGGTAAATTATCATGACTTTGTCCAATCTTGGCTCTGACAGTGCTCTGTGCCCTGATTGCCTTCATCCAATTAGGGCAGGGGTGTCAAACTTAATTTAATCGTGGGCCCCATCAGCATTATGATTGTCCTCAAAAGGGCCGGTTGTATCTGTAAGATTAGATGTCCAGCGCATCCCCTCCCCTTACATTGGATGTCAAGAGCCACCCCACCATCAGAAGTTGAGTCACCTACTCTCCCTAACATCAGTGCACCCCCTTTCCTTATGCTGCTGCTGGAAAGAAGCTGGATGCTTTGCTTGAAAGCAGAAAGTAGGGGTCTGGAGTAGGACCGGAGGAGGGCTGGAGCTCTCCTGCAGCTGCAGGAGAGGTGCGAGGGCCACTTGAAATGACACGGAGGGCCGGATTCGGCCCGCGGGCCTTGTGTTTGACACCTGTGAATTAGGGCCTTAGAAGACACTGTAAAGCACAGTCCTGCAGAGCGCCCCCCCGCAATTTGGGTGTTCGCCAAACAGGCGATGTTCGGGCCAAAGTTTTGCATGGCCCGAACCGTTCACCTAACTCTATTAGTAAAAGTTGTGAAGAGAATTTTTCCTTTTGTTATTTTTTGGCATGCGTCACTCTTTCATGTGCTCCTTGCTGCAAAGGTCAGTTATAGGTTGGGGTGAACTAAAAGTATATGTGTCACTGGCGCAAAACCTATCCTATCACCAATATGTAAGTGATGTCTGTAGCTGCTGCATCCAAAGATTTTCAAGAGAAAATTAAATTAAAAGTGCTATGTGTGTGGATGCGCTGCTCACATATGTGCTCTCTATCCTATCTGTGTATGTGCTATCTTTTTAACCTAGTTTTATTCACCATCCACCTATAAAATTACATCACATTTGAGCAATAACCATATGCCTGTAAAAATTCATCACATGTAAACAACAACTTTATGCAAATTCCGTAAATCATATAAAAGTCCAGTGACATATGTCACATAATGTTAAACTCTCTTCATATGTGTTGCAAATCATCCGTTGGGATTGCCGTGAGCGGCGTGCTCTTGTGTGTTAGATCAGATTAAAGTGACTTAGTGCTTCACCACCACCTGTGAGATTTGCCACTCACCAGATTAATCTTTAAAACTGCACCTTTGGTTCATTAACAGGGATAACCACTCCACTCAAAGGGGACTTTCTCCAATTGCTATACCAGGACCTCAATGCTCCTCATGAAAACAGATGAAAAACAATCATCGCACAATAACGTTTAAAACCTTTATTCCATAAATAAAAAACACTTTGCACTCACATTTCCAAGTGCCATTAGGCCGGCACAGAGCTTTTCCAGCAGTTAGGGACGGGTGGGCGCTGCAGCCCGGTTCGTCTGGTGTATGCTGTGTTGTCTCCGTAGCCGCTTACGTTCCCCCCCTGTGTGCGTTCGCGTCCTCTCCAAACCCCGTTCGTTCCCGATCACGTGGGTACGATAATCTCCCAGCAGCCTCTACGCGTTTCGCAATCCAATTTGCGTCATCAGGAAGCTGCCGTTTGATTGGTTCTCGTTCTATTTATGTTGGGTACGGGCGGAAATTGCTCTGCCGCCATCTTGGATGTGGGTATTCCCTTAGTTCCGTTCTATTGGGGTTTCCTCTCTCTTAGCGCCATTTTAATTATGGGCAATTAGCCCATTACGTGATTGTTCAGTGCACACGCTGTTTCCCCCCTCTACCATTATTGGTTCTTATTCCGATTTGCCTATTGTTATATTAAATGTTCATAAATGATTATAGACTAGCCCATCTGTATCTGCTGGAGAGGCTCTCACATATTGATAAGTCAATGGCCCTTGTTGGCCTTTATATGCTTTAGCTATAAAACCATTTTATGCACATTATTATTCCATGGTTAATTACCGCACAATCTGCAATATGGAACAGCAAATCCTTACTACTTCTAAAAAATTGTTTAGAGATGCAACTATAAAATTAAACAAAAATAAAAATAAAAATAAAATTAGAAATAAATATTAAATAATAAAAGTAAAATAATAAATAAAAATAAAAATGAAAATGAAAAATAAAAATAAAAATAAATATAAATAAAAATAAAGATAAAAAATATAAATAAAAAAAAATATAAATAAAAAAAATTTATAATAAAAAGAAAATAAAATGAAAAATGTGAAAAAAATGAAAAAAATGAAAAAAATTGAAAAAAAGAAAATGAAGAAAATGAAAAATGAAAAAAATGAAAAAAATGAAAAAATGAAAAAAATAAAAAATGAAAAAATGGAAAAAATATAAAAATAAAAAAATAAAAAAATGAAAAAATGGAAAAAATTGAACAAAATATATAATAAAAATAAATAATAAAAATAAAATTGAAAATAAAATAAAAATAAAAATAAAATAAAAATAAAAATAAAAATAAAATAAAAAAGTTGCTGGAAAAATGAAAATCTAATATAGAATGTGAATTAAATTTAATTTTAATAATTTTCCAAAAAACAGTTGATGTCGAGTTCCACGTTCAACCCCTGTGGCCTCATCGTGTCCATTTTGAATATCCAGTGGGTTTCGTTTTTTGAAACCTCCCTTCTCATGTTGGTGTTCCTCCAGTTGCGTTCTATTCTGTCTATTCCATAAAACTTTAAAAGTTGGGGATTTCTGCCATGTATGTCCCTAAAATGTTTTGATACACTATGGTGTTTAAATCCTTTTTTGATATTTCTGACATGTTCGCCTATTCTAACTGACAAAGCTCTGGTTGTTCTGCCCACGTACTGTAGTCCACAACTGCACTCCAGTACGTAGGTGACATGTGTGCTACTACATGTTATCAACTTGTCTATTTTATATGTCTGCTTGTTGGTATTTGACATAAAGCTTGTTATTTTCCTGTCTTTCTTATTAGTGGATCTACAGGCTTTACACTTTCCGCATCTATAAAATCCCTTCTGATTAAAAAAATTTGGACAAACTTTTGGGGGGGTCTGGCACATTTTTGACTATTTTGTCCCTGATCCTTCTTGCTTTTCTATATATAAATGTTGGTTTTCGGGGTAGTACTTTGCTAAGTTGTGGATCGCTACTGATGATGGACCAGTTGTTCTTTATAATATTTTCTAATTCTTTATATTGTGTGTTAAAACCCGTGATAAATGGTATGTTGTCATCCTGATTATTTTTATTTGTTTTGTTGCTGAGAATTGCTTCTCTATCTATGTTGGCCACTTTTTCGCGTGTGTCCTCCAGTATATTCCTTTTAAAGCCCTTTTCTATAAACCTGTCTATCAGGATGTCCGTCTGTCGGAAATAGTCCTCCATTTGGTCACAATTCCGTCTGATCCTGATAAACTGGCTCTTTGGAATGGATATTTTCCACTGGGGGTGGTGACAACTCCCCATTGGTATGTACCCATTCCGGTCTGTTTCTTTGAAGTGTGTTCTAGTCCCAAGTTTATTTTTATTTTTGTATATTTCTAAGTCCAAAAAGTTGATTGTTTGTTGGTGTACTGTAGCAGTAAATTTTATGTCATACTGGTTGCCGCCAATATGCTGAATGAACTGTTCCAACTCTTCATGGCTTCCCTTCCATATTATCAGGATATCGTCGATGTAGCGTTTGTATAGCAGCAAATGTGGCCAGCATCTTCCGTAAATTTCTTCCTCCTCCCATTTACTCAGGAAGATGTTGGCCACACTCGGTGCATACTTATTACCCATACCTACCCCTTTGATTTGTCTATAGTATTTATGATCGTGCCAGAAAAAATTGTTCCCCATGGCCATTCTTAATCCCTCCAAAATAAACCTCCTTTGTTTTAATTTTAGGTCCGATAGGTTTTTCATTCCCCATGCTACTGCTGCCAAGGCATCGGTTTGTTTAATGTTGGTGTACAACGACTCCACATCTAGTGTTACCAATAGTGTAGAGTTGTCTACCTTTAAATTTTTTAAATTGTTGATAACATCTTTACTGTCTTTAATAAATGACTTTCCTTCTCCTGCTATAGGTTGGAGGAATACATCTAGGTACTCTCCCAACCTAGAGTGTATTGACTCAATGCCACTGATTATAGGCCTCCCTGGTGGCTTGGTTTTACTTTTGTGAATCTTGGGGACTTGGTATATCACTGGTATTCTTGGGGCCTCTGTCAGTAGGTATCTTCCTTCCTTTTTGTTCAGGATTTTATCCGCTATACCCTTGTCTAGGTATTCTTTTAGTTTCTTTTTTAACTCTCTGTTTGGATTCTTTTTAAGGGGTTGATAAGTACTTAGATCCTTGACTAATCTTTCCAACTCTTTATAATAGTCTTCTTTTGTTAGGATCACTACGCCCCCCCCCCCTTATCGGCCGGGCGTATCACTATGTTTTTCCTTTTTTCTAGTTTCCTTAATCCCTGCCATATTCTATCCTTATTGCATTTTGTTGGTTTAATGTTTCTTATCTCCTTTTCCACTAACCTTTTGAACACCTCTATATGTTGGTTAGTGGTGGACCTGGGGTTGAACGTGGATCTGTTCCTCAACTTGCTATGTTTATATACCGTATCGGTTTGTTGGTGTTGTAGTTCTTCTTTTTCCAAAAAATGTTTCTTTAAACTTAGTTTTCTAATAAACTTTTGTAAATCAATAAAAGCTTCAAATTGATTAAAGGTTGCCTTAGGTGCATATTTAATTCCGCTATCTAATACTAATAGTTCTTCCTGGGTGAAAATTACATCTGTTAGATTAAAAATGCCCTCCCCTAGTTTTCTCTTTTCCTTTTTGCCTCTCCCTCTACAGCCTCTTTTTCTCTTTGGTTTGTATTTTCTCCAGATTCCTGGGGGTTCCTGTTCCAACTCCCCCTGTTGGTTTGGAATACCGGCATGGGTGGTTTGTACGGTTCTCTCCAGTCCCGCCATTCCCCCTGCCACATAGGTGGGCCATAGTTGGGATTATAGTTTGAATAATATCCCCTCCCTCTACCCCTATATCCTCCTCTCCAAGGTCTGGAATATTGACCCAAAGGAGGTGGGTAGGTAGGTGCATTCATCGTTCGATTTTCCTGTTCAGGTTTTTTATTCGCCTTTCTCTGGTTGGGGTGGTTGCAATTTGTTTGTACAATTTATGTATCTAGACTGGATTTATGGGGATTCTGGGGTTCAGCTGGCAGCACAATGTTGATTTTCTCCATAGGTGTTGCTCAGCCTAGGCACCTGGGGTATGTACCTTGGGTCTTCTGCCCCATGCCCGGGTCTAGCAACATCTCTGGCAGAGTATTTCTCCCGGGGTTACTTGCTCTGTTATTTGCTGGCTGTGGAGGGATATGTCTGTATAGTCTCAGATCCAAGTCACTGAGTGCAGTCTCAGGAGATGGGAGGCAGCGGTTGTCTCCAATAAACATTCAGCTTCCACTGGTTACTGAACACCAATATTATGAGTCTTGACCTTTACACTATATACAGTAATTATATAATGCATGTGACATATTCCTGACCCCTGCACTATATACTCTGTGTTGTATATTACATAATTCTGATACTATATAGTCCTATCTGTTGTATGTTATACATACTCCTGACTTCTGCTCTCTCCCCTCCACCCACTGCTATATATACACATAATATGTATTCTCTTTTGTTACACCCATTTCCTACCAGCTGGACATTTTATATCGGATGATGTGATTGGAGCACAGACTTTTACATGTTGATAATAATGTGATAACATCCTCCAACTTTGGACCCTTAAACAGAAAGTGATAATGAGGGAGGAGTCAATAACCCAATGATGGAGGTCTTCAGGATCAGTCCAGTCTAGTAATAATCTTTGTATTTCTATTTTAGTAGATGGACGGGAGATGAGGAAAACCTCAGAGGATTGTCTCACTTTGTCTCCAGACTGTAAAGTAGAAGATGAGGACATCACACAGTATAGTCCAGGAGAAAACCCGACTACCTCAAATGTCCATCCGGCACCACACAGTGTAGATGGACCATCGTATTCCTCTTATCCTGAGGAACCTCAGACTGTGCGGAACAGTGCCAGACCATCGTATTCCTCTTATCCTGAGGAACCTCAGACTGTGCGGGACGGTGCCGAACCATCGTATTCCTCTTATCCTGAGGAACCTCAGACTGTGCGGGACGGTGCCGGACCATCGTATTCCTCTTATCCTGAGGAACCTCAGACTGTGCGGGACGGTGCCGGACCATCGTATTCCTCTTATCCTGAGGAACCTCAGACTGTGCGGGACAGTGCCAGACCATCGTATTCCTTTTATCCTGAGGAACCTCAGACTGTGAGGGATGGTGCCGGATCATCATATTCCTCTTATCCTGAGGAACCTCAGACTGTGCGGGACGGTGCCGGACCATCGTATTCCTCTTATCCTGAGGAACCTCAGACTGTGAGGGACGGTGCCGGACCATCGTATTCCTCTTATCCTGAGGAACCTCAGACTGTGCAGGACGGTGCAGGACCATCGTATTCCTCATATCCTGAGGAACCTCAGACTGTGCGGGACAGTGCCGGACCATCGTATTCCTCTTATCCTGAGGAACCTCAGACTGTGCGGGACGGTGCCGGACCATCGTATTCCTCTTATCCTGAGGAACCTCAGACTGTTAGGGGTGATGCACTCCTTCCAACAGATAAGAGATTTCCCTGTCCTGCGTGCGGGAAGTGTTTCCATTTTAAATCCCGTCTTAATTTGCATAAAAGATTTCACACAGGCGAGAAGCCGTATTCCTGTCCTGAGTGTGGGAAATGTTTTTCACGGAGGTCCCATCTTAACAGACATATAAGATTTCACACAGGTGAGAAGCCATTTTCCTGTCCAGAGTACGGGAAATGTTTTTCAAAGAAATCCAATCTTTACACACATCAGAGACTGCATACGGGAGAAAAGCCATATTCCTGTCCTGAGTGTGGGAAATGTTTTGTAAAAAATTCAGAACTTGTCACACATCGGAGGTCTCACACGGGGGAAAGACCATATTGTTGTTCTGAGTGTGGGAAATGTTTTTCAGATAAGTACAGTTTTTATAAACACCAGAGAACTCACACAGGAGAGAAGCCATATTCCTGTCCTGAGTGTTGGAAATGTTTTTCACAGAAGTCCAGTCTTTACAAACATTAGAGATTGCACATGAGGGAGAAGCCGTATTCTTGTTCTGAGTGCGGGAAATGTTTTTCACAGCTGTTCAAACTTTACACACACCAGAGATTGCACACAGGGGAGAAGCTGTATTCCTGTCCTGAATGCGGGAAATGTTTTTCGCAGAAGGGCAATCTTTACATACATCAGAGAGTGCACACCGGGGAGAAGACTTATTCCTGTCCAGAGTGCGGGAAATGTTTTTCGCAGAAGCCCCATCTTTCCACACATCAGAGATTGCACACGGGGGAGAAGCCGTATTCCTGTGCTGAGTGTGGGAAATGTTTTGCAGTGAAGTCCAGTCTTTCCAGACATCAGAGATTGCACACGAGGGAGAAGCCACTTTCCTGTCCTGAGTGAGGGAATTTTTCCTCACTGAAGTCCTGTCTTCCTGTACATCAGGGGTCCCACACAACCCTCGAGGTGTATTAGTTAGTGCGGGAAATGTCTTGTATATGAATGTTGCTGGACATGTGGGGAAGAAGCACACCCTGATATACACCTCAGATATACTCCATGGCTGATCTTCATCATGTAAGAAACAGTTGATAAGGAGATCAGAGATCACCAAAGACATGGATGAAGTGTTGTACCGTGTTGGCCATTGATAGCAGGAGAAAAATAAAAATCTAGTCATTACCTCTCATTAGCTGAGTACATTTTGTGGTGGAAGATTTCACAAACACTTACAGGTCTGTTTCTAAAAACTTTGTAGAATGAATGTGTAAAGGAAATGTGTAAGTTCTGTATAGAATTGTATTGTATTTTGTATGTATTGCACACGGCACCAATAATGTTTTCATGACATGTTTGCATTCTTTCCAGTCCTGATTAGAATTAGCCTGCCTATGTTACGCCCCTTGTTACCATAAAAGTACAATTGTAATATTAATGTGATAGCTACGTAATCATGTGTATAAAAACCTTCAATTGTGTCATAATAAAACAGAACAGTTATTTGGAAAGATGCGGAGCGTATCTTGTGTGTCTGTTCCCTACTGCAGTAGTTATTTATTTGGAACCGCTAATCAATATGAGAATAGGAGTTGCCTATCAATAAAATTCCAGAACAAATGTGACATTCCCCCAACCGTGACCAGTATTGGTCATATTTTATTTCAGTGATTTCCTATGATCATTGTCTCCATCTAGTGGCAATAATGTGGCACTGCAGTAATAATACCGCATTATTGCCCCATAATTGAGATGACGGTCATAGGAAATTGCAGTGTTAATGAAAATACGGCCAGAATTTGGCACAGCTGGGTGAATGCTTGTCACATTAAAGGACATAAGATAATTAAACCAGCAATATTATACCAACCAAACCAATAATGTAGCGGTTCTCAACCTTCCTAGTGCCGTGACCCCTTGATCAAATTTCCCAAGTTGTGGGGACCCCCAACAGTAAAATTTTCGTAGCGTGGGTTGTCAGCACCCAAGGCAAGACAAGAAAATTGCGCCCCTAACCCATTTAGCGCTCCCCGAGTCCCTTCCACTCGTACAGTATTAAAACATTGTATGGTACATTTTAGGATGTACCACTCTATATTTGTTCTCCTTTCGTTCCCTTTTATCTCTCTCTATCCTAATCTCTTTTTTTTGTCCCCCATCCCTCTCTCTCTTTCTTGTTCTTTCTCTTATGCTTTCTTTCCCTTTTTCTTTGTTCCTCCCCCTCTTTTCCTCTCCCTTCCATGTATTCTCTATTTTTTGTCCTTCTCTTACTCCTTGGTGGGGGGTGGGGGGGAGATAGGATGAGTGTCAGTGCTGGGGGGAGTTCTGATCGGCCAACCTAGGTGCTCTTGATCGAGGTCATCTGCTGATCTGAGAACTGTAGTGGGGACTAGGCTTGTGCAATGCGTTTCATAACGAATCGAAATTCGGCCAAATTTTGCATCTTTTGGACATTCGGATGCATCCGATTAAAAACATAACGGATTTCAACTAATACGAAAGACATTATAGCGTATATAACGAATTAATTCAACTTGATTCGGTAATTAGTTAAAGATCTAATGAAACAAAACGTCAACTCAAAGTAAATCTTACAGTCCAATCAGCTGATTAATTTTGTGCTGGAGGTTGGATTACTGGCAAAGTGCATTCCTGAGAAGTGAGTGAGAAGGGTGTTGTATTGTATTTGAGCAGAGGAGAAGAGATATTGTCATTGTGTGTGTTAAAAGTTTCAATAAACAAACAACTTTCCAAACGACGAATCATCATCACGAAAATATATATACATACATAGATATTGAATTTCAACAAATACAAACGAAATTATAGTGGATATAACGAATGAATTTGACATGATTCGGTAGTTCATTAAAAATCTAATGAAACAAAAGGTCAACTCAAAGTAAATCTTACAGTCCAATCAGCTGATTAACTTTGTGCTGGAGGTTGGATTACTGGCAAAGTGCTTTCCTGAGAAGTGAGTGAGGAGGGTGTTGTATTGTATTTGAGCAGAGGAGAAGAGATATTGTCATTGTGTGTGTTAAAAGATTCAATAAACAAATGACTTTCCAAACGACGAATCATCATCACGAATATATATATATATACATACATAAATACGAACGAAATTACAGCACCAGATCCGATCATGTGATCGGGACTTGAGCTGAGGAGATTCGGTTTCCGTGACTGCCCTCTCCCATCCTGTGCACCTTTTGGTGGTTGTTGATTGGGTCAGGGAGCCGGGACACCGCCCCTTCGAACCACATCACATGACCAGGAAGTGATGCATTACCAGGAAGTGATGTCCACTATTGTTTGTCATGCGGTGGGGAGGTCTCCAGGCGTCAGTCTCACTATTAGACTGCGCTATTGGGTCCTACACTCACCGGCTGTTTTATTCATTATTCTGATTGGTCTAGCGATCAACAGGATCCAGTTCCTGATTACTTGACCTTTGTAGCTCCACTGTGATTGGCTATAGGGGTTATCTTATTGGATTAGATATTTATATATAGGAGCAGCGTGAAGGGGGAAGCTCGCGCCCTTGTTGAAGACCCTCTTGCTCGAAACGCGTTGGGCGATCTCCCCTTCCTTACGCTGCTTAGATTTTATTTCAATTGTGATCACTTTTATCCATTTTTTTGTATGGTATTTTTAGAAATAAAAATCCCTGGTTTACCTGCACTATGCAGAAGCTTTTTTTTTTTATTTGCATATTACCCCGATGCAAGAAACTGCCTTCCAGTAGCCCTACTTCCATCACGGGGTCTGGATCAAATCTGTCCCCGGCTTCTCCTTGGAACACATCCTTGAGGTCTATTGGCTGATATCCAGTTGGTGGCCCTTCCTGATGTTTCTTCACCCCACCAGAGAAGTCGAGAAGTGAGACAGAGGTTCCACCGTTCCGGATATCGTTTTCCAGCCTAGGTTTGGCTCCATGCACCATTGACTCCATGTCATACGACAGTGGAGTCCACGTCATCTGGTAAGAGTACCCATCTTACTTCCTGATGTTTTCATTCTGATGCCCCATATCGAGATGTTGGTTTACAGCTACGGAAGTTCTGTACCCCGTTGTTGACTCACAGTCACAATTCCACACCGTGCAACATTGACTTTAATTTCCAGTCTCACATCATTTTTTGGTCCATACCAGTTCCTCTTATTAATTTGAGTTTGGAATCATTCATTTACCATATGTGGACACTTTATACTGTGTTTGTTCATTTCACTTCACTTATGGTTTTTGCACATATGCTTTACTGTTCAGTACAGCATCTCTTACTTAATTGTTTCACTACACCCTAACTTCCCAATATTTCTTAGCGCTGCATTTTTTTCCCAGTTAACATTAAAAAAAGCTCATTTTATTTTTTGCTAAACAAATAAAAAAAGGCAGAAAATTGTGAAAAAAGTTTTCTTTGTTTCTGTTATAAAATGTTGTAAATAAGTAAGTTTTCTCGTTCACTGATGGGCACTGATGAGGCAGAATTGATGGACACTGATGAGGCAGAATTGATGGACACTGATCAGGCTGAATTGATGGACACTGATGAGGCTGCTCTGATGGACACTGATGAGGCTGCTCTGATGGGCACTGATGAGGCTGAATTGATGGACACTGATGAGGCTGCTCTGATGGGCACTGATGAGGCTGAATTGATGGACACTGATGAGGCTGCTCTGATGGGCACTGATGAGGCTTTACTGACTGCACTGATGAGGCTGCACTGACCGTCACCGATAAGGCTTTACTGACGGGCACTGATGAGGCTGCACTGATGGGCACTGATGAGGCTTTACTGACTGCACTGATGAGGCTGCACTGACCGTCACCGATGAGGCTTTACTGACGGGCACTGATGAGGCTGCACTGATGGGCACTGATGAGGTGGGACTGATGGCCACTGATGATGAGGCACTGATGATTCTGCACTGACAGGCACTGATCAGACAGAACTGATGAGGTGGCCCTGATGATGAGGCACTAATATGCAGCACTGATAGGCTGCACTGATGGGTGGCACTGATGGGCACTAAAAGGCAACACTGATGAAGGGACACTGACAGGCATTACTGATGGGCACTGATTGCCATCCCTGGTGGGCACTGGTTGGCACTTGTGGGTATCCTTGATGGGTCTGCATTGATAATCAATGCACTAATTATCAGCGCAGGCCCCCCCCCCCTGTCAGGACAGCCGCTTATCAGCTCTCCTCTACTCCAGACACTTATTGGCTCTTCTCTACTCGCACCTTGTCAGCGAGAATAGAGGAAAAACTGATAACCAGAACTTCCTGGTTAAAATGTGATCAGCTGTGATTGGACACAGCTGATTACATGGTAAAGAGCCTACATGATAGGCTTTTTACCAAGATCAGAGATGCCGGTGTGTTGCTCTGACTGATGTGGTGGCACTGTTGAGGTGGCACTGATGAGGTGGCAATGATGGGCACTGATGAGGAGGCACTGACAGGTGTTACTGATGGGTATTGCCATCCCTGATGGGCACTGGTTGGAATCCCTGGTGGGCGCTTGTGGGCATCCTTGATGGGTCTGCACCGGTAATCAATGATCAATGCACTGACTATCAGCGCAGACACCCCCCCCCCGTCAGGAGAACCGCTTACATATATACGAATAGAGGAAAAGCTGATAACCGACACTTCCTGGTTACGATGTGATCAGCTGTGATTGGACACAGCTAATCACATGGTAAAGAGCCTATGACACCCCCCCTCCTCTTCAGATCACTCCCCATACCTCTCTCCTCCTCCTCAGATCCCCACATATAGCCAAATGACAGCTACAGTGCGGCCGGCCAGTTCTGGAATTACGCCCTCTGTGGCGAGCTGGTGGCGTGCTCTGTGATCGCCTCGTCCTCCGGACACAACTGATCACAGATCAGGGTGAGCCAATCAGTGGCTCTTTACCACGTGATCAGCTGTGTCCAATCACAGCTGATCATGGATGTAAACAAGCCGATTATCGGCATTACTTTCCTCATGCTAACAGTGTGAGGAGAGGAGAGTTGATAACTGGTTTGTGTGAAAGGGACATTGGCACTGATAAGCCGGACACTGATTATCAGTATCTTGATTATCCGTGCAGTCTCAACAGTGCCCACCAGTGCTGCCAATCAGTGCCCATCAGTCCTGTCAATCAGTGCCCACCAGTGCTGCCAATCAGTGCCCACCAGTGCTGCCAATCAGTTCCCATCAGTGCTGTCAATTGGTGCTCATCAGTGATGCCAATCAGTGTCCCCTTATCAGTATCACCTATCAGTGCTGCCTATCATCAGGGACCATCAGTGGCACCTATCAGTGTCCATCAGTGCTGCCTATAAGTGCAGCTGACAATCAGTGCCGCCTATCAGTGCCCATTAGTGCAACCTATCAGTGCCGCCTATCAGTGCACATAAGTGTTGCCCATCAGTGCTGCCCACCAGCCCATCAGTGAAGGTGAAAAATTACCTGTTTGGATTTTTTTTAACCAACTATGAAAAAAGAAAGCGCTATTTGTGTGATAAAAATGTCCTATGTGTACAGTGTTACATGACCGCGCAATTGTCATTCAAAGTGTGACAGCGCTGAAAGCGGAAATTTGTCCTGGGTGGGAAGGGGGTGAGATTGCCTGGTAGGCAAGGGGTTAATGTTGGTAGCAGTTTTAGAGTATCCCAAACCCCGAGTTCTACAAGCAATTCATTACAAAAAGACAAACCCTGAGACTGTTTATTGGAGTCGGAGTGAATGGACAGTTGCTTGGGTGACTGGGGGGCCTCTCTACTGTATGGGAAAGAACCAGATATCATCAGTGGCTCCTGCGGGGGGAGCACTACACATCTATAAGGGTATACAGTACATACACACACAGCACAAGGACGTGTTCACACTACGAGACATTTCTTGGATCTGCAGTTCCCCTGAGCTCCACAAGGTGGTGATCTTCTTACTTCTACCTAGACAGGAAGTCTCTATGGAAGACAGGAAGTGATGTCAGGTAAATACAGGAAGTGATGTCAGGGGCAAAAAGGAAGTGATGTTAGATAAAGACAGGAAGTTCCATGAGGTACGAATAACAGAGGAGACATTGTTGGAAGAGGCAGCAGACGAGGTAATAAGATCTTATTTTCTATTTACACCCAGTAAACCCCCCGTCAAGTCCGTCCTCTTCCTCCATAGTCACTGTGATGTCTTTTATCTCCAGCAGATGATGATACACACATATATTATTATTATACAGGATTTATATCATGCCAACAGTTTGCACAACATGAGGGCAGACAGTACAGTTACAATACAATATAATACAGGAGGAATCAGAGGGCCCTGATCCTTAGAGCTTACAATCTAAGAGGATACAAAAGGTGGTGTACCCCAAGTTTCAGTGCTCCCTCCAGAGGTGGTTCTGGCCAGCTCAGTGGATTGCTTTAAGAAAGGCCTGGATACTTTCCTAAATGTACAGAATATAACTGGATACTGACATTTATAGGTAAAGTTGATCCAGGGAAAATCCGATTGCCTCTCTGGAATCAGGAAGGAATTTTTTCCCCTGCTATAGCAAATTGGATCATGTTTTGCTGGGGGGGGTTCAGCCTTCTTCTGGATCAGCTGTGGGTATAGGATTGGGTATTATAGGATTGGGTATATGGGATTGGATGATTTGTTTTTGTTTTTTTATGGTTGAACTAGATGGACTTGTGTCTTTTTTCAACCTGACTAACTATGTAATAACCGTGGGGGATGGGCTGTGGAGGAAATAGACGTCCAGTTGTTAGTTGGGGGTATGAAGGCTCTCTCTCTGAAGAGAAGAGTTTTCAGGGATCGTCTAAATGTGCACAGAGTAGGAGAGATAGTCAGACAAATTGGGATAGGGAGTTCCAGAGGATGGGAGAGGCTCTGGAGATGAGTATGGGAGGAGGTGCCACGGGAACTAACCGGAGGTCTTGGGAGGAACGAACACAACAATTAGGTTGGTATTGTGAGACTAGGTTAGTGATGTAGCTGGGGGCCGAGTTTTGAATGACTTTGTAAGTTGTTATTACTATTTTTAATTTAATTGGTAGGATGAGTGGAAGCCAGTGGAGAGATTGGTAGAGCAGGGAGGAGGACACTGAATGGAGACCAGTGGAGAGATTGGTAGAGCAGGGAGGAGGACACCGAATGGAGACCAGTGGAGAGATTGGCAGAGAGGGGTGGAGGACACTGAATGGAGACCAGTGGAGGGATTGGTAGAGACGGGTGGAGAACACTGAATGAAGACCAGTGGATGGATTGGCAGAGAGGGGTGAAGAATAGTAGCAGCAGTATTTGTATTAACAGGGATGTTGAAGTCATCGAGAATGATTGTGGGGATTTCAGAAGAGACAAAGTAGGGTAGCCAGGCACAGAAGCCATCAAGAAAGGTTGATACCGGTCCAGGCCGATAGCACAGCAACTCTTAAAGAAACTGGAGAAAATAGATAAATACAATGTGCCTCAAATGAGGAGAGTGACAGAGAGGGAGGTGGGTGAAGTACCTGAAAGATGCTATGTGGGTCGCTGGTTCGAATCCCAACCACGACACCACCTGCCTGGAGTTTGCATGTTCTCCCTGTGCCTGTGTGGGTTTCCTCCAGGTACTCCGGTTTCCTCCCATACTCCAAAGAAATGTTGGTAGGTTAATTAGATCCTGTGTAAAATTGGCCCTAGTATGAATGTGAGTTAGGGACCTTAGATTGTAAGCTCCTTGAGGGTAGAGACTGATGTGAATGTACAATGTATATGTAAAGCGCTGCCTAAATTGACGGCGCTATATAAGTACTTGAAATAATAAATAAATGTGGGGTTAGAAGGATTCCCACTCCACCTCCCTTCCATCCACTCTGTCTGGGGGAGTGAGTTCAGAGAAGGCCATCATGGGAGAGGGAAGTAGGAAAAGCAGTGTCGGATTCATGAAGCCAGGTTTCAGTAACAGAAAGTAGTTAGTGATAAAGAGGTCATGGACAGAAGTGAGTTTGTTACAGACAAAGCAGGCGTTCCAAAGGGCGCAAGAGAAGGGAAGGCTGGATTGAAGAAGAAGAGGAATAGAAACTAAATTGTGTGGATTGCAGCTGCTGGGCATGGGGTGATGGACGATTTGGGCACAGTTAAATGATGGAGATCCGTAATTTGGGATTTAATCTCCAGAGGTTAGGAGAAGCAGAAGGGTGAGGGAGGTAATATGGGAATGTTATTTATATGAAGGGACATGCCTCAGAATCCTGGAGGTTTTATTAGCATGTGGGTTTAGAATTAGAACGAGTTGGTGAGTGCAGGAATAGGGAGAGGACAGAAGTGAGGGCGATATATACAGGCTGAGGGGGGGAGAAGAGGGGTGAGGGAAAGAGAGATTCAGGAGAGAGGACACAACTGTCAGAAGGATTGGTAGAAAGCACATGTTACAGAGAGGAACGAGAGCTGAATGGGGAATATGATGTGTCCTGGCAAAGCCCAAAGGCAACGTTCATCTTTCAGTTTAGGAGAGGAGGGACGCACCCGGGAGAAATTATTCTGTGTACAGAAACCTCACACAGCTCCCCCCACAGCTCCTCCTCCCACTGTCCCTCCAGTCAGAGAATCCTATGACATCACACTGAGCTCACAGCTCCTCCTCCTAATATCCCTGTATCCGACTCTTTTTTCTGATGCTCTTAGGATGTGGGCTGGTCCCTGGCCTCCTCACTTTCAAAGTAGGGCTGTTGGACCTGCATTGTATGTAATATCAGAAACCTCAGCATGAAGTGGGGTTTAAATAAAGAGAGACCTGACCAGTGAGGTGAGGAGGAATCTGGGAATGTCATTTGATTTTACTATTTGTGTTCAAATCTAGAGTTTTCCTCCTGTGAAGTCTGGAGATCATATGACCATCACATTGCCTCCACCTCCCTCCCTGATAGAATACAGAAATAAAAAGAAGATTCTAGAAGTCACCAGAGAGATCATCGAGCTGCTGACAGGAGAGGTGAGCGGTGCTGGGAAGGACGTCATGATGGACAATCAGCCACCCCTCACATCACCGGGTAAGAGGAGACTTTATTGTAAAGGAGAGAGCAGTACGGAGGGTCCACCTAGATCCCCCATCATCTGATAAACACATAGAAACAATGTATTCAGTCAGTGTGTGTGTTTCCTATAGATGGATCCAGTAATGGGAACCCACCAGAGAGATGTCCCCGTCCTCTGTATTCCCGGGATTCCACACAGGAAGGTCACACCATCCCTCACCATCATCAGGTAGATGAGGAACAATCACTGATAGTACCATTAGGATCTGTACATTATCTGCATTGTTACAATTGATGTCATTTTATTATATATTCAGAGTGGAAACCTGAGAGATTCTAAAGTTGAGATTAAAGAAGAGATAAAAGAGGAGGATGATGAGGATGAGGTGATGGAGGAGTCAGAGTATCTAAAACTTTACAAAAATCTGCACCAAGACACCTTGGAAGAGTCATCCAGCTACAGAAACCCAGCAGAGAGATGTCCCCATCCTCTGTATTCCCGGGATTCCACACAGGAAGGTCACACCATCCCTCACCATCATCAGGTAGATGATTGACAATTATTGGTAGTTATGATTTATACACAATTATGTTTGTTACAATGAATGTTTTATTATATATTCAGAGTGGAAACCTCGGGGATGATAATATTGATGTTAAAGAAGAGTATAAAGAGGAGGATGATGAGGAGTATGGAGTGATGGAGGACTTTTCAGAAGGACACAAGGATATGATGGAGACATCTAATACCAGGAACCCACCAGAGAGATGTCCCCGTCCTCTGTATTCCCGGGATTCCACACAGGAAGGTCTCACCATCCCTCACTGTTACAAGGTTGGTGGGATGGAGAATCTAGAACATGGACTTCAGAAAGAGGATGTTGTTGTAATATGTTGGCCAATTTATGTATAATATTGTATTGGAGTGCCATGCTGACCAGAAATTCAGTTGCATTGTCCAACTGAATTTTAACATAGCAAGGGGACAGCTGAAAACCCTTTGATGTGTTAGTCTCATGCAAGTCTACCTAGGGGAGTGAGGTATGGGCTGTTAACCTAATTGAACATTTCAAAGGGTACATTGTTTAAAGGACCATAGAAGAAATATTTATTGATGGTAATTAGACCTGAGGGGGTAACAATGGGATCAAGGAGTGTTTTGGGTTGGCCTAGCGGAGGCTCCAGCCTGTGGGGCTAATTTATCAGGGGGGCTTGTTGATATGCAGGAATGTAGGTATTCCAAGGGCTCAAAAGGGTGTTCTGTTTATCTAATTAATATATCTAAAGGGGACTTGTTGATGTTGATATGCGGGAGTGCAAATTGGGGTGGTTCACGGCTGTTCACGGCTGGGGGTTGTTGTCTGTTTGAAAGACTAAAGCTAATCAAAGTCCTAAATTGAAACGGCCAATCAAATTGCTCAGCCATTCAATATTTATTGAATATAACACGGCATTCAGTATATAGGTTGGGGGGAGTGAGGCTTGTCTGTGTATGCACACTCAGACCTAAGACATGGGCTTCTGAATTATATCTACTCTGTCGGGTTTTTTTGTCATCTGTGGACTTTGGACTTTGTTCTGTGTTGGAAGTCAATAAAGTGCATCTCTCTGGAAGAATTGGGTTGCTGCGGAAGGGTACTTAAATCATCATCCTTATAATAACCACTAATTGATTATCATACCCACTATACATCATACACCCAATATTAATATACCCGATCACTACAGATGTGTATTTTTTTATATATGATGTCACAATAATAAAACTGTTATCTTACAGATGATATTCTCTCTCATTTTCTTGATTTAGAGTGGAGATCCAATTGATATAGAATTTGAGGTTAAATCAGAAGAAGAAGAGAGGTATGTGAGGGATGATCAGCAGTCTATGGAGGAGGATGGAATAACGGGGACATTTTTAGAGGAGGACACTCCTACAGAGATCAGCACAGGTGGGTCATTAACACTAAATACATTCCTCCACCCATACTGCTCACTGATTGGTCCAGAGTAGGGCGGGGACTGGGTGATATCAGCCTGTAATCCCCTGGTCACTTTCCTGAACTGTGTTCCCCGTCCTGTATTCCTGTATTTCTCTCAGATAATCTTCCTTGTCTGTGCTGCAGACACAATTTATGTATCTAGACTGGATTTATGGAGATTCTGGGGTTCAGCTGGCAGCAAAACTTTGATTTTCACCATAGGCATAGCTCAGCCTAGACACCTGGAGTATGTACCTTGAGTCTTGCCAGGGTATAGCAACATCTCTGGCAGAGTAATACTTCCGGGAATACTTGTTATGTTTGCTGGCTATGCCGGGTGGAGGGATATGTCTGTATAGTCTCAGACCCAAGTCACTGAGTGCAGTCTCAGGAGATGGGAGGCAGCGGTGTGGGACCTCTGCAACTTGTCTCCAATAAACATTAATCCACCAATATTATAAGTCCTGACCCCTGCACTATATACTCCATGTTGTACATTACATACTCCTGACTTCTGCTCTCTCCCCTCTACCCACTGCTATATATACACATAATATGTATTCTCTTTTGTTACACCCATATCCTACCAGCTGGACATTTTATATCTGATGATGTGATTGGAGCACAGACTTTTACATGTTGATAATAATGTGATAACATCCTCCAACTTTGGACCATTAAACAGAAAGTGATAATGAGGGAGGAGTCAATAACCCAATGATGGTGGTCTTCAGGATCAGTCCAGTCTTCATCTTGGTTGTTCTCCCCCCATCCTCACTCTCTGACCTCTGGTGGGGCTCAGCCCCGCTGTTATTCATGACTAAATCATGGACTAAATAAGGAAGTGCAGGACTTCTTGTGTTGGGAAGATGGCAATGAGTGATAGAGGGGGAGGGGACGCTCGTCCTATAATCCCCTCATCACTGTCACTCCTATAAAAGACAGTTCTCGTTGTTTCCTCACTCTCTGACTAAGGTCCATGAATAAAGAAATGAACTGGTAGGAGATTAGAGGACCCATTTACTAGTTACCTTGAGGGGGGAATTGTAAGATCCTCAGAGACAAAGCTGTCTGATGTGGGCGGAGTCTTGGTTTAGGGGAACCAATCAGCTCATGTCTAGTAATAATCTTTGTATTTCTATTTTAGTAGATGGACGGGAGATGAGGAAAACCTCAGAGGATTGTCTCACTTTGTCTCCAGACTGTAAAGTAGAAGATGAGGACATCACACAGTATAGTCCAGGAGAAAACCCGACTACCTCAAATGTCCATCCGGCACCACACAGTGTAGATGGACCATCGTATTCCTCTTATCCTGAGGAACCTCAGACTGTGCGGGACGGTGCCGGACCATCGTATTCCTCTTATCCTGAGGAACCTCAGACTGTGCGGGATGGTGCCGGACCATCGTATTCCTCTTATCCTGAGGAACCTCAGACTGTGCGGGACTGTGCCGGACCATCGTATTCCTCTTATCCTGAGGAACCTCAGACTGTGCGGGACGGTGCCGGACCATCGTATTCCTCTTATCCTGAGGAACCTCAGACTGTGCGGGACGGTGCCGGACCATCGTATTCCTCTTATCCTGAGGAACCTCAGACTGTGCGGGATGGTGCCGGACCATCGTATTCCTCTTATCCTGAGGAACCTCAGACTGTGCGGGACAGTGCCGGACCATCGTATTCCTCTTATCCTGAGGAACCTCAGACTGTGCGGGACGGTGCCGGACCATCGTATTCCTCTTATCCCGAGGAACCTCAGACTGTGCGGGACGGTGCCGGAATATCGTATTCCTCTTATCCTGAGGAACCTCAGACTGTGCGGGATGGTGCCGGACCATCGTATTCCTCTTATCCTGAGGAACCTCAGACTGTGCGGGATGGTGCCGGACCATCGTATTCCTCTTATCCTGAGGAACCTCAGACTGTGCGGGACAGTGCCGGAATATCGTATTCCTCTTATCCTGAGGAACCTCAGACTGTGCGGGACGGTGCCGTCCTTCCAACAGATAAGGTCTTTCCCTGTCCTGAGTGCGGGAAATGTTTTTCAGGGAAGTCCAATCTTTCCACACATCAGAGATCTCACACGGGGGAAAAGCCATATTCCTGTCCTGAGTGCGGGAAATGTTTTTCACAAAAGTCCAGCCTTTCCCATCATCAGAAATTGCATACGGGGGAGAAGCCGTATTCCTGTCCTGAGTGCGGGAAATGTTTTTCACAAAAGTCCAACCTTTCCCATCATCAGAGATTGCATACGGGGGAGAAGCCGTATTCCTGTCCTGAGTGCGGGAAATGTTTTTCACAAAAGTGCAGCCTTTCCCATCATCAAAGATTGCATACGGGGGAGAAGCCGTATTCCTGTGCTGAGTGCGGGAAATGTTTTTCACATAAGACCGCTCTTTCCAGACATCAGAGATCTCACATGGGGGAAAAACCGTATTCCTGTCCTGAGTGCGGGAAATGTTTTACAGAGAAGTCCCATGTTTCCAGACATCAGAGATCTCACACGGGGGAAAAGCCGTATTGCTGTACTGAGTGTGGGAAATGTTTTTCACATAAGACCGATCTTTTCTATCATCAGAGATTGCACACGGGGGAAAAGCTGTATTCCTGTCCTGAGTGCGGGAAGTGTTTTTCAAAGAAGTCCTATCTTTCTGCACATCAGAGATCTCACACGGGGGAGAAGCCGTATTCCTGTCCTGAGTGTGGGAAATGTTTTACAGAGAAGTCCAATCTTTCCAGACATCAGAGATCGCACACGGGGGAAAAGCCGTATTGCTGTACTGAGTGCGGGAAATGTTTTTCACAGAGGACCGATCTTTCCTATCATCAGAGATTGCACACGGGGGAGAATCTGTATTCCTGTCCTGAGTGCGGGAAAGGTTTTTCAAAAAAGTCCGCTCTTTCCACACATCAGAGATCTCACACGGGGGAAAAACCGTATTCCTGTCCTGAGTGCGGGAAATGTTTTTTAAAGAAGTCCCATCTTTCCACACATCAGAGATCTCACACGGGGGAAAAGCCGTATTCCTGTCCTGAGTGTGGGAAATGTTTTTCACAGAAGTCCGATCTTTACAAACATCAGAAATTGCACACGGGGGAGAAGCCGTATTCCTGTCCTGAGTGCGGGAAATGTTTTTCACAGAAGTCCAGTCTTTCCACGCATCAGAGATCTCACACGGGGGAGAAGCCGTATTCCTGTCCTGAGTGCGGAAAATGTTTCTCACAAAAGTCCAGCCTTTCCCATCATCAGAAATTCCATACAGGGGAAAAGCCGTATTCCTGTCCTGATTGTGGGAAATGTTTTACAGAGAAGTCCCATCTTTCCAGACATCAGAGATCTCACACGGGGAGAAGCCATATTCCTGTCCTGAGTGAGGGAATTGTTCCTCAGTGAAGTCCTGTCTTCCTGTACATCGGAGGTACCACACAACCCTCGAGGTGTATTAGTGAGTGCGGGAAATGTCTTGTATATGAATGTTGCTGGACATGTGAGGAAGAAGCACACCCTGATATACACCTCAGATATACTCCATGGCTGATCTTCATCATGGAAGAAACAGTTGATAAGGAGATCAGAGATCACCAAAGACATGGATGAAGTGTTGTACCGTGTTGGCCATTGATAGCAGGAGAGAAATAAAAATGGAGTCCTTACCTCTCATTGGCTGAGTACATTTTGTGGTGGAAGATTTCACAAACACTTACAGGTCTGTCTATAAAAACTTTGTAGAATGAATGTGTAAAGGAAATGTGTAAGTTCTGTATAGAATTGTATTGTATTTTGTATGTATTGCACACGGCACTAATAATGTTTTCATGACATGTTTGCATTCTTTCCAGTCCTGATTAGAATTAGCCTGCCTATGTTACGCCCCTTGTTACCATAAAAGTACAATTGTAATATTTATGTGATAGCTACGTAATCATGTGTATAAAAACCTTCAATTGTGTCATAATAAAACAGAACAGTTATTTGGGAAGATGCGGAGTGTATCTTTTGTGTCTGTTCCCTACTGCAGTAGTTATTTATTTGGAACCGCTAATCAATATGAGGATAGGAGTTGCCTATCAATAAAATTCCAGAACAAATGTGACGCGCATTCCCCCAGCCGTGACCAGTATTGGTCATATTTTATTTCAGTGATTTCCTATGATCATTGGCTCCGTCTAGTGGCAATAATGTGGCACTGCAGTATTAGTACCACATTATTGCCCTATAATTGAGATGACAGTCATAAGAAATTGCTGCCAGAATTCGGCACAGCTGGGGGAATGCTTGTCACATTAAAGGACATAAGATAATTAAACCAGCAATATTATACCAACTATTAATGTAATACAGAGAAAACTGCATTTGGCTATTATATGGCACTAAGTATCACAGGCATTAGCTCCATCTAGTGGCCAAATGCCGCATTCTCCATTTTAAATCAGAGGAAAACATTCAAACAGCATCGCAAAGGGCCTAATAACATTCATTTGTTACCCCAATTCACAGAGACGAATAGTACGCACGCTTTCATCGGACCCTGATATTTTTTTATGAATAGACCCCTAAATGTCAGGAGACGTTTATATAAAATGGGAAGTATGGAGCAGCTCAATGAATAGACCTCCTAGCAATGTTATTACCAGGCTGCAGCTAGGGGGAGCTCTAATGTGTGACCACAGGAGAGTTATTCCATCTCGCTCACATTAACCCTTCCTCTGTCAGAGCTGTTTTTGCATTTTTTCCCACTCATGTTAAATACACAATTTGGGCCTGAAGATTAGCTAAAACCCCCAAAACATATATTTTCTGTAGGCAAAGACCCTGGAGAATAAAATTGGTGGTAGTTCCGATGTTTGGTGTGTGATGATGGTAGCACAACAGTTTATGAAGCATAACTTTTAAAAAAAGTACATTAAAGGTATTGGGATGAGATTGGACACTGGCAGGACTTTGAGGACACGTCCCCTCTGGGGCACCTTCCCTGTAACCCTCCCCCACTCAGTGAGTCCTCAGGTTTATGTTGGTGTCTGAAGGTGATGGACCTCTTCTCCCTCACGGAGAAATCGGCTTCACTGCTTTCTTATTTGTAGTTTTATTTGAACCATTCAATCAACACCTCACCGTCTTCTAACACCTATACTAAAGTAGTGTGTCTGGATTGGAGCAACCTCAGTTGGGAGACGTACCTGGACCACACGCTGTGTTAGACGGCCTGTAATGTTGCAACAAGCCCTGCATCCTGCGTGGGGCGCTCAACACTGGCATTTGATACAACTCAAGTTAGCTGCAGGTTGCTATAGAGGTCTAGGGTGGTGGTCCATCACTATGGAACCCGGTCACTGAGGGTATTCCCACCGTGATGGATGAAGCTTGGACTTTATATATAGTCCACCATATTGGACAATTAAGAGAGGGTCACCCTCTACCTCCGACCATTACTCTACAAACAGGACTATGTCTGGAATGTATTCACTTCACAGTGCAAACTTTTCAAACTTTCAACCACTCAGATCTCAGTCTCAGGTGTTACATCACACCATTGGTTACACCCTTTAAAGCCACTTCTGCCTAGAGCCCTTATAAGGTACTCAGGTCCTTCCTGCCACCGACTAAGATTCATTACAGGAAACCTGGGTTATTGTGTACTCCTTCCAGACACTTACCCCATCTCCCACACCCTACTCCATGAGTACACCACAGGGGAGTACCCTCACTTGTATCTATGGTGGAGACCAGAAGAAAGGGAGCCAATTCTAAATCACAGGAGAACATTCGCTCTGCCGATGGTCCGCTCAATACTCAGCCTCATAGTGACAATGTGTCCCTTGTACCGGAGTAAATTCCTCTTTTACCACCATTGTCCATATCTGGTTCTAGCTCTATCTCAGGCACACAACATGTGACCTACCTGACAAAAGCAGAATTTTCTGTCACCATTTCTTGGACAGATTACGGCCATCTTTGTCCAGAGCTCTAAACCCCCCCCCCCCTGCCTCTTCCCAACCGGAGTCAGATCCCGATATGCCGGTCCTAGAGGATGCCGAGACAGGAGGGAACGGAGAGGATATGGATGCCGTACTGGAGGAAGGTGCGGAGGATTTTCCTCCCCCACATTGTCATTATGATGAAGAAGGAGCTTCACACAACATGCTTGCTAACATTAAAAAGCTAATTTTATTTTTTGCTAAACAAATAAAAAAAAGGCAGAAAATTGTGAAAAAAAGTTTTCTTTGTTTCTGTTATAACATGTTGTAAATAAGTAAGTTTTCTCCTTCACTGAAGGGCACTGATGAGGCTGAATTGATGGACACTGATGAGGTGGGACTGATGGGCACTGATGAGGAGGGACTGATGGCCACTGATAATGAGGCACTGATGAGGCTTCACTGACAGGCACTGATGAGGCGGGATTGAGGAGATGGCACCGATAATGAGGCACTAATATGTGGCACTGATGGGCACTAATAGGCAGCGCTGATGAGGGGATACTGACAGGCATTACTGATGGGCACTGAGTGCCATCCCTGGTGGGCACTGGTTGGCACTTGTGGGCATCCTTGATGGGTCTGCATTGATAATTAATGCACTGAATGATGTGATCAGCTGTGATTGGACACAGCTGATCACATGGTAAAGAGCCCACGTCATAGGCTTTTTACCAAGATCAGAGATGCAGTGTGTTGCTCTGACTGATGAGGTGGGACTGATGGACACTGATGATGAGGCACTGATGTGCACTGATAGGCGGCATTGATGGGTGGCAATGATGGGCACTGATGAGGAGGCACTGACAGGTGTTACTGATGGGTATTGTGGGCATCCTTGATGGGTCTGCATCGGTAATCAATGCACTGATTATCAGCGCAGACCCCCCCCCCCCCCGTCAGGAGAGCCGCTTACATATATACGAATAGAGGAAAAGCTGATAACTGGCACTTCCTGGTTACGATGTGATCAGCTGTGATTGGACACAGCTAATCACATGGTAAAGAGCCTACGGGATGGGAGATGCGGACATCCTGCTGGATGTCATATGCCGCCCAGTTAGGATAATGAAACCACCACCCGGCCATCATTTTGTTGGGCAGGATGTGGTTAAATCACATGCCTGGGGGAGTCCTAATCCTTCTTGTGAAGGGGGATATCTCTGTTGCGGACTTCTCCAATGGTCTGCTATGTAATTTGGAGGGGCCTGGGTGCTGTGTTTTTTTTTTTTTTCAAAGGAGCCGGCAATATAATGTCATTTGCAGACTCTTTAAACTCAATCATTTCTTTGTTTGTAAATGTAAGTTTCTGTAGCTCATCCTACAGGAGGAATGTGTAGAGTCCCCAAAAATTACCTACCAGATCCTTTGAGTCTGGTAAAAATTTTAAGGAGGATCCTCACACAAAAAAAACCCCATAAAATAAAGTGTGAGGTCCCCTGGAAATGCATTGTACATTAAAAAAAGGTGCGCTGTCTCCTTAAATAACACAAATAAATAGTGAATTATGTAATGAACAATAAATAAATGTGACGCACAAAACATGCAAAACCGCCCACTGCAATCATAACAATGAAATAAATAAGTCCTTGTAAAACGTGGACTGCAAATACCAGCAATCCTTAGTGATGTTTGTGCCCCGTCACCAAATACGAACTATCCGCTTACCGGAACATTAGACCCCCCCCCCCAAAACTGAAGAGGTCTAAAGCACTTAAAATTAGGTTCAGCCCAGCGGTTACAAGACCAAGCCACCGCATACACTACTCCCCTTCCGGGAATCCAATGGTTATTGGCTGCCAATAGAGGGATCCGAAGCAAGGTCACATCCTCATAAGAAGCCCCGTGTTACCACAAATAAGAAGAGGATCCATAAAACTGCTCTTTCATTAAATCTCCATGTACTCGCAAAGAGAATGTATTCAATCGCAAGTACAATACAGCATGCTGCCCATCCTGGCACACATGCTTGAGGATGTCAGCTCCAAAACTCTGCCCCTACATGTTTTGTCCCGGTAGATGTTCTGAATGCAGAGTGGAGACCTCCATCCTTCTTAGGCACTAGAACTAGGAGCCTTCACCTCTGAAACCCGCGCAATCTCTTGTGGAATCCCTCAAGGTTCACCCTTGTCACCAGTGCTCTTCAACTTCTACATCCGCCCACTTCTCAAAATCATCAGAAAATTGGACCTCTGCTTCCACTCATACGCGGATGATACTCAACTATACCTTCGCATCACCGGAGAAAAAGACCATCATCAGCAAAAAATGCCTCACTTTGATAGACAACTGGATGACCACTAGCTCTCTTAAACTCAATGGATCAAAAACCGAGCTTCTTCTCCTACACGCAAATCAAAATTCCAAAACTAAGACCCCATGGACACCACCCACCATCTTTGGACAGACCATCTCTCCAAGCAGCAAAGCCAAGAGTCTCGGAGTCATTTTTGACTCAGAAATGTCAATGGATGCACAAATAGAATCAGTAGTCAGCCAATCTCACCATCTCCTCCGCCTGCTACGTAGACTCATCCCCTTCGTCCTTCCAGAAGAGGACAAAGCAGCAGTAGTTGGAACAATCATCAATTCCAGACTCGACTACGCAAACTCCCTCTACATAGGACTACCCCAATATCAGCTTGGGCGCTTGCAACTCATCCAAAAGACGGCGACAAGACTGTTAACAGGAAAAAAACCCTGGGAATCCATTTCCCCTTCCCTGAGGAGCCTACATTGGCTAACCGTAAAGAACCGAATTACCTTCAAGACCCTCTGCCTCACTCACAAATGTATACAAGGAAATGCTCCTCAATACCTACGCGAGAAAATAAAGCACTATACACCCAATCGCAGTCTTCGATCTGCAAACCAAAACCTCCTCCTTATTCCAAAAACCCGCTACAAAACAAAAGGAGAACAAAGATTCACAGTCCAAGGACCACGGTTATGGAACGCTCTACCTACTCCCATCCACATGGAAGAAAACCATCAGGCCTTCAGGAAGAAACTCAAGACCTACCTCTTTTAAGAAGCTGGACAACACAGGAGAGATCGAGCGCCTTGAGGCGATTCAGTTCGCATTTGCAGCGCTATACAAATCATTCATTCATATACATGTAGCATCCCCCTGACCTACAGAGGCGTGGTGGCACAAGACTGGAGAGGAGAAGAAGAAGATGTCTCTAAATTCCAGATGATCTGTGAGTTCAAGGGGGAAAATTCAGCCCCAGAGCCACCATCTCCTCAAGGAAAATGTTTCCCAGCACAGAATGAATCAACAAGGAAGTGTCCATGCGTGTTGTTTAATGCATGATCTGATCACAAGTGCGCACTACTCTTGTGATGTGATCATGGATTAAACAATTCGCTTGGACACTTCCTTGTTGATCCATTCTGTGCTGGGAAACATTTTCCTTGTTACTTCTGAACCAGTTCCCAGCTGGTTGTTGCTGCAGCACCCAAACCCTTCAGAGCTTTTCCAGGAACGTGTGTGATGGTACTATGGAGTATTCCCATCTTCTCAGACCTCCTCCCTCCTCCTCAGACCCTTCCTAGACATTCTCTCTCCTCCTCCTCCGCCAGACTTCTTCTCTCCTGCTTAAATCCCCCTATCCTTCTCCGACCCCCCCCCCTCCTCAGATCACTCCCCATACCTCTCTCCGCCTCCTCAAAACACTCCCCTTACCTCCCTCCTCCTCCTCAGACCCCCACATATAGCCGAATGACAGCTACAGTGCGGCCGGCCAGTTCTGGAAGGCCGTCATATGATGTCCTCTTGTGATTACGCCCTCTGTGGCGAGCTGGTGGCGCGCTCTGTGATCGCTGCGTCCTCCAGACACAACTGATCACAGATCAGGGTGAGCCAATCAGTGGCTCTTTACCACATGATCAGCTGTGTCCAATCACAACTGATCATGGATGTAAACAAGCAAATGATCGGCATTCCTTTCCTCATGCGTGAGGAGAGGAAAGATGATAACTGGTTTGTGTGAAAGGGACATTAGCACTGATAAGCCGGGCACTGATTATCAGTATCCTGATTATCCGTGTAGTCTCAACAGTGCCCACCAGTGATGCCAATCAGTGCCCCCTCATCAGTATCACCTATCAGTGCTGCCTATCATCAGGGACCATCAGTGGCACCTATCAGTGTCCATCAGTTCTGCCTATAAGTGCAGCTGACAATCAGTGCCGCCTATCAGTGCCCATCAGTCCTGCCTATCAGTGTCACCTATCAGTGCCCATCAGCCCATCAGTGAAGGAGAAAAATTACCCGTTTGGATTTTTTTTAACAAACTATGAAAAAAGAAAGCGCTATTTGTGTGATAAAAATGTCCTATGTGTACAGTGTTACATGACCGCGCAATTGTCATTCAAGGTGTGACAGCGCTGAAAGCTGAAAATTGTCCGGGGCAGGAAGGGGGTGAAATTGCCCGGTAGGCAAGGGGTTAATGTTGGTAGCAGTTTTAGAGTATCCCAAACCCCGAGTTCTACAAGCAATTCATTACAAAAAGACAAACCCTGAGACTGTTTATTGGAGTCAGAGTGAATGGACAGTTGCTTGGGTGACTCGAGGACCTCTGTACTGTGTGGGAAAGAACCAGATATCATCAGTGGCTCCTGGGGGGGAGCACTACACATCTATAAGGATATACAGTACATACACACACAGCACAAGGCCGTGTTCACACTACGAAAAGTTTCTTGGATCTGCAGTTCCTCTGAGCTCCACAAGGTGGTGATCTTCTCACTTCTACCTAGACAGGAAGTCTCTATGTCAGGTAAATATAGGAAGTGATGTCAGGGGCAAACAGGAAGTGATGTTAGATAAAGACAGGAAGTTCCATGAGGTATGAATAACAGAGGAGACGTTGCTGGAAGTGGCAGTAGAGGAGGTAATAGGATCTTATTTTCTATTTACACCCAGTAATCCCCCGTCATGTCCGTCCTCTTCCTCCATAGTCACTGTGATGTCTTTTATCTCCAGCAGATAATGATACACACATATATATTATTATTATTATTATAACGGATTTATATCGAGCCAACAGTTTGCACAACATGAGGGCAGACAGTACAGTTACAATACAATATAATACAGGAGGAATCAGAGGGCCCTGATCCTTAGAGCTTACAATCTAAGAGGATACAAAAGGTGGTGTACCCCAGGGTTCAGTGCTCCCTCCAGAGGTGGTTCTGGCCAGCTCAGTAGATTGCTTTAAGAAAGGCCTGGATACTTTCCTAAATGTACAGAATATAACTGGATACTAACATTTATAGGTAAAGTTGATCCAGGGAAAATCCGATTGCCTCTCTGGGATCAGGAAGGAATTTTTTCCCCTGCTATAGCAAATTGGATCATACTTTGCTGGGGGTTTTTTTCAGCCTTCTTCTGGATCAGCTGTGGGTATAGGATTGGGTATATGGGATTGTATGATTTTTTAAAAAATTTGTTATGGTTGAACTAGATGGACTTGTGTCTTTTTTCAACCTGACTAACTATGTAACTATGTAATAACTTTGGGGGATGGAATGTGGAGGAAATAGAAGTCCAGTTGTTAGTTGGGGGTATGAAGGGATCATCTAAATGTGCACAGAGTAGGAGATAGTCAGACAAATTGGAATAGGGAGTTCCAGAGGATGGGAGAGGCTCTGGAGATGAGTATGGGAGGAGGTGCCATGGTAGCTAACCGGAGGAACGAACAAAACAATTAGGTTGGTATTGTGAGACTAGGTTAGTGATGTAGCTGGGGGCCGAGTTTTGAATGACTTTGTAAGTTGTTATTACTATTTTGAATTTAATTGGTAGGGTGAGTGGAAGCCAGTGGAGGGATTGGTAGAGCGGGGAGGAGGACACTGAATGGAGACCAGTGGAAGGATTGGTAGAGAGTGGTGGAGGATACTGAATGGAGACCACTGGAGGGATTGGTAGAGACGGGTGGAGGACACTGAATGGAGACCAGTGGAGGGATTGGTAGAGCGGGGAGGAGGACACGGAATGGAGACCAGTGGAGGGATTAGTAGAGAGGGGAGGAGGACACTGAATGCAGACCAGTGGAGGGATTGGTAGAGCGGGGAGGAGGACACTGAATGGAGACCAGTGAAGGGATTGGTAGAGCGGGGAGGAGGACACAGAATGGAGACCAGTGGAGGGATTGGTAGAGAGGGGAGGAGGACACTGAATGGAGGCCAGTGGTGGGATTGGTAGAGAGGGGTGGAGGACACTGAATGGAGACCAGTGGAGGGATTGGCAGAGAGGGGTGAAGGGCAGTAGCAGCAGTATTAGTGTTAACAGGGATGTTGAAGTCATTGAGAATGATTGTGGGGATTTCAGAAGAGACAAAGTAGGGTAGCCAGACACAGAAGCCATCAAGAAAGGTTGATACCGGTACAGGCCGATATAACAGCAATTCTTAAAGAAACTGGAGAAAAAAGATAAATACAATGTGCCTAAAATGAGGAGAGTGACAGAGAGGGAGGTGGGTGAAGTACCTGAAAGATGCTATGTGGGTCGCTGGTTCGAATCCCAACCACGACACTACCTGCCTGGAGTTTGCATGTTCTCCCTGTGCTTGTGTGGGTTTCCTCCGGGTACTCCGGTTTCCTCCCATACTCCAAAGACATGTTGGTAGGTTAATTAGATCCTGTGTAAATTGGCCCTAGTATGAATGTGAGTTAGGGACCTTAGATTGTAAGCTCCTTGAGGGTAGAGACTGATGTGAATGTACAATGTATATGTAAAGCGCTGCTTAAATTGACGGCGCTACATAAGTACCTGAAATAATAAATAAGGGGTTAGAAGGATTCCCACTCCACCTCCCTTCCATCCACTGGGTCTGGGGGAGTGAGTTCAGAGACGGCCATCATGGGAGAGGGAAGCAGGAGAAGCAGTGTCAGATTCATGAAGCCAGGTTTCAGTAACAGTGAGTAGTTAGTAATAAAGAGGTCATGGACAGAAGTGAGTTTGTTACAGACAGAGCAGGCGATCCAAAGGGTGCAAGAGAAGGGGAGGCTGGTTTGAGGATGAAGAGGTATAGAAACTAAATTGTGTGGATTGCAGCTGGTGCCAGAGGGTATGGGGTGATGGGCAATTTTGGCACAGTTAAATGATGGAGGTCCAGGGTTTGTTGTTTAATCTCCAGAGGTTAGGAGAAGCAGAAGGGTGAGGGAGGTAATATGGGAGTGTAATTTATATGAAGGGAAATGCCTCAGCATCCTGGAGGTTTTATTAGCATGTGGGTTTAGAATTATCAGGAGTTGGTGAGTGCAGTAATAGGGAGAGGACAGAAGTGAGGGTGATATATACAGGCTGTGGGGTGGAGAAGAGGGGTGAGGGAAAGAGAGATTAAGGAGAGAGGACACAACTGTCAGAAGGATTGGTAGAAAGCACATGTTATAGAGAGGAAGGAGAGCTGAATGGGGAATATGATGTGTCCTGGCAAAGCCCAAAGGCAACATTCATCTTTCAGTTTAGGAGAGAAGGAACATACCCGGAAATGATTCTGTGTACAGAAACCCCCCACAGCTCCTCCTCCCAATGTCCCTCCAATCAGAGTTAGAGAATCTTATGACATCACACTGAGCTCACAGCTCCTCCTCCTAATATCCCTGTATCCGACTCGGCCTCCTCACTTTCAAAGTAGGGCTATTGGACCTGCATTGTATGTAATATCAGAAACCTCAGCATGTAGTGGGGTTGAGGTGAGGAGGATTCTGAGAATGACATTTGATTTGCCTCCACCTCCCTCTCCGATAGAATAGAGAAATAAAAAGATTCTAGAAGTCACCAGAGAGATCATCGAGCTGCTGACAGGAGAGGTGAGCGGTGCTCGGAAGGACGTCATGATGGACAATCAGCCGCCCCTCACATCACCGGGTAAGAGGAGACTTTATTGTAAAGGAGAGAGCAGTACGGAGGGTCCACCTAGATCCCCCATCATCTGATTAACACATAGAAACAATGTATTCAGTCAGTGTGTGTGTTTCCTACAGATGGATCCAGTAATGGGAACCCACCAGAGAGATGTCCCCGTCCTCTGTATTTCCGGGATTCCACACAGGAAGGTCACACCATCCCTCACCATCATCGGGTAGATGAGGAACAATCACTGATAGTATCATTAGGATCTGTACATTATCTGCATTGTTACAATTGATGTCATTTTTATTATATATTCAGAGTGGAAAACTGAGAAATTCTAAAGTTGAGATTAAAGAAGAGATAAAAGAGGAGGCTGGTGAGGATGGGATGATGGAGGAGTCGGAGTATCTAAAAGTTTACAAAAATCTGTACCAAGACACCATGGAAGAGTCACTCAGCTACAGAAACCCACCAGAGAGATGTCCCCGTCCTCTGTATTCCCGGGACTCCACACAGGAAGGTCACACCATCCCTCACCATCATCAGGTAGATGATTGACAATTATTGGTAGTTATGATTTATACATGGGCATGTTTGTTACCATGAATGTTTTATTATATATTCAGAGTGGAAACCTCGGGGATGATAATATTGATGTTAAAGAAGAGTATAAAGAGGAGGATGAGGAGTATGGAGTGATGGAGGACTTTTCCAAAGGACACAAGGATATGATGGAGCCACCTAATACCAGGAACCCACCAGAGAGATGTCCCCGTCCTCTGTATTCCCGGGATTCCACACAGGAAGGTCACACCATCCCTCACTGTTACAAGGTTGGTGGGATGGAGAATATAGAACATGGACTTGTGTAGAGGATGTGTATTTTTTATATATATGATGTCACAATAATAAATCTTATATCTTACAGATGATATTCTCTCTCATTTTCTTGATTTAGAGTGGAGATCCAATTGATATAGAATTTGAGGTTAAAGCAGAAGAAGAAGAGAGGTATGTGAGGGATGATCAGCAGTCTATGGAGGAGGATGGAATAACGGGGACATTTATAGAGGAGGACACTCCTACAGAGATCAGCACAGGTGGGTCATTAATTCTGAATCTATTCCTCCACCTATACTGCTCACTGATTGGTCCAGAGTAGGGCGGGGACTGGGTTATATCAGCCTGTAATCCCCTGGTCACTTTCCTGAGCTGTGTTCCCCGTCCTGTATTCCTGTATTTCTCTCGGATAATCTTCCTTCTCTGTGCTGCAGACACAATTTATGTATCTAGACTGGATTTATGGAGATTCTGGGGTTCAGCTGGCAGCAAAGTGTTGATTTTCACCATAGGCATTGATCGGCCTAGGGACCTGGGGTATGTACCTTGCGTCTTCTGCCCCATGCCAGGGTCTAGCAACATCTCTGGCAGAGTAATTCTCCCGGGAATACTTGTTCTGTTATTTGCTGGCTGTGCCGGGTGGAGGGATATGTCTGTATAGTCTCAGACCCAAGTCACTGAGTGCAGTCTCAGGAGATGGGAGGCAGCGGTGTGGGACCTCTGCAACTTGTCTCCAGTAAACATTAAGCCACCAATATTATCACTGTCACTCCTATAAAAGACAGTTCTCGTTGTTTCCTCACTCTCTGACTAAGGTCCATGAATAAAGAAATGAACTGGTAGGAGATCAGAGGACCCATTTACTAGTTACCTTGAGGGGGGAATTGTAAGATCCTCAGAGACAAAGCTGCCTGATGTGGGCGGAGTCCTGGTTTAGGGGAACCAATCTGCTCATGTCTAGTAATAATCTTTGTATTTCTATTTTAGTAGATGGACGGGAGATGAGGAAAACCTCAGAGGATTGTCTCACTTTGTCTCCAGACTGTAAAGTAGAAGATGAGGACATCACACAGTATAGTCCAGGAGAAAACCCGACTACCTCAAATGTCCATCCGGCACCACACAGTGTAGATGGACCATCGTATTCCTCTTATCCTGAGGAACCTCAGACTGTGCGGGACAGTGCCGGACCATCGTATTCCTCTTATCCTGAGGAACCTCAGACTGTGCGGGACGGTGCCGGACCATCGTATTCCTCTTATCCTGAGGAACCTCAGACTGTGAGGGACGGTGCCGGACCATCGTATTCCTCTAATCCTGAGGAACCTCAGACTGTGCGGGACGGTGCCGGACCATCGTATTCCTCTTATCCTGAGGAACCTCAGACTGTGAGGGACGGTGCCGTCCTTCCAACACATAAGGTCTATGTACATAAAAGATGTTACACAGGGGAGAAGCCATATTCCTGTCCTAAGTGCGGGAAATGTTTTTCACAAAAGTGCCGCCTTTCCCATCATCAGAAATTTCATACAGGGGAAAAGCCGTATTCCTGTCCTGAGTGCGGGAAATGTTTTTCACAAAAGTCCAACCTTTCCCATCATCAGAGATTGCATACGGGTGAGAAGCCGTATTCCTGTCCTGAGTGTGGGAAATGTTTTTCAGCAATGTCCAGTCTCTCCTTTCATCAGAAATTGCACACAGGGGAGAAGCCGTATTCCTGTCCTGAGTGCGGGAAATGTTTTACAGAGAAGTCCCATGTTTCCAGACATCAGAGATCTCACACGGGGGAAAAGCCGTATTCCTGTCCCGAGTGTGGGAAATGTTTTACAGAGAAGTCCCATGTTTCCAGACATCAGAGATCTCACACGGGGGAAAAGCCATATTGCTGTACTGAGTGCCGGAAATGTTTTTCACAGAAGACCGATCTTTCCTATCATCAGAGATTGCACACGGGGGAAAATCTGTATTCCTGTCCTGAGTGCGGGAAATGTTTTTCAAAGAAGTCCTATCTTTCCGCACATCAGAGATCTCACACGGGGGAAAAGCCGTATTCCTGTCCTGATTGCGGGAAATGTTTTACAGAGAAGTCCAATCTTTCCAGACATCAAAGATCGCACACGGGGGAAAAGCCGCATTGCTGTACTGAGTGCGGGAAATGTTTTTCACAGAAGACCGATCTTTCTTATCATCAGAGATTGCACACGGGGGAAAATCTGTATTCCTGTCCTGAGTGCGAGAAATGTTTTTCAAAGAAGTCCGCTCTTTCCACACATCAGAGATCTCACACGGGGGAGAAGCCGTATTCCTGTCCTGAGTGCGGGAAATGTTTTTCAAAGAAGTCCCATCTTTCCACACATCAGAGTTCTCACACAGGGGAAAAGCCGTATTCCTGTCCTGAGTGAGGGAAATGTTCCTCACTAACGTCCTGTCTTCCTGTACATCAGGGGTCCCATACAACCCTCGAGGTGTATTAGTGAGTGCGGGAAATTACTTGTATATGAATGTTGCTGGACATGTGGGGAAGAAGCACACCCTGATATACACCTCAGATATACTCCATGGCTGATCTTCATCATGTAAGAAACAGTTGATAAGGAGATCAGAGATCACCAAAGACATGGATGAAGTGTTGTACCGTGTTGGCCATTGATAGCAGGAGAAAAATAAAAATGGAGTCATTACCTCTCATTGGCTGAGTACATTTTGTGGTGGAAGATTTCACAAACACTTACAGGTCTGTTTCTATAAACTTTGTAGAATGAATGTGTAAAGGAAATGTGTAAGTTCTGTATAGAATTGTATTGTATTTTGTATGTATTGCACACGGCACCAATAATGTTTTCATGACATGTTTGCATTCTTTCCAGTCCTGATTAGAATTAGCCTGCCTATGTTACGCCCCTTGTTACCATAAAAGTACAATTGTAATATTAATGTGATAGCTACGTAATCATGTGTATAAAAACCTTCAATTGTGTCATAATAAAACAGAACAGTTATTTGGGAAGATGCGGAGTGTATCTTTTGTGTCTGTTCCCTACTGCAGTAGTTATTTATTTGGAACCGCTAATCAATATGAGGATAGGAGTTGCCTATCAATAAAATTCCAGAACGAATGTGACATTCCCCCAGCCGTGACCAGTATTGGTCATATTTTATTTCAGTGATTTTCTATGGTCATTGGCTCCATCTAGTGGCAATAATGTGGCACTGCAGTATTAATACCGCATTATTGCCCCATAATTGAGATGACGGTCATAGGAAATTGCTGTGTTAATGAACATAAGGCCAGAATTTGGCACAGCTGGGGTAATGCTTGTCACATTAAATAGAATTCTTTTGCCAGCAATGTTGAGCAAACATTAGTGCCTCATCCGGTATTTAAGGAGAAATAAAGGGATCCCCTTGTGGTGGACTTTTAAGGCATGATGTATTCGAAAAGATTATTGTTTTTAAAGTTTCAAAAGTATTTAGAAAAATGCGTAGAAGAGATATAAAAACAGGGAATGCTTAACATATCTAAAACATCACCATCATTTATACACAGTACAATCTATAATTCTTGCTCCCAACGCGTTTCAGAGCACAGATTGTCTACTTCTTCAGGGGTATATGTTAGGAAAAAGAATTGGTGTTATACATTCTGACAGTATAGGTAACATTCCGATATATTGTATTTAAAAACATGCGAGAGCACAGTATGTTTAAAGATTCTCAACCAAGAAATCCTTAATGGCGTATTTTTTTAACAGATGTCCATGTCAAGCCCAGAGGAGCAGGCGGTTCACAGTTGACCAAACCCCCCCCAAAAGATAGGGACAGAGTGGCAAGAAGATCCTGAGAACCCACTGGGGCCAGGGGAGATTAAAGCCCTCTTGATGGTATGTAATGTCCCCAAGATATATGAAGAGTTGTGTTGTGGAAAACCACTGACCACAGCTTAGGTTGATTTCTTTGTGACCACTCGCTCCAACAGACAAATGAAGTGGATGTCGTCGTAAATGAAGATCCACTTCATTTGTCTGTTGGATGTCGGAGCGAGTGGTCACAAAGAAATCAACCTAAGCTGTGGTCAGTGATTTTCCACAACACAACTCTTCATATATCTTGGTGACATTACATACCATCAACAAGGCTTTGATCTCCCCTGGTAGGGATGAGCTTTATGTTCAGGCCGAACATGAGTTCGACACGAACATTGGTTGTTCACCCGTTCCCCGAACAGCGAACAATTTGGGGTGTTCGCAGAAAATTCGAAAGCCGCGGAACACCCTTTAAAAGTCTATGGGAGAAATCAAAAGTGTTAATTTTAAAGGTTAATATGCAAGTTATTGTCATAAAAAGTGTTTGGGGACCCGGGTCCTGCCCCAGGGGACATGTATCAATGCAAAAAAAAGTTATAAAAACAACTGTTTTTTTGGGAGCAGTGATTTTAATAATGCTTAAAGTGAAACAATAAAAGTGAAATAATCCTTTAAATTTCGTACCTGGGGGGTGTCTATAGTATGCCTGTAAAGGGGCGCATGTTTCCCGTGTGTAGAACAGTCCGAGAGCAAAATGATATTTCTAAAGAAAAAAAAATAATTTAAAAGTACTCGCGGCTATTAATGAATTGTCGGTCCCGGCAATACACATAAAAGTCATTGAAAAAACGGCATGGGATTTCCCCAGAGTCCATAACCAGGCCCTTTGGATCTGGTATGAATATTACGGGGAACCCCGAACCAAAATTTAAAAACAAAATTGTGTGGGGGTCCCCCCAAATTCCATACCAGGCTCTTCAGGTCTGGCATGAATATTAAGGGAAACCCCGTGCCAAATTAAAAATTAAAATATGGGGTGGGGGTCCCCGCAAAAATCCATACCAGACCCTTATCCGAGCACGCAACCTGGCAGGCCGCAGGAAAAGAGGGGGGGCGAGAAAGACCCCCCAAAATCCTGAACCGTACCAGGCCACATGCCCTCAACATGGGGAGGGTGCTCCCCCAAAGGACCTTGTCCCCATGTTGATGAGGACAAGGGCCTCATCCCCACAACCCTTGCCCGGTGGTTGTGGGGGTCTGCGGGGGGGCTTATCCAAATCTGGAAGCCCCCTTTAACAAGGGGACCCCCAGATCCCGCCCCCCATGTGAATTGGTAATGGGGTACATTTACCCCTACCATTTCACAAAAAAAGTGTCAAAAATGTTAAAAAAGACAATAGCCAGTTTTTGACAATTCCTTTATTAATGTCTTCTTCCATCCTTTTCTGGTCCTCCTTCGGTTTTCTTCTTCTTCCTCCATCTTGTTTTTCCCCTGTTTCTTCCTCTATCTTCCTCTGCTTCTTCCTCCGGTCCTCTGCTTCTTTCTCCGGTCTTCTCCTCCGACATCTTCCTCCGGCTTCTCCTTCCCCACTTCGTCCTCCGGACGATCCACCTCAATGGGAGTCTCCCGCTGTGTGATGCTTCTGTTCTTGTGACAGCTCTTATATAACTGAGGGCGGGGCCACCCAATGACCTCGCCCCCTCTGACGCATGGGAACTTCCCTATGGCTTCCCCCGTGGCGTCAGAGGGAGGGGGTGGGATCACCCGTTTACGTAAACGGGTGACCCCGCCCCCCTCTGACGCCCCGAAAAAGCCATAGGGATGTCCCTGTGCGTCAGAGGGGGCGGGGTCACCCAGGACGTCACGGTGTGGCCCTGCCCTCAGTTATAAAAGAACTGTCACAAGAACAGAAGCGTCACACAGCGGGAGACATCCATTGAGGCGGATCGTCCGGAGGACGAAGCGGGGAAAGAGAAGCCGGAGGAGGATGCTGGAGAAGACCAGAGGTAGAAGCAGAGGACTGGAGGAAGAAGCAGAGGAAGATAGAGGAAGAAGCGGGGGAAGAACAAGATGGAGGAAGAAGAAGAAAACTGAAGGAAGACTAGAGGAGAAGGCCGCAGGAGAAGACCAGAGGTAGAAGCAGAGGACCGGAGGAAGATCGAGGAAGAAGCGGGGGAAGAAGATGGAGGAAGAAGAAGAAAACTGAAGGAAGACCAGAAGAAGATGGAAGAAGAAGCGGGGAAAGAAGAAGACATTAATAAAGGAATTGTCAAAAACTGGTTATTGTCTTTTTTAACATTTTTGACACTTTTTTTGTGAAATGGTAGGGGTACATTTGTATCTCATTACCAATTTACACAGGAGGGCGGGATCTGGGGGTCCCCTTGTTAAAGGGGGCTTCCAGATTCTGATATTCCCCCCGCCCGCATACCCCCACAACCACCGAGCAACATTGTGGGGATGAGGCCCTTGTCCCCATTAACATGGGGACAAGGTGCTTTGGGGGGGCCGCTACCCCAAAGCACCCTCCTCATCATGAGGAGGGTGCTCTCTGGTCCCTCCCTCTTTTCCTGCGGCCTGCCAGGTTGCATGCTCGAATAAGGGTCTGGTATGGATTTTTGGGGGACCCCCACGCCATTTTTTTAAAAAAAATTGGCGCGGGGTTCCCCTTAAAATCCATACCAGACCTGAAGGTTCTGGTATGGATTTTGAGGGGGACCCCCACGCCATTTTTTTTAAAATTTTGGCACAGAGTTCCCCTTAATGTTCATACCAGACCCAAAGGGCCTGGTAATGGACTGTGGGGGAATCCCATGCCGTTTTTTTCAATTACTTTTATGTGTATTGCCGGAACCGACAATTCATTGTAGCCGCAAGTACTTTTAAATGACTTTTTTCCTTTAGAAATGTTATTTTGCTCTCGGACTGTTCTAAGCACGGGAAACATGCGCCCCTTTACAGGCATACTATAGACACCCCCCAGGTACGAAATTTAAAGGAATATTTCACTTTTATTGTTTCACTTTAAGCATTATTAAAATCACTGCTCCCGAAAAAAACGCCCATTTTTAAAAAATTTTTTTGCATTGATGCATGTCCCCTGGGGCAGGACCCAGGTCCCCAAACACTTTTTATGACAATAACTTGTATATAAGCCTTTAAAATGAGCACTTTTGATTATTCATGTTTGTGTCCCATAGACTTTAACAGTGTTCGCGTGTTCGAACAAATTTTTTGCCTGTTCGCATGTTCTGCTGCGAACCGAACCGGGGGGGTGTTCGGCTCATCCCTATCCCCTGGCCCAAGTGGGTCCTCAGGCTCTTCTTGCCCCTCTGTCCCTTTCTTTTGGGTGGAGTTTGTTCAACTGTGAACCGCCTGCTCCTCTGGGCTTGACATGGACATCTGTTCAAAAATACGCCATTAAGGATTTCTTGGTTGAGAATCTGAAAACATACTGTGCTCTCGCATGTTTTTAAATACAATACATCGGAATGTTAACTATACCGTCACAATGTATAACACCAATTCTTCTTGCTAACATATACCCCTGAAGAAGGAGACAATATGTGCTCTGAAACGCGTTGGGTGCAAGAATTATAGATTGTACTGTATATAAATGACGGCGATAATGTTTTAGATATGTTAAGCATTCCCTGTTTTTATATGTCTTCTACGCATTTTTCTAAATAAATACTTTTGATACTTTAAAAATAATAATCTTTTCGAATACATCGTGCCTTAAAAGTCCACCACAAGGGGATCCCTTTTGTTCTCCTTAAATACCGGATGAGGCACTAATCTTTGCTCAACATTGCTGACAAAAGAATTCTATTTAATGTGACAAGCATTCCCCCAGCTGTGCCAAATTCTGGCCTAATGTTCATTAACACAGCAATTTCCTTAATTTGCCTTAAAAGTCCACCACAAGGGGATCCCTTTCTTTTCTGCTTGTCACATTAAAGGACATAAGTTAATTAAACCAGCAATATTAAACCAACCATTAGTGTAATACAGAGAAAACTACATTTGGCTATTATATGGCACTAAGTATCATAGGCATTAGCTCCATCTAGTGGCCAAATGCAACATTTTCCATTTTAAATGAGAGGAAAACATTCAAACAGAATAGCAAAGGGCCTAATCACATTCATTTGTTACCCCAATTCACAGAGACGATTAGTACGATTACACTGGGCTCTGCCATTTTTTTCACCTCTTTACGACCACGCTTTCGCTCAAAGATGGCTGCAGCGCAGTCGCACATTGCCGGGAGGGCATTTAAGGATGATCGCCTACTGTGGCGTGTGGGCGGCTCGCTCTGTGATCGGTGTGTCCTTGGGACACAGCTGGGCACAGATTGGGGTAAAGAGCCAATGACAGCGGCTCTTTACCACGTCATCATCTGTGTCCAATCACAGTGTAATCAGGATTTGCTGGCTATCAGAAGTCCTCTCCTTATGCTGACAGTGCGTCACCGGAGGAGAGCTGATAATCGGCACCCAGGGGGACATTGGCACTGATTATCAGTGCAGCCCCAACAGTGCCCATAAGTGCTGTTAATCAGTGTCGCCTATCAGTGCCCATCAGTGAAGGAGAAAAATTACTTATTTACAAAATTTTATAACAAAAACGAAGACAAATTTAAATTTATGGACTTTTTAATTTATTTAGCAAAACAAATAAAACCTCAGTGTCTATTAAATGCCTTTAAAAGAAAGCTCTCTCTGTCTAAAAAATGCTAAAAATGTCATATGGGTACAGTGTTACATGACCGCGCAATTGTCATTCAAAGTGCGATAGCGCTGAAAATTGGTCTGGGCAGGAAGGGGGGAAGCCACTCGGTAGGTAAAAGGTGATATATACCCTGAAATGGCAGGAGACATTTATATAAAGATGAGAAGTATGTAGCAGCTCAATGAATAGACCTCCTAGCAATGTTATTACCAGGCTGCAGCTAGGGGGAGCTCTAATGTTTAGAGAGTGATTGCATAACATTCCACTTCTTTCCCTTAAAAAACTCTTTGGTTGCTTTCGCAGTATGCTTCGAGTCATTGTCCATCTGCACTGTGAAGCGCCATCCAACGAGTTCTGAAGCATTTTGCTGAATATGAGCAGATAATATTGCCCGAAACACTTCAGAATTCATCCTGCTGCTTTTGTCAGCAGTCACATCATCAATAAATACAAGAGAACCAGTTCCATTGGCAGCCATACATGCCCACGCCATGACACTACCACCACCATGCTTCACTGCTGAGGTGGTATGCTTTGGATCATGAGCCGTTCCTTTCCTTCTCCATACTCTTCTCTTCCCATTACTCTGCTACAAGTTGATCTTGATCTCATCTGTCCACAGGATATTGTTCCAGAACTGTAAAGGCTTTTTTAGATGTTGTTTGGCAAACTCTAATCTGGCCTTCCTGTTTTTGAGGCTCACCAATGGTTTACATCTTGTGGTGAACCCTCTGTATTCACTCTGGTGAAGTCTTCTCTTGATTGTTGACTTTGACACACATACACCTACCGCCTGGAGAGTGTTCTTGATCTGGCCAACTGTTGTGAAGGGTGTTTTCTTCACCAGGGAAAGATTTCTTCGATCATCCACCACAGTTGTTTTCCGTGGTCTTCCAAGTCTTTTGGTGTTGCAGTGCTCACCGGTGCATTTTTTCTTTTTAAGGATGTTCCAAACAGTTGATTTGTCCACACCTAATGTTTTTGCTATCTCTCTGATGGGTTTGTTTTGTTTTTTCAGCCTAATGATGGCTTGCTTCACTGATAGTGACAGCTCTTTGGATCTCATATTGAGAGTTGACAGCAACAGATTCCAAATGCAAATAGCACACTTGAAATGAACTCTGGACCTTTTATCTGCTCCTTGTAAATGGGTAGGGATGAGCCGAACACCCCCCTGTTCGGTTCGCACCAGAACATGCGAACAGGAAAAAAGTTTGTTCAAACACGCGAACACCGTTAAAGTCTATGGGACACGAAGATGAGTAATCAAAAGTGCTAATTTTAATGGCTTATATGCAAGTTATTGTCATAAAAAGTGTTTGGGGTCCTGGGTCCTGCCCCAGGGGACATGGATCAATGCAAAAAAAGTTTTAAAAACGTCCGTTTTTTCAGGAGCAGTGATTTTAATAATGCTTAAAGTCAAACAATAAAAGTGTAATATCCCTTTAAATTTCGTAGCTGGGGGGTGTCTATAGTATGCCTGTAAAGGGGCGCATGTTTCCCGTACTTAGAACAGTCTGACAGCAAAATGACATTTCGAAGGAAAAAAGCCATTTAAAACTACTCGTGGGTATTGCATTGCTGGTCCGACAATACACATAGAAGTTCATTGATGAAAACAGCATGGGAATTCCCCACAGGGGAACCCCGAACCAAAATTAAAAAAAAAAACGATGTGGGGGTCCCCCTAAATTCAATGCCAGGCCCTTCAGGTCTGGTATGGATATTAAGGGGAACCCCGGCCAAAATTTTTTAAAAAAATGACGTGGGGGTCCCCCTAATTTCCATACCAGACCCTTCAGAGCACGCAACCTGGCAAGCCGCAGGAAAAGAGGGGGGGATGAGAGAGCGCCCCCCCTCCTGAACTGTACCAGGCCACATGCCCTCAACATTGGGAGGGTGCTTTGGGGTAGCCCCCCAAAACACCTTGTCCCCATGTTGATGAGGACAAGGGCCTCATCCCCACAACCCTGGCCGGTGGTTGTGGGGGTCTGTGGGCGGGGGGCTTATCGGAATCTGGAAGCCCTCTTTAACAAGGGGACCCCCAGATCCCGGCCCTCCCCCCTGTGTGAAATGGTAAGGGGGTACTTACCCCTACCATTTCACTAAAAAACTGTCAAAAATGTTAAAAATGACAAGAGACAGTTTTTGACAATTCCTTTATTTAAATGCTTCTTTCTTCTATCTTCCTTCATCTTCTTCTTCTGGTTCTTCTGGCTCCTCTGGTTCTTCCTCCGGCGTTCTCGTCCAGCATCTCCTCTTCGGCGTCTTCTATCTTCTTCTCCTCGGGCCGCTCCGCACCCATGGCATGGGGGGAGGCTCCCGCTCTTCTCTTCATCTTCTTTTCTTCTTCATCTTCTTCTCTTCTTCTTTTCTTCTCTTCTTCTTTTCTTCTCTTCTTCTCTTCTTCATTTTCTTCTCCGGGCCGCTCCGCATCCATGCTGGCATGGAGGGAGGCTCCCGCTGTGTGACGGCATCTCCTCATCTGACGGTTCTTAAATAACGGGGGCGGGGCCACCCGGTGACCCCGCCCCCTCTGACGCACGGTGACTTGACGGGACTTCCCTGTGACGTCATGGGGAATGCCACAGGGAAGTCCCGTCATGTCCCCTGCGTCAGAGGGGGGCGGGGTCACCGGGTGGCCCCACCCCCGTTATTTAAGAACCGTCAGACGAGGAGACGCCGTCACACAGCGGGAGCCTCCCTCCATGCCAGCATGGATGCGGAGCGGCCCGGAGAAGAAAATGAAAAAGAGAAGAAAAGAAGAAGATGAAGAAGAAGATGAAGAGAAGAGCGGGAGCCTCCCCCCATGCCATGGGTGCGGAGCGGCCCGAGGAGAAGAAGATAGAAGACGCCATGGAGGAGATGCTGGACGAGAACGCCGGAGGAAGAACCAGAAGAAGAAGAAGATGAAGGAAGATAGAAGAAGCATTTAAATAAAGGAATTGTCAAAAACTGTCTCTTGTCATTTTTAACATTTTTGACAGTTTTTTAGTGAAATGGTAGGGGTAAGTACCCCCTTACCATTTCACACAGGGGGGGGGCCGGGATCTGGGCGTCCCCTTGTTAAAGGGGGCTTCCAGATTCCCATAAGCCCCCCGCCCGCAGACCCCCACAACCACCGGCCAGGGTTGTGGGGATGAGGCCCTTGTCCTCATCAACATGGGGACAAGGAGTTTTGGGGGGCTACCCCAAAGCACCCTCCCAATGTTGAGGGTATGTGGCCTGGTACGGTTCAGGAGGGGGGGCACACTCTCGTCCCCCCCTCTTTTCCTGCGGCCTGCCAGGTTGCGTGCTCGGATAAGGGTCTGGTATGGATATTTGGGGGGACCCCACGCCGTTTTTTTTTTTTTTTGGCGCGGGGTTCCCCTTAAAATCCATACCAGACCTGAAGGGTCTGGTATGGAATTTAGGGGGACCCCCACGTCATTTTTTTTTTAAATTTTGGCCGGGGTTCCCCTTAATATCCATACCAGACCTGAAGGGCCTGGTATGGAATTTAGGGGGACCCCAACGTCATTTTTTTTTGGTTCGGGGTTTCCCTGTGGGGAATTCCCATGCCGTTTTTATCAATGAACTTCTATGTGTATTGTCGGACCGGCAATGCAATAGCCGCGAGTAGTTTTAAATGGGTTTTTTCCTTCGAAATGTCATTTTGCTGTCAGACTGTTCTAAACACGGGAAACATGCGCCCCTTTACAGGCATACTATAGACACCCCCCAGCTACGAAATTTAAAGGGATATTACACTTTTATTGTTTGACTTTAAGCATTATTAAAATCACTGCTCCTGAAAAAACGGCCGTTTTTAAAACTTTTTTTTTGCATTAATCCATGTCCCCTGGGGCAGGACCCAGGTCCCCAAACACTTTTTATGACAATAACTTGCATATAAGCCTTTAAAATTAGCACTTTTGATTTCTCCCATAGACTTTTAAAGGGTGTTCCGCGGCATTCGAATTTGCCGCGAACACCCCAAAATGTTCGCTGTTCGGCGAACTTGCGAACAGCCAATGTTCGAGTCGAACTCGAAACTCATCCCTATAAATGGGATAATGAGGGAATAACACACACCTGGCCATGGAACAGCTGAGCAGCCAATTGTCCCATTACTTTTGGTCCCTTTAAAAGTGGGAGGCACATATACAAACTGTTGTTTGTATTTCCACTGTAATTCCTACACCGTTCACCTGATTTGGATGTAAATACCCTCAAATTAAAGCTGAAAGTCTGCAATTAAAGCACATTTTATTTGTTTCATTTCAAATCCATTGTCACAGCCTCGCAAGTGGACCGGTTCCCCCAGCTGATGGGCTTATTTGTATCGGTACCAGCAGCATTATAACGTTGAATTTTCATAACGTGATCATTTAACTTATTTTCATGTTACTCTTTTATTGCTGCCTATCGACTTTTGATAACATCCCTAGCTTATGCGTATCAAGGTGGCATATTTAACATCGAGTCCGTTCATAGATCCCCCATGTTCGCCGCGGGGGGACTTTGTGTTGGGTCCCGCTGTCCCACTGCTTCCGTTTGAGCGGAATTCTCCTGAAGAAGCGGCTCCTGCCGCGAAACCGGTCGAGACAAAAATTCCACACACATGCTTTGTCTAAATTGCGGGTTATCCTCGCTGTATGCAGTGTGATATTTGTTTTTATGATTATATGTTGTATTGTTGTATTGTATCTTGATATGTTGAATCATTAAAATTTATACTTATATTTTTTAGAAGTAACTGCAATATTTTATTAAGTACCGTAATAGTCCCAAACTTCAAATCATGGGGGAGCAGGTGTGACCAGGCATGAGCAGCATTGCCGTCGCGTCTCCACCCTCATACCCTTCACATTTATCAAATCCATTGTGGTGGTGTATAGAGCCAAAAAGATTGGAATTGTGTCAATGTCCCAATATTCATGGATCTGACTGTATATATATATATATATATATATATTCACAAACATTGATAAGTATGTCAAATCTCCTGCAGAGCTCCAGTACTTCGACCAAGAGAAAAAAAAAATCCTCCTATTCGCCTTCCTTGGTGGAAGTACTGGAGCTCTGCAGGAGAATTGACATACTTATCAATGTTTGTGAATATATATATATATATGTGTGTGTGTTTGATATGATCCTCAGACCCCCCCTGCCCCCAGATCTCCTCTCTCCTTTTTGGACCCCACCGGACTTCCTCTCTCCTCCTCAGACCCCCCCCCCCCCAGTAGACCTTCTCCTCAGACCCCCCCAGATCTCCTTTTTCCTCAATCCCCTCCTAGACGTCCTCTTCAGACCCCCACCAGACTTCCTCACACCTCCTCAGACCCCCCTGTCCTCCTCCCACCCACCCCCCATACTTCAGATCACCCCCAGACCTCCCCCCTCCTCCTCAGACCCCCACGTGAAGGAAGAGGTGCAGCAAAAAGTAAATGGAATGGGGTCACACTGCAACTGCGTGCGATGAAAACTCTTCAGTTTGCTGCAATGTACCACAAATATTGGTGCTATTTTGCCCATGCCACAAACATTACATACATTGTGCTCTGCATGCCGCTATTGGCCCCTCCCCCTTGTGAGGGAGGGGAACAATTTGCCATCTTCGCCCTTGGCGGTGGATGACCTTGTCCCAACACTGGGTGGCATGGTTATGTCCCCTATGCACACATATCACGGGTTTAGAGGTTATGATCTTCCCTATGTTAGTTAGATATGACTACATTTTATGATTCTTATTGGCCACGATGCGGGTTATACACTCCCACTTTCAGTTAGAGGGAGGAGAAGTCATTTTCGCGGGCTTTTTGACGGTGTACACACCGCTCTGGAGCCATTTCCATCCTTACACACTTCTAGGTACCAGGTTTGCCATTGGTTGTTGGTTTATTAATGTGTGATTTTATTGGTTAACCGGAATGAGGTTAGGTTTGATAGAGACAGCTGACCCACTCTTCCACCAATGGCAAGCCACAATTCATGTATGTCTAATTGATTGAGACTGATTGGATATATTTTGTATAGATATTTATATATATATATATATATATATATATATATATATATATATATATATGTGTGCAATGTGAGGGAGCTGTTATAAGCCCCTGTAGATGTGGACGAAACGCGTTGGGATACGATTATTGCTCCCCACATTGCTTTTTATTCATTGTGATCACATTTTATTTTTTTTGTATTGTGGTTTTAATAAAACCTACCTTTTTGATCCTTACTATTGGAGCCCCTCTCCTCTCTTCTTTTTTACATCATTGTTTTTGATGAGAATTGTTGCTGAGGTTCCTACAAGATGTTCATTCCCTGGTCCAGTCGGGTTCATTAAGATCCCCTGGAGTCTACTTTCAGAAGACCTTGGAGCTCCATTTCCTTCTGAGAGTGCCACTTCTACTTCCATCTGACAGTGCCACGGATTCGAGTCTTAAGCCTGTACGATTCGGTGTCGCTGACATCCGGGTCCATCTGTTCTGGTAAGAGTACCCATTTGTCTTTATATTCGGGATTCATCAGTGTTGGCGTTACATACTTTCTGCACGTCCAGGAGATTCCCCCCACTGTTGGAGGACCATTTATATCATTTTCCCATTTCCTGTACTGATGTTTGTCACGTTTAGTGTAGCAGCTATTTATTATTGCACTGCGCGGTATTATTTCACTTTCTTCAAACACTGGGTGCCAGAGACTGCTTGGACTGAGTTTTCTCCCATAGGGTTCAGATACCGGCCATTCCCCGGTCCTCAGCAAGAATCTCATCTGTGAGCTAAAAAAAGAGCACTTTGCAGGGTTCCTGAGATTACACTGGATGCCAATAACTGTGCCGTTGCGCAGGGTAAACCTCATTTAAAGTCCCAAATTTCTGTTCTGTTTTTAATCAATCCCCTAGACTGTTTATTGGAGCCGGAGTGAATGGACTGGTGCTTGGGTGACTGGGGGGCTTTGTACTGTATGAGAAAAAAAGAGGGGATTTTTGGGACTTTGAATGAGGCTACCTCCACAATGTCAACAATGTAATTTAAAGTCCCACCTTTCCTGCTTCATCTATCTGTACTGTGTTATAAAGAACCAGAAATCATCAGATGCTTCTGCGGGGGGAGCACTACACATCTATAAGGATATACAGTACATACACACACAGCACAAGGCTGTGTTCACACTACGAGGTGTTTCTCGGGGGCTGCAGTTCCTCTGAGCTCCACAAGGTGGTGATCTCACTTCTATCTAGACAGGAAGTCTCTATGGAAGACAGGAAGTGATGTCAGCTACAGGAAGGAAGCTCCTTGTGATACGAGGTAGAGGTGACGTTGCTGAAATCGGCAGCAGAGAAGGTAATAAGATCTTATTTTCTATTTTTTTGCACCCATCATGTCCGTCCTCTTCCTCCATAGTCACTGTGACGTCTTTTATCTCCAGCAGATGATGATACACATATATTATTATTATTATACAGGATTTATATCGTGCCAACAGTTTGCACAACATGAGGGAGGACAGTACAGTTACAATACAATATAATACAGGAGGAATCAGAGGGCCCTGATCCTTGGAGCTTACAATCTTAAAGGGAGGGTCAAGTGATTCAAAAGGCAATAACTATGGGGGATGGGCTGATGGAGAAAATAAAAGTCCAGTTAGGTGGGGGCGGCATAGGTTTCTCTGAAGAAAAAAGTTTCCAGGGATCGGCTAAAACTGGACAGAGTAGGAGATAATTGGACAGATTGGAGTAGGGACCTCCATAGGATGGGAGAAGCTCTGGAAAAGTCCTGGAGATGAGCATGGGAGGTGGTAACATGGGAGCATAGCGAGCAGAAGGTCTTGGGAGAAACAAAGAGAACAATTAGGTTGGTATTGTGAGACGAGGTTAGTGATGTTGCTGAGGACCGAGTTGTGGATGACTTTGGTGATGTTGTTGCTATATTAAATTGTGTTTGTTGGGTGAGTGGAAGCCAGTGAAGGGATTGGCAGAGAGGGATGGAGGACACTGAATGGAGGCCAGTGGAAGGATTCGCAGAGAGGGGTGGAGGACACTGAATGGAAGCCAGTGGAAGGATTCGCAGAGAGGGGTAGTAGACATTGAACGGTTGGACAAATCTGACAGCAGCATTTATGATGTACTGAAGGGGAGGAGCCTATGTTAAGGTAATATAATGAGGAGGGAGTTGCAGTAGTCGAGGCCAGAGGTGACCAGGGAGTGGGTTAGCAGCTTTGTGGTGTCATTGTTTAGGAAGGGGCGTATTTTGGAGATGTTGCGGAGGTTGAGGCAGCAAGCTTTGGACAGTGATTGGATGTGAGGCTGAACGGAGCTTTCAGAGTCCAGGATTACACCTAGCACCCTGGCATGGGGAGACGGGTTGATGGATGCCATCGATCTTGACAGAGAAGTCGGGAAGGCGCACGTGGGGGGGGGGGGGGATATTATGAGCTCAGCTTTGGATAGATTGAGTTTGAGGAAGTGGTGGAACATCTAGACTGATATGTCTGTCAGTAAATTAGTGATGTTTGAGGAGACTGATGGAGTGAGTTGAGGGGTAGAGAGATAGATTTGGGTGTCATCAGCATAGAAATGGTATTGGAAGCCATGGAGCCTATAAGCTGACCCAGGGAGGAGGTGTAGATGAGAATAGGAGAGGTCAAAGAACAGAAACTTACTAACTGACATATCAGCATGGATGTCGCACCACTTCCTTAAACGAAATCTCTCTAAAACTGAGCTATTAATATTCCCCCCCCCGCACTCCCCTCCTTGACTTTTCCATCAAAATCAACAATGCAACCATCAGTCCCTCCCCTGACGCAAGGGTACTCGGTGTAATCCTAGACTCTGACTTGTCATTTCAGCCTCAAATCCAATCGTTCTCAAAAGTTTGTAGAATTCACCTCCATAACATCTCTAAAATTCGCCCCTTTTTAACAAATGAAACCACCAAGCTCCTCATTCACTCCCTCGTTATCTCTCTTCTTGACTATTGCAACTCCCTTCTCATTGGCCTGCCTCTCTATAGGCTCCTCCCCTCTTCAGTCTATCATGAATGCTGCTGCTAGACTTATCCACCTTACCAACCGCTCAGTGTCTGCCAACCCTCTCCTCCAATCCCTACACTGACCACCGACCCTCTCCTCCAATCCCTACACTGGCTCCCAATCACCCAGCGAATTAAATTCAAAATACTAACCACAACATATAAAGCCATTCACAACTCTGCCCCGAACTACATCACAAATCTTGTCTCCAAATATCACCCAAATCGACCTCTCCGCTCTTCTCAAGACCTCCTGCTTTCAAGCTCTCTTATCTCCTCCTCCCATGCTCGTCTCCAGGATTTCTCCAGAGCCTCACCCACCCTCTGGAACTCGCTACCTCCATCTATCCGGCTATCCCCCACTCTTGCTACCTTCAGGCGATCCCTGAAAACTCATCTCTTCAGGAAAACCTATCACGTCTCCAACTAATCTCTTACCACTTCCAACAGCTCATTCCCCACAGTTACAACCTTTTGTACCACCTGCCCCACCCTGTTAGATTGTAAGCTCCTCTGAGCAGGGCCTTCTTAATCCTCTTGTATTTTATTGTATTATAACTGTATTGTCTCCCTTTTATATTGTAAAGCGCTGCGTAAACTGTTGGCGCTATATAAATCCTGTATAATAATAAGCAGACCAGTAGATAATACAAGCCCTTTGCCCCAAGCATCATACACAGACAAGATGTTGAGATAAAACCAAAGGAATAACTATTTATTGAAACCCAGACACATGCTTTATGCCCCAGGAGGACATTCCTCTCTTGGGGATATTAGCATAGATAAGATGTACAACCAGTAAAAACATGACAATGCAACCTTTAAACCAGGGGTGCTCAACCTTTTGGGGAACAAGGGCCAGCTTAGCGACATGGTAATCGGTCATGGGCCACAATGAGCGAAGTGGGCAGATAAAAGGTCAGTGTCTGCTCTGCATATGCAGAGCAGACACGGACACAGCCTGCTCTCCTCTATGGGTCCTCTGATCTGCCCAGACAGAAGGGGGCGGATCCCCTTCAGTTTTTCTAAGTGGATCGGATTGGAGATACACTGGCTGGTACATAAACTGGCTGATACAGTGGCTGGTAGACTGGCACAGTGGTGGGTACACTGGCTGGTACAGTGGTGGGTACAGTGGTGGGTACACTGGTACAATGGCTGGTACACTGGCGCGTATCGATAGGATAGTATCAGTGTGCAGAACGGAGCCCTCACTACAGGAAGCACGCAGCTGCAGTAGAGAGCAGAGCCAATACTTTCCGGACCGCTGTTTAGCAACCAGCTCAATGCGGTAATTACCGCTAATCCAAACAAATACCGCATTCGGAATTTAACTCCAAATTCTTAGTGAGTTGAACACTTGCACAATTGTTACCGCCTGCCGTATTTTACTGCATTATATTAGCCATTATTTAATTCTTAGTGAATTGACCCCTTAGTCTTACACCACAGACTTCTGGTGTCATCTGTTTGCCAAGGTTGTAGGGGTCGGGGCCTGATTCTGTGTATAGTGAAGGGGGTGAGCTCATCCAAGGCAAAGGACAGGGACCTATTGTAGACAGAAGTGGCTAGGTTGGGGCAGGACAGGGGTGAGATTTTGTCATAGAGGTGGTCAGTAGCAGTAGCAGAAAAGGGTTAAGGTGGGTTAGGTGGCGAAGGCTTCTACGGGTATCTGTTAGATGGCTGTGAGGGAGAGGAGGTGGAAGACAAGGAGAGAGTGAAATTAATAAAGTGGTGATTAGAGAGAGGAAAAGGATTTTTGGAGAGGTTGCTCGGAGTGCATAGGTAGGAGAATACAAGGTCAAGGGTGTTGCTATCAGAGTGAGTAGAAGCGTGTATCCATTGTGTATCCATTGCTTCAGGTCAAAAGAGGAGGTTAGACTGAAAAGTTTAGAAGTAGCTGGAGTATTAGTATTAACAGGGATGTTGAAGTCATCAAGAATGATTGATTGTGGGGATTTCAGAAGAGATAAACTAGGGTAGCCAGGCACAGAAGTCATCAAGAAAGGTTGATACCGGTCCAGGCCGATAGCACAGCTCTTCTTAAAGAAACTGGAGAAAATAGATAAATACAATGTGCCTCAAATGAGGAGAGTGACAGAGAGGGAGGTGGGTGAAGTACCTGAAAGACGCTATGTGGGGCTAGAAGGATTCCCACTCCACCTCCCTTCTGTCCACTGGGTCTGGGGGAGTGAGTTCAGAGAAAGCCATCATGGGAGAGGGAAGCAGGAGAAGCAGTGTCGGATTCATGAAGCCAGGTTTCAGTAACAGCGAGTAGTTAGTGATAAAGAGGTCATGGACAGAAGTGAGTTTGTTACAGACAGAGCAGGCGTTCCAAATGGCGCAAGAGAAGGTAAAGCTGGTTTGAGGAGGAAGAGGGATAGAAACTAAATTGTGTGGATTGCAGCTGCTGCCAGAGGGCATGGGGTGATAGGAGATTTAGGCACAGTTAAATGATGGAGGTCCGTGGTTTGTTTTTTAAACTCCAGAGGTTAGGAGAAGCACAAGGGTGGGGGAGGTAATATGGGAGTGTGATTTATATGAAGGGACATGCCTCAGCGTCCTGGAGGTTTTATTAGCATGTGGGTTTAGAATTATCAGGAGTTGGTGAGTACAGGAATAGGGAGAGGACAGAAGTGAGGGTGATATATACAGGCTGTGGGGTGGAGAAGAGGGGTGAGGGAAAGAGGGATTAAGGAGAGAGGAGACAACTGTCAGAAGGATTGGTAGAAAGCCCATGTTACAGAGAGGAAGGAGAGCTGAATGGGGAATATGATGTGTCCTGGTAAAGCCCAAAGGCAACGTTCATCTTTCAGTTTAGGAGAGAAGGAACGTACCCGGGAGAAATGATTCTGTGTACAGAAACCTCACACAGCACCCCCCACAGCTCCTCCTCCCAATGTCCCTCCAGTCAAAGTTAGAGAATCTTATGACATCACACTGGGCTCACAGCTTCTCCTCCTATTATCCCTCTATCCAACTCCTTTTTCTGATGCTCTTAGGATATGGGCCGACCCCTGGCCTCCTCACTTTCAAAGTAGGGCTGTTGAACCTGCATTGTATGTAATATCAGAAACCTCAGCATGAAGTGGGGTTAAACTAAAGAGAGACCTGACCAGTGAGGTGAGGAGGATTCTGGGAATGTCATTTGATTTTACTATTTGTGTTCAAATCTAGAGTTTTCCTCCTATGAAGTCTGGAGATCATATGACCATCACATTGCCTCCACCTCCCTCCCTGATAGAATAGAGAAATAAAAAGAAGATTCTAGAAGTCACCAGAGAGATAATCGAGCTGCTGGCGGGAGAGGTGAGCGGTGCTCGGAAGGACATCATGATGGACAATCAGCCGCCCCTCACATCACCGGGTAAGAGGAGACTTTACCCTAAAGGAGAGAGCAGTACGGAGGGTCCACCTAGTTCCCCCATCATCTAATAAACACATAGAAATAATGTATTCAGTCAGTGTGTGTGTTTCCTACAGATGGATCCAGTAATGGGAACCCACCAGAGAGATGTCCCCGTCCTCTGTATTCCCGGGATTCCACACAGGAAGATCACACCATCCCTCACCATCATCAGGTAGATGAGGAACAATCACTGATAGTATCATTAGGATCTGAGATACCTGACCTGAGAGATTCTAAAGTTGAGATTAAAGAAGAGAAAAAAGAGGAGGATGGGATGATGGAGGAGTCAGAGTATCTAAAAGTTTACAAAAATCTGTACCGAGACACCATGGAAGAGTCATCCAGATACAGAAACCCACCAGAGAGATGTCCCCGTCCTCTGTATTCCCAGGATTCCACACAGGAAGATCACACCATCCCTCACCATCATCAGGTAGATGAGGAACAATCACTGATAGTATCATTAGGATCTGTACATTATCTGCATTGTTACCATTGATGTCATTTTTATTATATATTCAGAGTGGAAACCTGAGAGATTCTAAAGTTGAGATAAAAGAGGAGGATGATGAGGATGGGGTGATGGAGGAGTCGGAGTATCTAAAAGTTTACAAAAATATGCACCAAGACACCATGGAAGAGTCATCCAGCTACAGGAACCCACCAGAGAGATGTCCCCGTCCTCTGTATTCCCGGGATTCCACACAGGAAGGTCACACCATCCCTCACCATCATCAGGTAGATGATTGACAATTATTGGTAGTTATGATTTATACACAAGCATGTTTGTTACAATGAATGTCTTATTATATATTTAGAGTGGAAACCTCGGGGATAATAATATTGATGTTAGAGAAGAGTATAAAGAGGAGGATGTGGAGTATGGAGTGATGGAGGACTTTTCAGAAGGACACAAGGATATGATGGAGCCACCTAATACCAGGAACCCACCAGAGAGATGTCCCCGTCCTCTGTATTCCCGGGATTCCACACAGGAAGGTCACACCATCCCTCAATGTTACAAGGTTGGTGGGATGGAGCATCTAGAACATGGACTTGTGTAGAGGATGTGTATTTTTTTATATATGATGTCACAATAATACATTTTCTATTTTACAGATGATTTTCTCTCTCATTTTTTTTGGTTTAGAGTGGAGATCCAATCGATATAGAATTTGAGGTTAAATCAGAAGAAGAAGAGACATATGTGAGGGATGATCAGCAGTCTATGGAGGAGGATGGAATAACGGGGACATTTATAGAGGAGGACACTCCTACAGAGATCAGCACAGGTGGGTCATTAACACTAAATCCATTCCTCCACCCATACTGCTCACTGATTGGTCCAGAGTAGGGCGGGGACTGGGTGATATCAGCCTGTAATCTCCTGGTCACTTTCCTGAGCTGTGTTCCCCGTCCTGTATTCCTGTATTTCTCTCGGATAATCTTCCTTCTCTGTGCTGCAGACACAATTTATGTATCTAGACTGGATTTATGGAGATTCTGGGGTTCAGCTGGCAGTAAAACTTTGATTTTCACCATAGGCATTGCTTGACCTAGACACCTGGGGTATGTACCTTGGGTCTTCTGCCCCATGCCAGGGTATAGCAACATCTCTGACAGAACAATTCTCCCGGGGTTACTTGCTCTGTTATTTGCTGGCTGTGCCGGGTGGAGGGATATGTCTGTATAGTCTCAGACCCAAGTCACTGAGTGCAGTCTCAGGAGATGGGAGGCAGCGGTGTGGGACCTCTGCAACTTGTCTCCAGTAAACATTAAGCCACCAATATTATAAGTCCTGACCCCTGCACTATATTCTCTATGTTGTACATTACATACTCCGGACTTCTGATCTCTCCCCTCTACCCACTGCTATATATACACATAATATGTATTCTCTTTTGTTACACCCATTTCCTACCAGCTGGACATTTTATATCTGATGATGTGATTGGAGCACAGACTTTTCCATGTTGATAATAATGTGATAACATCCTCCAACTTTGGAACCTTAAACAGAAAGTGATAATGAGGGAGGAGTCAATAACCCAATGATGGTGGTCTTCAGGATCAGTCCAGTCTTCATCTTGGTTGTTCTCCCCCCATCCTCACTCTCTGATCTCTGGTGGGGCTCAGCCCCGCTGTTATTCATGACTAAATCATGGACTAAATAAGGAAGTGCAGGACTTCTTGTGTTGGGAAGATGGCAATGAGTGATAGAGGGGGTGGGGACACTCGTCCTATAATCCCCTCATCACTGTCACTCCTATAAAAGACAGTTCTCGTTGTTTCCTCACTCTCTGACTAAGGTCCATGAATAAAGAAATGAACTGGTAGGAGATCAGAGGACCCATTTACTAGTTACCTTGAGGGGGGAATTGTAAGATCCTCAGAGACAAAGCTGCCTGATGTGGGCGGAGTCCTAGTTTAGGGGAACCAATCAGCTCATGTCTAGTAATAATCTTTGTATTTCTATTTTAGTAGATGGACGGGAGATGAGGAAAACCTCAGAGGATTGTCTCACTTTGTCTCCAGACTGTAAAGTAGAAGATGAGGACATCACACAGTATAGTCCAGGAGAAAACCCGACTACCTCAAATGTCCATCCGGCATCACACAGTGTAGATGGACCATCGTATTCCTCTTATCCTGAGGAACCTCAGACTGTGCGGGACGGTGCCGGACCATCGTATTCCTCTTATCCTGAGGAACCTCAGACTGTGCGGGACGGTGCCGGACCATCGTATTCCTCTTATCCTGAGGAACCTCAGACTGTGCGGGACGGTGCCGGACCATCGTATTCCTCTTATCCTGAGGAACCTCAGACTGTGCGGGACGGTGCCGGACCATCGTATTCCTCTTATCCTGAGGAACCTCAGACTGTGCGGGACGGTGCCAGACCATCCTATTCCTCTTATCCTGAGGAACCTCAGACTGTGCGGGACGGTGCCGGACCATCGTATTCCTCTTATCCTGAGGAACCTCAGACTGTGCGGGACGGTGCCGGACCATCGTATTCCTCTTATCCTGAGGAACCTCAGACTGTGTGGGGCGGTGCCGGACCATCGTATTCCTCTTATCCTGAGGAACCTCAGACTGTGAGGGATAATCCAACAGATAAGAGGTTTCCCTGTACTGAGTGTGGGAAGTGTTTCTATTATAAATCCAATCTTAATGTACATAAAAGATCTCACACGGGGGAGAAGCCGTATTCCTGTCCTGAGTGCGGGAAATGTTTTTCAGATAAGACCAAACTTTCCTATCATCAGAGATTGCACACGGGGGAGAAGCCATATTCCTGTCCTGAGTGTGCGAAATGTTTTACACAAAGGTCCAATCTTTCCAGACATCGGAGATCTCACACAGGGGAAAAGCCGTATTCCTGTCCTGAGTGCGGGAAATGTTTATCAAAGAAGTCCGCTCTTGCCACACATCAGAGATCTCACACGGGGGATGTGCCGTATTCTTGTCCTGAGTGTGGGAAATGTTTTTCACGTAAGTCCGATCTTTCCTATCATCAGAGATCTCACACAGGGGAAAAGCCGTATTCCTGTCCTGAGTGCGGGAAATGTTTTTCGCTAAAGTCCCATCTTTACAGACATCAGAGATCTCACACGGGGGAAAAGCCGTATTCCTGTTCTGAGTGCGGGAAATGTTTTTCAGATAAGACCGAACTTTCCTATCATCAGAGATTGCACACAGGGGAGAAGCTGTATCCCTGTCCAGAGTGTGGGAAATGTTTTTCAAAGAAGTTCGCTCTTGCCAGACATCAGAGATCTCACACGGGGGAAAAGCCGTATTCCTGTCCTGAGTGCGGGAAATGTTTTTCACAGAAGTCCGCTCTTTCCGATCATCAAAGATTGCACACGGGGGAAAAGCCATATTCCTGTCCTGAGTGTGGGAAAAGTTTTACAGAGAAGTCCAATCTTTATAAACATCAGAGATCTCACACGGGGGAAAAGCCGTATTCCTGTCCTGAGTGCGGGAAAAGTTTTACAGTGAAGTTCAACCTTTCCCATCATCAGAAATTGCATACGGGGGAAAAGCCATATTCCTGTCCTGAGTGCGGGAAATGTTTTACAGAGAAGTCCCATCTTGCCACACATCAGAGATCTCACACGGGGGAGAAGCCATATTCCTGTCCTGAGTGCGGGAAATGTTTTACAGAGAAGTCCCATCTTTTCAGACATCAAAGATCTCACACCGGGGAGAAGCCATATCCCTGTCCGGAGTGCGAGAAATGTTTTTCAGATAAGACCGGACTTTCCTATCATCAGAGATCTCACACCGGGGAGAAGACGTATCCCTGTCCGGAGTGTGGGAAAAGTTTTTTAACGAAGTTCGCTCTTGCCAGACATCAGAGATCTCACACGGGGGAAAAGCCGTATTCCTGTCCTGAGTGCGGGAAATGTTTTTCACGAAAGTACTATCTTTCTGGACATCAGAGATCTCACACGGGGGAAAAGCCGTATTGCTGTACTGAGTGCGGTATATGTTTCTCAGATAAGTCCAAACTTTCCTATCATCAGAGATTGCACACGGGGGAGAAGCCATATTCCTGTCCTGAGTGCGGAAAATGTTTTTCAGAGCAGTCAAGTTTTACCACACATCAGAGATCCCACACGGGGGAGAAGCCATATTCCTGTACTGAGTGTGGGAAATGTTTTTCAGATAAGACCAAACTTTCTTATCATCAGAGATCTCACACGGGGGAGAAGCCGTATCCCTGTCCTGAGTGCGGGAAATGTTTTTCACATAAGTCCCATCTTTCCATACATCAGAGATCTCACACGGGGGAGAAGCCGTATTCCTGTCCTAAGTGCGGGAAATGTTTTTCACAGAAGTCCAATCTTTTTAGACATGAGAGATCTCACACGGGGGAGAAGCCGTATTCCTGTCCTGAGTGAGGGAATTGTTCCTCACTGAAGTCCTGTCTTCATGTACATCAGAGGGTCCCACACAACCCTCGAGGTGTATTAGTGAGTGCGGGAAATGTCTTGTATATGAATGTTGCTGGACATGTGGGGAAGAAGCACACCCTGATATACACCTCAGATATACTCCATGGCTGATCTTCATCATGTAAGAAACAGTTGATAAGGAGATCAGAGATCACCAAAGACATGGATGAAGTGTTGTACCGTGTTGGCCATTGATAGCAGGAGAAAAATAAAAATGGAGTCATTACCTCTCATTGGCTGAGGACATTTTGTGGTGTAAACTCTGCAAGAGGTCTGTTTTCTCAAGTCGTCTTCCAGGACGAAACACGTTAACCCCACCACTTAAAAGGCGGTCCTCTAGGCCTTTTTAAATAAAAACGAAGTCATTACCTCTCATTGGCTGAGTACATTTTGTGGTGGAAGATTTCACAAACACTTACAGGTCTGTTTCTAAACACTTTGTAGAATGAATGTGTAAAGGAAATGTGTAAGTTGTGTATAGAATTGTATTCTTTTTTTTTTAATATTCTATATTTATACCCAAGGGAGGAGCAAATAATACATTACATGCTGTAAATCGCGTAAAGAACATTCATTCCCAGTCAGCTCGAAATTAAAGTACAATATTCATATTTCTCTGCATATGACATTTCAAAACATACATAATAAACTTTAAAGACCCCTATCACCTTCCCTACATAACCGCTTCACCTTTTGTTATCTTTTTCTCCTAGACAACAGGGTATAACTCATTCCTCCCTTTAATTTTATATTTCACAAAATATCCCCACCCCTAAAACAAAAAAACAAAACAAAAAAAAAAACCCATCCCCCTCCCTATCCATCTCTCCCTAATCCCCTCTCTCCGTGGAGGGTAGGGAACCTCCGTATTACTGTAAGCTTCCAAGACGGGGCGGACTCATTGCCCTGCGGTATTCCCCAGCAATCGCTTTCCTTCTTCTGAATATACAAATAAATTCCATGTTGTCCCAAGTTTTGATGTATTGCTCTTTTCTATCCTGGGCCGAGAACACCAGGTCTTCTATGGCCCCCCACATTTCTTACCCTATCAAGCTGTAATCGATGGTGGCCTGGGATCTTGCCAACATCGGGCGACACACGCCTTGGCCTCGTTAACCCAATGGCATAAAACCGAGTTTTTATATGTCTGTAATGGTATTTGTGAGAGATGCAGCAGGAAAAGGGCAAGTTGTACATTTTTGGGCAATCCTTTTTTACTTCTAGCCAAAATTGCCAAATCTTAGGACACGTCCAAAAGATGAGGAACAAAGTCCCCCGTCCCCTGTTGCATCTCCAACATTGATCTGAGGCTTCAGGAAAAAAACCTGCAAAGCCTCGCCGAGGTGTAAGACCACCTCGTAAGTAGCTTATAGTTTAATTCCTGAGTTTGAGTGCAGACTGACGAGTTCAATGAAAGATCTACTATCCCCTGACGTTGAACTGGCGTAAAAAGTCCTATCAAAGTCCCTTTCCCACTTTCCAATTCCTGGCACCTTAAAGTTATCGGGGGGGGGGGGGCAATTAACATCGTATATATCTTGGATATTGTTCAGGCAAGGGGTTCCTTCTCTTCACAGTATAATTGGAACCTTGTCGGTTCTCGTCTATAGTTTATCGCTGGTCCTAATGACTCAAAAAAGTGGCGGAGTTGTAATGCCTGCCAAAAATTCATTTCAAATCGCCCCCCCCCCCCAGTTGCGCCAATGAGGCAACTGTAGGCCATGTATCAGAATACAAAAAATGTGATACCTGAATATAGCCCTTCTCCCAGATTCCCTGGAATGCCCCTCTCTCCATCCCTGACCCAAAACTTGGGTCTTCCAATATTGGAAACAATGGGGAATGTATTGACGAGTGTTTAGGGTTCTGACAGATTTTAAAACCTATTCGCAGTGTCGGGCCTATAAGAGGGTGTTTTTTAAGGGAGGCCGGTAGTGCTTCATAGCACCAAATCGCTCTACGCAGGGGTACCGCACTAAATTCTTGTTCCAATTCTGTCCACAATTTAAATTCTGTATGTCTACACCAGTCAATAACCCTACCGACATGTACTGCCTGATAGTATTTAGCTACGTCTGGGACTGCCAGACCGCCATATTGTTTAGGTATAATCATACGACTTCTACTAATCCTTGGTCGCTTATTTGCCCATATAAATTTAGTAAAGAGCGTGTCAACTTGGCGGAAGAAGGCAGAAGGGAGCTGGAATGTCTATTGGTAAGGCTTGGAATACATACAAAAATTTTGGCGAAATACTCATTTTGATAATATTACAATGGCCAAACCATGAGTGAAGTCCCTGTTGCCATTTATCTAAAAAAGATCGGAGGGAAATTTGCCCCAAAGATCTTCTCTATTCTTGACAGGATGTATGCGCCCAGGTATTTTAATGCCGTCTCTACCCATTTAAAGTTGAAATTAGGTTGTATGGTTTGCTGTACCACTAAGGGGAGGGCCACGCCCATCGCCTCTGATTTTGCGTACCGTATATACTCGAGTATAAGTCGAATTTTTCAGCACATTTTTTTGTGCTGAAAGTACCCCCCTCGACTTATACTTGAGTCAAGCACTTTTCTGCAGCAAAAAATTTCATTTTCCGAACCGATTTTGGGGCCCCGTATCCCAGGGACACTTGGTGCTAGGAACCCCAAATTTGGTGTGAAAACCCAGTGGAACTGGTACCACAACATATCCAAAGATGAAGTTCCTAGCACTAAGTGGCCCCGAGATACGGGGCCCCAAAATCGGTTCAGAAAATGTCATTCTCTGCTGAAGAAAAGCGCTTGACATTTTCTGAACCGACTTTGGGGCCCCATATCTCAGGGCCACTTGGTGCTAGGAACCCCAAATTTGGTGTGCAAACCCAGTGGAACTGGTACCATAACATATCCAAAGCTGGGGTTCCTAGCACCACGTGGCCCTGAGATACAGTTCGGAAAATGTCATTCTCTGCTGCAGAAAAGTGCTTGACATTTTCTGAACTGATTTTTGGGGCCCTGTATCTCGGGGCCACTTGGTGCTAGAAACCCCAGCTTTGGAAATTTTATGGTGCTAGTTCCACTGGGTTTGCACACCACATTTGGGGTTCCTAGCACTAAGTGGCCCGAGATACGGGGCCCCAAATTCGGTCAACTGTGTCCATCTGCAGCAATGTCATTTCAGGACCCTTTGGGTTCAGAGACCCCAAATTTTGGCTGCAGCTAGGGGGGCATCTAGGAACCCTTAACTACCGAGTTTGAAGTTCAGGGGACCTTTGGCTGCAAATGGGCACACTGAGGCTGCAAATGGGCACAGTGAGGCTGCAAATGGGCATTGTTGACCCTCTTTTTCACTTACAGTAGCTGTGCATTTCTCACCCTCGTCTTATACTCGGGTCAATAAGTTTTTCCCATTTTTTTGTAGTAAATTAGGGCCTCGACTTATACTCGGAACGACTTATACTTGAGTATATACGGTAAGTGATTTTTAAATTCGCTAACACTCCATATCTTTCAACTTCCTTCATCAGATTTCGGCAATGAAACGTGTGGGCTAGACAGAGAAAACAGCAGATCATCTGCATAGGCTGAAATTTCGTAATTACGATCCCCTATTTGGAGTCCTTGGGTTTTGCCTAATTTTATTAAGTAATGGTTCTAAAGATAAGGCGAACAACATAGGGGAAAGTGGGCATCCCTGCCGCGTTCCGTTTGAAATTTTAATCGGCTCTGAGTATACCCCGTTAACTTTAACCCTGGCCTGGGGAGAGGCATACACCCCGGCAATCCAACGTAGCATATCCTCTCCCAGTCCCATATGCCTCAGAACCTCAAACATAAAGCGCCAGGTGACCCTATCAAACGCTTTTTCTGCGTCGCTGCTCAGAAAGATAGAGGGGCTTTTTGTCTTATTAGCATAATGGACCAGGTTGAGTACCTTAATGGCGTTATCCCTCGCTTCACTGGTGGGGATAAACCCAACCTGGTCCAAATGTACCAACTGGTTCAATAACGGCTGAAGACGCGAGGCGAGCAATTTGGTGAAGAGCTTTAACCACTTCCCTACCCGCCCATAGTCATATGACGTCCACAGATGGGATCTCCCATCCTGGGTGGACGTCATATGACGTCCTGGGATTCCTGGCTGTCTAGGGGGGCGCGCGCACACTTCCCTACCCGCCCATAGTCATATGACGTCCACAGATGGGATCTCCCATCCTGGGTGGACGTCATATGACGTCCTGGGATTCCTGGCCGTCTAGGGGGCGCGCGCACGCGCGCCCGCCGCGTTCCTCGGGACCCGGTGCGTGTGCCCGGCGGCCGCGATGTCCGCTGGGCACCCGTGATTGCCCGTTAACCGGGCCGGCACGTGGATCTGTGTGTGTAAACACACAGATCCACAGCCTATCAGCTCTGAGGAGAGCGATCTGTGTTCCCAGAACGGAGGAACACTGATCGGTCTCCTCCCCTTGTGCGTCCCCTCCCCCTTCAGTTAGAATCATTCCCTAGGAAACATACTTAACCCCTCCCCGCCCCCTAGTGGTTAACCCCTTCACTGCCGCCTGTCACATTTACACAGTAATCAATGCAATTTTATAGCATCGATCGCTGTATAAATGTGAATGGTCCCAAAAATGTGTCAAAAGTGTCCGATGTGTCCACCATAATGTCGCAGTCACCAAAAAAAAATCGCGAACGCCGCTAAAAAAATAAAAAAATATTTTCTTTTTAAAAATGCCATAAATCTATCCCGTATTTCGTAGACGTTATAACTTTTGCGCAAACCAATCAATATACGCTTATTGCGATTTTTTTTTTACCAAAAATATGTAGGAGAAAACGTATCGGCCGAAACTGAGGAAAAAATGTGTTTTTTTTAAAAAAAATTGGGATATTTATTATAGCAAAAAAGTAAAAAATATTGTGTTTTTTTCAAAATTGTCGCTCTTCTTTTGTTTATAGCGCAAAAAATAAAAACCGCAGAGGCGATCAAATACCACCAAAAAAAAGCTCTATTTGTGGTGAAAAAAGGACGTCAATTTTGTTTGGGTACAACGTTGCACGACCGCGCAATTGACGTTTAAAGTGCGACAGCGCTGAAAACTAAAAATTGGCCTGGGAAGGAAGGGGGTGAAATTGCCCTGTATTGAACCGGTTAAGTCTACGTTTAACAATGAAATTGGGCGGTAGCTCCCACACTCCGCCGGATCTTTTCCTTCTTTCGGAATTACCGATATGTGCGCCATAAGTGCATCCGGGGGGGAGAGCGGCCGCCCGTCCAATCTCATTGTATGCCTTTGTCATATATCTACCCATTAATGGGAAAAAGTTCCTATAGTATTGGATTGTAAATCCACCTGGGCCTGGTGCCTTTCCACGTTTGACTGTTTTTATCACTGCGCTTAATTCCTCAATCGATATGGGGGCTTCCAGGCTATTACGGTCCGGAGATGACAACCTAAAGAGACGTGCTGAGGAAAGAAATTCCTCCATAGCGTGGTGGATGCGGGTGTTGATGTCAGATTATAGAGCGAGGAACAATTCTCTCTAAATCTCTGAGTTATGTCTTTAGGTAGGGAGATCAACTGTCCATTCTCACCCTTTATATGGGGTACATAGGCTGTCCTTCCCTTCTCCTTAAAGTGGAGTTCCACCCATTTTTACAACTCTTCAGCATCCCTCACTAAACTGCGCACTGTAAACAATTTGGATATTTTTAAATTTTTTTTCTCAGCACCTCCTGTATATCTGCTGTATTCATTTTTCACTTCCTCCTCCCTGGCCGCGGCCCATCGCCTCATTTCCTGTTTGCAATGCCTTCTGGGAAAAGGGGCGGCAACTTCCTCTGACACTGCCGTTGCTATGGAAACCTGACCTGAAACCTATTACACTGCTTGTGCTGCACTGAGCATGTGCGAGATCTGCAAGGATGAGATCCAGGAAGAAATACAGTCTGGCTTCAGATGCCCAGACTTAAGATGGCCACGGCCTGCTGTAAGTTTATAAAATAACAAACTACTGCTATAAACTAACAAAACAGACCTTAGTTTACAGACTAACTTTACTAGAATACATTAAGCTTGTGTATTATAGGGGTATTTTTATTTAAAAAGTATCATTTCGGCTGGAACACCACTTTAAGCTTCCCTGCCAACACTTTACTACACTTATCTCCCAGTTCATACACTACTTTCTTGCCAGACTCTATTGCTGCTTTTGCTTTATATCGAAGGAGATCGGTCATTTGCCTCCTCAGATGTGCCAGCTCCCTCCCTATAAGCTGTGTCTGTACTTCTGCCAATTTTACGATCTGCGCCTCGCGTGCTTTCTTCAATCGGGGACCATGTTTGATCAGCACTCCTCTCATTACTAGCTTATGTGCCTCCCATGTCATGCCCGGGTCACTCTCCGGGGTGTCATTCGTCCTAAAATATGCTTCCAACTCTTTTGCTACATCTTCCCGGACTTCAGGGATCTGCAGCAAACTTTGGTTCAGACGCCAACGCCACTCCGGGGAGGGAGGCGAGCCAGACAGGGAGATCTGGAGCATCACAGGCGCACGATCTGACCACGTTATGTTTCCTATAGACACTTCACATACCGAGGCTAATAGATAGTGTGGCACCAGGAAAAGATCTATTCGGGAGTACAGTTGATGCGGGTTGGAAAAGAACGTAGAATCTCTCTCTCCTGTGTGTAACACCCGCCGTACATCCACAAACTGCATCTCCTGCACCTTACGCACAACACTTCTCCTGGTGCCACTTGGGGTGGAAGAGACCCCTGATGATGTGTCTACACTAGGGTCCAATGGTATATTACAGTCCCCGCCCACGATCATTTTCCCTTCTGTAAATTCTGCTCATTAAGTCAAAGTTTTGTTTATAAAAGTATCTTGGTGAGTATTTGGTGCGTACACCGTAGCCAATAGACATGTGCACAACCAAAAACTTTGTTCATTTTCGTTTTCGTTTCATTAGTTTATTATTTTTTTACGTTTTTCGGGTCATTCGTTATGATCGCGATTTGTAAATTCGTTCATTCGTAAATTAGTTCATTCGTAATTTCGTTCATTCGTAATTTCGTTCATTCGTAAATGCGTTCATTCGTACATTCGTAAATTCGAACATTCGTACATTTTTACATTTGTACATTTGTAAATTCGTACATTCGTAAATTCGTAAAATCGTACATTTGTAAATTAGAACATTCGGAAATTTGTAAATTCGAAGTTTGAAAATCCAAAAACCCGAAAATTCAAAAATCTGAAATAGTAACTAACCATTAAATTATAGGTATTGCAATTTCCTTTCAAATTTGACTGTCAGTGAACGTAACAAATACAAATTTATCCAAAGTTACGAATTATCCAAAATGAATGCTGCATCTAAACAAATGGAACGGAACAAATTAATAATAATAAATAAGAATAATAAAATGTTGTTATTATTATTATTGTTATTTATTATTATTAATTCATTACGTTCCATTCCGTTTTTTCGGATCATTCATAACTTCGGATAAATTTGTATGTGTTACGTTCACTAACAGCCAAATTTGAAAGGAAATTACAATACCTATAATTTAAAAGTTACTAGTAATTACTAATAGTTAAGTTATTATTAGTTAACTATTATTTCAGATTTCCGAATTTTCGAATTTACAAATTTACGAATTCACTAATTTACTAATGTAGGAATGTACATTCGTAAATTGCGAATGTACGAATGCCCGAATTTACGAATGTCCAATTTTATCGAATTTCCGAATATTCTGAAAAATTTCGTTAAACGGGTTTTCGTTAATTTGGATATTCCCGAATTAACGAATTTGTCGAAATTCGTTAAAAAACTAATTCGGAATGAAACGAATTGCACATGCCTAGTAGCCAATTCACGCCCCCAATATGTCCCTTTAAAAATAAGAAGCGTCCATCTACATCCAACAGTTTATCCATAAGACCCCTTTCACACTGGAGCGGTTTTCAGGCGGTATTGCGCTAAAAATACCGCCTGAAAACCGCCCCTAAACAGCCTCCGCTGTTTGTTCAGTGTGAAAGCCCGAGGGCTTAAAAAGGTCTTAAAATGCTTTTCCTGCATGAATGCCACGTCCGTGCGGGATCGCTTCAGCTCATTAAGGAGCATCTTCCGTTTTTCCTGGGCATTGAGTCCTTTTGCGTTTATGGGGGTTACCCTTATTCCCTCCATCTCGGTGAGAGGCAAAAAAAAAAAACAGAAATCCCCCCCCTTTAATCCAATAACCGCCCCTCCTTATTAACCCCTAAGGGAGACACCCACCTCTGAACCTTTAAACAAACGGTTCAGGTGGGTGCAGGCCTAATTAGGGGTTTGGTTTGAATCGGCCGAGGTGCTCCACTCCTATTGCTTTCCTCCTGGCCCACCTGCATACACCTAATTCCCCCACCCTATTTGCCCAGCACCAACTATATCCTAAGAGGAGGTTAAAATATGGGTATTGACCCTATCATTATTCCTTATCTTTCCCATCACTTTTCCTTCTCTTCTTCTCCTCTTCCTCCTCCTTCTTTATATCCTATTAATTATTTTCTAACTGCTGTCCCTATTCTTATTTCTCATCTCCTTGTCCCCTCCACCTATTTGTCCCTCCTATGTTTCCCTTTCTATTTCTATTTCAATATACTTTATTTCCCACTTCCCTTATCTCCCCTCTCCCCTCCCCCCCTCCATTCTCCACTCTCCCTTATAAGTCCAGTTTCCAGTATCCAACGGCCAGGGGCGTTGCTAGGTCTACAAAACATCTGGGGCTAGAGCAAATTGCAGCGTAGTAAAGAAAGTCATACGCTTGGGTCGGGCATACACATGTATATACAGTAATATACATGTGGGTGTATATAAATCCCCAGAGAGCCCCCCTGCTTACATCAGGGTCCCCAGAGAGCCCCCCTTACATCAGAGTCCTTAGAGAGCATCCCCCTTCCATCAGGGTACCCAGAGGACCCCCCCCCACTTACATCAGGGTTCCCAGAGAGGCCCCCTTACATTAGGGTCGCATGTTCTGCTGCGAACCGAACCGGGGGGTGTTCAGCTCATCCCTATCCCCTGGCCCAAGTGGGTCCTCGGGCTCTTCTTGCCCCTCTGTCCCTTTCTTTTGGGTGGGGGGTTTGGTCAACTGCCCCTCTGAGCTTGACATGGACATCTGTTCAAAATTACGCCATTAAGGATTTCTTGGTTGAGAATCTGAAAACATACTGTGCTCTCGCATGTTTTTAAATACAATATATCGGAATGTTAACTATACCGTCACAATGTATAACACCAGTTCTTCTTGCTAACATATACCCCTGAAGAAGGAGACAATCTGTGCTCTGAAACGCGTCGGGTGCAAGAATTATAGATTGTACTGTATATAAATGACGGCGATAATGTTTTAGATATGTTAAGAATTCCCTGTTTTTATATGTCTTCTACGCATTTTTCTAAATAAATACTTTTGAAACTTTAAAAATAATAATCTTTTCGAATACATTGTGCCTTAAAATTCCACCACAAGGGGATCCCTTTCTTTTCTGCTTGTCACATTAAAGGACATAAGTTAATTAAACCAGCAATATTATACCAACCATTAATGTAATACAGAGAAAACTACATTTGGCTATTATATGGCACTAAGTATCTTAATCATTAGCTCCATCTAGTGGCCAAATGCAACATTCTCCATTTTAAATGAGAGGAAAACATTCAAACAGAATAGCAAAGGGCCCAATAACATTCATTTGTTACCCCAATTCACAGAGACGATTAGTTCGCTTTCACTGGGCTCTGCCATTTTTTTCACCTCTTTACGACCACGCTTTCGCTCAAAGATGGCACACTGCCAGGAGGGCATTTAAGGATGACTGCCCATGATCGCGCGCCCCCCCCCCCCCCCACATGCCTACTGCGGCATGTGGGCGGCACGCTCTGTGATCGGTGTGTCCTTGGGACACAGCTGCGCACAGATTGGAGTAAAGAGCCAATGACAGCGGCTCTTTACCACGTCATCAGCCGCGTCCAATCACAGTGTAATCAGGATTTGCTGGCTATCGGAAGTCCTCTCCTTATGCTGACAGTGCGTCACCGGAGGAGAGCCGATAATCGGTACCCAGGGGGACATCGGCACTGATTATCAGTGCAGCCCCAACAGTGCCCACAAGTGCTGCCAATCAGTGTCACCTATCAGTGCCCATCAGTGAAGGAGAAAAATTACTTATTTACAAACTTTTATAACAAAAACTAAGAAAAACTTTTTTTTTTTAATGTATGGACTTTTTCATTTATTTAGCAAAACAAATAAAACCTCAGTGTCTATTCAATACCATCAAAAGAAAGCTCTATGTGTCTAAAAAAAATGCTAAAAATGTCATATAGGTACAGTGTTACATGACCGCGCAATTGTCATTCAAAGTGCGATAGCGCTAAAAATTGGCCTGGGCAGGAAGGGGGGGAAGCTACTCGGTAGGTAAAAGGTTATATAGACCCTGAAATGGCAGGAGACATTTATATAAAGAAGGTAAGTATGTAGCAGATCAATGTTATTCCCAGGCTGCAGCTAGGGGGAGCTCTAATGTTTAGAATGTGACCGGATGATGGTGGGGTGTGGTCTGTGGGTTCCTCCTTAATGTCCAGGTTTGGGGGAACACAGCCAGCAGTGCCAGGCTTCTCCCCCACTATATTAGTCAATAAATTGGTTGAGAGAAGCTCCGCCTTAACCTGAGGGGTCCCTCTGTGATTGGTGCTGCATGTGGGCGGGGTTTGTATAAACTTTAAAATACCATGTTCTTTATGGGGGGTGGGAATCGAGGGGTTGAATAACACAGCTGGGATTGCCATGTTCCAGATATTGCAGTCGGAACAGACGGGCTTTCCATCGATGTGCGTCCGTTCGTGGCGGAGGAGAAGCGCCATATGGGTGAAGATCTTCTGGCAGGCGATGCAGGAGTATGGTTGGTTCATGTGTTCGGAGACTTGGGATTGGCTGGAGAAGCGTTTCCCGCAGTGTGAGCAGCAGAACGACTTCCCTCCGGTGTGGATCTTCTCATGGACAAGGATGCTCAGGTTTGTCGGGAAGATGACGTTACACTCGGCACAGTAGAGGACATTGCTGACTTTGTGTATCTGGACATGAGCTTTGAGGTCCATCTTGCTGCAGAACTTGGCTCCGCACACCGGGCAGCACAACTTCTTCCCGTTGTGGAACTCCCGGTGACGTACCATGTTGCCGTGGCTACTGAAGTTCCTTTTACACACGGGGCAGAGGTGGTTGTTCTTAGATGGCTGGGCTGCGGGGGGACCTTTGACCTCGGTGGGTTTTGTCATCAGTTTGATCTTCTTGTTTTCTCCGGTGATGGTGTCAGAGTCTGTGATTGTCCTTTTCAGTATGTCGATCCCAGCAGCAAGAGAACCTTCATCCTCCTCTTTAATCTGAATAGACAGACTCTGTGAGGGATCAGCGGGTGGAGAGATGTCCATGTTGGTGGGATCTTCTCTATCAGGAGATCGGGGTTCTTTCTTTATTTCTGCAGGTGGACTTTGTACTTGAGCTGGGTCCATCCAAAACCGAGATGTCTGAGTGTTGGGGAGGTCTTCTCCTTCATCTGATTGGGGTTCCTCCTTAATACAGGACAATACGTTCGGTCTATGGTCTTTGAGGCCAGAGTGGCCGGTGGCTGGGAGGTTGTGTCCTTCACCTGACTGAGTTTCCTCCTTTACATGACTGGATGGGAGTTCACCTTTATTCGGCCTGATGGTTGGAGTTGCCATCTTCAAGACATTGCAGTCGGAACAGAGGGAATCTCCCCCGGCGTGCGCCCGTTCATGCCTGAGGAGCAGCGCCTTGTGGGCGACGTGTTTCCCGCACAGCAGGCACAGGTAGAGTTTGCTCATGTGCTCGGTGGCGCTGGGCTTGCTGGAGAAGCGTTTCCCGCAGTGGGAGCAGGCCAGGAGCTTGACTCCGGTGTGGATCCTCTTCTGGACGATGGGGTTGACGTTGCTGGGGAAGGTGACGTCACACTGGCCGCAGTGGAGGACTTTGCTGACTTTGTGTATCTGAGTGTGAGCCTTGAGGTCCATTTTGCTGCAGAACTCAGCTCCGCACACCGGGCAGGACATCTTCTTCCCGTTGTGGAATTTCCGGTGACGCACCATGTTGCCGTGGGTGCTGAAGCCTTTCTTACACATGGGGCAGGGGTGCTTGGAGGCGACCACTTTGTCCTGCTTGGGTTTGGTCTTCACCTTCCTTCCTCTGATGTATTCTCCAGTGATGGTGAAGGAGTGAATGTCGGAATCTGTGATGATCCCTTTCAGGATGCGAATCCCAGCGGGAGGGAAATCTTCTTCCTCCTCTTTAATCCCAACAGACGGACTCTGGGTGTGGTCAACAGGTAGAGAAATGTCCATGTTGGTGGGATCTTCTCCATCAGATCGGGGTTCCTCCTTTATCTCTACAGGTGGACAGTGTACATGAGCCGGGTCACCTGAGAGGGGTTCCACCTTAATTTGAGATGTCTGAGTTTTGGGGAGGTCTTCTCCATCTGATTGGGGTTCCTCCTTAATACAGGACAATACATTCTCTGCATGATCTACAAGGGCAGAGTGGCCAATGTCTGGGAGGTTGTGTCCTTCATCTGACTGAGGTTCTTCCTTTATATGTTTGGTGGCTGTAGAAAGGCCAGGTGGTGGGATTTTGTCTTCATGAAATGATTGGGGTTCCTCCTCAAGTGGAGCGATGTGGTCATGGTGTGAGGAAGTCTCATTGTTAATCACGGAGAAACACATTGAGGATGTAGAGCTTCCGGTGTAGAGACGGCCGTCACTTCTCATGTCCATTGTCTTGGTCTGGGTCTCCTCCATCTTTGTCTTATGTTGTGGTTCCTCCAACAAGGATCTTACACTAGACTGAGAATTCACAATGTCTCCTCATGAAGGATCTCTGGTGGCTTCTCACTGACCTGCTGTGCTCGGCTCCTGTCCCTGAACAGTACACACCGGAAGTGGGCGGACGTGCCTTGTGTTTTTAATTATGGTATGTCAGGATATCATGCTCCCCTGGTGAGCGGTTCCCTGTTCTTTTTATTTTTTTTAAGAAAAATAACAGGGGGAAGAACAGGTTAGCAGTGGGCAGAGCCCGAACAGCGTAGAAAGAGAAGGGGTAGTTAAGGGTTGAGAGGGGGGGGGGGAGAGACAAGGGTAGTAATTCACGAACTTGTATGTTAGCTTTCACCTGTCATATGTTATTCCTAAACACTTATTGCAGAATGATATTCACTGACCTCGGAGGGCCTGCCCTTCTTCTGAATATTTGAAGATATTCCATAGTTGCCAAGTTTTGGAGTACGTTTCTTGTCTGTTTTGGCTTGTGAGGATTAAGTCCTCCATCTGGTTTATTTCTTCAACTTTTTTGAGCCAAAAGGCTATGGTCGGTGTGTGAGGGGATTTCCAATGGAGTGGGATGCAAGCCTTTTGCCGCATCCAATAAGTGGCCTATGACTGATTTCTTGTAAATCCGTGCAGGGATGTCAGTAGCATGTAGAAGGAAATATGTCGGATCATCCGGAATGTTACGGTCTGTGAATTTTTGGGTTATCTGGCGGCCTTCTCTCCAGAAGTTCTGGATCCGGGAGCAGGACCAGAAAATATGGAGGAGTGTGCCTTTTTCCTCTTGGCATCTCCAACAAACATCTGACGCCGAAGGGAAAATCGTGTTAAGTAGCGCTGGAGTTCTATACCAGTGTGTGAGGATTTTGTAGTTTGTCTCCTGAATCTTGGTACATAAAGAGGATTTGTGTGTAAATCTCAGAATGTGCTGTGTCTTGCTGGTTGTAAAGTGGCAGTTTAGTTCCCTTTCCCACTTGGTGAGGCTCTGCAGTTGGCATTCCCCTGGTGGTACTATTAACATACTGTAGGTTAATGAGAGTGAGTGTAGCAAGGTCCCTGTTCCCGTGCATAGCTCTTCCATAGGTGTGGGGGCTTGGTTGATATCATTGGGTGGTGGCATACTGCGTAGGAAGTGGTGGAGCTGCAACGCTCTCAGAAAATCTGGACGGAACTGTCCCTCTGGGTCAGACAGTTCCGCGGTCGTTTTCCATCTGCCCATAGTGCTGAAATGTGAGGCTTGATACAGTCCCTCTTCCCTCAACTCCCGAAACCTCCCATCCCGCAGGCCTGGTTCAAAAAAAGGGTTACCCAATATGGAAAGAAGTGGTGAGTCGCGGGAAAAGAGGGAGGAAGAGTGAACCAGTTGTGCACAAACCCGAACCGCGTTACCTATTAACGGGTGGCGTTTGAGATCTGATGGTAGGGGGGTCACGCTCTGTGCTTGTTCAAGTTGCGTCCACAATTTGGTATTTGTATGTCGGCACCCGTCGATAAGCCTACCTAAGTGGGTCGCTCTATAATAGGTCCAGAGTTCTGGCATTGCCAGCTCTCCGTTGAGTTTGGGCAGTGAGAGAATCTTCCGATGTAGCCGCGGTTTTTTCCCTGCCCAGAGGAATTTTATGAATACTGCACGTATTTGGTTAAAGTAGTCCGCGGGTATATGTATTGGGATAGTCTGCAGGAGATAGAGGAATTTGGGTAGGATTGTCATTTTGAGAATGTTGCAGCGGCCAAACCAAGAGTGCAGACCACTGTTCCATGCATCTAGCAATTTTTGTACGTTTTTTAATAGGGGAGGAAAGTTAAGCTTAAACAGTTGGGAGAATGTCGGAGGTATGTGTGTACCCAAGTACTTCAGGGCTGTAGTGGTCCATTTTATGTGGAAACTAGTTTGGAGATGTGTGAGTTGTGGTTGAGGTATTCCCAGACCCATCGCCTCTGACTTGCTAAAATTCATTTTCAGATTAGCGAGTTGACCGTAGGTGTGGAATTCTTTCATAAGGTTGGGGAGAGAGATGCTTGGGTTTGTGAGGGAAAACATCAGGTCATCAGCATATGCGGAGACTTTAAATTGTTCCTTGTTAACTTCTACCCCAGTAATGTCTGGGTTCAACCTAATGTGACACAAGAATGGCTCTAGGGACAACGCGAAGAGCAACGGCGACAGTGGGCATCCCTGCCGGGTCCCGTTAGTAATTGGGAAGATCTCTGAGATTACTCCATTAGCTCTAATTCTGGCCGTTGGGTCTGAATAGACCGCAGTTATCCAGTTCAACATTTTGTCTCCCAACCCTATGTGTTTCAGCGTTGCGAACATGAACTTCCAGCTAACCCGGTCGAACGCTTTTTCGGCGTCTGTCCCAAGAAAGACGCATGGAGTCTTGGTGCTGTTAGCAACATGTAGTAGGTTGAGAACTTTAATCGTGTTGTCTCTAGCTTCCCTGGTTGGGAAGAAGCCGATTCGGTCTAGGTGTATAAGTGAAGTGAGGTGGTGTTGTAGTCTTGTGGAAATGATCTTTGTGAAGAGTTTTAGATCCGTATTCAAAAGAGAGATTGGGCGGTAGGACCCGCATTGACCTGGATCTTTGCCCTCTTTTGGAATAACTGAGATTTGTGCCTGTAATGTGGATCTATGAAGCTTTCCCCCTGTGCCGAGATCGTTATAAAGTCTGACCAGGTGTTGGCCGAGGGAGGGGAGTAGAGTCTTGTAGTAGGAGATGGTAAGGCCATCCGGACCTGGAGCTTTACCCGGTTTGGTACTACTTAATGCAAGTTGTAGTTCGGGCAAGGTAATGGGGTCGTCTAATATCGATTTTGCTTCATCTGGGAGGAACGGCATAAGGGATGACGAAATATAACCTGCAGTCGCTTCTGGGGTATCATGTGTCTTGTTTAGGTTGTATAAAGAAAAATAGAAGGAACTGAACTCCTGCACAATATGTTGGGGTAGGGAAACCTTCCGTCCCGTGGGGGATATGATGTGGGGTATATATGACGCTAATCTTTGCTCTCGGAGTGATTGGGCCAGTAGCCTCCCGCATTTGTTACCGGATTCATACATTCTTCTTCGGCTAATCTGTATTGCCGCTTTTGCTTTGTATCGTAAGAGGTCAGTGACCTGCATACGAACTGAGTCAAGTTCTATTTCTAATTGTTTGGTGGGCGCCTGTTTGTGATTTGCTTCTAGTGGGGGGGGGGGGTGGACGTGGCCCAAGGGTACTGTCACTTGTCTGATCTTCCCCCTAAAAAATAGGGATAAGTGTCCGGAAGACCTTGCCTTGTGTGCAGAGACTAGGAGCTACTCGCATTGGCCTTAGCAGGTGGGGCTGGACAGGGATGAATGGCCGCAGGCCTACTCACGTGGTTCTCCTTCTGAGGCCGTCCGGTGTCTCCTTCTGTTCCTTGGTTGGCGCGGAGGTAGGGGGCCGTGGAGCCTGAGGGGACCCGATCTTCCAGTTGGACGTTGGAGGAACTGGAGCCAGTCCGGTACTTGAATTGGTTCCGTGTCCATGAATCGGAAGAGAGCTGAGAGATCCTCGGTTCGTTGAAGGGAAAAGCTACCTGTGTCCTTGCGGAACGTCACTGATAGTGGGTATCCCCATCGATATGTTAGACCTTTCTGTTTTGCAAGATCCAGGAGAGGGCGGAGGAGGGCTCTACGTCTCAAAGTTGCCCTTGATAAGTCCGGTAGTATTTTGGTCTGCATGCCCCCCACTTCCACGTCTCTGTGTTCCCAGGCCCGGCGAAGAATACTTTCCTTCTGGGTGTAACGATGTAGTCTGCACGCTACATCACGGGGTCTGCTCGGGTCTTCAGACCTGGGGCCAAGAGCCCTGTGAACTCTATCCAGTTCGATTGTGAGTCCAGGGTCTTCTAACACGGTGCGGAAGATCTCTCTCACCGTCTTCCCGAGGCTCTCCGACTCTGTTCCCTCCGGGATCCCCCGGAGTCGCAAGTTGTTCCTGCGACTCCGGTCCTCAATATCCTCCAGGTGGAGCTGTAAGGCTATGGCGGAATCTCGTTGCTGGTCTCTGGCTTGCTCCAGCGCTGATACTCTGCCCTCTAACGAGGATACCGAGGCTTCCCCTGTGGTCATACGATCTGCTAGGGTAGAGACTTCCCTTACCTCCTGTATGTCACGTCAGTGGGTTTCCTCCAGTCTGAGGATGAGCGCCTCAATGTCCATTCTGGTGGGGAGAGCCTGCAGCAGATTCCGGATGTCTTGGTCAATCATGATGGGTTCGGGTGGTTGTGGGGATGCCATCATGTCCCGTTTAGAACCTCTGCTTGTATCGAAGGAATGTTCAGGTGTAGCCCGGGAACTGGAAGGGGTAAAACTCCATTCTGTTTTGAGGCCTTCTGCTTCTCCCCACGTGGGAGGCCTCGTGGCGCCGCTACTGTGGCTCCAGGAGACGGACCCTGTAACTGCTTGAAATAGCGACGGATTTCTCCTGGGCTTCTGCCAACGGGTGTCCCCCGTGTAGTTGCTCTTATTCTGTGACTTTTGGTTGATTACATGCCTCTGATAAGGTGTAGTTAGCCGGGTTTTTTAGGACGAGGCTGGGAGCTCGAAGAAAAAGCAGCCTCACTCAGCCATGTCCAGGCCACGCCCCATCCTGGAGCCATTTTCATCTTTACACACTTCTAGGTACCAGGTTTGCCATTGGTTGTTTTTTTATTAATGTGTGATTTTATTGGTTAACCCGAATGAGGTTAGGTTTGATAAAGACAGCTGACCACTCTTCCACCAATGGCAAGCCACAATTCATGTATGTCTAATTGATTGAGACTGATTGGATGTATTTTGTATAGATATTTATATATATATATATATATGTGCAATGTGGGGGAGCTGTTATAAGCCCCTGTAGATGTCTTATGTGGACGAAACGCCTTGGGATACGCTTATTGCTCCCCACATTGCTTTTTATTCATTGTGATCACATTTTATTTTTTTGTATTGTGGTTTTAATAGAACCTGCCTTTTTGATCCTCACTATTGGAGCCCCTCTCCTCTCTTCTTTTTTACATCATTGTTTTTGATGAGAATTGTTGCTGAGGTTCCTACAAGATGTTCATTCCCTGGTCCGGTCGGGTTCATTAAGATCCCCTGGAGTCTACTTTCAGAAGACCTTGGAGCTCCATTTCCTTCTGAGAGTGCCACTTCTACTTCCATCTGAGAGTGCCACGGATTCGAGTCTTAAGCCTTTACGATTCGGTGTCGCTGACATCGGGATCCATCTGTTCTGGTAAGAGTACCCATTTGTCTTTATATTCGGGATTCATCAGTGTTGGCGTTACATACTTTCTGCACGTCCAGGAGATTCCCCCCCACTGTAGGAGGACCATTTATATCATTTTCCCATTTCCTGTTTGGATTTGGGGTTAGAGACTCACTTTTATATTATCTTACATGTGGGACTTTGTATGTATTACTTTTATACTAATGCACATATCATTTGTATATTTATTCGATTAAGCGCTACATTGTTTTTTCACCCTTTGTATTGATGTTTGTCACATTTAATGTAGCAGCTATTTATTATTGACACTGCGCGGTATTATTTCACTTTCTTCCAACACTGGGTGCCAGAGGCTGCTTGGACTGAGTTTTCTCCCATAGGGTTCAGATACCGGCCATTCCCTGGTCCTCAGCAAGAATCTCATCTGTAAGCTAAAAAAAGAGCGCCCTCCTGCACTGTGCGGGGTTCCTGAGATTACACTGGATGCCAATAACTGTGCCGTTGCGCAGGGTAACCGGATGCCACAAAGAGACTCATGGTCCTCAGCTGTGAGGGTCTAAGACTGTTCAGATAGATACCTCATGGTCCTCAGCTGTGAGGGTCTAATGCCCTGTACACACGGTCGGACTTTCCGACGGAAAATGTGCGATCGGAGCTTGTTGACGGAAATTCCGACCGTGTGTGGGCTCCATCAGACTTTTTCCTCGGAATTTCCGACACACAAAGTTTGAGAGCTGGCTATAAAATTTTCTGACAAAGTCCGTTCGCGTTATTTCCCGACTGTGTGTGGACAATTCCGATGCACAAAATGCCACGCATGCTAAGAATAAATTAAGAGATAAAAGCTATTGGCTATTGCCCCGTTTATAGTCCCGACGTACGTGTTTTACATCACCGCGTTCAGAACGATCGGATTTTGTGCGACCTTGTGTATGCAAGACAAGTTTGAGCCAACATCCGTCGGAAAAAATCCGATGGATTTTGTTGTCCGAATGTCCGATCAATGTCCGATCGTGTGTACAGGGCATAAGATAGATACCTCACGGTCCCCAGCTTTGAGGGTTACTAGCAGTTTTAGAGTATCCCAAACCCCGAGTTCTACAAGCAATTCATTACAAACAAACAATCCCCTAGACTGTTTATTGGAGCCGGAGTGAATGGACTGGTGCTTGGGTGACTGGTGGCCTCTGTACTGTATGAGAAAAAGAGGGGATTTTTGGGACTTTCAATGAGGCTACCTCCACAATGTCAACAACCACATTTAAAGTCCCACCTTTCCTGCTTCATTTATCTGCACTTTATGAGAAACAACCAGATATCATCAGATGCTCCTGCGGGGGGAGCACTACACATCTATAAGGATATACAGTACATACACACACAGCACAAGGCCGTGTTCACACTACGAGGTGTTTCTCGGGGGCTGCAGTTCCTCTGAGCTCCACAAGGTGGTGATCTCACTTCTATCTAGACAGGAAGTCTCTATGGAAGACAGGAAGTGATGTCAGCTACAGGAAGGAAGCTCCTTGTGATACGAGGTAGAGGTGACGTGGCTGAAATAGGCAGCAGAGAAGGTAATAAGATCTTATTTTCTATTTTTTTGCACCCGTCATGTCCGTCCTCTTCCTCCATAGTCACTGTGATATCTTTTATCTCCAGCAGATGATGATACACACATACATTATTATTATACAGGATTTATATCGTGCCAACAGTTTGCACAACATAAGGGCAGACAGTACAGTTATAATATAATACAGGAGGAATCAGAGGGCCCTGCTCCTTAGAGCTTATAAACTTAAAGGGAGGGTCAAGTGAGTCAAAAGGCAATAACTATGGGGGATGGGCTGATGGAGAAAATAAAAGTCCAGTTAGGTGGGGGCGGGATAGGCTTCTCTGAAGAAAAAAGTTTTCAGGGATCGGCTAAAACTGGACAGAGTAGGAGATAATCGGACAGATTGGAGTAGGGACCTCCATATGATGGGAGAAGCTCAGGAAAAGTCCTGGAGATGAGCATTGGAGGAGGTAACATGGGAGCATAGCGAGCAGAAGGTCTTGGGAGAAACAAAGAGAACAATTAGGTTGGTATTGTGAGACGAGGTTAGTGATGTAGCTGGGGACCGAGTTGTGGATGACTTTGGTGATGTTGTTGCTATATTAAATTTCATTTGTTGGGTGAGTGGAAGCCAGTGGAGGGATTGGCAGAGAGGGGTGGAGGACACTGAATGGAGGTCAGTGGAGGGATTGGCAGAGAGGGGTGGAGGACACTGAATGGAGGTCAGTGGAGGGATTGGCAGAGAGGGGTGGAGGACACTGAATGGAGGTCAGTGGAGGGATTGGAAGAGAGGGGTGGAGGACAATGAATGGAGACCAGTGAAGGGATTGGCAGAGAGGGGTGGAGGACACTGAATGGAGGTCAGTGGAGGGATTGGCAGAGAGGGGTGGAGGACACTGAATGGAAGCCAGTGGAGGGATTGGCAGAGAGGGGTGGAGGACACTGAATGGAGGTCAGTGGAGGGATTGGCAGAGAGGGGTGGAGGACACTGAATGGAGGTCAGTGGAGGGATTGGCAGAGAGGGGTGGAGGACACTGAATGGAGGTCAGTGGAGGGATTGGTAGAGAGGGGTGGAGGACACTGAATGGAGACCAGTGGAGGGATTGGCAGAGAGGGGTGGAGGACACTGAATGGAGACCAGTGGAGGGATTGGTAGAGAGGGGTGGAGGACACTGAATGGAGACCAGTGGTGGGATTGGCAGAGAGGGGTGGAGGACACTGAATGGAGACCAGTGGTGGGATTGGCAGAGAAGGGTGGAGGACACTGAATGGAGACCAGTGGTGGGATTGGCAGAGAAGGGTGGAGGACACTGAATGGAGGCCAGTGGAGGGATTGGTAGAAAGGGGTGGAGGACACTGAATGGAAGCCAGTGGAGAGATTGGCAGAGAGGGGTGGAGGACACTGAATGGAGACTAGTGGAGGGATTGGCAGAGAGGGGTGGAGGACACTGAATGGAGACCAGTGGAGGGATTGGCAGAGAGGGGTGGAGGACACTGAATGGAGGCCAGTGGAGATATTGGTGGAGAGGGATAGGGAACACTGAATGGAAGCCAGTGAAGGGATTGGCAGAGAGGGGTGGAGGACACTGAATGGAGACCAATGGAGGGATTGGCAGAGAGGGGTGGAGGACACTGAATGGAGGCCAGTGGAGGGATTGGCAGAGAGGGGTGGAGGACACTGAATGGAAGCCAGTGGAGGTATGGCAGAGAGGGGTGGAGGACACTGAATGGAGGCCAGTGGAGGTATGGTAGAGAGGGGTGGAGGACACTGAATGGAGGCCAGTGGAGGTATGGCAGAGAGGGGTGGAGGACACTGAATGGAGGCCAGTGGAGGTATGGCAGAGAGGGGTGGAGGACACTGAATGGAGACCAGTGAAGGGATTGGCAGAGAGGGATGGAGGACACTGAATGGAAGCCAGTGGAGGGATTGGCAGAGAGGGGTGGAGGACACTGAATGGAAGCCAGTGGAGGGATTGGTAGAGAGGGGTGGAGGACACTGAATGGAAGCCAGTGGAGGGATTGCCAGAGAGGGGTGGAGGACACTGAATGGAGACCAGTGGAGGGATTGGCAGAGAGGGGTGGAGGACACTGAATGGAAGCCAGTGGAGGGATTGGCAGAGAGGGGTGGAGGACACTGAATGGAAGCCAGTGGAAGGATTCGCAGAGAGGGGTAGTAGACATTGAACGGTTGGACAAATATGACAGCAGAATTTATGATGTACTGAAGGGGAGGAGCCTATGTTAAGGTAATATAATGAGGAGGGAGTTGCAGTAGTCGAGGCCAGAGGTGACCAGGGAGTGGGTTAGCAGCTTTGTGGTGTCATTGGTTAGGAAGGGGCGTATTTTGGAGATGTTGCGGAGGTTGAGACAGCAAGCTTTGGACAGTGATTGGATGTGAGGCCGAACAGAGCTTTCAGAGTCCAGGATTACACCTAGCACCCTGGCATGGGGAGACGGGTTGATGGTTGTGCCATCGACCTTGACAGAGAAGTCAGGGGAAGGGGCACGTGGGGGGGGGGATATTATGAGCTCAGCTTTGGATAGATTGAGTTGGAGGAAGTGGTGTGACATCCAGACTGATATGTCTGTCAGTAAATTAGTGATGTGTGAGGAGACTGATGGAGTGAGTTGAGGGGTAGAGAGATAGATTTGGGTGTCATCAGCGTAGAAATGGTATTGGAAGCCATGGAGCCTATAAGCTGACCCAGGGAGGAGGTGTAGATGAGAATAGGAGAGGTCAAAGAACAGAAACTTACTAACTGACATATCAGCATGGATGTCGCACCACTTCCTTAAACAAAATCTCTCTAAAACTGAGCTATTAATATTCCCCCCCGCCCCACTCCTTGACTTTTCCATCAAAATCAACAATGCAACCATCAGTCCCTCCCCTCACGCCAGGGTACTCGGTGTAATCCTAGACTCTGACTTGTCATTTCAGCCTCAAATCCAATCGTTCTCAAAAGTTTGTAGAATTCACCTCCGTAACATCTCTAAAATTTGCCCCTTTTTAACAAATGAAACCACCAAGCTCCTCATTCACTCCCTCGTTATCTCTCGCCTTGACTATTGCAACTCCCTTCTCATTGGCCTGCCTCTCCATAGGCTCCTCCCCTCTTCAGTCTATCATGAATGCTGATGCCAGACTTATCCACCTTACCAACCGCTCAGTGTCTGCCAACCCTCTCCTCCAATCCTTACACTGACCACCACCCCTCTCCTCCAATCCCTGCACAGACCACCACCCCTCTCCTCCAATCCCTACACTGACCACCACCCCTCTCCTCCAATCCCTACACTGACCACCACCCCTCTCCTCCAATCCCTACACTGACCACCACCCCTCTCCTCCAATCCCTACACTGACCACCACCCCTCTCCTCCAATCCCTACACTGACCACCAACCCTCTCCTCCAATCCCTACACTGGCTCCCAATCACCCAGCGAATTAAATTCAAAATTCTAACCACAACATATAAAGCCATTCACAACTCTGCCCCGAACTACATCACCAATCTTGTCTCCAAATATCACCCAAATCGACCTCTCCGCTCTTCTCAAGACCTCCTGCTTTCAAGCTCTCTCATCTCCTCCTCCCATGCTTGTCTCCAGGATTTCTCCAGAGCCTCACCCATCCTCTGGAACTCGCTACCTCCATCTATCCGGCTATCCCCCACTCTTGCTACCTCCAGGCGATCCCTGAAAACTCATCTCTTCAGGAAAGCCTATTACATCTCCAACTAATTTCCTACCACTTCCAACAGCTCATTCCCCACAGTTACAATCTTTTGTACCACCTGCCCCACCCTATTAGATTGTAAGCTCTTCTGAGCAGGGCCCTCTTAATCCTCTTGTATTTTATTGTATTATAACTGTATTGTCTCCCTTTTATATTGTAAAGCGCTGCGTAAACTGTTGGCGCTATATAAATCCTGTATAATAATAATAATAAGCAGACCAGTAGATAATACAAGCCCTTTGCCCAAGCATCATACGCAGACAAGATGTTGAGATAAAACCAAAGGAATAACTGTTTGTTGAAACCCAGACACCTGCTTTATGCCCCAGGAGGACATTCCTCTCTTGGTGATATTAGCATAGATAAGATGTACAACCAGTAAAAACATGACAATGCAACCTTTAAACCAGGGGTGCCCAACCTTTTGAGGAACAAGGGCCACTTTAGCGACATGGTAACCGGTCGCGGGCCACAATGAGCGAAGTGGGCAGATGAAAGGTCCGTGTCTGCTCTGCATATGCAGAGCAGACACGGACACAGCCCGCTCTCCTCTATGGGTCCTCTGATCAGCCCAGACAGAAGGGGGCGGATCCTCTTCAGTTTTTCTTTTCAATGTTTTTTTTATTGTTTTTTAAAAATTTTTTACAAAAAAACTCATGTTACTTTCAAATACAGGTAAGGCAATTCAGATAAAAATACACCAACTGAAACAGTTGTACAATAACCACAATTATCTGCGATTGACCACTTGCTTTAGTAGGAATGTAAATACCCTGCTCATGGGAGTAATTACCTGGGACTAAAAATTAGATCAGGGAGATCAGTTTATTCAAACCCGCTGTCTGACTCCAGCGGGAAGTCAGTCCTGTTCAGACCACTAAATCCCGGAACAGAGAATGGATAGGAGTAGTATTGATCACGGTAGGCCGTCTCTCCACCCCAAGGGGAACTCACTGTGGAGGAGACGGACCCGATCGATCCCTCCAGTTAATGCACAAAGTCGTCGGAAAGGCAGAAGCGTAATTGCCCTGATCCGACCCTGAAGTTTCAATGTAGGGGATATGTGGAGTCATGCGGTCATTGAAACACATAATCACCTCTTTATGGTATAGAGTATACGCTTCTGGATACCTTACTTACTGGCCAAATCCATAACAGTTTAGGAGGTTAAATGGATAATATCGGCCAACGTCCACCTAGAATCAGAAGACAAGGTAGATGCTTCATCTCCACATGAGGAGAAAAAGAGTTGGGGAAGAGGGGAGAGGAAAGAAAAGCGAGTAAGAGTAGGATGAAAAAGGTCCTCGAGAAGAGAGAAAGGTCACCAAGGGACTGTTGAAGTAGTCGGGGTCAACTATGAGCCTGGAAGCAATGATATACCTGCAAATTTCTTCCCAAGGTTCCCAGAATAATTCAAATTTGTGGGTTTTGTCCAGCAGTTTACGGACAATCTTCTACTGTGCCATGATTCAGGAGATTTTACGTTTTATCGCGGCTACAGAGTGCTTTTTCCAGTTCCTGGCTACGGTGATTTTGGCTCCTAAGAGCATATAATAGATCAAAGATTGTGTATGTTTGGAAATTTTTTCTACCTGGACGTTGAAAAGTGCTGTTTCCGGAACCTGTGGAACCGCGACCCCTGTGATCTTCAGTAATATGTGGAAAGAGCCGTTCCAAAAGTTCCAGAGTTTAGGGCATGTCCACCAAGTGTGGAGTAGTGATCCAATATGGCCACAACCCCTGAAACACAGTGGGGAAGAGTCAGGAAATATTTTAGCAAGGATGGCCGGCACTCTGTACCATTTGTTCAAGTCCCACTCATCTGCCAGGTCTTGTTCCCAAATGCGGGCATAAAGAGGTTACTGGCTAGTGAGTTGTAGATAATGGAGATTCCCCCCCTCTGATCCTTTATATTGGAGCACCATTTCTCGTATGTGGTGAGAGCTGGGGGATTAGAATTATCAGGCCATTTGGATCGGAGAAAGTGAGTAATTTGGGTCAGTCTATATTTTTCTGAGTCGGGCATTTCTAATTCACTCACGCAGTACCTGACCGTGAGGGGCCCCCCCGGGGTTTGGGAAGTGTCCAATCCTGTAGAGGCCCTTATCAATCCACCATTTGAATGTGAGTATGTTAAGGCCCGGGGGAAATTCTGGGTTGTGAAATAAGTGAGCGAGCGGACGCATGGAGGAAGTTAGGGAGGAGTTTTTTTCAGTTTATCCCACAGGGCCATCGAGTGCGAAAGGGTTGGGGCTAGTATTGCCGGTCTGAGGCACGGGAGGGCACAAAGTAAATAGTCTATCGTATGGCGCGGTGTCGCTTGTCTTTCCATCAGCAGCCAGTCCGGTTTTGGACCTCTAGAATATGCTATGGAAATCTGAGCTATTTGTGCCACTTGGTAGTATAACCAAATTTTAGGGAGGGCAAGTCCTCCTTGGCTTTTGAGTCTGTAGAGTGTTTCTTTGGAGCAAAGTCTGCCCTTGGATCCCCAGATAAATTTAATGATTGAGGATTGAAAACATAGGAGTTGCGCTTTCGTAATCGGGATCGTAAGAGATATAGGAGGCGGGGAAGGAGGGTCATTTTAATAGAGTAAACTCTGCCAAGCCAGGATAGATAATGTTTAGACCATTCGGACATATCAGCTTCAAGTTTTTTGAACAACGGGGGATAGTTGGTGGCGAATTATTTATCAAATCTAGGGGTCAGATTGATGCCTAAATAGGGAATATGTGAAGAACACCAGGTGAAAGGAAAGTTTGTCTGTAGATGTACAAGAAGGTCTGGGGGCGTTGAGATGTTCATGGCTGCAGATTTGGACACGTTGACACAGAGACCTGAGACCTCCCCAAACTGCTTGAGGAGCTTGATAATATTAGGGGTGGAGATGAGGGGCGACGTGACAAAGAGGAGAAGGTCATCCGCGAATAGGGCGCATTTATGTTCTTGCGGGCCGCATTTGACTCCTTTAATATCTGGATGGCTACGAATGGCTATTGCGAGGGATCCTATGGCGATTGCAAAAATTAAGGGCGATAAAGGGCAACCTTGCCTGGTGCCTTTCTCTATATTAAATGTATCTGAATAATTGCCCCGCAATCTTACTTGGGCGCTTGGATTAGAGTAGAGGGAGTGTAAAATGCCTAAAAAGTTGGGGCCTAGTCCCCACCTTTCCAGGACCTTGAAAATATACGGCCATGTGACCGTGTCTGGAGATCAATGGAAAGCAAAAGTCCCTCCTGAGGGGAGCCCCCGTCCCATTGAGATCCCAAAAGGGACACCACATAAATAGCCCTTCTCACCTGGTCGGGGCCCTATCTCCCCGGGATAAATCCCGCCTGATCTTGGTGGACATACTGAGCTATGAATGAGGAAAGGCGATTTGCCAAAATTTTAGTTAACAGCTTGAGGTCATTATTGATTAGCGAGATTGGACGATAGCCCCTTCAGTTTTTCTAAGTGGATCGGATTGGAGATACACTGGCTGGTACATACACTGACTGATACAGTGGCTGGAAGACTGGTGCAGTGGTGGGTACACTGGCTGATACAGTGGTGGGTACACTGGCTGGTACAGTGGTGGGTACAGTGGCGAGAACACTGGTACAGTGGTGGATACACTGAATGGTACAGTGGCTGGTACACTGGCTGGTACAGTCGCTGGTACAGTGGTGGGTACACTGGCTGGTACAGTGGTGGGTACAGTGGCGAGTACACTGGTACAGTGATGGATACACTGGATGGTACACTGGCTGGTACAGTTGCTGGTACAGTGGTGGGTACACTGGCTGGTACAGTGGCTGGTACACTGGACAGTATCAGTGTGCAGAACGGAGCCCTCGCTACCGGAAGCACGCGGCTGCAGTAGAGAGCAGAGCCGATGCTTTCCAGCTCGCTCTTTAGCAACCAGCTCAATGCGGTAATTACCACTAATCCTAACAAATACCGCATTCGGAATTTAACTCCAAATTCTTAGTGAGTTGAACACTTGCACAATTGTTACTGCATGCCGTATTTTACTGCATAATATTAGCCAATATTTAATTCTTAGTGAATTGACCCCTTAGTCTTACGCCACAGACTTCTGGTGTCATCTGTTTGCCAAGGTTGTAGGGGTCGGGCCTGATTCTGTGTATAGTGAAAGGGGTGAGCTCATTCAAGGCAGAGGACAGGGATCTATTGTAGACAGAAGCGGCTAGGTTGGGGCAGGACGGGGTGAGATTTTGTCATAGAGGTGGTCAGTAGCAGAAAAGGGTTAAGGTGGGTTAGGTGGTGAAGGCTTCTATGGGTAACTGTTAGATGACTGAGAGGGAGAGGAGGTGGAATACAAGGAGAGAGTGAAATTAATAAGGTGGTGATCAGAGAGAGGAAAAGGATTGTTGGAGAGGTTGCACAAAGTGCATAGGTAGGAGAATACAAGGTCAAGGGTGTTGCTATCAGAGTGAGTAGAAGCGTGTATCCATTGTGTATCCATTGCTTCAGGTCAAAAGAGGAGGTTAGACTAAAATGTTTAGAAGTAGCTGTAGTATTAGTATTAACAGGGATGTTGAAGTCATCGAGAATGATTGTGGGGATTTCAGAAGAGAAAAACTAGGGTAGCCAGGCAGAGAAGTCATCAAGAAAGGTTGATACCGGTCCAGGCCAATATCACAGCACTTCTTAAAGAAACTGGAGAAAATAGACAAATACAATGTGCCTCAAATGAGGAGAGTGACAGAGAGGGAGGTGGGTGAAGTACCTGAAAGATGCTATGTGGGGCTAGAAGGATTCCCACTCCACCTCCCTTCTGTCCACTGGATCTGGGTGAGTGTGTTTAGAGAAGGCCATCATGGGAGAGGGAAGCAGGAGAAGCAGTGTCAGATTCATGAAGCCAGGTTTCAGTAACAGCAAGTAGTTAGTGATAAAGAGGTCATGGACAGAAGTGAGTTTGTTACAGACAGAGCAGGCCTTCCAAAGGGCGCAAGAGAAGGTGAGGCTGGTTTTGGGAAGAAGAGGGATAGAAACTAAATTGTGTGGATTTCAGAGGGCATGGGGGATGGAGGTCCAGGGTTTGTTGTTTAATCTCCAGAGGTTAGGAGAAGCAGAAGGGTGAGGGAGGTAATATGGGAGTGTAATTTATATGAAGGGAAATGCCTCAGCATCCTGGAGGTTTTATTAGCATGTGGGTTTAAAATTATCAGGAGTTGGTGAGTTCAGGAATAGGAAGAGGACAGAAGTGAGGGTGATATATACAGGCTGTGGGGTGGAGAAGAGGGGTGAGGGAAATAGAGATTAAGGAGAGAGGACACAACTGTCAGAAGGATTGGTAGAAAGCACACGTTACAGAGAGGAAGGAGAGCTCAATGGGGTATATGGTGTCCTGGCAAAGCCCAAAGGCAACATCCATCTTTCAGTTTAGGAGAGGAGGGACGCACCTAGGACAAATGATTCTGTGTACTGAAACCTCACACAGCATCCCCCACAGCTCCTCCTCCCAATGCCCCTCCAATTAGAGTTAGAGAATCCTATGACATCACACTGACCTCACAGCTTCACTTAATATCCCTCCATCCGACTGCTTTTTCTGATGCTCTTAGGATGTGGGCCGAACCCCTGGCCTCCTCACTTTCAAAGTAGGGCTGTTGAACCTGCATTGTATGTAATATCAGATACCTCAGCATGTAGTGGGGTTAAACTAAAGAGAGACCTGACCAGTGAGGTGAGGAGGATTCTGGGAATGTCATTTGATTTTACTATTTGTGTTCTAATCTAGAGTTTTCCTCCTGTGAAGTCTGGAGATCATATGACCATCACATTGTCTACACCTCCCTCCCTGATAGAATAGAGAAATAAAGAAGATTCTAGAAGTCACCAGAGAGATCATCGAACTGCTGACAGGAGAGGTGAATAGTTCTGGGAAGGACATCACGATGGAGAATCAGTCACCCCTCACATCACCGGGTGAGAGGAGACTTTATTGTAAAGGAGAGAGCAGTACAGAGGATCCACCTAGATCCCCCATCATCTGATAAACACATAGAAACAATGTATTCAGTCAGTGTGTGTGTTTCCTACAGATGGATCCAGTAATGGGAACCTACCAGAGAGATGTCCCCGTCCTCTGTATTCCTGGGATTCAACACAGGAAGGTCACACCATCCCTCACCATCATCAGGTAGATGAGGAACAATCACTGATAGTATCATTAGGATCTGTACATTATCAGTATTGTTACCATTGATGTCATTTTTATTATATATTCAGAGTGGAAACCTGAGAGATTCTAAAGTTGAGATTAAAGAAGAGATAAAAGAGGAGGATGATGAGGATGGGATGATGGAGGAGTCGGAGTTTCTAAAAGTTTACAAAAATCTATACCAAGACACCATGGTGGAGTCATCCAGCTACAGAAACCCACCAGAGAGATGTCCCCGTCCTCGGTATTCCCGGGATTCCACACAGGAAGATCACACCATCCCTCACCATCATCAGGTAGATGATTGACAATTATTGGTAGTTATGATTTATACACAAGCATATTTGTTACAATGAATGTCTTATTATATATTTAGAGTGGAAACTTTGGGCATAATAATATTGATGTTAGAGAAGAGTATAAAGAGGAGGGTGAGGAGTATGGAGTGATGGAGAAGTTTTCAGAAGGACACAAGGATATGATGGAGCCACCTAATACCAGGAACCCACCAGAGAGATGTCCCCGTCCTCTATATTCCCGGGATTCCACACAGGAAGGTCACACCATGCCTCAATGTTGCAAGGTTGGTGGGATGGAGAATCTAGAACATGGACTTGTGTAGAGGATGTGTATTTTTTTATATAGGATTTCACAATAATAAATCTTATATCTTACAGATGATATTCTCTCTCATTTTTTTGGTTTAGAGTGGAGATCCAATCAATATAGAATTTGAGGTTAAATCAGAAGAAGAAGAAGAGAGGTATGTGAGGGATGATCAGCAGTCTATGGAGGAGGATGGAATAACGGGGACATTTATAGAGGAGGACACTCCTACAGAGATCAGCACAGGTGGGTCATTAAAACTTAATACATTCCTCCACCCATACTGCTCACTGATTGGTCCAGAGTAGGGCGGGGACTGGGTGATATCAGCCTGTAATCCCCTGGTCACTTTCCTGAGCTGTGTTCCCCGTCCTGTATTCCTGTATTTCTCTCGGATAATCTTCCTTCTCTGTGCTGCAGACACAATTTATGTATCTAGACTGGATTTATGGAGATTCTGGGGTTCAGCTGGAAGAAAAATTTAGATTTTCTCCATAGGTGTTGCTTGACCTAGACACCTGGAGTATGTACCTTGAGTCTTCTGCCCCATGCCCGGATCTAGCAAGATCTCTGGCAGAGTAATTCTCCTGGGGTTACTTGCTCTGTTATTTGCTGGCTGTGCCGGGTGGAGGGATATGTCTGTATAGTCTCAGACCCAAGTCACTGAGTGCAGTCTCAGGAGATGGGAGACAGCGGTGTGGGACCTCTGCAACTTGTCTCAGATAAACATTAAGCCACGAATATTATAAGTCCTGACCCCTGCACTATATACTCTATGTTGTACATTACATACTCCTGACTTCTGCTCTCTCCCCTCCACCCACTGCTATATATACACATAATATGTCTTCTCTTTTGTTACACCCATTTCCTACCAGCTGGACATTTTATATCGGATGATGTGATTGGAGCACAGACTTTTACATGTTGATAATAATGTGATAACATCCTCCAACTTTGGACCCTTAAACAGAAAGTGATAATGAGGGAGGAGTCAATAACCCAATGATGGTGGTCTTCAGGATCAGTCCAGTCTTCATCTTGGTTGTTCTCCCCCCATCCTCACTCTCTGACCTCTGGTGGAGCTCAGCCCCGCTGTTATTCATGACTAAATCATGGACTAAATAAGGAAGTGCAGGACTTCTTGTGTTGGGAAGATGACAATGAGTGATAGAGGGGGTGGGGACACTCGTCCTATAATCCCCTCATCACTGTCACTCCTATAAAAGACAGTTCTCGTTGTTTCCTCACTCTCTGACTAAGGTCCATGAATAAAGAAATGAACTGGTAGGAGATCAGAGGACCCATTTACTAGTTACCTTGAGGGGGGAATTGTAAGATCCTCAGAGACAAAGCTGCCTGATGTGGGCGGAGTCCTGGTTTAGGGGAACCAATCAGCTCATGTCTAGTAATAATCTTTGTATTTCTATTTTAGTAGATGGACGGGAGATGAGGAAAACCTCAGAGGATTGTCTCACTTTGTCTCCAGACTGTAAAGTAGAAGATGAGGACATCACACAGTATAGTCCAGGAGAAAACCCGACTACCTCAAATGTCCATCCGGCACCACACAGTGTAGATGGACCATCGTATTCCTCTTATCCTGAGGAACCTCAGACTGTGCGGGACGGTGCCGGACCATCGTATTCCTCTTATCCTGAGGAACCTCAGACTGTGAGGGACGGTGCCGGACCATCGTATTCCTCTTATCCTGAGGAACCTCAGACTGTGCGGGACGGTGCCGGACCATCGTATTCCTCTTATCCTGAGGAACCTCAGACTGTGCGGGACGGTGCCGGACCATCGTATTCCTCTTATCCTGAGGAACCTCAGACTGTGCGGGACGGTGCCGGACCATCGTATTCCTCTTATCCTGAGGAACCTCAGACTGTACGGGACGGTGCCGGACCATCGTATTCCTCTTATCCTGAGGAACCTCAGACTGTGCGGGATGGTGCCGGACCATCATATTCCTCTTATCCTGAGGAACCTCAGACTGTGCGGGACGGTGCCAGACCATCGTATTCCTCTTATCCTGAGGAACCTCAGACTGTGCGGGACGGTGCCGGACCATCGTATTCCTCTTATCCTGAGGAACCTCAGACTGTGCGGGACGGTGCCGTCCTTCCAACAGATAAGAGGTTTCCCTGTACTGAGTGTGGGAAGTGTTTCAACTATAAATCCAATCTTAATGTACATAAAAGATCTCACACGGGGGAAAAACCGTATACCTGCCCTGAGTGCAGAAAATGTTTTTCATATAAGGCCGATCTTTCCTATCATCAGAGATCTCACACAGGGGAAAAGCCGTATTGCTGTACTGAGTGCGGGAAATGTTTTTCAGATAAGACTGAACTTTCCACACATCAGAGAACCCACACGGGGGAAAAGCCGTATTCCTGTCCTGAGTGCGGGAAGTGTTTTACAGAGAAGTCCACTCTTTCCACACATCAGAGATCTCACACGGGGGAAAAGCCGTATTCCTGTCCTGAGTGTGGGAAAAGTTTTACAAATAAGTCCAATCTTTCCAAACATCAGAGATATCACACGGGGGAAAAGCCGTATTCCTGTCCTGAGTGCGGGAAAAGTTTTACAAATAAGTCCAATCTTTCCACACATCAGAGATATCACACGGGGGAAAAGCCGTATTCCTGTCCTGAGTGCGGGAAAAGTTTTACAGAGAAGTCCACTCTTTCCACACATCAGAGATCTCACACGGGGGAAAAGCCGTATTCCTGTCCTGAGTGCGGGAAAAGTTTTACAAATAAGTCCAATCTTTCCAAACATCAGAGATATCACACGGGGGAAAAGCCGTATTCCTGTCCTGAGTGTGGGAAAAGTTTTACAGAGAAGTCCACTCTTTCCACACATCAGAGATTGCACACAAGGGGAAAAGCCGTATTCCTGTCCTGAGTGCAGGAAATGTTTTTCACAGAAGTCCGCTCTTTCCACACATCAGAGAACCCACACGGGGGAAAAGCCGCATTCCTGTCCTGAGTGCGGGCAATGTTTTTCAAAGAAGTTCCATCTTTCCAGACATCAGAGATCTCACACCGGGGAAAAGCCATATTCCTGTCCTGAGTGTGGGAAATGTTTTACAGAGAGGTCCAATCTTTCCAGACATCAGAAATCTCACACAGGGGAAAAGCCGTATTGCTGTACTGAGTGCGGGAAATGTTATTCAGATAAGACTGAACTTTCCACACATCAGAGAACCCACACGGGGGAAAAGCCGTATTCCTGTCCTGAGTGCGGGAAATGTTTTACAGAGAAGTCCACTCTTTCCACACATCAGAGATCTCACACGGGGGAAAAGCCGTATTCCTGTCCTGAGTGCGGGAAAAGTTTTACAAGGAAGTCCACTCTTTCCACACATCAGAGATATCACACGGGGGAAAAGCCGTATTCCTGTCCTGAGTGCGGGAAAAGTTTTACAGAGAAGTCCACTCTTTCCACACATCAGAGATCTCACACGGGGGAAAAGCCGTATTCTTGTCCTGAGTGCGGGAAATGTTTTTCAGCTATGTCCAGTCTCTCCTATCATCAGAAATCTCACATGGGGGAGAAGCCGTATTCCTGTCCTGAGTGTGGGAAATGTTTTTCACAGAAGTCCCATCTTTCCAGACATCAGAGATCACACACGGGGGAGAAGCCACTTTCCTGTCCTGAGTGAGGGAATTGTTCCTCACTGAAGTCCTGTCTTCCTGTACATCAGGGGGTCCCACACAACCCTCGAGGTGTATTAGTGAGTGCGGGAAATGTCTTGTATATGAATATTGCTGGACATGTGGGGAAGAAGCACACCCTGATATACACCTCAGATATACTCCATGGCTGATCTTCATCATGTAAGAAACAGTTGATAAGAAGATCAGAGATCACCAAAGACATGGATGAAGTGTTGTACCGTGTTGGCCATTGATAGCAGGAGAAAAATAAAAATGGAGTCATTACCTCTCATTGGCTGAGTACATTTTGTGGTGTAAACTCTGCAAGAGGTCTGTTTTCTCAAGTCGTCTTCCAGGACGAAACACGTTAACCCCACCACTTAAAAGGCGGTCCTCTAGGCCTTTTAAAATAAAAATGGAGTCATTACCTCTCATTGGCTGAGTACATTTTGTGGTGGAAGATTTCACAAACACTTACAGGTCTGTTTCTAAAAACTTTGTAGAATGAATGTGTAAAGGAAATGTGTAAGTTCTGTATAGAATTGTATTGTATTTTGTATGTATTGCACACGGCACCAATAATGTTTTCATGACATGTTTGCATTCTTTCCAGTCCTGATTAGAATTAGCCTGCCTATGTTACGCCCCTTGTTACCATAAAAGTACAATTGTAATATTAATGTGATAACTACGTAATCATGTGTATAAAAACCTTCAATTGTGTCATAATAAAACAGAACAGTTATTTGGGAAGATGCGGAGTGTATCTTTTGTGTCTGTTCCCTACTGCAGTGGTTATTTATTTGGAACCGCTAATCAATATGAGGATTGGAGTTGCCTATCAATAAAATCCCAGAATGAATGTAACATTGCCCCCAGCCGTGACCAATATTGGTCATATTTTATTTCAGTGATTTCCTATGGTCATTAGCTCCATCTAGGGGCAATAATGTGTTAGTTCGCTATTTTTATGATTAAGATATTACGATTTGTTTACAAGTTAAAATCAATATTTTTTGCTAGAAAATTACTTATAACCTCCAACATTATATACTGTGTATATGTGTGTGTGTATAGAGATATACATATACACATATATATCCCCAAAATTTATATACCGTGTATGTGTATATATATATATATATATATATATATTTGTTTATTTCTAGCATTGACCCTTGAGAATAACATGGAAGTCGTTGCAATTTTGTTATGTCGCGCTGTATTTGCACAGCAGTTTTTCAAAAGCATATTTTAATGAAAAATACACTTTAATTGCAAAAAAAGCACAATAAATAAACCGATGTTTTGTTAAAATATAAAAAATTAGGTTATGCCGAGTAAATAAATAACCAACATGTCACGCTTTAAAACTGCGCACGCTTGTAAAAATGGTTTCAAACTACGATACTTAAGCACTTCCCTACTGACGTATAGACGAATAACGCCGGCAGGAACACTCCCTCCCTCTGGGCGGGCGTCATATGACGTCCCAGGGGCAATCGGGGGGGTTGAGGCGTGCCCCTTCGGGACACAGCCCATCCCTGTTCAGGGTAAAGAGCCAATGAAAATGGCTTTTTACCTTGTGACCAGCTGTGTCCAATCACAGCCGGTCACATGCACTGTTTTTGTGCATGCCACTCGTGCGCGCCCCTAGGGGTCCCCGAGTACCTGTCACCAGCCCATCAGAGTACCTGTCACCTGTTTACTTCTGCCCTAGACCAGAAGTGATGCCATGGTCCTCCTAGATCACAGAGATGATCTGGTCTCTGTTAACCTCCATGGCCAGCCGCACAAACCGTTGGATCGTTTCCTCGCCCGTAAGAACGGTAAGCCTGAGAAACACTGCCGAGCAGCGGAAGGTGGGGGGGAGGAGACCCCCTGCTCCTAAAAGCGATCCAGCAGCTAATCAGCCACTCAGATGCCTTTTATGAGAAACAGATTCGCCGGTGGAAAAATATTACTGGATTTATGGCAGATAGCTTCATGGCTTCGCTTCCGGCCTCTTAGATCATAGAGGTAAGGAGGGACAATCTAGTCTCTCTTCACTTCTGTGGCAAGCCGTGTGAACCGCCGGATCGTTTCCCAGGCTCACCGGGGAGAACGGTAAGCCCGAGAAACACTGGCGAGCGGTGGTGAGTTTGGGCGGGCGACCCCTCCCGCTACTTCTAAACGCGATCCACACTCTGGTGTGCACAGTGAGATGTAACGTGTAGTAGCACAAACAACATTTTTCTATGTAGGAGCTCGTGACATGTTGTTTGTGTGGCTTAAGTGCTTGGGAGTTACTTTTTTTTTTGTTAACTTTATTACTATCAGATAAGGGACCAATAGCCCCCTATGTGATAGCTATTTGTTGTGACAGGTAAAATAGAATGGAAAACTCTAGAATAGAACAGAAACAAATAGAATAGAAAAAAACAATTGAACAAAATAGAAAGAATATAACCGTCTTCCAAAATTCGAATTTTGAATGCTGTAGAATAAATTCTAATTCTAACCATCGTATTCCTCTTATCCTGAGGAACCTCAGACTGTGAGGGACGGTACCATCCTTCCAACAGTTAAGAAATTTCCCGGTACTGAGTGCGGGAAGTGTTTACGTTCTAGATACAATTTTAATGTGCATAAGAGATCTAACACAGGAGAGAAGCCATATTCCTGTCCTGAATGTGGGAAATGCTTTTCAGATAAGTACAAATTTTATAGACACAAGAGAGTGCACATGGGGGAGAAGCCGTATTCCTGTTCTGAGTGTGGGAAATGTTTTTGAGAGAAGTTCTGTCTTAACAGACATTTAAGATTGCACACGGTGGAGAAGCCATTTTCCTGTCCTAAGTGCGGGAAATGTTTTTCACACATGTCTACTCTTTACAGACATCAGAGATCACACACAGGTGAGAAGCCATATTCCTGTCCTGAGTGTGGGAAATGTTTTTCACTAAAGAGCAATCTTTACATACATCAGAGATTGCATATGGGACAAAGGCCGCATTCCTGTACTGAGTGCGGGAAATGTTTTATACAAAAGTCTCATATTGTCGAACATCAGAGGTCTCACACGGGGGAGAAGCCGTATTGTTGTCCTGAGTTCGGAAAATGTTTCTCAGAGAAGTACAATTTAAATAATCACCATGGATCTCACGTGGAAGAGAAGCCATATTCCCGATCTGAGTGCGGGAAATGTTTTATGCAAAAATCACATCTTGACTAGGGATGAGCCAAACACCCCCTGGTTCGGTTCGCACCAGAACCTGCGAACAGACCGAAAATTTGCATGAATGTTAGAACCCTATTGACGTCTATGAGAATCCAACGTTCGAAATCAAAAGTTTTTTCGGTAGCAGTGATTTTAATAAAGCTTAAAGTAAAAAAAAATGAAATATTCCTTTAAATATCGTAGCTGGGGGGTGTCTATAGTATGCCTGTAAAGTGGCGCATGTTTCCCGTGCTTAGAACAGTCCCTGCACAAAATGACATTTTTAAAGGAATAAAAGTCATTTAAAACTGCTTGCGGGTTTAATGTAATGTCGGGTCCCGGCAATATGGATGAAAATCAGTGAGACAAATGGCATGGATACCCCCCAGTCCATTACCAGGCCCTTTGGGTCTTGTATGGATATTAAGGGGAACCCCGCACCCAAATTAAAAAAGGACAGGTGTGGGGCCACCAGGCCCTATATACTCTGAACAGCAGTATACAGGCGGTGCAAACAAGACACGGACTGTAGGTTTGTTGTTAAGTAGAATCTGTTTGTAATTTTGAACTGGTACATTTTTAAAGTGTAGCTCCAGCCAAAAAAATCTGTATTTAAGCTTTTTGGAAAACATAGGGAAGAGTTATCACCCCTGTGACATTTGTTTTGCTGTCTGTGCTCCTCTTCAGAAGATTTCACCTCACTTTCTGTCCCAATGACAAATGTTTTTTAAAAATTTGGGGGTTTTAGTGAAACAAGGATTGGTGATAAAGCATCAGTGGAGAGGAGACACGTTTTTCTCATATTAACTCTTACAGGAGAGAATTTCACTTCCTAGGGGTAGATTTCATCTCACTTCCTGTTGTCTCCTTCTGTTTGCAAGTAGGAGTCGTTTGTAAGTTGGATGTTTTAAATTAGGGGCCTGCCCTATATACTCAGCAGAAATTTTGACCTTAGGTGTTGGTGTTGCCACAACACTGTAAGCCCTCACGGGGCCCTGCTGTGAAATATTAGATCAAGAATTGTAATTACATGCCCCTGTTGAACAGGGGCAGAAAAATTGGGCCTTAGGCACTGGTGCTGGTGCCACAACACTGCAACCTCTCACAGATACTCTAGTTGGAGCGCAGGAACGAGCCCTGCTGCAAAGTATTGCATCAAAAATTGTAATTACACGCCCCTGTTAAACAGGGGCTGACAAATTGTGCCTTAGACACTGGTGGCGGCGCCCAGAACAAAAACATTTCTTACAAGCTATAAGCATGATCATTGAGGAGGAAGAGGATAATCACTCAGCATAACAGGATAGTCACTCAGCATCAGCATAGGCAGTCTTGAAGGGAACTGACATTTCAAAAAAAATTATTCGGTTACATCAGCATCAGGTGCTTGGTAGCTGCTGATGATCCAAGACTGATTCATTTTTATGAAGGTCAGTCGATCGACCGAGTCGGTGGACAGATGCACCCTGTGATCGGTTACAAAGCCTCCAGCAGCACTGAATGTGCGTTCCGAAAGAACGCTGGATGCAGGACAGGCCAGTAGCTCAATTGCATACTGTGCAAGCTCTGGCCAGTGATCCATCCTCAAGACCCAGTAACCCAGAGGATTTTCGGTGGGAAAGGTGTCCAAGTCAGATCTTGCCCCTAGGTATTCCTGCACCATGTAAAACAGACGCTGGCGATGGTTACTGGAACCGATCATACCTTCTGGCTGCGGACTAAAAAATTGTCTGAACGCATCGGTCAGACGGCCACCTTCTCCACCGCTCCTTCTTTGACTGACCGAAGCCTCAGCAACAGGTTGTCCAGAAACAGGAGTTTGTAACCTCTCAGTCTCTGGGAACGCATTGCACAGGCCTTTCTGCAAGGCCTCCCGAAGATGTTTCATCCTCTGCTCCCTCTGCGACGGCAAGATAAGGTCCGCAACCTTACCCTTGTAACGTGGATCAAGGAGGGTTGCCAGCCAGTATTGATCCCTCTCCTTGATACCACGAATATGAGGATCCTTCCGCAGGCTTTGCAGAATCAGGGAGGCCATGCAGCGTAGGTTTGCTGAGGCATTCGGTCCGAAGTCCTCTGGGTCACTAAGGACGACATGATCTGCAGCTACCTCCTCCCAGGCACGTACAAGTCCATGGGTTTCTTGGGACTGTAAATGATCCCTTAACGACTACTGCTGATGCTGAGTGCCAGGCTCCACCTCCATACTGACACAATCCTCCTCCTCGTCCTCTTCCTGTGTGATCAGCGGGGACGCAGGAACACTGTCTGGATAAAGGGGGCCTTGAGAGCTAAGGAAGTCCTCCTCTTCCTGCCTCTGTACTGCCTCAAGTGCCCTGTCCATTATTCCACGCAGCGTGTGCTCCAACAGGTGGACAAGGGGGACAGTGTCACTGATGCATGCAGTGTCACTGCTCACCATCCTCGTGGCCTCCTCAAATGGTGACAGGACAGTGCATGCATCCCTGATCAAAAAACAAGCTCCCCTGACCCTGTCCTGGTGCCATAGCCACACAGGTACTCATTGATGGCCCTCTGCTGCGTGTGCAGCCGCTGCAGTATGGCCAACGTTGAGTTCCACCTGGTGGGCATGTCACAGATTAGGCGGTTCTTGGGTAGGGTAAATTCCTTTTGGAGGTCTGCCAGCCGAGCACTGGCATTATATGACCAGCGGAAATGCACACAGACTTTCCTGGCCTGCCTCAGGACATCCTGTAAGCCTGGGTACCTGCCCAAGAACCGCTGCACCACCAAGTTAAGGATGTGAGCCAAACAGGGCATGGGTCAGTTGTCCCTGACGGAGGGCGGAGAGGAGGTTGGAGCCATTGTCGCAAACCACCATTCCTGCCTTTAGTTGGAGTGGCGTTAACCACCTCTGAAATTGCCCCTGCAGAGCTGACAGAATCTCTGCCCCAGTGTGGCTCCTGTCCCCCAAGCACACCAGCTCAAGCACCGCATGGCATCTTTTTGCCTGCGTACTTGCGTAGCCCCTTGAATGCCTATGGAGCACCGCTGGTACAAAGGACAAAGCACAGGAAGAGGCCATGGAGGAAGAAGAAGAGGAGGGGGTGGAGCAGAAAGATGTGTCAGAATCACCAGTAGTGGCATTGTGGAGGCGTGGTGGCAGAACAACCTCCAACACTACTGCACCTTGCCCTGCATCCTTCCCAGCTGCCAGCAGAGTCACCCAATGCACCGTGAAACTTAAGCAACGTCCCTGTCCATGCCTGCTGGACCATGAGTCAGCGGTAATATGCACCTTACCGCTGACTGCCCTGTCCAGCTAGGCCAAGACCTTGCCTTCCACATGCCGGTAGAGAGCCGGAATCACCTTCCGTGAGAAACAGTGGCCAACTGAAAAGGTAGCAGTTGAAGTGCTAGCAATTTTGCCAAGCTAGCATTCAACCGCTGGGCATGTGGATGGCTGAGAGCGAACTTCTTTCTGCGGTGCAGCAGCTGGGGCAGGGAAATTTGCCTGGTACAATCTGACGTCGGTGTACCCATAGCAGATTGCCTGCAAGTACTTGGCTGTGACACACCTAATTCTACACCTTCATTCCTCTCAGTGCAGGTCTCAGAGAGGACTGAAGGTATAGTGGGGTTGGAGATCCCAACTGATGAGGAGCAAGGAGAGGTCCTCTTTGTTCTTTGGTGTGGGTCTTTCAGGTATGCTTGCAATTCACTGCATGGCAGGTCAACATATGTCTGGTTAAGCATGTGGTGCCCAAGCGGGAAATGTTTTGGCCACGCGAGATACGCTTGAGACATATGTTGCAAATAGCAGCGATGTGATCTGATGCACTCGTCTCAAAAAGGCCCACACCAAAGAACTTTTGAAATAACGCACAGAGACAGCAGCGCCCTGCACATGCGGAGCTCTGCGGTGTGATGCAGTCAGTGTGCTACCCTTAGGCTGGCCCCTGGAGGGCATCCTGCCTCGTTGGTGATGTGCCTCCTCCTCCTCATCAGTCCTATCAGGCACCCACATTAAGTCAGTGACCTCATCATCACCTCCCTTCTCATCACTGGAGCAAACCTGGCAGTATGCTGCAGCAGGGGGAACATGACTGCCAGATTGCTGTCCTTCTTGGGCACCCCCTCTGTCCGGGCTCACATTACTGCCTTCATCTAGCTGAGTACCATTATCAGAGCCTTCAAAACACTGGGCATCCTCCTGGAGCATGTACCCAACACTGTGGTCAAACAGTTCGAGGGACTCCTCAGGAGGACATGGTGGGGCTAGGGAAGGAGTCACTGATGCCATTGAGCTGAATGAAGAGGCCGCGTTGGCCATCCACTCGACCAAGTCTTGCGCATGTTGCGGCTCAACGCGGCCAGCTGCCGAAAAAAAGGCCAAGCGTGTCCCACGGCCACGTGCTGATAAGGATGCACTGTGTCCATGACCAGCACTGTTGCCTCTAGACACAGAGCTTGCTTGCCCTCTTTTATTGGCTTGTGACTGTCTGCCTCTCCTTGTTGGCCTTCCAGACATACTATTGGCCTGCAGTGAGCTGCACAAAACTGGGATGTATATATATATATATATATATATATATATATATATATATATATATATATATATATATATATATATACCGATTATACTGAATCTACCAGAATCAACTACCTGCCTGTAGTGCTATTAGTATGATAACACCTGCACTTGTCTTCAGGTAGCTATACTGTAGGTGCAACTATGCAGGGTACACAGAACAGTAACTGGAAATACGTCAAGAGCCTACACAAGCACCTGGCTGCAGGTAGCTAACCTGTAGGTGAGACTGTGCGGGGTACACAGTACAGTAACTGGAAATACTTCAAAGAGCCTACACAAGCACCTGGCTGCAGGTAGCTATACTGTAGGTGAGACTGTGCGGGGTACACAGTACAGTGACTGGAAATACTTCAAAGAGCCTACACAAGCACCTGGCTGCAGGTAGCTATACTGTAGCTGAGACTGTGCAGGGTACACAGTACAGTAACTGGAAATACTTGAAAGAGCCTACACAAGAACCTGGCTGCAGGTAGCTATACTGTAGGTGAGACTGTGTGGGGTACACAATACAGTAACTGGAAATACTTCAAAGAGTCTACACAAGCACCTGGCTGCAGGTAGCTATACTGTAGGTGAGACTGTGTGGGGTACACAGTACAGTAACTGGAAATACTTCAAAGAACCTACACAAGCACCTGGCTGCAGGTAGCTATACTGTAGGTGAGACTGTGCAGGGTACACAGTACAGTAACTGGAAATACTTCAAAGAGCCTACACAAGCACCTGGCTGCAGGTAGCTATACTGTAGGTGAGACTGTGCAGGGTACACAGTACAGTAACTGGAAATACTTCAAAGAGCCTACACAAGCACCTGGCTGCAGGTAGCTATACTGTAGGTGAGACTGTGCGGGGTACACAGTACAGTGACTGGAAATACTTCAAAGAGCCTACACAAGCACCTGGCTGCAGGTAGCTATACTGTAGCTGAGACTGTGTGGGGTACACAGTACAGTAACTGGAAATACTTGAAAGAGCCTACACAAGCACCTGGCTGCAGGTAGCTATACTGTAGGTGAGACTGTGTGGGGTACACAATACAGTAACTGGAAATACATCAAAGAGTCTACACAAGCACCTGGCTGCAGGTAGCTATACTGTAGGTGAGACTGTGTGGGGTACACAGTACAGTAAATGGAAATACTTCAAAGAACCTACACAAGCACCTGGCTGCAGGTAGCTATACTGTAGCTGAGACTGTGTGGGGTACACAGTACAGTAACTGGAAATACTTGAAAGAGCCTACACAAGCACCTGGCTGCAGGTAGCTATACTGTAGGTGAGACTGTGTGGGGTACACAATACAGTAACTGGAAATACTTCAAAGAGTCTACACAAGCACCTGGCTGCAGGTAGCTATACTGTAGGTGAGACTGTGTGGGGTACACAGTACAGTAACTGGAAATACTTCAAAGAACCTACACAAGCACCTGGCTGCAGGTAGCTATACTGTAGGTGAGACTGTGCAGGGTACACAGTACAGTAACTAGAAATACTTCAAAGAGCCTACACAAGCACCTGGCTGCAGGTAGCTATACTGTAGGTGAGACTGTGCAGGGTACACAGTACAGTAACTGGAAATACTTCAAAGAGCCTACACAAGCACCTGGCTGCAGGTAGCTATACTGTAGGTGAGACTGTGCAGGGTACACAGTACAGTAACTGGAAATACTTCAAAGAGCCTACACAAGCACCTGGCTGCAGGTAGCTATACTGTAGGTGAGACTGTGCGGGGTACACAGTACAGTGACTGGAAATACTTCAAAGAGCCTACACAAGCACCTGGCTGCAGGTAGCTATACTGTAGCTGAGACTGTGTGGGGTACACAGTACAGTAACTGGAAATACTTGAAAGAGCCTACACAAGCACCTGGCTGCAGGTAGCTATACTGTAGGTGAGACTGTGTGGGGTACACAATACAGTAACTGGAAATACTTCAAAGAGTCTACACAAGCACCTGGCTGCAGGTAGCTATACTGTAGGTGAGACTGTGTGGGGTACACAGTACAGTAAATGGAAATACTTCAAAGAACCTACACAAGCACCTGGCTGCAGGTAGCTATACTGTAGGTGAGACTGTGCAGGGTACACAGTACAGTAACTGGAAATACTTCAAAGAGCCTACACAAGCACCTGGCTGCAGGTAGCTATACTGTAGGTGAGACTGTGCAGGGTACACAGTACAGTAACTGGAAATACTTCAAAGAACCTACACAAGCACCTGGCTGCAGGTAGCTATACTGTAGGTGAGACTGTGCAGGGTACACAGTACAGTAACTGGAAATACTTCAAAGAGCATACACAAGCACCTGGCTACAGGTAGCTATACTGTAGGTGAGACTGTGCAGGGTACACAGTACAGTAACTGGAAATACTTCAAAGAGCCTACACAAGCACCTGGCTGCAGGTAGCTATACTGTAGGTGAGACTGTGCAGGGTACACAGTACAGTAACTGGAAATACTTCAAAGAACCTACACAAGCACCTGGCTGCAGGTAGCTATACTGTAGGTGAGACTGTGCAGGGTACACAGTACAGTAACTGGAAATACTTCAAAGAGCATACACAAGCACCTGGCTGCAGGTAGCTATACTGTAGGTGAGACTGTGCAGGGTACACAGTACAGTAACTGGAAATACTTCAAAGAGCCTACACAAGTACCTGGCTGCAGGTAGCTATACTGTAGGTGAGACTGTGCAGGGTACACAGTACAGTAACTGGAAATACTTCAAAGAGCCTACACAAGCACCTGGCTGCAGGTAGCTATACTGTAGGTGAGACTGTGCAGGGTACACAGTACAGTAACTGGAAATACTTCAAAGAGCCTACACAAGCACCTGGCTGCAGGTAGCTATACTGTAGGTGAGACTGTGTAGGGTACACAGTACAGTAACTGGAAATACTTCAAAGAACCTACACAAGCACCTGGCTGCAGGTAGCTATACTGTAGGTGAGACTGTGCAGGGTACACAGTACAGTAACTGGAAATACTTCAAAGAGCATACACAAGCACCTGGCTGCAGGTAGCTATACTGTAGGTGAGACTGTGCAGGGTACACAGTACAGTAACTGGAAATACTTCAAAGAGCCTACACAAGCACCTGGCTGCAGGTAGCTATACTGTAGGTGAGACTGTGCGGGGTACACAGTACTGTAAATGGAAATACTTCAAAGAGCCTACACAAGCGCCTGGCTGCAGGTAGCTATACAGTAAGTGAGACTGTGCAGGGTACACAGTACAGTAACTGGAAACACTTCAAAGAGCCTACACAAGCACCTGGCTGCAGGTAGCTATACTGTAAGTGAGACTGTGCAGGGTACACAGTACAGTGACTGGAAATACTTCAAAGAGCCTACACAAGCACTTGGCTGCAGGTAGCTATAATGTAGGTGAGACTGTGCAGGGTACACAGTACAGTAACTAGAAATACTTCAAAGAGCCTACACAAGCACCTGGCTGCAGGTAGCTATACTGTAGGTGAGACTGTGCAGGGTACACAGTACAGTAACTGGAAATACTTCAAAGAGCCTACACAAGCACCTGGCTGCAGGTAGCTATACTGTAGGTGAGACTGTGCAGGGTACACAGTACAGTAACTAGAAATACTGTAAAAAAACCTGCCTGCCTGTCAGTATATTAGGAAGAGAAGAACAGGATCTAGCTAAACTGAATACAGTGTATATATATATATATATATATATATATATATATATATATATATATATATATATATATATATATATATATATATACACACAACACCTGGGATGCATATATATACACAATACACTGTAAGTGTAGCTAACTGACTCGACCTGCCTACTCTAACTTAAATCAAATGACACTGTCTCTCTCTCTCTATCTCTGTCTCAACGCCGGAACACACTACACAGGGCCGACGTGCAGGCGGCCTTATATAGTGTGGGGCGTGTACTAAACCCCCTGAGCCATAATTGGCCAAAGCCTCCTTGGGTTTGGCCAATTATGGCTCTCTGTACACACAGCGCTGTGATTGGCCAAGCATGCGGATCATAGTGCATGCTTGGCCAATCATCAGCCAGCAATGCACTGAGCAATGCACTGCGATGCCGCAGTGAATTATGGGCCGTGGCACGCCACTCGAATTTGGCGCGAACGGACCATATCGTTCGTAATTCGGCGAACGACCGAACACACGATGTTCGAGTCGAACATGGGTTCGGCTCGAACATGAAGCTCATCCCTAATCTTGACAAACATCAGAGATGTCACATGGGGGAGAAGCCATTTTCCTGTCCTCAGTGTGGGAAATGTTTTAAAAAAAAGAGCAATCTTTACACACATGAGAGGACTCACAGGGGAGGAAAGTCCTATTCCTGTACTGAGTGCAGGAAATGTTTTATACAAAAATCACATCTTGTTAAACATCAAAGGTCTCACACAGGGGAAAAGCCATATTGTTGTCTTGAGTCCGTGAAAAGTTTTTCACAGAAGTCTGATCTTTCCAGACATCAGAGAGTGCACACGGGGGAGAAGCCGTATTCCTGTCTTGTGTGCAGGAAATGTTTTTCAGATAAGTCCAATTTTCCAGACATCAGAGATCTCACACGGGGAGAAGCCACTTTCCTGTCCTGAGTGAGGGAATTGTTCCTCAGTGAAGTCCTGTCTTCCTGTACATCAGGGGTCCCACACAACCCTCGAGGTGTATTAGTGAGTGTGGGAAATGTCTTGTATATGAATGTTGATGGACATGTGGGGAAGAAGCACACCCTGATATACACCTCAGATATACTCCATGGCTGATCTTCATCATGGAAGAAACAGTTGATAAGGAGATCAGAGATCACCAAAGACATGGATGAAGTGTTGTACCGTGTTGGCCATTGATAAAAGGAGAAAAATAAAAATGGAGTCATTACCTCTCATTGGCTGAGTACATTTTGTGGTGGAAGATTTCACAAACACTTACAGGTCTGTTTATAAAAACTTTGTAGAATAAATGTGTAAAGGAAATGTGTAAGTTCTGTATAGAATTGTATTGTATTTTGTATGTATTGCACACGGCACTAATAATGTTTTCATGACATGTTTGCATTCTTTCCAGTCCTGATTAGAATTAGCCTGCCTATGTTACGCCCCTTGTTTCCATAAAAGTACAATTGTAATATTAATGTGATAGCTACGTAATCATGTGTATAAAAACATTCAATTGTGTCATAATAAAACAGAACAGTTATTTGGGAAGATGCGGAGTGTATCTTTTGTGTCTGTTCCCTACTGCAGTAGTTATATATTTGGAACCGCTAATCAATATGAGAATAGGAGTTGCCTATCAATAAAAGTCCAGAACAAATGTGATGCGCATTCCCCCAGCCGTGACCAGTATTGGTCACATTTTATTTCAGTGATTTCCTATGGTCATTGGCTCCATCTAGTGGCAATAATGTGGCACTGTAATAATAATACCACATTATTACCCCATAATTGAGATGATGGTCATAGCAAACTGCTGTGTTAATGAACATAAGGCCAGAATTTGGCACAGCTGGGCAAATGATCGTCACATTAAAGTGGTTGTAAACCCATTACAACCACTTTAACCTACAGGTAAGCCTAGATTAAGGCTTACCTGTAGGTGCAAGAAATATCTCCCAAACCTAAAAGGTTTAGGAGACATTTGCAGAGATAGCGGCATCGATGTCTACGGCGCATGCGCCGTAGACATCAGGCGCAGGCGCACTGAGCATGCCGTTTCTAATGGCGATCGTGCCTTTAATGGCGGCACCAGCGCGCATGCGCAGGAGTGACATCATCGGGGCTCCGGTCAGTCACAGCTCCGGAAGTCACTCCGGGATAGATGACGGCGTCAGAGTAGGCGAACGAGGGCCGATTCGGGGGCTTCGATCTCAGGTAAGTAATTCATAATGAGCTAGTATGCTATGCATACTAGCTTATTATGCCTTTGTCTTACAGGGCGTATTTTTTTTTCAGAGGCTTTACTTCCTTTTTAAAGGACATAAGTGAATTAAACCAGCAATATTAAACCAACCATTAATGTAATACAGAGAAAACTGCATTTGGCTATTATATGGCACTAAGTATCATAGGCATTAGCTCCATCTAGTGGCCAAACGCAACATTTTCCATTTTAAATGAGAGGAAAACATTCAAACAGAATAGCAAAGGGCCTAATAACATTCATTTGTTACCCCAATTCACAGAGACGATTAGTACGCTTTCACTGGGCTCTGCCATTATTTTCACCTCTTTACGATCACGCATTCGCTGAAAGATGGCTGCAGCGCGGTCGCACATTGCCGGGAGGGCATTTAAGGATGACTGCCCATGATCGCGCCCCCCCACATGCCTACTACTGCGTGCAGGTGGTGCGCTCTGTGATCGGTGTGTCCTTGGGACACAGCTGGACACAGATTGGGGTAAAGAGCCAATGACAGCGGCTCTTTACCACGTGATCAGCTGTGTCCAATCAGAGTGTAATCAGGATTTGCTGGCTATCGGAAGTCCTCTCCTTATGCTGACAGCGCGTCACTGGAGGAGAGCCGATAATCGGCACCCAGGGGGACATCGGCACTGATTATCAGTGCAGCCCCAAAAGTGCCCACAAATGCTGCCAATCAGTGCTGCCTATCAGTGCCACTTCATCAGTGCCCATCAGTGAAGAAAAAAATTACTTATTTACTAAATTTTATAACAAAAACTAAGAAAAACTTTTTTTTTAAATTTATGGACTTTTTCATTTATTTAGCAAAAAAATAAAACCTCAGTGGCTAATAAATACCACCAAAAGAAAGCTCTATCTGTCTAAAATAAAATGCTAAAAATGTCATATGGGTTACAGTGTTACATGACCACGCAATTGTTATTCAAAGTGCGATAGCGCTGAAAATTGGCCTAGGCAGGAAGAGGGTAAAATTGCACGGTAGATAAGGGGTTATATAGACCCTTAAATGCCAGGAGACGTTTATATAAAGAGGGGAAGTATGTAGCAGCTGAATGAATAGACCTCCTAGCTATGTTATTACCAGGCTGCAGCTAGGGGGAGCTCTAATGTTTAGAGTGTGACCACAGGAGGGAGATCCCATCTTGCCCTCAGCACTGACATGGATTGGGTACTGTACACCGTATAACGACGTTACGATTATCTTCTTCAGGGATATGAATCACCGCTCTGAAATCAGAGAATTCTAGCATAATTTACCACTCTTTATATGTATACATATGCATTGTATCATATCAAACATATATATATATATATATATATATATATATATATATATATATATATATATACTCACAAACATTGATAAGTATGTCAAATCTCCTGCAGAGCTCCAGTACTTCCACCAAGAGAAAAAAAAATCCTCCTATGCGCCTTCCTTGGTGGAAGTACTGGAGCTCTGCAGGAGATTTCACATGTATTAATGTTTGTGAGTATATATATATATATATATATATATATTTGATATGATCCTCAGACCCCTCCTCCCCCCAGATCTCCTCTCTCCTTTTTGGACCCCACCGGACTTCCTCTCTCCTCCTCAGACCCCCCTGTAATCTTCCCACGCCCCCTCCTCCTCAGATAGTCCCCCAGACCTCCCCTTCCTCCTCAGACCCCCATCCCAGATCATCCTCTAGACCTCTTTCCTCAATCCCCTCCTAGACCTCCTCTTCAGACCCCCACCAGACTTCCTCACTCCTACTCAGACCCCCCTGTCCTCCTCCCACCCCCCTTCCTCTTCAGATCACCCTCAGACCCCCCCCCCAGACTTCCTCTTTCTCCTCATTCCCCTCTTAGACCTCCTCTTCAGACCCCCACCAGACTTCCTTGCTCCTCCTCAGACCCCCCTGTCCTCCTCCCACCCCCCCTTTTCCTCAGATCATTACCCAGACCTCCTCCTCAGACCTCCCCCCCCCACCAGACTTCCTCTTTCCTCCTCAATCCCCTCTTAGACCTCCTCTTCAGACCCCAACCAGACTTCCTCACTCCTCCTCAGACCCCCCTGTCCTCCTCCCACCCCCTTCCTCCTCAGATCATTCCCAAGACCTCCCCCCACCTCCTCAGACCCCCACATGAAGGAAGAGATGCTGCAAAAATTAAATGGAATGGGGTCACACTGCAACTGCGTGCAATGAAAACTCTTCAGTTTGCTGCGATGTACCACAACTATTGGTGCTATTTTGCCCATGCCACAAACATTACATACATTGTGCTCTGCATGCTGATATTAGCCCCTCCCCCTTGTGAGGGAGGGGAACAATTTGCCATATTTGCCCTTGGGGCTGGATGACCTTGTCCCGACACTGGGTGCCAGAGGCTGCTTGGACTGAGACCACATCTCATAGGGGGTTCAGATACCGGCCATTCCTCGGTCCTCAGCAAGAATCTCATCTGTGAGCTAAAAGAAGAGCGTCCTCCGGCACTGTGTGGGGTTCCTGAGATTGTACTGGATGCCAATAACTGTGCCGTTGCCGCAAAGAGACTCATGGTCCTCAGCTGTGAGGGTCTAAGACTGTTCAGAAAGATACCTCAAGGTCCCCAGCTATGAGGGTATATACTCTTATTAATGTTGCTAGCAGTTTTAGAGTATCCCAAACCCCGAGTTTTACAAGCAATTTATTACAAATAGACAATCCCCTAGACTGTTTATTGGAGCCGGAGTGAATTAGGACTGTTGCTTGTGTGATTGGTGGCCTCTGTACTGTATGAGAAACAACCAGATGATCCTGCGGGGGGAGCACTACACATCTATAAGGATATACAGTACATACACACACAGCACAAGGCCGTGTTCACACTACGAGACGTTTCTCGGATCTGCAGTTCCTCTGAGCTCCACAAGGTGGTGATCTCACTTCTATCTAGACAGGAAGTCTCTATGGAAGACAGGAAGTGATGTCAGGTACAGGAAGGAAGCTCCTTGTGATACGAGGTAGAGTTGCTGAAATTGTCAGCAGAGAAGGTAATAAGATCTTATTTTCTATTTTTTAACCCCCCGTCATGTCCGTCCTCTTCCTCCATAGTCACTGTGACGTCTTTTATCTCCAGCAGATGATGATACACACATATATTATTATTATACAGGATTTATATTGTGCCAACAATTTGCACATCATGAGGGCAGACAGTACAGTTACAATACAATATAATACAGGAGGAATCAGAGGGCCCTGCTCCTTAGAGCTTACAATCTTAAAGGGAGGGTCAAGTGATTCAAAAGGCAATAACTATGGGGGATGGGCTGATGGAGAAAATAAAAGTCCAGTTAGGTGGGGGCGGTATGGGTTTCTCTGAAGAGAAAAAGTTTTCAGGGATCGGCTAAAATTGGACAGAGTAGGAAATAACTGGACAGATTGGAGTAGGGACCTCCATAGGATGGGAGAAGCTCTGGAAAAGTCCTGGAGATGAGCATGGGAGGAGGTGACATGGGAGCATAGCGAGCAGAAGGTCTTGTGAGAAATGAAAAGAACGATTTGGTTGGTATTTTGAGACGAGGTTAGTTATGTAACTGGGGACCAAGTTGTGAATGACTTTGGTGATGTTGAATAGAAGGGGGGGGGGATTTGGGACTTTAAATGAGGCACATATGCAGGGCGCCTCCATCCCTGCAAAAAAGAAGGAAAGTGGGACTTTGAATGAGATGGATGACTTTGTGGAGGCAAAGTTGAGAAAATTGCAAATTTTATTCATGAAGAGCGTTAGAGAAAATATGGCAACAATAAAACCACATATACAGTCAGTACAATAATTCATATTAGCTCCACCCACACATAACATACAAGTGTGGCATGGGTAAAAGATTGCATAAGTATGATATCTCTAAAACAGTTCAATAATACATTGCATGGGGTAAATTCACATAGGTGTGACATATAGACAGCACCAGCAGCAGGAGTATGGATGCAGGAAACAAAAAAAAAGAGACTGTTTTAGGACTCTGATCACATGGCTGCAGCATTTTACCGTACTGGACCCTCTGTGAGTATTTAGGACGGGCTAGTTTGCCCTATCTTTATATTACCAATTTGAACCAGACCTATGTCACCATTTTTTTTCTTTATACTCTGCAGACATATTTGAGGATCTGCCCCTGAGGAGTGTCTCTACACGAAACGCGTCGGACACAAGTGATGCTGACCTGTGTCTGTAATGGACACATTGATCCTGGTCTGCAGTAGATTATTAATTTTAATACTCGTTTATTTATCAATTATGTTTTTTTTTGTTTCCTACATGCATACTCCTGCTGCTGGTGCTGTCTATATGTCACACCTATGTGAATTTACCCCATGCAATGTATTATTGAACTGTTTTAGAGATATCAAACTTATGCAATCTTTTACCCATGCCACACTTGTATGTTATGTGTGGGTGGAGCTAATATGAATTATTGTACTGACTGTATATGTGGTTTTAATATTGCCATATTTTCTCTAACGCTCTTCGTGAATAAAATTTGCAATTTTCTCAACTTTGCCTCCACAAAGTCATCCATCTCATTCAAAGTCCCACTTTCCTTCTTTTTTGCAGACTTTGGTAATGTTGTTGCTATATTGAATAATTTTGTTTGTTGGGTGAGTGGGAGCCAGTGGAGGGATTGGCAGAGAGGGGTGGAGGACACTGAATAAAAGCCAGTGGATGGATTGGTAGAGAGGGGTGGAGGACACTGAATAAAAGCCAGTGGAGAGATTGGTAGAGAGGGGTGGAGGGCACTGAATGGAGACCAGTGGAGGGATTGGTAGAGAGAGGTGGAGGACACTGAATGGAGGCCAGTGGAGGGATTGGCAGAGAGGGGTGGAGGACACTGAATGGAGGTCAGTGGAGAGATTGTCAGAGAGGGGTGGAGGACACTGAATGGAGCCCAGTGGAGGGATTGGTAGAGAGGGGAGGAGGGCACTGAATGGAGCCCAGTGGAGGGATTGGTAGAGAGGGGAGGAGGGCACTGAATGGAGCTCAGTGGAGAGATTGTCAGAGAGGGGTGGAGGACACTGAATGGAGCCCAGTGGAGGGATTGGCAGAGAGGGGTGGAGGACACTGAATGGAGGTCAGTGGAGAGATTGTCAGAGAGGGGTGGAGGACACTGAATGGAGCCCAGTGGAGGGATTGGTAGAGAGGGGAGGAGGGCACTGAATGGAGCCCAGTGGAGAGATTGGTAGAGAGGGGAGGAGGGCACTGAATGGAGCTCAGTGGAGAGATTGTCAGAGAGGGGTGGAGGACACTGAATGGAGCCCAGTGGAGAGATTGTCAGAGAGGGGTGGAGGACACTGAATGGAGCCCAGTGGAGAGATTGTCAGAGAGGGGTGGAGGACACTAAATGGAGCCCAGTGGAGGGATTGGCAGAGAGGGGTGGAGGACACTGAATGGAGCCCAGTGGAGAGATTATCAGAGAGGGGTGGAGGACACTGAATGGAGCCCAGTGGAGAGATTGGCAGAGAGGGGTGGAGGACACTGAATGGAGCCCAGTGGAGGGATTGGTAGAGACGGGTGGAGGACACTGAATGGAGGTCAGTGGAGAGATTGTCAGAGAGGGGTGGAGGACACTGAATGGAGCCCAGTGGAGAGATTGTCAGAGAGGGGTGGAGGACACTGAATGGAGCCCAGTGGAGAGATTGGCAGAGAGGGGTGGAGGACACTGAATGGAGCCCAGTGGAGAGATTGGCAGAGAGGGGTGGAGGACACTGAATGGAGACCAGTGGAGGGATTGGCAGAGAGGGGTGGAGGACACTGAATGGAGCCCAGTGGAGGGATTGGCAGAGAGGGGTGGAGGACACTGAATGGAGGTCAGTGGAGGGATTGGTAGAGAGGGGTGGAGGACACTGAATGGAGCCCAGTGGAAAGATTATCAGAGAGGGGTGGAGGACACTGAATGGAGCCCAGTGGAGGGATTGGCAGAGAGGGGTGGAGGACACTGAATGGAGACCAGTGGAGGGATTGGTAGAGAGGGGTGGAGGACACTGAATGGAGCCCAGTGGAGGGATTGGTAGAGAGGGGTGGAGGACACTGAATGGAGGCCAGTGGAGGGATTGGCAGAGAGGGGTGGAGGACACTGATTGGAGCCCAGTGGAGAGATTGTCAGAGAGGGGTGGAGGACACTGAATGGAGCCCAGTGGAGGGATTGGTAGAGAGGGGTGGAGGACACTGAATGGAGCCCAGTGGAGGGATTGGTAGAGAGGGGTGGAGGACACTGAATGGAAGCCAGTGGAGGGATTGGTAGAGAGGGGTGGAGGACACTGAATGGAAGCCAGTGGAGAGATTGTCAGAGAGGGGTGGAGGGCACTGAATGGAGCCCAGTGGAGGGATTGGCAGAGAGAAGTGGAGGACACTGAATGGAGGCCAGTGGAGGGATTGGCAGAGAGGGGTGGAGGACACTGAATGGAGCCCAGTGGAGAGATTGTCAGAGAGGGGTGGAGGACACTGAATGGAGCCCAGTGGAGGGATTGGTAGAGAGGGGAGGAGAGCACTGAATGGAGACCAGTGGAGGGATTGGCAGAGAGGGGTGGAGTACACTGAATGGAGACCAGTGGAGGGATTGGTAGAGAGGGGTGGAGGACACTGAATGGAGGTCAGAGGAGGGATTGGTAGAGAGGGGTGGAGGACACTGAATGGAGACCAGTGGAGAGATTGGTAGAGAGGAGTGGAGGACACTGAATGGAGACCAGTGGAGGGATTGGCAGAGGGGGTGGAGGGCACTGAATGGAGGCCAGTGGAGGGATTGGCAGAGGGGGGTAGCAGACACTGAACGGTTGGTAAGGTGGACAAATATGACAGCAGCATTTATATTGTACTGAAGGGGACGATCCTATGTAAAGGTAATCCAATGAGTAGGGAGTTGCAGTAGTCGAGGCCAGAGGTGACCAGGGAGTGGGTTAGCAGGTTTGTGGTGTCATTGGTTAGGAAGGGGCGTATTGTGGAGATGTTGCGGAGGTTGAGGCGGCAAGCTTTGGACAGTGATTGGTTGTGAGGGCGAACTGAGATTTCAGAGTCCAGGATTACACCTAGCACCCTGGCATGGGGAGACGGGTTGATGGTTGTGCCATCGACCTTGACAGAGAAGTCAGGGGAAGGGGCACGTGGGGGCAGGGATATTATGAGCTCAGCTTTGGATAGATTGAGTTTGAGGAAGTGGTGGGACATCCAGACTGATATGTCTGTCAGTAAATTAGTGATGTGTGAGTAGACTGATGGACTGAGTTGAGGGGTAGAGAGATAGATTTGGGTGTCATCAGCGTAGAAATGGTATTGGAAGTCATGGAGGCTATAAGCTGACATAGGGAGGAGGTGTAGATGAGAATAGGAGAGGTCCAAGAACAGAACCTTGGGGGACCCCGACAGAGGAAGGAAGAGGAGAGGAGGAAGTAGAATTGTAAGTGACGCAGAAGGTGCGGTGAGATAGGCGTGATGAGAACCAATGAATAGTACAGTCACAGAGACCAAAGGAGTGGAGGTTTTTTTGGGAAGGGGGGGTGGTACATTGTGTCAAAGGCAGCAGAGAGGTCCAGGAGTAGGAGTACAGAATAGTGTCCATTGGATCTAACCGTTAGTAGATCAATTGTTGTTTTAGGAGAACAGTTTCTGTGGAGAGTGAAATCCAGATTGAAGGGGATCTAAAAGGTTATTCTCAGTGAGATGGTTTCGCTCAGTCGGTTGTAGACCAGACGTTCAAGCAGTTTAGAGGAAAAGGGGAGCAAGGAGATTGGGCGTAGGTTGTTAGGAATGGTGGAGTCCAGTAAGGGCTTTTTATGTATGGGGGTGACTAGTACATGTTTAAGAGAGAATGTGATGGCCTGGCACCCCAACTGAGTGCCTCCTGCCCTCTAAAACCTTCAAGCAGACCAGTAGAAAATACAAGCCCTTTGCCCCAAGCATCATACACTGACAAGGTGTTAAGGTAAAACCAAAGGAATAACTGTTTATTGAAATCCAGACACATGATTTATGTCCCACGAGGACATTCCTCTCTTTGGGGATATTAGCATAGATAAGATGTACAACCATAAATGTCAGGAGACGTTTATATAAAGATGGGAAGTATGTAGCAGCTAAATGAATAGACCTCCTAGCAATGTTATTACCAGGCTGCAGCTAGGGGGAGCTCTAATGTTTAGAGTGTGACCACAGGAGAGATCCCATCTTGCCCTCAGCAATAACATGGATTGGGTACTGTACACCGTATAACGACGTTACGATTATCTTCTTCAGGGATATGAATCACCGCTCTGAAATCAGAGAATTCTACCATAATATAACACTCTTTATACATATGCATTGTATCATATTATATATATATATATATATATATATATATATATATATATATATATATACCGTATTTATCGGCGTATAACACGCACCGGCGTATAACTCGCACCCCAAGTTTAGGAGGGAATTTTAAGGAAAAAAAACTTTTAGGAGGGAAGTTTAAGGGAAAAAAACTTACATTTAAATGCCCATCATTGCAGCCTTCACAGTGCAGCCTTACCCCAGTGCAGCCATGTCAGTGCAGCCTTGTCAGTGCAGCCTTCCCCAGTGTCCATTGCAGCCTTATCCCAGTGCAGCCTTATCCCAGTGCAGCCTTGCCCCAGTGCAGCCTTGCCCCAGTGCAGCCTTGCAGCTCGCAGCTTGAAAATGGCGCCGCTCCCCTGCGATCCTGAGCTTTAAAATCGCCGACCGCGATTTGAAAATGGCGCCGCCGGCGCTGAAATACACAGAGCCGGTCTTCGGCTCTTCTCGACGGCTCTCGTGCACTTTCGGCTCCACTCGTAGTCCCCCCCGGGATGGGCATGACTGTGAGCGGAGCTATCCGAACTACACTCGGCTAGGTTCGGGCGGCGCTCGAGTGAAGCCGAAAGTGGCCGAGAAGAGCCGAGGACTGGCTCCGTGTATTTCGGGGGCCGGCGGCACCATTTTCAAATCGCGGTCGGCGATTTTGGAGCTCAGGATCGCAGGGGATCGGCGTATAACACGCACCCGCGATTTTCCCCTGAATTTTACGGTAAAAAAGTGCGTGTTATATGCCGATAAATACGGTATATATATATATATATATATATATATATATATATATATATTCACAAACATTGATAAGTATGTCAAATCTCCTGCAGAGCTCCAGTACTTCCACCAAGAGAAAAAAAAATCCTCCTATGCGCCTTCCTTGGTGGAAGTACTGGAACTCTGCAGGAGATTTGACATACTTATCAATGTTTGTGAGTATATATATATATACCCCACCAGACCTCCCCCCTCCTCCTCAGACCCCCACATGAAGGAAGAGATGCAGCAAAAATTAAATGGAATGGGGGTCACACTGCAACTGTGTACAATGCAAACTCTTCAGTTTGCTGCAATGTACCACAACTATTGGTGCTATTTTGCCCATGCCACAAACATTACATACATTGTGCTCTGCATGCCGCTATTGGCCTCTCCCCTCTTGTGAGGGAGGGGAACAATTTGCCATCTTCGGGGGCGTGTCCGAATGGCGAGGTGAATGGACGCACTGCAGAGGAGCTCTGTCTAGCCCTCTGCAATCCACTGCCATCCGGCATCCACAAACATCAAAAACTCCCCCAAAGCCTATCTAATAACCACTGGGCACTAGGAGAGCCTTTTACTGAGGACATTGGAGCAGATTAGCCGGCGGACTACTTTGTTTTCAGGCCGCAGCCGGCCTTCTACAATCTACAGCCATCCGGCCTCCACAGACATCAAAAGCTGCCCCAAAGCCTATCTAATAATCACTGGGCACTAGGAGAGCCTTTTACTGAGGACATTGGAGCAGATTAGCCGGCGGACTACTTTGTTTTCAGGCCGCGGCCGGCTTTCTACAATCTACAGCCATCCGGCCTCCACAGACATCAAAAGCTGCCCCAAAGCCTACCTGGTGGCCACTGGGCGCTGGAGGAGTCCTTTCCTGAGAATATTTAAGTAGATTGGCTGACGGATTGCCTTGTTTTCGGGCCGCGGCCGGCCTCGCTCCACGGGCGCCGGCCGCCATCTTGCGGCCTACGAGACACACAGAATCCCCGGTCTCGGGTGCCGCGGAGGGCGGTCGGGGGCCCTGGGGCCGGGAGGGCTATATCCGGAGCAGAGGGGACACCAGACAAGGCAGAGAAAGCAGGCCCTGGATGCTTGCGGCAGGCCCGAGGCCTGTGAGGCCCCCAGCATCACCGCATCTTGGCGCCACGACCGGAGGTAAGGGGGTCATATAATTCACCCTCACTTAAAGTGGCCCCCCCCCTGGGCATATCTGACAAGTTTATAGCCAGCTCAGACCCATCGCTGACCCCGGTAACACTAGAGACTTCCAGTGACGGCCGCCATCTTACCATCTTGCGGCCTAGCTTACAAGACGGGCCCGCACTATCAGAAACTGTGCCCTGGCTGGACGGTGCTCTCCCCCTTGAACCCATACGGTGTCCCAGCCTTGCGCCCATGTTAATAGGGTGACACCGATGCTCCCGCAGGCCTGGTCACCCTCCCCAGTCCCCCTCATCTCCGTGGAAGATAGGTTTTGATGGAGAGAGACTAACTATGGATGGCTGAAGACCCGCACCCCTGAGTCCCGTGCTATCCCGACAGCTACAGGCTATTTACATAGCATAGCACACCCACATAATACATGGCGGCAGCTAGCTCACACTCCACGGAGCTTACCGACCCCCAACAAGGCACCATACAGAGGTATCTATTTAGAACGACGCCGATTGATCCCCGAACTCCCAAAGACAAGATGGCACCCGGCCGCAACCCGGGGAAGACCAAGCCTCCTGCCTCAGCAGCAGCTCACACGGCAGAGGACAATAATGAGAGACTTCAGAATTCTACGGGAGAGCCCTCAGCTTCCTCCACAAGGTCAGTCTCATCGTCCGACACAGGCACCGGGGAATCCCAGTCTGCTACGCATCCCCTATCAGGAGAACCCATTAGATCGGAAGCTGCTGCCCTCCTCTCTGCCTTCAGAATGGATTTCGAATCCTGGGCAAGCAAAATGGAAGATTCCCTCCACGTGGAGCTGAACGCCCTGAGGCAACAAGTCACAGCTAACGAGGAAGCAGTATCGGTCTTAACCACGGCTCAGGATGACCACGAGGCACGTATAACAACCCTTGAATCCTCATCCGCGACACATCTTAGGCGCATACGTCACCAGCAACTCCGCATAGAAGACAGCGAAAATCGCAGTCGCAGAAATAACATTAGACTGCAAGGCATACCGGAGGCAACATCTGGGTCAGAATTGAAACCCACTGTCATAACTATCCTCAATAAAGCACTGGAAAGAGAGGCAACATCACCAATTGAACTGGATCGTGTTCACAGAGTAGGAGGACCAGGGGGGGCCCGAGATGGTCGCCCCCGCGATGTTCTATGTCGGGTCCACTATTACACTTTAAAAGAAGAGATCATGCGAAAGGCATGGAACTTGGGTCCTGTTGACTTCTTTGGTGCCCCTATTCACCTATACCCTGACTTATCTCGCAATACGCTGTATATGCGTAGAGTGGTGCGCCCTCTACTTGACCTTATACGGAAAGCTGGAGCTACCTATACATGGGGTCACCCCTTTAGCATCAAGGTGACACGGGGCGGCAACAGGTTTACGCTCTCTGATCCAGACCAACTGCCCGACTTTTTCCTCTTTATCGAACAAGATCCAGTGGAAGTTTTGAACTGGTTAGACCCTCCAGAGGATAGATCAGGCCAGGTGGGACTTGGTCCACTTCCACAGCGCCGCAGACGTCCTAGGTCCAGATCAGTTTCCTCTGGCCCAGGGATAAGAAGACCTACTTCCCCAGAAGATTAACTCAACAGTTAATAAGAGACTGATGGCTTGTTTTGTCTCCACTGGTTCTTTCCCTGCTCTTTGCCAATTTACAATTTGGCTGGGGTTCGGGTGAGAACATAGATTGGAGTCAATCCTATGCCTCTCATTATGAAGAGCGTCAGGTAATGCGAATGTCTACCAATGCTATGTTTTTGTGTTTTTCTTTTTTCCTTTTTATCTGACGTTTTTCTAAAGATGTTTTGCATTGTCTCAGATTGATTCCTCTCACCTTCCCATGATGATATATGCAGTGGGGGAGGTGTAGCGGGAGTGGGGGGGATACCTTCCTCGGAGGGGGGTTTGGTACCCGGTTTTACTCGGTCTCTGCTACAGAGAATATAGGGTTTAAAGGACGTTACACATGGAGCAGAGGATTGCCCCCGTGGGGGGATCCCCCACTCTCCCCGCCCTCCATATACCCACCCAATTGTCTTGGCGCAATAACTTTCTTTATATACATGAGACAATGCAATAGTTTTATATATACCTCAGGGTTACTTATTTAAATCCAATGCACACACTTGGTTGATTGTTATCATTTGTTGTGGTTAAGCTGCCTTATGCCCCACACTCGTTTTAAATATCAAGTGTGCCACACATACTACTTGCATGCTTGATATGCTGTCGGGAACACGGCTCAGACCCATTTATCTCGACTTTTCCCCCACAATAGGACAGGCACGGTTTGTGCCTAAAACGTGAATTTTCACGCAGTGTTCTGCGTTCGCGGACACATTAGTTTTCCAGACACATCTTTTTAGGTGTCTTTTCATTTATATCGTATTTCTTCCATTATCCTCACGCTCCTTTCATTTTTCTTCCTCCCCTCCCTCTCTTCCCCCCCTTTGTCTGTTTATCTTTTTCTTCATCTCTTCTTTCTTTTTCTTTCCTGCTCCCTATACCTTTCCTCCATATCTTAATACTTTCTCCCTTTTACAGCTTTTGGCACTCCAGCATGGCTCACACGGTGACTTTGCGCCCACACCTGAAACTTTGTTCGTATAATGTAAACGGACTTAACATAGCGTCGAAACGTGGGCAAATTCTATATCAGATGCACAAAAGACAGGTCAGCATACTCTTGCTGCAGGAGACCCACTTCCATTCTGACTCCACTCCTTCCTGCTCCAATAGATATTTCAATAGATGGATACACAGTACCAACCCGACACAAAAATCTAAAGGAGTATCTATTGCGTTTCATAAAACACTCCCTATTGAGCTGCTTGATCAGGTGACGGACCCCCAAGGCAGGTATGTCTTTGTAAAAATTTTATTATGGGGGACTAAATTTACAATAGCCAACGTATACTTGCCTAACACACACCAAGTCCCATCAGCCTTGCAATACCTAAAGATCTTGGCGGGTTTCACGGAGGGCAAGCTCATACTCGGAGGGGACTTCAATACTCCCCTGGATCCACTTTTGGATTCATCGACATCCCGTTCGTCTATATCCTTTCCAAAAATACGGGCCCTAAAACGTACCATCTACAATATGCATCTCATAGACGTATGGCGAATACTGTACCCGGACTCACGAAACTACACACACTTCTCCAACATCCACCAATCATACAGTCGTATAGATTATTTTTTAGTCGATCACGGCTGCTTAGATTGGTCCCCCAATTGTGAAATAGACCCTATGGTTTGGTCCGACCACTCACCCATATTCCTGACGCTTACAATCCCCTCTACTCCAATAAAAGAATGGACATGGAGGTTAAATTACTCTCTCTTGACTGAACCAGGGTTTGAAACACAGATAGCAGAGACGATATCAAACTTTTTCACAGACCACACATCTGATGACACCTCACCACCCATGAAATGGGAAGCATTGAAGGCGGTATTACGGGGTAGGTTTATTCAGATGGGTGCTCGCATGAAAAAAGAACGTTCAACTGCGATAGTTACGGCAGTACATAAGCTAAGGACACTAGAAACTACTCATAAACGCTCCCCGACGGTTGAACTGCTTACGGAGGTTTCTTCTGCTCGCACCCAGCTTAGAGAGTTATATGAGGCATCAGCCCGCACGTTTGCGAACAAACTAGCTTTTCATCAATATAAATTTAGAGATAAATGTGGTAGATCCCTGGCTCGCACCCTCCACACCAAACAACCTAACTCCTTTATACCTCATATACGGGACAGCTCTGGGAAAACTGTTTCATCACCTTCCGAGATGGGACAGGTGTTCCGGGACTTTTATCAATCCCTATATAATATACCTGCAGCGAGCTCCACTGATCCTCCCCTCACTACAGCGGAAACACAAGCCTTATACATCGAGCAAACTGCATTACCCACTCTAGATGGCGAGACCATAGAGGACCTTGAGGCCCTGATTTCGGAAGACGAGGTTGCCCGCACCATTACTTCTACCCCATCTGGTAAAAGCCCGGGTCCTGATGGCTTTACTCCGAAATTCTATAAACAATTTGCTACCCTTCTTACTCCCTTCTTGACAAAAGTATTTAACTCCATCTCTGAACGATCAGTGTTCCCACCACAAACCTTAGAGGCACATATTACCCTCATCCCCAAACCAGACAAAGACCTGAATGTTTGCTCTAATTACCGACCTATTTCGCTAATAGGAGTAGATCTAAAGGTGTACGCAAAAATTTTAGCTAATAGGTTGCAACCATTGTTACCCCGTTTAATACACCTAGATCAGGTTGGCTTTGTGAGTGGAAGGGAGGCGCGTGACAACACCCTAAAAACACTCCTCATTGCGGATTATGCTCGGGCCCACAATATCCCATTGTGCCTTCTCACAGTCGATGCGGAAAAAGCCTTCGACCGTGTCGACTGGCAATTTCTCCGCTTATCATTACAACAACTAGGTCTAGGCCAAAACATGATCTCCAGAATAATGTCCCTCTACATATCTCCTTCCGCTAGGATTAGACTAAATGGCTCCCTATCCCCTAAGTTTACTATACACAACGGAACGCGGCAGGGGTGCCCCTTGTCCCCCATTCTTTATGTAATTGTCATGGAACACCTAGCCATTGCCCTTAGAAACAATCCGGCCATACATGGCGTTAGAGTAGGCCCACTACACACTAAAATTGCCCTATTTGCTGATGATCTACTCATATTTGTAACCCAACCGCAAATTTCTCTACCCTCCATTATGCAGGAGTTTCAGAGGTATGGAGAGGTTAGTAATTTTAAAGTTAATCTAAATAAGTCAGAAATCCTCAACATTTCACTCCCAACAGCGGCTCTACAACAGCTCACGACTTCCTTCCCTTTTAAGACAAGCTCCACATCTATCCGCTATCTAGGAATCCATATTCCAACAGTCTCATCCCAACTATTCTCCAGCAACTTCACCCCTTTACTTACCAGAACTCAAGCGGATCTGACCACATATGCCTCTAAACAGCTCTCCTGGCTGGGTAGGGTGAATGTCTTGAAGATGGATGTTCTCCCTCGATTCTTATACCTTTTCCAGACCATTCCTATCTATATCCCCACCTCGTTCTTCAAAAGGCTCCGTCAGATCTTCTCTAAATTTATATGGCAGGGACGTCGCCCCAGGATAAAACATGACACAATGATTCTCCCGAAAGTCAGGGGGGGTGCGGGGGTCCCAGATGCCTCTATATACCATAAGGCAGCGGTACTCGTGCGTATAGTGGATTGGTTCCACCACTCTTCCTCCAAACTTTGGGTTCAACTAGAGAAATATCTTAATGAGGCTGATCTTTGCGCCCTGCCGTGGACCCCTATGGCTGGGCGTGGGGACGGCTTATTCTCCACTGCTCTTACTCGCCAAACTCTCCAGATTTGGGACCGCATGATCTCAGCGAGTAAATTGTCTAAAATCCAGGGCCCAATGACCCCTCTCTTTGGGACTCCGGCTTTCCCCCAGCAGCGAACAAGTTAAGATTTGGACCCTGGAGTAGGGATAGCCATAGACGTTTAGCACAGGTCTTACGCGCTGACCCATCCTTGAGAACGGACATACCCTCTCGGACGGAATTAGGGACCTCAACAATGTGGTTACAAAGGGGTCAAATAACGTCATACATACGCACTTTCTCATCTATCTCAGAGATACTGGCCGACCCATCAGACTTTGACGAACTGCTTTTACAACCAGACCCACCAATACATGTAGTATCACTGTTGTATTCCCTACTACTGAACGAATACGCCCCTGACCTTCCAACATATACACAGAAATGGGAAGCGGAGCTGCAACACTCCATCTCCCCCACTGATTGGCAAAAAAGCTTTATCCTAACGCATAGGATTTCCCTGGCAACCAAGAACCAAGAAAAAGGGTTTAAATTATTAACGAGGTGGTACAGATGCCCAGTAGATATTAAAAAGTTTAACCCCTCTTTGACAGACGTGTGTTGGAGATGCCTGTCCTCTAGCGGGACAATGCTTCACATCTGGTGGGCTTGCCCTCCAATCTGGAAACTATGGCAAAAGGTCTTTGATCTTTACAGCAGGCTGATGGCGACATCAATCAAACCCACACCAGAGATAGCCCTATTATCTATACTCCCAGGCCCCCTCAAGTCGATTAAAAAAGATGTACTGCGCCACTTTCTGGCAGCAGTTAGGACAGTGATCCCCCGACATTGGAAAACGACAGATGTGCCTTCCTTGGGAGAATGGGTGGTTGAAGTGGACCAGATAAGAGATCTGGAGCGCCTGTTGGCGGAGGAAGTGGGAAAGGAGGAGCAGTTTACCGCCACCTGGACCTCATGGTCCATGTTTCGCTATTCTGATGAGTTTTCCCTTTGGGTCAGAGATACCCCACCCTTACCCGCCGATTAGCCATGCTGGAGTGCCTGGTGCCTCAGGTACCATCCCACACTTCTACTCACGATCTTATTTCTGACTTTTTCTGTCTCCTCTTTGTTAAGTACTGAACCGACCACTCACATATATAGTTAAAGATCATATCTTTGGACTAGCTAAATGACTTGATTATCTATAATAGGTGAATAAAAGACTTCTACAGCAGTCTAATTCGTTGAGAGGGAACCCTCAGATAACACCAACCCGCAAAACTACAAGGTTCATTATATGTTGGCCCCCACCCGCATATTATTCCTCTCTTAGAATAAAGATTTCAATATACAATATGATATACCAGTAGTTCACCGAAAGCTGTATGTTAAAATGATCACTCCTGTTTATACATGGGTAAAGTACACCTCACTATTCTATGTATACTATATGTGATGCCAAACTGTAAAGAATGGTATTTTTCTGTTATATTCTTTGTGTTCTTACTTTTGAAAATAAACTAAGATTGAAAACAATTTGCCATCTTCGCCCTTGGCGGTGGATGACCTTGTCCCGACACTGGGTGCCAGAGGCTGCTTGGACTGAGACCACATCTCATAGGGTTCAGATACCGGCCATTCCCCGGTCCTCAGCAAGAATCTCATCTCTGAGCTAAAAGAAGAGCGTCCTCCTGCACTGTGCGGGGTTCCTGAGATTACACTGGATGCCAATAACTGTGCCGTTGCGATGACACAAAGAGACTCATGGTCCTCAGCTGTGAGGGTCTAAGACTGTTCAGATAGATACCTCACCGTCCCCAGCTGTTAGGGTTACTAGCAGTTTTGGAATATTCCAAACCTGAGTTCTACAAGCAATTCATTACAAATAGACAATCCCCTAGACTGTTTTTTTGGAGCCGGAGTGAATGGACTGGTGCTTGGGTGATTGGTGGCCTCTGTACTGTATGAGAAAAAAAGGGGATATTTGGGACTTTAAATGAGGCTACCTCCACAATGTCAACAACCTCATTTAAAGTCCCACCTTTCCTGCTTCATTTATCTGTACTGTGTTAGAAAGAACCAGAAATCATCAGTGGCTCCTGCGGAGGGAAGCACTACACATCTATAAGGATATACAGAGACTTCTTGTCTAGATAGAAGTGAGAAGTTCACACTACGAGACCTTTCTCGGGATCACAGTTCCTCTGAGCTCCACAAGGTGGTGATCTTCTCACTTCTATCTAGACAAGAAGTCTCTATGGAAGACAGGAAGTGATGTCAGCTACAGGCAGGAAGCTCCTTGTGATACGAGGTAGAGGTGACGTGGCTGAAATCGGCAGCAGAAGAGGTAATAAGATCTTATTTTCTATTTACACCCAGTAACCCCCCGTCATGTCCGTCCTCTTCCTCCATAGTCACTGTGATGTCTTTTATCTCCAGCAGATGATGATACACACACATATATTATTATACAGGATTTATATTGTGCCAACAGTTTGCACAACATGAGGGCGGACAGTACAGTTACAATATAATATAATACAGGAGGAATCAGAGGGCCCTGATCCTTGGAGCTTACAAACTTAAAGGGAGGGTCAAGTGATTCAAAAGGCAATAACTATGGGGGATGGGCTGATGGAGAAAATAAAAGTCCAGTTAGGTGGGGGCGGGATAGGCTTCTCTGAAGAAAAAAGTTTTCATGGATCGGCTAAAATTGGACAGAGTAGGAGATAATTGGACAGATTGGAGTAGGGACCTCCATAGGATGGGAGAAGCTCTGGAAAACTCCTGGAGATGAGTATGGGAGGAGGTAACATGGGAGCATAGCGAGCAGAAGGTCTTGGGAGAAATGAAAAGAAAGATTTTGTTGGTAATGTAAGACGAGGTTAGTGATGTAGCTGGGGGCCGAGTTGTGGATGACTTTGGTGATGTTGTTGCTATATTGAATTTAGTTTATTTCGGGTGAGTGGAAGCCAGTGGAGGGATTGGCAGAGAGGGGTGGAGGACACTGAATGGAAGCCAGTGGAGGGATTGGTAGAGAGGGGCGGAGGACACTGAATGTAAACCAGAGGACCGTGGAGGACACTGAATCTGCTGTCCCCCAGGCAGGTATGGGTGGTGGCTGCTGCTGGCTGTCCTCCAGATTTGGTACTGGTGGTGGGTACTGCTGGCAGGTATCACTTGTGGGTACTGCTGGCGGATATCGCTGGTAGGTACACTGGCTGCTACAGTGGTGGATACACTGGCTGATACAGTGTCTGGTATACTGGTACAGTGGTGGGTACACCTGGTGGTACACTGGCTGGAACAGTGGCTAGTACAGTGTTGGCTACACTGCTACATTGTACAGTGGTGGGTACACTGGCTGGTAAAGTGGTGGGTACACTGGCTTGTGCACTGGTACAGTGGTGGGTACACTGGCTGGTACACTGGTACAGTGGTGTGTACATTGGCTGTTACAGTGGTGGGTACACTGGCTGGAACAGTGGCTGCTATAATGGTACAGTGGTGTATACACTGGATGGTACAGTGGTACAATAATGGGTACACTGGCTGGTACATTGATACAGTGGTGGGTACACTGGCTGGTACAGTGGTATTGTTCACGGGCTGGTACAGTGGTGGATATACTGGCTAGTACAGTGGTGGGTACACTGGATGGTACACTAGATGGTACAGTGGCTGGTACATTGGTACAATGGTGAGTACATTGGATGGTACAGTGGCGGGCACACTGGTATGTACAGTGGCGGGTACACTGGCCGGTACACTGCTACAATGGTGGGTATGCTGGTACAGTGGGGGGTACACTGGCTGGTATACTGGTACAGTGGCGAGAACACGGGCTAGTACAGTGGTGGGTACACTGGTACAGTGGTGGGTACACTGGTAGAATGGCAGGAACACTGGCTGGTACACTGGTACAGTGGTGGGAAAACTGGCTAGTACACTGGTATAGTGGCGGGAAAACTGGCTGGTATACTGGAACAGTGGGGGGTACATGGGCTGCTACACTGGTACAGTGGTGGGTACACTGGCTTTTATACTGGTACAGTGACGGGTACACTGGCTGGTACAGTGATGGGTACATGGGCTGGTAGAGTGGTGGGTACACTGGCTGGTACACGGGTACGCTGGCTGGTATATTGGTACAGTGGCGGGTACGCTGGCTGGTACAGTGGTGGGTACATGAGCTGGTAGAGTGGTAAGTACACTGGCTGGTACACTGATACAGTGGCAGAAAAACTGTCTGGTACACTGGAACAGTGGTGGGTACATGGGCTTGTGCAGTGGTGGGTACACTGGCTGTTATACTGGTACAGTGGAGGATACACTGGCTGGTACACTGACGAGTATCGACAGGAGAGCATCAGTGTGCAGAATGGAGCCAATGCTTTGTGGCCGCTCTTTAGCAACCAGCTCAATGTGGTAATTACCGCTAATCCGAACAAATACGGCATTCGGTATTTAACTCCAAATTCTTAGTGAGTTGAACACTTGCACAATTGTTACCGCGTGTCGTATTTTACTGCATAATATTAGCCATTATTGAGCTCTTAGTGAATTGACCCCTTAGTCTTACGCCACAGACTTCTGGTGTCATCTGTTTGCCAATGTTGTAGGGGTCGGGGCCTGATTCTGTGAGGGGGGCGAGCTCATCCAAGGTGGAGGACAGGGATCTATTGTAGACAGGAGTGGTTAGGTTGGGGCAGGACGGGGTGAGATTTTGTCATGGAGGTGGTCAGTAGCAGAGATGGGTTCAGGTGGGTTAGGTGGCGAAGGTTTCTACGGGTAACTGTTAGATGGCTGTGAGGGAGACGAGATACGATAAGACAATTAGAGAGTGAAATTAATAAGGTGGTGATCAGAGAGAGGAAAAGGATTGTTGGAGAGGTTGCACAGAGTGCATAGGTGGGAGAATACAAGGTCAAGGGTGTTGCCATCAGAATGAGTAGAAGCCTGTACCCATTGGGTATCCATTGCTTCAGGTCAAAAGAGGAGGTTAGACTGAGAAGTTTAGAAGTAGCAGGAGTATTAGTATTAACAGGGATGTTGAAGAGGAAGTAACCCCTGATGGGTTTACTTCCTCTTTGTTTCCCTGCAAAGGTAAAGCATAATGGGCTACTATGCATCGCATAGTAGCCCATTATGTGTCACTTACCTGACACAGGAGCCTGCGATATCACCACTGTACCCTCTTCCACGAAGCGTCCATCTTCCTTCCAGGTATCGCGGCTCCGGCGCTGTGATTGGCTGGAGCCGGGATGACATCACTCCCGCGCATGCGCACGGGAGCCGCCACTAACGGCATGGTCGCCGTTAGAAAATGGCACGCTCAGTGTGCCTGCGCGCCATTGTCTATGGCGCATGCGTCGTAGACATGGGTGCCTGTCTTTTTGCAAATATCTCCTAAACCATGTAGGTTTAGGAGATATTTCAAGCACCTACAGGTAAGCCTTAATCTAGGGTTACCTATAGGTAAAAGTGGTCTGTAAGGGTTTACAACCACTTTAAAGTCTTCGAGAATGATTGTGGGGATTTTAGAAGAGACAAAGTAGAGTATCCAGGCATAGAAGTCATCAAGAAAGGTTGATACCGATCCATGCCGATAGCACAGCATTTCTTAAAGAAACTGGTGAAAATAGACAAATACAATGTGCCTCAAATGAGGAGAGTGACAGAGAGGGAGGTGGGTGAAGTACCTGAAAGATGCTATGTGGGGCTAGAAGGATTCCCACTCCACCTCCCTTCTGTCCACTGGGTCTGAGGGAGGGAGTTCAAAGAAGGCCATCATGGGGAGAGGGAAGCAGGAGAAGCAGTGTCGGATTCATGAAGCCAGGTTTCAGTAACAGCAAATAGTGATAAAGAGGTCATGGACAGAAGTGAGTTTATTACAGACAGAGCAGGCGTTCCAAAGGGCGCAAGAGAAGGGGAAGATGGTTTGAGGAAGAAGAGGGATAGAAACTAAACTGTGTGGATTGCAGCTGCTGCCAGAGGGGTGATGGGAGATTTGGGCACAGTTAAATGATGGAGATCCAGGGTTTGTTGTTTAATATCCAGAGGTTAGGAGAAGCAGAAGGGTGAGGGAGGTAATATGGGAGTGTGATTTATATGAAGGGACATGCCTCAGTGTCCTGGAGGTTTTATTAGCATGCGGGTTTAGAATTATCAGGAGTTGGTGAGTGCAGTAATAGGGAGAGGACAGAGGTGAGGGTGATATATACAGGCTGTGGGGTAGAGAAGAGGGGTGAGGGAAAGAGAGATTAAGACAACTGTCAGAAGGATTGGTAGAAAGCACATGTTACAGAGAGGAAGGAGAGCTGAATGGGGAATATGATGTGTCCTGGCAAAGCCCAAAGGCAACATTCATCTTTCAGTTTAGGAGAAGAGGGACGCACCCGGGAGAAATGATTCTATGTACAGAAACCTCACACAGCACCTCGCACAGCTCCTCCTCCCAATTTCCCTCCAATCAGAGTTAGAGAATCCTATGACATCACACTGAACTCACAGCTCCTCCTCCTAATATCCCTGTATCCAACTCTTTTTTTTCTGATGCTCTTAGGATGTGGACCGGCCCCTGGCCTCCTCACTTTCAAAGTAGGGCTGTTGGACCTGCATTGTATGTAATATCAGAAACCTCAGCATGAAGTGGGGTTTAAATAAGAGAGGCCTGACCAGTGAGGTGAGGAGGATTCTGGGAATGTCATTTGATTTTACTATTTGTGTTCAGATCTAGAGTTTTCCTCCTGTGAAGTCTGGAGATCATATGACCATCACATTGCCTCCACCTCCCTCCCTGATAGAATAGAGAGATAAAAAGAAGATTCTAGAAGTCACCAGAGAGATCATGGAGCGGCTGACAGGAGAGGTGAGCGGTGCTCGGAAGAACATCATGATGGACAATCAGCCGCCCCTCACATCACAAGGTAAGAGGAGACTTTACTCTGCCGCGTACACACGGTCGGACTTTCCGGCAGAAAAAGTCAGACGAAATCTTTTCATTGGATATTTCGATCGTCTATGGGCCTCATCTGACTTTTTTTCTCGAAAATTCTGACGGACCTAGAAATAGAACATGTTTTAAATATTTCCGACGAAATCGATCCCCTTCGGGAAAACCGCTCGTCTGTATGTATGCTGTTCCGACGGACCAAAAACGATGCATGCTCTGAATACGGTATGAGACGGCAGCTATTGGCTACTGGCTATTGAACTTCCTTTTTCTAGTCCCGTCATACGTGTTGTACGTCACCTCGTTCTAGGCGGTCGGACTTTGGCGTGATCATGTGTAGGCAAGACAGTTTCAGCAGAACTCCGCTGGAAAGACCGTCAGAGTTTATTCCGCATAAAGGAGAGAGCAGTACGGAGGGTCCACCTAGATCCCCCATCATCTGATAAACACATAGAAACAATGTATTCAGTCAGTGTGTGTGTTTCCTACAGATGGATCCAGTAATGGGAACCCACCAGAGAGATGTCCCCGTCCTCTGTATTCCCGGGATTCCACACAGGAAGGTCACACCGTCCCTCGCCATCATCAGGTAAGTGAGGAACAATTATTGGTAGTTATTTATACACAAGAATGTTTGTTACAATGAATGTTTTATTATATATTCAGAGTGGAAACTTCGGGGATGATAATATTGATGTTAAAGAAGAGTATAAAGAGGAGGATGAGGAGTATGGAGTGATGGAGGACTTTTCAGAAGGACACAAGGATATGATGGAGCCACCTAATACCAGGAACCCACCAGAGAGATGTCCCCGTCCTCTGTATTCCCGGGATTCCACACAGGAAGGTCACACCGTCCCTCGCCATCATCAGGTAAGTGAGGAACAATTATTGGTAGTTATTTATACACAAGAATGTTTGTTACAATGAATGTTTTATTATATATTCAGAGTGGAAACTTCGGGGATGATAATATTGATGTTAAAGAAGAGTATAAAGAGGAGGATGAGGAGTATAGAGTGATGGAGGACTTTTCAGAAGGACACAAGGATATGATGGAGCCACCTAATACCAGGAACCCACCAGAGAGATGTCCCCGTCCTCTGTATTCCCGGGATTCCACACAGGAAGGTCACACCATCCCTCACCATCATCAGGTAGATGAGGAACAATCACTGATAGTATCATTAGGATCTGTACATTATCTGCATTGTTACAATTGATGTCATTTTTATTATATATTCAGAGTGGAGACCTGAGAGATTCTAAAGTTGAGATTAAAGAAGAGATAAAAGAGGAGGATGAGATGATGGAGGAGTCGGAGTATCTAAAAGTTTACAAAGATTTATACCAGGACACCATGGAAGAGTCATCCAGCTACAGAAACCCACCAGAGAGATGTCCCCGTCCTCTGTATTCCCGGGATTCCACACAGGAAGGTCTCACCATCCCTCACCATCATCAGGTAGATGAGGAACAATTATTAGTAGTTATGATTTATACAGATACATGTTTGTTACAATGAATGTTTTATTATATATTCAGAGTGGAAACCTCGGGGATGATAATAATGATGTTAAAGAAGAGTATAAAGAGGAGGATGAGGAATATGGAGTGATGGAGGAGTTATCAGAAGGACACAAGGATGTGATGGAGCCACCTAATACCAGGAACCCACCAGAGAGATGTCCCCGTCCTCTGTATTCCCGGGATTCCACACAGGAAGATCACACCATCCCTTCCTTTTACAAGGTTGGTGGGATGGAGAATCTAGAACATGGACTTGTGTAGAGGATGTGTATTTTTTTATATATGATGTCACAATAATAAATCTGTTATCTTACAGATGATATTTTCTCTCATTTTCTTGGTTTAGAGTGGAGATCCAATCGATATAGAATTTGAGGTTAAAGCAGAAGAAGAAGAGACGTATGTGAGGGATGATCAGCAGTCTATGGAGGAGGATGGAATAACGGGGACATTTATAGAGGAGGACACTCCTACAGAGATCAGCACAGGTGGGTCATTAACACTAAATACATTCCTCCACCCATACTGCTCACTGATTGGTCCAGAGTAGGGCGGGGACTGGGTGATATCAGCCTGTAATCCCCTGGTCACTTTCCTGAGCTGTGTTCCCCGTCCTGTATTCCTGTATTTCTCTCGGATAATCTTCCTTCTCTGTTCTGCAGACACAATTTATGTATCTAGACTGAATTTATAGAGATTCTGGGGTTCAGTTGGCAGTAAAATTTTGATTTTCACCATAGATGTTGCTTGACCTAGACACCTGGGGTATGTACCTTGGGTCTTCTGCCCCATGCCCGGGTATAGCAACATCTCTGACCGAACAATTCTCCTGGGGTTACTTGCTCTGTTATTTGCTGGCTGTGCCGGGTGGAGGGATATGTCTGTATAGTCTCAGACCCAAGTCACTGAGTGCAGTCTCAGGAGATGGGAGGCAGCGGTGTGGGACCTCTGCAACTTGTCTCATGTAAACATTAAGCCACCAATATTATAAGTCCTGACCCCTGCACTATATACTCCTGACCCCTGCACTATATACTCTATGTTGTACATTACATACTCCGGACTTCTGCTCTCTACCCTCTGCTATATATACACATAATATGTCTTCTCTTTTGTTACACCCATTTCCTACCAGCTGGACATTTTATATCTGATGATTTGATTGGAGCACAGACTTTTACATGGTGATAATAATGTGATAACATCCTCCAACTTTGGACCATTAAACAGAAAGTCATAATGAGGGAGGAGCCAATAACCCAATGATGGTGGTCTTCAGGATCAGTCCAGTCTTCATCTTGGTTGTTCTCCCCCCATCCTCACTCTCTGACCTCTGGTGGGGCTCAGCCCCGCTGTTATTCATGACTAAATCATGGACTAAATAAGGAAGTGCAGGACTTCTTGTGTTGGGAAGATGGCAATGAGTGATAGAGGGGGTGGGGACACTCGTCCTATAATCCCCTCATCACTGTCACTCCTATAAAAGACAGTTCTCGTTGTTTCCTCACTCTGACTAAGGTCCATGAATAAAGAAATGAACTGGTAGGAGATCAGAGGACCCATTTACTAGTTACCTTGAGGGGGGAATTGTAAGATCCTCAGAGACAAAGCTGCCTGATGTGGGCGGAGTCCTGGTTTAGGGGAACCAATCAGCTCATGTCTAGTAATAATCTTTGTATTTCTATTTTAGTAGATGGACGGGAGATGAGGAAAACCTCAGAGGATTGTCTCACTTTGTCTCCAGACTGTAAAGTAGAAGATGAGGACATCACACAGTATAGTCCAGGAGAAAACCCGACTACCTCAAATGTCCATCCGGCACCACACAGTGTAGATGGACCATCGTATTCCTCTTATCCTGAGGAACCTCAGACTGTGCGGGACGGTGCCGGACCATCGTATTCCTCTTATCCTGAGGAACCTCAGACTGTGAGGGACGGTGCCGGACCATCGTATTCCTCTTATCCTGAGGAACCTCAGACTGTGAGGGACGGTGCCGGACCATCGTATTCCCCTTATCCTGAGGAACCTCAGACTGTGCGGGACGGTGCCGGACCATCGTATTCCTCTTATCCTGAGGAACCTCAGACTGTGCGGGACGGTGCCGGACCATCGTATTCCTCTTATCCCGAGGAACCTGAGACTGTGCGGGACGGTGCCGGACCATCGTATTCCTCTTATCCTGAGGAACCTCAGACTGTGCGGGACGGTGCCGTCCTTCCAACGAATAAGAGGTTTTCCTGTGCCGTGTGCGGGATGTGTTTCCGTACTAGATTCAGTTTTACTGTTCATAAAAGATATCACAGAGATGAGAAGCCATATTCCTGTCCTGAGTGCGGGAAATGTTTTTCACAGAAGTCCGCTCTTTCCGATCATCAGAGATTGCACACGGGGGAAAAGCCATATTCCTGTCCTGAGTGCGGGAAATGTTATTCACAGAAATCCTCTCTTTCCTATCATCAGAGATTGCACACGGGGGAAAAGCCATATTCCTGTCCTGAGTGCGGGAAATGTTATTCACAGAAATCCTCTCTTTCCTATCATCAGAGATCGCACACTGGGGAAAAGCCATATTCCTGTCCTGAGTGCGGGAAATGTTTTTCACGCAAGTCTGATTTTTCCTTTCATCAGAGATCGCACACTGGGGAAATGCCGTATTCCTGTCCTGAGTGCGGGAAATGTTTTTTAAAGAAGTCCGCTCTTTCCTATCATCAGAGATCTCACACGGGGCAAAAGCCGCATTCCTGTACTGAGTGTGGGAAATGTTTTACAGATAGGTCCGCTCTTTCTACACATCAGAGATCTCACACTGGGGAAAAGCCGTATTGCTGTACTGAGTGCGAGAAATGTTTTTCAAACAAGTCCACTCTTTCCACACATCAGAGATCTCACACGGGAGAAAGGCCGTATTGCTGTACTGAGTGCGGGAAAGGTTTTTCACAGAAGACTGATCTTTCCTATCATCAGAGATTGCACACGGGGGAAAAGCTGTATTCCTGTCCTGAGTGCGGGAAATGTTTTTCACATAGGAGCGATTTTTCCAGACATCAGAGATTACACACGGGGGAGAAGCCGTATTCCTGTACTGAGTGTGGAAAATGTTTTTCAGAGAAATCCCATCTTTCCAGACATCAGAGATTGCACACGGGGGAGAAGCCGTATTCCTGTCCTGAGTGCGGGAAATGTTTTTCAGAGAAATCCCATCTTTCCAGACATCAGAGATCTCACACAGGGGAGAAGCCGTATTCCTGTCCTGAGTGTGGGAAATGTTTTTCAAAGAAGTCCACTCTTTCTACACATCAGAGATTGCACATGGGGGAGAAGCCGTTTTCCTGTCCTGAGTGCGGGAAATGTTTTTCACAGAAGTCCAATCTTTCCACACATCAGAGATCTCACACGGGGGAGAAGCCGTATTCCTGTCCTGAGTGCGGGAAATGTTTTTCAGAGAAGTCTACTCTTTCTAAACATCAGAGATTGCACACGGGGGAGAAGCCGTTTTCCTGTCCTGAGTGCGGGAAATGTTTTTCACGGAAGTCCAATCTTTCCACACATCAGACATCTCACACGGGGGAAAAGCCGTATTCTTGTCCTGAGTGCGGGAAATGTTTTTCGGTGCAGTCTGCTGTTTCCAAACATCAGAGATTGCACACGGGGGAGAAGCCGTACTCCTGTCCTGAGTGTGGGAAATGTTTTTCACAGAAGTCCCATCTTTTTAGACATCAGAGATCTCACACGGGGAGAAGCCGTATCCCTGTCCTGAGTGAGGGAATTGTTCCTCACTGAAGTCCGTTCTTCCTGTACATCAGGGGTCCCACACAACCCTCGAGGTGTATTAGTGAGTGTGGGAAATGTCTTGTATATGAATGTTGCTGGACATGTGGGGAAGAAGCACACCCTGATATACACCTCAGATATACTCCATGGCTGATCTTCATCATGGAAGAAACAGTTGATAAGGAGATCAGAGATCACCAAAGACATGGATGAAGTGTTGTACAGTGTTGGCCATTGATAGCAGGAGAAAAATAAAAATGGAGTCATTACCTCTCATTGGCTGAGTACATTTTGTGGTGTAAACTCTGCAAGAGGTCTATTTTCTCAAGTCGTCTTCCAGGACGAAACACGTTACCCCACCACTTAAAAGGCGGTCCTCTAGGCCTTCAAAAATAAAAATGGAGTCATTATTGGGCGGCACAGTGGTGTAGTGGTAGCACTCTCTCCTAGCAGTAAGAAGGGTCACTGGTTCGAATCCCAACCATGACACCACCTGCCTGGAGTTTGCATGTTCTCCCTGTGCCTGTGTGGGTTTCCTCCGGGTACTCCGGTTTCCTCCCATACTCCAAAGACATGTTGGTAGGTTAATTAGATCCTGTGTAAATTGGCCCTAGTATGTATGAATGTGAGTTAGGGACCTTAGATTGTAAGCTCCTTGTGGGTAGGGACTGATGTGAATGTACAATGTATATGTAAAGCGCTGCGTAAATTGACGGCGCTATATAAGTACCTGAAATAAATAAATAAATAAAAATAAATTACCTCTCATTGGATGAGTACATTTTGTGGTGTAAACTCTTGCAAGAGGTCTGTTTTCTCAAGTCGTCTTCCAGGACGAAACACGTTACCCCCACCACTTAAAAAACGGCCCTCTACACCTTTTAGAATAAAAATGGAGTCATTACCTCTCATTGGCTGAGAACATTTTGTGGTGGAAGATTTCACAAACACTTACAGGTCTGTTTATAATAAATGAGTTGAATGAATGTGACATTCCCCCAGCCGTGACCAGTATTGGTCATATTTTATTTCAGTGATTTCCTATGATCAGCGGCTCCATCTAGTGGCCCTAATGTGTTAGTTGAGTTAGTTAGCTGAGTACATTTTGTGGCGGAAGATTTCACAAACACTTACAGGTCTGTTTCTAAAAACTTTGTTGAATGAATGTGACGCGCATTCCTCCAGCCGTGACAAATATTCAACATATTTTATATAATACAGTGATTAATTTTTTTTACAATCATCGGCTCCATCTAGTGGCCATAATGCGTTAGTTCTGTATTTGTAGGAATCAAGGTATTTCAGAAAAAAAATGATGGCCGCTCGATGTTGCGGTCGATTATAGGAAATTATTGTTTTTATTGAATCGGGGGGCAGAATTCGTCACGGCTGGGAAATGATTGTAACATTCATCTTTTCCCCCCATTCACACAGAAGGAATGTACACGCACTTTCACCCGGAGAACGGCCACGCCACATTTTTTTATGGATGGACATCCTAGACCCGCCCCTTTTCTGACACTTTTTGTTTACAAGTTAAAATCAGTATTTTTTTGCTAGAAAATTACTTATAACCCCCAAACATTATATGCCGTATATATATATATATATATACTGTGTATATACAGTGCTGTGAAAAAGTATTCGCCCCCTTCCTGATATTTTTTTTTCTGCATATTTCTCACAATTAAATGATTCAGATCATCCAACAAATTTGAATATTACACAAAGATAACCCGAGTAAATCCAAGATGCAGTTTTTAAAATGATGGTGTCATTTTTTTTCTTTTTTTTTTTTTTTGCCACATCAGTGTCCATTTTCGGGGGCAAAAGTTTCACCTTTACGGTTCAATACTTTCCCGACTCATTACTCACATCATAGTGGTGTTTGTTACACTTTTGTCCCTTTTTATTTTTTCCTTCCATGTTACAAATCTCTTTTGTTTCTATCTACTTGCTTACAGCATCAAGCTGTCCCACATGAAGTTTATCGATTAAATCGTAACTTAAACCCCACTAGTCTAAGCCCCCTCCCCTACCCCACCCCCCCTCCCCCCAATCCACCCCCCCCCCTTCTCGAAGTCCTGTATTTCTTTCCTCCATGTACCTCCAAACTAACTGAATTTCCCCCCCCCCCCCCCCCCAATGGACACCACTCCTGTTGCCTATTGCCCATCTCTCCTTCTCCTCGGGTTCTACCTTAACTGGATCTATTGATTTCCCAAGACCTCTACAACCCTTATTGAACTTTTAAATTTTTGCCACCTCTTCCATTTTTCCTTCGAACTCCTCCAATTCCGCTTCCTCCGTGTACCTTAGATATTCTAAATTCTGGATTTCATGTGTTTTGTCGTACCATTCTTGTATTGCTGGGCCATTTTTCTCCTGCCAGTGTCTTACAAAAAGACTTTTTGTTGCTGCATTCAACGTTTGTGGTACTAGTGTTCCCAGATATGATTCGGTTTGGCATTCTAAATCCATGAAACAAGCATGCCCCATGGATCGTCCGGCACTGCTATTTGGGTTATCTCGCCAATAATTTTCCTAGTCTCGTCCCAAAATTCCCTTATTTTTGTACACTGCCACCAAATGTGTGTCATTGTACCCAATTCATTACATCTCCTCCAGCAGAATTGTGAAGTTTCATTCTGGTACTTAGAAGCTCTATCTGGGGTAATATACCATCTTGACAAACATTTATAATTTAACTCAGACATCTTATAGTTTACCGAAGTATTGTGAACTCGCTTCAATAAAGTTGTAAACTCGTCTTCTTTAAGTTTTAAATTTTAATTCTGACTCCCATTTTTTAATATATGCTTGGATGTCTGTTCCCTTCAGATCCACCAGTACCCTATACATTTTTGAAATCCCCTTCTTCCCAATCTGACCAACACAAAGTTTCTCAAACGGTTTGAGGTTGTCCATCGTTCTAATTGGTTGGGGGAGCGCTTCGACAAAGTTTTTTTAACTGACAATATCTCCACCCGTTGAGGGTCACAAGGTCGCTTTTATTTTTTAGGTCCTGAAATGAGCATAGTTTACCCTTCTCCATAACGTCCTTTTAGCTGTGCTCCTTCTTGCAATATCCATCTCCCACACAAATTCTCCATTCCTGGTGCAAAAAACTCAGTGTCCCTCAAAGGGATTAAAGGGGAGTTATACTCCCATTTCTCCCTTTTATGCAAATTATCCCATATTTTTAAAGTGTGTCTGGTGACACTGTGTGCCTCAGGACTAAGTTTCCTAAAAAGTGAAGGTATCCAAATTACTTTACTTAACTCTACTTTGCTAGTTGTGTTTTCCATTTTTACCCACCGCTTCTCTTTGTTTCCTTTTGCCCAATCCATAATTCTTGATAAAGTGATTGCTTCGTGATAGGATCTTTTGTCTGGTGCTCCCCAACCCCCTTTCTCTTTGTCCCTTGCCAGTGTGTCATAACTAATACGTGATTTTTTTCCCCCTCCAAATGAATTTTATAAAAAGTGAATGCAATTTTTTGAGATATGCTTGAGGGAGTGGAATTGGGAGCATTTGCATTTTAAATAGAATCTTTGGCAAAATTGCCATTTTAATGATGTTAATTCTACCCCCCCATGACAGCTGTCCTCTTATGATTCTATTCATCTCCCTCTTAACCTCATTAAGGAGAGGGACGAAGTTAGCCTGAAACAATAACTCTCTGTTCCCTGTTATCTTTATCCCAAGATAGTTTATCTCCTTTTTCCCCCATGCAAATGGGAATTCTTTGTGGACCGTATAATCTTTTTTATCCATCTTAATTTCTAGTATTTCAGATTTAATTGGATTAATCTTGAAATTTGATATTTCCCCGTATTCTTTCAAGGTTTTAAGCAGGTTAGGGAGAGTTATTCTAGGTCTAGTGATATACAGCAAAATATCGTCTGCAAAAGCAGCCAATTTATGTTCTTCCTCTCCGTCAAATACCCCTGAGATATCCGGATTCTGCCTTATCCTTTCGAGCAAGGGCTCAAGCGTTAACACTGTCTTGTTCCGTTAGTCATTACAAACGGCTCAGATAGTGTTCCGTTAACCTTGACCCTTGCTGAAGGACATGTATACAGCGCCTTTATCCTTCTGATCATAATTGGCCCAAATCCTATTTCCTTCAATGTACTAAACATAAAGCCCCAGTCTACCCTGTCAAAAGCTTTCTCAGCGTCTATTGACAGGAGTAGACCTGGGGCTCCACTGTCCCTCATTTTTTGAATTACCATAAAGGTTCTGCTCCCATTGTCCCGTCCCTCCCTACCCGGAGTAAATCCCACCTGATCTGGGTGTACCATATTATTCAGAATGTTCTTTACTCTCCCTGCAAGTATTTTCGCTAACAGTTTCGTGTCTGCATTTAGGAACGCTATTGGTCTGTAACTAGAACAGAGTGTACTGTCCTTGCCCTCCTTCAAAATGATGGCAATAATCGCTTCTGATGCTTCTTTTCCCATCTCCCACTTTGTGCCAATCCCATTCATATATGTACATAATTTAGGGATTAGGAGGTCTTGGAACCTTTTATAATATAATACGGAGAAATCATCCGGCCCAGGGCTTTTCCCCACTGACGTCTCCCTCAGTGTTTTTCTAATTTCCTCTTCTGTAATGGGGCCCTCTAGTAAATTATATTTATCTTCTTCTATTTTCTTTAAACCTAGCTCCTGGAAAAAAAACTTTGGTTCTCTCCCTTTTTTTTTCTACCTCCCTTTTTGGGGTCATGTTATTGATCGAGTATAGTCCCTCATAGTACTTTTGAAAAGTTTTGGCAATTTCCCTTGTTCTGTACTTTACCTCCCCATCTAAATTCTTGATTTTCTCAATGTAGTTATTGGTCTTCCTTTTTTTAGGGTCTTTGTTAGGTACTTCCCCGGTTTATTTCCTCCCACGTATCTCTCTTTCTTTAGTAAGTTGTACGTTTCTCGTGTGTCTTGTTCAATTAAAGTTCTCATGGCCTCTCTTTTGTTGTGGAGTCTTAGAAGCACCTCCTTCCCCCCCTCTTTTTTATGCATCTGCTCAAGTTCCAATATTTCGTTCATGATTTCAAGTTTATCTTCCCTTCTCTTTCTCTTCTTTTCCGCACCTGCCTTAATCAAGATCCCCCTAATATAGGTTTTGTGTGCCTCCCATACTATTGACTCTGAGACCCCAACTGTTTCATTAGTTTTAAAGTAGAACTCTAGTTCCCTCGACACCAGGTCCCATATCTCTTTATCGTTTATTAGTTCTTCATTTAACTTCCAGCTGAAGCTCTTGTTATGAGTCTGTCTCGTGTTCACTGTTAAGCTTATAGGCGCATGGTCAGAGAAAGTCATTACCCCGATATCTGAACTAACGGTCTCCTCTAACCAGCAGTGCTCGATCAAAAAAAAGTCCAGTCTGGAATAGGTCCCATGTATGGGGGAGTAGAACGTATAGTCCCTACTGTCAACATGCTGCGTCCTCCACACGTCCACCACTTGGCACTGGTGCATTTTCTTTCTCACTCTATTGTTTCATGCCAAGCTCGTCCCCCGCACATGGGACGATTTATCCTTCCCTGGCTCTAAACACAAATTGAAGTCACCAGCCATTATAACTAGACCTTCCTTGAATTCAGAAAATTCGGCCAACCTCTTGATCATATATCTATGTGGATTTTTGTTTGGGCCATATATGTTTGCCAGTGAGCATTCGATACCATTGAGTTTCCCTTTTAGGAACAAAAACCGTCCCTCCGGGTCAGTCCTTCTCTCGCGTAGATCGAACCTTACTCCACTGGCAAACCCAATGGCTATGCCTTTTGCGCGCAGTGTGGGTGAGTCACCGTACAACTAAACTGGGAAGTCCTTGGAGAAGATTTTTTGGTTTTTCTCCAGGAGAAAATGAGTCTCCTGAAGGAATACCACGTCAGCTCCCAGGAATTTTAGTTCCTGCAGTATATTAGCTTAATGCGTGCATTCAAGCCTCGTACTTTATATGATATTATTATTATATTGCTCATCTGTCCTACAGAAGTTCTTTCCTAAGCCCTGCAACAGAGTGGTGTCCATGGGATTCATAATTTAAAATTATTTTTTGAAATTTCTTAACGGACTTCAACTCCTGCCTATTCCCTCATCCCATGCCCTCCCCCTCCTTCCAAACCCTCCCCTTGCCCTCCCTGTTCCCCCTTCCCTCCCCTTCCCCTATGGGAATATTAGGCCATCTCATGACCTGAAAAACCGTGGCTCCTCCAACTGCTCCCGCCTCTTCGGTTCTCCCTCTTGAGGTTGAGATCGGACTGGGCCGCCCCATACCCAATGCTCCCCCTGATATTGAGGGGTACCCATGCCTGGTTGATCCCCCCTCCCCCCCGCAGCCCCCCCAACCCCGTCCCCCATAGCTCCGCAAATCCTACTTCAATTATGTTTAATTAGCTCGTGTAACTGCTCCATTATGTTTTTTCATTTTAAATACTGGCCTCCAAGCCTGCTGCTCCCCAGGAATATCTGCGCCCCCAGTCTTTACCCACCAACCCGGGATTTCCACCAGAGGCACCTCTAATCGATTACAAAATTTAGCTGTTTCTTCTGGGAATCTTAAAGTGGCCGATCGGCCATCTTTACGTCCAGTAAGGCAGGCTGGGAAGCCCCATGAGTATTGGACATCGTGTACTTTTAAGTGTTCAAGGAGTGGTTTCAGTATTCTTCTCCTGGCTAGCGTCTCTGCTGCCAGATCTGGAAATATCTGCAGATTTGTCTCGCCTTACTTCACTGGGTAGTTCTTTTTCAAATTTTCCTTGATTTTCTCTTTGTCGCTGTAATTGTGAAATCTTGCGATGACATCTCTTGGGACCTCACCTCTTATTTCTGCCGGTTTTTTAATCCTATGTATTCTCTCAAAATTTATCTTCTTTGTATTCTCCGAGGTATTTACCATTCCTCCAAATATTTCGTCCATTACTCCCTGTAGATCTTCTGTTCCCCCTTGTGGCTCTGGCAGACCCCTGATCTGTAAGTTTTTCCTTCTACTCCGACTTTCCTGGTCTTCGACTCTATAACGTAAATTCCTCTGCTCTCTTTGTAGCTTTTCCAACTGGGATTTAAATTCTTTTATCTCTTCTGCTTGTTTATCCATCTTTGTTTCTGCTTTTTCCACTCTTTGCAGCATATGGTTCATATCTTCTCGGAGAGAGCCTATTTCCCCCTTTATGGTTACTTCTAGTTTAGCAAACATTTCTGCCATTTCGCTTTTAGTGGGAAGTAGTTTTTTTTGTTGGGGTTCCAGTGTTGCCTCTTCTACTACTTCGCTGCTTCCTATGTGGATATCGACTATCTGTCGTCTTGTCCCTATCCTTGGGGTGCACTCTGGTGTTTTGTTTTTGGTCTCTTTTTGTTTGCCTGGGCTATTCTTGCCATTGTCCTGCACCATGTACCTTCTTATGGTTCCCGGGCTTGCGCTTGTCCTGGGTGGGTTAGCAGTGTTGGCAGTCTCACTCCCTTAGTGACTTTGCCTTTCATTTCTTCTTGGTTACTGCTCTTGGATCGGCCGTTTTCCAAGGACCCACTCCTGGGTCCCAGGAAGCACCTGCTACGTTTGGCTCACCTGACCCAGGCTTAGGATATCTACCGAAAAGGGCTACTGAAACTTAAACCAATCTCTGAATGTCTCCACCAGGCCCTGTTCTTAATAGAATTAAAGAGTCCAGCCACGGGGTGCCCTATTGATGGAGGCCCATATTCAAACTGGTCGCTGCATGTCAGTTCTGCCTACCCTAGGCTATATTGGCCACCGTGGTTGTTTGTTCAGTCTGATTGCTGTTGCTTAGTGACTAAACAACTGACTGCCTTCCCTCTGTTAATTGGGTCCGCTTTATCTAAGGAATTCGGCGCCCTGGAGGATAGTTTTTATGTCCAAAACAACAGTGCAATATAGCACTACCTAAAGCTGAGCTGGTTAATGTGGCCTGTCCCCCCACCCAGGTGCCACCTATTTAGTATGTCAGTCCCTCGGTCTCACAGAATCAATGCCCTCTTCCCCTGGCCCATATACTAACAGTGAGAGATGAGTTTAAATGTGTTTATTACAAAAGCGTCCTTCTTACTTAGAGTGAATGTTGAACAGTTGAATCCACTATGATGCTTTGTATGCTTTTTTTTTTTTTTCCTTAAGTATGACACTTAATTTTCTGGGCCAAAGCGGACATGTATCACAAGTATTCCTTGATATATGGAACAAACAAATTTTTCCCTTTAGACAGCTTGAGTTTCAAGATTCCCAATTCCTACCTTTGCTCAGGTAGGACTAATCCCCTGGTCAAGTGGTGTTTTTGTTATGTGAGGCCGTGAGATATAGGTTTAAATATATTTATTACACAAGCGTCCTTCTTAGTTGGAGTAAATGTTGATCAATTAAATCCGTAATGATACTTAATACACTGCTTTTAGAAATGGCACTTAGTTTACTGGGACAAGACGGACAGATGTCACAAATATTCCTTAAAGTATGGAACAAACAGTTTTTCCCTTTAAACAGCTTAAATTTCAACAATCCAGAGTCTTCCCTTTACTGAGGTCTGAAAGCCACCTCCGCCCATAATCACTGCAGGGCCTGAACTAATCCCCTTTCCTCCTGGTCAAGGGGTGTTTTTGTTAAGTGGGGCGGTGAGATATGAGTTTAAATATTTTATTACAAAAGCGTCCTTCTTAATTAAAAGTAAGTGTTGATCAATTAAGTCCCCAATGTTACCTAATACACTGCTTTTAAAAATGACACTTAGTTTGCTGGGACCAGACCTCTCTTAGACAAAACTTTAGACAATATTCGCCTGCCTCTTTACATTCATCATCCTCTTCCGGCCATATGCAGATCTATGATATAAGACAGAATAGCCAAACAGAAATAAAGTGTAAACTTGTGTTACTTGCCAGTCTTCATCTTTCTCCGTTCCGTTGTGAAGATTTTTATTTTTCTCATTTGTCACCAATTTTCTCCCTGGCTGGGTTTAAACTGGGTTTAAGAGCACTTACCCTTTCCTACGATTTCCAGGCTCTCTCCACTAGTTTTTTTATCTTTCCCACGCTACCTTGATCCTTTTGCTAAGAGCCAGGTCATATGTTGCTGCAACCTAAGACCCCCCATACAGGGAGTGACGGTTATGACATGCGGGCTTGGGAGAGGTAGCTGGAGGACGGGTGTATCACTCTTGATGCCGCTTCGGTCCCTCCGATGAGCCGCGTGGCGTCTCCGCGGCAACGGCGTTCACGCCGGAGGAAGAGAGAGAGCGGAGAGGCGGTGAGAAGTTGGAGCGGTACCGCGGTGAGTCTGTTAGCCGAAATCCACGGAGGTACAGGCAGACCTGCCAGAGTCGGGAGGCGAGCAGCAGACCGGACGAGGGAAGGGACGCAGCGGCCCTAGCTATACCAGAGCCGGCATCTCAGGGAGGGGATCCTAGGCCTCCCGGGCTTAGCATTGCGTCTGGTCAACCGCCCACATCCGGCTCCTTCCTCCATGATGGTGTCATTTATTAAGAGGAAAAAAGCTGTTCAAACCTGCCTGGCCCTATGTGAAAAAGTAATTGCCCCCTCCCATGCTGAATCATGAATGAACTGTGATTAACCACAATTTTTTGGAAAGATGAGTCAAATTTCACTTGCCACGCCCAAGCCTGATTACTGCCAGAGCTGTTGAATCAAGAAATCACATGAATAGAAGCTGTCTGACAAAGTGAAGCATGCTAACAGATCACAAAAAGCCACACATAATGTCACAATCTAAAAAAGGGTTAAGAACAGATTAGAAACAAAGTAATGTACATGTATCGGTCTAGGAAGGGTTTCAAAGCCATTTCTAAGGCTTTGGAACTCCAGTGAACCATGGGGAGAGCCGTTATCCACAAATGGAGATAACTTGGAACAGTGGTGAACCTTCCCAGGAGTGGCCGACCAACCAAAAATTACTCCAAGAGCATGACGAGGACACATCCAGGAGGTCATAAAAGACTCGAGAACAACATCTAAAGACCTGCAGGCCTCAGGTAAGATCAGTGTTCATGATTCAACAATAGGAAAGAGACTCTGCAAAAATGGCATCCATGGGAGAGTTCCAAGGCCAAAGACACTCCAAAGACAAAGACACACACACAAGGTTTTTATTTATTTGATTTTTTTTACACAAAATTGTCATAACCACAGGTTATTTCTGACACACAGCATATGCATACTTCCAATTACATCCCAAAATACATTCTGCTACTCCTCCTGAGTATGGCGATACCACATGTGTGAGACTTTTACACAGCCTGGCCACATAGAGAGGCCCAACAGGCAGGGAGCACCTTCAGTTCTAGGAGCATAAATTACACATCTAATTTTCTGACAACCTATCACACTTTTGAAGGTCCTGGAGCACCAGGACAGTGGAAACACCCACAAAATGACTCCATTTTGGAAAGAGAACACCCCAACGTATATTCTATGAGGCATAGGCTGATGACAGGTACTCGGGTACTCTGATGGGCTGGTGACTGGTACTCTTTATTTTGGGGCAATCAGTGTGTATTGGTGTACACTGTGATTGGTAACTAGCTTTTACTGCAATCTCCTCCTCCTTCTTGGACACAGTTGGTCACGTGGTAAAGAGCCATTTTCATCGCATATTGGCCACATAGAGGACAATGAAGGGAGGATGGTTACAAATGACAATGGAGAAGGTAACTGTTCTGAATGTTTTCTTCTCCTCAGTTTTTACACAGTAAAAGAAGGGGTGTACCGACCACGACTGTATTGTTAGTAACACATCACAGGATGTACTCTTGTGGCTATCCAGGAGCGGATGGCTTACACCCGAGAGTCCTCAAAGAACTCAGTCAGGATATATCCAGACCGCTATTCCTAATCTTTATGGACAGCATACTGACAGGAATGATACCAGCTGATTGGAGAAAAGCCCATGTGGTACTAATATTCAAAAAAGGGCAGAGAGATATTCCTGGGAACTACAAGCCAGTCAGTCTAACATCAATAGTATGTAAACTATTTGAGGGGATGATAAGGGACTATCTCCAAAAATTTGCTGATGGAAACAGTATAATTAGTAGTAATCAGCATGTGTTTACGAAGGGTCATTTCTGCCAGACCAATCTGCTAACATTCTATGAGGAAATGAGCTGCCATCCGGACAAGGGTAGGTCGGTGGATGTGGTGTATCTGGATTTTGCAAGAGCATTTGATACAGTTCCCCGCAAACGCTTAATCTACAAACTGAGGTCTGTAGGCATGGACCACAGAGTTTGTTCATGGGTAGAAAACTGGTTACAGGGGCGTGTCCAAATAGTGGTGATAAATAACATGTACTCAGACTGGTCTGCAGTGGTAAGTTGGGTACCTCAAGGCTCTGTCCTGCGACCAATCCTGTTTAATTTATTCATGAATGGTATAGATAGAGGTTGTTTCAAATAGCTCAATCATAGTTTTTGCTGACGACACAAAAATAAGTAGGACAATAACTTCACATCATGATATAGAAACTTTACAAGAAGACCTGAATAAAATAATGGGATGGGCAACTGCACGAAAAATGAGGTTTATTCTTGAAAAATTTAAGGTAATGCACTTAGGGGCTAAAAATATAAACACAAGTTACTTACTGGGGGAGAACCTCTGGGGGATTCCAGAGAAGGACATTCTTACATCGTCATCAGTGGGAAGACCGCCCCACTTACAGATCATTGGTGTCAGTTGTTACTGAGAGACAGAAATTGTTCATTGCTTGTGGAACCCCTAGAGACCCTTGGAGGAACCCTGGCTGAGAAAGGCTGGACTAGGCAGTAATATATTTCTCTCCCCCTTGGTGGGGGTGGAGATGACCCCATCTATAAGGATATACAGTACATACACACACACACACAGTGGCGGCCGGTCCATATGTTTTGACAAATAGGAAAGCCAATTATAGAATGATTTCATTTTAAATAAATGATAATATGACTAATATTTTTTAACATCTTAAAGTTAAAAAGTTGTAGTCATTTTATCATTTATTTAGAAAAAATCATTCTATGTGTGTGCACTGTGCAGGGCGCCGGACTAATGGAAGTCTATTTTTTGACAAGCACGTGATCAGAGCCTGAGGCTCTAATTGGCTTGTTTTAAATTGTCCTTGGGGCACAGAGCTCTCCGCCCCGAACCCTCCCACTTTGGCTTTTAGTGAATCAATAATCGCCGTTGCGTCACTTCCAGTTTCCATCTTCTCAACCTGGCCAATCAGAAGGCTGAAGATTTGGAACCCGTAAAGTTACCATGAAAGCCATGGAGGAGAGCCGTATCAGGGGAGCTGTGACCGTGGTGAGTGTGGACCTTAAGGGGTTTGCTTGCGCCCACCCCCAACCCCCCCCACCCAAATTTTTTTTATTTTTCTAAATTATCAATCTTTTTTTTGTTTATTTAGTAAAAAATAACACCACCAGTGGTGATTAAAAACCACCAAAAGAAAGCTCTATTTGTTGGAACAAAATGATAAAAATGTCATATGGGTACAGTGTTGCATGACCGCGTAATTGTCATTCAAAGTGTGACAGCGCTGAAAGCTGAAAACACAGCACAAGGACGTGTTCACACTACGAGACGTTTCTCGGGGCTGCAGTTCCTCTGAGCTCCACAAGGTGCTGATCTAATTCTACCCAGACAGGAAGTCTCTATGGAAGACAGGAAGTAATGTCAGGGAAAAACAGGAAGTGATCTTAGATAAAGACAGGAAGTTCCATGAGGTATGAATAACAGAGGAGACATTGTTGGAAGCGGCAGCAGAGGAGATTATAAGATCTTGTTTTCTATTTACTCCTAGTAACCCCCCGTCATGTCCGTCCTTTTCTTCCATAGTCACTGTGATGTCTTTTATCTCCAGCAGATGATGATACATATGATGTTATTATTATTATTTTTATGCACGATTTATATAGTGCCAACAGTTTGCACAACGCTTTACAACATGAGGGCAGACGGTACAATTACAATATAATGAGTTCCCGTGTGCTGCGAGTGCCCGTGTATTGTGGGTGCACTAGGAGTAGAGAGCTGGGAATTGGGTAGGTTACAAACAGTTAGTCTAACTCAATTTCCCCAACAGAATAGAGGGTAAAATGTCCAACAGGACTGGTGATTAGGGATGAGACGAACACCCACCGGTTTGGTTCGCACCAGAACATGCGAACAGGCAAAACAATTGCGAACACGCGAACCCCGTTAAAGTCTATGGGACACAAACATTAATAAATCAAAAGTGCTCATTTTAAAGGCTTATATGCAAGTTATTGTCATAAAAAGTGTTTGGGGACCTGGGTCCTGCCCCAGGGGACATGGATCAATGCAAAAAGAAGTTTTAAAAACGTCAGTTTTTTCGGGAGCAGTGATTTTAATAATGCTTAAAGTGAAACAATAAAAGTGAAATATTCCTTTAAATTTCGTACCTGGGGGGTGTCTATAGTATGCCTGTATAGGGGCGCATGTTTCCCGTGTTTAGAACAGTCTGACAGCAAAATGACATTTTAAAGGAAAAAAAGTCATTTAAAACTGTTCATGGCTATTAATGAACTGCCTGTCCGACAATACACATAAAAGTTCATTGATTAAAACGGCATGGGAATTCCCCACAGCGGAACCCCAAACCAAAATTTAAAAAAAAAAAATGCATGGGGGTCCCCCTAAGTTCCATACCAGGCCCTTCAGGTTTGGTACGGATATTAAGGGGAACCCCACACCAATTTTTTTTTTTTAAATGGCGTGGGGGTCCTCCTCAAAATCCATACCAGACCCTTATCCGAGAACGCAACCTGGGAGGCTGCAGGAAAAGAGGGGAGATGAGAGAGCGCCCCCCCTCCTCCTGAACCGTACCAGGCCACATGCCCTCAACATGGGGAGGATGTCCCCATGTTGATGAGGACAAGGGCCTCATCCCCACAACCCTTGCGCGGTGGTTGTGGGGGTCTACGGGCCGGGGGCTTATCGGAATCTGGAAGTCCCCTTTAACAAGGGGACCCCCAGATCCCGCCCCCCCCCGTGTGAAATGGTAATGGGTTACAAATGTACCCCTACCATTTCACAAAAAAAGTGTCAAAAAGGTTAAAAAACAAGAGACGGTTTTTGACAAGTCCTTTATTAATTCCTTCTGCTTCTTCTTCCATCTCCTTTCTTCTGGTGTTCCTTCGGTGTTCTTCTTCTTCCTCTATCTTCTTCTCCATCTTCATCTTCTTCTTCCTTCGCTCTTCTTGTCCCACATCTTCCTCCAGGCTTCTTCTCCACTCCGTCCTCACGATCCTCCTCAGTGGGAGTCTTCAGCCGTGTGACGCGTCGCTTCTTCTGACATTTCTTATATATCGGAGGATGGGGCCACCCGGTGACCCCGCCCTCCTCTGACGCATGGGGACTTCCCTGTGGCTTTCCCCTTGTTGTCAGAGGGGGCGGGGTCACCCGATTACGTAAACGGGTGACCCCGCCCCCCTCTGCCAACATGAGGAAAGCCACAGGGAATTCCCCTTCAAGTCCCTGTGCATCAGAGGAGGACGGGGTCACCGGGTGGCCCCGCCCTCCGTTATATAAGAAATGTCAGAAGAACCGAAGCGTCACACGGCGGAAGACTCCCACTGAGGCAAATTGTGAGGATGGAACGGAGAAAAAGCCTGGAGGAAGATGCGGGACGAGAAGAGTGGAGGAAGAAGAAGATGGAGAAGAAGAAGAACACCAGAAGAAAGAAGATGGACGAAGAAGTGGAAAGAAGAAGATATTAATAAAGGAATTGTCAAAAACTGTCTCTTGTGTTTTTTAACCTTTTTGACACTTTTTTTTGTGAAATGGTAGAAGTACATTTGTACCCCATTACCAATTCACACGGGGGGTGCAGGATCTGGGGGTCCCCTTGTTAAAGGGGGCTTCCAGATTCTGATAAGCCCCCCGCCCGCAGACCCCCACAACCACCAGGCAAGGGTTGTGGGAATGAGGCCCTTGTCCTCATCAACATGGGGACATCCTCCCCATGTTGAGGGCGTGGCCTGGTACGGTTCAGGAGGGGAGGGCGCTCTCCCTTCCCCCCCTCTTTTCCTGCGGCCTGCCAGGTTGTTTGCTCGGATAAGGGACTGGTATGGATTTTGACGGGGACCCCCACGCCATTTTTTAAAAAATTTTGGCGCGGGGTTCCCCTTAATATCCATACCAGACCTGAAGGGCCTGGTATGGAATTTAGGGGGACCCCCATGCATTTTTAAAAAATTTTTGTTCGGGTTCCCCTGTGGGGAAATCCCATGCCGTTTTTCTCAATGAACTTTTATGTGTATTGTCGGACCGACAATTCATTAACCACTTGCTGCCCGCCATATAGCAGAATGACGGCGGCAAAGTGGTTTCAATACCCTGTCGGCATCATATGACATCTGCAGGATATTGAGCCGCTGAGTCTCTGACGGAGATTCTTTGCCACGTGATCAGCCATGTCCAATCACGGCTGATCATGATGTAAATAGGAAGAGCCGGTGATCGGCTTTTCCTCACTCACGTCTGACAGACGCGAGTAGAGGAGAGCCGATCGGCTGCTCTCCTGACAGGGGGGTCTGTGCTGATTGTTTATCAGCACAGTCCCCCCCTCGGATCCTACCCAGGACCACCAAGGAAGCCACCCAGGACCACCAGGGAAACCATCCACACTGGACCACCAGGTATGCCCCCTAGACCCCCAGGGAAATACTAATCTGTGCCCAGGCAGCTGCCAATCAATGCTCAGGCAGCTGCCAATCAGTTCCCACTCACAATGCCTACCAGTGCCACCAGGAATGCCTATCAGTGCCACCTATCAGTGCCGCCTATCAGTGCCCAGCAGTGCCGCCTATCAGTGCCACCCATAAGAACCCATCTTTGCAGCCTTTCAGTGCATATCAGTGTCGCCTATCAGTGCCCACCAGTGCCACCCATGAGTGCCCATCAGTGCTGCATGTCAGTGCCGCATATCAGTGCCCATCACCAGTGCCCGCTCATTGGTGCCACCTCATCGGTGCCGCCTTATCAGTGCCCATCAGTGAAAGAGAAAACGTACTGCTTTACAAAACTTTTAACAGAAACTAAAGCAAAACTTTTATTTTTTTCATAATTTTCGGTCTTTTTTTATTTATTTCGCAAAATAAAAACCACAGAGGTGATCAAATACCACCAAAAGAAAGCTCTATTTGTGGGAACAAAATGATAAAAATGTAGTTTGGGTTGTATGACCGTGCAATTGTCATTCAAACTGCGACAGCACTGAAAGCTGAAAATTGGTCTGGGCAGGAAGGTGTATAAGTGCCCTGTATTGAAGTGGTTAATAGCCGCGAGTAGTTTTAAATGACTTTTTTTTTCCTTTGAAATGACATTTTTCTGTCAGACTGTTCTAAACACGGGAAACATGCGCCCCTTTACAGGCATACTATAGACACCCCCCAGGTACGATATTTAAAGGAATATTACTCTTTTATTGTTTCACTTGAAGCATTATTAAAATCACTGCTCCCGAAAAAACAGCCGTTTTTAAAACTTCTATTTGCATTGATCCATGTCCCCTGGGGCAGGACCCGGGTCCCCAAACACTTTTTATGACAATAACTTGCAAATAACCTTTAAAATTAGCACTTTTGCTGCTTTCGAATTTGCCGCAAACACCCCAAATTTTTCGCTGTTCGGCAAAGCTCATCCCTACTGTTGATGTCACTAAACCCCGAGTTCTACAAGCAATTCATTACAAAAAGACAAACCCTGAGACTTTTTATTGGAGCCGGAATGAATGGACAGTTGCTTGGGTGACTGGTGGCCTCTGTACTGTATGGTAAACAACCAGTTATCATCAGTGGCTCCTGTTGGGGGGGGGGGAGCACTACACATCTATAAGGATATACAGTACATACACACACAGCACAAGGCCATATTCACACTACGAGACATTTCTTGGATCTGCAGTTCCTCTGATCTCCACAAGGTGGTGATCTTCTCACTTTTACCTAGTCAGGAAGTCTCTATGGAAGACAGGAAGTGATGTCAGGTAAAGACAGGAAGTGATGTCAGGAAAAAACAGGAAGTGATGTTAGATAAAGACAGGAAGTTCCATGAGGTACGAATAACAGGAGGAGACATTGTTGGAAGCAGCAGCAGATTACAGGGTGCCGTGACGTGGCTCTGTGGCTTACGCATGCGTTTGCAAATGCGTGCGGACTGAACCCCTGTTTTTAACGCACTGTTAGACAGGTCAATTGGTTGTCTGCGAGCTGGTGGTAAGTAGGCTTGGAATTTTTTCCTGGGCATTCCCCAGGTTTTGTTGTTATCTGTTTGTGGCCTTCCAATGCCTCTTACTGCAATAGCCAGCTATAAGTGAGGGTGGTGGCAAGTTTTTTGCAATCACGTGGGTGTGTGTATTGGTCCAGCAACGCACCAGCACCTTTGCAGCCATTGTGCTACCTGCTGGGTGTTTGGTGTGCCCTGTACCTTTAAGAAGGGGTGGGCTCCCTTCAGTCCACCTGCCCTCACTTATCCATTAGAATGCATGTGCCTCCACTGTGGGGACACCCAAATTTTAGTGTTAGGACCACAGATTACAGGGTGCCGTGACGTGGCTCTGTGGCTTACGCATGCGTTTGCAAATGCGTGCGGACTGAACCCCTGTTTTTAACGCACTGTTAGACAGGTCAATTGGTTGTCTGCGAGCTGGTGGTAAGTAGGCTTGGAATTTTTTCCTGGGCATTCCCCAGGTTTTGTTGTTATCTGTTTGTGGCCTTCCAATGCCTCTTACTGCAATAGCCAGCTATAAGTGAGGGTGGTGGCAAGTTTTTTGCAATCACGTGGGTGTGTGTATTGGTCCAGCAACGCACCAGCACCTTTGCAGCCATTGTGCTACCTGCTGGGTGTTTGGTGTGCCCTGTACCTTTAAGAAGGGGTGGGCTCCCTTCAGTCCACCTGCCCTCACTTATCCATTAGAATGCATGTGCCTCCACTGTGGGGACACCCAAATTTTAGTGTTAGGACCACAGATTACAGGGTGCCGTGACGTGGCTCTGTGGCTTACGCATGCGTTTGCAAATGCGTGCGGACTGAACCCCTGTTTTTAACGCACTGTTAGACAGGTCAATTGGTTGTCTGCGAGCTGGTGGTAAGTAGGCTTGGAATTTTTTCCTGGGCATTCCCCAGGTTTTGTTGTTATCTGTTTGTGGCCTTCCAATGCCTCTTACTGCAATAGCCAGCTATAAGTGAGGGTGGTGGCAAGTTTTTTGCAATCACGTGGGTGTGTGTATTGGTCCAGCAACGCACCAGCACCTTTGCAGCCATTGTGCCACCTGCTGGGTGTTTGGTGTGCCCTGTACCTTTAAGAAGGGGTGGGCTCCCTTCAGTCCACCTGCCCTCACTTATCCATTAGAATGCATGTGCCTCCACTGTGGGGACACCCAAATTTTAGTGTTAGGACCACAGATTACAGGGTGCCGTGACGTGGCTCTGTGGCTTACGCATGCGTTTGCAAATGCGTGCGGACTGAACCCCTGTTTTTAACGCACTGTTAGACAGGTCAATTGGTTGTCTGCGAGCTGGTGGTAAGTAGGCTTGGAATTTTTTCCTGGGCATTCCCCAGGTTTTGTTGTTATCTGTTTGTGGCCTTCCAATGCCTCTTACTGCAATAGCCAGCTATAAGTGAGGGTGGTGGCAAGTTTTTTGCAATCACGTGGGTGTGTGTATTGGTCCAGCAACGCACCAGCACCTTTGCAGCCATTGTGCTACCTGCTGGGTGTTTGGTGTGCCCTGTACCTTTAAGAAGGGGTGGGCTCCCTTCAGTCCACCTGCCCTCACTTATCCATTAGAATGCATGTGCCTCCACTGTGGGGACACCCAAATTTTAGTGTTAGGACCACAGATTACAGGGTGCCGTGACGTGGCTCTGTGGCTTACGCATGCGTTTGCAAATGCGTGCGGACTGAACCCCTGTTTTTAACGCACTGTTAGACAGGTCAATTGGTTGTCTGCGAGCTGGTGGTAAGTAGGCTTGGAATTTTTTCCTGGGCATTCCCCAGGTTTTGTTGTTATCTGTTTGTGGCCTTCCAATGCCTCTTACTGCAATAGCCAGCTATAAGTGAGGGTGGTGGCAAGTTTTTTGCAATCACGTGGGTGTGTGTATTGGTCCAGCAACGCACCAGCACCTTTGCAGCCATTGTGCTACCTGCTGGGTGTTTGGTGTGCCCTGTACCTTTAAGAAGGGGTGGGCTCCCTTCAGTCCACCTGCCCTCACTTATCCATTAGAATGCATGTGCCTCCACTGTGGGGACACCCAAATTTTAGTGTTAGGACCACAGATTACAGGGTGCCGTGACGTGGCTCTGTGGCTTACGCATGCGTTTGCAAATGCGTGCGGACTGAACCCCTGTTTTTAACGCACTGTTAGACAGGTCAATTGGTTGTCTGCGAGCTGGTGGTAAGTAGGCTTGGAATTTTTTCCTGGGCATTCCCCAGGTTTTGTTGTTATCTGTTTGTGGCCTTCCAATGCCTCTTACTGCAATAGCCAGCTATAAGTGAGGGTGGTGGCAAGTTTTTTGCAATCACGTGGGTGTGTGTATTGGTCCAGCAACGCACCAGCACCTTTGCAGCCATTGTGCTACCTGCTGGGTGTTTGGTGTGCCCTGTACCTTTAAGAAGGGGTGGGCTCCCTTCAGTCCACCTGCCCTCACTTATCCATTAGAATGCATGTGCCTCCACTGTGGGGACACCCAAATTTTAGTGTTAGGACCACAGATTACAGGGTGCCGTGACGTGGCTCTGTGGCTTACGCATGCGTTTGCAAATGCGTGCGGACTGAACCCCTGTTTTTAACGCACTGTTAGACAGGTCAATTGGTTGTCTGCGAGCTGGTGGTAAGTAGGCTTGGAATTTTTTCCTGGGCATTCCCCAGGTTTTGTTGTTATCTGTTTGTGGCCTTCCAATGCCTCTTACTGCAATAGCCAGCTATAAGTGAGGGTGGTGGCAAGTTTTTTGCAATCACGTGGGTGTGTGTATTGGTCCAGCAACGCACCAGCACCTTTGCAGCCATTGTGCTACCTGCTGGGTGTTTGGTGTGCCCTGTACCTTTAAGAAGGGGTGGGCTCCCTTCAGTCCACCTGCCCTCACTTATCCATTAGAATGCATGTGCCTCCACTGTGGGGACACCCAAATTTTAGTGTTAGGACCACAGATTACAGGGTGCCGTGACGTGGCTCTGTGGCTTACGCATGCGTTTGCAAATGCGTGCGGACTGAACCCCTGTTTTTAACGCACTGTTAGACAGGTCAATTGGTTGTCTGCGAGCTGGTGGTAAGTAGGCTTGGAATTTTTTCCTGGGCATTCCCCAGGTTTTGTTGTTATCTGTTTGTGGCCTTCCAATGCCTCTTACTGCAATAGCCAGCTATAAGTGAGGGTGGTGGCAAGTTTTTTGCAATCACGTGGGTGTGTGTATTGGTCCAGCAACGCACCAGCACCTTTGCAGCCATTGTGCTACCTGCTGGGTGTTTGGTGTGCCCTGTACCTTTAAGAAGGGGTGGGCTCCCTTCAGTCCACCTGCCCTCACTTATCCATTAGAATGCATGTGCCTCCACTGTGGGGACACCCAAATTTTAGTGTTAGGACCACAGATTACAGGGTGCCGTGACGTGGCTCTGTGGCTTACGCATGCGTTTGCAAATGCGTGCGGACTGAACCCCTGTTTTTAACGCACTGTTAGACAGGTCAATTGGTTGTCTGCGAGCTGGTGGTAAGTAGGCTTGGAATTTTTTCCTGGGCATTCCCCAGGTTTTGTTGTTATCTGTTTGTGGCCTTCCAATGCCTCTTACTGCAATAGCCAGCTATAAGTGAGGGTGGTGGCAAGTTTTTTGCAATCACGTGGGTGTGTGTATTGGTCCAGCAACGCACCAGCACCTTTGCAGCCATTGTGCTACCTGCTGGGTGTTTGGTGTGCCCTGTACCTTTAAGAAGGGGTGGGCTCCCTTCAGTCCACCTGCCCTCACTTATCCATTAGAATGCATGTGCCTCCACTGTGGGGACACCCAAATTTTAGTGTTAGGACCACAGATTACAGGGTGCCGTGACGTGGCTCTGTGGCTTACGCATGCGTTTGCAAATGCGTGCGGACTGAACCCCTGTTTTTAACGCACTGTTAGACAGGTCAATTGGTTGTCTGCGAGCTGGTGGTAAGTAGGCTTGGAATTTTTTCCTGGGCATTCCCCAGGTTTTGTTGTTATCTGTTTGTGGCCTTCCAATGCCTCTTACTGCAATAGCCAGCTATAAGTGAGGGTG